>CP126892.1:128375000-129680000 GCA_030440675.1 Furcifer pardalis | reverse complement strand
CGCACGCACGCACGCACGCACGCACACACACACACACACACACACACACACACACACACACACACACACACACACACACACACACGGAGGCCTCCTTTCACTTCTCCATTCAGAGCCAGGAGTAGCGCCTCTGACTCCCACCTCCACACACGGGAAAGGAGCGCAAAAAGCCCCTCTGCGTTTTACCCGTGAACAGTGATGAGCCCATGAATGGTTTCCTCCAGTGGTGGGATGTCAAAAATTTTTACTACCCCACCGTGATGTCATCACAGTGTGGGCGGAGCTAACATCATGACATCATGGGCGGAGCCAACATCATGACATTGTGCACAGGTCCAAAGAATTTTTTTATAAAAAATAAAAATAAGCACGCACACACCTCAACCCACCCACCCACCCACAACACAAACCAATAAACAAATTAAATAAATAAATAAATAAAATAAAAAATACATTAAAATACACCCCAAAAAGGTGCTACCGGTTCTCCGGGACAATGGAGAAAGTTACTACCGGTTCTGGCGAACTGGTGCGAACCTGTTACATCCCATCACTGGTTTCCTCCCAGCGTATACCGTAGGGCGGGGTGTGTTTTCGTGTCAGAAATTACTCTGGGTTGAAAGGAGTTTTAGGGGATTCGTGGGTGAGGCTCCTTTCATGACCCCATCCTTCCAGTTCACCACTAAGCCATAGTTGGGCCAGACTAGTAAAGATGGTGTAACTGGGTTAGTCTAGGTCAAGGGTCTGCAAACTTGGCTCTCCAGTGTTCTTGGACTTCAGTTCCCAGAAGCTCTGATCAGCAGGAGTGCTGACTTGGGCTTCTGGGAATTGAAGTCCAAGAACACCTGGAGAGCCAAGTTTGCAGATCCTGGGTCTAGGTCAGTAGTGGCAAACCTATGACATGCATGCCAAACATGGCAGTCAGAGCTCTCTCTGTGAGCACCCATGCAGTTGCCCCAGCACAGAGTCAGCCCCCCCCTCTGCCCAGCAACCCAATGGGGGCGCTTACTCCCTCCACCAGCACAGAGTTAGCCCCACCCCTCTGTCCAGCAGCCCAATGGGAGCGTTTCCTTCCTGTTGCCATGTTGGGACTTTGCGATAAATAAGTGGATTTTGGGTTGCAGTTTGGGCACTCGATCTCTAAAAGGTTTGCCATCACTGGTCTAGGTTGCAAATCTGCTGATGTGATTGAATAAAGGCATTGGAGATTGACCCAATTGTCATCTCCCCTTCACCTAGTAGACTAGATTAACTGGATTAAATTAACTAACATCAGAAATTACTTTTGGGTTGGGTGGTGCTGGTGGTGGTCAAGTGTCAGAGTCCGGCCCTGACAATTGGCGCGAAAGAATTAGGACTGCAGTCTTGGATCTGGTGCAAAAAATCAGTCTGACATCTCAGTCTGATCCGTTTGGTCTGAACTCTGCCTGCAGCATCCAGCATGGCATATATTTATTGAGTCACAGCGTTATCACAGAAAAAGGGGAAGTTCCAAGGATGGAGTGGGGAGGTTCTCTTGAAAAGGGGAGTTTACATACTCAAAAGGGTTGTTACCCAAGAGAGGGCGGTCACCTTTGGCTTTCTAATCGTTAGAAAACACACTTGTTTAACAGCCTTTCTGCCTTATAAGAATATATAGCAAGCTTAGAATTGTTCTGTGGTTACAAATTCAGCTAGAATGCTTATCGCTTTGTACACAGCTGGTTGCCTTGCGAAAAGGCCCCTTTGTGGTCTGGGCACATCCTGTTTATCGCTGGCTAAACCGATGCATGCGTCCTGACTCTATTTATGTCACACAGCTACAGCATCAACAGTAATAGCAGCTACAATTGAGTTTCTAAATCTATCACACAGTCATAAATGAGATACAGTACAGTGAATTAAGGCCCAAATGAATTTCTACAGTCAAGTTGCCATGCTCAGGCCTTGTCACTTGCAATCCAAAGGCTGCTATTGTAATTAGTACTGCTACAACCTACTACTAATAGTAATTTTATTTTGATTAATTGCTGGTTATTTATAGACCCTTTTATTGTATTACGAATTGGCTGCTGTGACTCAGTGGTTAAGAAGCTCACCTTGTTAGCTGGAAGGCTGGCAAGTCAGCCGCTTCAGACCTGGGTATTGCAAGATCGATTGAGTGCCCGTCTCTGTCCCAGCTCCCAGGGACATGAGATGAGCCTCATTTGGGTGTTCCTTGAGCGGCGTGTCTTCCACAAAAATCCTTTCAACCCAGAATAATTTCTGAAACAAAATTTTTATTATTATTGTGTTACAAAGCTTGCAAAATAAAACAAAGGCTATAAATCTGAACAAACAAGGCTCCTGTAACTTCTTTTTGTAATTTGCAGAATTCAGCCATTCAAACACCTGCTGTATCTCTAAGCACATGTCCTCTCACTCTGTCCACCACAGAGACTACTACCTTTTGAGTCGATACATGACCTGTCTGTCTTCTCTTACAGACATGACTAGAAGAGCCTGCTCAGATAACCACAATGAACGGGCTGAGGTAGCTCAGATACTCTGTCCCAAACTGTTCAGGGTTCCTGCATTGAGCAGGAGGGGGTTGGAGTCAATGGCCTAAAAGCCCCCCCCCCCCTTTCCAACTCAGTGATTCTTCGATTCCAAGTCAATCACAGCTTCAATCTCAGATTGGTGGTGGGCAGGCAGCCAATCCATTGTTTCTGCCACAGTGGAATCTTGTGTGGTAGGATTTCCCACAAGCCATGCTGGCCTCTGTGTTTCACTCCCAGTTGTGCCTTCCAAACTGACTTTAAGGACAACCTCACATGTGATGCATTGCGCTAGTTCAGCTCCCTGGGTAGCTGGGTGGGAAGGGGCTCTACAGGCAGCTGATGGGCTTCGAAGTGTGTGTGTGTGGAAAGAGAGGCTGTATTCTTTCTTTGCCTGAGACTTTGCGTGTCTCCTTCCAGTCAGAAGAGAAGCTAAGCCCACAAGTGGGCAGCTGAAGGCGCTCACTGACCTGTCCTTTTGGTCTCTTTCAGGTCCGGCGTGGCCAAGGAGGAGAAAGAAGGGCTCCATGGCTTGTGCAGGAGAAGGCTCTGAATGGTGAGTCGTTCTTGAGGTTTCTTTTGCATTGTGTCACCCCAGTTCTCACCAGCCTATTCAGCATCTTCCATGCCCCATATTGGGGATGGTGCCTAGCTGCTGCTGCTTCTATTGGCATCTCCTTCATAACCCATAACACTCCAGTTGATCTCCTTTCCCATAGTTCTAAACAGCCTGTAACTATAGGGTCTGTCTCATAAAGGGCCACATAAACTAGCATGGGCAGATTTCCTCCAGACTAGGGCAGCAGAGAAACACAGGGCATGGGCAGATGTATGGAGAACATTAGGCTGTGCCCTCCATATAGTACAGTATTTCTGAGTTTGCACATAAGATTGTTCCTGGTGCACACATTTGACTTAGTATCATGATTGGTGGGCAGGCAGCCAATCCATTGTTTCTGCCACAGTGGAATCTTGTGTGGTAGGCTTTCCCACAAGCCATGCTGGCCTCAGTGACATCTGTAAATTCAAGAGCATGGTCCAGTTTTATTCCCAGGTATTTTGTGTTGTCACATGGGTTCAATTTGTGTTCTCTCCAGGCTCTGTTCAGTTTCTTTGTTGCCTCCCTATTTTGTAAATTGAATGCATGTACACTAATACCTTGGCTAACACTAAGACTTGGTTCCACAAGTCTTAGCGTTATTTGGTTTTTAATGTGCGATATATTGCACAAAATTTAAAAAAAGCCCGATTCCCTTTCGGAAGAGGAAAAGGAATGGAGGTGAGTGGGATCCGCCTGCCTCTTTGGAAAAAGCTGTGGGATTTCCACGTGTGGAATCCTCACTGCCCTTTCCAAGGAGGCAGGCTGATCGAGCCAAGCTGGTTCGGTTGGGGTGAGAGTGCGCGTGCCCGGTCTCCCCCCAAACCAAACTGCTGCTCTGAGCATCGGAGTGCCGGTTTGGTTGGGAGGAGACTGGGTGTGTGCACCCTCACCCCAACCAAACCGCTGCTCTGAGTGCTCAATTACCGGTTTGGTTGGGGGAGACCAGGCATCCGCCATCACTCCAGCCAAACCGCCTCTCTGAGTGTCGCAACGCCAGTTGCGTTGGGGTGAGAGTGCATGTGCGCTCTCACCCCGAGGAAATCAGCGATCTAACACTTGGGTCTATGGAGGGGGCCCCCCGCAAGGGGGGCTTGGTAGATCTTTGCCTCAAAGCCCACAGGGCTGGTCTGTGGGCTTTGGGGCAGAGATCAACGTTGGGGAGTTTGAGGCAAACTTTTGCATCGCACAACGTTATCTTAACGTGCGGTGCAAAAGTTTGCTTCAAATTCCCCAACATTATCCAGTTTTAACGCTGTGCGGTGCACACATTAACTGGGGTATTACTGTACTGTATCTGTTTCCCCTGGATTCGGTTTCAGGTGATTGTGGTCATAATAGGCCGCTATTTCTATTCTATTTAATAGATTTATATGCCGCCCCAATCCGGTGGACTCTGGGCAGTGTACATAGGCCAGTCAGCACCTCACTGGCCATGGAATAAAACAAGTTAAAACTAATATAAAAACAATTAAAACCACTTAAGAACATTTGGCAATATTGCCCAACAAATATAAATTCTAAAAACAAATCTAAAATCAGTATAACATTGTGACATTAACATCAAAATTGGTTACAGGAGGTTGGGGGGAGCCTCAGACGAGTCAGAAAGGGAAGCTTGTTGACAATCCCAGTCCCCAGACCCATTTTGCCAACCACGTCTTCAGCTCTTTCCTAAATGGTAGCAACTGGGCCTGGAGTCGGAGTTCTACTGGGAGGTGGTTCCATAATGGAGCTACAGCCAAAAAGGCCCTTTCCCTTGTGCTGGAGAGGCGGGCCTCCCCAACAGGTGGTACCTGAAGAGGGGTGCCCTCTCGGTTTGCTCTTGTGGGATGGGACGATGTCCTAGGGACAATGCGGTCCCTGAGGTATCCTGGTCCGCTACCATGAAGGGCTTTAAAGGTGACAACCAGCACCTTTAATTGCACCTGGAGACATATAGGCAGCCAGTGCAGCTCCCGCAGCAGTGGTGAGGCACAGGTGAATGACTACACCCCACCACCGCATGGGCCACTGCATTCTGGACCAACTGGAGTCTCCGGATGGTCATCAAGGGCAGCCCCATGTAGAGCACATTACAATAGTCCAAACGGGAGGAGACCAGGACATGGGCGACCGTGAACAGGGCCTCCTGGTCCAGGAGTGGGTGCAATTGATTAATAACACGCACGTGCCCAAAGGCCCTCCTGGCCACGGCCATAACCTATTTCTGAAGTAGAAGCTGAGAGTCCAGGAGGACCCCCAGGTTGCGTACCTGGTCGGATTGGGGGAACAGTGCCCCATCCCAAACCAGCAGTGATAACTCCTTATGAGCACTGGGTCCCCTCATCCACAGCCACTCAGTCTTGCTGGGATTCAGCTGTAGTCTGTTGTCCCCCATCCAGACCCTAACCGCCCCCAGGCAGCTGGTCAGGACTTGACCGCATCACTGGTATCTCCACAGGCAGAGATATACAACTGAGTATCATCAGCATACTGATGATATCTCACCATGGGAGACTGGATGATCTCACCCAGCGGTTTCATGTAGATGTTAAAGAATAGGGGCGAGAGGACCGAGCCCTATGGTAGCCCACACGTAAGATGCCTCGGACTCGACCCCACTCCTTCCACACACACCGACTGGGTCCGGCCGCTCAGGAAGAAGGAGAACCAGGCCAACACAGTGCCCTGGATCCCCAACCCCTGGAGCCAGTTCAGAAGGATACCATGGTCAACTGTATCGAAAGCTGCTGAGAGGTCAAGGAGAGCGAGAATAGAGGGGGACCCTCCATCTCGCTTCCGCCAGAGATCATCGAACAGCACGACCAGTGCAGTCTCCGTACCATGACCCGGCTTGAAGTCTGACTGGAAAGGGTCCAGATAATCCGCTTCCTCCAAGACCCCCTGGAGTTGCCGTGCCGTGCTTTCTCAACAACCTTCCCCAAAAAGGGGAGGTTCGAGACAGGGCGGAAATTGGATGGTATATTTGGATCAAGTGGTGGTCTTTTTAGGAGCGGGCGCACCAGCTCGAATCCAGCCGCCTGTCACGGTCCTGCCCGCTCTCACGAGCCAGGCCGGACACAGGTCTAACTCACAGACGGTGGTGTGTACACTCCCAAGGATCTTGTCCACTTCATCAGGGTCAATCAGACCAAACTGATCCCAGATAACCTGGCAAGACTGGCTCCTGGCCAACTCCCGTGACACGATGTTGAACCCGGAGTTAAACCTGGAGCTACCATCTTTAGTGCTGGATGGGGCTTCTTCGCCCCAGATAGACCCGGTGCGCAATCTGCGGGTCCTTCTGGACTCACGACCACTGCTCGAAAAGCAGGTGGCAGTCGTGGCCAGGAGGGCTTTTGCGCAACTTCGTGTCAACCGCCAATTACGCCCACTCCTTACTTTTGGTCACCCATGCACTGGTCACCTCCAGACTGGATTATTGTAACGTGCTCTACATGGGGATGCCCTTGATGACCATCCGGAAGCTACAGTTGGTTCAGAATGTGGCTGCCTGGGTGGTGACGGGGTGCGGGCGTTATGCTCATGCCTCACCGCTGCTCCGGGAGCTGCATTGGTTGCCAGTATACCTCTGGGTGCAGTTCAAGGTTCTGGTTTTGGCCTTTAAATTCCTTCATGGTAGTGGGCCAGGATACTTAAGAGACCACGTCACCCCAAGGTTTTCGACCCATCCTACAAGAGCAGACCATAGGGTCTCCCTAATGGTCCCATCAGCCAGGGAGGCACATCTCACTGGGACCAAGAGGAGAGCCTTCTCGGTATCTGCTCCAGCCCTATGGAACCTTCTGCCACTTGAGTTGCTTCCATTCAGGAAGGCCTTAAAAATGTGGCTATGCCAGCAGGTGTGGGGTAGAACTGGGACCACAACCCAGCCCTGCTGGCTTACTTAGCCCTGCCCAGGGTTCTTATGCACTCCTGCCCAAGTGTCCTTTTTTAAGATAGTTTTATAGTAGTTGGTTTTAGTTTGTATTGGGTATGGGTTTTAGCTAATGTTGTGAGCAGCCTTGGGTTGCTCAGGTGAAAAAGGCGGATAAATAAATAAACCCTGAATGATTTTGTCCTCCAGATAATCAGCAAACTCCTCGGCAGACCCCTGCCATCCAGGGCCAGATCCCCCCCCCCTACCATGGAGGGACCTAGTCACCCGGAACAGGGTCGCTGGGTGATTATCTGCCGACATGATACAAGCAGTGAAATACTGTCATTTTGCCACCCGTATCGCCATGAGGTAGGCTCTAATAGAGGCTCTAGCTCATGTTCGGTCCGAGACGCTCCGGGATCTCCTCCAGCGGCGCTCTAGGTGTCTCTTTATAGGTTTAAGCTCCCTTACCTTCTCGGAGAACCAAAGGGCGGCCCAAGGCCCACGTGTGCGGAGAGTCCGTAGCAGCATGATGACGTCCAAGGTCGTAGCAGCCCCCTTGTTCCAGAGGGCGACCAAGGCCTTGGTAGTATCGTGCAGCCGATCCATAGGAAACTCCCCCAGCTCCCTCTGGAATCCTTCTGGCTCCATCAGGAGCTGAGGGCGGGCCAGCTCCTCAAAGTTAGGAGTTACTCCTGGGAGCTCCAGGGTCAACAGATAGTGGTCCAACCATGGCAGGGGGATAATGTTTGGGTGTTGTAATCCCCGACCACTTTGCAACGGCTCCGAGAGAAAAATTAAGCCGGCTGTGTGGCCACTCCTGCTCCTGGTCGAGCCCTGAATTCCTTCAGCCAGCAGCTCCGTGGCTGCCATGGAAGCCCTGAACTCCCTCGCCACTTTGGACCCCAGTCCCAGGGAAGGCAGGTTGAAATCCCCCAGCACAATAAGTCTAGGGAATGCCACCGCCCATCTCGAGACAGCGCCCAAGAGCTCAGGCAGGGGATCAGCTACCCTACCGGGGGGAGGTATAGGAGAAGGATCCCCAACTGGCCCAGAGGGCCCAGGCGCAGTAACATGGCCTCACAACCCGCTATCTGCGCGTTGCCCTGGTGCTTCTCAGAGACTCCCTTGCCAAAACAAAAACTCCCCCGCCCTCCCCCCCCACCAGGCTGGTGCCAAACCTCAAACTCGGCCGGACACATCTCGGACAAGGGCCCCCCGTCCTTGCTAGTCAGCCAGGTCTCAGCAATGCACCCCAGGCCGGTCGGCCCCTCCAAGATGACACCTGCAATTACGGGGCCTTATTACAGACCGACCTGGGGTTTACCAGCAGCAATCTATAGGAGGGGTCACTAGGTATCGGCTGACCAGGTCTACAGGGTAACACCGAGGGGCCAGAACGGGACTGCTAGCAAACAGCAGTCCCAGTTCTCTGAGTGTGGCCCACCCCTCGGCGTCCGCCATAACGTCCCATGCCCATCACCACACTAATAGCAGCTCCTGGAACCATTTATTTATTTATTTATTTATTAGTTCAAATTTATATTTGAACCTTTCTGCTCCTCTTCAACAGCTCATCTTCAAGAGCAGGTGCCACTTTGGTCTCTACTTCTGAAAACATTGTTTGGTGATTGTGTGATTGATAGAATCTTGTGCACCTTACATATGAAGCAGATGGGAGCTTCCTGAGTATACTGGGCTCAAAGTCCTCTTAACTTTTGGTGGGAGGTTGCTCAAAGTTAAAAAATCACCAGAGAGGATGGCATTGTCAGTTGTATGATGCTGAGGGATGCAATATTCTATGCAGCGAGCTGGGAATGGTTAGTGACTTCTTAATTTGAGGCAAGCTACCACGCAAGACTACGTGAATTCTGCTGTGCCAACATAACGAGGTAAGAGATTTGGCACCTGAATGTAACACGTGATGGGCATAGAGTTAATTTTTTATTTCTAATATCTGATACCCAAATGTTTGGGTGCTGGTTTTTGTGTGTTCAAAACTTTGAATTCAGTTCAATCTGCTCTTATTCACAATTCAAGTCCTCCAAGCACATCATTTGTGCCTTTCTGTTTCAAAGAGGTTCGCATTACCCACACTTTCAGTGTTTAGTATCTGATGTCACCTTGGGGGTTCATTAGCAATGGGTCATAGGCTGACTGTTTTTCCATTTTGATCCACCCCATGTGGCTCTTCCCAAGCCCCCTCCCCTGAGTGTAGGGCTGTGTATACCCCCCCTCCCCAATGTCCCTTGAGTGCTTTTACAGTATCTTCATAGTGGTGTTTTTGCTCCCCCCCCCCGGGGTCTCCTGCCACATGCTCAGCATGAATATTAGCAGCCCCTGCTTACGTACGGTAGTTTTGACCTGCTGTGTGAGGCTGTTTCCAAAGCATCCCACTGGACTGAATAATAAATGGTAAATGTATAATTGCAGCGAAATCAGGGCTCGAGTTGAGGAGGTCTTTTTATTTGCAAGTTACACTTTTACTTACAACTTCATCTTATGGCCACTTCTAGGAGTCTGCATTCTGTTTCTTGTGTTGCTTGTATTTCCAGCTCTCCATCGTCAGGGAGTGATGGTGAATTCGAAAAGTGTAAGTACTGTATAGTATTTATTTCTTAGCTTTCTACACCGCCCATCTTTCTTGTGGACGGAAGGAAGCGACGTGTTTTCTTGTGGCCTGACTGCCAGCCTGCTTTCCCCTTAATGTCACGTATTTCTGTCCATTGTGTAGTAATCAATTTTTGGCCAGAGTACAAGGAGTGACATAGTAAGACTTCCTGCTTCCATGCCTGTTTCTTGTAGCAAAACCCTCAAAAAGCCCCCGTTGTACTCCCTTCCAATGTTGGAAGCTGAAGGGGCTGAAAGGTGAGGGGACCTTTAGTAACTGGAAATGGCTGCCGCTGGAAGGAAAATGGCTTTACGAAAAAACAAAGGTCTTGGGAGGCTAAAAACATCAGAATGGAATTTAACAGGGATGAGTGCAAAGCTCTGTACCTGAGGTGGGGGTGAGGTAGGGACCGAATGACCTGCAAAGGTTATCCCCGTCTCTCTTTGCCCACTCTGTGATCTTTACATTTATTTATTTATTCATATTTATCAACCGCCCTTCTCACCGAGGTGGCCCAGGGGGGCTTACAGTTCATAAAAATCACAATAAAATGTTCTTAAAAACACTCCCAAAATATCCTCAAATTTAAAACTTTTAAAATCAGAATTTAAAATCTAAATTTTTGTAAAAGAACGCCAAATTTCTACATCGTGAGGGCGAGAGGGGCTTAAATCATCCAATAAGTTGGGGTCATTGTACCTCCCGCACCCCATACCTGCCCTGCCAGCCATCTTTTAAAGTTCTTCCTAAAGGGCAGCAACTCCGTCTGGAGATGTAGCTCCATTCGCAGGAGGTTCCATAGGGCCGGAGCGGACACAGAGAAGGCCCTCCGCCTAGTGCCAGAGAGATGCGCCTCTGGCCGATGGAACAACTAGAGAGTCTCCGGTCTGCTCTGGTGGGACGGGCAGATGTTCTTGGGATGAGGCCGTCTCTTAAGTATCCTGGCCCACTACCATCTAGGGCTTTAAAGGTAATAACCAGCACCTTGAATTGCACCCGGAGGCAAACCGGCAACCAGTCCAGCTCCCGGAGTAGTGGTGAGGTGTGTGCATACCGCCCACATCCCAACACTGCCTGGACAGCCGCATTCTGGTCCAGTTGAAGCCTCCGAATGGTCATCAAGGGCAGCCCCATGTAGACCGCATTACAGTAATCAAGTCTGGAGGTGACCAGAGCGTGTGTGACCATGAGCAAGGAGTCCCCACACCTTGTGCCCCCCTGCCCCGCCCCCTGCCCTTCAGCTCCATCATCCTTCCATTGGCTTTTGTGCAAAATACCTCTTCCACCACCAGTGGTTTCCCAGTTGCACTGGCCACCCTTTAAATGTGCTTTCTGTAGATTCTCATGTGCCAGCACCCACCTACCATAGTTCTGGCAGGCAGCCTCATGCTGCACAATCCTCAGCATTCCTTGAGCTCTCCTTTGAATACTGGTGCGCTCTTTGGAGATTTTTCTTCTTCTTCTTCAGTGGGGGAATTCCATGCCATCAGGGTAATAGCTGCCTTACTCTGGATCTGTTGTTGAGGTGGGGAACCCCTTGTGACTCACCAGCTCTTACTGGGTTAGGTTTTCTGTCCTCTCTGTTGGTTGGCTAAATACAGTGAAACCCTGACTTACGAATGCCCTGACTTCCAAAAAATTTGACTTACAAAATGGTTCTGTGCTGAAATCCATGCCCCGATTTACAAAAATGCCCCGATTTACAAAATAATCCTTTTCCCTCTGTGTTGCCTCGAGTTAAGCAAAAAATGCCATTTCCCCAAAGGGTTTGCTCCAGGTTACATCACCTGATTCCCTAGAGTGCGTTGCGCCCTGGGTGGTGTATGACAAAACACATGCAGCCTTTCTGAGCCTTGTAGGAGGCCGTAGAGTGGTTGGAGTCTTTTCTTTGTCTGGGTTTTCTGTGCCCAAATGGCTGCTGGTTGCTGGGTTTTCTGAGGTTTCTGTCCATTTCCAAAGCTTCTTTAAGGTAAGGAATAGCGATTCTGCTTATGCATGATTTCCTTTCAATGCTGTTGTTGTTTTGGGGTGTTTTTTTTTTTCTTTTTAAAATGCTGCTTAAATGTTTGTTTCTTTATTCCTATGGGGATGCCTCGAATTACGAAAAAATCGAGTTACGAAAGCGGCCATGGAAATGAATTTTTTTGGAAACTCGGGGCTTGTTATTGTAGGCTGAAGTGAGGGAGAGCTGTAACCCCATCTCAGCAGGAGGGCCACAGACTCCATAACCACACGTGTGTCTCTCAGCTGCTTCTCAAGAATGAATCTAAGGCCCACCCAAGAGCTCCCACATTGCAGTGCCTTGATCTACTACAGAGAGTGCAAACCGCTTGCAACCGGGGGCGGGGGGCGGGGGCGGCTCCCTTCTCTCTGATGTCTCCATTTGTTTGCTCCCCTCCATGGATTCCTCTCCTGGTCAGGCAGTGGGTTCAGGGCATGATTCCTTGCATGAGATAAAAGGAGCGGTCCAGCAGGGTTATCACCTGCGTTACCACCTGCATGTTGAAGGGACTCAAGTCCATTTCTGGAAGACTCTCTGACGGTTTCATGTAGAGATAAAAAATGCCACAGCCAATAAAGCGATTCCACAAAAGAGCCCTGGAGCACAGCTGCCAAAGGCAACCCCGGAGCTCTCTGGAGCTGAGCGAGCATCCAGAGAGGAGTTGAGCCTCTACAACACAAAAGCCCCTCTGATATCCCAACTCAGGTTTCTGCTACGTGCTGAAAAACATGAAGGCTGATGCGATCCAAAGTGCAAATAGAATATGCATTGGATTCCTCTTTGTGGATTCCACTTGGACTGTTCCCCCCCCCCCCCGGGCAAAACACCTTCCTGTTCAGATGTTTAGGACTCCTGTAGGGGAGAATTCCTGATGGTTTTATACAGTGGTACCTCGCTTAATGAGCATAATGCGTTCCATGGGATTGCTCTTTAAGCAAAGCACGTGGCCACCGCCCGGGTAAGTGACCGATCATGACTTCTGGCGGTGGGGGGGGGGAGGGAGGGGGAAACTGTGAACCCCGATTTAGTTGTTAAGTGAGTTTTGTTCTTTATATGAGGACAATCATTCTGAGAAAATTCTGCTCTTTAAGCGAGTTAGTCTCTAAGTGAGGCGCTCTTGATGTGAGGCTCCACTGTCTTGTCCTTCCATAAGGAGTTTTGTGCTTGCATTTGAGCCTGCTGCCTTGCTGATGAGTTCAAATATTGACTCACTGGTTTCTCCCTTTCTAGTAGCCTGGAATACAATTCCTTTCAGGAAACAAAGGGTGGGGGAAATAGCATTTTTTCTGTTCTTTCTTGGCCTGGTTTAGTTTTGTCTAGAGTGAAAACTCCCAAATCTACAACATGCTGCAGACCAAGGACACAAAGCAACAACTGGTATGTATTAGAATTTATTAAGTTAATTTTTGTCACAATGGAATCTGCAACAATTGCATGGGTAACATTTTTGCTAGCTTTATATGGCTTGGCATTTTAATTTACCCTCACTGAAGAAAAAGGCCCAGAAGTATTTAATGTTAGCTTCAGGTGCCATTTAAGTATCTCTAGAGATTTCTAAGTGGTTGAAGTTCGATCAGGCTTTGCTCACCCCATCTCGCCCTGTTAGGCGTGACTGCCACATGACCACCTCTCTACACCCGCCTCCATCCCTTGAGAAACTGGGGTTGGTGTGAAGTGCTCATTGCTTGCCTGCCTGCCAGCCAGCCATGGCCAAGGCTTGGGTAGACTCTTCCTTGGGACAGCCTTTCCATCGGGTGGATTGACATGGAAACCTGTCAGGAGGCCTCTGGTTTCTAAATGGACTCTGACCCCTTGTTTCCACATGCTGAGAGAGGCCCCAAAGTGCAGATCCAGGAGCGTCTTCGCGTTGCTCCTTCTTCATGGGCAGCCCTGGTGGGACAGGAGGGGTTAAAACTGCTGTGCTGCAGCCAGAACATTGTGAGTTTGATCCTGACCGGGGGCTCAAAGTAGGCTCAGCTGCTTCCAGCCTTCCGTGCTTGGTCAGATGAGTCCTGCACGTGTTAATGGGGCCAAAAATGCTCCTTCCCTTGTGAACCAGCCAGAGAGTGTCCTAAGCACTATCTGTGGAAAGGCTATCTGAGGTCAGAGGTCTAGCTGAGGGTCCCCCTTGCGATAGGCGGCGCTTCCCTTGGGGTTGGTTCTGGACGTCTGTCCTCAGGCCTTTCTTCTTCCTTCTTCCCAGGAGGAAGGATTCTGCTGAGGATTTTTCCCGCTATCTTGCAAGCAAGTACAGCTCTGCCAAAAAAGGCAAGTTTAAAAAAAAAGGGGGGGGAATGCGTGCACAAGTTGTGTGTTGTGTGTGTCTCCCTCCCTCCCCCCTCCCTCCGTCTCTCTTCTTGCTCTTATTCCCAAGGATCATCCCTCAGTCTCAGCCCTGCAACTGTGGCCAATTCTAGGCTTCAGTTGAGGCACTGCAGCTGATCTTTTGGCTGGATGGTTTGGAATCCATGCCAGACGCTGTCTGTCCACCTCCCTCCCTCCCTGAGAGATGCATCAGTTGCCCTCAGTCATTGGTTGCCCTGCCTCCGGCTAGAGAGGCCTGCTGGCTTCCCTTGACCTCCCTGTTCTGCTGGGAGCTTGTGGTCACCTTGATCAGCCCCCACACGCAGGTGGTGCTTGCAGAAAGAAAGAAGACGACCTGGAAGAAGTGCAGGGAGGGCATTGATTTATTTTAATCAACTTTTATGCCGCCCTCCTCACAAGGACCCAGGGCGGCTAACAAACTTTTAAAACACTTAAAACACAATGAAAACACAGTATAAAAATCAAGATTAAAAATTACAGAGCTTAAAAGAGAATTAAAAACACACACACACACAGAGGGAGGGTTCAGATGAGCCAACAGACAAAAGCAACTCTCTGGCCCATACCCCACACATGCTCCGTCAGTAGGTCTTAACCCCCTTCCTAAAGTGCAGCAGCTCTATCTGGAGACGGAGCCCTGAGCATCAGGAGCATCACAGCCCTGTGGGTCTGTGAGCCCCGCCAGGGTATTCCGCCACTCACAGACCCCAGGCCTTGGGAACTGACAAAGAGCATCCGTGGCTTGAGCGTCTTGGGGCTCAAGTCTCCATGACGGTGGAGTTCCCAGTCAGTGCCACGTTCGGCCAGCCTCTTTTCCTCTCTCTTGTGAGGACAAAGTGCTTAGGAGGGCATTCCTACTGCCTTGACTTTTCCTGAAGTCAAGGTGGGGAGAGGGAAGGCCATGCGTCCTCCATGAAGAATGGATGCTCTTGCACAGTTTTGCTTCAAGGAGAGGGTTTCCAACATAAAACACTGGAGGCTTTCTTTGTTTTTCAGAGCACACGCCCAAAGTCCCAGGCCTGCCAGGAAAGGAAGCTGCCTGCCCGGTCTCCTCCCGGCCTCCACACGAGTCCAGCGACCCCGACAGTGGCGATGACTCTGTCTTTGTCAGAAGCAGGCCACGGGGTGGGCCCAGAATGAGAAGACCACTAGCCAGGGGGAGGTGGACGTGGAGGAGCAGCAGCAGTGGGGGCCCTGCCTCTTCTTCCCGTAAGGGTCCCGGAGCGGCTGCCAGGGACGGCTCAGGTTCCTCCGCAAGTGAGGGAGAAGGAGGGGCTGCCAAGGAACACCCTCGGGGGACGGCAAAGAGTTGGCAGGGCAGAGCCAGGCAGGCCCTGCTGGGATCAGGCAGCTCGGAGGAGGAAGAGGAAGAGCTGGACAGTCTTCTTGTCCGGCTGAAAAACAGAATGACCTTCTCTTCAAACAGTGCAGCGGTGGCGACCACCCCCACCCCCCACAAGAGCCCTGCTGGTAAGAGGAGGAGGAGGCTCCCCTCTGGGTGGGTTCAGAGGATATTCTGGGGAGGGAGAGGGAGGCATGGGGCACTGGAAGTTGGCTTGGTTGGGGAAGGAAGCAAGGGGCCGTCGTCCGTCTGTCTGTCGGTGGGTGGGGAATAGTATTTCAGCCAAGACAGAGTTATCAGAGCCTTGTGGGAAAGCAGTTGCCGCTCACTCTGGCCAGGCAGTGGGAGGAGGAGGAGGAGGTGGCTGAGAGGAGCTCAAGGGCAGGCAACACACAGGTGGCACTGAGGAAGGGAAGGGGTTTCCTGGAGTTCCCATGGGTGAGTGGGTTGCCTGCCTGCCTGCCTGCTGGGGCAGGAGGGAGGATGGTAAAGGCTGCAGGTACTTGGGGCTCCCCTGCCCCCCCGCATGGGGGGGTTCTTCATGACATGGGAAGCCATCTCCAACCAAATACAGTAATACCTCGGATAACGCTAAGACTTGGTTCCACAAGTCTTGGTGTTATCCGAATTTTAGTATTATCCGATGCATGTTAAAATCCTATGGGATGGATCGGATAACGTTAAAGCTCCATAGAGATACATTGTAACCGCACAGGCTTTAGCGGTTGTTATCCGATCCATCCCATAGGACCTTAACATTATTCGATCCAATTCTCCTCCCCAGATTACCTAACGTTATGCGATTTTAGTGTTATCCGAGGTATTACTGTAGTCTGCTTTCAAAAGCACAGGTCTGTGGCTGCCCAATGGCTGGGACTTTCTGGACTGGAGAAGGATTGCCAGGTAGGATCATGGAAGGCTGGCCACCTCCCCAGTCTTTTCTTAGCGGGTGCCTTGGCCCCTGGCAAGCCCTCAGTGATGCCAGGGAGGAAGGGCGGCGGCGGCGGCCAGCAGCTGATTGCTGTGCGAGGGAAAGGTGAAGAAGAGGCTGGCTGTGCTCTTCACGTTCTTTGGCCTTTCTAGGATGGGTGGGGTGGGGGCCTTTCAGAAGTCAGTTGGGCTCCTGAAGCAGAGTCCTTGGGTGCCGGTTTCCATTGGCCTGCTCTAGAGGCAGATGATGCTCCTTATTGCTCGCACGTCTGCGAAAGTGTGGGCGCTTTGCCTCCACCTGGTGCCTCTGCTCAGTTTCCACTTAAAGTCTGTCTCGGGAGGAAAGCTGCTCCCTTCAAAGGGCAGCTGAAAGCAGTGATGAGGCCAGATGGCCCAGGGCGAGAGAGGACGAGGAAGAAGGAGCATATTGGCTTGGGGGTTGGCCTGGCTACTTCTTTCTTCCTGGAGAAGAGGAGGAGGAACATGGGCCAGAGGTGGCTTCCAGGGCTCCACATCAAGTGTGTCCAGGAGGAGAATGCTTTCCTTGTCAGGAGGCCGTGGTGAGGGCAGAGTGCTGGCGGCCACCTCCTTAGAAAGCTTGCAGAGACCAGGGGGTTTGCTTGAAGACCAAATGGGGTTTCCAGCCTCCCCTTGAACTCTGAGCAGCCATGAAGCAGCTCTTTCAATCCCCTTGGGAAAGAAACCTGTCCTTGACACAGAAATCTTGACTTAACTACCGGCCAGGGTCAGAGTTCCCAGTTGGGGGAAAGGTACGGTGACAATTGCAGCTCCAAAGGTGCTGGACTAACATGCCGTCCTTAGCAGTGCCCTCTGGGTCTCCTTGGGTCTCCCTTGGACTTTTGAGTGGAGCAGATGGCAAGCTGGTGTGGCTGCTGTTAGCGGATTAATGACCTGCTGTTTACTGGGGACCATTCTCAATGGTTTGCTGTGGCTTTTTTAACCCCTGACGGGCTTGTGGTTGGCGAGGGTTTGGGGGACTGGCTGTTGGGCGATGAACTCCCCTGGATGTTCAGAGCTTCAGGGCAGGCCTTTGTCAGAATGGCAACAGCTGCCGGGGCCGGTGGGGGGGCGGCTTTGCCAAATAAGCACTCGGGTGAGAAGAGGGCCTTCTCCCGCGTAGAACACATTATTTTCCCATTATTGTTAAGAAGGGTGGAAAGACGCATGTTTTTCAGCTGCTGTACAATCTCTATTTTGGCTGCTGTTTGTATACTTAATCGATGGTAATGGTTTTTATGGTTTTTATCTGATTGGAATGAGAGTCAAATTTGTTTGCTTTGTGAAGACTGTCAGCTGCCTCGTGCATGAGTGCATCGTGGGAAGGTGGGAGAGACACTCATGGGAATCCTTCTTATCCATTCTCTTCCAGTGCTACCTCCACCCTCTGCTCCCAGGGCACCCATTTCTGCTCAGGATCCCAAGAAGAGCAAAGCCCTTGTTGATGTCACCCAGGCCCACTTGAAGCAGAGGAGGTAGGCCACTGGCTACTGTCCCTTGCCTGTTGTTGGCCAGGTGGGTTTGGGCTTCTCCAGTGGTCATGCATGAACTGCCGTTTTGTCCAGGATGGAAGAAAGCCATGATGAATGCAGGTTCCAGGGGGAATCTGTGGATGTCCCTTCTAAGCCTATGCATAAACAGAAGGGTTATTAGCCCTCCCTCTCCCTCAGTTGCAGCGGGGTCTTCCCTGGGCAGCCAGGCTGGCACCCTCTTCACTTGCCCCAAGATTGGTGGGGGAAACAGAAGCCAGTGAGCAGTCAGCCTCCTTTAATGGGCTGAAGCATTTTTGTTCTTGGGAGGGTGGGGGTTGGTTGGTGTCCCCTCGCCCAATTTTCTAAAACAGCTGAAAAAGTCCTTTCCCCAAACCTCTGATAGTTGTTTAAAGAAATGGAAGCAGAGTATGTGAATAGAGAGTCATGGCTTGAAATTGAAGATGTGAACTCTCTCTCTCTCTCTCTCTTTTTCCACGGGATCTGTATTGAGAGTGACACTCAATTTGCTTCTTCATACCTTGTGGGTTGAGGGGTGAGTTGGCAAAGTGTGTTGGGGAATATGAACCAGGCTTGGGAGAAACAGCGTTCCACCACGGGCAGATCGGGCTGCTTCAGCCAAACAACAGGGTAAACCGGGGAGTGGAAACACCAGTTTGGTAACAGCAAGTCTGGAAATGCATCAGCAAAACCAAGCTGGCAAGTGAATACAGCAGGGGTGCCCAAACTACGGCTCAGGGGCCGGATGCGGCCCCAATGCCAATTCATCCGGCCCCTGATGCCCTCCTCACTCCTGGAAGCGGAAGTAAAACGTGCCTGTACCAGTGTGTTTTATTTCTGTTTTTAGGAGCAACTAGGGCGTCGGGGCTGAATTTGCATCGGGGCCACTTCCGGCCCCTGGGCCATAGTGACAGGCTCCCTGCACCACATGACCGGCCCACAGCCTGAAAAGTTTGGGCACCCCTGTAATACAGTAATTGAAAAGGGAGCATCTAGTTAAAACTTTTAAACTGGGCTGTCAAGAATTGTAGCAATGGCTCATTTGACTCCCTATTAAACCCCCCCTCTGTGTTCTTAGCTGTGTTTTTAGCTGTGCTGTATTTTAATTTTTGCTTTTTAATTTTTACTGTTTTTAAATTTTAATTTTTTATTATCTTTTGTGATGGGTGGGTTTATATTGTGGGATTGTACAATTGGTATGTTGTATTTGTTGTCAGCCGCCCTGAGTCATTTGTGAGGAGGGCGGCATAGAAGCATGATGATAGATAGATAAATAAATAAATAAACACCCAGCCAAGCCAGTTGGCCAGCGGCTTTTGCAGAAGAGGTAGGAGAGAGTCTTACTTTTCAGTCCAGAAGGTATAAGCAAAGTCGTAGTCGTTCTGTAGCAAACTGTAGATGCAAGGATGACCCAGGGATGTCGTAGGGGTCACAGGCAAAGGTTCAGGTTTCCCAAGACCAGAGGTTCAGGTAAGGCAGTGTTGGAGTCCAAGATGGGTTGTTTCAACAAGAGCTTGCCAGCACCTCCCTTCCTTTAAGGAGGCTCAGACCTCGCAGCTGATGGTGGTCCCTGGAGGCGTGCCCTTGTTCTCTGTTTCAGCTGTAGATTTTGTCTTAAGAGAGCCCTGCACCTTTCCGACATGCTTTTTCTGACACCTGGGGCTCCTGCCAAGCCCTGATCAGCCTGACTGGCTTGGCCACAAGGCGCCAGCTCCAAACTGGCAGTGGACTTTGGGGCAGGTGCCAGGTCCATCTCCTCGTGCTCAGAGTCTGTATCTGGACTGGCAGCAGGCTGAGGGACTGGCAACAGGTCTTCTTCAGGCTCTGACTCCAGATTGGAGCCGGCAGCAGGCTGATGGGCTGGCCAACTGTCCTCCTCCTCCTCCTCCTCTATGCACCCGGGATCCCTGGCTGCAACACATGCCCAGTCTGTTCAGTTTTCCCTTATAGGACTTGATTTCTAGTCCCCTCATTGCCCATCTTCCAGTTTGTTGGCATCCTTCTTTAAAGTGCAGTGCCCAACACTGGGCCCAGTGCTCAGGTTTCATTTGCATCTCCTGAAGGAAGGCTGTTTGTCCTTGGAGAAAAGCCTGGAAATTTATCTCCAGCAGCAGCAGCAGCAGCAGCAGCAGCAGGCGGTCTCTGTTTTTTACATCTGTATTACAAAGTCACAACAACAACAGCAATCTAATTGTTCTGAGAGGCTTATCCTTTCCCCTAAGTTATACTATGTAAGGCATATGTTTAAAAGTAAAATTGACTGAGTCCTGTTCACGCTACTCTACTGTGTAAAGTAGTTGAAGTCATCAGCTGCAACAATTTGGGGGAAATAAAAAAAATTCAAGTATCTTCCTGAGATTCCCATGGAATCCTCTTTGTTGTGTGGAATTGGTTGGAGGGGGTGTTGGGGAGACAGTCTTTAATTTCCAAGAATCTGTTTTAGTCGTATAGTTAACTTTCTGGTGACAGTTTTAAAGCATTAAATGCTTCCCCTTGACCCTAATGTCTTTTCCATGACAAAGAGAGTCCATGGAAGTTTTGTCACTTGCAGGGGCAGAGAACTGATTTTTTTTATTTCCCCTCAAAAATTCCTGCAAGCTGATGACATCATCAACCCTATGGAGTGTATCTGTTTGAATAGGGTTCAGCCGATGCTGCCTTGACACCTGCAAACATAGCTAGAACATGTTGCATATTCATCTCTGTTTTGCTCATGTAGTGTGCAGACTTTTCACACGGTGGTCAGCAATAGTTAGCATATTGAACTGCCCTCCATATACAAGATGTCACAATCTTTAGTTAAGCATTGCTGTTTACAGACTGCTGCATTTTCTTGCTTCTGTGAGGTTAGATTTTAGAAATGCTCTGCCACAGTTTCTATGCTTTAGGAGCCAGAGAAGGGTTTGCCTATGTGCCTACGCAACCTGGCTCAGAAGCAGGCAGACTCCTCTGAAATTGGAATACGGGTTTCTGTTAGCTGGTTTAATTTTCCCTCTGAGATCACTGGGAGGGTCCTGAAGCACATGCCTGACTTTTAAAACGTTGCTTGTTACGTCTGAAAAGGGGCATGCGATGAGATGGAAAGATCAGTTCTGTGAGTCCAGTGTCCCAGTTTTTTTATTCAGAAGGGCACGCATGACCACTCAAAATGCACCCCATAGGCCGGAGGTGACAACCCTTATGTTGGCCCAATCTTCTCCTGTGTCAGAACCAGATTTCTCTCTCTCTCTCTCTGTGTGTGTGTGTGTGTGTGTATGTGGCTTCTGAAGATGTCAAAGAGGCAGTTTGGGTGCAAGAGAGGAAACAGTCGGGGTCTTAAGGCGAGGATGGGGTTGCAAAGCTCTCCAATGCTCCTTTCTGAACAAGGCTTCCCTGTTGGTCTCCACGTTGGCCTCCCTCCACCACTGGCCAAAGTAGTGTGGCTCTGTGGCTCCTTTGCTCTGTCAGGCCCCAGTGCGGCCGCCTTCCAGGGCTAGATTTCCACCCCTTACTTTAACGGGCTTTTGTCTTGGCAGGAGTTCGTGCCAGATCAAGGGCTGCTTCTTGGAAGAACTGTCAAGCCCAGAGTCCCAACAATCAAAACGTTTCCAGAGTGAAAAAGAAGAGCTGGCGCAGAAGCTCTATGCCTTTTATAACAGATCTGTGTTTCAGCAACAGGTATCATCATTGCCCGGGTTTCTTTCAGGAACAGTACAGTAATACCTCGGATAACATTTACCTCGGATAACGCTAAAATTACACAACGTTAAGTAATCTGGGGAGGAGAATTGGATCGAATAATGTTAAGGTCCTATGGGATGGATCGGATAACAACCGCTAGAGCCTGTGGGGTTACAATGTATCTCTATGGAGCTTTATTAATGTTCTGCGATCCATCCCATAGGATTTTAACATGCATCGGATAACTAAAAATCAGATAACACCAAGACTTGTGGAAACAAGTCTTAGCGTTATCCGAGGTATTACTGTACTACCAAGGGGCTGACAAATCTTGCCTTTCTTCCTTCCTTTTTCCCCTCCTCCCTCCCTTCCTCCCTCCCAAGCTGCCCCTTTGCAGTTGGCCAGAACTCTTCTCCCCTTCCTTGAACCTTGTGGTGCCTGTAGAGGAAACCCAAGAGAGGAGAAGGCCCCGCTTAGCCAAAGGCACCTCCTCTGCACGGAGTCCAGGGCAACACTGGGCGCTTCAGAAGAAACGCAACTGGGCTTGTGTGAGCCACAGCTTTTTTCTTCCACAAAAACCTTGGAAAGGAGTGTGGGGTTGTTTGTTTGTTTGTTTTGCCAGCAGGATAGAAAGGGTTGCCTAACACTGGAAAGTTGGTTTATTTATTTTTTAATTTTGTTATTAAAGTTTTTTTAACAGAAAAGAAATATTAAAAAAAGAAAAAGAGAACAAATTACAAACTGACAAGACTTACTATACAAAAAGAAGAAATAACTATTGTAACAAAACACAAGGAAAAAACAACAAATTATTTCAATTATTTTCAATACATTCTATCTCTTAACCATTCTACTTATATGTATATATAAGATATACTTTTACACTTTGTTCCAATTGTTCTCTTCATCATGGTATTACAACTTTTTATAACACAATACATGTACCACCCAAGTGCGCTAAGGTCCTTGAGTCTGCCAGCTGTCCTTTTTACAACTCAGTTGTTCTGCCAAAAACATTGCATTCGGTGCAGGTTTATCTCCTTTATTTTCCCTCCATGTACACTGCAAAAAAGGTTTCCAAATGTCCCAAAATCTATTTTGTTTTAATATCCCCCTTTTTATGTTTAAATCCCATGTAAGTTTTTCATTAAGCACCATATCCCAAACATTGGTATACTATTTACTCAGTTCTAAATTCAAGGCACCTTTCCAATTTCTGGCCACCTGTTGTCTTGCCAAAGTTAAGAAAATAGCTAATAAGTCCTTTGTATTTTCCTCTAAATTCATTTCCTCTAGGTCTGTCAGTAAAACAATTTTTTCATTCAACTTTAAATGAAAATTTAAAATGTTAGCTATTTCTTGTTCAATTTTTTGCCAAAAATTGGAGATATGTTTACAATCCCCCCACATATGTTTATATGTCCCAATTTCCTGTTGACATCTCCAACATCTCTTTGAATTACTACTATCTATTTGATTTAGTCAAACTGGCGTCACATACCACCACCACAAAATTTTGTAATTATGTTCTTTAACTTTTGTGGAAAGGTTTCACATAATCCTGTTTTTCCACTTTTTCTTCTAGTTTTTCTCAGAAATGTTTGTATTTAAATCTGTTTGAGAACATTCTGAGGTTCTTCAGTACAATTTATCATTTTGTATAACTTACTACTCCTTTTATCCCCATTAAACCTTATCTTATATAACATTTCTTCAAAGTCTGTCAACTGTCTTGTAGTTTGTAGTTTCTCTTTATATTCCTTATTCCACCTATCCATCCTTAGTATCTGAAGCCAGTTCAACCTTAATTCCTTATAAATTTCTTTTCTGGTATTTTCATTCTCCATCAAACTCAACCAATCTTTTAATAAAACTATATCATATTTATGCATTATATTTTTTAGTAACTCCAAATTTTTAATCGGGAATGTCTTTAAATCTTGCAGCTCTATTATTGGAGATATATTTGGTGCCAATTTTTCTTTTAGTTTTACCCATACACTTATCATAGCTTTTAGGACATTATTTTTTATTTTAAATTTAAAACTGTATTTTCCAAAAAAAATCTCCACTTACACACACATTACTGTCTTTCATTTCTGTATCCTTTATAAGATCCTTTATCGTCAGTAATTTTACCAAACCTTTAATTTGAAATGCCCTGTAATAAGATTTAATGTTGGGTAACCCCAAACGGCCCTCTTTCTGTGACTTATACCATAAACTTTTAGGTATTCTTGCTCTTTTCCCTCCATTACAATAATTATTCAATAAATTTTGAAAGACTCCTAATTCCTTTTCTGTTTGTTTAATTGGAAGGACCTCAAATAGAAAATTAATCTTTGGTAATAGACTCATTTTGCAAATAGCAATCCTTCCAAACCGAGAGGTCCTCAACTTCTGATATCAAACAGTTTTCTTTTTAATTTCCTCCTTCACTTTCTCATAATTTGGTTTTTTCAAGTCCTCTATATTATCTGCAATATTCACCCCCAAATATTTTATACTTCTCCTAATTTGGATTTTGAATTTTTCCTTAATTTCCCCTAACTCTTCCTTATTTAACTTACTGAAGATTGCTTCCGATTTCCCCCAATTTATTTTCAGGCCTGTTACCTCTTCAAATTTTTGCAAATAACTGAATCTTTTCCATATTTCTTATAGGATCTTTCATTATAATCAAGGTATCGTCTGCATACAGACTTATTTTTGTTCCTTCAATCCCTTCTATATTTGAGTCACTCCTTATTGCTCTGGCCAATAACTCCATAGCCATAATAAACAAAATGGGGGAAAGGGGACATCCTTGTCTCATTCCAGCTTTAATTTCAATATCTTCTGTAAAAGAATCATTTACTTTTACCTTAGCATAACTACATTTATAAAGCTGATTAATTACATTTTTAAACTTTCCCCCAAATCCACCCTTTTTAATAATTTCCTTGATTTTTCCATTGCAACCAGCCAAAAGCCTTAAAAATATCTAGAGATAATAATCCTATTTTACCTACTTTTCTGTTATTTATTTCTAACAAATTTAACACTCTCCTTATTAAATCAGACATATATCTTTCCTTTAAAAAACCTTTGCATCCTGATTGATTAAAGCAATTGGATGATATGAGTCAACCAATTCTAATTTTTTTCCTGGTTTTGGTATTAATACTATAATGGATCTAAGCCAAGAAGTTGGAGACTCTCCCCCTTCCAATATATAATTATATAGCCTTTTTAATTTTGGAATAATAATTTGTTTAAATTCTTTATAAAATTTGGCAGGTAATCCATCTTCTCCTGGGGTTTTCCCTACTTTCAGTTTATTTATAACATCTGTTATCTCTTTCTCTGTGATTTGTTGTCCCATTCTATTCCTGTGCTCTTCTTTTATATTATTCCCCTTATATTTTTGTATGTATTCTTCCAACTTATGTTAATTTCCTTATCTGTGTACAATTTTTGGTAAAAAAAAAAAAACTACTAATTTTGTCTAATGTTTTATTACACCTCACTGCATCCTCCCTTATTAAAGTTCCTAGTTCCCTTTTTTCCTTCTTCTCCTTCACAGCTTTTGCTAACATTTTTGAAATTTTATCACTGAACTCAAAATATTCTCTTTTCAAATAAATTAAATATCTTTTAATTTTTTCAATATCTCTTCCAACTAGCTCCTTTTGTAACAATTGTATTCTTTCTAAAATATTCTTTTTTGATTTAGCATGTTTAATTTGAAGTGATTTAATTTCATTTTCCACCTCCAATTGCCTATCTCTATATTGTTTAGTTTTTGCACTAATAAATTTAATACACTCTCCTCTAAATACTGCTTTCATGGTATCCCAAATTATATTGAAATTTATTTCTTATCATTAATTTTCCATATTTCTTCCCAGTTTTTAATTATCTGATCTTTTATCAATTTATCTTTAAATAGTTTCGAGTCATACCTCCAAGTTCTACTACCTTTTGTATTTGTTTTGAATTGTAATTCTACTATTACCTTGGCGTGATCCGATTCTTTAAAGATTCCTACTTCTACATCATTTAAACTATTCAATAAAATTTTTGTTACAAAAACATAATCAATCCTGGAGTATGAATTGTAAACCTGGGAGTAATATGTATATATACGTTCCTCCCCTTTCAATTCCCGCCAAGAATCTTTTAATCCAAACAATTTCATCCAATCATCCAACAATCTGGCTTTTGATCCTTTCCT
Source organism: Furcifer pardalis (assembly GCA_030440675.1). Taxonomy (NCBI): domain Eukaryota; kingdom Metazoa; phylum Chordata; class Lepidosauria; order Squamata; family Chamaeleonidae; genus Furcifer; species Furcifer pardalis. The sequence continues at coordinate 129,654,430 of CP126892.1, read as the reverse complement.
GTAATTGGTTACATTTGTACAATCACTATTTGATAATGTTAGATTAAAATCTCCCGCAACAATCATTCTGTCATTATTTTCCTTTATCAAAATTTGACTCATTTTATTCAGGAATTGATCCTGTTTCTCATTTGGTGCATAGATATTTACCAGTAATATGTCTTCTTCTATTTTTCCAACTAAAATATCTACCTTCCGGGTCCTCTATGGTTTTTATTTTCATGAATCCTAATCTTTTCGATATCAGAATTGCAACCCCTCTTGCCTTGGAGGAACCAAAAGCCTTTTCATAATACTCGATCCAACCCAAAAATAAATTATTTTTATTTTTGATGAGTTTCCTGGAAAAAAAAATCTGGTCTATCCCTTCTTAGGGCTAATTCCAACCGTTTGCGCTTAGTGGGACAACCTGTACCTTTCACATTCCATGTCAATATCTTAATATGTTTCATGATTTATCATTATTTTAATTCTTAAGGAGTAACTGGCAGACTTCAAAGGACATGCTACCCAAACCCACATGCATACATAAAAAACAAAAAGTAATAACCCCCTTCCTTTTTTTTTTTTTAAAAAAAAGCACCTCTACTTATAAGAGAAGGGGGTGGGAAATGAGTCATATGGGAACCAATCCTGATCTTTCTTCAAATAATGCTTTAGCTGCAATATTTCCAAATGTTACATTGCAAACATATCTTAGTTTCCCCCTTTTGCACCTTGAGCTTCTTCAGTTGTGGGTTCTGTTTTTCCCCCTTTTGCACCTTGAGCTTCGGTGTTTTACTGTACTCCAATCTTTTTTCATGATCAACCAATTTTATTTCTTTTCCCTTCTCCCTGTCCTTTACTTCTTTGACTTCCTGTTTTAACTCCACTAATTCTTTTATTGCTGTAGTCATTTCTCCTTTCATCTCAGACACCTCTTTTAATATTTTCATCATATCTTCATTTGTGAATTTTATTAGTCCTGAAGCGGTGTCTTTCATCTCTTTTTGATAAATCATAAGACTTTGATGGTCTTTAACTCGTTGATCTTCTGATATCTGAAATCTAATTTGCAATTGCTGATTCATTTTTTCAAATTTTTAGTCAATATTTTCTTCAAGTTGTTTCATCTTTGCAGACATCGTTTCACCTAGATCAAATTGAATTTTATCTGCTGACCTTCCTTGGGTGTCTTTCTTTTCCTTTTCACCTTGCTTTTTTATAGCTCCTTGTAGTTTTATCTCCTCCTCCTTATTTTCCATTTCTTGTTCCTGGTGCATCTCCTGTTGTTGTTGATATGGCTGCTATTGCTGTTGTTGTGAATTTCTGTGCTGTTGAAATTGCTGCTGGCGCTGGTATTGCTGCCTTTCCTTTAACTTTTGTCGTTCTTCAACTTCTTGAATTTCTTCCCACAAAGATCTATCTCCCCCTTGTTCCCTTTGATCTCTTCTAACCAATCTCTTAAATCTAATCCAAGCTGGATCTTTTTTTCTTCTTCCCCAATTTGTTTTCCCTTCTTGCTCATAAAAAAAAAACAGTTCATATAACAACAAAAGAATAAGAAAGGAAGAGAAGGAAAGAAAAGAAATCTGACACTATTAATAATCTATTAATCAAGAATTAAGAAATTTCCTAATGCCTATATATAATGGAAACCTTAAAATGTAATATAGAATTTTTAACACCAATTTTATACAAAGTTTGCAACTGTTATGAATATAAAAGATAAAAAGGAAAACTCCTCAGTAAAATCTAAATTGGATACAAATTTTTGCTATTAGTATAAACAATAAGGTTTAACAAATCTAATATAAAATATTCAGATGTGAAATGCTTTTACATACAATTAACACATTTTTTCCTTCCCCAAATAATTCTTATACACTAGTACCCCGGATAAAGTTATGACTTGGTTCCACGAGTCATGATGTTATCCGATTTTTAGCGTTGTCCGATACATTGATCGAACAACGCTTAAAAAAAGCCCTGATATCAGGGACAAACTGCGCGGTTTGTACCTGAAGTCAAACTGACCCTAGGATAGCGATTGCTAGCCTAGGGTCAGCTTGACTTCGGGGGCAAACCTCTTCTTGCCACCCGACACGAGCCTTAGCAAGGGTTAAGGCAAGGGCTAAGGCTCGTGTTGGGTGCAAGACACAGAAGCCGCTCGTGCACTCTGTAGCGTGCGCCTGTTTCCCGCACCGCACTGGCCCCTTACGGCTTGGTCTCGCCACCTGACACGAGCCAAGGTTGTGGATGGATCTTCCCTTTCTGCCCTCCAACCCCTTCTTCTCGGCAGAAGGGCCCCCGCCATGGGCAACGCGGGCAGCACGGACTCCCAGCAGACTGACTTCAGGGTGCACAACACGCCGCTCAAGCTGCCCAAGCCCGATCTGGGAGAACTGGAGGAGAGGTTCGCCATCATCCTGGCGAGTGGGAGGGAGGGAGGACAGGGGGGAGAGAGAAAGGGGGATTCATGGGACTTGGCCTGCCTCCTTGGGACACCCCCCCCCCCGGTATCCCAGCTGGGTTCACGGTAGGGCACAAAAGGGATGAGGAAATAAAAGAGGCATGGAAGCCCCTCTCCGGTCTCCTCCCGTGGAGGAAACGGGCACTGAGGTGAAGGCTGGCTGGGGGAAACAGCGCCAGCAGCTGATCCATTGTTTGAAGGGGACCGTGGGGCGAGAGAGTGGGGGCTTTGAGAGCCACAAGGAAGGAAGCCTGCTTGCACGGGTTTTCCTGCCTCCCCTCGGCCTGTTTTCCCCTTCTAGGAGATCCATCCTCCCTCCGGGAAGCAGCTCCTTCCTGACAGCCCCCTCCCCCCGGGGCCATCTCTGTTTTCATTTCTCTCCGGTGTGGCTGGAAATCTCAGGGCGAGATTCAAGCTCCGGCGAAAAGTTTGTGCCGAAGAGGCAGCCTTTGGGTTGCCAGCCAAGATCTGCATCTCATTTGTGACTGGGGGGGGGGGGGCAAGGAACCCCTGGGAAGGCCATGGGAGGGAGCCTTAAGCACAAATAAGACTGAAATTGACGGGACTTCCCTCAAAGAGTAAAAGTCTCATTATTACACGATCGGGTTGCTTAAGCCCCCCCATCCCGCCCCATTTCGAAGGAGCAACACATGTTTAACACACACACACCCTTCCATGGCCTTTAACAGGTCTAAGAGCCCATCAGAGCACACCAGATTCCAACTTTTATTCGAGGACTGGGATTCCCCTCCCCCGCTCATCACCCCCCTCTCCCTCCCGTGGCCTTTCCGTGGCTTCTATGGAGCTATTTCCAACTGCGTCGTGCAATCCGCCATCTTGAAGCAAGAATACACTGTTCTAACTCTGCTCTTCTAAGGAGAGGGGGAAAAGAGAAGGGGGGAAATCACAATACAAAAAAAATACATTGTAGGAATCCAAAATTTACTTCAAAAACCTTTTAAGTTATGTAGTTATCTTGCCCTTATCATTAAGAAGGAGAGAAAAAAAGGGATAGAAAGGGAGTGAGGACTTACAACTTTCAGCTTGGCTCAGCTCAGTTCAACTTGCAAAAACAGTCCCATAGAGAAACAACTTTCAGCGCCGAGATTTATCAAACAAACAAATAATACTCCCTTTTCACCTCACTCCCCTTCCAATATAACAGTCCGGTTTCCAAAACAGTCTATCCAAATAAAGGGAAGAGAAGAAAAAAATACACTAAGAAGAAACCGTAGATCTTCACAGCTGGCAACAACTTTCAGTTTCAGTTTCTGCTCTATTGCAAATATGCTGGCAGTAAAAGTTTCTCAGTTTATTTAGTTTCTTATCTCTTGTTGTTAAGGAGGGGTGAAGGCTTTATAATTGCTATTGTTGAATAGCAGAGGGAGGAAGCTGCCTCTTCAGAGGCAATTAACCTCCCCTCTTCTTTCTGTTCTAATTAATTCAAATAAGTTCCAATAGCTCTTCAAAGCCTAGCCTGAGGGGGGAAAAAACGATCACTATCTCTTCTCGGCTTTTTGGCTAAGATCAATGTCCTTTTAATCCTCTTCAGCCTCACCCCCACCCCAACAAGAATATAAAACTCACAGCCTTAGGCACAGCCTCCAGAGTTAAATTTTTCGATCCTGCAACAGACTACAGCAGCAAGACTGCTTTTTATAATCCCTTTTGATCTCTTTTAATCCATTTAAAAAAAAATTGTATCCACTTTTTTCCACATATGTGGCTTTCCTTCTGCAGCTGAACAGAACAAGCAGCTATTCAGTTCTCCATCTTGATTCCTCCCTCTTGGAAAGTTGGTTTATGGGTAGTCCAAGCAGCCGTTCAGGTGTCTGTCTACCATGAGCTTGAGATGGGATTTCTTCTGTGTGTTGTGCTGTCCCTGGGAAGTGTCTTACGGCTTCAAGGTGCAAAGTGGTGAGAGGGCCTTTTCATTGTGTGCTGCCTCAGTTTCCTAAAGCTCTCTTGCAGGTTTCTGCGCACGAAAGAACTGGAAGCTGCAGATGTAGGCCAAGGTCAAGGTGTCTCCCTTGCTCAAAAGCCAGCTGTATCTGGCTCTAGGGTTCAGTACTCATCTCTGTTTATAGCCAAAGAGCCAGGGCTGATGTAAAGCCCATTGCAATAGCCAAAACTGACCGAGTAGGCTTTCTACCTTGGTGCTCCCTGTGGGTTTAGACTCAGTTGAGGAGAAGAGCGAATGCTCCCCCATCTTCTTCCGAGCTGTAGAGGAAAGCCCAGGCTCCTCCCTTCCCCAATAATAACAATAACAACAATAATAACAATAACAACAATGATGCCTCTGGGAGTCAGACCTAGCCTGGGCCTGCTGCCCTCTGGGAGGGCTTTGGGAGGTGGCCGGCCATCCAAGCACATTCCTCACTCGCCAGGAGCTCCTGAATGGCTGGCTGCCCAGACGTTGTCATGCTCACAGCTCAGCCATCACTGCCGTGGGCCGGGTTTCTCTGCCATCCTTGGAAGGAAGAACAGGCACATGGTGATGTATCAACACACACCTGCCCCTGCTCTCCCTTCTCAGTTGCCAGACCAAATGGAGATCATCTGGAACCAGAAGATGAGGAAGACTGCTGGGTGCTGCGTCACTGGGCAGCGGAAGGGCCCGGAGGAGGAGAAGGGGAAGGAGCCGCGCTATGCACGGATCATGCTGTCAGAGAAAGTCTGTGACTCAGCAGGTGAGTATGGAATGGAAAGGCCTTGGGCCTTTGCAGAGTAGGAGGCCCTTATCACTGGGTGTCCTGGTTAATCTGTATTGAATGGATGTACATGTGAATGAATGTCCGCTTTCGTCGTGTCCTACATCACCTCCTCAACGCCCCCACAGGGCCTGAGTTAATTGCCCCTAGTCAAAACCTGGATCAATGAGTTGCTGGTTTTGGATTCATAAGATGTTGGCCAGATTTTTCTGTGAACTTCCCTTGCGAAATGTCCTGAAAATGAGCTTTTCTAGTTCCAGCTCATGACTACCCTTCTGAGTCTCAGTCAGTCTCCTTCTGTTTCCTCGGCTGCCTTTCCTCCGTTTGGATTGATGACTGAACCTAGGCCTATAACCTCTTTAACAATGCCAAAGTCTTCCTTGCCAGCAGTAAAGTTACATCGTTTTATGGTACTTGCAAGATTTGTCTTTCATATGCAGGAACACCCCACCCTGGTCACCATGGCTGCTGCATCTGTTGTCCCCAATACTCCTCGTCGTAGACTCTGCTTCCCACTAGAGAGAAGCATGTGCGCATCATTGTTCTGGGCTCCTCATGTTCCTTGTGTTTTGCCGCTCACTTGCTTTGCTTAGATCGCCTGCGAGACACCCTAATCCATGAACTCTGCCACGCAGCTGCCTGGCTCATCCATGGCGTTCGAGATGGGCACGGCCGGTTTTGGAGCCTGTATGCAAAGAAGTCTGTCCTGATTCACCCAGAACTCCCCATGGTTTCACGTTGCCACAACTATGAGATCAAATACAAGTTCATCTATGAGTGTTCACGGTGCAAGAATTCGTACGTATTCACCCTTATAAGAAACACCCGGTCTCTGAAGGCAAAGATTCTCTGGGGACCCAAATGTTGAATCTTTGTGGTTGCTTTAATGAAACAAAAAATGTATTTCCTCTCTTCTGTCCTTGTGCAAACTCAGGCCAGCCAGTGGACCCCAAACAGACCTTCCCAGTCGGCCTTGGGCTGACCACAACGTAGCCTCCTCCCAACCCCACAAAGATTCCGTTCTGACTTCTTGCATGTTCGGTCATGGCTTTGCTCTTCACTAACAAGTTTGGCTCAAACTCTTTCTAGTTTGTTTCAGCTTGTTTTTTGGGTAGCATTTCAAGGACATTTTGGGTCAAAACATACAAACTTTCAGGGGCCCAGCGTACCCTTGGGGTTGGAGGGGTTTAGGGGGGTCATGTCTCCAGGCAGTAAATTTTTTTGTAGTCCCGTCAGTATAGGTGAATTGAATTCTTAAGGCCTCCACAAGGCCCCCCCCCCCCCACGGGTACACAAACCTCTCAGTGGGGCAACTGTGAAGCACATCTGTCTGTTGGGCTGCCCCATCCATGCCTGTAGTGGAGCCTCTTTGCTCCTCTTTTGAGTTCTCCCTTCCTGAGAGAGAGAGAGGCTCTCTAATTTAGCTGGAGCTCAGGAGGGGTGGATGGGTGAGTGCTGTTAATTGCCCAGAGTAGGACAAACTCCTAGATGGGTGGGGTAAAAATAAATTATGTAAATCCATCCATCCATTCATATGGGTGGGTCGTGGCGTTTGTTTTTTTGTTGAAGGATATGCCGCTTAGCAGAGAGTCACATCTACCCTACAGCCATGCAAGATGGGCCTCTCTTCCTCCTCCTCTTTCATGAATCCTTTTCATGTTTGGTTTTCCAGGATTGGACGCCACTCTAAATCCTTGGACACACAGCGCTGTGTGTGCGCACTTTGCAATGGGCAGCTGGTGCTCTGCCAGCCGAAACGGAAGGTCGGCACCCCAGCCAAGAACACACACACCTCCCCGGCTCCCTTTGCAAAGTAGACGAAAGAGAACGATGGTTCTGCTAAGCCAGGCCTAAGCCACGGAGCCACCATGCAGAAACTCAGCCTGGACTTCTTTGCAGCTGCCCAGAGGCAACTCCTCCTCCTCCTCCTCAGCCCTTGAGTGGCTTCAGCAAAAGGCTCATCCATCCATCCATCCATCGGCTCACTCGCTGGCTCCATTCCCCCCCCCCCCCCGGTGCCCCAGTCTCTTCAGGAAGAACGTGGTTCATTCCATGGAAAGCAAAGAAGGGTCTTTGGGCAGACACTTTCCCCAGCCCTGCCTTTGTGCTCTCCTTTTCTTCAGGTTCATAGCTGTGAACTTCTTTCTCCCCAGGGCAATTCAGTCAGTTTTTGTAATAAATGAATAAAGCTCTTTCAGGTGTTTAGTATTGTTCCTAAATGAAATTTTTGAAAGGGGGGGAGTAGCTGTGTTAGTCTGTGTTTCAAGCATATCAAAAAGGAAACAAAACAAAGAAGGCAACAAAACATTGTGGCACTTGAAAGACTCTTGACGGCTTTATTTAATGTTAGGGAAGTGGACTTGATCCACAAAAGCTCACATTAAAATGCAGCGGTTAAAAGTCATTCAAGTGCCATGACGTGTTTTGTTTTGTGCTGGTGCCTTAGATGAGTTTTGCCTGGCCTTGGTTTCCTTCCTCAGGACTTTCTGCCCTCCGTTTCAATTCACGTGGATCAAGGGCTGGGCTGGGAGGATCCTATGGAACGACAAGCCCCCCCTCTCCCCCCCCCTTGCAGCAAAGCCAAGGGTCTGGATTGGCTTATGACGGCTTCCCCTTGACGAGTCTAGAACCGAGACCTACACGACATTCTGTTGGAAAAGTCTGGTGCATCGGACCTCTGGGTATTATTCCAGACTTAAGAACATACGAGATGACTCATCCTCACATGGGGCCCAAGACACTTTATTACAATGTTCTTCTGTTCAACTTCTCCACCTCCCTCTACTCAGTATCACAGCATCGTGGGAGTGCTGATGACCCTTGTTGTCCTACCCAGAAGGATGGCATGCTCCTACGTGAAAGCTTTCCTCTCCGTGTCCCCAGCCTGTGGAAGATGAGCCAGCCTGCACACCCCGCTCTCTTCATGCCAGCTGTGCCTGGCCTGACAGAGGCTGCCTTCTTCTGGCCACTTGCGCTTATTCTTCCTCCTCCTCCTCACCTGTTGGCTTAGGACTCTTGGCTTCTGACGTCTCCTCCCCACCTTCCCAGCCCCGTTCAGTGCTGACGACTGAGGTGAGAGCCTTGTCTCTAGGCAGACTCCTGGGTGGAAGGGTTGCTGGGTTGGAGCTGAAGGAGGTCTCCTCCGTGGGACGGCTGTTGTGGCTGGAGGGGGCGTGGTGGGTAGAAAGGCCCTGTTGCTTTGTCAGCCACTGCCGCAGGCCTGCCATGTTTTCCCCGTACTGGAGCTCCCGGAGGAGCTGTTGCTTCTGCTGGCTGAGCTGGCACACGATGCTTTTGAGGCCTTGAGCTCTTCTGATGAGGCTGAGCAGCTCATGGCGCAGTTGCCAGTTCTCAGCTTTGACTTGCTTGGTGTGCCGGATGAGGCTGCGCACGGCTTCCTTCTCGGCCTTTTTGGCCAAGGCCTGCACTTTCTGCTGAGAGGCCACCTCATATTCTGCCTTCTGCTGTAGGAACTGGCTCTTCAGCTTGTGCATTTGCTCTGAGTGGTGGATCTTCATCGCAAGCAGCTCTTTCTCCAGCTCACGGATCCGGACCAGCTGGTCTGACTGGAGTTCCTTGAAAGGCCTCAGCTCTTCCACTTCTTTGTTCGTCAGGGAGTACTTGGTCTCCATCTCAATCAGCTGGCTCCTGACTTCTTTTTCTTTGTCTGTGTATTGTGAGGTCAGCTCATGCATTTGCTTCAGGACATGTGCAAGGTCTGAACGGTTCTGGTCGTTCAGGGTGATGATGGCATTCTGGCACCGGACGGTGCGCTTGGTTAGATAGCCAAGGTAGGCTTTGCTGTTCTCGCGGATCTCTTGTGCTTCTTTGTCCAGGAATTCATTTTCTTCTTGAAAATGCTGCACGCGCTGTGTGTATGTGTTGCTGTGCTCTGTCAGAATGCCACATTCCTTCTGTAGGAATTTTTCCCTTTCGGTCTCAAACTGCACACAAGGTATTTCAACTATGGCTGTAGCTTTCTTCTCTCTTGACTTAGTTTTCTTAGGTGCCATCTTTCTGCAACTCCAGGACACTTCAGCACTAGCAAAAAGGAAATAAATGAGAAAAGAAGGCCAAGGGGATTGATGACGGCACTCTTCAGATAGCTGACAGATAAAGATCTGAGGGGCTGGATCTGTTCTCAAGCATATCTGAATGTAGGAGATGTAACGATGGGCTCAAATTTACAGTAACCCATATTCCAGATAATAATATCTTCTTACCTGTTAGAGTAGTATGACAACAGAAACCAATTCACCGGCAGCTCCCCCATCCCCACCCCGATGGCTTAGTGGTTAAGGCACTGAGCTGGAGACTGGAAGGTTGGGTTTCGATACCCAAGAGATACACTTGGGGACATGAAAGGAGCTTCACTTGGGCAGAGTAGAGTCTCTGGCAAAAAGCCTTTCAACCCAGAGCCATCTCTGCCATGAAAATGAACCAATAGCCCTGTGGAGGTGGAGGCATTTAAGAGAAAATTGGAATTACCTAGATGGGAAATGTAATTAGTTCTTAGTTTTTGTTTCTTAGTGAGAAGCTTTGCTATGTAGTTTCTTTGGATCAAGTAGTGAGGGCAAGCAACATGCCAGTGATGGCCAACCTTGGCATTTCAGCTGTTGTTGAACTTCAACTCCCAGAAGCCCTGACCAGCAGGAGTCCTGGCTTGGGCTTCTAGTAATTGAAGTCCAAGAATACCTGGAGTGCCAAGGTTCACCACCACTGCAATATGCTCTTAGCCAGAGAAAACTTAGCCTGCATCATGGTTACTTAGAAGTAAGGCTTAGTAATATTTTATTATTTTCCTTAGGATTTGGGAAATACGGTAGAACCCCATATAGCGAAAAAGCTCCATTCACAAAGGTCTTTATATGAATTTTTTGTTATGCAAATCACTATTAGCAATACCCGGTATAATGAAAAATGTTTGTTATGTGGGAAATACCCTGTATAACAAAAAAATTGTTATGGAGGGTATCACCAATAGCTCGAAACCGCTTCATTGTACGAATTTTTCGTTATACAAATTGTTCGTTATATGGGGTACTCCTGTATCTGACTATCTTATTTGTAGTCCTTGGATCTGGATCATGGTTTTGTTCTTTTTGCAACCATCTTGTTGTGAAGATTTTAGAATATTCATTTTTGATAATGTATCTTTCAAACAAATTTTAAAATATTTTACCGAGGTGTCATTTTTGGGGTCTACAGAAGGTGCCTTAAGACTCGAGGGTCAGAGACTATGCTACATGCATTATTCTGGCCAGTGTGTTACTTAGGCTGGCTATTGTGAGATACCAACCAGGAAAGAATTTTGTCTCTGGGGCAAAGAGACCAAGAACATTTCCCTAGCCCTGACTTTCCAAAGACTTTGAAGCATGAAGGGGCTTAGGCTAGCTTTGGGAGAAAAGTGGTGGCAGAATAGGTTGTGCACACTTGCTCAAGTTGAGTTCCCTGGATTGGCCAGACTGTGCTCTCAAACCCTAGAGTTGGTAACGACTGGCTTTCAAGCAAGGGCAACCTTTACCTAATAACAGAAGATCCCTGATTGGTATTCAAATTTGACGTCAGGTTTTGTCCCTGCAAGTGGTTCAAGGCCTCCCTTGCTCAAAAGCCAGTCGTATCTGACTCTATGGTACAGTGCTCATCTCCATTTACAGCCAAAGAGCCAGTGCTGCCCGTGTTTGCAGATGTATACATGGCCATATGGCCGGCATGACTTTGGCTCCACCCACAACTTTGTCTCTGTCCATGGTATGGTAGTAAATTTTTTGGCTGCCCATCACTGGATATAATATTCTTGTTTCTGAGGTCAGAGGTTCTGGCCTGAGGCAAACACAAGGCGTCCAGAAAGGTAAAGAAGTGTGAATGTGTTTTAAATGTTGGAACTAAGTTCTAAGCTTGACCTCTGGACTAAATGAGCAGGTAACAAACACGACCCTTTGCTGTCTTAGACACGAACAGGCTACTGCCAGGCACACCAGCTACTTCTCTGAGAGCACCAAGGGGAAACCTGGGGCCCTTTCCATGTTCAAGCGCAATTCCTATCAGCATAACTGGTGTCTGATAGAAGAACATTGCAGCCCACCACATCAAGATGGCCGACAGCTGCCACCAGATGCACAAGATGACCCTCTGGAATGCTGCTTCCTTTGGACTTCATTACTTTTCCCTTGGGTGAAGGTGGACCCAGTGGTGAGCAGTAAAAAAATTTCACTACCACACCGTAGGCGGAGCCTGTGTCATGGGTGGAGCCAAAGTTGTGGGCAGTCTAGTCATGCCTGCCATATATACATCTGCAAACACAGGCAGCACTGGCTCTTTGGCTGTAAATGGAGATGAGCACTGCACCCTAGAGTCAGACACGACTGGCTTTTGAGCAAGGGAGACCTTGAACCACTTGCAGGGACAAAACCTGATGTCAAATTTGAATACCAGTCAGGGACCTTCTGTTATTAGGTAAAGGTTGCCCTTGCTCGAAAGCCAGTCGTTACCAACTCTAGGGTTCAGTGCTCATCTCTGTATATAGCCCAAGAGCCAGTGGACTTGAGCCACAAAAGCTCACATTAAAATACTGCAGTTAGTCTTTAAGGTGCCACAACGCTTTTGTATTTTTGTTGTTTACTCTCTGATAGGCTTGCACAGAATAAAACTTTTCAAATGGTAGCTGTGTTAGTCTGGGCTGGGCAGGGAGGTGGGCATGGCCACCCAATTTCCTTATCCATCCCCCCCTCCCCGCCGGGATGTTGCGAACCTGTTACTGCCCGCCACTGGGCCTTTCCCCTAATTGTCCAAAACTGGTCTTCACGTGTGCTTCACTTTGTGGTGGGGGCTTTGGTGACTTAGGGTCCATACCTTTTACCACCCAAGACTGCACAGATGGAGAGTGGTTAAGCCACAATCGGATTTTTCCAGTAGAGTAAATGAACTCCACCCCCATTTCACCTACAATCTATATAAACAGGAAAAGACAAAGTCTTCATTCTAGAAGAATCTTGTCGATCTTACCAACCTATGTTTTAATGCTGTGTTCCTGGTTCTACTCGAAGAGTAAGAGGCATTGGACAATGCATTGGAATCAGGTGCGGAACACTTTATTCCAAATGACCTGTAGCAGTAGAAAGTGATGTGCATCCATGGTGATGGAATGCTTTGACCTCATGGTCCACCAGCTAGTTGCATTACAATGTGTCCACTCAGTGCTGTTGCTATGGGGTGTCCTCTCTCTCTCTCTCTCCTGCAAAATGCTTCATTGTAAGAGAAAGAATAAACATATTCTTCTATCCAATCTGGTATGCAGAGTGCCTTTATTTATTGATTTGTTGATTTGGTTTTTTACTTTTCTATTCATGGAGACCAAAGACAGATCATAACCAAAACTATAAAACAATCAGCAGCTTTAAAAGTATTGTCACCCGAAAACTCTCTTAAAATGGGATCCGTTTATAAAAAGTTTCTTTAAACATACATGAAACAGCCAGAGAGGTTTTGAAGGAAAAAGATTTTATTAACAAAATCAATTTAACATACGGTAACATAACACAACATAACACATGCATATGTGGTGCTTGTTTCCATATAGATCCAAGAATCCCTAATAACAATTCTATCATATTTATATACTTTTGGACACACTATACACATGTGTTCTCAGCACTGGTGGGGCTGACGGGTGGGGAGGTATTTCATTTTCTGTCTTGACATTACATATTCATTTAGAATATAAAGAAATGTACAGTCACACAAGTCTGCTCCTCTTAGATAAATGACTCAGTACTTTTTTTTGTAACTCCTTTCATAAAAATGAATTTTTTGGAATAGTAGCCGTGTTAGTCTGTGGTTCAGGCATATCAGAAAACAAAACTAAACAAAATAAAATAAAAAACACTGTAGCACTTTAAAGACTAACTGCTATATTTTTATTGTTAGCTTTCGTGGATCAAGTCCACTTCATCAGACAAAGAGTCAAAGTTACAGGCATGTTCTTTATATACCAAATTCAGGGGCTCAAAGGGAGAAGGGTGTGGGCAATATGACAGAAGGGGTAAGTGCAAAACAACAGAAGAGGTAAGGGCAAAATGACAGAAGGGGTAAGGGCAAAATGACAGAAGGCGTAAGGGCAAAACAACAGAAGGGGTAAGGGCAAGACGACAGACAAGCAAGCACAAGATTGCAGCTTCACACAGCCATTAGCAACAATAGATTATTCAGATAAACTCTAAAGGACCCCCTTACCCCTTCTTGCCCTTATCCTTTCTGTCGTTTTGCCCTTACGCCTTCTGTCGTTTTGCGCTTACCCCTTCTGTCGTATTGCCCACACCCCTTCTCCCTTTGAGCCCCTAAATTTGGTATATAAAGAACATGCCTGTAAGTTTCACTCTTTGTCTGATGAAGTATATGGGGATCTCTCGGGGAGATGATGAATGAAGACACGGAGGCAGCTTCTCAGGAGAATCGTCTAAAAGTTTATTTTCTAGCACCTACATTTATACCAAAGCCAAAGTATATGTGGCAAGCAGGAAGAAGGGGAGGGGAGGAGGGGGAGACGTGACCGATATCCATTGTCTATCTGCCTGGCTCCTGTCGACATCGCCTGTGGCTAGGTCAGAGAATGGTGTAAGGTGGGCTGTCAGCAGGGTAATCAGTAACCTTTGAACAGACATCAGGACAGTGTAGTTATCAGGCGCCTCTGAGTCGGGCGATTTGTGAGGCAAGGGTTATGAGGAAGAGGTGAATAAGAAGTCATGCTTGATATGGTGTGCCAGTATCAAAACTTAACTTCCCTACAGAAGTGGACTTGATCCACGAAAGCTAACAATAAATATATAGCAGTTAGTCTTTAAAGTGCTACAGTGTTTTTTATTTTATTTTGTTTAGTTTTGTTTTTTGATATTCATAATGGTCCATGGGATCGCAAAGGGTCGGAATTGACTATGGAACTGAACAACAACAACATGAACCACTAAGCCATTGCAGCCCTCAAATGGTTAGTTAAGTAAAGGCAAAGGTTGCCCTTGCTCCAAAGCCTGTTGTATTCAACTCTAGGGTTCTGTGCTCATCTCTGTTTCAAAGCCAAAGAACAACCGATGTCTGCTTCTGCAGATGTTTCTGAGGTCATATGGCAGGCATGACTAGACACCGGAATGCACAGAACGCCACATGATTTTCTTTAAGCCTGAATTTTGTGATCAATAGGTTGTGATCTGAGCCACAATCTGCCCCTGGTCTTGTTTTTGCTGACTGTATGGAAGTTTTCCATCTTTGGCTGCAGAGTATGTAATCAATCTGGTTTCGATGTTGGGCATCTGGTGATGTCCATGTGTAAAGTCTCCTCTTGTGTTGCTGGAAGAGAGTGTTTGCTATGACCAGTGCAGTTTTTGGGCTGCTTCATTCTGTGTTCCAAGACCAAATTTGCCTCTTATTCCATTTACTTCATTTCCTACTTTGGCATGCCAGTCTCCTATGATAATGTGTACATCATTTCTTGGTGTCTGTTCTATGAGGTGTTCTAGGTCCTCTTAGAACTGGTCAATTGTGGTTTCATCTGCACTAGTGGTTTGTGCGTATATTTGGATTACAGTGATATTGAATGGTTTGCCTTGTATTCTGACTGACATCATCCTATCATTTTTGAGATTATATCCCATTACTGCTTTTCTTACCCTTTTGTTGACAATTATGAGTACTCTGTGGTTGGTTTTTTTTTTTGATGTTTTCTTGTCCACAGTAGTTGATATGATGGTTTCCAGAGCTGAATTCACCCATCCCTGTCCATTTTAACTCGCTGATTCCAAAGATGTCAATGAGCTTAGAGAACACTTTTATGAATTCTGCAGTTTAACTGATAATTTGGTTAAATCTGTTAGAAATCATTTTAATCAATCAAAACCTAGACTGCTGCCAAGACTGAAACACCTACAAAGACACACCTATGGACATACAGTATTTAGAAACATATTACAGTATACAGTATTCCATATAGGCTTTAAAGAGTAAATTCACTACTGCATGCTATTTGTTAAGTCACCATCAGGTGGTTCCAGCGAGTCATGCACGTGATCTAGCAAGAGCAGAAGAGAGCTGGGAGACAAAGAGCAGCGTGAACTAGTTTTACTGACGAATTTTACTGACGCAAGGCTTCTTGTGCTAAGACATTTTGCTGCCCACTAGTAAGTGGTGCCCGGGGCAACTCCGCCCCGCCCCCCTACGCCACTGTAAAGGCTGTCATGGGAAGACCCCATTTCACTAAAGTGTTCAAGATGGAGTAAGCCTGGTTTGTTAGAACTCTCAAAAATATTAGTTGATATGAGAACAGTGCTCCTAGCAGAGTAGGAAGGGATCTGATTGGTTATATACAAATTAGCTAGTCAGGAGAGACTCCTTTTAGTATAAAAGGGACTTCGCAGGAATCTTGAGAGGTTCTGAGGTAAAAGGTCTGAGGGTTCTGTGGTAAAAAGAGAAGTCTGTGGTGGTTCTGAGAGTTCTGAGGGAACAAGGTCTGAGGTAAAAGGAGTTCTGAGGGAAAAAAAGAAGTATGAGGGCTGATGTAAAAAAGAGAGTTCTGAGAGAAGAAAGATTTCTGAGGTGGAAGAGAGTTCTGAGGAAAAAGCTTAGGGAATCTTCGAGGAAAAGAAGGGAAGCTTGGCAGAACTAGAGTTAACCTTGTGAACTGAATAACCAGAAGGACTACTTAAAGATGTTTTCTATCTTGGACTTATATTTATGCAACCTGAAGTAATCTACATTTTTTGAACTATGTTATGAAGAATAAATCAACATGTTTTTTCCCCCAACGTCACTTTATTGGGTAAGAGTTAAATTGCATATGCACAAACCCCGAATTCGCTACCAAACTTTTCTCCCTAGTTAATTGCTTTTTCTTTTGATCCGCTGGCACTCAATGATCTTTGAGTGCGTCCAGGAAGAACAGCTAAGGGTTATTTTATCTGGAGTTTGCAGCCCAGAGTTCTCTCTCTCTGGTTTGGCCCTGGAAGTTCCTAAGGATTTCTTTCTTTTAAAAGAAGGGTCCTGGGACGGAACGATAGGGAGAACAGGGAGTTAGAGAGGGAGGGCTGGTAGCTGACAGGCAACAGAGCGGGGAGTTTCCTAGAGAGGGAGGAACTGGGGTAGAGAAAGAGGTAGGGCTCTCTCACTGGGAAGTGGTCCTTTCCCACGTGTCTCACCCTCCAGCTCTTTTGTGTGGTGTCACATTCCTGAGCAGAGGAATGGAGGGAGGGGCCACGTCTCCCCTCTCCCTCGGCAGAGGAACGGCGTTACTTTCTCCCCCCCCCGGCACTACTTTTCCCTAGGAGATTCGGTGAGTCTCCCCCTTTTTCCTATCTCTCCTCTTTCTTTGTTTCTTTGCCAGAGCCGTCCCCCTCCCCCGCCATTGCGGACCCCTGGAAAGGAGAGGAAAGGGGGGCGATTTCGGGTCGGGGAGGGGCCCCCCTTATATTTGGGGAGGTTTCCAAACCTCTGTATGTGTGTGTGTTTCCATTGAAATCCAGATTGCATGTCTCCCCCCTCCCTCCCTTCCATGATAGGCCTTTCTTGGCGTCACTGAGAGGAAAGGGACTGAGGGATCCAAGTTCTCCTTTCTTTCCCCTGAGCAGCTGCTTCTCCTGCTTTTCCTTTCCGACCTCATTCCCTTTCCTCTCACTGATCCCAGGAAGGCAGGCAAGAAGGCAGACTCTCTCCCCAATAGCATCATCACGCAAGCGCACCCCACTCCATTCACCCGACACACACACACAGTGGAGAGGGGTAACTGCCACTTGGTGCCATCCAGCCCAGGTCGGTCTCTACAGCAGGTTGGTGTTTCTTGTGGGGAAGAGATGAGCTTTGCTAGGTCTCTCTCCTGGCCACCCCCTCTTATCCCTGCCCATCCACCCAGGGCTGGGACCAGGAATTCTGCAAGAGATCCCCACCCCCTAAAAAAGCTCTGATCCCAGCCCAGCATAGGTGCGCCCTATCTCCAATTTGGGTTTGGGTCTGAATCCCAGCTCCTCTTCACCCAGCTGCCTCCAGCACCCACAGTGGGGGAAAATTGAATTGTTCTTCAGGGCACAATTTCCCCCTGATTTCGTTTTGTTGTAAGATGCCTTCATTATATGGGGTTTTACTGTACTAGGGTGACATCATGGGTGCCTACAGAGAGGGCTCTGAGTGCCACCTCTGGCACACTTGCCATAGGTTCACCATCACTGTTCTAAATCCTAGTCAAAATGGATTCTTTATCAGTCTACAGATTCTGTTGTTGTTGTTATAAAATTATAAACTGAAGATTCATTGGACATTTGCTCCTTAAATTGGTGACTGTTGATCCGTTCTCAATATTTTTGCAGAACTGCATATATTGAACGCAGAGCAGCTGTTCAACTGGGAGGACATCATAACACAACAGGAAAGAATAATGTCAGGAGAGATGGAGGGTGGAAAAAGTGTCAGTAAAAAAGTACAACTTGCTGGACAAATAGGCACCCACACCGGAGAGAAGCCTTTTGAATGCCTGGAGTGTGGGAAAAGCTTCAGTCACAGTGGAAGCCTTGCTTCACATCGCAGAACCCACACAAGAGAGAAACCATTTGAATGCCAAGACTGTGGGAAAAGCTTCAGTCGTAGTTCAGAACTTGCTTCACATCACAGGACCCACACAGGAGAGAAGCCATTCAAATGCCAAGAGTGTGGGAAAAGCTTCAGTCAAAGTGGAAACCTTGCTTCACATCACAAGACACACACAGGAGAGAAGCCTTTTAAATGTCAGGAGTGTGGAAAAAGATTCACTTATAGTTCAATCCTTGGTTCACATCACAAGACACACACAGGAGAGAGGCCATTTAAGTGCCAGGAGTGTGGAAAAAGCTTCAGTCATAGTTCACACCTTGCTACACATTGCAGGACCCACACAGGAGAGAAGCCATTTGAATGCCTGGAGTGTGGGAAAAGCTTCAGTCGTAGTTCAGAACTTGCTTCACATCACAGGACCCACACAGGAGAGAAGCCTTTTGAATGCCAGGAGTGTGGGAAAAGCTTCAGTTGCAGTGTAAGCCTTGTTTCACATCACAGGACCCATACAGGAGAGAAGCCTTTTAAATGCCAGGAGTGTGGGAAAAGCTTCACTCAAAGTGGAAAACTGGCTTCACATCGCAGAACCCACACAGGAGAGAAGTTTTAAAGTGAAGGAGTGTGGAAAAAGCTTCAGTCGTAGTTCAGGCCTTGCTTCACATCACAGGACCCACACAGGAGAGAAGCCTTTTGAATGCCAGGAGTATGGGAAAAGCTTCAGTCGAAGTGCAAACCTTGCTTCACATCACAGGACCCAAACAGGAAAGAAGTCTTTTGAATGCCTTGAGTGTGGAAAAAGCTTCAGTTTTAGTTATGGCGTTGCCATACCTCACAGGACCCACACAGGAGAGAAGCCTTTTAAATGCCAGGAGTGTGGAAAAAGCTTTAGTTGCAGTGGAAGCCTTGCATCACATCACAAGACCCACACAGGAGAGAAGCCATTTGAATGCCAAGAGTGTGGGAAAAGCTTCAGTTGTAGTTCAAAACTTGCTTCACATCACAGGACCCACACAGGAGAGAAGCCATTCAAATGCCAAGAGTGTGGGAAAAGCTTCAGTCAAAGTGGAAAACTTGCATCACATCACAGGACGCACACAGGAGAGAAGCCATTTGAATGCCTTGAATGTGGAAAAAGCTTCAGTGATGGTGGAAAACTTGCTTCACATCGCAGAACCCACACAGGAGAGAAGCCTTTAAATGCCAGGAGTGTGGAAAAAGCTTCACTTATAGTTCAATCCTTGGTTCACATCACAAGACACACACAGGAGAGAAGCCATTTAAGTGCCAGGAGTGTGAAAAAAGCTTCAGTCATAGTTCACACCTTGCTACACATCACAGGACCCTCACAGGAGAGAAGCCATTTGAATTCCTGGAGTGTGGAAAAAGCTTCAGTCATAGTTCATACCTTGCTACACATCACAAGACCCACACAGGAGAGAAGCCATTTGAATGCCTGGAGTGTGGGAAAAGCTTCAGTCGTAGTTCAGAACTTGCTTCACATCACAGGACCCACACAAGAGAGAAGCCATTCAAATGCCAAGCGTGTGGGAAAAGCTTCAGTCAAAGTGGAAACCTTACATCACATCACAAGACCCACACAGGAGAGAAGCCTTTTAAATGCCAGGAGTGTGGAAAAAGCTTCAGTCATAGTTCAGGCCTTGCTTCACATCACAGGACCCACACAGGAGAGAAGCCATTCAAATGCCAAGCGTGTGGGAAAAGCTTCAGTCAAAGTGGAAACCTTACATCACATCACAGGACACACACAGGAGAGAAGCCTTTTAAATGCCAGGAGTGTGGAAAAAGCTTCAGTCATAGTTCAGGCCTTGCTTCACATCACAGGACCCACACAGGAGAGAAGCTATTTGAATGCCAAGACTGTGGGAAAAGCTTCAGTAAAAGTGGAAGCCTTGCATCACATCACAGGACCCACACAGAAGAGAAGCCATGGAAAACCACCCAGATGCCCTGAGAAATAGTCCAGGAAAACCACCCAGATGCCCTGAATAATAGTCCAGGAAAACCACCAAGATGCCCTGAATAATAGTCCAGGAAAACCACCCAGATGCCCTGGATAATTGTCCAGAAAAACCACCCAGATGCCCTGAATAATAGTCCGGGAGAACCATCCAGATGCCCTGAATAATTGTCCGGGAAAACCATGCTGATGCACTGAATAATCGTCCAAGAAAACCACGCTGATGCACTGAATAACACTCCAGGAAAACCACCCAGATGCCCTGAATAATAGTCCAGGAAAACCACCCAGATGCCCTGAATAATAGTCCAGGAAAAAACCCCAGATGTCCTAAATAATCGTCCTGGAAAACCACACAGATCCCCTGAATAATAGTCCAGGAAAACAATCCAGAAACTCTGAATAATACTCCAGAAAAATCACCCAGATGCCCTGAATAATAGTCTAGGTAAACAACCCAGATGCCCTGAACAATAGTCCAGAAAAAGTACCCAGATGCCCTGAATAATAGTCCAGGAAAACCACCCAGATGCCCTGAATAATAGTCCGGGAAAACCACCAAGATGCCCTGAATAATAGTCCGGGAAAACCACCAAGATGTCCTGAATAATTGTCAGGGAAAACCCCCGAGGTGCCATGAATAATAGTCCGTGAAAACCACCAAGATGCCCTGAATAATAATCCAGGAAAACCAAACAGATGTACTGAATAGTCCAGGAAAAACACCCAGATACCCTGAATAGTACTCCGGGAAAACCAACAAGAATCCCTGAATAATTGTTAGGGAAAACAACAAAGATGCCCTGAATAATAGTCCAGTAAAACCACGCAGATGCCCTGAATAATATTCCAGGAAAACTGCACTGATGCCCTGAATAATAATCTAGAAAAACCACCCAGATGCCCTGAATAGTCCAGGAAAACTGCACTGATGCCCTGAATAAAAATCTAGAAAAACCACCCAGATGACCTGAATAATTGTCTGGCAAAACCACCCAGATGGCCTGAATAATAGTCCAGAAAAACCTCCCAGATGACCTTAATAATAGTCCAGGAAAACCACCCATAATCCCTGAATAAGTGTTCGGGCAAACAACAATGATGCCCTAAATAATAGTCTGGGAAAACCACCCAGATGCCCTGAATAACAATCCAGGAAAACCATCCAGATGCCCTGAATAATAGTCTGGGAAAACCACCAAGATACCCTGAATAATAGTCCAGGAAACCCACCCAGATGCCCTGAATAATAGTCCAACAAAACGACCAAGATGCCCTGAAATAATAGTCCAGAAAAACAACCCAGATGCCCTTAATAATAGTCCGGGAAAATCACACAGATGCCCTGAATAATAGTCCGTGAAAACTACCAAGATGCCCTGAATAATAATCCAAGAAAACCAAACAGATGCCCTGAATAATAGTCCAGGAAAAGAACCCAGATGCCCTGAATAATGGTCCTGGAAAAGCTCCCGGATACCCTGAATAATAGTCCAGGAAAACCACCCAAATACACAGAATAATAGTCCGGCAAAAACACCCAGATGCCCTGAATAATTGTTCGGGAAAAAACAAACATGCCCTGAATAATAGTACGGGAAAACCACCCAGATGCCCTGAATAATAGTCCAGGAAAACCACCCAGATGCCCTGAATAATAGTCCAGGAAAACCACCCAGATGCCCTGAATAATAGTCCAGGGAAACCACCCAGATGCCCAGAATCATAGGCCAGGAAAACCACCCAGATTCCCTGAATAATAGTCCAGGAAAAGAACCCCGATGCCCTGAATAATAGTCCAGGAAAAGCATCCGGGTGCCCTCAATAATAGTCCAGGTGAACCACCCAGATGCCCTGAATAATTGTCCGGGAAAATCTTGCTGATGCCCTGAATAATAGTCCGGCAAAACCACCCAGATGCCCTGAATAATAGTCCAGGAAAACCATCCAGATGCTCTGAATAAAAATCCGGCAAAACCACCCAGATGCCCTGAAAAATAGTCCAGGAAAACCACCCAGATGCCCTGAATAGTTATTGTCATTTTATTCGGATTATCTAGGGGTGGATTCAGTGGTGGGGTTCAGCAGGTTCGCCTCTCCCCTGCCCCGAAGGAGGGTGAGGACAAATCAAGCTGTCTTTCTTCCTAATTCTCTGTGTGTTTCTTCATTATCGCTGTATGATTTTAATCTGATCTTTTAATCAGATCTTGGAAATATATACAGTTACTGTATATATGTGTGTGTGTGATTTAAATAATTCAGCACTTACCAATAAAAACATACAAGAAACTAACCAGATGGCATCAGAAACCTTAAAAACATAGCCATAATCTTTAATAAACAGCGATGCTTCTTCTAACCATTGGCAACTCAACAGGGCCAAGAACAGGTATTGCCAGGTGTAACATGAAGCACTTTGACTTTTTTTTTTATATTGGAGATATCAGAGAATAGACAAACCAACAAGAAAAGGAAACAAGTTGTGGAATTTAAAAACAAACTGTTCTTTCTTAAATGGGGTTTTTAAACTCTTCAATATGCTCAAAACAGACTAATACAGCTACCATTCCAAATTTATATTCTATCCATTGTGTATCTCTGTACCTGTTGTGTATGAATTGAAACCTGCCCCTGGTCAGGAGGGGAGAAACTGTCCATGCCACCATGCCCTTGCTGCCGCAAAGAGTAAAAATACCAAAAAGTCAAAGAGGAGAATGCCGGCAACAGGGCTCACAAGGTAATAAGAAGCGGAAGAGGCTTTTGGAAATCGGGGAGGGGAATTTAAACCACACATCAACGTAAGTGTTTTAGGAACCGGCTTTATTAGGATTCCGACTAGCAGAGAAAATACAAAATAGGCAGAGCAGGGAGACTTTGATAGCAGTTTCTGCTTGAGTGAAACATCAAGGCAGGGCAGTTGGGATGCTTGCGGAGACAGTCCAAAACAAGCACGGCAGCTTCGTGCTCTTTACCTGCACGGCGGCAGAGGCAAACTGGCCAGCTGCTGCTCCTCTAGCTGAGGGACCGGCCTGCTCGGCCTTCCTTCAGCCTGGCTCATCTTCAGCAACCGGCCGGCCTTCCTGGAGAAGAGGAGAAGGAATGGGCAATCACTGTACAATACCCAGAGATTTACTGTTTATCAAATCACTCTAGCTACAGCTGGAAGTGGTAGGCTCTCTTCTCAACATGGGGCTTTCTAACACCCGGAACTTCTTCATTTGCCACCGTGTGTCGTAGGACTTTAACTAAGTTCCTGCAGCGCACAGGCATATTGCATCTGTGAGTGACCCTCAATGAAATGGGTGAAATAAAGTCTAGCCTCTGAAATCTTTTGCGCTAACGTAATTCCCCGAGTACTGCAGGACTAATAAGGCCTTTGTCCCAGCTCCCACCAACCTAGCAGTTCAAAAGCAAGACATTGCAAGTAGATAAATAGGGGGCAACTTTGGTGAGATAGTAAACAGCGGCTAGTTGTGCCTGCCACATGACCACGGAAACGTCTAGAATCAGGCAGTGCTGGGTCTTCAGCTTTGAAACAGATGAGCACTGAACCCTAGAGCCAGATAAGACTGGATTTCCAGCAAGGGAAACTTTTACCTTTGCTTTTAATGAATCGTTGGCATCGAAATATGCATTTCTGGGCCAGGCCACTCTCCCCATCTGACCCCGCAACTAATGCAGCCCTTCTGGGACCTTTCGGTAAGAATCGCCCCACATGTGATCCTCTACGCCCTTCCCTGGGAAGACCAGCCCTGGGTTTTGCAATTGCCCCTGCGGCCTACAAGTACAAGAGAGGGGAGGGGCGTGTGTGAATCTACACCCCCTGTCTGTCACCCTGGTTCCCTTCCTTTTGGAAAAGAGGTGCTCCGTTACTAGGGGGAAAATTTTTACCTGTAGAAATGGGATGAGACCTAATGTTAGATTCAGTGACCTCCAAGTTCCTCGTGCAGAGATTGGACCAGCTCCTTGGACTGTGACCGGCAGCCATTTCTCCGTCATGCCGACGGGCAGAGAGAGAAACGCATCATAGTCTGTAGGATGTTTTTATTCCGCACTCTTATGTTCAACCTGTCGCCTCCAGAAAAAACAAAGACAGAAAAGGCTCCTGGTCTTCC
This sequence comes from Furcifer pardalis, assembly GCA_030440675.1. Classification (NCBI taxonomy): domain Eukaryota; kingdom Metazoa; phylum Chordata; class Lepidosauria; order Squamata; family Chamaeleonidae; genus Furcifer; species Furcifer pardalis. The sequence continues at coordinate 129,630,613 of CP126892.1, read as the reverse complement.
GGTTGTTGCTAGGAAGGCAAGAGAGGAGAAGCCCTCAGTGCGATTCACACCCTTTCGTTGGCCAAGAGCTTCGCTCCTCCCTTCCCCACCTCCTACATAACTACCATTTTAAAATGGGATTACTTTTTTAAATAAAACCCGACAAAGAGAGACTTAAATGGAGCATTTATGGCCTCCTGAGCTGCACCTGGTTAGAGGTCAGTCAGCAACTGGGCTATTCCACGTTTCCTGGGGTTTCTGTGTGTGTGTTTGCTTTTCTTTTCTTTGGGTTCCCTTCGTTTTAGTAAGAGTGGGGATGATGGCCTTCCAAGTCCATCAGGTGAAACCTTCCTTCCCTCCCTCTCTCACACACAGTGGTGGGCAGCAAAAAAATTCACTACCACACCGTGGGCGGAGCCTACATCATGGACGATCTAGTCATGCCTGCCATATGGCCATGTATATATCTGCAAACACAAACAGCACTGGCTCTTTGGTTGTACATGGAGATGAGCACTGCACCCTATGACTGGCTTTTGAGCAAGGGAGACCATGAACCACTTGCAGGGACATAACCTGATGGGGCGGGGCAGGGCCTCCCAATTTTGCTCCCTCCCCTGCCAAGAGACCACCCAATTATACTAACCCCGGCGAACCTGTTGCTGCCCACCATTGCCCACCCCGACCCCCCAACACACCCCTGAGTAATCTGAATCTGAATAATTATAAAACCCCACCGGCGTCCCACTGCCATGGGCTCTAGGGGACGGTGGGGCCGTGGTCTCCTCCTCCTCCTGGGGTTCCCATTAGGACACGGGGTGGGGTAGGGTAGGGGCTCCCCGGGCGGCCCCCCTCCTACCTCCCTCCGTTCTGGAGGTAGGTAGTAAAGGTAAAGGTTTCCCTTGCTCGAAAGCCAGTCGTATCCGACTCTAGGGGTCAGTGCTCATATCTGTTTCTAAGCCGAAGAGCCAGCGCTGTCTGCTTCTGCAGACGTTTCCATGGTCATGTGGCAGGCATGACTAGACACCAGAGTGCATGGAACGCTGTTACCTTCCCACCAAAGTGGTCCCTATTTATCTACCTGCAATTTCTTGCTTTCGAACTGCTAGGTTGGCAGGAGCTGGAATTTTCCGCGCCCCCTTTGATGATCTTACCTACCTCCAGGCAAGAACACAGCGCCCGACCTCGTGTCCTCCGGGCAGCAGGGAACCACGAGAGGGCGATGAATAGCACTCGGTACGGCGCTGGGCAAGGCTTTGGAACTGCGGCGTAGACGCTCTAGGAGTTGAAGAGACGACGCTCTAGCGTTTGCCTTGGCAGTATCCATGATATGTCCATCAGGGATGCTCCTCCGCTGCGCCATTTCCGGGAAGTGGCCCATGGGGACGCTTTAGCGTTTGTCTGTCGGAGGGTCGGTCCTCCGGCACGCCTCTTCCCGGAAGTGCCCCCTGGAGCCGCTCTACCGTTCGAGTCTCACCTGCGCGGCACGTCTCGCCCCCGCCTTTTACAACGACGTTACCATGGGAACGCTGCGGCGTCTGGAGGCCCCAAGCCTGGCCCGTAGAGAGGAGGACGGGAGTCCTTCCTAGAGCGGCCGGTCCTCGCTTCATGGCCGCTTGCTAAGCCGTGGCTTCTTTGAGCGTCCGGTTGCCTTCCGGGGCCCCTGAGGAGGCCCTGCGTGGATCGGGAAGGTGCCCCGGGGTGGGTGCTGGCCGGGGGGCTTGTGGGCCTCGCTCGCCCGGTTCTCTCCGCGTCCGCAGGCCAGGAAATTGAATAAACTAAGCAATAAAACCAACATCTGGGAGGGTTGCAGCCACGGCTCATACTGGAGCAGTCAATGCCAGAAGGAGCCTTTTGCGGCCTCTTGGACGCCAACGATTCATTAAAAGCAAAGGTAAAAGTTTCCCTTGCTGGAAATCCCACCAACCTAGCAGTTCAAATGCAAGTAGATAAATAGGGACCACTTTGGTGGGATGGTAAAGAGCCTTCCGTGCGCTCCAGTGGCTAGTCGTGCCTGCCACATGACCACGGAAACGTCTAGAATCAGACAGTGCTGGCTCTTCAGCTTTGAAACAGATGAGCACTGAACCCTAGAGCCAAATAAGTTTCAAAGCTGAAGAGCCAGCACTGCCTGATTCTAGACGTTTCCGTGGTCATGTGGCAGGCACGACTAGCCACTGGAGCGCACGGAAGGCTCTTTACCATCCCACCAAAGTGGTCCCTATTTATCTACTTGCATTTGAACTGCTAGGTTGGTGGGAGCTGGGACAAAGGCCTCATTACTAGTCCTGCAGTACTCAGGAATTATGTTAGCGCAAAAGATTTCAGAGGCTAGACTCTGTTTCGCCCATTGCATTGAGGGTCACTCACAGATGCCATAGGCCTGTGCGCTGCAGGAACTTAGATAAAGTCCAACGACGCACGGTGGCAAATGAAGAAGTTCCGGGTGTTAGAAAGCCCCGTGTTTATTTATTATTTTATTTATTTATTTCTCATACTTGCTATCCCGCCCCAATCAGGCAAGCCCAACTCTGGGCGGCTAACAGCATAGATTTAAAACATATGTTGAGAAGAGAGCCTACCACTTCCAGCTGTAGCTAGAGTGATTTGAAAAGAAGCGGGGGAAGAAATTGAGGGAGACAGGGCGGGTGGGAAACCCTGAGTCTTGAGGGCTGGGTGTGGATCAGAGAAAACACAGACACACACACACACACACCCCGTCTTGGGCTGAACCCCATCGGGGGAGGGTGGTGTCTTTCCTTTCTTGGAGGGAAAAAGGAAGATCTTGTTTAAGCGTGTTGGCTTATTTCTGAAGGTCTGTCTTTTAATATTCATATTCATAATACTCATGTTTTCACCTTCGCAGAACAGATCAGGGAGACCACCCACCTTCCAGCTGTCACTCTGGAGCCTGCCCAGCAGGGGATTGGCCTTTGACAGCTAGGCCAGGTGCCAGCAGGCAAGCTACTCAGGAGCAGGCTAGGGTTGGTACACAGACTCCCCTGGCCACAAAGACTCTGCTCTGCTCCTGAATCCTCCAGCAGCCAGGAGAAGCTTCCCTTCCCCCGCTGGTGGCCCCTTGCTCTGACCATTTCGGCCCGACCTTCTGCAGTGGACTCTAGGATTTGAGAGATGCTTTGGTAAGGACTGGCTTAGGAAAGCTTGGGCTTCCCTGCTTTGGAACCTACGGAGGACGTGGCCAGAGGTGTCTTGCTGCCCCAGCAGTGGATTTTGTCCTCTTGCTGCCCCAGCAGTGGATTTTGTCCACCGAAGGTTCTGGCATGATTTCACTTAACTAAATAAGGGAGAGAGAGAGACAGTTGTTTCTTGAAAAAATGTTTGTTTAGATTATGGAAAAGATCATTCAGCAGAAGGTCATTTTATTATCAGGAAACAGGGAAACTCTTCAAGTGGGATTCATTGAGCTCTTCACTTACAAAATGAAATTTAAAGGCACTATTTTATGTTGAGGATGAAGAAAATGTTCCTTTGGTTGTGTGTCGTTCTTGTTCCTTTGGCTGCGCCTGAGCTCTTTCTTTAAAAACCACCACACAGCTGAGGCTCAATGCCGAGGATGCCGCTTGCCTCATTAACCCACTCCTCTCCAGTTCCTGCCCTGGTGAAGCACGCAAAGGACAGCCCAGAAAACAACTTGGGGGGGGGGGTTTACAGCAGGAGTCCCAAGGCACACTTGCAGGGGGGGGGGGAGGGGAGGGGGTTTAATAGAAGCAGCCAGGGTCTAGGAAGCCAGAAATGTCTATAGGAACGTTGCCTATATTTTCCCACATTCAACCAATATAGGATCAATTAACAACTGCAAGAAAGGAGTCGGGGCAGTTCACCACCCAACAAAAGGTCATAACTTTTTTTGCTAACGTCCTGCCAGGAAAACAAACCGTATAATCTTGGTGTGGTTGGAAATTCACAGTTCTATATGTTCTCCTCTACTTTCAGCTATTTTTTCAGGCAGCGTCTTGGTCCAGAAGTCAACTCGCTTCTCTTTCAGTTTCTTGGCCACTTTCTGCGTTGTATCTATTTCCAGATATTGTTCGTTCCCATCATACAGGGGCCAGTGGACCAGCCCGGCACCGTTGGGGTCCCTAGAAACAGTGAAATGAGACAAGGTGAATGCATCTGCTGTTGAATCTGTGATGACAATGCAAGGGGGAGTCAGAGCAGGAAGACTCGGAAGTCATTTCCCATTTCCTTCTCCTCTAAATCCCCGCCAGTGATGGGATGACAAAAATTCTACTACCACGCCATGACGTCACGGACATCATGGGCGTGGCCAATGTCATGACGTCATGACGTCATGGCCGAAGCCGACGTCAAGATGTCATGACGTTGTGGGCAGGGCCAAAAATAAAATAAAAATAAACATACACACACACCCCTCCCTCTCAGCCCACCCACCCAGACACAAATAAATAAATAAATAAATAAAATAAAAACAACCACCCACCCAAAACACAAATAAATTACCCACCCACCCCAAATAAAAACCCCTCGCTTACCTTTCTTGGGACCTGGCACCCCGACTGCCGCCACCGCCGCCAGAGCTGCCTGCACCCCTGTGGCGTCCTCCTCGGGCCGGTACCTTTTTAGCCCGGCTCAGGCCACGGGCAGGGGCGGCGGGCAGCAGTGGTTCTGGCGGTGGCTCCAGCCGCGGCTGCCGAGCCTCCCTGGGCCGTCCCTATGCCGCACCGCCGCCGCCTGTAGCTTCCTCCTCCGCCAGGCGCCGCAGCCGGGCTAAAAAGGGACCGCCCCAAGGAGGAGGCCACAGGGATGCAGGCAGCCGCAGCTCCGGTGGGGGGGGCGCGGCGGCGGCGGCTGCAGGCACCCAGTCCACAGGCGCCCGGCGGAGGCGGCGGCGGCAGCGATGCGCCGCGCCGCGCGTCCCCAGGGCATGGGGCTTGTCGGCAGCGGACGGCCCAGGCAGCCCTCAACGTGCCGCGGGGGAGGTGCCCTCCTCAGAGGGCTGGTGCTGCTGCCGCCGCCGCTGCCCTGAAAGCTCAAAACAATTTATTTTTAAAAATTCGGAGCTAAAATGGCTCCAATTGACTGTGCATGCGCAGAACCTCAATCTGATGCATGTGCAATGCATCAGATTGAGTTTCTGCACATGCGCAGTCAATTGGAGCCATTTTAGCTCCGATTTAAAAAAAATTTCTTTCGGTGAGGCGTCTGGAACTGGACGCCTCAAAAGTTGTCTACCCTCCCGGAGAACTCTCCGGGATTGGTCCTACCGGTTCCAGGGAACCGTCTGGAACCGGGGACATCCCATCACTGATCCCCGCCCTCAGAGTTGCCAAGGCAAACTGGTCAGCTGGGCTGCCAGGATTCGAGAGACATGTATTGTAACCATTGGCATTAATACTTTTTGTCTTTCCCCAAATTAGCCTGGTTCTATGGCAATGGGGCGGGTGAGTGGGGGGTATACGTGCCTCTGTGTGTCCTCCCCCAATCTGGCCCCCAAAGAGGCCTCCCCAAAGCCCCAGCAAGGGGGAGCTGCTATGGATGGTCCTGATGGAGCAGAGGCTCAGGACCCACCCCCCACCCCGCTGGGCTTGATTCTCCTTCTCGCAGCCTGGCCTGGGCTCTGACTTCTTCCCCCCTGGCGGAAGGGAGAGGCACAGAAAGGGTTTATTAACAGAGTGCGCTTCAAATTTAAGCATGTCATGTCCTTTCGTCTCAAAAGACGCCCCTTCGTTTTAACATTAGGCACTGATACGAGAAAGCCAGGATAGAGCAAAGGTCACAATTCTTGATTCTGGAGTGGAAGGATTCCAAAAATCTGCTTGGTCACAAACCACAGAGGTTTTCTTTTGTCCTGTCAGGATCTGTTTAGCAAATCCTCCCTCTGGAGCAACACAGGGAAAGAAATCGCTTAAAGCGACCTCATAGAGGGCTGGTGCGGGTAAAAAAATAAGTACTATAGTAACATTCTGTTGTGCACAGAGCTTTTGTGCACTGGTATTGTCAGGCCAATTTTGTGTCGTCGTCCTCCCCCCTTTTTCCCCATGCCTGCTGATCACAATAAAGGCCCTACAATTAAAAGGGGGAAAAGGAAGGACCACAAATGGCCAGCAGAAGAGGTGCTGCTGGTGTGATGGAAATCCATCCGGCCCAAAGGCCTCCATCTGGCTCAAGGCAAGCATCGTCTGAGAAGCTGAGCTGGTCTTGGTGGCTCCAGGGGCGAGAGGCTGTCCAAGGGTCTCCTCTTTTCTCTGGTCTACGGTGGAAGTCCTTCCCAGAATGGGGCCACTGCAGTTCTCCTGCCTGTCCCCATTTCCCCTTCAACCCTGATCGGAAGAGGACTTGGGCGGCCCGAGACATACACTGGCCCAGCAAAGGGGTGCAAAACGCCGCAGATGCTGCTGATGCGGATGCTGATGTCTATGCACCCCAGCAGCAGAACAAAACAGCCCCTGACATTTGCTCTGCTTGGCCTGTGCCAGCAGGTAGACCTTGAGTTATGGAGACACGAAGGGCACCAGAAAGTAGCTTGGAGGAATCAGAATGGCATTTCCTTCCACAAACGTCTTGTAGCTGCCCCAACCCATCATCCCCTCTTGGCGCGCCTCTCTTCTAGAGGAAGGCACTCCGTGGCGCTTCATTGCACACCACATGGACTTTTAACCTCACGACACAAGTTTTGCAGCAGGCCGCTTTCCCTCTGTAGGGATCAAACCCATCTTTTCTGACTCACCCTTTGCGAGCAAAATTAGCCCAGTATTTCATCAGAGTCCTGCTCAGCTTTTTCTCTTCCTCAGGCGCTTCCTCTACAAACAAAAGACAAGGTCCCATCAAAAGTTACAGGGATCCGCATTGGTGTGAGATGAAGACACACGTTTTGTGGATGAACCTTCCTCTGCTTTACCGAATCGTCACCTATGACGCTTTTGTGCTGCTCTGCGTTCTATAGGTAAATCTTACAGCAAGAGGTCTTTGCCAAGGCAGGCAAGATCTTGGCTTCCAGGCAGCCGGAAAACACACAGGAAGGCGGGGGGGGGGCACGTATAGATGATAATAAGTCCTAGAAGCCTATGAGTAGCAGAGAGGGCAACCAGGCTATGATCTGGGTCATGAACAAGCTGAGAGTGTGGCGGGGAGATCCCATTTTGCATCTTTTCTCTGCTAGAAAACTCATGGGGCTTCCTTCACCCTGGCATTTTGGAAGGCCTCCAGGCCGCGGGAAACCGAGCGGGCCGGTTCTTCTGGAGTTCAGGCACCCTAAGAGCACCAAGTGCTCTTCAGGGTCAAGTGAGGCTGAAGCCCTGGGTTGCTAAACACCACCCAAGAAGATCCAAGAGCCCTGCTCGGATCCTGCAAACAAGAGGCTTCTTTCTTTCTGGCTTATTGAGTCCATCTGCCTCGTGTCCCATCGTCTTCTCTTCCTTCCTGCCTTCAATTTTCCCGTGTAGCTCAAACACTATCAGTTCCGTCAGTGTTTTGCAAAGTCAGGGCCCACTCACCTGTTAAGAAAGGCCAGCCGAAGGCAAAGCCAATTTCGTCACCATGGTCCGCCTTAACGAAGTCTGGCTTGAGGCCAAGGTGGGCCCTCGGCCGGTACTGGAATTCATAGAAGTAGACTGGGTGGCCGGCATCTGGAAAGGCAACCAGGCGGGGGGTGGTGGTCACTTTTAGCCCCTGTCAGGGCAAGGGGCTTTGGCAAACAGTGTCTTACGGGTCGTGACGCAGGAGGTCAGAGAACCAGGACAGGGAAAGGGTTCTCTCCCCTCTCCGGGGGGGGGGGCTGCTGACGGTGGCCACCTTAGGGAGGAGCTCTCTGCTTCAGGCGCAGGTGCTCTGTCCACCTGTGGCCTTTGGCAGAGCAGACAGGGGAACGGGGAGCCTGGGCTGCTTCTTAAACTGGGTTGCCAAGCTGGGAGGTAAAAAGGGTGTGGGCACCCCCGGAATTTCCCATCCTTTGGCTCTTGGACTCCAATTCCCAGAAGCCTCAGTCAATTCTCCAAAGCATTGAGCAGCCAATCTACTGACTGAGGCTTCTGGGAATCGAAGCCCCCACTGTGTGGCCCCAGATTGGGAATTAAAGCCAAAGGTTCCCATAAAAATGAGAAGTGGTGCTTTACTGCTGGGGGGGGGGGGGGAGAGAGAAACACAAAATCCAAGAGGGGAATCATTCCCACCCCCCCAACCCCGTCCCACCAGCAGCACCAGCAGCATATTCAGCTGCATTTCCCAGCTGAAAACAAACTGCTGAAACCACCGGGAGGAAGCATGTCCTCATCTCTTCTTCCCCCCCGCCCCCCGCCTCCAGTGGAGGAGCTTCCAGCATGGAGCAAAACACAAGAGTTTCTTTTCCCAAAATAAATATGAAAGCATAAAAAAAATCCTAGCACGGTTTCTAATTTAAAGGGTTGCCAAAGATATTTGCCAGCCCAGGAGCTGCAGTTGGCCACTTCCGGCCACGCCAGGCTAACCAATGGATCCAGGGAAGCCATGGCACTTTGACCCACCCCACTCTTTCCCCCTCCCTTGGGGTGCATTGCTTGATGGGCCAGATGGCCAACCCCTCCTTGTGCTCTGATGCCCACGTCTTGGGGATAATGCAGAACAGGATGGAGCTATGGGGGGGCTTCCCTAGGCCTGGGGGTCACTTGGGATGGGGGGGTTATGTGGGCCCCCAACACCTGCAGCACCAGCAACTCACCTCGGTGGGCCCTGGCGGTCACAATGCCTGGAACCAGAAAGACCACATCCCCAAAGAGCTCCAGGAAATGGTCCCGGAGTTCTCGAGAGTCTCTGGCATCTTTCAGGTATTCCTCAGAAAGGAGGTGGGCCTCTTCTGGAGCAACGCCCTGCAAGGTGCCAAGAGACACGACCAGGGCTTGAGCTGTAATGCTTAAAAGGCCCTTCTCTAGGCGACTTTTTAAACAGAAATAGTCATGAAATGCAGGCCAGTCAATGGAGGGGGGGGGGGAGGCTGCTTCCAGCCCTGCTAATTAAGCCAGTCATTAAGGTCAGTACTTGATCTGCCGGTATTTCCTCCCAACTTCCATGGGCAGGTGCAGTGCCTCCGTTTATACCCACGAGCTCCGGGGAAGCAGAAAAGGATCGGGGCCCTCGCCTGGTTCTGGGCAAAGCTCTTGCTCCCCTCTCCCTTTACAAAGCAAATGTTCAAAACCAGGGAGGCAGAATTTGCACCTGGCTAGCTGGCCACAGATCCACCAAGCCATGCCCTCAAAGTGCCACCCTTGACTTACGGTGAATTGCTCTGAGCTGCGCAGCACACGGTCCGCCGTCTCCTTGTTGAGGCCGTTGGAGAAATGGGGATACTGGAGCACCTGCAGGGGAAGCCCAGGTGTCAGTCCTGCAAAGCTGGGAGGCTTGGAGAGCCAGGAGGCCCAGCAAGGCCGGCCTGGAGCAGGGGAGCTGGACGGCTTACGGTAGGGATGACCCATCCCCATTCGTGGCTGTTGATGCCAAGGAGATACGGGACGTTGCTGAAGTTTTCCTCTGCCAGCAGGACCTCTGGACGCTTCGGAAGAAAGGCACCGTCAACCACGGCAGGGAAAAAGACCGTGTGCTGGAGAGAGAGAGAGAGAGAAAGAGAAAGAGAAAGAGAGGAAGAGCTCAGCCTCACTGGCCGCCTGAGGCTTCTCTTCAGTGATCCTTTCCTCTCACATCCCTTTGGCTTTGATTTCTCCTTTCCCCTCGTTCTCCATTCCTAAACGCATCTTCCGCTTCGATCCTCCTCTGTTTGCAATTTCAATTCAATCCAGCCTTAATGATAATAATTTCATGTCAGAAATTATTCTGGGTTGAAAGGATTTTTGCAGAGGAAACTCCACTCAGGGAAGGCCCGAATGAGGCTCCTTTAATGTCCCCAAGAGCTGGGACAGAGACAGGCACTCAATCCGTCATGCAGTACCTGGGTCTCAAATTGCCGGCTTGCCAGCCTTCCAGCGAACAAGGCGAGCTTCTTAACCACTGGCCCACTGCAGCCCCACATCCAGTCTTAACAGTTTGGACTTCCTCCTGAGTTGACCTCTAAGAACTGAAATTTCCACACCGACTTGTGCACTTTGCAGCCCTCGTTCAGTCTCTCTGTCTTGTGGCCACGTATAAAGGACTTCCATCCAGCCCCCACGCCTGTGTCTGAAGAAGTGAACTTAATCCAGGAAAGCTCACATTAAAACCACAGCAGGAAAGTGTGAGTGTGTGTGTGTGTTTGGTCTTTGATTTTGACCTCTCTTGTCTGACAATGCCAGTCCAAACGAACACAACTAACACTTCAAGGAGCCCTAAGGTGTGGTTCTCCTTCTCCTGCGGTTCTTTCTTTCTCTTGCCCAGACCTGCCTCTTGGCAGAGGAAGCTTTGCCTGTCATTTGACCTTGGGACACATTTGATGCCCACAGATTCTCGGGTGGCAAAGAGAGGAAGAGAGGCGGGAAGAGGGGGGGGAGACCCCGCCTCACCTCCCCTTCATTCAATAGGACTGGCGCTCTGCTCACCTAAGAGCAGCTGGTGCTGATCTCAGGAAAATGCCCCCCCCCCAATTCTTGAAAAGCCAACTTGGGGGCCCGGGGGGGGGGTTTGCACTTGAGCTGCTTCACCCGGAGGTCCTAATTGCACCCTTTGTTGTCCTGGGAGATCCTGCCATCAGACAAACTTCCCATCATGGGCTACTCACTCTTTCGTCACCATCCAGTTGTATCCTGGTGAACTTCTGCAATGACATAAAAGGGGTGGGAGAGATTGAGCCCAGAGCCATGAAGATTTGCTTCGCCCCCCCTTTCTGACCCCCAATGTGTCCCTTCTTCCAAGACCCACTTCCCTTTCATTTTTCAGGCTGCTGGAAAGTATTTCTAGACGAACCCAAGACTCCTTATCATTTGCACCTGTGGCATCCTCTCTCCTGCCACAAGGTCTCCCTCTTTCACCTTGCAACATCGCTGTGCATTTTTCTTTGAATTTGGCCCTTCGGAGAAGTGTGATTCCTTCAGAAGGTCATGCAGGGCTGGAGAGGCCAAATATCTTTTCCCTTGCACACATTTGAGTGCCTCTCCCTCAAGTTCCAAGGTCTCCCTTGCTCAAAAGCCAGTCGTATCCGACTCTAGGGTGCAGTGCTCATCTCTATTTACAGCCAAAGAGCCAGTGCTGCCTATGTTTGCAAATGTATACATGGCCATAGGGCAGGCATGACTAGGTCGCCCACAACGCAGGCTCCACCCATGACATAGGCTCCACCCACGGTGTGGTAGTGATTTTTTTTGGCTGCCTACCACTGATGCCCATCAGGGTGAAGCCAATTTTAGCACCATATCCCCATTTTTACTGTGTGCAGGTTGCCCATTCTTGGGGTCCCTCCCCCTCAATCCCCCCCTTCCCCAGTTGGCCGCAAAGCTTCCTCCCTTCTCAGGGACTGGCATCAGATTCCGGCCTGCTTACCATCTTGAGAGTTGCTTCTAGGATTTCATCCTCCGTCTTCCCCTTGAGGCAACGGACCATCTCAGACGAAGCGGAAGCCGGACAGCCAGCCACTTGGGCAATTTGCTGGAATGGGGAGAAAGGAACATGTTCCTTGGCGTTCCTTCTGCTCCGCCACAGGAAGGCCAGAATCTCTCCAGACTTGGGCCGCAATGGCCTCAAGTGGGGAGTGAACGGAAGGAGGGGAGGGGAGGGAGGGGGCAAAGCTGTGGGGAGCCCACCCAAAACTGCTCCTGTGAATGAGTGAGGAAATGCTGCAGGGACCGCTGGAGGTGTGCAAAAGGCAACGGCTTTAGGCTGCAAATCTAGCACATTTGGTCGACTATTCCCTGAAGAGGGACTCAGAACAATCCCCGTTCCTTGAAAGGGAGACTGGAAATAGGTCACGTGGGGGACCGCGAGTATTTTGGAAGCTGGCACAGCCACACGTTGGGTGCCAGAAGTGTTGGGGGGTTGTCCCCCCCGCTCGCTTCTGCTTCCTCCTCTGACCTCCTGGCCTTCACCGGGGGCCAATTCCAGCACCCACTTCTTTCTCTTCGTGAGAACGACCTCCTGGAATGTACCTTTGCCAGCTTTTCTGGGTGGGCATCTAAGAGGGCCCCGAGGAGAGCAACGCCGCTTTGAGAGATGGCCTTGTGGAACAAGCCCTTTGACATCGGGGACAAGATCTGCAGGAGGAGAGAAGCAGCGAAGGAGGAGGGGAAGGGAAGCCAAGTCTCTCTCTCTTTCCAACCTTTCATGTTCCTCAGTAGGGCTTTTGGTGTCACCTGTGAACACCACGACTCTCCCCACACACACACCCCTTCTCTCTCTCCCTCTCTCTCTCTCTCTCTCTCACACACACACACCACAACTTAGACGTGTGGAGAGACTGCAAAGAGGGCAGCCAGGGGCCTAGAGGAGGAGGGCAAGCAAACGCTTTGGGTGCTGCTCAATATTAGACAAAAATATGCCCCCTGCTATGTTTACGGATTATACTGTGGTGCTTCTGAGCATGAACCTACATGGGCAGAAACGCTGCTGCCTCCTGCCGATTCTCCAAATATCGTCACAGATCCTGGGTCTCCTCCAAAGAAAACAATGTTGTTCTGGACCCACCGGAGAGCTTCCACTTGGTCCAGATAGCCCCAGTTCCCACGGGAATGTTCATCACCGGTGCTGGGAGGAACAAGAGGTACAGACAACGTGGGTTAAGGCAGCGTGGGAAGTAGGAGGCTGTGCAAGTAGGAGGTTGAGCACATGGCACCTCTTAAAAACCGGGCTGGGAAAGATGACCTGCCAAACTGGGGACTTCCTTTCTTTCCCGTGCAGGTGCCTTTTTAAAACGCCTCTGCTGTCCATAGGGAGCCACTTCATGCAACCTGCCCGCCTGCTGAACAAACCTGTCCTGTTGGGACATTTATTTATTTCCTTTATTGGCATATTTTAATTATGTACCACCCATCTAGAATATTATTCTACTCTGCGCTGCACGCTGGGGCCATCGCAAGGGTTGATCTAGGGCCAGGGTTCCTCAAACCTCCAGTGCACCATGATCCACAGCTATGGCAATCTCCGGACCTCCATTTGAAAATGCCAGTGGAGTGGTGGCCTCCCACTCCGCCCCCACAAGGGCACCTTGCGGTCGTCCTGGCCACCTGTGCCTCTTCCCGAAAGCCCACCCTCGCCTCAGTCCCTCCCCCTTGCCTAATGCCTGCTGCTCTAGGGTGGGCTGTGAAATGCCTTAAGGGGAACTTCTCACCTGAAAAAGCCAAAAACGCCCAGCCGGTATTGAATGGTCACCACCACCACCTCTTCATAGGCGGCGAGAGCAGACCCGTCGTAGGGGGAGGCTGCCCCCAGCAAGAGCCCCCCTCCGTGGATCCATACCATCACCTAAAGGCAAAAGAGAAGGTTCCCTGCTGTACACCTGTGCATTGTGCGCTCTTCCTCCTGCTGGAGCAGAAGAAGACCATCCTGTCCACCTCCAGAGCATCGGCTTCCCACCACACTCGGGGAAGGCTCAGAGAACAAGCCAGCATGGCAGGACCGCTGGGCCCACAGCTATTTCCCTTTTTCACCCTGTGAGCAGATGGGATTCAGCATCAACAGCCTCATTACCTCCTAGAGCAGTGGTGGCGAACCTATGGCATGCGTGCCAGAGGTGGCACTCGGAGCCCTCTCTGTGGGCACCTGTGCGGTCGCCCCAGCACAGAGTTTGTCCCGCCCTTCTGCCCAGCAGTCCAATGGAAGAGCTTCCTCCCTCCCCCCAGCACAGAGTTCACTCTGCCCAGCAGCCCAATGGAAGCATTTCCTTGCCTCTTTGACTATTTTATTCCTCTTTGGATTTGCAGGGAGTGTCTTGGTCATGTAGATCTATAATCTGCCCTAACAGACAGTCAGCTCAGGGATGGCCAACCTCGGCACTCCAGGTGTTCTTGGACTTCAATTCCCAGAAGTCCTGATCAGCAGGAGTGTTGACTTGGGCTTCTGGTAATTCAAGTCCAAGAACAGCTGGAGGGCCAAGATTCACCATCACTGGTCTAGCTGAACAGCAGGACATAAAACCTTCTTTACAAACAAATTTTTCCCTTAATTCAGTACATTGTATGGGCTCTAGAACCAGTTTTTTAAGCTAATATGAGCCAAAATATTCAGTCATCTAACCAGAAGATTGAAGTTTGGAGAACATTCCACAAAAGACGATCGCAGAAAGTTTCTACATCTCTGAGAGGAAGCCAACGAGAAAGAAAGAGACGCTTCTGCCAGAGAATGGAAAGAACCATTTCAGACACACAGAAAAGCAAGAGTTATTGCCAAGCAAGGCCTTTTTTGGGGAGCCCAAAGAGAGAGAGAGAGAAATATTGGACACTCCCTTTCTCAAATGCTGCCCATAGAAAGAGGAGGTCAGACGAGGTCAACAATGCCAACGCTGGTGCTAGAAGGACCCAATGGCCACAAACCTGCTTACCGGTAACTTTGCTTTCTTATCTGAGCGGGAGGGTGTGAAGATATTGAGGTACAAGCAGTCTTCAGAAAACCTCAAAATGTCTTTATCTTTTCTGGGGGTAAAAGCAGCTGCCAGCTCCGGATCCTGCAAACACCTTAACAAAGCAGAACAGAACAGAACCCCTTTTACTCAGCCCATGGGCAGCCGGCTTCCTCTTGCCCCGAAAGGCAGCCAACTCCACTCTGGAGGCATTAACTAAAGAGGGGCCAAAACACCATTCCTAGCAAGTGGGTGAGTTGCAACTTCTAGTTCAAAAACATCTCTCTCAAAAAGACAGGGATGGAGAAAAGCTGCAGCAACCTGGCCTGGCCTGGCCTAGAGGGCAGCAATATCCGGTCTGTGCAAAGGTTAGGCTCAAGGTCCAAAAGGACCCCCACCCACCCACCTGCCCTGGTCATGCTTTCAGATGGTGACCTATTGGGTGGAGGCTGCTGGTCAGTTCCCTCACAGGCCTGCCCTCTCCTACTCAGCTGGACCCTGAACAGGGTGGCTGTTATTATTGTCCCCCCAAGAGTTCCATGGAGACCCAGGGTGTGGCGCAATGGACATAGTGGTGGCCGAAGACTCTGGATGCTCAGGTTTGAATCCCCACTCAGCCTCAGAAGCCCAACAGTGGCGGGGTGGGTGGGGTGGGTGGGTGGAACCAGTGGTGGACACCAGCAGGTTGGTACCGGTTTGCTTTTCCCCAGGCCACGCCCACCAGACCACACCCACAGTGTGGTAGTAAAATTTTTTTGAGCCCATTCCTTGGTGGAACTGGTAAAGCTAATCCTCCAGTATCTCACTTGACTGGAAAGACCTTACTAGGGTCACACGATGAGTTGGTTCTGACCTGATGAGAAAAGGACAGCCAAGCGTACAAAATCATTCTACTGTCTTGCCCGAGCGCTGCTTCCCCGGTGGCAAGAACAGTCGTCACTTGAGGGAGGGAGAGAGAGAGAGAAGCAAAGGGTCCAGGACACGCGGCCTCCTTTGCCTCTTGTGGCGCTTAGAAAGGCAGCCCAGTGGCATCAACTCTTCTGATGATTTATCCCATGGCGGTGGCAGCGAAGGGTTTTCCACACCCTGTGCTGGGAACTTACATTGGTGGGTAAGATGTGGCATCTCTGAGCTCACTCCAGGGCTCTGCTGGCTGCGGAGGGGAAAAGCGCCGCGATCCGGTGGGTGGTTTTGCGAAGGGGATTCCAAAGAAAACATCCACAGGCCTCTCGGCACCCGGAACTTGGACCCTCTGGCCCAGGAGCCTCCCCTGTTTAGTCAGCACTTCCGGAGGTGTTTGGTCTAGGCAGGGAAGAGAAGACGATGGCTGAGAGGGAGCCCTGCCTTCCTGGAGGCTCAAGGCTTTGAGGGACTTTGAGGTGGCACATGGGTGTCATGTGCAGGACTAGACTAGACCAGTGGCTCCCAGCCTTTTAAATTTTTTGGGCCATGCCCCACCTAAACATCTCTAAAATCCTGAAGCCCCCCATGACATGTAATTATTGTTACAGTGGTACCTTGCTTAACGTAATTAATGCATCCTCTGAAACATTTCTTACACAAAAATTACTTTAACTGCATCTCCATAGGAATGCATTGGATGCAATTTACCATAGGAATGCACTGAAAACCAATTGATCTGTTCTGGGGGGATAAAATCTGTAAACCGAGCCACTGTTTTCTGTGCATTTCCTTTAGTTATGCAATTTTTATGTTCGGCGTTTGTTAACTGAGGTTCCAAAATTATTCCAAAAGTGAACTCCGAGTCACCTGGAGGAAGACTAAAAAGCCTCTCACCATGAACTCATTCTTGAATTGCCTGCCTTAAAAATCAAACTGCCCCCCCTCCCATGGGGCGTGGTGTGTGCCCCATTTTGGGAACCACAGAGCTTCTCTTGAGGCCTGGGACTGTGCTGGCTGGAACCACACGCCCTCAGGGCACTTCAGCCGCCTTCTGGGGTAAAGCAGGTTGGCAGGTGAGCAAAGTATTCCTGTATATCCATTGGATTCTACAGCCTGGCTGCGAAGGAAGACGGCCTAAAGGTCTGTGCAAAATCCCCCGCGCTGTATAAGCAAATGGATGGCAGTATTTCAGGAAAGAAAGAAACGATGTGAAATGAGAATCCACTGGATTATACTCTCACATAACTATTGCTGTTTGCACAAGAGGAGGACAGGCTTTCTTCATGGAGGTCAGAGTTTGGGCAGTGGCAACACTGAGCCAAATGGCACAGCTCCATGTCGCTCTACAAGTGGGACGAAGTGCTCAGCCACAGATCAATAGGAGGCTGGTCTTAGATTTTTGCCTCAGAGTTCAAGACAAACCAATTCCACCCACCCACCCACCCCTCTCCTATCTTCAACCCCTTGGCAGGACAAAGGGGCCAGCCCACTACTGCGCATGGGCACATACTCTATGTATATACAACTGAGTATTCACCCATGCACACAGAGTGGCAGAGTGCCACATCCTGCCACTACACACAGCTTTCCTCTACCTCTCACGAATCGCTTGCCTATAACAGCCTCCACCCTCCATCCCAGGCACTGCCTGACTCCTGACCTGAGGCAGAAGGCCAGGGACTCTCTGCCACTCTGTGTGAGTGGGTGAACACTCAATTGTATGTGCATACAGTATGTGCCCATGAACAGTAGTGGGAATGATCGAGCAAATGAGTTGGAGTTCAATGTTCCTTTGCCTCCTTTGCAGCCCAAGATAAGGTTACGAAACCAGCCCTCCTTACAGTGCACCCACTATAGCTTGGAGTTTGCAATTTCACCTTGTAAGCAAGAGGTGATTGGTTCGAATCGCCAGACGGGAGTTGAAATTAGAAGGCGAGTGGGAACGTATACATTTTGTTAGGGTTAAATGCCGTGGTGAGCTTCTGCAGGTTTGCCTGCCCCAGATCTCCAGAACCAGTTCGCAGACAGTCTGGCTGGCCCCTCTGGCCATCCCAGTTTTGAAATAAAGTAGTCCTAATTCGGGTGCAATGCAGGGCTTCCCCCCTGGCCATGGACACCAGGCCACGCCCAGAGAGTAGGTAGTTAATTTTTTTGGAGCCCACCTGTGTTAAAATGCCCTCATCACTCGCTGTCCAGCACCCTTTTAGCGGAGCCAGGACGCCCCTGCCCATGAGATCGTGCTTTGGGCACCAGCCCTGTCCCTGCCATGGCCCCTGCCCGCCTTTTACCATGCCTTCCGCCTCACCCTCTCCGGTGGGCAGCGGCTGAAAGGTGAAAATAGGCATGTCAGGTCTCACGCTCCAACAGAAATCATTTTCTCCAAAGGGAGATTGCCAAGAGCCAGTCAAGAACGAGCCCTCCCCCCCAATTCACCCCCAAGCTCTCCCCCACCCCCACACGGAGTCTTGTTCAGGGTTCAAAGCGCTGCCAAGATTTGCTCTGTCTTGAGTGGGTGTGAGTGTGGGAGGGAGCAGGCCCAGCCCTGTTTCATGTAATGCAACACTTTGGCAGGCCAAAGGTTCCCCTCCCTGCCTCCCTCCCTCCCTGCTCTCTGTCCTCGGAGGCTGCTTCACGCCCTTTCTTGGTTTCTCCCCCACAAGTGCTGCTGGCCCTCCAGCCCTGCTTGGGCCCCGATGCTGCCCAGGACAAAGGCTGCTTGGGGGGGACAGGACAAGAGGGCAAAAGTCTGCACAAACAGGGGGGACTCGACCCACGTGTGGCCTCTAGGAGTTCCACTAATGTAACTCCCCCCCAGCCTTGGCGCTTCCTTGAGGGCTTGGCTGAGCCCACCCAGAGCCCAGGGAGGGTCTCACGCTTTTGGGCCACTCTCCTGTCATGACAAGCTCTTAACAAGGACAAGCCTTTAGAAACACTTCATTCAGGAATAAGCAAAAGGAGTCAGAGAGTGTTGCTTGGGAGAGAAAACAGAGGCCAATGTATTGGTCTCTTGCATGCAAAAGGGTGCCTTCTCTACCCGGAGGGACCCTTACTATAGTAGCCCATTGTGTATCGTATACACTGACGAACAAAGAACGTACGCTGTTGCAAACAACATGCACAATGGCTCCTCCCATTATTATACTTCCAAAAATATGATAAATGATACACACACCAAACATATGAACTTCTTAAGAAGAAATACGAGGACATTAAACTTATGCAAACTAAAAGTGCATGTCCAACTTTCAAACAGATAAATACGTGGACCAACCCTATGAACCGATGTGCTTAAGCTGGTTTAGGTAGTTTCGTCTTTATCTATTTCATGTCAGGCTTGGCCTTGGCTCCTCCGAAGGGATTAGCTTGGAAACCAGTGGCCAAGCCTCTTGTTTCCTTCTGCTTTTGCAACCTCTGTTACAATCCAGATAAGAAAAGGGTGTGAGTCTTCAGCTAGCTTGCTCTGAAAAACAACTCTTGTAACTTAGAAATGAATTTCATTTCAAAATGATTCTGGTTCTGCTAGAAGTCATACACTCTAAACTGGTAAACTGGGTTTTTTGGATGGTGAAGTGGTGGTGGGGGGGAGGGAAGGGGGGGCGTCTGTTTCCATTCAAGTGCAACAGGCATTTCCAAGCGAGAGAGCTCTGGAAAAGCAAGACACAGAAACCACTCGCCTTCCTGGCTCCAGTTTGAGTCTGGCCGACTGCCCCCCCCCCTTTCTGAGGCTCCATTTCCACCCACACGACCTTGACTAGCTCCCTCACCCAACTGACGGGAGAGCCTTTTGCTCTCTTGACAAACAGAGGTGGGCACAGAGCAAGGCTATGGTGGGGTGGGGTGGGGGAGCGGGTGGCAAAGAGCCTGGGTTGCCCCTGCAGGGGTCCCAGGAAGCATTGCCTTGCAAGACCTCCACCCTGACAGGTGTCTGGCTGGACCTGGACACACACGCACACACACGGGGGGGGGGGAGCAAAATTTTGTGGCCTCTGGGCAGGGTGATGGTGGCAAAACTGGGTGGTCTTGGAGGGGGGGTTTGGGGGTAGTGAAATTGGGTGGCCACGCCCACCTCCCTGCCCTGCCCCATCAGGTTTTGTCCCTGCAAGTGGTTCAAGGTCTCCCTTGCTCAAAAGCCAGCCCTGACTCTAGGGTGCAGTGCTCATCTCCATTTACAGCCCAAGAGCCAGTGTGCTGCCAGTATTTGCAGATGTAGACATGGCCACAGGGCAGGCATGACTTGATTGCTCATGATGCAGGCTCCGCCCACGACATAGGCTCCGCCCACGGGGTTGTAGTGAAATTATTTGCTGCCCACCACTGGCCAGGACAAATACGGGGAGGGGGAGACAGATGCCCCCCGCCATGCCAAAAGGGCAAGACCCCGACCGCCGTGAAGCCGGGAGAACCGGCAAGGGTCTCCTAGCTCAGAGGAGGGAGGGAGGACCTTAGCTGGTCTCTTCCCTCGAAGTCGGCAATGAACAACCCCAGAGACACACGACCAGCCACTCCTCTGAGGAACATTCCCCTGCTTTGCTCGGATGGCGCAGGAGCCCTCGGGATTCGGGGGGGGGGGGGGAGTGTGTCACTCCTGGCCACGTCCATGGGGATGGTCAATCGGGGGCAGCTGCCCCCTTTCCCCTTCTGGCCGAGGGTCCTTCGCGAGGCTCCCTCCCCTCCTCCTCTCCCCCCCAACGTGCTCACCTTCCGCTGCCCAGGCGTTGCCCCCCGCCCAGGCCAGCAAGGCCAGCAGCAGGAGCCCCAGAGACGAGCCCCCCATGGCGGGTCCGCTGTTCTGGGCGCTGCCGAGGAGCTCTGCTGCACGCGAAGGAGCCCGGGCTGAGTGGCGGGGGCCGCGCAGCTCCGACGCCGCCCCCGGGGACCAATCACAGCCTCAGCCGCCGCCGCCCCGCCTCCCTGGGCAGGGTGGAGGGGAGCAGCCGCTGGGGAGCCCCCGGGGCAGTCCAACCCTCCCCCCCCCGACGGAGGGCAGCCGGGCTTCTGCCACGCCGGGGGCGAAGTCAGGAAAGGGGCGTCGAGGCGGGCGGAGGGAGGGAGGGCAGCCGCCCTGGGCGAGGCGGAGAGGGTCGCCCTCGGAAGGATAGGCGGCATTTAAGACAAGGGCTGGCGGCGGCGGCCGGGAGCCCCCTCCCTCCGGCTTCCAGGTCTCCCCCCGAAGTAGCCCTTGCTTCGAACCTAACAGGGGGCTGGAAGAGGAGGCAGCGTTTGTCCCGACGGGCGGCGGGCGGGGCTGAGCCAATCGGGTCTCCGTCTCTCGGATTTGGGGGGGGGGGGGGGGGAGCAGTGATGGGATGTAACAGGTTCTCACCAGTTCTCCAGAACCGGTAGTAACTTTTCCCAGGGTCCTGGAGAACCAGTAGCAGCTTTTGGGGAGAATCACCTTCGGGGCTTACCTTTTCACTGGCTCCCCCACTGCACATGTGTGCCAAGCACTTGGTGTGCATGCACGCCTACAGTGCTTGGTGCATGCACGGCCTCCTTGCTGTCCTCCCAAGCGGGGAGGAGGAAGAGAAGCTGCTAGCCTGAATCTCCCTATAGCCTACTCCCCTGGATATCCTAGAGAGCTGGTTAAGCAAAGACTTAGTACCTAACTTCTTTAACTGCTGAAAAGTTGAAAAGTGCCAAAATGAAGCCATCTTGTGCTGAGTTCATTCTGTAGTTCCTTCCATCTGACCTAGTATGAGAAAGATTAGCCAGAATAAGCTTTAAGCTCTGGTTTAAAAGCTCTGGCTGATTTGTGTTGTGGGTGGGTGGGTGTCTGAGTGTATTTTAATGTATTATTTATTTATTTAATTTACGGGTTTGTGTTTTGGCTGTGTGTGCATGCTTATTTTTATTTTATTTTATTTTATTTTTAAAATTTGTCTTCTTTGGCCCAGCCCCCAACATCATGATGTCATGACATTGGCTCAGCCCATGATGTCATGATGTTAGCTCCGCCCACACTGTGATGATGTCATGGTGGGGTAGTAAAATTTTTGACATCCCACCACGGGGGGGGGGGGGAGGCCAGGCATTCCCTGGCGTAAAGGTCTGGTCCGAGGAAGAACCGGACAGGACAGGACAGGACAGGACAGGCAGTTCAGCAGCAACCGGGGCCTTTAGAGATCCTGAGGTCGGTCTCCAGTTTAGAACAATCACCTGGGACAGCTCGGAGTGTTGCAAACGCGCAGCCTCTGCCGCCACAGGTTTAGGACCCGGATTTCAATGTTTAGAACATTTTTCTGGTCTGCTCCCAGCAACGCTCAGAGAGGAGGAGGAGGAGAGTGAGAAGTAAGGCAGAGGCCACGGAAGGGGAATCATTTATTCGCCATTGGTTTCCAATAAGTTTCTGCTTCTCTAGGAGATGGATGGCAAAATGCTTGTGAAATCTTGTGTCCAAGGTTGGGAAGGACAGACCAAGGTGAACACTGGGGACCCCACCCCCTTCCCTTCATCCTTGCGTAACTTTCCACCCCACCACCCCACATATTTGATGCTCAGGCCTTGTATGTACGTTTGTAGGTAGATATGTACAGTATGTATGATAAAATAACGGGAGGCCTCTTGTAAAATAGTGTCGTTTATTTGTGCCGTTCCTTTGCAACTTTGCACACGGAATTAATCATTCTGGAAGGTGTTTAGAGAGCCTTGCTTTCCATTCTTAATACTCCTAGGAAGCATTCATTAGGAAGCTCTCCTGATGGCAGCAAATTCCCCGCCATGCCCACTGCTGATCATTTTCCCTATCAGAGTCGTTTCTACTTTCCAAAGACCGACAGAAATTAAGCCCCCTTTTCAGAGTCAGACCATGTCGTGACAAAATAAACTTTCCAGGTTGAAAGAACATCCCCTAGAAATGCGCTGCAAGGCAAACAATCGGGGACTCGTGGTCAAAGTTTTGCATTTACAGATCCATATGCATTTGTTGTTCTGCTATTTTTTCAGGCAAGATTTTAAACCAGAAATCAGCCCTGTCCCTTTTCAGTTTCTCTGCTCTCTTTTGCTCCAAGTTTAATTCCAGATATTCTTCATTCAGACCGTAACACGGCCATTCCACCAACCCTTTGCCGTTTGGATTTCTAGAAAAACAGAGAGGCCAGAATTTAGTTCTTACTCAATGTGTTGACAGCCATTAAAATTGAAAAGCTTTGTTTATAAAAGCCTGTCCAAGAATCTCACCCATTGTGGGCAAAGTTGCCCCAGTATCTCATGACTGTTCTGCTGAACTCTTCCTCTTCCTCGGTAAACCCATCTGTGTCGGGCGGTCAAAAGAAATGAATGAAAGGAGGACACGGGGTTTGGTTGGAACCTATGAAGCATTTCCCCCCTTAAATACTGCCCTTAAGGGAATATGTTCCTCTGCCAAAGGGATGACATTTAACCATTGCTAATAATTGGGAACAGCAACAGAGAAAACCTCGTAAGAAATCCATGCAGCAGACCTCACAGCCTGGTTTGAAGGTTGCCCTCCATTATTCCCCTATCCCACCCACCCCATAGAAATAATTCGGGGGGAGTTCCCCTCCCTCCCCAATCAAAGACTCTTACACCTTTGCAGTTCCTGCTACAGAAATTAATACGTTGCCATTCAAATACATCCCCAGCCTTACTTTTAAAGTCAGGTATTGAAATCAATTATTTATATTAATTAGTATCTGACACACAATTCAATGATTATCAGCATTTTCAAGGGAGAAGTTGTAGCCCATCCCCCAATCTGCTTTGGGTTTTTTTTTAAAAGTAGTTGTTGGTAGACTTTTACTAACTCCAAGGATTTATGGTGGTCGTGCTCCAACCCCCCACCACCACCACCTTGCATTCAATTTTATCCCTTATACTTGCACTCTTACCAATAATGATGGCGTCGCTCCTTAAGAAGGGGGCTCCCAAGACGAAGGCCAGGTCATCCCCATGGTCCGCCTTGACAAAATCTGGCTTGGTGTCTTTGAATGTCGTGGGCCGGTGCTGGAATTCATAAAAGTAGACGGGGGCACCAGAGGCTGTGAAAGCAAAGAGAGAGAGAGAGAGTGGCAGACAGGACAAGACAAGACACGACACTTCCTTCTTCATGGCTAGAGAGGGGAACCCACTGCCTCAAGACCTTCCAACTCCCGAGGTATTCAAGAGAGAAGGAGAAAAGCGACCCTGGAACTATCAGCTCTGCTTTGATCTGCATAATTCCTGCATGGAGCAGGGGGGGGGCTGGGCTGGATCTCCTTGTGGGCTCCTTCCAACTCAGCCCTTCTTACGGTTTCCAAGCACAGAGGGTTCGTTGTCTACAGAAATGATTTATCTCTGACTGCCAGGTTAGATCCAAGGGAGACCTTTGACTGGTGACTCAGGGATGCCTGTGACCCACAGCTCATTCAAGGCCCCCCCAGAACTGAGCTGAATGACCTTATGGTGCCTGGGGTCCCCTTTCACGATGCCCTCCTCCTCCTCCTCCACACCCTCAAGAGCTTCACACTGAGAAAGATCTGAGGCTCGAAATGCTCATTTCACATCTGAGGTGTTTCATGTCCCTGCATTTTAGTGGGTAACGTACTTGGTGCAAGTGCTGCAAAAGCACCACACAGTCTCTGTGCCACTCACTGTGAAGGGGCTTTGCCTTGTTCCTGTTGTGATCCAGCCCTCCTCCTCCTCCTCCGATGAGCTGTATCAGGGGGCACCTTCTAGGCGTGCCCAGTCCAGTCCTGCCTGCACCCGAGCGTGAGGATGTCCTGAGCCAGGGAGCTCAGCCTGCGCCTGGCCCAAGTTTTCCCCTTGGCAACTGACCTGTCAGATCAGGAGCCTGGCTCTGACAGTGATCAGCCCTCAGTCAGGGAGAGGGCCAGGAAAGAGCTACACCTGAGATGCAGGCAAGCTAGGGCGAAGCAACAAAGAAGGCTCCCAGCTGATACCCATTAGCTGACAGGCTTATAAGCAAGCTTCTTGCAGCCTGCCAGCGTCTTGTGTGAAGACTGATATCCTTCTTGATTCCAGACTGCCTGCCATGACCCTGACTTCTCTGCCAACCCTGATGATGCCCCTGGAGACCCTTTGGATGAGGCTACTGACTCGGACTTAGAGGAAACAGACCCTGGCTTGCCTTTTGGACTTTGATATCTGGACTATCCTCGAACAAGACTCTCGGTGTATGCGGCCGTGCAGCAACCAAACCTGCCCGGATGGATCAGCACACTTCCTAAGGCAGAGGACTTAGGGCGAGTGTACCTTGAAAGAACTTTTTTTTGGGGGGGGGGGGATCACAGTCATGAGAGTGGGGTTGAATCCACTCTGTGCCTTTATATGTTTAATCCCACACCTCACCACCCCCAAGAGACAACCCCCCCCACACACACACATCCTGTTTTATCCACCAGACTCTGTTCCCAGCAACCCTCCGTTGTGGAATCAGAGGCATCCAGGAAGAGCTGCCGTGCTTATTGGGAGCAAGGCGTCACCTCTGTGATACTGGGCAGTCCGAAGAGCAGGGATGACAAACAGGACATCGCCCATCAAGTCCAGAAAGCGATCTCGGAGCTCCACGGGGTCTTCTGTGTCTCCCAAATAAGTCTCCAGGATCCTCTGTACAAACCTGGGTGGGAACTCCTGCAGGGAAGAGAAACGGGGGCGGGGGGCAGATGCAAATATTTTAAACCAGGGGTGCCCAAACTACACCCTGGGGTAGGAGGTGGGAGCAGCAAAGGCCCCTTCTGGTTCTAAGACAGGAGAAGCAGGAAAGGGAAGGCAGCAGAAAGACAAGCGCCTGAGGGGGCAGCAGGACCAGGCGGCCATTTCTCTCCCCCGCAGGGTCTGCTGAGGGCTCTGGTGGAATGAAGTTGTGGAGGAGAAATGCTCGGAGGAAACGGTCCTCTTGTCCGCCCCTTCTTCCTGCCCTTTCGGATGACCCTGCCTGATCTCTGGCCCCCCTTCCTTAGTCCCAGCCAGTGGAGCAGGCGAACAATCATAAATCCATGGCATGCCTTGGCCCTTCTCTTACTCACCATGGTAGAGAATGTCTGCTGGAACACGGCGGTGGCGGTTTCTCTTTCCATGCCTCCCATGATGCCATGTAAACCAAAGAACTGGCCAATTAAAAGAGAACCACTAATTAGGTGTTGCTAAATGAAACAGAGATAAGCACTGAACCCCTAGAGTAGCATATGACTGGATTTTGAGCAAGGAAAACCTTTACCTTTACATGTTGCAATGGCCTATTAGCAGTGGTGGGCAGCAACAGGTTCACACCCCCTGGGAGGGGGGAGGCAGTAAAATTGGGTGGCCTCTGGGCAGGTGGTGGTGAAATTGGGTGGCCTTTGGTCAGGGGAGGGAGCAAAACTGGGTGGCCACGCCCACCTCCCTGCCCTGCCCCATCAGGTTTTGTCCCTGCAAGTGGTTCAAGGTCTCCCTTGCTCAAAAGCCAGTCCTATCTGACTCTAGGGAGCAGTGCTCATCTCCATTTACAGCCAAAGAGCCAGTGCTGCCTGTATTTGCAGATGTATACATGGCCATATGGCAGGCATGACTAGATTGCCCATGATGTAGGCTCCGCCCACAATGTAGGCTCTGCCCACAGTGTGGTAGCATTTTTTTTTGCTGTCCACCACTGCCTATTGAGTTAGTAGTGGAAGGATTTGTAGATAGGAGACAAATTGCCAACTTCTTACACCAGGAGCCAACCATCCGTACTCGTGGTTATTCACACCAATGAGAAATGGGACGGCATTGAATTCCTTTTTAGCCAGAAGCTCCTCTGGGTCCTTTGGAATGAATTCTCCATCAATGACCACAGGGACAATTCTAGTTTCCTGCGGGAGTGAAGATGTTGTTTAGAACAAGAACAACAACAACAACAACAACAACAACAGTCTTTTAAATTGTGTTTCTTTCTAAAATTACATCACCAAATGTTCCTCTTTCTAGACGTGGAATAGCTGGAAGTGTTCACATCTTTCAGAACCAGCTGAGGAAGTTTTTATCCAGGTGGTTGTGCAGTCCAAAGTCCAGAGTTCGATTCCTCCCAACCCTTCAGGCCCCCCAGAAGTAGAGAGGTCAGAAGAAGTGGAGAGTAAAATATTTCTCAGTTCTCTGTACAGAGGAAGCCCTTGAAAAGCCAGCCTTAAGTTAGAATCAACTTGGTGGCACCACATCATCTTCATCATCATCTCCCCACCCCCACCCACTCTGCCTTCGCCTATGGCTGGAGAGGCTCCTTTCATCCTCATTTGGCAGCCCCTGTACCCTCCACCTGTTGAGTCCAGGAGGCCTGCTCAGCATCCTTTAAGGGTGATTCACACCTGAGGAACCTCTCAAAAATTACAGTAGTCAGGCAGGTGCTCTGGATGATGCCCAGGTATGTGAAATGTTAATAGCTGGACAGCTAAGGATGAGAAGGGCCTTGGGTGGAAAGGAAGGCATGGACAGCCTGCTTCTCTAGGGTTGAGACTCTTGGGGGCCTGTAAGGATTCCAAGGGGCTTCTCTGGGACTGGGGAACCTTCCAGAGCTGACTGGTCCCCCATTGCGCCTGCTGACCCCACAGGTGTTCAGGATCTGGTTTGGGAACTGCCACTTACCGAAAACATGTTAGCATTCAGGGTTTGTAGTTCTTCTTCAGTTTTGCTCCTTAAGCAAGACACCAAGGCAGGGCTGCTTAATTCACAGCCAGAGGTATCGGCAACTTTCTTTGAGTAGAAGAAAAGAAAAACAGAGTGAGAATAAATGGGCTGGAATCGCCTCTCAGGAAAACGAGAGCAGCAGCTTCACACCACGTTGAGCCTCTTTGCAGAATAACCAAGAGCCTCATCTTTTATTAAAATAAAAGTGGAATGATTATAGAACAAAAATGAAGCCCTCCTATAATCTAAGTAACAGCTGGGTTTTTTCCAATAAGAGATACACTGGCAGAACAGAACATGGCTGTAAGTTTCACTCTTTGTCTGATGAAGTGGACTTGATCCACAAAAGCTAACAATAAAAATATAGCAGTTAGTCTTTAAAGTGCTACAGTGTTTTTTATTTTATTTTGTTTTGTTTTCTGATATGATTGGCAGAACAAAATCACATTGCAGTCCGGCAGGAGAAAGATCCAAATCTAAAGAACAATTGTCTTATTGCAATATGAGGGGACTGTGGAGGCTCAAGGGGTTAAGATCCTGAACTTGCTGATTGGAAGGTTGGAGTTTGATTCTCGGGTACAGCAAGATGGAGTGAGCTCCCGTCTCTGCCCCAGCTCCTGTCAACCTAGCAGTTTGAAAGCAAGAAATTACAAGTAGATAAATAGGGACCACTTTGGTGGGAAAGGTAACAGCATTCCGTGCATGTGTCTACCACAATTACTTCCACTGGCCCAGTGGCTCAGTCAGTCACATCGTCCGTGGCAGAATCAGACCCATTGACTACCTGGGTGTAACTCCTCAGGGTCTTCTGCAGGTGTAACTTTGGGCTAAGTAAAATCGGATTGGAACTCTTTGTTCTTGACCTTCAGCTGTTACACCTTCCCCTTGAGAGCAAGTCTATTACTTCTAGTGAGTCTTCTCTTTAAGGCAAGCCATTGCAGGACCTTTGGGCTGAGAGTATAATCCCAGACTTACTTGAGCCATGACTTCTGGGGTTTTAGTGAAGAGGCCGGGCAGGAGGGCGACGCCACTTTCTGAGATGGCTCTGTGGAAGAGGCCTTTGGATAATGGGGATAAAACCTGCAACAGATTTGAGGGGGGGGGGGGAGAGAAGTAGGACAGCAATGGCAATAGTAAAGGTATGAGATGTTTTAACTAGATAGAGCAGAGGTGCCCCAACTGTGGTCCATGGGCCAGATCTGGCCCCCCAATGCCAATTCATCTGGCCCACGCCACCCTCGTCACTTCTGGAAGTGGAAGTAAAATGCCCCTGGAGACCTGGGGAGATTGCTTGGCAAGGCAGATGAAGCTCTGTGGAATTGATAGGGAGTACCTACATGAGCGCTGACACTGAAGCCGCCTGCAGACTCTCCAAAGATAGTCACAGAACGAGGGTCTCCTCCAAAATGCTCGATGTTCTCCTGAACCCACCGAAGAGCGGCTACTTGATCCAGTAACCCCCAGTTCCCACGGGCTTCCTTGGATCCGGTGCTGAAGAAAACAAAGTGGAGTCCAGCAAGAGAGGAAAGCGCTACTAGACTGGGGCTGGCTGGGAGGGGTTTTCCTCATAGTGGCTGCTCAGCCTTCCTCTTTTTTTTTTAATTTTTTTTATTGATTTTTAAAACAAGAAAACACGAACAAAAGATTACACTAAAATACAACATAATTATCCACATTAAAGAAAATCAAAAACAAATAGAAAAACATTCAATATGACAAAACTAAACAACACCAAAACCACTTAGATACATACATCAAGAAGACATACAATAGATAAGTAAATCACCCACATCTAACCCCTCACCTCCCACGTTCCTGGAACAACACAACATAAATCCCTTCACCTCCCATCTTTCCATATCAACGCAACATAAATCCCTACCACCCACCCCAAACCTTTCACCATTCTATCATCTTCTCCCCCCCATCCTTCCATTGAAGAACCGCCTCCGAGTGTCGAAGGGGGGGGGGGGAGACCGGGACTAGCCTTCCTCTTTTTTAAGGGGAGGGGAGAGGGGGATGAGCCACAAATCTGGCCTACCCTTCCATACTCAAGCCCCCTTTCCACCCCCTTTCCCCTTCTCCTGCCAGCCTCTTCCCCAGAGTCCCACAGAGTGCCACCAGCATTCCTGATGCTTAGACAGCAGTTCAATAAATTGGGGCGGGGGGGGGGGGAGGCAGTCGTTAAGGGGAAAGACCCGGTGGGGTCTGCTCACGGGGGTCACATACAGGGTCTTTATTAAGATGAAGTGTCTCACCTGAAGAACCCAGGGAGACCCAGCCGGTACTGGATTGCAACCACCACCACACGTTCATAAGCAGACAAGGCCGACCCGTCATATATGGAGGCTGCTTCCATCGTCAGCCCCCCTCCATGGATCCAGACCATGACCTGGGGGGTGCACAAAGGGGGTGAAGCCACTTGCAGCTGTAGCCGGCTGGGGTTCAGCCTCTGCTTGGAACTGGTGATAGATGGGTTTTATATGCTGGGAACTTCCTCTACGAATACACTGTGACAAGCTTCACTCTCTCAAACAATCAATATTAGTCACGAAACACTCAATATTCAGTATTTATTTCATTTCTACTTAACATCACACAATTGTTTGACTAGGCTACTTTGTAAAAAACAACAACCAGACAGTACGTTTTTAAAATCAGAGACAGTTCTGGCCACTCATGCATCAAAGATGCTCATTTTCAAGGCCACCTCATGTTACCCAAGTGTTAACATTTGCAAACACAAGTCAGTTTTAGGAAATAATAAATCTAAGAGGGAAAT
Organism: Furcifer pardalis; assembly: GCA_030440675.1. Classification (NCBI taxonomy): domain Eukaryota; kingdom Metazoa; phylum Chordata; class Lepidosauria; order Squamata; family Chamaeleonidae; genus Furcifer; species Furcifer pardalis. The sequence goes on along the minus strand of CP126892.1, from coordinate 129,600,932 downwards.
GTGGAGATCATTGTTTTGCTTACAGGCAATTTGGCCTTCACGTCCGGAGTGAAAACGTTCAGGTAGAGGCAATCTTCGGACACTGTTAGATGGGGAAGTTTTCCTCTCATCATCTTCTTTACCAAATCCACCCACCCCAGATCTTGAAGGCACCTTTAAATTGGAAAGCAAATGGCAGAGGCAGGCAGACAGACAATGGTTGTGGTGCTGGAAGACACAAATTCTAAGGGGAAAGATGGGGTCCTACCGAGTCACAGGGTAGCCTAATGTTGGAAGCAATTTGACAGCACAGGGTGGGGGATGGGGGGTCAGAAGGTTAAACTGTTTTCCTTCTTACTCTGATTCATGGAAACCAAGAAACCAGGATTCCACCAGACAGGGATTGGAAGTAAAGCAGAGAATTCTCAGGGGCCACTGGACTAGAGGGAGCAATGGGTCCTGGCTGAGGCTGGTCTGTCATGGCTCTCTGCACTTTACTTGGAGCACAAGAGCATGACTTGTTCCTGCCAAAGACAGCTGGAAAACCCAGGTGGTTTGGGGTAGTGGTGGTGGTGGGACTCTGAACCAGTGGTGGGATGTCAAAAATTTTACTACCCCACCGTGATGTCATCACAGTATGTGCGGAGCTAATGTCATGATATCATGACATCATGGGCGGAGCCAACATCATGATATCAGGATGTTGTGGGCGGGGCCAAGAAAAATAAAAATAAATTAAAAATAAAATTAAAATAAGCACACGCACACACACCTCAACCCACCCACCCACGCATCCACAACACAAATCTGTAAATAAAATAAATAAATAAAATAAAAATACATTAAAATACACACACCGAAACATCCACCCACCCACCCCAAACACAAATCAACCAGAGCTTTTAAACCAGAGCTTAAAGCTTATTCTGGTTAACCTTTCTCACACTAGGTCAGATGGAAGGAACTACAGAATGAACTCACCACAAGATAGCTTCATTTTGACACTTTTCAACTTTTCAACGGTTAAGGAAGTTAGGTACTAAGTCTTTGCCTAACCAGTTCTCTAGAATAATATGCCTCAATGTAAATGTAAAACAGTTGTACCTCCTTAAGAGTTCTCCAATTGGAACAGCACAGGTCTAGCTTATTGATGAGGTAACTCCAAGACTTTGCTTAAAAACCAAAAGCTAAGCCTGCTGGCTGCCAGGTCTTTTTAGGAACTGTGGTAGTACGTCAATATAGGTAAAGGTATTAAATACACATTAAAATACACACAGACACACCACATCCAAAGGTAAGTCACTTACCCTGGGGAGCATCAGGCTCTAGGGAGCTTCAGGCTAGCAGCTTCTCTTCCTCCTCCCCGCTTGGGAGGACAGCAAGGAGGCTGTGCATACACACCAAGCACTGTAGGCATGCATGCACACCAAGTGCTTGGCATGCATGCGCAGTGGGGGAACCAGTGGAAAGGTAAGCCCCGAAGGTGGTTCTCCCCAAAAGCTGCTATCGGTTCTCCGGGACACTGGGAAAAGTTACTACCGGTTCTGGCGAACTGGTGAGAACCTGTTACATCCCATCACTGCTCTGAACTCACTACAAGTTCTAGCTTGTGCTTTGTAAGGGAGATCCTTACTCTTCAAGAGGCCGAATGTATTTGGGGGGTCAAATTCAGCACCTTGGAGAGCTTCTATCCTAGGCAGACTATAACCTGGAGTAGATGCACCCAAGAATATGAACCAAACGCATAACATTAATAAAGCTCCTTTAGACGCTTTGGCTTCCTTATCTTGAGTAAAACAGGGCAACCATCATACTTCATTTTTATTTCATTCCGTTCAAATTCATCAGTGCTGTTTCCACGAACAGGCCCCTAAGACTCGACACTTTTTTCTCCACCCTGATTGGTGTGAAGTGGTGCTTCCAACGCCTCCCACTCCCAGGGTTGGATCTCAAGCCATTTTGCTTCCCCTGGGAGCCGAACCCCCTCCTCACTTCAACAGCCGCTCCACCCCAGCAGGGAAAGGGCCCTTTTCCCTAGAAGTTCAGGCACCGAAGAGCCCTTGAAGAAGGTGCTTACATGGGAGGGTAAGCGGTGGACTCTCTCACGTGGCTCCAGGGCTCGGCTGGTTGTGGGGGTGAGAAGCGGAGGTCACCGACTGGAGGTTTGGCAAAAGGGATCCCCAGAAAGACACTCACAGGCTGGTCCTTGCCCTTCACACTGGCCAACTTCCCACGCAGGCGCCCATGTTGAGTGACCACCTCTGGATGGTCATTCCTCTGAGCTAGGAAAGGGGGCACACAAGGGCAGACAGGGAAGGGCCAGCTGACCTCCAGAAGCCCCCAAGTGACCTCTCCTTCCCCATTTTCTGCTGGGGAGGGGAGGTTCCCCACCCCCACCCCGTTCATTCTTCTCTGATTCCTTGATCCTCCTCTTCAGTCCTGCCTCTGGGGTCTCCCGACATCCCCCCCTTCCCCACTGGTCCTGCCTCTTTGGTTTCCTGCCCACTGTTGAGGCGACCTTTGACCCTGATTCCTGCCCAACCCCACATTTCTAGGGTGGAAGTCAGCTGGGCTTGCCAAATGGCATCTCAGCACAGCAGAATAAACCACCTTAAAGACTCTGTTTCCTTACAAAAGGGGAAGGAAAAGGATGGGGAGAGGAGTGGCCGGTGTATGAGCCAGAGAAAGAAGCCCAACTTTCAACAAGAGCTCCTTCCCCGAAAGGGATCTGCCAGAACTTCCCCACCAGAAGGAAGAAGAACCGGTGGTCTTTACCCTCCACGGCGGAGGATGTCAGAAAGAGGCCAAGGATGGCTCCCAACAGGCAGGGATTTTGCAGCATTTTGCAGGACGGCGGGAGATTCCTCGGCACCACCTTGAGAAGAAGCAGCAGCAGAAGCAGGAGAAGGGCTTCGGTGGAGGCAGGAAAAGTGCCTAGATAAGGGAGGGGAGGAGGGGCCGAGGAGCAAAGGTCGACTCTTATCTACTGGACTGGGGGAGGGAGGGAGGGAGAGGGAGCGGGGAATGGAAGGGGGGGCGGGTGCCAGAGTCCCCAGAGCGCACCTTAGGCGCCCTCTTACCCAACCTTGGGAGCTTCCCAACCAGGACTTCGGAGAGCAATTAGGGTACCACGGACGCCACCACCACCCCCGCCACCCTGGGCAGCAGCTGAGGGCGGGGAGCCTCCGCCGATACAGCTGGGGAACTCCCGCGGGGGGGGGGGAATGGAAAGGGGGCGTCGAGGAAAGCAGATGGAGGGGAGCCGGCCTAGGCCAGGCGGGGAGGGTCGCCACCGGAAGGCGAAGTGGCCTTTAAGACGGCGGGGCGAGGGGGGGGGACCCTCCGGCTGCCCCCGAGCCTGTGACGTCACCTGCCTCGACGCCAAACGACCTGCGCGATTTAGGGTCTCCCCCCTCCCCTCCCCCTGCTAGCCCAGCACGGGGCCAGGAAGAGGAGACGGCGTTTGCCCAGACGGGGCGGCAGCGTTTCCTAGATGGGTTTATATAATAGGAGCATTTTAATATTCGTGTCAGTTTGTATTTTTGAGTTTTATGCTGTATAAGCCAACCTGGGTAGGAAAGTTTTGCCTGGAAAGGCGGGATATAAGTTTATTCGTTAAAATAAAATAAGAGCGAGAGAACCCCCGGCCCGCCTCTTGTGTGTGTATGTATGTGGAGGGGGGGAGCGTGACCGCGATGGTGGTGGCGACTCCCGTTGGCCCTGGGGGCTCCTTTCTGTCTCCCCACCATGGCCCAGGGGTCGGGGGAAGCGCCCAGCCCTGAAGCGACTCAGGGCGGAGGGGGGCTGAGCCAAGCGGGTCTCCGTCTCTCGGATGGGGGGGGGGGAGACCGGGCATTCCCTGGCGTAAAGGTCTGATCTGGTCCGAGGAAGAACCGGACCGGCCAGGCCAGGCAGCTCGGCAGCAACCGGGGCCTTTAGAGATCCTGTGGTCGGTCTCCAGTTCAGAACCATCCCCGGGGCAGCTCGGAGTGTTGCAAACGCGCAGCCTCTGCCGCCACAGGTTTAGGACCCGGATTTCAATGTTTAGAACATTTTTCTGGTCCGCTCCCAGCAACGCTCAGAGAGGAGGAGGAGGAGGGTGAGAAGTAAGGCAGAGGCCACGGAAGGGGAATCATTTATTCGCCATTGGTTTCCAATAAGTTTCTGCTTCTCTAGGAGATGGATGGCAAAATGCTTGTGAAATCTTGTGTCCAAGGTTGGGAAGGACAGACCAAGGTGAACACTGGGGACCCCACCCCCTTCCCTTCATCCTTGCATAACTTTCCACCCCCACCCCACCCCACATATTTGATGCTCAGACCTTGTATGTACGTTTGTAGGTAGATATGTACAGTATGAATGATAAAATAACGGGAGGCCTCTTGTAAAATGGTGTCGTTTATTTGTGCCATTCCTTTGCAACTTTGCACACTGAATTAATCATTCTGGAAGGTGTTTAGAGAGCCTTGCTTTCCATTCTTAATACTCCTAGGAAGCATTCATTAGGAAGCTCTCCTGATGGCAGCAAATTCCCCGCCATGCCCACTGCTGATCATTTTCCCTATCAGAGTCGTTTCTACTTTCCAAAGACCGACAGAAATTAAGCCCCCTTTTCAGAGTCAGACCATGTCGTGACAAAATAAACTTTCCAGGCTGAAAGAACATCCCCTAGAAATGCGCTGCAAGGCAAACAATCGGGGACTCATCGTCGTCGTTTTGCTTTTACAGATCCATATGCATTTGTTTTTCTGCTATTTTTTCAGGCAAGATTTTAAACCAGAAATCAGCCCTGTCCCTTTTCAGTTTCTCTGCTCTCTTTTGTTCCAAGTTTAATTCCAGATATTCCTCATTCGGACCGTAACACAGCCATTCCACCAACCCTTTGCCATTTGGATTTCTAGAAAAAACCAGAGCCCAAAATTTAGTTCTTACTCAATGTGCTGAAAGCCATTAAAATTGAAAAGCTTCATTTATAAAAGCCTGGCCAAGAATCTTACCCATTGTGGGCAAAGTTGCCCCAGTATCTCATGACTGTCCTGCTGAACTCTTCCTCTTCCTCGGTAAATCCATCTGTGTCGGGCGGTCAAAAGAAATGGATGAAAGGAGGACACAGGGTTTGGTTGGAACCTATGAAGCATTTTTCCCTTAAATTCTGCCCTTAAGGGAATATGTTCCTCTGCTAAAGGGATGACATTTAACCATTGCTAATTAAAGGGAACAGCAACAGAAATTAATACTGTGCCATTCAAATACATCCCCAGCCTTACTTTTAAAGTCAGGTATTGAAATCGATTATATTGATTAGTATCTGACATGCAATTCAATGATTATCAGCATTTTCAAAAGAGAAGTTGTAGCCCATCCCCCATCTTTTTTTTTTAAGAAGAAGAAGGTGTTGGTAGACTTTACGAACTCCAAGGATTTTATGGTGGTCCTGCTCCAACCCCCTGCCCTTGCATTCGATGTCATCTCTTCTACTTGCACTCTTACCAATAATGATGGCATCGCTCCTTAAGAAGGGGGCTCCCAAGATGAAGGCCAGGTCATCTCCATGGTCTGCCTTGACAAACGCTGGCTTGGTGTCTTTGAATGTCGTGGGCCGGTGCTGGAATTCATAAAAGTAGACGGGGGCACCAGAGGCTTTGAAAGCAAAGAGAGAGAGAGAGTGTGTGTGTGAGTGACAGACAGGACAAGACAAGAGACGACACTTCCTTCATGGCTAGAGCAGTACGAGAGGGGAACCCACTGCCTCGAGAGAGCTCTCCCAACACCGGAAGCATTCAAGAGCAACCCTAGAACTATCAGATCTGCTTAGATCTCCATAATTCCTGCATTGAGCGGGTGGGGTTGGACTGGATCTCCTCGTGGGCTCCTTCCAACTTTGCACTTCTTATGGTTTCCAAGCACAGAGGATTCATTGTCAGCAGAAATGATTTTTTCTCTGACTGCCACGTTAGATCCAAGGGAGACCTTTGGCTGGCAACTCAGGGATGCCTGTGACCCATAGGAAGACCCACAGCTCAATCAAGGGCGAGCATACCTTGAAAGAACATGGGGGGAGGTGTCACAGCCATGAGAGTGGGGTCAAATCCACCCTGTGCCTTTATATGTTTAACCCCACACCTCACCCCCCCAAGAGACACACACCCCCGTCCTGTTTTATCCAGCAACTCTGTTCCCAGCAAGCCTCCGTTGTGGAATCAGTGCCATCCAAGAATTGCTGCCATGTTTGTTTGGAGCAAGACGTCACCTCTGTGATACTGGGCAGTCCGAAGAGCAGGGATGACAAACATGACATCGCCCATCAAGTCCAGAAAGCGATCTCGGAGCTCCACGGGGTCTTCTGTGTCTCCCAAATAAGCCTCCAGGATCATCTCTACAGACCCTGGTGGGAACTCCAGCAGGGAAGAGAAACGGGGGCAGGTGGAGATGCACATATATTAAACCAGGGGTGCCCAAACTATGCCTCAGGGGCTGGATCCGGCCCCTGATGCCAACTCACCTGGATGAATTGGAATCATGGGCTGGATCCAACCCACAGTCCATAGTTTGCGCACTCCTCGTTTAACCAGAGAAAAGCGGCAACCGAAAATCTATCTCGTCCTGTTGCAAATCAGACCGACCCACAACCTGAAAAGTTTGGGCTCCCCCATATTAAAGATTCTGCACCCCCTGGCGTTGGCTTCTGGTTGGCATCCCATGGGGTCCTCAATCAGGTGAAACCAGGGGAAAATCAGGAGGTGGGAGCAGCAAAGGCCCCTTCTGGTTCCAAGACAGGAGTAGCAGGAAAGGGAAGGCATCAGAAAGACAAGTGCCTGAGGGGGCGGCAGGGCCAGGCGACCATTTCTCTCTCTCTCCCCCGCAGGGTCTGCTGAGGGCCCTGGTGGAGGCGTGGAATGAAGTTGTGGAGGAGAAACGCTCGGAGGGAACGGTCCTCTTGGCCAGCCCTTCTTCCTGCCCTTTCGGATGACCCTGCCTGATCTCTTTTTTTTAATTTTAAGTACATTTAATTTCCTACGCTATCATAAATCACACTTTTATTATCACCCCTGTGATATTTACAATGTCCAGGGGATTGTAAAAACTCATAATTTCCAAAAGTCATTTTGTTCCGGTACAGGAGTGACCCCTTTCTTCTTGACAGTCACATATTCCACAAAAGGTTTCCAGATTCTCCAAAAATTATTAACTTTAGCTCTACCTTTTTTTATTTTTAACTCACAGGTAAGTTTGTCATTGAGTGCCAGCTCCCACATTTCTTTATACCAATCTTGTATTTTTAACAAAACATCATTTTTCCAGTTTTTCGCAATACAAAGTCTAGCCGCTGACAACATCACAGACATCAATTTTTGGTTATCATTACTCATATTGAACTTATCAACCTCCGTTAACAAAACTGTATCCGGACCCCAAGCGAGCTGCATGTCTAATATGTTATTTACTTCATTTTTCACTTTTCCCCCAAAATTTTCCGCCACATGTGTATATATGTTCCCACTTCATGTTTGCAACGCCAACATTTATCACTAACCCTGCTATCCATACGATGCAGCCCGACTGGGGTCCTGTACCACCACCAGATTAACTTATAATTATGTTCCTTCATTCTAACGGACATGGATCTCATAATCCTTCTTCTCCATTTTCTCTTCCAATTTTCCACTGAAATTGTCTCTTTTAGTTCATATTCCCACTTGTTTTTCAAAACTTCCTGTATATTTCCACTTTTATTCAGGATTTTATAGATCTTACTTACTATCCCTTTAATACCTATGTCCCCTTTCCTGAGCTTGGTCAACAAAATTTCAAATAAAGTTAACTCTCTCTTTAAACTATCATCTGTCAAATATTTCTTATTCCAATTATTTATTTGGAGAATCTTGAACCAATCTAACTGCATTTGCGAAAATAACTCTCTTTTTCTTTCGCTATCCTTACATATGTTAATCCAATTTTTCAACAAGAGAGCCTCCTTCTCTTCTAATATACTTCTAATCCTGCTATCTATTTGTATTGGAAAAGCACTCAAGTCGTCCAATTCTACAACAGGCGATGTACCTGGGACAAGCTCCTCTTTTATTCTGTTCCATTCTTCTATTGTTGTTTTTATCAACTTACACCTAAGGTTTTTTTTTAAGTTTTCCTTCTTTTTACTTAAAAATATTGATTTATCAAATTTCTGGGACTCCTTTCTTTCAATTTTTTCCCATATTACTTCTTCCCTGTTTAGTATTTTAATAACATTTCTTACCTAGAATGCCCTGTAATAATCACGAATATTAGGTATTCCTAAACCCCCCTCTTTTTGAGATATGTACCATAATTTTTTAGCTATCCTAGCTCCCCGTTTACCATTACAAAATCTATTAATTATATTTTGGTACTCTTTTAATTCTTTATCAGTAAACTTAATCGGTAATACATCAAATAAAAAGTTTAATTTGGGTAACAGCATCATCTTGCATAATGCAAACCGTCCAAACCATGATAAATTTAGCTTGTTATACCGAATTATTTTTTGTTCAATTTCCTTCTTCTGTTTACCATAATTTAATCCTTTAAGCTCTCCAAATTTATTAGATATTATTATCCCCAAATATTTAATTTTGTTTCCAATCTGAATCTTATACTTCTCCTTTATTTTTCTCTCTTCTTCTTTAGTCCCATTACAAAATATCATTTCAGTCTTGTCCCAGTTGACTTTCAAACCTGTTATATCCTCAAACTTACTTAAGTGCTCGTATATATTTTCAATTGCTTTTATTGGATGTTTTGCAATAATTAATGTATCGTCTGCATATAAGTTTATTTTGTTACCTTTCATTCCTATTATATCCTCATCCTGACGTATTGAATTCGCCAAAAACTCCATCGCCAGAATAAACAATGTTGGTGACAATGGACAACCCTGCCTTGTACCTGCCTCTAAATTTATATTTCCTGAATATTCACCATTAATTCTAATCCTAGCTGTTCCAGATTGATATAATTTCTTAATCGCTCCCTGAAATTTAGTGCCAAATCCGTATAATCTAATCATCTCTTGAATTGTTAACCATTGTAAAGAATCAAAAGCTTTGAATATATCTAGTGACAAAAACCCCACTTTCTCTTTCTTTTGTTCTGATAGGTCCATTAAGTCTATTACTCTTCGCGTTAAATCTGACATGTATCTGTTTTTGACAAACCCTGCCTGATCTTCCTTTATATAATCAGATATAAAACTGTTCAATCTATTTGACATTATTGATGTAAAAATTTTTGTGTCCTGATTAATTAGTGAAATTGGTCTATACGATTCCACCATTTCTAAATCTTTGCCTGGCTTGGGAATTAAAACTATTGTTGATCTATTCCATGAACTTGGAGTTGCTTCACCCTCTAATATTTTGTTAAACAATTTACTCAATCTCGGCACAATCCAACCTTTAAAGTCTTTATAAAACTCAGCCGGTAGCCCATCTCCCCCTGGGGCCTTATCTGCTTTTAATTTCTTTATCGTTTCCCCAACTTCTCTATCTGTAATTTCTCCCTCCATTATATTTTTATGTTCTACTGATATTTGTAAGATTCCTTGAGTTTCAAAACATTCTCTGAGTTTATCCAAATTTACTTCCCTTTTTGAGTACAGTTCGTTATAAAAATTTTCTATTATCCTCATTTTATCTATTCTTTTATTACATCTCTTTCCACTTTTGTCAATCAGTACCCCAATCTGACTTTTAGATTTCTTCTCTCTTGCTGCCTTTGCTAATAATTTAGAGTTCTTATTACTGTACTCAAAATATTCCCTTTTTAAATAAATCATATCCTTTTTGATTTTTTCGATATCTTTCCCGTCCAATTCCTTTTTAATTTTTTGTATATCCTCGAGAATTCTCTGATTCTTTGTTCTTGCGTGCTCCAGGTAAAGTTGTTTTAATTTTGTTTCTAACTCCTGATACCTGCTTTTGTTCCGTTTATTTTTATACTGTTTAATTTTATAGATTCCTCTCTAAATATCGCCTTCATTGTATCCCATACCGTGCTATAGCTGACCTCATCGTTATCATTCCAATTCCAGTATTCCTCCCATTTCTCCATTATGTTTTTCTTACTAGCATCATCCCTGAATAAATTTGGATCATATCTCCAATTGTACCCCTTCTTCCCCCCATTGTCCAATTTTATTTCCATTAATATTTTTGCATGGTCTGACTCTTTGAACATTCCTATTTTAATATCTTCGATAGTTCTCTTGGCCGGCCCTTCTTCCTGCCCTTTCGGATGACCGTGCCTGATCTCTGGCCGCCCTTCCTTAGTCCCAGCCAGTGTGGCAGGTGCACAATCATAACTCCATGGGATGTCTTGGCCCTTCTCTTACTCACCATGGCAGAGAATGTCTGCTGGAACACGGCCCTGGCGGTGTCTCTTTCCATGCCTCCCATGATGCCTTGTAAACCAAAGAGCTGGCCAATTAAAAGAGAACCACTAATTAGGTGTTGCTAAATGAAACAGAGATGAACACTGAACTCTAGAGTAGGATACGACTGGCTTTTGAGGAAGGAAAACCTTTACCTTTACATGTTACAATGGCCTATTAGCAGTGGTGGGCAGCAACAGGTTCGTACCCCCTGGAAGAGGGGAGGCAATAAAATTGGGTAGCCTCTGGGCAGGGGGGTGGCAAACTTGGGTGGCCTTCGAAAGGGGGGGGTAGCAAAATTGCGTGGCCACGCCCACCTCCCTGCCCCATCAGGTTTTTTCCCTGGAAGTGGTTCAAAGTCTCCCTTGCTTAAAAGCCAGTCATATTTGACTCTATGTTGCAGTGCTCATCTCTATTTATAGCCAAAGAGCCAGAGCTGCCTGTGTTTACAGATGTATACCTGGCCATATGGCAGGCATGACTAGATTGCCCATGATGTTGGCTCCACCCACAATGTAGGCTCCCCCCATGATGTAGGCTCCACCCACAGTGTGGTAGCAAAAATTTTTTGCTGCCCAACACTGCCTATTGGGTTAGTAGTGGAAGGATGTGCAAATAGGAGACAAATTGCCAACGTCTTACACCAGGAACTAACCATCCGTACTCGTGGTTATTCACACCAATGAGAAATGGGACAGCATTGAATTCCTTGTTAGCCAGAAGCTCCTCTGGGTCCTTTAGAATGAATGCTCCATCAATGACCGGAGGGACAATTCTAGTTTCCTGCGGGAGTGAAGGTGTTGTTTAGAACAACAACGACAACAACGGCCTGTTAAATTGTGTTTCCTCCTAAAATTATATCACTAAATTGTCCTCTTTCTAGACGTGGAATAGCTGGAAGTGTTCACGTCTTTCAGAACCAGCCGAGGAAGTTTTTATCCAGGTGGTTGTGCAGTCAAAAGTCCAGAGTTCGATCCTTCCCAACCCTTCAGGCCTCCCAGAAGCAGAGAGGTCAGAAGAAGCGGAGAGTAAAATATTTCTCAGTACTCTGTACAGAGGAAGCCCTTGAAAAGGGGCTTCTCTGGGACTGGGGAACCTTCCAGAGTGGACTGGTCCCCCATTCCGCCTGCTGACCCCACAGTGTTCAGGATCTGGTTTGGGAACTGCCACTTACTGATAACATGTTGCCATTCAGGGTTTGTAGTTCTTCTTCGGTTTTGCTCCTTAAGCAAGACACCAAGGCAGGGCTGCTTAATTCACAGCCAGAGGTATCGGCAACTTTCTTTGAATATAAGAAAAGAAAAACAGAGTGAGAATAAATGGGCTGGATTCGCCTCTCAGGAAAACGAGAACAAGAGCAGCAGCTTCACACCACAACGATGAGCCTCTTTGCAGAATCACCAAGAGCCTCATCTTTTATTAAAATAAGGTGGAATGATTATAGAACAAAAATAAAACCCTTCCCCTTGAGAGCAAGTCAATTATTCTAGTGAGTCCTCTCTTTAAGGCAAGCCATTGCAGAACCTTTGGGCTGAGAGGATAACCACAGACTTACTTGAGCCACGGCTTCTGGGGTTTTAGTGAAGATGGGCAGAAGGGCGATGCCACTTTCTGAGATGGCTCTGTGGAAGAGGCCTTTGGATAATGGGGATAAAACCTGCAAAAGAGAGAGAGAGAGAAAGAGAAAGAAAGAGAGAGAGAGACGGGGGTAGGGAGAGAAACAGGACAGCAATGGCAATAGTAAAGGTTTGAGATGTTTTAACTAGATAGAGCAGGGGTGCGCAAACTGTGGTTCATGGGCCGTATATGGCCCCCCCAATGTCAATTAATCTGGCCCATGCCACCCTCATCACTTCCGGAAGTGGAAGTAAAATGCCCCTGGAGACCTGGGGAAATTGCTTGCCAAGGCGGATGAAGCTCTGTGGAGCAGATAGGGAGTACCTACATGAGCGCTGACACTGATGCCACCTGCAGACTCTCCAAAGATAGTCACGGAACGAGGGTCTCCTCCAAAATGCTCGATGTTCTCCTGGACCCACCGAAGAGTGGCTACTTGATCCAGGAAACCCCAGTTCCCACGGGCATCCTTGGATCCGGTGCTGAAGAAAACAAAGTGGAGTCCAGCAGGAGAGGAAAGCGCTACCAGACTAGGGCTGGCTGGTTTTCTCCATAGCGGCTGCTCATCCTTCCTATTTTTAATGGGGGGGGGGGGAGAAGAATGGGGCGGGTGGTGACCCACTAATCTGGCCTAGCCTTCCATACTCATGCACCCTTTCCACCCCCTTTCCCCTTCTCTTGCCCGCATCTTCCCCAGAGAGCCACAGAGTGCCACCAGCATTCCTGATGCTCAGGCAGCTGTTCAATAATTTGGGGGAAGGGGGCGGGCAGAGGAACATTAAGCCTCCCAGCAGTCGTTAAGGGGAAAGACCCAGCGGGGTCTGCTCACGGGGGTCATTTACAGGGTCTTAATTAAGATGAAGTGTCTCACCTGAAGAACCCAGGGAGACCCAGCCGGTACTGGATTGCAACCACCACCACACGTTCATAAGCAGACAAGGCCGACCCGTCACATATGGAGGCTGCTTCCATTGTCAGCCCCCCTCCGTGGTCCAGACCATGACCTGTGGGGAGGGGGGGACAAAGGGGGTGAAGTCACTTGCAGCTGCAGCCGGCTGGGGTTCAGCCTCTGCTTGGAACCGGTGATAGATGAGTTTTATATGCTGGGAACTTCCTCTATGAATACACTGTGACAAGCTTCACTCTCTCAAACAATCAATATTTAGTCACAAAACACTCAATATTCAGTATTTATTTCATTTCTACTTAACAACACACAATTGTTTGACTAGGCTACTTTGTAAAAAAAACAACAACCAGACAGTACGTTTTTAAAATCAGTGACAGTTCTGGCCACTCATACATCAAAGATGCTCATTTTCAAGGCTGCCTCATGTTACCAAGTGTTAACATTTGCAAACTCAAGTCAGTTTTAGGCCATAATAAATCTAAGAGGGAAATCTGGAGGTCATTGTTTTGCTTACAGGCAATTTGGCCTTCACGTCCGGAGTGAAAACGTTCAGGTAGAGGCAATCTTCGGACACTGTTAGGTGGGGAAGTTTTCCTCTCATCATCTTCTTTACCAAATCCACCCACCCCACATCTTGATGGCACCTTTAAATTGGAAAGCAAATGGCAAAGCTAAGAAGCCGAGAGGCAGGCAGGCAGGCAGGCAGGCAGACAATGGTTGCGGTGGTGGAAGACACGGGGGAAAGATGGGCTCCTACCGAGTCACAAGGTTGCCTAATGTATTTGGGGGGGGGGGTCAAATTCAGCACCTTGGAGAGCTTCTATCCTAGGCAGACTAAAACCTGGAGAGGATGCGCCTGAGAAAATGAACCAGATGCATAACATTGATAAAGCTCCTTTAGGCACCCTGGCTTCCTTATCTTGAGTAAAATAGGGCAACCGTCGTACTTCATTTTTATTTCATTCCGTTCCAATTCAGTGCTGTTTCCATGAAGAGGCCCTTAAGACCCGACACATTTTTCTCCACCACAACTTGGTGTGAAGTGGCACTTCCAATGCCTGCCACTCCCAGGGATGGATCTCAAGCCATTTCGCCTCCCCTGGGAGCCTCACTTCAACAGCAGCTCCACCCTAGCAGGGAATAGGCCCTTTCCCCTAGGAGTTCAGGCACCGAAGAGCCCTTGAAGAAGGTGCTTACATGGGAGGGTAAGCGGTGGACTCTCTCACGTGGCTCAAGGGCTTGGCTGGTTGTGGGGGTGAGAAGCGGAGGTCGCCGACCGGAGGTTTGGCAAAAGGGATCCCCAGAAAGACACTCACAGGCTGGTCCGTGCCCTTCACTCTGGCCAACTTCCCACGCAGGCGCCCGTGTTGAGTGGCCACTTCTGGATGGTCATTCCTCTGACCTAGGAAAGGGGGCACACAAGGGCAGACAGGGAAGGGCCAGCTGACCTCCAGAATCCCCCAGGTGACCTCTCCATTCCCATTTTCTGCTGGGGAGGGGAGGTCCCCCTACCCCCCTTCATCCTTCCCTGATTCCTTGACCCTCCTCTTCAGTCCTGCCTCTGGGGTCACCCGACAACCCCTCCCTTTCCCACTGGTCCTGCACCTTAGTTTCCTGCCCACTGTTGCGGCGACCTTTGACCCCGATTCCTGCCCAAGCCCACATTTCTAGGGTGGAAATCAGCTGGGCTTGCCAAATGGCATCTCAGCACAGCAGAGTAAACCACCTTAAAGACTCTCTTTCCTTACAAAAGGGGAAGACAAAGGATGGGGAGAGAAGTGGCCAGTTTACGAGCCAGAGAAAGAAGCCCAACTTTCAACAGGAGCTCCTTCCCCGAAAGGGATCTGCCGGAACTTCCCCACCAGAAGGAAGAACAGGCGGTGGTCAGAGGATGTCAGAAAGATGCCAAGGATGGCTCCCAACAGGCAGGGATTTTGCAGCATTTTGCAGGACGGCGGAGATTCCTGGGCACCCCCTTGAGAAGCAGCAGCAGCAGCAGAAGAAGCAGGAGGAGGAGGAGGAGGGTTTTCGGTGGAGGCAGGAGAAGTGCCTGGAGAAGGGAGGGTAGGAGGGGCCGAGGAGCAAAGGTCGACTCTTATCTACTGGACTGGGGGGAGGGAGGGAAGGGGGAATGGAAGGGGGGACGGGGGCCAGAGTCCCCAGAGCGCACCTTAGGCGCCCTCTTACCCAACCTTGGGAGCTTCCCAACCAGGACTTCGGAGAGCAATCAAGGGGCCACGGACGCCCCGCCCCCCGCCCCGGCCACCCTGGGCAGCAGCTGAGAGCAGGGAGGGAGGGGAGCCTCCGCCGATACAGCTGGGGAACCCCGGGGGGGGGGATAGCCCCACGCCCGCCGACGGAGTGCAACCGAGCGTCTGCCACGCGGTGGGGGGTGGCTAGGAAGGAAAGGGGGCGTCGAGGAAAGCAGGTGGAGGGGAGCCGGCATGGGCCAGGCGGAGAGGGTCGCCGCCGGCAGGCGAGGTGGCCTTTAAGGGGGCGAGGCGGGGGGGGGACCCTCCGGCTGCCCCCGAGCCTGTGACGTCATCTGCCTCGACGCCAAACGAAGTGTGCGATGCAATTCCAGGTCTCCCCCCTTCCTCCCCCGGCGTGCGAGCCCAGCGCGGGGCCAGGAGGAGGAGGCAGCGTTTGCCCGGACCGGGCGGCAGCGTTTCCTAGATGGGTTTATATAATAGGAGCATTTTAATATTCGTGTCAGTTTGTATTTTTGAGTTTAATGCTGTATAAGCCGCCCTGGGTAGGAAAGTTTTGCCTGGAAAGGCAGGATATAAGTTTATTAATTAAAATAAAATAAAGGCGAGAGAACCCCCGGCCCGCCTCTTGCGGGGGGGGAGGAGCATGACCGCGATGGGGGTGGCGACTCCGGTTGGGCCCGGGGGCTGCTTTCCGGATCCCCACCATGGCCCATGTTTCTGGTTCTCTAGGAGATGGATGGCAAAATGCTTGCGAAATCTTGTGTTCAAGGTTGGGAAGGACAGACCAAGGTGACCACTGGGGGGGGGGCACACCCCCACCCCCTTCCCTTCATCCTTGTGTGCCTTTCCACCAACATTTGATGGTCAGATATGGCCTTGCTCACATTTGCTGAGAAGTCATGCATTTCTATACCCACCCCTCCAAGCGCGCTTAGTGCACTCTCTGGGCCAGTGGTGGGATGTCAAAATTTTTGCTACCCCACCGTGATGTCATCACAGTGTGGGTGGAGCTAACATCATGAAGTCAAGACATTGTGGGCGGAGCCAAAGAAAAATAATAATAAAATAAAAATAAGCACACACCCACACACCCCTCAACCCACTCACACACCCACAACACAAGGACAGCAAGGAGGCCGTGCATACACGCCAAACACTGTAGACATGCATGCACACCAAGTGCTTGCGCACATGCGCAGTGGGGGAACCAGTGAAAAGGTAAGCCCCAAAGGTGGTTCCCCCCAAAAGCTGCTACCGGTTCTCCAGGACACTGGGAAAAGTTACTACCGGTTCTGCCAAACTGGTGAGAACCTGTTACATCCCATCACTGCTCTGGGCGGTTCACAATTAGCATTTTGCCTCCAATGTGCTGGATCCTCATTTTACTGACCATGGGAGGCTGAGTCGATCCTGAGCCCTGGTCAGGATCAAACTCACAGCCTTTTGGTTGCAGTACAGCAGTTCAACCAGTGTGTGTATGTATGTACAGTATGTATGATAAAAGAACGGGAGGCCTCTTGTAAAATGGTGTCGTTTATTTGTGCCGTTCCTTTGCAACTGTACACATTGAATTAATCATTCTGGAAGGTGTTTAGAGAGCCTTGCTTTCCATTCTTAATACTCCTAGGAAGCATTCATTAGGAAGCTCTCCTGATGGCAGCAAATTCCCCGCCATTTGCACTGCTGATCATTTTCCCTATCAAAGTCACCAGACGTTTCTCCTTTACAAAGACCGACAGAAATTAAGCCCCCTTTTCAGAGTCAGACCATGGCGTGACAAAATAAACTTTCCAGGCTGAAAGAACATTCCCTATAAATGCACTGCAAGGCAAACAATCGGGGATTTGTGGTCGTAGTTTTGCATTTACAGATCCATATGCATTTGTTGTTCTGCTATTTTTTCAGGCAAGATTTTTAACCAGAAATCAGCCCTCTCCCTTTTCAGTTTCTCTGCTCTCTTTTGCTCCAAGTTTAATTCCAGATATTCTTCATTCAGACCATAACGTGGCCATTCCACCAACCCTTTGCCGTTTGGATTTCTAGAACAAACCAGAGCCCAAAATTTAGTTCTTACTCAATGTGTTGACAGCCATTAAAATTAAAAAGCTTCATCTTTAAAAGCCTAGCCAAGAATCTCACCCATTGTGGGCAAAGTTGCCCCAGTATCTCATGACTGTTCTGCTGAACTCTTCCTCTTCCTCGGTAAATCCATCTGTGTCGGGCGGTCAAAAGAAATGAATGAAAGGAGGACACAGGGTTTAGTTGGAACCTATGAAGCATTTTTTCCCTTAAATTCTGCCCTTAAGGGAATATGTTCCTCTGCTAAAGGAATGACATTTAACCATTGCTAATTAAAGGGAACAGCAACAGAGAAAACCTCGTAAGAAGTCCATGCAACAGACATCACAGCCTGGTTTGAAGGTTGCCCTCCATTGCCCTCATTGGGAGGGGGGGAGTTCCCCTCCCTCCCCAATCAAAGACTCTCTTACACCTCTGCATTTCCTGCTACAGAAATTAATACTTTCCATTCAAATACATCCCAAGACTTACTTTTAAAGTCAGGTAATGAAATCAATTACTGTATTCATATTGATCAGTATCTGACACGCAATTCAATGATTATCAGCATTTTCAAAAGAGAAGTTGTAGCCCATCCCCCATCTTTTTTTTTAAAAGAAGAAGGTGTTGGTAGACTTTACGAACTCCAAGGATTTTATGGTGGTCCTGCTCCAACCCCCCCCCCCCCATCACCACCACCTTGCATTCAATGCTATCTCTTCTACTTGCACTCTTACCAATAATGATGGCATCGCTCCTTAAGAAGGGGGCTCCCAAGACGAAGGCCAGCTCATCTCCATGGTCTGCCTTGACAAACGCTGGCTTGGTGTCTTTGAATGCCGTGGGCCGGTGCTGGAATTCGTAAAAGTAGACGGGGGCACCAGAGGCTTTGAAAGCAAAGAGAGAGAGAGAGAGAGTGACAGACAGGACAAGTCAAGAGACGACCTTTCCTCCTTCATGGCTAGAGCAGTACGATAGGGGAACCCACTGCCTCGAGAGTTGGTGAGCCCTCCCAACTCTGGAGGCATTCAAGAGAGAATTGGAAAGCAAACCTAGAACTATCAGATCTGCTTAGATCCGCATAATTCCTGCACTGAGCAGGTGGGGTTGGACTGGATCTCCTCGTGGGCTCCTTCCAACTCTTATGGCCCTTCTTATGGTTTCCAAGCACAGAGGATTCATTGTCTGCAGAAATGATTTTTCTCTGACTGCCAGGTTAGATCCAAGGGAGACCTTTGGCTGGCAACTCAGGGATGTCTTTTGTAAAGGAATCTGACTGCTGGATTGTCATTTGATTAGGTTCACGAAGGTGCCTGGCTGGTTCACTTCGTCTGGTGAGTCACAAACTGCTTCTTCCTCTTCTTGTTTTGAATTCCTTAACAGCAGGTCTTCGTGTCACGCTTAAACAGAACCTGTAGTGGAGCTCATTATTATTGAGAGAAGAATTGACCCATAAACACCGGAGGATTCAAACACCCAAGAGTGGGGGGAGGGCGACCTTCAAGCAACTTGAAGTGACCCTGATGTTGGGATATGGGCAATCCCTAATAATGATCTAACCCCAAGGACCACCTTTGAAAAGGGCTGCCAGAGCTCCTGAGAGAGAGAGAGAGAGACTTCTACTTCTTTTTTGGGATACTTTCCAGCTGGAGAAGGGAGTTCAAAGAAGACATTCCAAGGGGACTGAGAATGGACTTCTGAAGCCAGATGCGGCTTTCAGGAGATAAGGCCCCTTAAGAAGATAAAGGGAATCAGCAGACTTAGCCTGAATTTCAGAAATGACACTTTGTTATTCATCTGACTTCTTCTGACTTTGAAGAATTTAGGAAAGCTTGCCTCACTCGTCTTAGAGGAAAATCGTGGTGTGTTACTTTCTAAGGAACTAAGTATTTCTAGTACTGTGTTAGGGACTAGTTTGCTCTAGAGAGAACAACTGAGATGCTTCGTAGATTTATTAGCCAGCGCTACGTTGTGCCTTTTGAGCAGGGTTTTGCTTTTTGGACTATGCTTTACTTTTAATTCAAATAAAAACCCAAGACCCCCCAGGGCTTATTTCCAAGGAGTTTGGACTTTGCTTGCCAACTTGCCAATGGGCCTACCAGGATTATTTTTATTAAGTTACCAAAACTTTAAATGTTCCAGGGCTCGAATGTTGGAAATCGGGACCGGAGGGGAGGAAAGGCCGACCAGGAGTGACACACTAGACATGGGGCAGGAGTTTGGAGCTGTGGGAGTCAAAATAGCCCTTATCCTGGGAAAAGGATTCGGCAGGTGCTGAGACCATCACCCCCACCCCCCACCCTCCTCCTCCTCCTCAGCTGGTGTTCCTGACCCCTGTGACCCACAGAAAGAACCACAGCTCATTCAAGGACATCCCAGAACTGGCTTCATTTCTCTGAACAGAATGACCTTATGGTGCCCAAGGTCCTCTTTCACAATGCCCCCCCTTTCCCTCTTCCAATTCCACCCCCTTCCTCAAGTGCTTCACTATGAAAAGATTCTGAGGCTTGTAATGCTCACTCCACCACATCTGAGGCATTTTGTGTCCCTGTGTTTCAGTGAGTATGCTACTTGGTGTGAGTGGCACAAAAGCACCACACAATCTCCCTGCCACTGTGAAGGGGCTTTGCTTGCTTCCTAAGGCAGAGGACTTAGGGCGCGTGTACATTGAAAGAACATTATGGGGTCACAGCCAAGAGAGTGGTGTTGAATCCACCCTGTGCCTTTATATGTTTAACCCCACACATCACACACCCCAAGAGACAAACACACACACCCCCAATCCTGTTTTATCCACCAGACTCTGTTCCCAGCAACCCTCCATTGTGGAATCAGTGGCATCCAAGAATTGCTGCCATGCTTATTGGGAGCAAGGCGTCACCTCTGTGATACTGGGCAGTCTGAAGAGCAGGGATGACAAACATGACATCGCCCATCAAGTCCAGAAAGCGATCTCGGAGCTCCACGGGGTCTTCTGTGTCTCCCAAATAAGCCTCCAGGATCATCTGTACAAACCCTGGTGGGAACTCCTGCAGGGAAGAGAAGTGGGGGTGGGGGGAGATGCACATATATTAAACCAGGGGTGCCCAAACTACGCCCTGGGGGCGGGCTCTGGCCCCTGAAGCCAACTCACCTGGATGAATTGGCATCAGGGGCCGAATCCAACGCACAGGCCATAGTTTGGGCACTCCTGGTTTAAGCAGAGAAAAATGGCAACCTAAAATCTATCTCGTCCTGTTGCATATCAGACCGGCCCGCCACCTAAAAAGTTTGGGCTCCCCCGTATTAAAGATTCTGCACCCCCTGGCATTGGCTTCTGGTTGGCATCCCATGGGGTCCTCAATCAGGTGAGACCAGGGTAAAATCAGGAGGTGGGAGCAGCAAAAGCCCCTTCTGGTTCCAAGATAGGAGTAGCAGGAAAGGGAAGGCATCAGAAAGACAAGCGCCTGAGGGGGCGGCAGGGCCAGGCGACCATTTCTCTCTCTCTCCCCCCCGCAGGGTCTGCTGAGGGCTCTGGTGGAGGCATGGAATGAAGTTGTGGAGGAGAAACGCTAGGAGGGAACGGTCCTCTTGGCCGGCCCTTCTTCCTGCCCTTTCGGATGACCCTGCCTGATCTCTGGCCCCCCTTCCTTAGTCCCAGCCAGTGTGGCAGGTGCACAATCATAACTCCATGGGATGCCTCGGCCCTTCTCTTACTCACCATGGCAGAGAATGTCTGCTGGAACACGGCCCTGGCGGTGTCTCTTTCCATGCCTTCCATGATGCCTTGTAAACCAAAGAGCTGGCCAATTAAAAGAGAACCACTAATTAGGTGTTGCTAAATGGAAGGGAGAACTCTGTGCATTCTCTACTTAGGACGAATAGACTCGTAGAATAATGGGACGGGACCTCAAAGGCTTTCAGATCCAAACTTCTGCTCACAGTAGGAATCCAACCGTTGATAATCTCTGAGTACAAACAACCAGATAGTTTGCTAATGAAAATAACACGGGGTGCTTTGTTAAAGGCTTTGGTGAAGCCAAGCTACATAATGTCCTCACCGTTCCCATCATCTATCAGAGAGGTTATCCGGTTAACATGGGAGACGGAATTAATCTAGTAGGGTTTGTTCTTCCCAAATCTGTGTTGGCCGCTAATTATTGCTGCCTCGTGGTGTTCATGGTGCTTGCAGAGCGGCTGCTTTATAATCTGCTCCTGAAATCTCTCTTCCCCTTCACCCATTCTCATAATTCAAGAAAATAATGGACAACAGTCCTAGGATTTCTTCTACCTGTTCTTTCAATACTCTTGAGTGCATTTCATCCAACCCTGGAGATATGAATTTTTTTTAAAAAAGTTATAAGGTATTCCTTGGCTATTTGTGTGTCAATCTCAACCTGCAATCCTGTCTCCTCTCCTTGTTCTGAGGTCCCTTTTGTGGTTTCACATGCCCTTTGAACACAATCTACCAGATGGCTCCCCCCGACCCTTTCACAAATCTCAAAATGTGATAGGGAGTCACCTAAGGATTCTGCCTCCTGGCCTCCTCACTTGCTCCCCCCCCCCCCCCGCAACTTGGTTATAGTCCCATGGTCTCAACGAGGCTTTCTATTAACCAGCCCTTTGATGGCCAAGCCACTTGCAGCCAAGACATTCTTCCTAGGATATGCTTTGATTTCTTTCTTCATATGTTTTATCCTGGTAGCATTTGCTGATTCTTTTGGGTCATCTGAAACCCTGACTCTTCATCCTAATCAACCCTAGAGGAAACCTGGTGAGATCTACCTGGCACTTCTCTCCAGAAAATGAATAAACCACCTATGAACACTGTTTCGATACTGCCTGTCCACCCCCCAAAAAATCCACCCTAGGCTGAAGCATGGGTTAGGGAAATGATGGCCATCCTTGGTGCTCCAGGTGTTTTTGGACTTCAGTTCCCAGAAGCCCAAGTCAGCCCTCCTGCTGATCAGGGTTCCTGGGAACTGAAGTTCAAGAACAGCTGGAGTGGCAAGGTTCACCGTCACTGGCCTAGGCCAATAATGGCCAACCTTGGCACTCTAGGTGTTCACTGGCCTAGGTCATATTTTGCCAGCTTGGCTACAAAGCTAATGAGGAATCTCGTTGAATTCAGAAGGCACTCTATCCATTGTGTTCCCCTAATCTACCAAGTGGGGGCAACTCTAGTAATTATCTGTCCTGGAAAAGCCTCATTTGATTCCTTTTGACTCTGGCTCATGTTACAATGGCCTATTTATAGGTTAGTAGTGGAAAGATCTGCAAATAGGAGACAAATTGCCAACGTCTTACATCAGGAATCACACATCCGTACTCGTGGTTATTCACACCAATGAGAAAGGGGACAACATTGAATTCCTTTCTAGCCAGAAGCTCCTCTGGGTCCTTTAGAATGAATTCTCCATCAATGACCGCAGGGACAATTCCAGTTTTCTGTGAGAGTGAAAGTGCTGTTTAGAACAAGAACAAGAACAACGACAACAACGGCCTTTTAAATTGTGTTTCCTCCTAAAATTATATCACCAAATTTTCCTCTTTCTAGACGTGGAATAGCTGGAAGTGTTCACGTCTTTCAGAACCAGCTGAGGAAGTTTTTATCCAGGTGGTTGTGCAGTCAAAAGTCCAGAGTTCGATCCTTCCCAACCCTTCAGGCCTCCCAGAAGCAGAGAGGTCAGAAGAAGCGGAGAGTAAAATATTTCTCATTCCTCTGTACAGAGGAAGCCCTTGAAAAGCCACCCTTACGTTAGAATCAACTTGGTGGCACCACATCTTCATCATCATCATCATCTCCCCACCCCCACACACTCTGCCTTCGCCTATGGCTGGAGAGGCTCCTTTCAGCCTCATTTGGCAGCCCCTGTACCCTGTTGAATCCAGGAGGCCTGCTCAGCATCCTTTAAGGGAGATTCACACCTGGGGAACCTCTCAAAAATTACAGAAGTCTGGCAGGTGCTCTGTGGATGATGCTCAGGTGTGAAATGTTAATAGCTGGACAGCTAGGGATGAGAAGGGCCTTGGGTGGAAAGGAAGGCATGGACAGCCTGCTTCTCTAGGGTTGAGACTCTTGGGGGCCTGTAAGGATTCCAAGGGGCTTCTCTGGGACTGGGGAACCTTCCAGAGTGGACTGGTCCCCCATTGCTCCTGCTGACCCCACGGGTGTTCAGGATCCGGTTCAGGAACTGCCACTTACCGAAAACATGCCATTCAGGGTTTGTAGTTCTTCTTCAGTTTTGCTCCTTAAGCAAGACACCAAGGCAGGGCTGCTTAATTCACAGCCAGAGGTATCGGCAACTTTCTTGGAGTAGAAGAAGAGAAAAACAGAGTGAGAATAAACAGGCTGGAATCGCCTCTCAGGAAAATGAGAACGAGAGCAGCAGCTTCACACCACAACGTTGAGCCTCTTTGCAGAATCACCAAGAGCCTCATCTCAGGGCCTGTGAACAAGAGCCACAGTTTTCTTCACTGCAGGTAAAAGATGTCACCGAACGTGCGGTTTACAAATGAGACCAGCCAGTGACAGCCAGAGAATACTAGATCCACCTGCCAGACCCAGAGAAGAGAGGCACATTGGAAGTATCAGTCGGGCATAATGAGATGGCATTGCTGGTTTTCACAGCGCCTCTCTACTACCGTGGGCATGGAGCCACCCCCCCAATTCACTCAGCTGCCTGTTTTCTGCTCCCACTGCCTGGTCTGGGGTGGGTGGGGGATCCAAGAAGATATTCTTCTTCATCTTCATCTTCATCTTCATCTTCATCTTCATCTTCATCTTCATCTTCACCTTCACCTTCACCTTC
The DNA here is from genome assembly GCA_030440675.1 of Furcifer pardalis. NCBI lineage: Eukaryota > Metazoa > Chordata > Lepidosauria > Squamata > Chamaeleonidae > Furcifer > Furcifer pardalis. The sequence continues at coordinate 129,576,959 of CP126892.1, read as the reverse complement.
ACCTTCACCTTCACCTTCACCTTCACCTTCACCTTCACCTTCACCTTCACCTTCTTCTTCTTCTTTTTCTTCTTCTTCTTCTTCTTCAGGTGCTGTGTATCTGTTCCAGATATTGGATATCATTATGACAATAGCCTTCCTGTTCTTTGCCCTTTGGAGCAGTGTCTTCTGAGGACCTTCCACACCAGTCTCTCAGGTTCTTCTGGCTTCTCATGAAAGAGGTAAATACCGGCAACAGCCTTCTTACTGCAATAAGCAGTGCAACAGTGGAACAAAAGCAAAATGCAACACAGACTCTAAAGTCTAAAGCTTAAGAACAATTGTCTTATTGTACAAAAGAAAGAAGTCTCCAAGAAGCTTCTGCCCTAAAAGCAATCTGCAGAAGCACACGTTGGTATTTTATATTGTCTACTCATGGCTTGTGGACAAGTCACTCTGGCATTGTAGTTAAGTTGCAATGCTAACCTTTGCTTTTTTTTTGTTCACCCTGTGCTTAGGGTCACCTATGTAGGTTAAAACCAGTTCTTGCAAGTCTCCTTCACCCATCTCGTAACCCTGAATCAGGTCACGTAAACCCAATCCAATTTTTGTCAGTCTGCCTAGGGGGGCACATAGAAAGCCATGCTTTCCTCTTCCCCACGTGGCCACAGGGCCAACAAACAAGGTGTAAACCTCTGTTATACCTTTGGAACTGTACCAGTTATGATATTGGCCATAATCCTGTGACATTCCTGTGCCTGCCTGTCACGAAGCTGTGTGAACCCTTGTGAAAATTTTCCCCCAAGGCCGAACTCGTGTCCAGGAAGTTACTTCCACTGGCCCAGTGGCCCAGTCAGTCACATGGTCTGTGGCAGAATCAGACCCATTGACTACCTGGGTGTAACTGCCCAGGGACTTCTGCAAGTCTAACTTTGGGCTAAATAAAATCGGATTGGAACTCTTTGTTCTTGACTTTCAGCTCTTACACCTTCCCCTTGAGAGCAAGTCTATTATTTCTAGTGAGTCTTCTCTTTAAGGCAAGCCACTGGAGGACCTTCGGGCTGAGAGGAAAACCCCAGACTTACTTGAACCATAGCTTCTGGGGTTTTAGTGAAGAGGCCAGGCAGGAGGGCGACGCCACTTTCTGAGATGGCTCTGTGGAAGAGGCCTTTGGATAACGGGGATAAAACCTGCAACAGATTTGAGAGGGGTGAGGGAGAGAAATAAGACAGCAAGGTCAATAGTAAAGGTTTGAGATGTTTTAACTAGATAGAGCAGGGGTGCCCAAACTGTGGTCCATGGGCCAGATCTGGCCCACGCCACCCTCGTCACTTCCGGAAGTGGAGACCTGGGGAGATTGCTTGCCAAGGCGGATGAAGCTCTGTGGAGCTGATAGGGAATACCTACATGAGCGCTGACACTGAAGCCGCCTGCAGACTCTCCAAAGATAGTCACAGAACGAGGGTCTCCTCCAAAATGCTCGATGTTCTCCTGAACCCACCGAAGAGCGGCTACTTGATCCAGTAACCCCCAGTTCCCACGGGCGTCCTTGGATCTGGTGCTGAAGAAAACAAAGTGGAGTCCAGCAGGAGAGGAAAGCGCTACTAGACTGGGGCTGGCTGGGAGGGGTTTTCCCCATAGTGGCTGCTCAGCCTTCCTCTTTTTTAAGAGAGGGGGGGGAGATGGGGATGAGCCAAAATCTGGCAAGCCCAACATACAACATTGTCAGTTTCCCTAAAAGCACCGAACCCTAGACAACAATGACGATGACGTGGTATGAGAACCTTTCCTCACCCTCCCATGCTCAAGCCCTAGGCAGCTGTTCAATAGATACCGGGGGGGGGGGGGGGGGGAGGGACGGGCATATTAAGTCTCCCAGCCGTCGTTAAGGGGAAAGACCCGGTGGGGTCTGCTCATGGGGGTCATGTACAGGGTCTTAATTAAGATGAAGTGTCTCACCTGAAAAACCCAGGGAGACCCAGCCGGTACTGGATTGCAACCACCACCACACGTCCATAAGCAGACAAGGCTGACCCGTCATATATGGAGGCTGCTCCGATCGTCAGCCCCCCTCCGTGGATCCAAACCATGACCTGGGGGGAGGGGTTTACAAAGGGAGTGAAGCCACTTGCAGCTGCAGCCGGCTGGGGTTCAGCCTCTGCTTGGAACTGGCGATAGATGAGTTTCATATGCTGGGAACTTCCTCTACGAATACACTGTGACAAGCTTCACTCTCTCAAACAATCAATATTTAGTCACGAAACACTCAATATTTATTTCATTTCTACTTAACATCACACAATTGTTTGACTAGGCTACTTTGTTAATAAAACAACAACCAGACAGTATGTTTTAAAAATCAATTTTAGCTGCCCCCCACCCTCCAACACACATTTTCATTCCCTTGGCCGGAGGGGGGGGGGCGAGAAGAGAAGAGATTGGCCTCCCTCTGGTCACGTCTGCTAGGAACAAATGTAATGATGCAGATCCTGTTTTTGATCCCAGACCTCAGTCCGGTCCGGTGGCGCCTCCTTTACAGAGGCAGCTGGTTCTATCTAGGCTGGCGCTTTGGTTTGCTGCTTGGCCTACCAGCTACGATGGGTGGGTGCGTGTAGATAAAGTTCATTAAATTGTAAGACCGGAATATTTTGTTTGTTATGTAGTTGTAGTTGCAATTTTTATAGTTGCAATTTTTCCTTTTATAATAGTAAAACTAATAAAAATTAAATTAAAAAAGAGTGAGACTTCATGACATCAGTTAATCCATGTCAGGTGTATAATCCCTATCGCTGTGGAGTAGACCTCAATGCCTAAGATTGCTTTTGGGAATCAACGGCATTCAGCCATCTTTTTGCTGTGAAAACAGCAGCATTCGTGGCCACGTGGCCTTCAGTTCCCATCAGTTCCAGGGCCACCGTGGCTTTTTCTGGCCCTCTGAGGGACGGACCCCCCCTCGCACCTGTTTTTACCACCCAGTCCCATTGCTAGACCAGAGACAGTTCTGGCCACTCTTGCATCAAAGATGCTCATTTTCACGGCCGCCTCGTGTTACCCAAGTGTTAACATTTGCAAACTCAAGTCAGTTTTAGGACATAATAAATCTAAGAGGGAAATCTGGAGGTCATTGTTTTGCTTACAGGCAATTTGGCCTTCACGTCCGGAGTGAAAACATTCAGGTAGAGGCAATCTTCGGACACTGTTAGGTGGGGAAGTTTTCCTCTCATCATCTTCTTTACCAAATCCATCCACTCCACATCTTGAAGGCACCTTTAAATTGGAAAGCAAATGGCAAAGCTAAGAAGCCGAGAGGAGAGCGAAAGGCAGACAACGGGTGTGGTGGTGCAAGACAGGAATTCTAAGGGGAAAGATGGGCTCCTACGGAGTCACAGGGTAGCCTGATGTTGGAAGCAATTTGACAGCACACGGTGGGGGGTGGTGGGGTGGGGGGTCAGAAGGTTAAACTGTTTTCCTTCTTACTCTGATTCATGGAAACCAAGAAACCAGGATTCCACCAGACAGGGATTGGAAGTGAAGCAGATAATTCCTGGGAGCCACTGGACTAGAGGGAGCAATGGGTCCTGGCTGAGGCTGGTCTGTCATGGCTCTCTGCACTTTACTTGCAGCACAAGAGCATGACTTGTTCCTGCCAAAGACAGCTGGAAAACCCAGGTGGTTTGGGGTAGTGGTGGTGGGCAGTGGTGGGCTCAATTTTTTTTTACTACCACTCTGTGGGCGTGGGATGGTGGGCGTGGCAGGGGAAAGCCTTGTGTTGCACCTGAATTAGGACTATTTTATTTCAAAACTTGGATGGGTGGAGCCAGCCAGAATTTATGCTACTAGTTCTGGCGAACTGGGGTGAACCTGCTGATGCCACCAATGGTGGTGGGACTCTGAACTGACTATAGGGTTCTAGTGTGTGCTTTGCATGGGAGATCCTTACTCTTCAAGAGGCCAAATGTATTTTGGGGGGTCAAATTCAGCACCTTGGAGAGCTTCTATCCTAGGCAGACTATAACCTGGAGTAGATGCACCCGAGAACATGAACCAGATGCATAACATTGATAAAGCTCCTTTAGGCGCTTTGGCTTCCTTTTTTGTTGTTCAGTCGCACAGTTGATTCCGACCCTTTGCGATGACCCCATGGGCCACTGTCCGCCAGGCACTCCTGTCCTCCATCATCCCCCTCAACTCACTCAGTTCTGTGCCCATTGCATCTACAATACCATCTAGCCATCTCATCTTGGGCTGTCCCCTTCTTCTTTTGCCCTCAACCCTTCCAAGCATCAAGGCTTTCTCAAGCGAATCCTCTCTTCTCATTTGATGTCCAAAGTACTTCATCTTCATCTTTACTATTTGACCTTCTAAGGAGCAGTCAGGGTTGATTTCTTCTAAGATTGACCTATTTGTTCTCCTCACTGTCCAGGGGACTCTCAAAACTCTCCTCCAACACCACATCTCAAAGGCGTCTCTTCTTCCTTATCTTGAGTAAAATAGGGCAACCATCATACTTCATTTTTATTTCATTCCGTTCCAATTCATCAGTGCTGTTTCCACGAATAGGCCCCTAAGACCTGACACTTTTTTCTCCACCCTAACTTGGTGTGAAGTGGCGCTTCTAATGCCTGCCACTCCCAGGGTTGGATCTCAAGCCATTTCACTTCCCCTGGGAGCCAAACCCCCTCCTCACTTCAACAGCCGCTCCACCCCAGCAGGGAAAGGGCCCTTTTCCCTAGGAGTTCAGGCACCAAAGAGCCCTTGAAGAAGGTGCTTACATGGGAGGGTAAGCGGTGGACTCTCTCACGTGGCTCCAGGGCTCAGCTGGTTGTGGGGGTGAGAAGCGGAGGTCACCGACCGGAGGTTTGGCAAAAGGGATTCCCAGAAAGACACTCACAGGCTGGTCCGTGCCCTTCACACTGGCCAACTTCCCACGCAGGCGCCCGTGTTGAGTGACCACCTCTGGATGGTCATTCCTCTGACCTAGGAAAGGGGGCACACAAGGGCAGATAGGGAAGGGCCAGCTGACCCCCAGAAGCCCCCAGGTGACCTCTCCTTTCCCATTTTCTGCTGAGGAGGGGAGGTTCCCCCACCCCCACCCCGTTCATCCTTCTCTCATTCCTTGACCCTCCTCTTCAGTCCTGTCTCTGTGGTCTCCTGACATCTCCCCCCCTTTCCCACTGGCCCTGCACCTTAGTTTCCTGCCCACTGTTGAGGTGACCTTTGACCCTGATTCCTGCCCAAGCCCACATTTCCTCAGGTGCCCCACCCCCATACCAAAAGCAAACCCTTCACCTGAGCAAAAGAAAAGCCACCCAGAATTAGGAGTCTCTTAGGAACCTGCGTCTGTCCAGACCAAGGTGCGTAGAAAGAGGAGGATGAGCTTCCCTCTCCCGCTTCCTCACCTGCGGCTCCTCTACCTGCCAAAGGGCTCCATATAAATCAAAACTCTTAGAGTAAGAAAGGTTTGACTCCTGTTCTCGTCATTCACATAACACAATTGCCACACATTCTCTCTCTCTCTCTCTCTCTTAAATGGACCCAGTTATAAACCAGATGGTCATAAATGCTGAAGGCCACATTTTGCCAAGAGCTTCGTCTCATATGAGAAACACCTATGGTATCCCATTGAAGTGCTCTTGAGAGTGGCCGGTCTCTATGTTAGGGCCAGAGGGGGAAGTCAGCTGGGCGCATCTCAGCGCAGCAGCAGAATAAACCACCTTAAAGACTGTCTTTCCTTACAAAAGGGGAAGGAAAAGGATGGGGAGAGAAGTGGCCGGTTTACGAGCCAGAGAAAGAAGCCCAACTTTCAACAGGAGCTCCTTCCCCGAAAGGGATCTGCTGCAATTTCCCCACCACAAGGAAGAAGAGCCAGTGGTCTTTACCCTCCACAGCCCACGATGTCAGAAAGAGGCCAAGGATCGCTCCCAACAGGCAGGGATTTTGCAGCATTTTCCTCCTCTCTGCCTGCGCCACCGGGAGATTCCTCAGCAGCACCTTGAGAAGAAGCAGCAGCAGAAGCAGCAGCAGCAGGAGGAGGAGGAGGAGGGTTTTCGGTGGAGGCAGGAAAAGTGCCTGGGACTTGAAACACCCTAGATAAGGGAGGGGAGGAGGAGCCAAGGAGCAAAGGTCGACTCTTACCTACTGACTGGGGGACGGGGGACGGTGTGGGCTGGTGCATGAGTGCTCAGCAGCTATGCTGCTACCTGTTACCCAACCTTGGAAGCTTTCCAGCCAGGGCTTCTGATAACAATCAAAAGGGGGTCAGAGTACAGAGGTACCTGCGGGCCAGGCAGGTGGGCCGGTTTTTCAGGTGTCCAAAGCCATGGAGGCGTGGAGCCCTTTCCGTGACAAGGGAGGGCCAGTCTCATCACTGGGTGTCACTTGTAACCCCCAGAGGGCAGGCAGAGAAGGGTCTGAGAGAGAGACTATGGCAGAAACAAAGAGAGGGAGTTGGAGATAGGAAGGCCTTCCTCCTCCTCCTCCTCTCAGGTGCCCCCACCCCCAAGCTCCAAGATCTCCCCAGGGAGAAGCAAACCTGCCCAGGCCTCTGGCAAAGAGCCCATGGGCCGTTTCCCTCTTAGTCATGGCAAGTACAATCCAACCCCCATAGCCTAGAGTTCAGCAAAACCAGGGGGAGGAAAACTGGTAAAGGAACACCTGCTGTACAAAGAGAACTTTGCCTCCTTGGGAAGCTGGCATTTGATTGCGAAAGGGAGGGAGAGGCACAAATGCACCCTGAAGCTGAACTTGCTCAACCTCTGACCCCTGGGACTCCGGTGGCCATGAGTGCTTCAATGGCAGGGATCACCCAGGATTGTGCTTCCAGGGGGTTGGTTTCCCCCATCTATTCACTGAGGAACATTTCCAGGACGCCCCAGAGGTGGAAACAGAACAGGGATGGGGAGGAAACAGAGGTCTGGAAAACCAGCCAGTGCCATTTGGGTGGGCTGGCCGTGGCTTTCCCCTCCAAAAGACAAAACCTGGGAAATGGAACTGGGAGAAGCCAATAAACGCCCCCCAAAAGAGGCTGCTTGGATGCTGGACAAAGAAGAAGCTCACCAGGTCCAAGGAGATTTCCATGAAAGAGAAAGAGAGAGAGACCGACCCAGGAAGAAGATCAGGGAGGAGTCTGTGGACTTCCTGGCAAGGAAGGTCAGAATCAGACGGGGAAAGCAGGTGGAGGATGGAGTGGGGGAAGAATGAGAAGAGGCAGGGGGGTCTTCTGCTGAGGGCCCTCCCCGTGGGTGGGCCAGGGAATCCCACAAGAGGCAGCGCAGGAAGTGGCAAAGAGACCCCCAAACTCCTCCTCCTCCCTGAACGATGGCTGCTTCAGGGCTCTCTCCTGGCTCCCAGTTGGTCCCAGAGCTTTCGCTTTGCCTGTTGTGCTCAACTCAAGCCAGCCAGCCGGCTGGTAGCCCACCTGAGTCCAGAGAGCACATTGGGGTGGCTTTAGCCAGGCCAAAACCCTACAAAGGAGAGTGAGGCAGAGCTCCCCTTCTGTCATGAGAACATCTGCCTGGCCAACCACCACCACCACCACCCCAATAACTCCAGTCTGGCTTCTCTTCCTCCTGTGTTTTGTGAAAGGGGTTCTGCTTATTTTAGAGGCAGGTCAGCTTAGGACGCATAAAGGGGCCGGCACAAGATTGCCGGTTGCCTTTGCTCTGGAATGGCTTCTGGCCTCCCTGCCTCTCACCCAAGGGATTTCTCCCCAAGAGTCTGGGGAGGCCCAGCCAGCTCCTTCCTTGGGAAGCAGCCACATGGGCTTTCCTGCAGACGGCGAAGGGGCTGCTGGGACTCCAGCCAAAGACTTGGGTTGGCTCAGAGCCATTGAAGAGCCCCCAGCTGGCAATTGCTTGGCCACTCCAACATCCAAAGCTCCCAGGACGGAAAGGTCACTCCGGACGGACGAAGTCTTGGCACGCTTTGCTTCTCTCCAGCAAGGCTTCCCCTGTTTTATGAGAGCAACCTGAGGAGGAAGAGCCCTGTAAGGCCAAAAATTGCAACCCCCTCCCCTCCCCATGCGTGGAAAACATTTGGGGGTGGGTGGTGGGTGGGGTGGGGGTGGGCAGGCAACCAGGGTTGAATAAAGCACTACAGACACTGGGAGCAAATCAATGTGTGCCTGGAGGAAAACAGGATGAAACCTGAGGCACCCCAACTTCAGCCGCATCATGAGAAGAAGGCAAGATTCTCTCTGGGGAAAGAAGATACTCATGGTGGGAAACATGGAAGGCAGCAAGAAAGGAGGGACGCAAAATGTAAGATGGATTGATTTCCTAAAGGAAGCCACAGGCTTGGGTTGGCAAGAGCTGAGCAGGGAGTTTTCGGAGATCTCTTCTCGGGGTGGCTGTATGTCAGGGGTGCCCAAACTTTCGTGCTGTAGGCCAGTCCTGTGGATCAGAAGGCCAGTCACTATGGCGCACGGGCCGGATCCAGCCCCTGATGCCAATTCATCTGGCCCACAAAGCCCTCATCGCTCCCAGAAACGGAAGTAAAATGCACCCATCCGGGAGTGACAAGGGCTTCATGGCCCAGATGAACTGGCCTCAGGAGCCAGATCCAGCCCACAGGCTGTAGTTTGGGCACCCCTGCTGTACGTCAAAAGCAACTTGACCGCATGTTACATCAGCAACAAGGCAGCCTCCTCCTCCTCCTTACCAAGAGCTGCTTCTGATGTTGTCTGTCATGCGCACAAGGCAATGGAAGGGCCAGGGAGGCAGTGGCAGAATGCCACATGTTCCTGGCAAAGGGGAGAGGCAGCTGCTTGTTCAGAAGGCTGAAGGCTGCTCAAAAGGGGGATTACCACGCATGGGGAATGTGCAGAGCCCATGTTTGTCTTGCGCAAACCACACAGAGACTCATTGTTTCAGAGGCCTGCAAAACCTCAAGGGCAACCAGAACCTTTCTTGAGCCCCTTCCATTATTCTAGGAGATTGAAACACCTCGCAAATTCCAGTTGCATGGCCAGAGGCTGACAGTTTTTGGGGAGGCTGAAGACCAAGGCATTGATCTTGCTCAGCCCTCCCCAAATGCCTGGAAGGCAGGGTTGGCCGGATCAGCTGGGTGCGCCAGCTACACTGCGTGTGTCCTTCCATGGGGTTACTGAGTGTTTGTCTTTCCCATGGGTGAGTCTGATCAGTGGAGACAAAAGGCCTGGGAACTTAACGGGCGCAAAAGGCAGCAAAGGCAGGCGCTGCTCCCCCCCCTTTGTACTTTTTGCATCCAGTCCCAGGAAGTTTCGTCTCCAGTGGATGAAACTTAGCCCTCAAGATCAGACCCATTTTGTGATCCCTCAGAGGGACGGGGGTGCAGGAAGAACGTCCCTGGGCCAGCCAGGACCTTGGCAGAGAGAGAGAGAGAGGGGCCTCCCTACCACCAACACCCCCCCAACTTGGTTCCAAACAGCCTAAGAGACCCACACCCTGCCTCCCCTTATCCCCACACTGTCAGTGTCGCACCAGCACCACAGACCCACAGATGTCAGAGTGGATGTGGGTCCAGGCTTTAACAAACCACTGCGGTTGAGACTCATATACTGCCAATCCCCTAAAAAAATCTTTTCAAACCAGAGTAATCTCTGGCATGAAATTATTATTGCCATAGATGTGTTAAGCAATTACAGGTTTCTCTTTGATGTTGCCAGTACATTGCCAGTACATTCACCAGTGATTACATTATAACTCCATGCATCCTTCTTGCAACATATTTACTCAGAAGGACTGTTAAACAATCCATAAAAGCAAAAAGTGTCTCTCTCCAGCTCTCTCACACCACACGCACGTTTGGCAACAGCTTCAAGGAGAAACCCAAGGACATACAACTCTGTGTAAATACGTGTTTGCTTCTACTATGTGTGGAGGTCTGGATGGAGCACCCAGAAAAGACCTTGGAAGGGTGCGGCTTTAGAGGCATTAACACGCCTTCTCTAAGTCAGCACTGGGCTAAAAGCCACAGGATGAAATTCAACAAGGAGAAGTGTGCATTTCTACACCGAGGCTCTTTTAAAGAGGAAGGGAAGGATCTGTTCTCCACCGTCCCAGAGTACAGGACACGTAGCAATGGGTTGAAACTATAGTAAGACAGATTTAGCAATAGATTTCCCTTACTTGAAAGCCAGTCATATCCAACTCTAGGGGCTGGTGCTCCTCTCTCTTTGCAGCCAAAGAGCCAGTGCTGTCTGAGTTTGCATATGTTTCCGTGGTCATGGAGCATGCACGACTAGACACCAGAGTGCATGGAACACCATTACCTTTCCCACAGAGGCGATACTTATTTATCTACTTGCATTTTGTTTCCAAACTGTTAGGTTGGCAGAAGCTGCGACAGAAGACGGGCCCTTCGCACAAACATTCGGGTCTAGCAACAACAGGAGTGCTTAGTGCACTCTCTGCTGGACTGTTCTGAGTAATTAGCATTTTTGCCCCTAACATGCTGGGGACTCATTTTGCCTTCCTTTGGCCTTCTGCATCCGTACCGCTGAATCCTGTGACCTTATTGATTTGCAAAGGGTTGCAAAATAAAACTTTTCTTGCAAGCTGGATGGATGCAAAACCAACACTGTGGCATTTGCCAGGGACAAGGTTACTCTCTACTGATTATGGTGTGTGTGATTTTTGGCGACCCAGGCAAAATGTTGCAGCACAAAACACAACCTGTCAGTTACGGTGCATCAGATTTTAATAATATCCCACCAGAAGCCCTTGACTCATAACATCCAAACTCCTGGCACTCTCTACTTTTTTTCGTTGCTCTACGGAGCCTCCTCGCGGCTACCGGAAGTGGGTGGTGCGTCGGCCAAGGGCGTTCCCCCTCCTCCCACCGGAAGTGCCTCGTCCTCGAGCGAGCGGGTTCCGGCGCGGGGGAGTTCCGCCATGGTGGGCTCGCTCTTTCCCGGCCCCGCGGCGCCCGGCCCGGCCCTGGAGAACGCCAACCCGCTCATCTACCGGCGGCAGGGCGAGCGCCCCGTCACGGCCCGCGAGGAGGACGGCGGCCTGCCCGACGCCATTGACGACCGCGAGGTCTTCGATATCCTTCCGCCCGGCCTGGGAGGGGAGGAGGGGAGCCTGCCTGCCTGCCTGCCTGGGAGGGTCTCGGGTCAGTCCGGGCGGGGGGGTTCTTGGCCTTCCATTCCCAGAAGCCCCGCTCCGTCCATTGGCAGACCCGGGCTTTGGGGGAACCGGCTGGGGCTCCTGGGAAGGGACGTCCAAGTAGCGAAGATTTGGCGAACACGGCTCTGTGAATCCACACGAATGGGTTTACTGCGCACCCTGGGTTTACTCCAGTGGTGGGATGTCAAAAATTTTACTACCCCCACCGTGATGTCATCACAGTGTGGGCGGACCTAACATCATGATGTCATGTCTTGGGCAGGGCCAAAGGAAAAAAAATACAAAATAATAAAAATACAGTAATACCTCAGATAACATTAGTATCGAATAACACTAAAATCCCATAACATTAAGCAATCGGGGGGGGGGGGGGGAGAATTGCACCGGATAACATTAAGATCCTATGGGATGCATCGGATAACAACCGCTAAAGCCTGTGTGGTTACAATGTATCTCTATGGATCCCATAGGATTTTAACATGCATCGGATAACACTAAAAATCGGATAACACCAAGACTTGTGGAACCAGGTTTTAGTGTTATCCGAGGTTTTACTGTAGGGAGCTTCAGGCTATAGGGAGCTTCAGGCTAGCAGCATCTCTTCCTCCTCTCCGTTTGGGAGGACAGCAAGGAGGCCATGCATATGTGCCAAGCACTAGGCGTGCATGCACACCAAGTGCTTGGCATGCATACGCAGTGGGGGAACCAGTGAAAAGGTAAGCCCAGAAGGTGGTTCCCCCCCCAAAAGCTGCTATAGGTTCTCTGGGACACTGGGAAAAGTTACTACCGGTTCTGGAGAACTGGTGAGAACCTGTTACATCCCATCACTGGTTTACTCCATTCGTGTGGATTCACAATAGAGCCGTGTTTGCCAATCTTCGCTACTTGGACATCCGTTCCCAGGAGCCTCAGGCAGTCCATTGGCCGGCCAGGGCTTCGGGGGAGTGGAAGAGTCCCAGAACCAAAGGTTGGGAACCCCTGAGAATGCGTTAGGGTGGGTGGGTGGGTGGGTGGAGATGGGAGAAGATTCCCCTGCCAAGGGCGGCGCCTTTGACCCCCCCTCCGCCCGCCCGCCAGGTGGGCTTGGCCGGTTTGCCTCGCTTGCTCTTTCCTTGACTTCCTACATCTCATCCGGTCCATCAACGACCCAGAACACCCCTTAACGTTGGAAGAACTGAACGTGGTGGAGCAGGTCAGAGTGAAGGTGAGTCTTTTGTGGCCCAAGTGGAAGAGGGAGTCCCATTGGGGTGGGACAAAACCACAAAAGATGCATGGAGGCCTGAAGCCTTCGCCTGCCAAGTTGGTTCCTTGAGAAGTCGAAGGAAGCGCCCTGGGGTGGGGATGGGGGTGGTGGCTTCTGACATGGCTTTTGCCTTGCTCTGGGGAGCCCAGTCACCCTTACAGCGACACGCTGTCGGTCTGCTACATTTATACCCTGAGGAGTAAAGAGTCTTGCAACTCTTTAAACACTAGTAAATTATTTAGCGTCCGTTTTCATGAGCTGTAGCCTTAGTCTTTGGATGCAGAGGCTGTGAAGCCTCGTGTCAGATAGAACTGGTTAGTTTTCAAGGTTTGGCTTGTTCTTGTTTTTGCTGTGTGAGAGAGAAAACACAGCAAACGAAAACCCTATGCCATGCCTCTGGTATGTTTAAGACACGGTGTATGTGGCTCTTCTTCTGCAACCTTCAAAACCCTGTTCCACAGCCAAAGCAGGTAGTTTGAACCCAGGTCACCTTACACACACATCTGGAGGCTGCCTGTGGCTCCCTTGCCACCCAGAGAGAGGCTGTCAGGGGGATTTTTCAGGCGGGTCAGCTTATTATGGCCAGGAGCCTTCCACTTTGGCAAGTCTTCCTGCCAGTTATCTGCAGAAAGGACAGCTGTGAAAGCCCAAAACACCAATTTCTGCAGTGACAACCTCCATTCTCCCAACCCTCCGTCTGCATCAGCTGGGTGAGTGACAAGTGCCATGCTCTTCTACCTAGCGCCAGTTTGCCAAGCTGGTTGTGCCCATCTCAGATTGACAGGGTCATCTCTTGTGGGAGAGTTGCTCGCTTTCAGGGAGTAAGTGGCAAGTGTCTGCGTGCAAAATTTGTGAGAAATGCACACGTGGAACAGAGAGGAGCCTTGTCAAGACATCTCTTACTTGGCGATGGTGACTTCCACAGGTCAGTGATGCCGAAAGCACCGTTTCAGTGGAGTTCACGCCAACGATTCCTCACTGCAGCATGGCCACACTGATCGGCCTGTCAATCAAGGTGAAGTTGATTAGATCCCTTCCTGAAAGGTTTAAGGTGAGTGCAGGTAGCAGTCAAAATAGATGAGCATCCTTTGGGTCTCAGCCTGGGGAGGCGGGATTGCGCCCTTTCAGAAATGCCTCGGTTGTGCTTATGTGTGTTAGGCCACATCTGGAGTCCTGTGGCCAGTTCTGGACATTCAAACTTTAAGAAAGATGCAAATAAATTAGACCAGGTCCAGAGAATATCAAAATAAAATAAAAATAAAAAACACTGTAGGATGATCAGAGGGTTGGAAAGCAAACCCTTTGAGGAAAAGAGGGAAGGAGCTGGGTATATTTAGCCTTGAGAAAAGGCTGTGGGGAGGGGTGGGGATAAGATGATAGCCCTTTTCAAATATTTTATAGCCATGAAAAGGAGAGGTAGAATCTGTTCTTGGTTGTCCCAGGACACATAATAATGGGCTGAAAAATACAGGAAGCCAGAGATAGGCTGAATACAACAACAGTGGAATGTGGCGAGTGCTCCAGGACTGGAAGCATTCAGGAGAGACCTGGAAAGCCAGATCTGCTTTGATTCAGATTCCTGCCTTGAGCAGGGGAGTTTGGGACTGGATGGCTTCAAAGGACCCCTTCCAATTCTATCATTCTGTGGAACTAAGAGCCACAGGCTTGAAATGCTGCCCAGCTGTTCTCTGGCACTTGGCTTTGTTGCGCTTCTGTCCCTCAGCTTGGGGTCATGGGTTACTCCACGAACACAACTATTCCAGACACAGAAGTAAAACCTGGCCAACTGCACGGATGGTCACAGAAGCAGAAGCTTTGGGTTTGTGCCAAGCCACTCACTGCTGCCAGGACTGTCGCAACTCCAGCTAAGAGGGTGGCGAAAGGGGTCACTGTTCAAAAGGCCTCCAAGACAAGAGGATTTTGCTGGCAAGGAGAAATGTTCTCCTCTGGCTTTAGCTCAGCTGAAGGAGGCTCCCCGGCTGACTTCCATCTCCTTTCTCTTCCGTCCAGGTGGATGTCCACATCACACACGGCACTCATGCCTCAGAGCATGCAGGTGAGCTTCCATTCCCCATGAAATGATTTCACTATATCCATGGCAACTTCCATTGCTACATGTTAAAAAATTGTGTGTGTGTGGGGGTTCATTTTGCTTCGTCAATTGTATTCCCACCCACCCGCAAATTAGCAGTGGTCTAACATGTCCGGGGCACATATCTCACGTAAAAGTGTAGGGGGTTCGGGTTGGCATTGCTGACCTTCTTTGAGACTCTTGTTTTTCCCACAGTGAATAAGCAGCTGGCTGACAAAGAGAGAGTGGCAGCCGCCCTGGAAAATGCCCACTTGTTGGAAGTGGTGAACCAGTGTTTGTCTGGGCGGCCCTGAGTGGGGCTGAAGGCGTCCCCGGGAAGGACTGGAGAGAGTCTCTCTCTCTGTCTCTCTCTCTCTCTCTCTCTCGGTATGTATGGGATCTCCCTGCCGTGCTCCCCCTGTGTGGGTGTCTAGACTTGGCTTTTGCTTTGGCTTCTCTGAATAAAGTTCAGTTTGTTTTCCTCCCCTTATGGAGTCGTGGCTCTCTGTGAAGACATGGAAACTGCCCATTCCGTCGGCCTTAAGCCAACACAGATCCTTTTGTGTGGGGCAGAGATTTTAAATCAGATTTAAATGTCGCTAGTGGCGCCACCTTTCCCACTGGCAAGTCCAGGCTGTTCTCCTTGGAGAGATCAGCAGTGGCTTCCTTAGAGAGGATCGGCCATGCTGTGTTTTCCTCTTGTTTGTTCTGTGGCGTCTCTGCTCTCAACTTGCTTTTTTGACACGATACTCAACAACAGTCAATAACGAGACTGGAAGAGGAGTTCTCCGGCTGTGGGAGGGAGGATCTTTTACTCTGTCTATCCCTGCCTGTCAGGGCTGGCGGGAGGAGCCCTGGCCCCCCAACCCTCCCCCACACCCTCCCCCGGGAGGACGACCACCCTTCTTGCAGAGAAGGACCAGATCACAGCCATGTGGATCTCCACTGGACTTGAGTGGGCCTCTGAAAGGCCAGTGGTCCTGGGCGGAAGCCGCCTAGGCAAAGCGACCCTCTGTGGCCTCTGCCTTGCCTTCACCTCATCATCATCAACCAGAGACAACAAATAAATAAACAATAAACCGTACAGTGTGTGCGTTGTGTTTTCAGTTTCTCGCAGACCCAACGTGCCCCTTTTCTGGCCCAGGCTGGTCCCGGGACCCAATGCACCCTGGCTCAAGGGGAGGGCGGGCTCAGTCCGGCAGCAGCTGCTCCAGCTCTTCGTCACTGAGGCAGTTGGTGGCCACAATGTGGTCCAGCTGCTGCATGTACTGCTCAAGGTCCTGCATGAAGTGTGGGGTGCGGGATTTCTCCAGAACCCCAAATTGCTTCAGGTGCTCCACGTCTTCATACGAGACCTGAGGAGGAAAAGGAAGACCATCGGCATTCTGGACTAGGCTTAGGCCTCGGTCTGCATAGCTGCTTTCAGAAAAGCCCCCTCCTTCCTGACCCTCTCCTACCCAAACTGAGGATAAGGGGAGATATGGGGGGGGGGTTGGGTTTGAAGCCCCCCCCCCCCAGGCTCTCCAGGTATTTGTTTAATTTTATTTCATTTCATTTGTACCCCGCCCTCCTCCAAAGACTCAGGGCGGCTTTACAACTAAAAACAAACCACATACAATCAGGTTAAAAATTAGCATAAAATTAAATTAGAATTAAAAATTAAAATTCAAGTTAAAAGCACAGAGAAAAGAGGTGGAATATTTAAAAGAGCCAGGCGACTGAGTTGGCCGTCTGGCCCACTCCTCACACATGCCCCGCCAGCCAGGTCTTCACTCCTTTCCTAAAGGGCAGCAACTCCGTCTGGAGACATAACTCCGTTGGCAGGAGGTTCCAGAGGGCTGGAGCGGACACAGAAAAGGCCCTCCTTCTTGTGACAGAGAGATGAGCCTCTAGCTGAAGGTACGACCAGAGAACCTCCTGTCCACTCTAGTCCTTGGGACGATGTGGTCTCTTAAGTATCCTGGCCCACTACCATGTAGGGCTTTAAAGGGAATAACCAGCACCTTGAATTTCACCCGGAGGCACATTGTGAGCCAGTGCAGCTCCCGAAGCAGTGGTGAGGCATGAGCATAACGTCTGCACCCCATCACCACCTGAGCAGCTGCATTCTGGACCAGCTGAAGCCTCGGAATGATTGCCAAGGGCAGCCCCATGTAGAGCGCACTACAATAATTGAGTCTGGAGGTGACCTAGGCATGTGTGATCATGAGCAAGGAGTCCCGATCCAGTCAGCTTCCCCACAATCCCCTCCTCCTCCTCCCTTTGTCTTGCTCTGTCTCTTTTGGCTATCACTGGCTGAAGGGAGGCAGGTTTGGGGGTGTGGAGAAGAGGTGACCCAACGGGGGGAAAGGCCTTCCTCCGTGGCCAGGGACGGGAGCAGCTAGCCACTTTCTCCCAGGCTGCCTCTCGGCTGGCAGAAGCTGGCCTTACCTTCCCCAGCGCCACCAGTAAAGGGAAATCGATGGTTTGCCGATGCCTCAAGATCCGGAGAATTCCGTCAAGGTAAACTTGGTCTTTACTGAAGCACCCTGAAAGAAATGAGACCCGACAGGCTACACCACCATGCGTGGGGCGCGGTGGGTCTGCTCCTTTTCCTCACCTACCCGAGGCAGAAGTCGGGTGGAGCAGAGGCTCAAAGCATCTCCTCCGTGATCCCTTCCTGCTTCTGCCAGGTGGGGCAGGCCGGGGGGGGGGGGATGGTAGCAGGGAGGATGGGGTCCCTTTGCAGAGGAGGAGAGGGCCAGCCGGGGCTGGGCAAGGAGCTTTGGGGCACGGAGCTGGGGGTGCCAAGGCCTGCCTCGCCCGCCCGCCTGCCCTCCCCAGGGCCCTGTGCTGTGGCTGCCCCTCACCTGGCCAGGAGGTGTCGGCCTGGCCCCGCTTGGCCCGCACGCAGTACTCCCACCGCACGCCTGGGTCCTGCACATAGCGCTCCAGGTCACGGAAAAGCAGGCAGAATGACATGCGGCTGGCCTGGAAGACGGTGTAGTAAAGGAGGGCGGCGCGCCAGAGGAAGGGCTGCTTGCGGAAGAGGACGCTGTGCAGGCTGGCCAGGCCTTCCTCTGTGGGGTTGGCTGGCTTCAGGCCATACTGCTTGCGGCCGTCCATGCTGTGCCAGGGCTGGTGGCCGTCGTTGGCCCCCCTGAGGTAGTGGGTGCCTGAGCGGGGGGGGGGGGGGCAGAAGAGGCACCCGTTAACCTGGCCCTCCCAAAGCGCACACACGCTCGTTCTCTCTCTCTTCCCTCCACCTTTCACTTCCTCTTCCTCTTCCAAATCTGGACAGCAACTCAAAAAGGAACCACTTCCGTCCAAGTTTGGCAAGGCTGTGCCCCCCTGCTGCCCCCCCTTTGAGGAAGTGTATATTTTTTATCCCTCAGTGTCCCCCAGATAATCCCTTGTTTGCTCCTCCTCCCTAACCCAGAGGTCGTTTGATTTATTTCTAAAGGAGAAAAAGGGGGGGGTGTCTCAGCCTCCCCAAACCCACCCCCCCACCCCGGCACATGCTCCTCCCTCTCCAGGACTCTGACCTATTTCATGACGCAACATGCCTTCCAGCCAGTTCTGACGAGCCCCAGAGAGGTTGATGGCCAACGTTGGCCGGTAGTTTTCCACCATCATCACCGCCTGGGAGAGCAGGTCCTCCGTCAGCTGAACCACAACCTTATGCAGGTCAGGGGGGGGGGAGGATAGAAGGGAAGTTAAGGGGGGCTCTTCATACCAATGCCCCCCACCCCCCTCAAAGGCCAGAGATGGCGCATGGGCCACAATGACCTGGCCCCTAAACCACGTGACTAGCCCACAGCCCAAAAAGTTTGGGCACCCCATCCAAAAACATCCCATCCCAAGCAAGGCCTGTTTGGGAAGGGAGTGGGCCGCCTGCCTCAGGGCAAGTCCCGGCCCTGCCAGGGTCCCCAGCCTCCTGCTTTTGGGCAAGGCTGGGCAGCGGACCTCTCCAGAGCATCCTTCCTTCTGCAGGTACTTCTTGATGACGGACCAGATTTGGCTTTTGCTGAGCAGTTTCCCTCCATTCGTCGCCTCAAAGTTCTCGTAGGTGCCGTATTTCTTCAGGACTGCGTGGATGATCCCGATTGCCTGGAATGATGGCCAGAGAGAGGGAAGACGGGGTGACGCCTGCCACAAGGACAGCACCCTCCCCACCCCCACCTTGCTCTCTTCTGCTGACCCCCAACTAGGAGGCCCCAAGACCCACCTCCAAAGGGCAACGGAGGCAGTGGCAGCCCCCCTCCCTCTGGAATTTGCGCCATTAAGCGCACCGCCTACTACTGAATGTTTGCCCAGCTCGTCTTTTTTGGCCAAATAAAATGAAGTTGTAACTTGCCTAAAACCTCTGGTTCAGGATCATCATTGGGGAAATATTGATTTGAATCTAAAATAGCTTCTACAGCCTTACCTGTGAAAGAGGTGTTTTGGGTTTTTTACCTGGGAAATAAATTGCCCGGAAGCCTCCTTGTATTTCTCCAGCACTGTTTCCGGAAGAGGCTCTTCGTACTCAAACTGGGGGTTGTAGGCATAAGAGGACTGGAAGAACTTGGCCTTCTCCTTCTCCACATTCAGCGGTCGCAGAGCCACGAGCAAGCAGGGACTTCTCTTCCCGCCCCTGCCTCTCGCCTCCGCCCCGGCCTTGGGGAGGTGAGGGAGGGAACTGGCGCTGCGGATCTGGGCCCCCCGTGCCTGGCCTCTCTGGTTCACGGAGCAGATGCTCTCACTCCGGTGCATCCAGCTGCAGCGGCTCGGGAAGGAGGGGCAGGGGCCCATAGAAGGGAGGGCAGGGGGGGCCCCGTGGAGGCACCTTGACTTGTGGGGCGCTTTGGTCCTCAGCTGTGGGCCAGAGGAGTCCGACTCCAGCGAAAGGGAAGGTGACAGGAAAGGATAGATCTGCAGGTCATCGCCCAAGGGGGGCCCCTTCTTCCCCCCTCTCCTCTGCTGCGTCTGCTGCAGGTCCCTTGCAAAAACATCTGGGGGCGACAGCTGCCGGTAGGAGGCTGAACCCGAGTCGAGCACCATCGCAGCCCAAGGCAGGCCTCACGTCTAGCTGGTCTAGCTGGCCATGCAGGGATTTGCTCAGAGGAACATCTGGAGGCAAAGCAAAAGAATCTGCCCTCAGGACGTGTGAACTCCACTGGCCCCATCCTGGCCTAGGAAAGGGGGGGGGGGCCCTACTGGGTTTGCTGGCCAAAGTCTCTCTTGAGTTGGCTGTGAAGAGCCAGGATCTGACCCAGCCACTGTGGCCCATCCCTGTGGCCCAAAGGGGTTTCAATTTGCTTAGGCAGGGATGCTGAAAGGCACCAGGAACTCCTCCGGGAAGGGGCCGAGGAGTCCGAGAGGACAGGAAGACCAGCCACAGCAGCAGCAGCAGCAGCAGCAGCAGCAGCAGCAGCAGCTCAGTGCCAGAAGCCTCCCCCGCCCTTGTTGGGAAGGGGGGGGGAGAGGGAACCCCGACCTCAAGCAACAGGGGGTTCCTGGGAGGGAAGATTCAGCCGCCCCGCCCCCCGCCTGTCCTCCTGGGGGTCCCTGGCCAAGCCATGGCTCAACCCCATCTAGACTCCACCGCCCCAACCACCCCCTTCTCCTCACCCTGGGGCCAGGATGCCTCTGGCCCTGCAAGGGGGGGGGGCGCCGCAGGGGCGCGCTGGAGCCCTCCTTACCTTTGAACTTCCCCCTCCCCAAGATACCTGCGGGGACAGATCTTGACTGCAGAGGCCACCTGGGCTGGATCCAAACCAGCCATTCTTATGCCATCATAATGAGCCAGACGGCGGGGCGGGGGGGGGGGCAGGAGGACGGGGGGGGGCAGGAGGAGGAACCGAAGGGAAGGAGCAGCTCAAGTCCAAGGGGTGGGGTCTCTCCGGGGGTTAGGAGATAAATCCGGTCGTGCCCTCCCCCGCCCCGCCCGCGGTCAAGGGATGCTGGAGAGGGAAATGCTTGTACTGTATTTGTAAGCAGCTGCGGAAGGGGCGAAGCGTCCTTCCTTTTTCCTACGTGCGCCGGAGGCCAGAGGTGGCCCCCTCCTCGCCTGAGCATCGGGGCGGAGGGCAGGGCCGGGGGCTCCTGCGGGGCGGGGGAAGGAAAGCCCGGGCTGCTTTGGGGACTTTGGCAAGGGAAGGACCTTGATCCGGCGAGGGCGAGAAGAAGCGGCTGTTGGGGTCGGGGGTGGGGAGGGCGGCGGACACGGAAGACACCGATCGGGGCGGGGGTGGGGTGTCGTGTCGGCCATTGTCTCTCCCCCCCACACCCACACACACACACGCCGGCGTTGTGGCGCCCTCTCCTCTGTTCCCCGACGGGGCCAGGACCCCCAGGCCCGGGTCCTCCAGTCGCTGTTTCCCTCCCTCCCGCCCCTCTCCTTTTACCCGGCACGGAGGAGAAGGCAAAGAAGGGGGGGTCTCCTCGGAGGGCCAGCAGGGGGCGCTCCGGTCCCGCCGCGGGAGACCCGCCCTTCCACTCGATGCGGCACAGACGGGGGGGGGGCTTTGTCCTCGGTCGGGATAATCAAAGCGGGCCAACGAGAGGGGGGGGCCGCCGGCTTTGCGGGACATTCTCCACCCACCCACCCTTTCTACTGCTGGTGCTTCGCCGGCCGCTTACCTGCCCAGCCGTCGGCCAGCCTTCCTCGTCTCTTCCTCCTCCGTCTCTTCTTCCTCCTTAGCTGGGGGGGGGAGGGATTTGTCCTTGTGCGACGCGCATGCTCAGTGGCGGCATCTGCCTCGCCACGACGGTCTCCCCCCCCCCCGCGGCCTCCAGGTCTGCTCCGTCGGGAGACTGGAGGCCTCGCCTTGGGGGGAGGGGGGAAGCTGTGGCGCCAGGACCCGAAGGCAGTGACGGGCAGCAACAGGTGCGCACCCCCCGAGGGGGGGGTAGCAACATTGGGTAGCATCTGGGCAAGGGGTGACGAAATTGGGTGGCTTTCAAGGCAGGGGAGGGTAGCGAAATTGGGTGGCCACGCCCATCTCCCCGCCCTGCCCCATCAGGTTTTGTCCCTGCAAGGGGTACAAGGCCTCCCTTGCTCAAAAGCCAGTCCTATCCGACTCTTGGGTGCAGTGCTCATCTCCATTTACAGCCAAAAAGCCAACGCTGCCTGTCTGCAGATGTATGCATGGCCATATGGCAGGCATGACTAGATTGCCCATGGTGGCATAGGCTCCGCCCACGGTGTGGTAGCGAATTTTTTTGCTGGCCACCACTGGCCGAAGCAGGGCCCAGCCCGACCCAGCTGCCTCGGGTGGGGGGAAGGCCAGAGGGGTGGGGGCGACGGCAGTAGCATATCCAGAGAAGAGCCTTCCTCCCCCCCCCCGTGACCCGCTGGACAGCGCTGCCTTTCCTTGGCGCCTCTGTATCCCTTCCCGAGCTGGCCTTCCGGAGCCCCGGGCAGGAGGAGGGGACGGGGTGTGTGTGTCTGCCCCTTAGAGAGAGGTAGGGGCAAGAGAGAGAGCTTACAACCCCCCCCTTAGAAGAAGAGTTTGAGGGGGGGGCACCCCATCCTCCGTTTCCAGAAGCGTCCAGAGAAGAAGGGGCGCCACAGGGGGCGAGGTTGGAGTGTGCGTGAGGGACGCCCTCCGAGAGGGAAGGAAGGGCAGCCAGGCGGGGGGGGGAGGGGGGCCTGTTCACGTTTCCCAGGGAAAAGGGCTCGAGAACTACCAGAGGAAGGAGGGAGGCCAAGGGGAGGGGGGAAGCCCACCGCTGGCCTGCCAAAGCCGAGGGTCGTCTCCCCAGGTCAGGGTTCCCTGTCCAGGGTGCTGAAAGGGAGGGTTTCCTGCACGGGAAGCCCCGGGTTGGCTTCGATGTCGTTGGGGGTCTCACCCAGCAGCTTCAGGAGAGGAAGAGGGGTTGGTCCTTTCTTCACGGCCACGTCTTAAGATCTCTCTCTCTCCAAGAGGTAGAAGGAAGCAAAATGTCCCTGAGACGCTGGCTTCGATAGGAGGAGCAGCGCCCCCGGGGTGGAAAGAGTGCAAGACTCCAGGCCGGGCAATGTCTATATATCACAGGGGTGTTTATTATGAGTGAGATGTTATATTGAGTACTGGTGAACTAGAGAAATAAATGTCAAGTTATATATTCTTCCTTTTTTATTTGTACTGCATCTCCTTTTACTTTTTCTTTATTTCTTTTTGGGAGTTCTGTTGAGTGTTTTATTTGTATTTTTATTTGAACTTTTAATAAAAATTTATTAGGGGGGAAAGAAGAAGGAGTGTGTGTGTGTGTGTGTGGGGGGGGTGTCGCCAAGATAGGGATGCTTCTCTGTGAGCCAAAACAACCCCCTTTGGTCATAGAATATGAGTTTGCCATGAGAAGAGGGTCCCCTTGAACTCCTTGGTCTGAAGTCTAGATTTCTACATGCAAGGCTGTGTTTTCCCTGTGTCTTAAAAGAGTGGCTGTCACCTTGCAGGGAATGGGCGGGGGGGGGGGGAGGGAAGAGTGATGATGATGATGCAGGGAGTCAGAAAGAGAAGCAAAAGAAGTAGAAACCTGGCTCTCCAGGTGTTCTTGGAGTTCAATTCACAGAAACCCAAGCCAATACACCGGATGTTCGGGGTGTCTGGGAATTGACGTTCAAGAAGATCTGGGGCCCATGTTTGCTGGCCCCTGAGATTGACAGAGACTGCACGGTTGCCCAACAAAGGGGGCCTGTTAGGGGCCTGACAAATAACCCCACATGACGGAGTCTCTATGCTTTATGAAGAGGTCAACCAGAGGCAGAGCGGCCCCTCTTCTTAGTGGGAGAGGAAGGTGTGTGTGTGTGTGTGTGTGTGTCTATTCTGGGGTGGCTTGGCTGTCACCTAAACTCTCTGCCACTTGGCGCAGAGCATGGCCCTAGGTCTGAATTAGCTCCTCCCCAGCCTGGATGGGTTTTGAGGCAGAGAAGCCAAATTGGGGGGTGGGGGGAGGCTCAGCTTTGGCTTCCCTTTTTGGGAAGATGCATTTCATGGCCAGCCACGCCTCAAAGAGTGGGGGCAGCAGGACCCTCCGGTCAGTCCCCGGTGGCCTCTGGATCCCTCTTCCATTTGCCCATGCAGGGCACAGACCCCCCCTCCCTCTTCCCATAACACGATCCCCTTCGCTCCAAAAAGAGGACCTCACACACCTCTTCCCAGAAAAGGCCACTTCCTACACACAGAGCATTTATCTTGCCACTCAACCCTCAGGCTGCAGACGGGAAACTGCCCCAACCACCCAGCAGCCAGCTCATGGGGTGTTCATGGGCCTTTAAAAGTCTCAGCAAGGGTTGCCCTAATGGGGGTGGGTGGTGGGGGCTCTCTGGTGCCCAACTTGGTGTGCAACACACAGCTTGCTGTGTGAGCCAGCCACCACCCCCACTCCCGGTCCTCAGGCAAAGGGAAAGGAAGGACTCTCCCACCCAGGACCACCTAAGAGAGGTCTGGACACAATGGGGGAAACTTTGCAAGATGTATGGCCAGCAAGTGTAAGTGTAGGTGGATGTGGGCGTTGACCTCCACGGTTCCACCCAGAGTTGCAGGGGTGGGTGTTGGGTGGGTGGGTGGGTGGAGTTGGCCCATTGGATCACTATGGAAAGGCAGTGGCCATGGCTCTTTGCCTGAGGAACCTGCATATACTGTACTCTTCCTCTTCCCTGAATTGGGGGCAGGAATAAAGGCTGTCCCACACCTGCCTAGGCATACAGTAGCAGCAGCGATGGCCCCTTGCTCCCCCCCCCCGGTAGGCAACTGGGGCAGGAACATGGGAACCTCCCCCCATCCCAGAATGGAAGCAGCAGAGTGGAGGTGGCAATGTGGCCAACCAGTCCCCGCTCCTGCTTCTCTCAGGCTGGAGGAGGGTCTCCCTTCTCCTGGTGGGTGTTGGGAGGGCCTTCCTCTTCCCCCCTTCCTGATCCTCCTCCTTCCTCTTCTTCAGCAGAGGTACAGTTGGAACTGCTGAGCAGGATTTCGTTGATGTAGTTCAGGGTGCGGTTGTCAAACACCATGTTGAAATGGTCCACCCCAGGGAGCTCCAGGACGTGGATGGGCTCCTTTTGCTGGTGGTGCCACCGCTTGCATAGCTCTGTGCTGCGCCTGTTGACTGTGTCATCCCCATCCCCATAGACCGTGTCCACAGGGTCCTCATAGGGGAAGTTCTCATCATAAATGTAGGTCTCTGGTGTGGGGAGCCCCGTGCCGTACACACAGTAGACCTCCACGCCCGGGGGAGGCAGCCCTTCCAGAAGATCTTTGGTGTCATTCCACATGTACCAGCCATCCTCAAAGTTCACGTCGATGAAGAACTGCCGGTAGTCCTGGTAAGTGTAGTTGCGGGATGGGGTGGAGATGAAGACCTGAGTCTCGGGCCAGGCCAGTGAGGTGGGAAGCATCCAGGGACTGGTGGTGGTCATGCGCTTCTCTTCCCGCAGTTTGATGTTGGTTGCGATGGGGATGCCGTGGTCATCACCTAGAACAGAAGAACATTTGTCATGTGGCAAGAGGTTTTCGGATAAAGAGAAGAGAAGGAGATGTTGGAAATAATGGGTTGTGCCCTTAAGCTGGAGCAAGGGAACACCTTGTTTGTTTGTTTGTATTTCTCCACCACTCTTCTCACCGAAGTGACTCTGGGCGGTTTACAAGTAATTAAAAAAAATGACAATAAAACACAAAAACTACCTAAAAACCTCAAAACTGTTAAAATTTTATTTATTTATTTACTTAAATTTGTTTATCGCCCTCCTCCCTGAAGGGACCTAGGGCTATTCACATCAGTATATCAACAACAATTTAAAACCAGTTCAAAAATTAAAAGTTTTAAAGTTTTAAAAGAAGCTTAAAAACTTAACATTAATTTAAATTTAATTAATTTAAATTTTAATTTTAAATTAAAAAAAGATTAACATTGACAGATATTGAGGATATAGAGATGTAAGGAAAAAAGAATTCTTATCTATTTATTTGGCAATAGCAAGAGGATGTATTGCAAGAAATTGGAAAAACAACCTAACTTTGAAGTTGAGGAATGGTATAAAGAAATGTGGGATATTGCATTGAATGATAAGCTTGCATGAGAATTGAATCCAAAAAAAGGGTACAATAAAGGAAAATAAATTTTGGGAAATATGGAAACCATTTGTTTGTTTTTTTGTATGATTTATATTGCCACCCAACTCCGAATACACACTGTGTAAAGGTGGCAGACCAGTGCCAGATCAACTGAGTTTTTGGGAGCAGTAATATAATGCTGAGACAAATGTAATCTCCAGGGCTTTGTAATTATCACTGGTGTTTTATGATTTTTATTTGTTATTATGTTTTTGAAACATTGGGAGTAGTTTGTATTATTAGATTATTAGATAGAATAGGGTTATATGCATATATGACTGGACCCTTGGACATGCAGCCGGGGGGGGAGAGACCGACCCCTACCCCACCCCACCCCACCCCCCACAGACCAGCCCAGGCATCCCATTCACCTGTGGCCATGACCTTCATGGTTTTCACGGCGCCCCCCCAGGGAGCTCCCAGGGAAATGAAGCCCCGGATGTAGCGATCTTTCCAGGCCTGGGACTGCTGGAGCAGGAAATAGAGGATGTTGAGGTTGCCCAGGCTGTGGCCCAGCAGGAAGACCGGCTTCTGGTAGGCAGCGTGCATCTCCTCCGCCATGGCTTTCAGCTTCTGGAAGTAGGCCTCTTGTTCGTCTGTGGGAAGAGAGGAGGTGAGCTCGGATCCTGCCCTCCGGTTGCCTGGCTTGGAGACCTCTGTTCAACATCCAGGGGCTGAGGAAGGAGGGCTTCCCTTGGAGAGGCACTGGACCCGTACTGTGAGGCAGTGCTCCTCAAAGACAGATAGTCTCCACCACCCTCTGGCAATTTGACTTGCTTTTAGTTGACAGGACGACAGCAAGACAAAAAGGAGAGGGAGAGAAAGTGTTGGCCATCTGAAGAAGGAGCATTCATTTCAGAGAGAGTCCATATCCCACCCACCCACCCACCCCCTGGGTAATACTCACTGGGCCCAATGCGCCAGTCATAAGGGGCAGCCCGCACTGTCTGGTCTCGCACAAAGCCATTGTTGACCAGATGTTGCACCATGGTATGTAGGTACCCTAGGAAGAAGAAGAAGATGGGGGGAGATAATGTATGTGTAGAAGGGACCTGCTCTTCAGGACATTCTCTCTTCCTTGTGGGGCAGCTGAAGCCCCCCCCCCCATACACGCCCTGCCGGTCCCCCTTAAACAAAGTGGGCTTGGCCAGAGGAAGCTCTCTTTTACCCTGGGAGGCCCGGTGAGTTGGAGGGCTCAAGGAGGGCCTTCTCAGACCAAGGGCAGAAGCAGGAAGAGTCCCGGGGGGGGGAGCCCCCCCCAATCCTTCTTACCGGCCAGCTTGCTCTGGTCCAGGTACTCCACCGAGTAGGTTTTCCCAAACCCAGGGACTCGGACGTCCACTCCGGGGGCATTGTACATCCGCCGTGTGGTCCTGTTGTACACCACCCTGGGCGGCAGAGAACGGCACGGCCAGCAGAGACAGACAGAAAACAAAAGGAGAGCAAAAGGCATTTTTCTGGGAAGTCCAACTTGCTTCGGCAATTATGGTCACAATCCCTGAACTGGAGGTGGTGGTGGTGTGGGAACCTCTCAGAAGGAAACCCACCTTTAAATGCACATGGGGTGGGATATCACACATCCTGGGTTGGAAGACCGGCTCTCGGCTAAGCCCAGTGTAGAGTGAGTCTCTGCCTATAAAGACAGGCATTGGTGCACTTGACAGGACCAACAGTGCTGGGGTCAGGGCCAAAGTGAGATGCCCAGCACTAGGACATAATGGACATCTGGACAGATGAGGACTCGGGCAGGAGATCTGGGCTTGGATCCCTTGCTTAAACTTGGAAACCCATCAAGTTGTGTAGGACTGGGGGGGGGGGGGTTTGACCTTAAATATCTCGTTTAACTTGAAAGTCCTATTAAGTTAATTCTGACTCGTAAAAACTAAGAAGAGAGGGGTTGATGTGGAGAAGTATCCTGATAACAGTCCAACAATATAAATTGTTGTATATCATGACAATGTCTTGCTGTTGGTATTTTTGAGATTGAAAAGTAATAATGAATAATAAGTAACAGGTATAATGACTTTTGAACCGACTCACTCAGCTCAGAAGTCGCCCCCTCCTCTTGTTTATGGCTAAGCCACCATCCATGCAACATTTCCCTTAGCATGATAAGCCCCCACTGAACATACTTCTGAACATAGACCTCGGCTCGCCTACTCAAAATTAAGCCCCGTCTTCAAGGGAACCCATACCTGGTGTTGTCAATCCAGCAGTCCACACCCACAGGCAGGAACATGTTGAGGTTCAGCCAGATGGTGAAATAGTCCTCCGTTTTGCGGTAACACATCCAGTTCACCACGTCCGGCTTGTCCAGCTTGGCTTCCAGCTGGTTCCCCAGGACTCCTGGCACTGCAGGAGGAATGGAGAAGGGGGGAATGGGGAGGGCTGGTCAGTCTTGAGCCACATGGTGACCCAGAGAAAGTCCTAGAGAGGAGGTAGAACTTTGCTGTCCTACGCTGGGACAAGGGAGGGTCTCTGAGGGTCCACCTGAGACTATTCTTCCCTGACTAGGTAAGGCTGGACCTGGAGAAGAAGGCCAGGGAGGTATTGCTACCCCTAGTCCTAGGGATTGTACTCTACTGCTCTCCAGAGTAGTGTCCTGATGGAAACTGTGCAGCCCAGGGGTGCCCAAACTATGGCCTGGGGGGCCAGATCCATCCCCTGACACCAATTCATCTGGCCCACGCTGCTCTTGTTGGTTCCAGAAGCAGAAGTAAAATGCACCTGTATGGGTGTGTTTTACTTCCACTTCTGGCAGCGGTGGCAGCGGCACGGGCCAGATGAATTGGTGTCAGGGCCCGGATCTGGCCCCCGGGCCATAGTTTCAGCACCCCTGCTTTAAGCAGAGACAATGGCAGCTTAAACCACGAGAACCACGAGACCAGCCCACAGCCTGGAGAAGTTTGGGCACCCCTGGTGTAGCTGATGGTTTTCCCCACCCCAGAGAAAGAAGCAAGCGGGGAATCACCCCCTACTGCCTTCCAACACACGAAGCTGCTCTTTTGGTCACAGAGCCACAGCTTTGGCCAAATCCTGGGAGAGGCCGTGGTTTGCCTGCAGGAAATGCAGCTGCTTTGCCTGTCTGGAGCCCCGGGTGATGAGGGCAGCGTTCCTGGACTTTGGAGTGTCAGCTCGCCCCGCGTGCTAACCTGCCAGTGCCCTGGGCCTGCCCGAGGCCAACCCTCAGTCCACTTGGCCACGAAAAGAAGAAAGCAGCTGCTTTGCTTGCCTGGACAGCTTTGCTAATCTCTTTGTGAAAAGGAATAGCACAATCTTGCTCCCTCCCTCCCTCTCTTTTTAATTTAAAATATTTATATCCCAAGATTCTCCTTTAAAAGATCACCCGAGGCAGTGGTGGGCAGCAAAAAACTTCGCTACTGCACCATGGGTGGAGCCTGTGTCATGGGGTGGAGCCTATGCCATGGGCGGAGCCTACATTGTGGACAGAGCCTGCGTCATGGGCGATCTAGTCATGCCTGCCCTATGGCCATGTATACATCTGCAAACACAGGCAGCACTGGCTCTTTGGCTGTAAATGGAGATGAGCACTGCACCCTAGAGTCGGATAGGGCTGCTTTTTGAGCAAGGGAGGCCTTGAACCACTTGCAGGGACAAAACCTGATGGGGCAGGGAGGTGGGCGTGGCCACTCAATTTCGTTCCCCCCCTCACCCAAAGGCCACCCAATTTTGTCACACACACCCTGCTCAGAGACCACCCAACTTTACTACCCCCCCTCCGGGGGGGTAGCTGCCCACCACTGACCCAAGGTCTCTCTCTCTCTCTCTGCAAAGTATTCTTTCTACAACCCCAAATGTAAACCAGGTAAGGTGGGCCAAAGGCTTGAAGCCCACCAGGTGGGGACCCCTGGTTTCTTTCTTTACATTTTTATTAAATTTTCACATAAAACTACAACTAAAACATTCAAAAAACATTTTTAAAAAATAACATAACCATAAGACCCTCTGGTTTCAAACTTAGTTTAAGAAGACTGGAGTGCAAGAGGAGCAGCCATTTGGCAGTTTCATGTCTGGCCTAAACAGAGAGGAGGGAAAAGACGAAGGAGGAGGAGATGATGATGATGATTATCTTTCTGTAACACCTTTTGTCCTTCCACTGAAAAGAAAGTCTGCTACAGAGCGTCATGAAGGTCATGTGCCTCACAAACCTGTTGCTCTCATGCAAGCCCCCCCCCATTCCACAGGCCTTGCACGTTGCATCCAATCAGTGCACATTCCAGCCATTCTCCTCCATGTGCAGGACTGTGGTTTCCCTCAGAGCCTGGAGGAGGTGGAAGGTGTGGCCCTGTGTGGGTCCTTCCTGTCATTCTTGCTGCTTCCATGCAAAGTTGAGTGAGCCACGTGTGGTGGTTGGGGAGTTTGTGGCAGTTACTGGTCGATTCCTGACCTCACGAACCATCATGCGCCTGTTTCTGGGGCCACAAGTTCTCTGCCTGCCCCAATCCAGAGGCTTCACAAACAAAGTTTGCCAGTAACCCTTTAAGGTCCATTTCTCACGTCAACTGGGAGGCAGACCCTCCCCTTGCCTCCCCCTTCCAGTAAATGAACATATAATCTTTCAAAGCAGCAGGCAAACAAACCAAAGTCCAGGCAGGGCTATGAAGTGGAAGGCAAAACCCGGCCAGCCGGCCTGCGGAAGAAGGTTATCACGGGCAGGGTCAAAAACGGACTGAGAAGAGAGGAGATCTTGGCCGTTTGGAGAATGGGTGCGTGTGTGCGCATGTGTGCCTGGAGCAGCAGAAGTTGCGCTAGAGTTGCCAGATGCCTCGGCGGCTGATGCTCCTGGGTCTTAGAAGGGAGCTGGACTGAAAGGGCAATGGTGAGGCCATGGCTTTTCTGAGGCAGCCAGGGGTCCAGGTCCCATGTGCCACCGACATGCCACCACCTCTCTCACATGCCTCTCCCTCTGGGCCCTGATTTCTTGGAGGAAGGGATGGGGCAAAGCCTCTCTGCCTGGGCTGGGACTCTGATCCCTTGAGGGGTTTGACCCTCACCCACCGGATCCTTGATAGGAAGCCTCGGGCCCCTCCTGGCCTGCCAAGGGGCTTTAGGGAAAGCAAAGTCCCGTCATCAAAGGACGATCTCATTTGGAAGGACCCTCTCTCTTCCATGGTCCCTGCCTTGCCCCTCTGGGGAGGCCCAGGAAACGAAGCCAGTCAAGGGCTGCCAGTGCCCCCCACACACACACACCTAGACCCCTTCCCTGCCCTCCACCCCACCCCACGCCAGGCATTGCCCCCTTACCAAGAACCACCGGGGAGGTCTTGTTGGAGAGCGGGGCTTCTGGGGTGGTGCTGGGTGGGAAGAGGACGTTGAGCAGCCAAAAGGCGCCTCCTGGCTGGATGAGGGCCAGAAGGAGGGCCGCGGTGGGAGCACCGGCCGCCCAGCGCCTCATGGTGGGAACAGCTGGTTTTCCTCTGGACGCCTGGTGTGCCAACAGGCCACCCTTTTGTAGCTACAGGATCCCGAGGGGAGGGGAGGGAGGTGGGGAAAGAGGAGCAGAGGCTGGAGGGAGCCAAGGTCCCCCCCTCCTCTGGGGCCCACCAGTGCTTTTTGGCAGCAACCCCGCGGAGGGGGAGCAGAGGTAGGAGGGGGAGCTGCACTCCCAGGGCTGAATGAAGGGGGAAACCCCACCCCCCCTCCCCAAAGGGAGTTTGCCCTGTGCTACTGGGGGGGGGGCAGGTGGAGGGGGGGACGCAGAGGAATGTGAAAGGCTTCACTCTGTGAGGGAGGAAATCCTCTCCCCCAATGGATGTGGCTCCGGCAGGATATTCCAGGCTTAATCAGAACCATATGCCGCCGCCCCCCACATCTGTTTCAATGGCAAAGTCAAATCTGCTCCAGGGGTTTCACATTCCTGCCTGTTTGTCTGCAATGCAAAACCGACCTCCAACCCCCCCCCCCCAATCCCTGGGGCCTCAATCTCAGATCACGAAACATCTCCCAGACCAAACCGTGGTCCTCCTTTCTGGCGTTTGCAAGGAGGCTCCGGGAAGAGAGAGCCCAGGACTTTGGAAGCCCTGCAGCAGCGGGAACGGAACAGGACTCACTACAACTCCCATCGGGCTGCAATGAATTCCCCTCCTCCTAGCCTCTCATCCTAGAATTAACCAACTGGGCAAAGTGACATCCTAAACTGTGTGTCACCAATGAGAGTGGAAGGCCTGGTGTGCTTTTTGAAGGAGAAACACACAGGGTTAAAAATGAGTGTGGTGTGTGTGTGTAGCTCTGACCCTAAGACGACATGTGCCATGTCTACACGTGGTTCTTATCAGCCCTGACTGGTCAAGACTCAGTTGCAATTGTGGAAGGGCCCAGACACACCACCTCAAAGGGGAGGAAGAGGAAATCATCCTCATCCTCTCCCCCCACCCCCTCCCTCAGGAAACCCCCTTCGCTCCGTTATGACCAGAAACTTCCTCTCCGCTTGCTCCAGCGCGCGGTCCGGCATGTGCTTCGTGAGCTCCAACAGCCCCCCCACCTCCCCCCCCCCCGCTTGGCATGCAAAGAACGGCTCCAGGATCACAGATTCCTCCCACCACTTCTCTCTCCTGGATTCCTCCTTGACGCCGCCAGTCGCCTCCAGCCCCCACATTTCCACACCACCTCCCCGAATCACCTGGAGTCCTCCCAGTGCCTCCTGACCACTCCAGCCCTCCTGGGCCTTTTCCAGAGCCTCTCCAGGCCTCATGGGGTTGCCTGGGGAGGGAGTTTGGGAGGGGGTCCTGAGCCCCTGGTGGAGCAGTTTGCCCAGGGACCACCTTGGGCTGCACCCGCAGCGCCGGACGCACAGAGGCCTTGGCCCGGCAGAAGCGCCGCTACGAGGCTCGGCTGGTCGTCGGGAATGGAGTTAGAAGTGGGAGCCAGCCAAGCACAGCAAGCCTCAGGGGAAGCCCCAGGCTGGAGGCCATCTCTGGCCAGGGACTCTGGGGAAGGCAGCCGGACTCCTCCTGCCCTGCTGCTCACCTGCCAAGGCTCCATCCGGGAAGGGCCTTATTACCCCATGTGCCGGCGATGGGTCACTTAGTAGAGTTCCCCCTTGAACTGGCCAAGGGGAGCTGGCAGGAGGTCCCCCTTGATGAGGAAGCCAGTTAGTGTGGAATGCCTTGGGGGGGGGGAGTTTCCCCATCAAGATTAGAATGAGTTTTGCAAAGGGCGACCTCTGACCTTGGACGACCTCTGACCTTGAATGCAGCCAGTGTAGTCCACAGGTGGCTGTTATCAGCCCTGACTGACTGGCCAAGCCTCCGTGGCAATTATAATGAGCAGGTGGGGAGAGATTTATTTTAAACACTTGCAACAAGGCAGGAAGTCCTTGGTAACTTCCCCCCGAAATGTTTTGGCTATTAAGATCTTAGGTCAGGGGTGGCCAAACTATAGCCCGTGGGCCAAATCCAGCCTCCGATGCCAATTCATCTGGCCCTCACCACTTCTGTGAGAGATGAGGGTGATGTGGGCCAGATGAATTGGCACCAGGAGCCTGATCTGGCCCGCAGGCCATAGTTTGGGCATCCCTGATTTAAGCAGAGAAAAAGACAGCTTTAAAATCTATCTCATCTTGTGGCAAAACTGGTTGCAAGGCATGTTTTACTTCTTCTTCAAGGGGGGGTGGGGGTGGAGCCATGTGACTGGCCCGCTGAACCACATGACCGGCCCACGGCCTGAAAAGTTTGGGCACCTCTGTCTTAGGTTATAAATGTGGACCAATAAAAGCAGAAGGGGGGGTGTTAGCCGAGGGTTCAGATGCAGTTCCTCTTCTGGACCCTCTAGTGGTTTTCCTGGGGGGGGGGGGGAGGGTGGTGCAGTGGCCCAGGAAACGAAATGGTGGCGCCATGCGCTCCAAACCAATGGATCCCTTGGCCTGCTCTGCTCTTGGCCCCACCTTAGTCTCTCCAAAGGCCCCTGAGGGCCCCTCGCGTCTCCTGTCCACCGGCGTCTCCCGCTGCAGCCTGCCTGCCTCCCCCTCTCTCTGGCCCAGGAAGGTCTAGCCCACAGGTGCCCAAACATATGGGCGCGTTTTACTTCCACTTCCAGAAGCGACGAGGGCTTCACGGGCCGGGTGAATTAGCGTCAGGGGCCGCACTTGGCCCCCGGGCCTTAGTTTGGGCACCCCTGGTTTAGCCCCTTTTGAAGTCCACCCTGTGAGAGTCCCGCACCCACCACCACACCTGGGCCAGGCACAGAGCGAGGGAGGGTGGGCACGAGGGAGGGTGGGTGCCCATCAGGATCCAGGCAGCCGCTCAAGAAAGGAAGCCCACGTATGTACCCTGCGGGAGAACGGTGACCTTTTATTGGACTCAACTGGCTTGGCCTTTGACCCGGTCAGTGCACTTCCTACAGAACCCAGTCAGCTCAACCACACGAGCATCAACACATTTCTTGCCAGCAAGAAAGAAGGGTAAAAACACAGAAAGCTTATTTCCCTGGAAAGGTTGGGGAGGAGGATGGATCCTGCAGGGACGGGACGGGGCGAAACCCCACAGGAGGGAGGGGGTGGGCACCACACATATCCCCCCCCCCAGGAGTCCCCCTTTGCCCTTCCTTGCCCAGCTGGCAAAGTCCCTTGAAATGGAGGCCTTGTGCCATTTGGAGGGGGGTTTGAGGGGGGGGGGTTGGCCAGCAAAGGAGCAAAAGCCACGTGGTTACTTCACCCTGACAAAGTGCATTTGATGCCCAGGAGGGTCCCTGGGCCCAAGTGGGGGGGGGCAGGGGGCCATCTTTACATTACCTTAAAATAGACTATAGTTAAAAAATATTTTTTTACTTACTATAAAAACCTCACCTCTTCCATGATTGGCAGAGCTGGGATGCTTTGGCTGTGTGTGTGTGTGTTGGAGTGCCAGGCATGTGTGTGTGGGGGGAACACAAGTTCCTGGCCCAGTGGACACTGGTGGAAAGTCCCAGCCCACAAGAAGGGGCATCAAGGGCTCCCATTCATTGGGGGGGGGGGGCGTCAGACAAGCAGCCGGTCCACCAAGCAGAGGGAGGGCAGACAGACAAGCCCCCCCCCCCCCGGGACAACCACAGCACTGGCTGCCAGTCCTGTGGGTGCCCTTGGAAAGGCACAGCAGTCACCCCCGCTGCAACTCAGTGCCCAGCATTCCCCTTTTATTGGGGTGTTTTATGGGGGGGGGGGATCTGCTGCTGCTGCCGCCTTGACTCTGACATGGAGCAGCTCTCTGGCCTTCCAAGCACCACGTGATGGGGTGTGTGTCTGTGGGGGTGAGAAAATGTTCCCTTTGGCCACTGGCTGGGAGGTTCCAAAGCCCCCCCCCCCATATGCCACCTTGGCTGGCCCAGGGCCCCCAAGGGGAAGGCGGGCCAAGGGGCTCCAGCCTCTCCGCGGCTTTTGCCAAGGATTCCTGCTGCCCTTGCTTGGATGGAGGCAGAGTCAGGGAAGGCCCTTCCGGGGGTGGGGGGGAGCCCAGCTTGGGGTGTGTGTGTGGGGGGGGTGGCAGGCAAGGGAAGGAGTGGCAGCCACCGGGTTGCCCAATCCAAGCAGAAGCAGGGACCCAGCGTGGGTGGAAGAAGGGTGAGGAAGGAAAGGGGGTGGGGTGGGGTTTTTGGGGAGCCTGCTGGCCACTGCCTGGCCCTTCCCTGCGCTCTCTGCCCGGCCCTTCCACAGTGGCCGCCTAGATCACGTGGCAGCAGTTGAACTGGCTGAGGGACAGCAGGCTCTCCTTGGAGGTGGGCCGCATCCGGAAGGCCAGGGCTTTTTCGCAGAGCGGGAACTGCAGCAGCCGGTCCTTCAGGTGGGGGCTCTTGCCTTTGCCTGGGTCCAGCTTGACCCCATTCTCCGTTCCTTGGCTTTCCTGGGTGGGGGGCTTGGGCGGCTCAGTGGGTGGTGGCGGGTGAACCTGGCCCTCCTCTGACTCTGGAGGGGTCCTGCCCACCGTGGCCTCCCTCAGGGTGCCACTGTGTCCTGCCAAGGCCTGGGGGCTCAGAGCCTCCTCCTTCTCTGCAGCTGCTGACCCCTGGGGGGCTCCCTCCGCCTCCCCCTCTGCCACTTGGGCAGGCCTTCCTCCATGGCAGGGCAGAGGACGGGGGCTAGGAATCCCCCCCTGGGCAGGGTCTCTCTTGCAGGCTTGGGGGGCTGCCTTCTCCCCCGGCCCACCCAGGCTGATGATGCCACCACCGCCCACCTTGAGGCTGACGCCCATCCCTGGCTCCGAGGGGCCTGCCTTGGGAGCCCCGGCCTTAGCCAGGCTCTTCCCGGCCCTGCTCTGGGGGCTCCGGCCCCGGCAGAAGAGCCAGGAGGCCTTGGAGCTCTGGAAGTGGCGCATCTGCTCCTGGTTGAGGGAGGAGCTTCTGCGCCGGAAGAGCCCCAGCTTGGGCCCTTCCTCCTCCTCCTCCCCCTCCTCTTCCTCCTCCCCCTCCTCCGAGATCTGCTGCAAAGCCGGGGTGCTTTTGGCCAGGGGGGTCTCCAGGAGGGAGGGCTGGAGGAGGGCCCGGAAGGGCTGGCTGCAGTCCAGGTAGTCAGAGGAAGAGGAAGGGTCTCCTCTCAGCCTGGTGTGCAGGGCCTGCTCCGAAGGCTCCACCAAGCTCTCCAAGGCACTCTTGCTCTCTGGAAGGGGTGGGGGGCGCTGGCCTTCCCCAGAGGGGGAGTCGCTGGAGGCACCTCTGGAAGAGAGAGAGGTGTGAGATGAGACCGGGAAGGGTGGGGTTGGGGTGTGGGGAATGGAGGAGGAGGTTTTTGGAGGAGACTCACCCACTCTGGACCTGCTGGGCCAAATCATAGACCAGGCTGGGGCTGCCGGGCTTCTGCCTTTCCTGCTTCTCCCGGAGCAGCCGCTCAGCCAGCAGGAAGTAGGTGGCCGTGACGTGGTTGTAGCAATTGTCCTCCAGAGCCCTGGCAGAAGAGATTGGGGGGGGGGGCAGGGGGGAGAAAGAGAAGGGCATTGGCTCTTGCCTGGTTCCAACCACTCCCTGTCCTGCCCAGTGGTGGTGAACCTATGGCACACGTGCCAGAGGTGGCACTCGGAGCCCTCTCTGTGGGCACCTGTGCCGTCACCCCAGCACAGAGTTCATTCCGCCCCTCTGCCCATCAGCCCAATGGGAGTGCTTCCTCCCTCCCCCCAGCAGAGTTCACCCCGCCCCTCTGCCCAGCAGCCCAATGGGAGTGCTTCCTCCTTCCCCCAGCAGATTCACCCCGCCTATCTGCCCATCAGCCCAATGGGAGTGCTTCCTCCCTCCCCCAGCACAGAGGTCAACCCGCCCCTCTCCCCAGCAGCCCAATGGGAGTGCTTCCTCCCTCCTCCAGCACAGAGTTCACCCTGCCCCTCTGCCCAGCAGCCCAATGGGAGAGTTTCCTTCCTCCTCTGTTGCTGTGTTGCCACTTTTCGATAAATAAGAGGGTTTTAGGAAAGAAGCCATGCAAAAGACAAAGGAGAAAGGAAAAAATTCATCAATTGAATACAGAATTTCAAATAAAAGCAAGGTGAGATAAGGAAAGATACATAAATGAACAGTGCAAAGAAATAGAGGAAAACAACATAAGAGGCAGGACTAGAGATCTTTTTTTTATGGGAAAATCAAGGGAATGTTTAAAGCAAAAATGACCATGATAAGGGACAAAGAAGGCAAGGAGTTGGCTGAGGCAGAAGTGATAAAGGAAAGATGGCAAGAGAACACAGAGGAACTCTAAAAAAAGGACCTCAAGCCCTCTGATAATCACAATGAGGAGAACATTGAACTTGAGCCAGACATCCTAGAGAGTGAAGTCAGAAAGGCCCTAAAAAGCACTGCAAACAACAAAGATAGTGGGGATGATGGTATCCCAGCTGAATTTTCCAAAGCCCTAAAAGATGATGGAATCAAATTATTGCATTCCATATGCCAACAGATTTGGAAAACACAACAATGGCCACAGGATTGGAAAAGATCCCACGGAGGAGAAGACTGCCGTTAGTTAAACGGACTTGTATATTTAATTATATTGTTTGTACTGCTAGATTGTATTTTTCTTGTCATTATATTGTTACATTGTTATTGTATCTCTACATTGTATTGTTGGATTATACAGTTATGTTGTTGCTTGATTGTGTTGCCACATTGCTGCTGTTTTGCTGTGTGGTGTTCTATCATAGCATTGTTTGCCTTGTTGTTGTAGTCTATTGGTTGATTGTATTCTATTTGTTTTGTACACCGCCCTGAGTTGGTTGCACCAAGTAGGGCGGTATAGAAATCCAGAAATAAAATAATAAATAAATAAATATGTTCCAATCCCAAAGAAGGGTCATGTCAAAGAATGTTCAAATTATCAAACAATTGCGCTCATCCGACAGCCTTTGACTGTGTGGACCACAACAAAATGTGGCAAGTAATTAAAGAGATGGGAATACCAGAGCACCTTATGTGCCTCATGAGAAACCTCTACATGAATCAAGAAGCAACAGTTAGGACAGAATACGGAAGGACAGAGTGGTTTGGAATAGGAAAAGGAGTCAGACAAGGCTGCATTTTGTCACCCTGCCTTTTCAACTTATACACAGAGCACATAATACGCAATGCAGGGATGGAGGAATCACAAGTTGGGATCAAAATTGCTAGGAGAAACATCACCAACTTGAGATAGGCAGAAAGTGTATGGCAGAAAGTGAGGAAGACCTAAAGAAGCTCCTGATTAGGTTGAAAGAAGAGAGTGCAAAAGCTGGCTTGAGACTATATAAAGAAAGCCAAGGTCATGGCCACAGGCCCTCTCAGTCCCTGGAAAATAGATGGGGAAGAAGTAGAAGCAGTGACAGATTTTACTTTCTTAGGATCAAAGCTCACTGCAGATGGAGATTGCAGCCATGAAATAAAAAGGCGACTGATTCTTGGGAGGCAAGCGATGAGAAACCTGGGGAACATAATAGTGAAAAGTAGAGACATCACCTTGCAAACAAAAATTCGTATAGTCAAAGCAATGGTATTCCCAGTGGCAATGTATGGTTGTGAGAGCTGGACCATTAGGAAAGCTGAACACAGAAGAATAGCTGCCTTTGAGATGTGGTGTTAGAGGAGAGTTTTGAGAGTCCCCTGGACAGCGAGGAGAACAAACAGGTCGATCTTAGAAGGAAATCAACCCTGACTGCTCCTTAGAAGGTCAAACAGTAAAGATGAAGCTAAGGTACTTTGGAGATCAAATGAGAAGAGAAGACTCACTTGAGAAAGCCTTGATGCTGGGAAAGGTGGAGGGCAAAAGGAGGAGGAGGAGGCCAAAAATGAGATGGCTAGATGGTATTGTAGAGACAATGGGCACAGAGCTGGGCAGGCTGAGGAGGAGGGTGGAGAACAAGGCAAGTTGAGGCAGGGGGGAGGTTTCCCCCCACCCAGCCCCAAGGATGCTAGGAAGCTGAGACCCAAGAGATGTCCACCTGCACACGTATAGGTTTGAAGCAGCCTTTCTGTGGCCTCTCCTCCCACTGCCTGCCCTTCTCCTGGGGAGAGGGAGGTTCCTCCCAGGGCTGCCCCTATCCCTACCCCACTTTGTCTCCTGAATCAGGATAAACCGGCTCAAAACCACCACCCCCCCAATGGCACGCCAGGTGAGACTCACTCCTGGATGGTCTCCCGGTCGGCAATCTGGCCCCCCGTCATGGCCTGGAGGATGATGGCGTGCTCCTGCTCTGAGAGGCGGTGGTGGGAGGTCAGGGGCAGGAGGGAGCGGCTGGCAGGGGAGGGGTCCACGCCTTGCAGCCACGGGTGGCTCTCAATCTCCTCCAAGGAGGCCCGCTGGTGGGGGTCTCGCTGCAGCATCCGGGAGATCAGGCTGAGCCAAAGGGGGGGAGGGGGAGAGGGTTAGTCGCCACCAGAAGAGCATCAGCCTCCCTGCGCAACCCCACCCCACCCCACTCCCCATCTTCTTTCTTGAGGGTGCAGGTCCAGCAGAAGGGATCCCCTGGAGGCCCCTGGCATGCCAGTTCCTATTCTGAATCCCCCCCAAATGCCTCCATGTTGGCCAAAGGGGGTGCGCAGCTGTGGGTCTCGTAGGACCGAAAGGGAGCCTGTGGGGTGGGGGGCTCTCCATACTCTGCACACTGGGAGGAGAGATGAGGTGGGACAACGTAACGGCAGTCCAGGATCATGGTCAGGGTCTCGCTGTCGTTGGCCTCCTGGAAAGGGGGGTGGCCACACACCAGCATGTACAGGATGACGCCCAGGCTCCAAACATCTGGCAGGGAGGGAAAGAGGAAGGGTGTGGATCACAATGCAGCAGAAACAGAGAGAGAGAGAGAGAGAAACACACACAGGCACAGAGGCCAGAGCACCCTCTCCTGGCCAAGTCTGCTAGCAGGAAGAAAGCAGCCCCCTCCCCTCCTGGCCAGGCTGAAGGGGGGGTCTCCCCCTGCCTCAACTCACTGCTATGTCTCCCTTTAACCTCTTGCCCTGCAAAGGGGAGTGGGGTCACCCCAGGACAGCTGAGCTGCGGCCAAAAAGAAGGCCTGCGGGAGGGAGGGATGCCTATGATTCCCCCTCCCTCCCTCCCTCCCTCTTCCAAGCAGGCCTCCTCTGGCCAACCCAGGGCTATAAATAAAGGCTTCTTCTTGGCAGTCCAGCCAGGCATGTACGGCTTCACACACACACACCCTTCCGCCCTTCTGTGCAGACGCAAGGAGGCTTTCTTTGGCTGGGGGTGGGGGTGGGGAGAGGAGCCCAACCCCCCACCCAAAGACATGGGGGGGGGCTCAGGAGGAATGTTGGCCCTTGAGGTGCTTATCCAAACCCTCCCTTGTCTTTGGCGGCACTGCTTTGCCCACTCATTGCAGAAGGAAAGGGAAGGCTCGAGGCCTTTGGGAGCCCAGCCCAGCCTCAGGCCCTGCAGGTGGGACCGAAGGAAGGAAAATGTCCTCGTTTCCCTTGGGCAGCGCCTCTTCCTCCTGGTCTTGTTCAGCTTCCCTGGTCCAGGGCCTGTCTTGGCCAAAAGAAGGGGCTTTGCAGGGGGGGGAGGGGAGAGCCAAAGAACGAAAGGAAGCAAAAGGCCAATTCTGCCCTTCTCTCTGCTCCCCCCAGCTCCATTTCTTGCTGCTTGGAAAAGACTAACTCTTGTCCCATTTTTGCATTGGGGCTACTGCTAAACAAAGGCACAATGCTGGCAATGCTTAGGACTCCCTGGAAACCTTCCCTTGCCTCTTGCTTTATAGTTTGTCTGTCTGTCTGTCTGTCTGTCTTCCTCCCTCCCTCCCTCCCTCCCTCTCCAAAACATCCTTGGACTTCTCCTCCTTTGCACCTTCTCCTCCCAACAGGCCTCCACCTCACCAGGGTTCTATGGCAAGGACCACACTGGCCCCTACCCTCCTCCACCCCCACACCCCTCCTTAGAAGAAACCATCAGGAGTGCAAAAGGCAGCCCAGTGGGTTCGGCCCTCCGCCTCTGCTCTTCTCCACTGCTGGCAGAGGAGGCTTGGCTGATGGGAAGAGGGGAGGTGAGCTTGTTTAGGGATCAGCCAGAGACGATGCTAAGAAAGGTTCTCTCTCTCAGTCTCTCCCCCTTTAAAAACAGGCAGCCTCGACTTCCCACAACAAAGCAGGGCTTCTCTTCAAGAACGGGCCCTGAGCACCAGGCGAGTGGAAGGAGCCCTCGTGGGTTATGATCTAACCTCCTGTTGACAAGTCCAGAATGGCCAAAGGCACAAGAGCGGACGTGGTTCTGGCTTCCCTCTCTTTGAAAACCACATCAGGAGTGTGGAGGCCATTTCACAGCATGGAAGGGTGGGTTGGGGAGGGATGAAATCAGAGGGGGGGGGCCTCCCCATAACTGTTCCCTTCCAAGGAGATCCTGCAGAGGCTTCATATGTTCACCTTCCTTCAGCCTCAGGGAAAGACCCCAGGAGAGGGCACATGCGCGCATGCACACACGTCTCCCCTGCAGCAGTGCGGTTTCCCCTCTAGAGTCCACTTTCAAAACAAAACCCACCAAACCAAAGGGCTCCAAAATTCCATTCCAGGGCTGGGAATTTTCTTTCTCTCTCTCTCTAACTAAACGCCTTCCCTCTCTTGGTCTCACACATGGGGTCAGTTTCCTAAGCCCTGGCAAAGAGCGACAGCTGTTCCCAGCCCCACTTGACTTCCCACCTCACAGGGGCCCCCCCGCCCCCCAGGCCTCTCTCTCCCTGGGTGCCCGGTGCAGCAGCAGGAGGGCGCTGGCCCGTCTCCCTGGGGCTGGCCTGGGGGCCAGCTCTGCCCTCCCCTTCCCTCCCCTCCGGGCAGGCTCTTACCCACGGCGGGGGCGTCATACTGGTCTCCGAGGAGGATCTCCGGGGCCGAGTAGGCCAGGGAGCCGCAGCTGGTGTCCAGCAGGGTGCCCGGCTGGAAGCAGTGGCTGAAGCCGAAGTCGGTCAGCTTGACCACCTGCTGCTGGCGGAAGAAGACCACGTTCTCGGGCTTGAGGTCTCGGTGGACCACGTGGAGGCGGTGGCAGTAGGCGATGGCGTGGACCACCTGGGCGAAGTAATGCTTGGCCTGCGCTTCGGCCAGGCCACCCTCGTGGCGCAGGATGTGGTCGAACATGTCTCCACCGTCGCCCAGCTCCAGCACCAGGTAGAGCTTGGCCTGCGTGTCGATGACCTGGTAGAGGCGCACCACGTGCGGATGCTGCACCAGCTTCATGCACCGCACCTCCTGCACCAGCTGCGCCGCTGCCCCGGCGTCCAGCTTGCTCTTGTCGATCACCTTGACCGCCACCCGCTCCCCCGTGAAGACGTGGCGCGCCAGCTTGACCACCGCGAAGTGCCCCTTGCCCAGCGTCCGCTCCAGGTCGTAGAGGCCCGCGATCTGCCCCTCCGAGGCCGACGCGGAGGACGCCATCCTCTGCGGGCAGAGAGAGAGAGGGGGGGGGGGGTGGAAGCATAAGGAAGGAAGGAAGAAGGCAGGCGGCGCCCATGCCCTCCCTCCCTTCCTCCCTCCCGCTAGCCTGCCCGAGATCGAAAGGCCAAGCCCCCAACCCTAATCCAGGCAAAGTCCCAATGTTATATGTGTGTGTGTGCGCCTAACATTGTTGCCCCTCCTGAACAAAATATCCCCTCGCTCCCGATGAAGTTACTCTACCCATCGGCAGGGGGAGGCCAGGGCCGAGAGAGCCCTTCCGACTTGGGGGGGGGGGCAGGGGGGAGGACTCCCTCTCGACCCCAGAGGGCGGGAGGGGGGAGAGGAAGGACCTCCGGCCGAGGAGTGGCAGCCCAGAGGGATGTGGGGGGGGGGGAGAGAGGCGCCCACTCGGCCAGCCCAGAGGAGGAGGACGGGGCGCTAGGCTTCCCCAAGGCCGTGCCAACAGTGCCTCTGCGCACACGCAGAGAGCCGCCGGCGCTGGACCTCCTCCGGGGCCCCTGGGGGAGGGGGGTGTATGGGGAGGACTCCGCTTTGGGAGGATTGGGGGGGGGGCGGACTCGCAAAGGGGGCAGAGAAGGTCTCGCCGCACCGCCTTCCTCGCCGGGGAGGTGACCTGGGGCGTGGGCCCCCCCTTCCCTCCTGGCACCTGCCCAGACCGCCGCGGCCTCCGCCTGGCACCGCCGGGACCCCCACCCCCGGCCGTGGCCCCTCCTCCTCCTCCTGCCCTGGCCCGGCCTCCCCCCCCCCGCGGGCTCCCCGGGGGCCCAAGTCACCAAGTGGGCACTTACCGGGCTCGGACAGGCGGGCAGCGGAGGGACCTCCGTCCGTCGAGCGGGGCTGATCCGGGCCCGGCTGACGTCAAGCCCCCGGGGCGGCCGCCGCACCAGAGTCTTAAAGGGGCCCGGCCCTGGCAGGCAGGCAGGCAGGGAGGAAGAAGAGGAAGACCGGGCCCGGGAGGAGGAGGAGGAAGACCGCCCTTCGCCCTGCCTGCCTGGCTCCCGGTGGCCCCCGGAGAGATCGCGGCGGGAGAGCTGGGGGGAGGAGGCCGCGGCTCCTCAAGCCCCTCTTGGCTTCGGTGGCTGGCCGCCTCCCCCCGCTCCCCGCTTTCCGTCCCTGCAGCGGGGCAGAGACCTTCAATGTTGCCCCGATGCCCCCAGTTCCTTTGCACTCTGCTCCGGGAGGGGGTTGACGTTTGGGCCGCGTGTTTCTGAAGGACACAGGGCCGTAACAAGCCCCCCCCCCCCCCAAAAAAAAACCCCTCCTGAGCTAACAGCTCCCCCAACCCGCCCTGTGGTGCCAATGTTATATATGTGATTGTGACATTATTGCCCCTCCTGAAATTTTTTTGCCCCTCCTGACACCCCCTCCTCCCAACCTAGAATCGTGGCTACAGCCCTGGAAGGACCCCGGAGAAGTGCAGGGACAGAGGCGAAAGACCAGCGGCAGAGCTTCCCTCCCCTCTTGTTTCCCCTGCGACCCATCATCACCAAATGCACACACACCCCCCGCAAGTGCTTTGTGTGCTCCCCAAGAACACAAATCCCGGGGATAGGTGGGTGGGCAGGTCAGGACGCTGAGCTTGATGACTGGAAGGTTGGCAGGTCAGCAGTTCGAGACCCGAGTGCTACACGACGGAGTGAGTGCTTGTCATCTAGTGCCAGCTCCTGTCGGCCTAGCAGTTTGGAAATAAGAAATTGCAAGTAGATAAACAGGTACTGCTTCGGTGGGAAGGTAAACAGCATTCCATGTGCTATGGTGTCTAGTCATGCCTGCCACGTGACCACGGAAACATCTGCCAATGCAGACAGTGCTGGCTCTTTGGCTGTCAACAGAGATGAGCACCAAACCGTAGTTTGACCAAGGGCAGCCTTTACCTAAGGACAGTGGTGGGCAGCAAAACCTTTTGCTACTACACTGTAGGCGGAGCCTATGTCATGGGTGGAGCCTATGCTGTGAGCAATCTAGTCATGCCTGCCTTATGGCCATGCATACATCTGCAAACACAGGCACCACTGGCTCATTGGCTGTAAATGGAGATGAGCACTGCGCCCTAGAGTCAGATAGGACTGGCTTTTGAGCAAGGGAGACCTTGAACCACTTG
This sequence comes from Furcifer pardalis, assembly GCA_030440675.1. NCBI lineage: Eukaryota > Metazoa > Chordata > Lepidosauria > Squamata > Chamaeleonidae > Furcifer > Furcifer pardalis. Next base: position 129,532,576 of record CP126892.1, on the reverse strand, counting down.
CAGGGACAAAACCTGATGGGTCAGGGCAGGGAAGTGGGTGTGGCCACCCAATTTCACTACCCCCCACCCACCTGAAGGCCACCCAATTTCACCACCATCCTGCCCAGAGGCCACCCAATTTTGCTACCCTCCTCCGGGGTGTGTGTGTGTGTGTGAACCTCTTGCTGCCCACCCCTGCCTAAGGCCTAACTGATCTATCTATACATCCAAGGGCCCTCCTTGTTGAGGTCTCTTTTATATATGCAGGTATCTATAAATATCCATCCCATGACCAAACTAGGCCAGAAGCTCATTCCCTGTTTTCTATGGGCAGTCTCTGGAGTCCCTGTTTGTACAGATCTGCCTTGGGGGTGGGGTGGGGGGGTGGAGGAAGGGGGGGACGGGACTTGTTCTGTTTTTGAAGTCAGCTGCCCAGCCAAGATCCCCTGGGGCAAAATGGAGCCAGGGGCCCAAGGCCCCCCTGCTGACTTCCACCTGGGCTGGTGGCATGGAAAGAACCTTGTGGCTAGGAGGGCATTCTCTCTCTGCCCCCCCCCTCGGTTGTATAAGTGATGGTGGCCAAAGTGGGAGAGAAACAGCCCATTGAGCCCCTTGGAAAAGAAGGGGGAGGGAGGGAGGCATCCCCCTGGCTGTGGGCAGTCCCCCAGCTGCCCCCGGCCCGCCTAGAGATCCTGGCTGTGTTTTATGTCGGATCTTTCTCTGGGTCGAAAGGATTTTTAGGGGAGGCTCCTTTCACGTCCCCAAGTGCAGCTCCTGAGTACCCAAAGGCCTCCTTCCAGTTTCCAGCTCAGCTCCTAACCACTAAAGCCACCAGGGGAGCTGATAGACCCTTGGCTGGCTGCCAGCCATGGGGCTAAATCCGGTCGCCGGCCTGCGAGGCCAGTGGGTGCAACCCAGGAACAGGCTGGTGTGTGTGTGGTGTGTGTGTGGTGTGAGAGTTAGGTTGGCCTTTGCCTTGCCTGGAAGGAAACCCCTCTCTTGGACCCACAGGGACCGCAGTGGCTCAGTGGTTAAGAAGCTCGCCTTGTTAGCTGGAAGGCCAGCAAGTCATCAGTTTGAGACCTGGGTACGACACGACGTTTTGAGGGCCCGTCTCTGTCTCGGCTCCTTCCAAGCTAGCAGTTCGAAAGGAAGACATTGCAAGTAGATCTGCAGGGACCACTTTTGGTGGGGAAAGATCTCGGGGACCTGAAAGGAGCCTCCTTCGGCCGTCCCCTAAGCAGAGTTTCCCCAGCAAAAATCCTTTCAGTCCAGAATAATTTCAGATATGACATTATTATTATAACAGGGAAGAGAAGAAATGGCTGGCTGGACTTAGAGACAGACAGACAGACAGAACCCCCCCCCCCTTTCTTGGGCAAGGCAGTGAGACATGGTTGAAGGCAGAGCAAAGAAAAACTCCCCACTGTCCTAGGACACACGTGTGCACACACATGGACCAACATGCACAGCAACATCAGCTGTTACTGGGGGGAGGAGCCTTGATCTCATGCCCCCCCAAAAAAGTTTGATGGGGGAGGGGGAAATAATGGGGGGAGGGAGCACCTGTAGCATAACTATAAAAGCCCCTTTTCTCAGGAAGCGCCTGTTGTGTGTGTGTCCCCCCCTCCCCCCTTCCAGGTTTCAGCAAAACAGGCCCTGCTGTTGATGATCAGGGGAAGCATCACCGGAGTGGCTATTTGGGGCTTGTCTTTTCCTGGAAATGCTGGGAGCAGAGCGGAGCTCATTTAGCCCGGCCGGCCTCTCTCACGTCATAGGAGGGAGGAAGAGGACGGGCTGATGTTTTTCCTACAGATTAAAAAGCTTTCAGCAGGGCAGTCCAGGCAGGCAGAGGCAGGGGAGGAGGGAGAGGGGGGTTGCCACTGCTGCCTCTGCCTCAGCTGCAGGGCTAGTCACTCTTCAGGGTCCTTCCCCCTCCCTTTTGACCCATTCCTGGTGGGGAACAGTGGGTCACGTAGCAGCCCGTGGGGCTTGGGAGCCAGAGGGTCCCTCCCCCCCCACGGGTGCCTTTGCCTCACAGAGCTTTGCCTTCCCCAGACAGACCGTTGGCATTGTGGGTTGGCTTCGGTTTGCAGGCTGCAATTCCACAGGTGAGATCATGCAGAGTGGATGTGCAGTGACTTGGTGCAGCTTAAACATGGCACCAAGGCATGCTTTGAAACCCCAGGAAGGTCTGGCCCAAAGAGAGCCACCTGTTTGCCTGGCCTTGCTGGGGGTGGGGGTGGGGGGCAGCCCTGGGGCTCCATGTCTAGTGAGTGGGTCGCTGCCCCAACTCACAGTGGGGCTGGGGAGCCTCCTCTCCTCCTCCTCCTCTGGCTTTAGGGTGAGAAAGTGCATTGAAAGGAAGAGGTCTCCAAGGGGAAGCCTCTTCCTCAGGTCCTTCCTGCCCTCCCGTGTCTGGCTGGCACAGGGGATGTTTCCGGGGGTGTACCATGCCATGCATCCCCAGCCTATGGTCTGCCAGCCACGGTGACCAGACAAGACCTATAAAACGGCACCCACTCCAAGAACAGAGCTTCGGGCACTTCCCGCCTGGTGGTAGCCAGATTGGGTACACTGGTTCCCACCCTACAAGGGGCTCTTTCTGGTTTATTTATTTTTTAAGTGTTGGTGTTGCTTTAAACCAGAGGTTCCCAGCCTAAGGCCTGTGGGCCAGATCTGGCCCACAACACCATTTCATGTGGCTCACCACCCCTCCAAGGGGATTTGAGAAACAAAATAGCCAACCCTTCGAAGCCGCTGGGACAAAACGGCCCACCCCCATCATGCAGGCAAGTGCAAAATGGCCATCTGGCCCTCGAAGCTGACAGAGAGAGCATGGCCCGGTCCCCAGCTTGGAAAGCCCACCCCACCCCACCCCACCCCAGAGGAATCAAGACAGCTCCGTGACCCAGGCTGGGGATGAACTCCAAGGAGACCCTCCCTCTAAAAGGGGACATTGGCAAGGATCAGGAACCATTTTGTGCTGAAGGATTTTCTCGGTGGACCCCTGGCCAAGGGCTCTGGGCTTTCCCCACTCTTGGAAGAACCGTCTGTCTGTCTGTCTAAGGAGGTCAAGCCACCCGTAGGAGCCCACGGACTGTGGTTAGCTATGGAGACCTCTGGGGTCAGCTTCTTAAGGAAGGGGGGCAGAGCCCCCCCCAGCTGTCCAGTCCATTTGAAGCTTTCTCTGCAGCTCCAGACCAGGGCAAAGGGGGGCAGAAGAGTATCAACGAGTGACCCAGACATTCTCAGTACACCACCAATGTGCTTCCTTTTCTGTATGTTAGCTGTATACATTTCTAGTCATTCTGTTCCAGTGACTTGACTATACAAATAAAAACCCACGTGCCAAGTGTGTCTTTGCCTTTCAGCGTTCATTCTGGAGCCCAATTTCCCACCGGCTCCCTTGATCCCTGGAGGTGAAGGAGATTTAGCTCTTGGCCTTGGCCAGCATCGACCCAGCGTCTCTGCTTTCCCTCCTTTTGGCAGGAATGTCTCCTTCCAGTCAGAGATGGGGCCAAAGGGTGTGTGTGAGTGTGTGTGTGCATGCGTGGGCACACACCTGGCTGTGCAGGCAGGCACATGGGCTTATGCTTCCTCCTAGGAAACAGCACGGTTTGAAGGAAAACATCCCCTTCTCTCTTGACTTTATCCCTGCGTGGAGGGGAAAGTTCCCCTTCATTTCTGATTGTTTGTCTAGATCAGGGGTGCCCAAACTTTTTGGGCTGTGGGCCGGTCACATGGTTCCTCCCAGCGGAAGGAAAACCCACCATGGATAGGATAGATGATAAGCCGCCATCTTCTCTGCTTAAACCAGGTGTGCCCAAACTATGGCCCATGGCCTGGATCCATTCCTTGACGCCAATTCATCCGGCCCCCACCGCCCTCATTGCTCCCGGAAGCGGAAGTAAAACATGCCCAGACGAGTGCATTTTACTTCTGCTTCCGGGAGCGATGAGGGTGGCATGGGCCAGATGAACTGGCATCAGGGGCCTGATCCAGCCTACGGGCTATAGTTTGGGAATCCCTGGTCTAGATGGAGAACTGAAGATGGGCAGGCAGGTCAAGCGGGCCAGGGGCAGACAGGGGGAGGGGGGCCTCACAGGAACAGCCTGAGGAGTGGATGTTCTGTCCCCAGGCATTCAGCTGGAGGGAGGCGAGAACTTGTTTGCTGACCTTGTGGTCCTATTTTGGCCTCCCTCCCTCCCTCCCAGGAAATGACTTTGTACAGAAACACTGAGCTTTGGGTGGGCTGGGTGTGTGTGTGTGTGTGTGTGTGTGTGTAATGGGGAAAGTTAAAGGGGTTTGCACTTGCCACTCTGATGTTTTTCCTCTGCAGATTGAAAAGCTTTCAGGCATCCTGTGGGGGGCGGTGGGGGGGGGGCGTCCGCTTCTCTCATTAGGGGCTAATCTTTTCCCCAGAATCCTCTTCCGCCTCTCAGACAAACAGCCATGAGTGAACTCTGGAAAGGGACTGAACTCGCCCAACATGCTTCGGCAGCGGCAGCCACAGGAGGGCTGAGGGGCAAGGGGGATGGCCCCTCTCCGCCCAGGACGGCTCCCCAGTCGCTGTCCAAAACAGCTCCCCTGGGGCTTTCCAGGGCTTCGGCCAAAGTGACCCCCTCCCCCTCCCCATCCCAGCAGCCTCAGAAGCAAAAGGTCTCTCTCTGCGTTGTGGCCGCCTGGATCCCTTCTTTCCAGCTCGTGCAGGGTGGGGGCCCTTTCCCCCTCCCGTCCTCTGGCAACCATTAAAGGGTGGTGGTGGTCTCTAGTTAGGCAAACAGCCAAGGCAGATGCCTAAAAGGTGGGCTTCTGGAGGTCTGCCTCCCCCCCCACCCTGCCCAAGGGGCAATGGCCAAAGGAGGAGGAGGGGGAAGCGTTGGTTCTAGAAATGGGCAGTGAGTGGCCAGCACAGCCAGGAGGAGTCTGACTGTGCGCCCCACACCTTCAGCCCTCTCAGGACAGGTCCGCCCCTTTCCATACACCCCACCTGAGTCTTATTAGCCCAACAGGGGTATCCTGCCTGCCTGTGGCCTAAGGGCCACCTGTGCCAGCTGCTTCTGCTCTTGCACCCATGCCCATGTATGTGTGAGCTCAGGGAACAGCAGGTGTTCAAGAGGCAGGGCATTTCACACACCCCCCCAAGAGCAGGAAAGGTCTCGGGGTCCCCCTAAGGCTCCTCCACGGAAACCTCAGTCAAAGCAACGGAGCAACAGGCCATCCTTCTGGGATGGGGACAAAGTGATGCTTCCAGAAGGGCCCACCCACCCACCCATTAAGGAGCAATCATGTGCCCTGGCCCATTAATTAGGACCAGTGAATATAAGCCCTTGGGCCACAGGCAGCTCAGCAAAGCCACTGAGAGAGAGAGAGAGAGAGAGAGACAGAGAGACAGACAGACAGACGCTGCTTTGTCAGGAGAGAGGTGAGGAAGTCCAGGTATGGTGAATTTCCCCATCACCTATCTTATCGGGACAAGCACTCTCTTTCCTGGGGCAGGTGGGTGGGTGGGTGGGATGGAGCATGTGTGCGTGTTGTTGCTGATGGAGCAGACCAGGCTGATGCCCGTCAGGGGTGTCTTTGCTCAAACCTACGCACTGAAATTGGGCTGCTCCCGGCCAACTTCGGCTTTCTTGGCCTTCCCAAGGACAGTGTGAGGAGGGGCTGGTGGGTACAGTGGTGGGTACAGTGGTGGACATGGAAGGATGGGCGTGGCCAAGGGGAAAGCCCTGCGTTGCACCTGAATTAGGAGTACTTTATTTCAAAACTTGGATGGGCAGAAGGGGGGCCAGCCAGAATGTCTGCAAACCGGTGCGAACCTGCTGGTGCCCTGAGCACCTTTGCCAAGGGACAGGAGGTAGAGGGGAAGAGAGAGAGAGAGAGACTTGTATGCCGTTTGTCCTGCCTTCTTCCCAGCCAGAAGGGGGGGGGGGAGAGAGAGAGAGACTCTGGGTTCAGAATGTTTTCCCCAAGCAATGGCTAAGGAATCTCTCTCTGTCTTACACAAACATCCAAGGCATCAGGCTGTCTAGGGGAGGGGAAGAAGAGACCCACTGCAATGGGGTTCCCAGGAGGTCTCCTTCAGCCCACCTTGAGGGCGGAGGGGGGGAGGCGGGGGGCCTGCCTGTAGCATTTCTGGTGCTTCTGTGCCCAAGTTTCCCTCTTGGACTCTTGAACAACTGGATGGCACTGCTGAGAGAAGCCCCACAATTTCATGAGCGAGAGAGAGGCTCTTGGCCACCCTGCCTGCCCCTCCGCTGGCCAGCCATTGAGCTCCTCTCCTCCACCTTCCAGGATGATGTTGAAGATGCTGCTGATGCTGATGATTTCCTTCCGACTTCTGCAAGGGATCCCTGACCTCCTGGCCTCCCAGCCCAGCCATGGCTACCTGGAGGAGAGGGGGTCCCTGCGCTATGGGGTAGGCCAGCCGAGCCACGCCAGCCTTCTGCAGATGGTGGGAGAAGTGCCTCTCCCCTCAGGTCAGCCAGCCAGCCAGTCGGCCTCCCTCCCTCCCTCCCTCCCTCTCCTACTCTTGCTGTGGCTTGACACGGCATGGGGAGGGGGCCACGCTAGGGCTTCTAATGGGAATGACTGCACTCTGCTCATGGCACCCGCTGATGCTTCTGGAGTAGCCACACGTTCTGCTGTGCCTGTGGGCATCCTTTGCATCCGCCACACTTCCTCTTCCTTTCCTCTCACAGATTTTGACCCACTGGCTGTGGAGATGCTTGGGCCGCAGGATGGCCATGCACCGGACCCACAGGTGAGCCCCTGAGCTGCGGCTTGGCCCAGAGTCAGGCCCCTCTTCTCCCCCGCCTAGTCCTGTCCACTCCCCCAGGAAAAGAGGGATCCACCCCAGGCCTGGCCCCAGAGAGATCTGCAGTGGGTGGGGCAGGACCATGGCTTCGGGCCAGAGCTCAGTCAGGGTCAGCCTCTGGCAACAAGGGTGTCCAGGTCGGGCCTGAAAACCCCTTCCTGCAACGCTAGAGAGCTGCTTCCAGTCAGCCCAGGGAACTCTGGCCCAGATGAACCAGGCACCTGTTATGCTCTGGAGCCCAGCTGCCAGCAAGGCACATGCTGGGATCCGTCCCCCGCCCCCTCTTTCCAGTCTTGCCAGAATGGTGGTACTTGCGGCAACTTACAGCCTAGTTAAAAGAACAAGCACAATTAAATGTGCATTGTTAACGATACAGCGTAACATTAGACTAGAGCAGGGGTGTCCAAAATACGGCCCGTGTGTCAGATCTGGCCCCTGATGTCAATTCATCTGGCCCACAAAGCCCTCATTGCTCCCGGAAGTGGAAGTAAAACGTGCCTGAGGTCTCTCAGCCCGGCGGGAACCCGAGGCCGGCAGAACCGGAGTGGGGGGTGTGGGTTGGTGCGGCGAGGCTGCCCCTCCTGGTCCGGGACCCGAGGAAAGCAGGCAGACGCCCGGCCCCCGGCGGGTCTCCTCGCTCCGTTCGCCCCCCCCCGCCCCCCCGCCCCCAAATGTGCGCTGCTGCTGCCTCCCTCTTCTTCTTCTCCTCGTTGTTGCAGGCGGCGGTGGCGCCGTCCCCGGGCCGGGAGGAGCGCTCCCCTCTGCCGCTGCCCCGCCGCTGCGTCCGCCTGCAGGAGTCGTGCCTGGGCCACAAACTGCCTTGCTGCGACCCGTGCGCCACCTGCTACTGCCGCTTCTTCAACGCCAACTGCTTCTGCAAGAGGTTGAGCGGCGCCTTCCCCTGCGGCAGGAATTAGGGGGGTCCCCCTCCCCGGAGCTCCCCGCCCGCCACATGGGGCAAGAAGCAGCCCACCCACCCCGCCACCGCCCGCCGTTTGACGCTTTCAATAAAGAAGCCCCGGACAGAAAGAGCGGCTGCTGCGCCTGGCGTGTCTTTTCCCTAGGGTCGCTCGCAGCAGCCTCCGCTATTTGGGGGGGGGGGGGGGCGGAGGATGCGGGGGGGGGGGGACCGGAGCCCGGGACCCACCGGCTTGCTTTGTCCGAGAGGGGATCGGCTGAAATTTTGGCGTGGGGGGGAACCAATGCCTTTCGGACCTGAGGCGCGGGAGGCCACATCAGGTGCGGTCGGGATTCCGGGACGGGTGAAAGCTGGGCGAGACCCAGGCAGGAGTCCCCACCCCCCCAACACGTGTTCCCTCCGACTTTGGGACTTACAAAGAGTATCCAGTGATGATTTACTGTAGTCAGCGTTGGGCAGCAAAAACTTTCGCTATCACACTGTGGGGCGGAGCCTATGCCGTGGGCGGAGCCTACATCGTGGGCGATCTAGTCATGCCTGCCATATGGCCATGTATACATCTGCAAACACAGGCAGCACTGGCTCTTTGGTTGTAAATGGAGATGAGCACTGCACCCTAGAGTCGGATAGGACTGGCTTTTGAGCAAGGGAGACCTTGAACCACTTGCAGGGACAAAACCTGATTGGGCAGGGCAGGGAGGTGGGCGTGGCCACCCAATTTCGCTACACCCCCCTCCCGGGGGTGGTGGTGCAAACCTGTTGCTACCTACCAACTGCCTGCACCATTCCAGGGGCAGGTTTGCCCCTCCACAGCCCAAATGACGGCCTGTCTGGTTCAGCCATTTTACCCCTTTCCCTTCGACCTACAGGCCAAGAATTGTCTCCATAGCTCTCCAAAATCACTTCCCTCCACTATTTTCTTTAAAACTTTTGTTCCACGTGTTTATCACTAACGGAGTTTATTCCATCCTTCTGTAACACCGACTCCTGCCTGGCCAAGTGATCCTGCTATGGTCATAGAGTAGACCCTACTGCCTGCGACTCTGGCGGCAGTTAACTAACCTGACCAACCTGAGGATTAGAGGCCTTGGAAGGCAAAGCTCACAGGAAAGGGTGATGGTCCCCAAGGGGATTAAACGGTCCCACTTGAATCCCTCTTGGTGGAAGGCAGCGGCAGCTTCATCCCTATTGACCTGGGGCTGATGTTGAGGACGTGGCGTGTCAAAAGGGGTCGGGACCAGAAAGTGACTCACAGAACTGGTACTATCGGTGTCGTGATGCGATGTGGAAGGCAGATGAAAGGCCATGGTGTTCCCGGGACAAGCGTCATGGACATGAGGATAGCCAATATTCGGAATCAGATACGGCAGAAAAAGAATCTGTTTTAAAACTTTTATTTCACATGTGGATTTAATAGCTCCATTCCATCCCTCTTTAGCTTAGTCACCAAGCTCAAAATCAACTTTCCATTATTAAAACTACAATACAGTACTACTAAGCAAGAAATTGCAAGTAGATAAATAGGGACCACTTCGGTGGGAAGGTAACAGCGTTCCATGCGCTACGGTGTCTAGTCATGTCTGCCACATGACCATGGAAACGTCTGCAGAAGCAGACAGCGCTGGCTCTTTGGCTTAGAAACAGAGATGAGCACTGACCCCTAGAGTCGGATACGACTAGCTTTCGAGCAAGGGAAACCTTTACCTTTACCTATAGTCAACCTTTGCGGGTGCAACTCATGAGTAACTTTCCCAAGCTCAGAACTAACCCGGGGGTGGGGAGCCTGCCCGGGACGGATCTGACACACAGGGCCGAGAGGCAGCCCCTGCCCCCCGCAAGAGGCTCGAGAGGCAGCCCCCACTCCAGTGATGGGATGTAACAGGTTCTCACCAGTTCGCCAGAACCGGTAGTAACTTTCCCCAGTGTCCTGGAGAACCGGTAGCAGCTTTTTTTTTGGGGAAACCACCTTCGGGGATTACCTTTTCTGGTTCTCCCACTGTGCATGTGCGCCAAGCACTTGGTGTGCATGCATGCCTACAGTGCTTGGTGCGTATGCACGGCCTCCTTGCTCTCCTCCTTGTTGTCCTTGTGTTGTGGGTGGGTGGGTGGGTTGAGGGGTGTGTGTGTGCTTATTTTTATTTTATTATTATTTTTCTTTGGCTCCGCCCACAATCTCATGACATCGTTGGCTCCGCCCACACTGTGATGACATCACGGTGGGGTTTACAGTGGTGGGGTGTCAAAAATTTTACTACCCCACCGTGACACCATCAGTGTGGGCGGAGTTAACATCATGATGTCATGATGTGGGCGGGGCCAAATAAATTGTTTTAAGAAATAAAATTAAAATAAGCACACACACACCCCTCAACCCACACACAAAACTGTAAATAAATTAAATAAATTAATAAAATTAAATTAAAAATAGATTAATACAGTGAAAAGGTAAGCCCCGAAGGTGGTTGTCCCCCCAAAAGCTGCTGCTGGTTCTCCAGGACACTGGGAAAAGTTACTACCGGTTCTGGCGAACTGGTGAGAACCTGTTACATCCCATCACTGGGTGGGGTAGTAAAACTTTTGACATCCCACCACTGCCCCGCCCGCAGAACAACAACCCCGCCAGGGAGGCCGCCTCCCCAAGGCCCCTCCCTCCAGGGGGGGGGGGCAACAAGCGCGGCGGTGGCGGCGCACAACAACCCTGCCGTGCAGGCCCTCCCTCCCTCCAGAGCTCCTGCTGCCGCCGCCACCTTCTTCCCTCCCTCGGCCGTGCTCGTGGGGAGGAGGAAAAGAAGACGCGCGCCAGCCGCCTCCTCCTCCCTAGATACGGCTGAGGACAAGGAGAGGGCGTGGCCAAGGGCAGGCCTTGGTCCCGCCCACTCCTGGGCCGGAAGAGGAAGCCGAACGCCTGCGCCGGAAGAGGGTGAGGAGCGGCCGCTCTAGGAAGCCCTCGCGTCTTTGGCTGAAGGGCTCACGTGACCCAGCCCCTTCTAATTCCCGGAAGCCTCCTGGGCGCAGCAGCCGCGGTGCCTCTCTCTCTCCTCCGGCCGTCGCTGAGCCTCCCTGCCTGCCTTTCCTCCCTCTCTCTCTCTCTCGCCGCCGCCATGCCGCTGTCGTGCTTCCCGGAGCTGACGTTCAACGTGGACAACGGGTACCTGGAGGGCCTGGTGCGCGGCTTCAAGGCCGGGGTGCTCAGCCAAGCCGACTACGTCAACCTGGTCCAGTGCGAGAGCCTCGAAGGTTAGGCCGGGAGGGAGAAGGGGGTGGGGCGGGGTATTGTTATAGCATTTAAAGGTAGGACACAACGGCATCTCCCTTTGGTCAAACAGAGAAGAGTTTGTTATGCATAATAGTGATTCTCATGAGTGTTGTCACTCCAAAGATGAGAATAACATCCATTGAAAGACAGAGCATTTTTATACAGTTCTCCACGCATTTCTGCTTACTCAAAACGCCTTGACCTGATTGGCATGACATGTTAGTGTCAGGTTATACAAATTATTATTTCATACTTTCATCATAACATTTGTTTACCCGTTACAGGGGTCTCAGAGGAAACTTAAGCAACATATTCTATTTGCAACCAGAGAACATATACAGTAATACCTCAGATAACATTAGTATCGAATAACACTAAAATCGCATAACATTAAGCAATCTGGGGGGAAGAATTGCATCGGATAACATTAAGATCCTATGGGATGCTTCGGATAACAACCGCTAAAGCCTGTGTGGTTACAATGTATCTCTATGGATCCCATAGGATTTTAACATGCATTGGATAACACTAAAAATCGTATAACACCAAGACTTGTGGAACCAGGTTTTAGTGTTATATGAGGTTTTACTGTACTTCTTATGACCCAAGTCCAGGTCAACCTCACCATTTCTGATCATGGGTTATTTAGCAAACATTACTCATTTAATCGTCTAGACCTTATTCTGGTCCACGTAAGCATTGCAGTTGCCCTTTGTAAGCAGAATGTCTAAATTGCCACAGTCGCCTTAGTGCGGCTTTAGTTTCTTTAGCAGCAAGCAACGTTTTGATTTCCATTTCATTCACATTTTATTTCTATTATTTGATTATGCCACATCAGTATGGGGCTCCTTCCCCCAGGGGGTCCCTTGTGGCCTGGGCTGAGGGAGGGGGCCGCAGGGTAGGAGCCGCCTCTACCACCCACCCATTCGCCCACGGGAAACAACGGCACCCTCCTCCCTGGCCCAGAGATGGTGGTGCTCCCTCTGTGAGATGCTGGGTGTGTCTCAAACCCCCCTCCCCATTCCTGGCTGGGCATCCGTAGGAACTGAAGAAGCCTTTGGCCAAAGAAGGGGCGGGGAGGCTGAGTAGGGTTAGAAAATTCAGTGGTTCCCAACCTTCCCTTCCTTTGGCCATTCCCCATCTACACATCTCTAGCATCCTGATCCCCACCTCCTGTGGCATATCATTTGTATTAATCAAAAAAACCGAACTCTTAGTCATGTGGAGGAAGACTAAAAGGCCATTTACTTTATTATTTATTTATTTATTCTAATTTTTATACTGCCCTACTCGGTTGGGCCGACTCAGGGCGGTTCACAAGCACAGAGAAACAACAAATTTATAAACATAACATGTAAATATAAGAAAAATAATCAGTACTGTATCAACATCACAAAACATCTCAACATCATTACATCATCAAAATTCAATAGGTATCAATTTCAAACAACAATAAGAAATTACAGAACTCATCAAATTGGTTTTAATTTACTGTTAATAACTCATTCTCAACCCTCCCCCCCATCAAATTGCCCCCCTGTGGGGCGTGGAAACCACAAGGTTAGATACACCCGAGCCCCCTCAGGTGAGCCTGAGCAACCCCTGCGGGGCCAGTACAAGTGTGGCTGCCCATCATTAGGGCCTGGGTTCGGGACTGCAGGCTGGGCTTGGCCCCCAGAGGCCCCCCCTTTGCCATTTTCAGGGTTCTCTGTTTTAGACTCTTACCTTGGTCCTTCTTGCAACCTATGTGTGAGGAGTGCTGTGCCTCCATTTTGGTTCTGCCACGTGTTTCAACACAAGGTGGAATGAAAAGGTGAAAACATTTAGAATGCAAGGCTGCCCCAGGATGCAAAAAAGACTTTATCTTGTGACTGTGGCTTAAAATGTTAAGATTAAGCACAATAAAATGCAGGGGGTTAAAAATGTTCATGAGGGAATGTGAAAGTGTGGGTTTTTACAGTGGATCTACAGGAACCAAATGAATGGAAAAAGAAGTTCAAACCACCAAATATACTGTATATACTCGAGTATAAGCCTAGTTTTCCAGTCCTAAAAATGAGGTCAAAAAGTGGACTCGGCTTATACTTGGGTCACTGAGTGTGATTGAAAAAGGCGGCAACGGCGGCTAATAGCCTTCACAACCCACTTCTCCCATCCTGTTGTTGGCACATCTCAATCTGCATGGAGAAAACTCCTGCTGCATCTTATTTTCATGTACCGTATTTTGACTATTGAGACTCACTAAACAGCTGCTGCATTTGCCACCCTTGGCTTATATTCGGGTCAATCTATTTTCCTGGTTTCTCAGATAAAAATTTGGTACCTCGGCTTATACTCGGGTCAGCTTATACTCAAGTTTATGCAGTAATTTCTTACCTGAAGACCCTGAGAGAATAACTTGAAAGCAGCACAAGAGGATGATGGATGAGAGCTGCCACGTCTAAAGCCAGACTGAGTCTGATGCTGTCCCGCCTGAAGTATGAGATGGAGAGAAGGCAGGCCTCACGTTTCAGGTGGAAGGCTGCCTTTGAGTCTGTGGGAGAGATGAGATCTGGGCCCAGGACTCCTTGAATCTCCTTCTTTCCCTGCCGCCTCCCTGGCTGCCCTGCAGAAGAGCACGTCCAGGCTCCCTCCCAGGTTTCGGTTCCTGGTCAGAAAAGGAGGTTTGCTTCCTCTTCGTGATGAACAGAGAGATTGTGACTAGGCTGCCTGTTTCTCCTCCTTGGCTGCCCTCAACTTCCTGCTGCCTGATGCTGTTGGTGCCTTGTTTCCAGCTGTTGTGCTTCTTCAGAGAGAGCGTTCAATGCAACTCATCCGTGAAACCTCACTCTCAAACGTCGTTTGGTGGTCACACAACGGTGTCACACACAGACAACTACCAGGGAGTCGTATCGATGACTCCGGCATTGCTGGAAGAAGGTGGGGTCCAGTTAGAGCCATGCCTGCGTTTCCTGTTGGGAAAGGGCCATGGCCTGGCTCTTGGGGGTTTGAGACGGCACCACTGCTGCCCTGGAGTCTCCTTTGCCACAGGCCCTTCTTCTTCTCTGATGGCAGAATACATTTATTGTACCTATTCACATTTATCCCCCTTCTCACGGGAGAAGTGGGTGGTGAAGGCTGTTAGCCACCGTCACCGCCTTTTTCCATCACACTCAGTGACCCCAGTATAAGCCAAGTCCCCCTTTTTTTACCTCACTTTTAGGACTGAAAAGCTAGGCTTATACTCAAGTATATATAGTAAATGTATCTGGTAACTTTCAACCCAATAACAGGCAAGCAATGCTGGGAGCATTTGGGGCAGCCCAGAGGGCCCTTCTTGAGGGGTGCAGAAGACCTTGAGATGGGCGTGAAGTTATCAATTCTTCTCCACACTTACAGGGGTCTCTGTCAATGCGCGCCCCTCCCCCCAAATTTTTTTTGTAAAGGTCCTCTTTGGTTCTGTCAACTCTAGGCTGAAACCTTCCCTGGGGGGTTCTACGTAAGCCAGTTCTCTATGAACAGGGGATAAACATTCCTGGGGGCTCCATCCCTTTTAAAAGTTGGGTACTTCTTTCTTGAGGACTGCAGCGGCTCAAGTGGCTAAGACGCTGGCTGGGAGGTGGAAGGTCAGCAGTTCAAAACCTGAGTATTGCATGATGGAATGAGCACCTGTCTCTGCCCCTGCGCCTGCCAACCTAGCAGTTTGAAAACAAGAAATTTATTTATTTATTTATTATTTCAATTTATATTGCTGCCCTACTCCCAAGGACTCTGGGTGGCTTACAAAAATCAAAAGACTAAAAGGATGACAAATTTACAAGATAAAAACATACAAAGTTTAAAATTGCAAGTAGATAAATAGAGACCACTTTGGTGGGAAGGTAAACCTCTCCATGTTGAGGCATGTCTGCCACATGTCCACAAAAATGTCTGCAGACACAGGCAATGATGGCTCTTTGGCTATAAACAGAGATGAGCACTGAACTCTAGAGTCGGATATGAATGGCTTTTGAGCAAGGGTGACTTTTACCTATTTCTTTCTTTATACATAATAGCCCCGGCAGCCTTCTCTGCTGTTGCTTCAGGATGTTGTGGGGGGTGGGGCATTTCCTTAATTTTAACCTTGGGTGGGGGCAGGAAGGATGTTTGCCAAAGAGTGGAGATGCATTTGGGGGAGACGTGTTGAATCTTAGACTGTGAGCTGGTGCCTTCCTCTGTACATCAGTGGGTGCAGTGCTGCTGGGGGTGGGTGGGGGGGGGGTGTCTTCAGGCAGTATCCTGTAAGCATGGATTCCACCCATCTCCTCCTCTTTCTCCAACATCTGTCCCTGCCTCTTCTCCACTGGTGCCAGGATCCTTCCCAGTTACAAAATCAATGACATCAAATAACAAAACATTTTGAAGACTCCCCAGTCACAATTACAAAATGAGCGGGAGTCAAAGTGGTGCCTATTGATCTACTTGCAATGTCTTGCTTTTGCTCTGCTAGGTTGGCAGGAGCTGGGACAGAGACGGGTGCTCAGTCCACCACTCAGTATGCAGGTCTCGAACTGCTGACTTGCTTGAGCTGGATGGACTGAGATCTCTCTCTCTCTGTTTCCTTTCATATATGCTTTGCCTGGAAATTCCCAAAGATGCTCTTTTAAGCTCAGTAACCCACTGATCACTGCTGTGGATGATGGTTCTGCTTACCCAGGATGCTCTCTGGGGGCTGCAGGGACACCCAGCGCTTCAAGGGCTTTGCTCTGCTCCCCTCTTTGCCACGGTTTCTGTTTTAATTGGCGGATTCTTCTCCCGAGTACAAAGAATGTTTTATTCAGAAAAGGAAGGAGACATTCTGAGGTCTTAAGTGCTGTATAAATGCCCAGCATTGTGAAGAAAGGGGTGATTCATGCCTGCATTGGTGTAATTCACCGGATTTCCACATGTCTCTAAATGTATTTTTCCAATTGGCAAAGATCATCCGCTTGCAGCTTCCCAGTTCCACCGTGCGGGGGCACCACAGGCCTTCGCCTTCTCCTCCTCATGTCCAGGTCTATGATGTGGCTGACCTATTATATATGGGCCAGGTTTCCTTCTCTTTTCTTTTTGCTGGTGCATCCTGGCAGCCGAACGACTGCTTTGAAAGTCCTCTTAGTTTTGAGAGTCCCCTGGACAGCAAGGAGGACAGATCTTAAAGGAAATCAACCCTGACTGCTCCTTAGAAGGTCAAATGGTAAAGATGAAGCTCAAGGACTTTGGTCATCAAGTGAGAAGAGAGGATTCACTTGAGAAAGCCTTGATGCTGGGAAAGGTGGAGGGCAAAAGAAGAAGGAATGGGCTGGCCGAAAATGAGATGGCTAGATGGTATTGTAGACACAATGGGCACAGAGCTGGGCGGGCTGAGGAGGAGGAGGAGGAGGGTGGAGGACAGAAGTGCCTGGCGGACAGTGGGGTCCAAAGGGTCGGAATTGACTGTGCGACTGAACAACAACAAACGTTACCTGATTGGCTTAATCTGAGGAGCAAACTTGGAAGCATTTACCCAGAACGATCTGGGCCATCCTGTTTTGAGGTTTGCTTGAGGCACATGGAGACACATGGCCTGTGGAGAGGTGCTTGGGACTATCCTGCTCTCTAGCGCTAGTCAGGCTGGGCTTCTTTTGTGCTGCTCCCCTTCAATGATTACTTAAAATGTTGTTGTTGCCTCCAGTTCATGTGCTCTTATGCTCTCCGTGTTTTCAGGGGGGTTACGTGGACGACTGGCCATAGAGTGCGACTTTGTAGATAAGAAGTTCACTTGTTCAGGCAGGATGTGGTTGACGTAACCAGGCTTGTAAGCAGCTGTTTTCCTCTGGCGTCCTAGCAAAGAAGTAAGAAGGTCTACGTGGATTTTCTGTGCTGTCGAGCTTTTCTAGGGGAGATGTGTGGCTTTTTGTGGGTTTCCTGGAAAGCCTGAGGCAGATGCATGACATTCTTTGCACAACTCTTTCCCAGAGCAGTAGAAGCAGGGAACTGGGTGTGGTGGAACTGGGCGAGAAGGCCAGTAAAACGTCCTAGTGGAGAAGGTGATGTTTGTATCCCCTGGTCTATATGGGTAAAAAATGGACATGTGCTCTTAATCAGGGATGCCCAAACTTTCCAGGCTATGGGCCGGTCGTGTGACTCTTCTTCCCACCGGAAGCGGAAGTCAGGCGTCCCTTGCCCTCTGTTTTGCAACAGGATGAGATAGAGGTTAGGCGGCCGTTTTCTCTGCTTAAAGCCAGGGGTGCCCAAACTGCAGTCCATGGGCTGGATCTGGCCCACGGGCCTTAGTTTGGGCACCCCTGGCCTAGACCATCTTGAGTGAGGGGTCTTCTGCCCTCCTTTCCAGATCTGAAGCTCCACCTCCAGAGCACCGATTACGGGAGCTTCCTGGCCAACGAGGCTTCCCCACTGACCGTCTCCGTCATCGACGACAAGCTGAAGGAGAAGATGGTGGTGGAATTCCGCCACATGAGGAACCACGCCTACGAGCCTCTGGCCAGCTTCCTGGACTTCATCACGTGAGTGCCAGCAGGAGACCCCGGTAGGCTCTGGCACAGGAGGGGGGCAGGCTGGGAGCCACGGAGCAGCTTGGCTAGTCTTCTCTGCTGAGCAAAGGCCCACGGAAGGCTCGGCTGACAAATACTTTCCTCTTCTGTGGCCATGAAGCCAAGGAGCAACATCTCAGGGAAAGGAGGCCCTTGGCAGGCAGGCAGGCAGGGAGGGACCTTGGCGGCCAGCCCGGGTTTCCCTTCCGGCCCAGTGCCTGGTAAAGGCCATCCCGGGCATCGCAGAGCCATGCTGCCTATCTCTGGACCCTCCATGGTGAGCCTTCAGCAGCACCACCAGCAGCAGCAATGGGGAGAGGAGGAGGAGGGGAAATGCCAGCTGATCCCCATCTTCCTTGACTGGTCCTGCCAGCCAAGGTTGAGGGCTGGCAGAAGGAAGGGAAGGAAAGGAAAGAAGGAAGGGAAGGAAGGAAGGGAAGGGGAACCAGGGCACCCAGCTCTTCCCAAATCAGGTCCTGGACTCTGTTCAAAGGACAAAGTGGCCACAGAGCCCAGAGCCCAAAGTCAGCACCGTGGCTGCCACGTGGCCCCTGCAGCAGAGAGGAATCAGGTGGGGTGTGTGTGTGTGTGTCCCCTTGGGCTATCCTGGGTGCCAGAGGGGTGTAATAAGGCCATCGTTTTCCTTTACTCTGAGGAGGCCCTGCGCAGCCCTGGTTCTTGGCTCTCTCTCCCCCCCCCCCCCCCCGTGAGCCCAGGTGGTACGTGGCAGAGATGCTTCACGTGACTCTGTTGCTGGCTGGGCCAGAATCACTCCTGGTTGAGGCTTGATCAGTCCGGTTGTTCCATGCCTGGGCCTTGGTGTTGTTCTTTGGGGGGGGAGAAGGGGGGGGAAAGGCTGCCTGTTTTGAATCCTGTTTTATGGCGCTTTGCCCTTCAGGAGCAGCAGCAGCTGTAAAAAAAAAACCCTCCCTCCAGGCAGAGGCTGCTCCCACTTCCTGAAGATCCACCTGGAAAAAGGGAAAACCGGGGGGGGGGGGAGAGTAGCCTTTCCTCTAAGACGGGGGTCCCTTCTTAGAGCACTGTTGTCCTTCCATGAACTGGGAGGAGGACCGGGGTACTCCCCCCCCCCGAGACCTTGGGCTGCCCTGGGACCCACCCAGTGGGGCTCTGCAGGGGGAAGGAAAGCCCCTCCCGCCCCTCTCTCACCTGCTGGACCCCCGCCCAGGACCTGAAGCACAGCCTGACCTTCTCTACCTGTTGGGGTCAAGAACCAGCCCTCGATGTGCAAAGTGCATGTGGCCCAGGTGGGGTGGGAATCGGCCACTGGGGAGGCATGAATTGCCCCCCTCCGACAGCCCAGGAGCCCCTGAGGGACTTCTAGTTCCCAGAGAAACACAGAATTGGGTGTGGGGTGTGTGTGTGTGTGTGGGGGGGGAGGCACGTCCTCCTTCCTTGCCTCTGTGCCCTGGGGAGGTCCCAGCAGAACGTGCCCTGCCGTCCTTCCCTGCAACCCCCCCCCCCCAGTGACACACACACACCGGCTTTCCCCCCTCTCTCCAGGTACAGCTACATGATTGACAACGTGATCCTCCTGATCACGGGGACCCTCCACCAGCGCTCCATCGCGGAACTGGTGCCCAAATGCCACCCCTTGGGCAGCTTTGAGCAGATGGAGGCCGTCAACATCGCCCAGACCCCGGCCGAGCTCTACAACGCCATCTTGGTGGACACCCCTCTGGGTGAGGAGGAGGAGGAAGAAGGGCTTGGAGGGGAGGGCCTGCAGCCGGCCTGGTCAGGGACAGACGGACATCTATGGGGTCTGTTGGCCTCTTGTTTTTGAAGAGGACTGCCGGTGGATCGCCATTCACTGCCCATGCCTTCCACTGCCCATGCCTAACCCACCCAACCCTGGGCATCGCACGCGTGAAGAATTCACTCCTTGCCATGAGATGCCCCTGTGGAGATGCTACCGGCTGGCCGGCCGGCCCACCCTCCTATGGCCCTCGGCAGGGACCTGCGCAGAGCCCTGGATGGGTGGGTTGGCTGGTTGGCCGGCCAGCTGGCCAGCCATCCGGCCCCTGCTTTGCCCCCCCCCTTTCTTCCCCTTGGGTAATTCTTCTTCCCTTTGCCTTTCAGCTGCCTTCTTCCAAGACTGCATCTCGGAGCAGGACCTGGACGAGATGAACATTGAAATAATCCGGAACACTCTCTACAAGGTCAGGACTCGGAGAAAGAGAGAGAGAACGCGAAGCGTGTGTGCATGTGTGTGTGTTTCTGAGAAGTGAAAGTATTGACGGAGGAAACTGTTTTTTAAAAAAAGATAAGTATCTGGGTTTTCACAGCAGGAAGCCCAGTAGCGCAGTGCGTGTGAGCATGTGTGCGTGTGGGTTAGGTTTTTGGAGGGCTTCATGTTATGGGAGGTCATCGGTTTGCTCCCCGGCAGCCTCCATCTGGCCCCCTGGGTTCACGTGGGCCTCGGTGGCTGGCACGCAGGCTTCTCTCTTGTCAGGGCCTGCAGAGACGAGGCTGGCAAAGGTCCTTTTGAGCCCCCTCCCTCCCTGCACATTGTGGGGGTCTGTCTTTACTCCCCACCCCCAAAAGCCTCTGCCACCACTTGTCCGTTGCCTGGCCTCCGTACCTGGCCTCAGGGGTGCCTGCTTCGTCCCTGGCTGAGTGCAGGAGGGAGGGTCTGGGCTGCCTGCTGGGCCCTTCCTTCCCCAAGGCAGGTGGCTGGTCACCCCCCCTGCTGCCGCCGCCCCTGTCTTGCAGAGGAGCCCTTTGCCTCCTCCAGGCCAGGCTGGGAGGCCCAGAGAGAGGCTGGTGGGCCGCGGGGTCTGCTGGCCAGAATACCCGCTTGGCCCCCTTGTCTCGTGGGCGAGGCCCCTCCCCTCCTGCCCTTGGTGCCCCTACTGTGGGCGAGGGCTTTGCCCGGCCGAAGAGGCACCTCGTGTCTCTGGTGGGACTCTTCGGAGCCGGCTTGGGTGGGGGGAACATGCTCTGAGCATCACTCTGTGAGGAGATCCCCCGGCAGCATTGGCACCCTGAGAGCCAGAAGCGGGTGGATCACGGGGGGGGGGCTCTCCAGGCCAACCGGAGGGCTGGCTGCTTCCTCCCTCCGCCCCCGGGTGTCTCCCTCAGGTGTGTCTTCCTTAGCCTCTTCCTTGCTCTCTCCACAGGCTTACCTGGAGTCCTTCTACAAGTTCTGCACAGCCTTGGGGGGCACCACTGCCGATGCCATGTGCCCCATCTTGGAGGTAGGACCTGATTCTCGCCCCCCCAATTCCACCACCCCCTCTCTTCCCCCCCCCCCCACTTTGGCTTGGCTTCCCCTGAGAAGAGGGTCTGGGGGGGGCCTTCTCTGATCCTTCCTCACCCGCCCTTTCCTTGCAGTTTGAGGCTGACCGCCGAGCCTTCATCATCACCATCAACTCCTTTGGGACGGAGCTCTCCAAGGAGGACCGGGCCAAACTCTTCCCCCACTGCGGGAAGCTCTACCCGGAGGGCCTGGCCCAGCTGGCGCGGGCCGACGACTACGAGCAAGTGAAGGCCGTGGCCGACTTCTACCCAGTAAGTGGCGCCCGCGGGGGCACCTGCTGGTGGGGAATGGGGAGGGGGGGGCCTTTGACCAAAGAGATTGCAAGGGGGGGACGCTTCTCTTGGCTAATCCAGTGTGTCTTCCCCCCCCCCCCCCAGGAGTATAAACTGTTGTTTGAAGGGGCCGGGAGTAACTCTGGCGACAAGACTCTGGAGGACCGGTTCTTTGAGCATGAGGTGAGCGGTCCTGCCTTCTGGGCCCCTCGGGGTGGGTGGGACGGGACAGGACGGGACGGGACACGCTGGGCAAGACTCCAAGCCGTGGCCTTTGCCCAGGAAGGAGCAGGAGGCCTTCGCCTGTGGGTGACGAGGGGCCCTGAGACTGGGTCAACGATCCCACCGCCACGCCCCTGGCCGCCTGCATGGGGGTTACGCGAGGTGTGTGAAGCCTTTGCATGAGACGGTTGCCCGGCCTGGCCCAAGAGGCGGCCGCTGGGCATGAGCCTGCCTCGGAGTTGCCTCACTCCCTGGGCGTTCCATGGGTGTGTGTGTGTGTGGTGAGAAGGCCCTCCAGTCCCTCGGGTGGCCCCAGAGGCCACCAGGGGGAACTCCTGGGTCCATCAGAGGCCCAGTGGGGGCCTGAAGGGCAAAGGGCCGGTGGGCCGCTTTACCCAGTGCGCGTGTTGCCTTGGCAGGTGAAGCTGAACAAGCTGGCCTTCCTCAACCAGTTCCACTTTGGCGTCTTCTACGCCTTTGTCAAGCTGAAGGAGCAGGAGTGCCGCAACATTGTCTGGATTGCCGAGTGCATCGCCCAGCGCCACCGGGCCAAGATCGACAACTACATCCCCATCTTCTAAGGCGGCTCTTGGCTGGACCCGTCCTCCTTGGGGGGTGGGGGGTGGGGGGAGCCCAGGGGGTCCCTCCCGGCCCCCTCCCCAAAGAAGGAGGATTCTCAGGGAGCCACGGAAGGGGCCCTGGCCCAATTCATGCCCCCCCGCCCCCCTCGGCTCCCTTGACAGGGGCGTCGTCTCCGTGTTTGTGCTCTTGTGTTCAGTATCCCTGGCGGGGGGGGGGGGGCTCAGCTCCCTCCCCAGTTTCTGCCCAGTCGGGCTGTGGTGGTTCTTCCTTCGGGGCGGGGCGGGCGGCCTCTTTGCGGCCCCTCCACTTGGGCTCCCTTTTAAGGATGGCGTGCCTGCGCATGTGTGTATTTGCACAAAATCCTGCCTTGGGGTCACCAGTCCCGTGGAGTTTGCACTCCGTCCCCTCCTCTGCAGTCCCCCCCCCTTTTGCTGGCATTGGAAGATTCCACTCCACCACCCCCCATTGCCTCTTCCTTTGTAAAGGTATCTTTTTTGGGGGGGGGGGGAGCAGCTCCCATCCATTCCATGGTGTATTGCTGAGCCCCGCTCACCTTCTCCCTCTCTGAGCAGGAAACCCCCCCTCCAAGGGGGGGGGGCTCAGGGGCCTGAAAGCCCCCCTAGGTGTGCCGTGATGCCCCTGACATTTCCCTCGCCCTCTGGTGGAGACCCGAACCATGTGTCCCCCCCGCCCACTTGCCACAAGCAAAGGCCTCTCCTAGGAAAAGCCCCTCCCAGGCCAGCCTCTCTCTTGTGAATGAATTGGGGGAGGGGAGTCCTGTCAGCCTCCTCCTCTTTGTAGACTTTAGAGTAAGCAATTGGGGAGGGGAGGCAGCTGGGGGGGGCTTGAGGGAGGTGTGGGAGGGGAGGAGGGGCTGCCTGGCTCCTTGCTTGTGCCCCCCCCCAGGTTTAAACACCTTTGTGTTCATTCTACTGTGAAAATAAATTATTCCCCAAACCTCAGGTCCCTCTTTCTCTCTTTTGCCCCCAATGCCCCCCTCTTGCCACCCCCAGGGCCAGACCTCCCTCTTTCCCTCCCAGACAGAGAGGCTGGGGCTGAGCATGGAAGTGGGGCTCCTCCCATGGTAGTGTGAGAGAGAGGCAGGATGATGAAGATGAGGATGATGAGGCCGGCCGGAGGTTGACTCTCTTGGCACTTTTATTTGCAATGACGGTTCACTCCCTGGCACAAGGTTTGGAAGGACCGCCTGGCTCTGAGCAGGCCGTGGCGGAAGTGGGGAAGGGGGGGCCTTTGGCTGAGCCCCAGGAGAGGAGGAGGGGGGTTGCCCAGGGCAGGGCAGGGCAGCTCCGCTCCCCAAGGGCCCCCTGAGCCATGGAGGCAGCTGGGATCCAGCAGCAGCAGCAGCAGCAGCGCGAGAGGAAAGGCAAGGGGTGCCCTGCCCCGCCCGGCCTGCTTACCCTGAGTCCATTCAGCCCCGTAGGGCAGCCTGGTTGCCCCGAGCCGACGCTTACAAAGCAGGGGAAGGGCCCCCCCAGTTCCTCCTCCTCCTCCAGCAGCAGCCCTGGCCATGGCAGCCGCCCTCTGGCCTGGCCCAAACAGAGGAAGGGGTGGGCGATGCAGGCGGGCCTCCCAGGGTTTGGGGTTTGGAGAGTCACCCTTGTCCTCCCCCCCCCGGGAGATCTTGCACTGGGTTGGGCCAGTGGGGCCGTGGGCATCGCCCTCCCCAAACGTGGAGGGGGGGAACACACAGAAGAGACCCAGGGGACATTGAGCTCACCACCACCCTGAGCCCCTTTGCAGTGGTGGCCGTCGCGAGGGGAGTTCCTGTTCCCAGGAGCCCCCTTGTGGTTTGGTCCCTGCCCCCCCCCTTTCACTGCTGCGGCTGCTGCGGCTGCTTGGCTCGGAGGCCCCTGGGCAGCCTGGGGTTGATGAAGAAGGCCTTGAGGAAGAGCTCGCGGGCCCTGCTGGGCAGGTAGTGGTGGATGAAGTACATGAGGCCCAGGCCCCTCCCCGGGTAGTACTTCCTCCGGGGCTGCGGGGAGAGGAGCCCGTCCACGATGCTCTCCACCACCAGGCTCAGGTCCTCCACCGCCTGCCGCGTGAAGCTCAGGTACTGCCTGTGGATCTCCTCCACGTACTCCTCCCCGTAGGCCTCCAGCAGGTCCGGCGGGAGCGAAGACAGCAGCTGCTCCTTCTGCTTCTGCCAGTAGTCCGGGTTGCAAGAGTTGCCTGCAAAGAATTGGCCCGGGGAGGGGGGGATGTTAGGGTACGAGATGGGGGTGGCCAAAACTTTTGGGCCGTGGGGCTGGTCACGTGGTTCCACCAGAAGCGGAAGTAAAACGCCTTGCAATATTTTTTGCGACAGGATGAGAGAGATTTTAAGCTGCCATTTTCTCTGCTTAAAGAAGGGCTGCACAAACTACAGTCAGTGAGTCAGATCCAGCCCCTGATGCCAATTCATCAGGCCCATGCCGCCTTTGTTGTTCCCGGATGCAGAAGTAAGACGCACCTATTGAGGCGACGTGGGCTGGATGAATTGGTGTCATGCGCCAGATCCGGCCCACAGAGCATAGTTTGGGCACCCCTGGGGCAAAGGTTCTCCAGTGAAGCCCTTTGCCCGCCTTGGAAGCTGCTGCTTCAGCCTCTGCCCACAGGAACCCCTTCCGTGGCTGGCCTGGCATTTGGGCGCAAGGGCGTTTGTGGGCACTTGGGGGTGGAGGGGGCTTTCCTGGCCTTTCCCAGCCACCTCCTTACCTGTCTTGAAGTACCCGGGCAGGATGACGCTCACTCGGGTCCCCCAGGGGAGCAGCTCAAACTGGAAGGTGTCCATCAAGAGGCTGAGGGCGGCTTTGGAGGCCCCGTAACTGGCCAAGCAAGGGAAGGGCAAGTTGCCTGTTGATTAAGAGAGAAGGGGAGGGATGAGGGCCAGGCCCCCCCAATCGCCCACGGCCCACCTCAGTCCCTGGCCTGTGTACAAGACCCACCAGGGGAGGGGTCTTTTCTGCCTTCGACCCCTCCCCTTTTAAGCTGAACTGGGCGGGGCTGCTTGACTAAAGCTTCTGACCCACACCCAAAGCTCATGGGGGAAGCTCAAACGGCACATGGCCAGAGGGACCCCGTGGGTGCCTCGGGGGAGGCAGATCCTGCGCAGTGCAGAACCGCTGCCCCTCCTTCCCTTTGGGATCCGGCTTCCTGGCTCACCTGCCGGGCTGCTGACGGTGACGATCCTCCCTCGGGACGCGCGCAGCAGGGGCAGGAGGCCCTTGGTTAGCTCCAGGGTGCCAAAGAAGTTCACCTCCATGCAGGCGCGGAAGTGGTGTAGCGGCACCAGCTCGGCGTCTGCGATGATGTCGTTGAAGCCGGCATTGTTCACCAGGCCCCAGAGCCCTAGAGTGGAGGCAGGAGGGGAGGCGCATGGGAAGGATCCCTTCTCACACGCCTCTCTCTCAATCCAAGGCCAGGCCAGGGAGGAGGAAACCAATGGCCGCCCTTGGGCGCTTCACCTGCTTCCTGAGACCTCTTTATGGTGGGAGGTGTTTGTGGGGAAGGAACAATGGAGCTCCCCATGGGCACAAGTCAAGGATCATGGGCTTCATCCTTGGCATCCGACCAAGTCAGGTTCAATTTGGTCAAGTGGACATCACTGTGAATGAAGAAGCCACATGCAGAGTGACAGGAGGCCTCAAGCCTAGACCGGTTGAGAGACTCAACCACTTAAGATCAGGAGAGGAGAAGTGGACCCTGAGATTGCTAAGCCAGAGAAATGACCCTCGACCTCCTCTGAATGGAGATGATGAGCCTCAAGCCTACCAGGGCTCAGATCCAGGAAGAGCTTTGGGGCAAGAACAAACGTTCTTGAGGGGAGGCGAGAGCAAAACCAAATTAGAGGATGGAGGAAGGAGCTCCCTGGAGAAGGAACATCTCATGAAAGGAGGAGGAGATGGCTGAGGATCTCCACCTCCCCCACATCACTTGGAGGACCTTGAATAGGATAAGGGTTGGGATCCCTCAGTGAAAGACCAACAAACAGGCTCAAGTGGGGGATGCTGGTGGACAACAAGACACTGGATGTGGAGAGACAGAATCCATGGGCTCATTTGCTGGTCTGCCAATGACTGCCAGAAACCGGCACCGATGAGTTTGGCCAAAGCCAAGCAAGGGGCTTCATTTTGGCCATCCAGGGTTTGATCGGGACATGAAAGATGGAGAAGGTCCATCCAGGAGGCCCATCCCATCCCCGGGGCCTCACCAGTGTCCACTGTCTGGGCCTTGATGTAGCTCAGGGCCCTCCGGATGTCCTCTGGTTTGGTCAGGTCCATTTCCAGCAGCCTGAGCCGAGGGGAGCAGCTCCGCTGCAGCTCTTCTGCCCCGGTGCCATTGAGGTCCAGCACGCTGGCAAAGACAGTCAGCCCCAGGCGGTCCAGCTGAAGGGCCACCGCTTTACCAAAGCCCGAGTCACAGCCTGGAAGGGAAGGCAACACAAGGTCTCCGGTGGGCAGCAGGAAGGGGGCCCCTGGTTCTCTCTCCCTGGGAGGATCCGGCTCTTGCCCGTGAGGAAGGAGGGTTCCCTTCATGGATAAAGAATCATGGTGGTGGTGGGTAGAATAAAGAGGGAAAGTCCCATGAAAGAAATGGGGTTGTCAGGGGGTCTGGGATGCAACGGGGTGGCCCGGAGGCTGAATTGGGCGAGAGGGGAATTAAAAGGGGCCACCAAGAATATGGGGATCCCCCTGAGTTCCCAATTCTCCACCATGTAGAGCCCAATGGGAGCACTTCTTCCCTCACCCCAGCACAGAGTTCACCCTGCCCCTCTACCCAGCAGCCCAACGAGAGCACTTCTTCCCTCCCCCAGCACAGAGTTCACCCCGCCCCTCTACCCAGCAGCCCAATGGGAGCACTTTTTTCCTCCTCCCCCAGCACAAAGTTCACCCCGCCCCTCTACCCAGCAGCCCAACGGGAGCACTTCTTCCCTCCCCCCCAACACAGAGTTCACCCTGCCTCTCTGCTCAGCAGCCCAATGGGAGTGTTTCCTTCCTTCCCTGTTGCTGTCTTGGCACTTTGTGATCAATAAGTGGGTTTTGGGTTGCAGTTTGGTCACTCAAAGGTCTCCAAAAGGTTCACCACCACTGGCCTAAATCTTTGGCTCTCTTATGCTTCTGCTTCCCTACTGGAAAAAGGAGTTGTGGGTCGGGGGACCCACACACCCTGTTTCATCCTCAAATGCAGCTAGCAGCCCACTTGGGTTGGCAGGCAAGGGGGCGGGGAAAGCCACCAGGGATTCCCACACAACGGAAGCAGAAGCAGCACAACCAGCAGTGGAGAGTATGAATGGGCAGTGGCGTAGGGTGGAGGGGGGTGGCCTGCCCCAGGTGGCACTTTTTGGGCTATGTGTGTTCTTGGACTACAATTCCCAGAAGCCCTAATGGGAGTGGGTGCTGGCGTGCACCAGGGGGCAGCAAATGCGGCTTATGCCCCGGGTGGCTGAAATCAAGGATACACTACTGCGCATGGATGCGCAATTTCAGGCCTCTTCCTCACAGCTCCTGGGCCTGCCTTGGGAGCGGGGTGTGGGGGCACTGGGCCTTTGCCAGCCTGCTCCAGCCCTGGCTGGGATGTGACCCCGTGCACTCCACCACCACCACCACCACCACTGTTGACTCAGTCGCGGAGCTCCTGCTATTTACGTGCTCTCCAAACAGCCAGAAACAGCCAGCCGAGCTTATCGCCTGGGCCATCGCACAAAAGGAGGCGCTAAAAATAGCCACCTCGGCTTCACCTGCCCCAGCTTGGCGCTCCATTAACTTTGCCAGTTTGAGGCGGCTGCTGTTGGCTGGTGTGCCAGAAGCGGCCTTGCCCGCCTCGTGTGGTCACACAGCCAAGTCTGCCTGCAGGAAGCAGCGCTCTAAGGGTGGGGGGAGGAGGGGGAATGGGGAACCTGGTCAAAAGTCCACCTTGACCTCTGACTGTCAAGCCCGCAGGTCAACAGGAAGGAGAGTGCCGGGCATCTTCTGGTCCTTTCAGAAGAGATCCAGGCCACCTTCCTTTCCGAATAGAAGCGCTTCTGACTCAGCCAAAATTCACATCATGCCTTTGGGTCCTGCCCTTGCCTTGCCATGGCTCCATGAGATGAAGCCACAGAGCGGACGGACCTCCCTCCCTCCCTCCGTCCTTCTGGCCACTGGGCTAATGCAACCAGAGGGTAGCTAGCCAGGGAGCTGCTGGTGGCGGCTGAGCCCAGGAACTGGCCCTGGTGAAGCACTTTCTACTGCAAGGAGCTCTGGACCGGCAGCGGTGTGACTAAGAAAGGGGGAAATCTGCCGCTGGCTCTTGGAAGGCGTCGGTGCTTTACGCCTTGCATCCGTCTTCTTGCCACCGTTAATATCCCTTCCTCGCCTTCTAATGCATTTATGCCTTGACGCTCAGCCCAACGTATTTAACGAGATCAAAGCCACTGCCCTGGGGGCTCTCGTGGTCCTTCAGTCGCTCGCCACCTGCGTGGCTCGGCTGGAAGGAGACCTCATCAACCCCAATGTCCCTCTGCCTCTTCCTTGAAGGCAGGCAGGTGGCCTCTTTATGGTTCTAGACTCCTGGGTGAGGGATGGGGCTCCGGGATCAGCCACCCACTCCCGGCCGCCTGAGCCGACCGCTGCCCCCGCCTGAAGCCCCTTTCCTGGACCCAGCTGTGCAATTGTGCAATGTCCCAAGAGGAGTGAGCGCTCCAGGGAGGAGTCAAAGGCCTCTGCCAGGAAGTCCACACCCAAGTGCTTCAGCGGAAGGACTTCCGTGCCGAGCACTACCACCTAACAGGTTGTGGAGGGTTTGGCAACAGCCTTTTGCCCCGACACCACAAGCAAGCACTCAAGTGCTGGTGAAAGAAACCCGGGTCAAGAGGGAGAGGCCAGGAGCCAAAGGAAAGCGGAGGAAAGTGGCAGGATAATAAAACCCTCGCGGTTACCAGCTACTCCCCCTATCAACCCACACCATAAGCCCAGGTAACCCTGGGAAGGACCCACACCCTGTGCCCACACCCAGTCGTGCCAGCTCTAGCCTCACAGCTCCCTTGGCAGCCGTTGATTGTTCTGTCACGCAGTCAAGTTTGACCCTTGGGGGCCCCGCCGCACACCAGGCTCCTCTGAGAGGCAGGGGAGCCCTCCTCCTCCATAGCCCTGCCAGATGCATGCCCAGCGCATCAACGATGCCACCTAGCCACCTCATCCTCTGCCGCCCCCTTCTCCTTTGGCCCTCCATCTTTCCCAGCCTAAAGGCTTTTTCAAGTGAGTCCTCTCTTCTCCTTTGGTGGCCAAAGTCCTTGAGCTTCAGCTTCTGTCCTTCCAAGGAGCAGCCAGGGTTGGTTTCCTTTTAGGATGGACTGGTTGGGTCTCCTGGCTGTCCAGGGGAACCTCAAGGGTCTCCTCCAGCACCACAGAGTCCAACGGCGCCTGTTCTCCTGCACTCAGCCTTCCTTAGGGTCCAGCTCTCTCGGCCATACGTGACAAGTGGGAAGTCCAGGGCATTGACTCTGGTGACTTTTCTTGGCCGGGGGAGGTCTCTGCTCTTTATTCTGCCACCTACGTTTCCCATGGCTTTGCCTCCCCAGAAGGAATCAATAGGGCTGTCCCTCATCTCTCCCCACCCATCCCTGCACACCCCGAGACCTCCAGGCAGCTCCCTGCCCTCCCACTTTCCCTCGGGACCAAGAGCCACCCAGGACTGGCCCTGCTTCCAGACATGGCCAGCGGAGGGGGAACCCCAGGGCCAAAGGCTGCACCTCTGCCCTTAAGGACAGACCCCAGTGGGCAGGCTAGGAAACAGCTGCTGGGCGAGAACTGGGTTTTTCGGGGGCCTTTGCCCACCCGTCTCCTGCACAGGCAAGAGAGGTCCTTAATGGCTTGCGGCATGGATGATGGAGGGACTCTACCACCCGCAGCAGCCTCAGTGGCCGTTTTGCTGGAGGCTGCCCTAGAGAGAGGCAGGAGGATGGGTGGGTGGGTGGCCTCCCCCCATGCCCCCCCGGCTTGGCTTCCTCCAAGGGCCTGGCAGGAGAGGGGTCCCACCCACCTCCAAGTGAAGCCTCAGCCAGGCCAGAGGAGGAGGAAGAGGAGGAAAGGGGGAGCTTTTTTTTGCTTGCCCCATGCCCAGCCTGGTCTTGCAAGGGCAGAACTGCAGCACAACTGCTGTCTGTCTGTCTGTCTTTCTCTCTGTGTGTCTGTCTCTGTGTATGTGGTTTTCCCTGTCTCTGAGAGAAAGGAAGGAAGAAGGAAATAAAGCAAACAACCCCCCTCTCTCCCCCCCGCTCTCACCCCCATGGCCAAGGGTACAGGTTGTTCTTTTTGCTGCTGATGGCCCGACTGATAACTTCCTTTCCCAGAGATTACAAACCTCGGCAGGTTTATGGCAACATTAACCATTAACAGTGACACACCAAGAGCCAGCAGAGAGAGAGAGAGAGATGCACATCTAAGAGCAGCCTCCCCCCCCCCCCGTCTCCGTGCTCCAACTGGGATAACCTTGGAGGGTCAGGATGGGACCCTCCTTCCCTCCCTCCCACCCACTGAAGGCTTTTGGTCCCGAGGAAGTCATGCCTCTTGTCCCCCCCCCCCCCCCGGCCTGATTCCTCCGTTTGGGAGCCTGTGACAAGACTGTGAGAAAGGGACATTTTACGATTGTTTTTATTACGATTCTAATCTGGCCAGAGAATTAAGCTTTGTGGTGATAATAAAATGGAGAGTTGTGGCAACAGGCAAAAGGTCCCCCCAGCCCCCCCCCCCGTGGGTGGGGGGGAGGGAATGGGAGGTCTCTTTCTGGGAGGCCAGCGTTAAAACAGAGGCCACGGCAAGTAGGGAACGTGGGGCTTCTGTGGCAGAAATGGCAGGCTTTCTGTGCTCATAAAGACAACTGCAAATGGACCAGGCCTCCCTGGATTCTCCCAGGGCTCTCACAGCAGGCCGGTCCGGCTGGGGCCAGGGGAGGGCAGAAGCCGCAGGGCAGCAAGGCAGAGCCACGGCCTCTTTCCCAACAGTGCAGAGCAGAGCGGCCCAGCTCTGGCCAAGACCTCACAGGGTGGCAGAGGTGCCACACACAGAGACACAGACCTGGGGGGGGGGGCAAGGGTTGCTGGGGAGCCAAGAGGAGCGTGTGGGCAAAAAAGACCCCAGGGCAGGGGGTCTTGCTGTGCTTCAGCCTCTGTGCTGGGGGGTCTCCTGGGTCTCTTCCTTCAGCCTCTGGGAGAGAAGTGGAGCCAACCCCCCCAGGAGGTTGGAGGGGTGTGGAGATCAGTGAACTGAGGTGAGGAAGAGGAGGAGGAGGAAGGAGGAGGAGGAGGAGGAGAAGGAGAGGTCTGTGGGGAAAGGCAGGAAGGGCTGGGGAAATCTGGCAGCAAGAAAACTTAGCCATGGAAATGCACCCTGCAGCTTTCTTGTCCTTCCTGGATCCAGGAAAAAGGCAGAAACACAGGTACTTTACCCAAGGGAGGAAACGGATTCTGGGCTGTGCCCTCCTCCCCCCGTGCCCATTTAGAGAAGGTGCCACTTCCTTCTGTGCCCGCCTCTCCCCTTTCAAAGGGACACCGGGGCTTTCTGGGAGCCCCCTCAGGGTGAACACCAGCTCCAAACACCAGCTCAAGGCCACCGATTCTTTGAGGTCATCAGTCCCAAGGGGCCACCGGTTAAATTACAAGGTGGGGGCTCCCCTTCTCTGTTCACCTCCACACCCTCTCAAGTGTGTGTATTGGGGGGGGGGGCAGACCTCCATTCAGGCACTGGGGGGAAGGCCTGCAGGGATGTGGGCTCTGGGTTCCCTACCTCAGATCATTGGGAACCTAATGCCTCCCCTCCACAAAGTCTGGCTGTCGGCACCTGCTCCATCACCCTAGCCCTGTGCCTCCCACTGGATTTTGGCAAGTGCCACCCTCTCTCTCTCTCTCTCCTTTGGAGAGCATAAACAGACATGATGTGCAGCCTGTGATTGGCGCTGACAGCCTCTTAGTATAAGAGGGAAGAGGTGGTTGCATTGTGGGTTTCCTGTCCGAGCACTCCAGGCTCCCAAGGCACACCCACAAAACAAGAGGGCGAGCGAGCCAATGTGCAAATTCCCGGAGGAGTAGAAAGCTCCCCCCCCCGACTGCACTCAGATGCTTTTGCCAGTGGAGGATTTCTCTTTTCTATCGAGGTGCTGCCTATGAGGGCTCTTTCTGCCTTGAGCGCAGAAGTCGTGCTGCAAGGGGGAGAAAGAGCCTCCCCTTCCCTCTCTTTCCCTCCCGTGCCCTGCTCTGCTTTCCAGCCCTTCTCGATGCTGCTGTGGCAGCTGCCGAGGCAGGGGCCGGGAGGATCGCTCCATGAACGAAAGTGGGTGGGTAGGAAATGGACGCGGCTCCGCTTTTATGCGGTTGGGGGTTTGCTTTGCTTCCTGCAGCTTGGCCTCCCTGGGCCATTTGTTCTCTTGCGGTTTTCAGTTCGTGGAAAGACCTCGCGTGGCCAGTGTGTGTTTTGCGCAGACCTAAACACGTGGGAGCTCAGCAGAGTCAAGAAGCACAACTCCTCCTTTGAGCACAGCAAACCATTCAGAGCAGAAAAACCCAGCGGTTAAAGCGAGGCTGGTGCGAGGGTTCCTGTGTTCTCAAGGGGTGGGGCCCACACTTCGCCACACTCAAGGTAAAGCAGGAGGGAGCCTGGATCCGACCCAAGGTGTTCTGTTGTGAAATGCTTTGTGCCACCCTGGAAGTCTGGCCAGGCCCTTCCAGTCAAGTAGGCACCTCCTTGGCTGCACACCAGACTCAGCCAAATCCTACCACCGGATGGGCCTGATCCAGACCCGTGAGAATGAGTTCTGCCTGCCAAAAGAGGGGATGCACTTCCAGAAGGAAGCAAAGTGAACTTGCACATGGGCTCAGATCTGGAGCACACTTAGACCTGAGAAGTGGCAAGAGTCATTTCAGACTCTATAGGGTGGTGGGTGGGTGGGTTGGCTGGTTGGTTTTCCTGTTTGGATGCCCGAGATTTTGCTCCCTAGAGTCGGATCTGGTTCTTTCATTTCATTTCATTCATTTCATTTCATTCAGTCCAGAAGTGGGGGGACTCTGGTCCACTTCACTTCCAGTGCCTGGGGGGGGGGGGGTGGGTGGGTCCTCTGTTGGTCTTGGAGCTGTCCCTGGTGCTGCAACCCTCTCCCTGCCTGCCTCCCTCCCTCCAGCTCCTGAACCACTTTGACACCTGGAGTAGCCGACCTCTTTCCTGCCTCCTCCTCCTGGGATCGTGGCCTGGCCGGTTCCCACCATCAAACTTCAAGGAGCCAGAAAGGGTCCCCAGGGCTGCAGGGCTGGCTGGGGAGGCTCCTTCAAAAGCAGCCAAGACACACACCCTGAATTTCCTGGCCTCTTTCTCCCCAGGGATGGCTCTGGTTCTGGCCCTCCCCGCTGGCCTTGCTGCCACTCCAGCTGCCACTGCTGGGTCTACTCGGCTTCTTAATCCCTCTGTAAATGCCTGAGTAGGAAGCTGAGCTCAGTCTAAACAAACAAAGGAAAGGAGAGCAAGGTGGGCAGGACGACGACAGAGGAAGAGACACGCGCGCCTGCTCCAGACTTTCACCCAGGAGGTCAAACCAGGTTTAGAAAGGTTCCCCAGGAGTCCTTGGAAGATGGAAGAGGCCACTCAAGCCTTCCAAAGAGGGAGAGGGAGAGGGAGAGGGAGAGGGAGAGAGAGAGAGACGGGAATGAAGGGAGGGGGGCGCATGACCACTGGCTCCATCCTCTGAGGGTTCAGCTTCCATTCAGGGCCTCTTTCATGGCTTGGACTGGCCTGGCCATTCCCTGCTGTGCTGCCCCCCCTTTCCAGGAACTCAGGGGTGGGGTGGGGGGGTGTCTCATTACTCCTGCTGCCCCACCAGGCTGGACGGGAGAAGAGGGGCCCTGGGGTTCCCCAACCTCTTCCACTGGAGGTGGGTCCCTGGGCCAAGAGCCAGTAGGAAACCCTGCCCCCCAGGACCTCAGAGCCCCCAACATGGGGTTTCCTCAGCTCCTGGTGCCTGGGTGGGTGGTTCTTGCACAGTGTATGTGCATCGACCAGGCTGTTGCACATTCACACGCATACCCAGCTGCCATTGTTCTCAAACTTCTCCCCCCTTTGTTTCCTCTCGGCACCCCCATCTCTTCCACTCCCCTGGCTAGGGAGCCTTTGGGCACCAGGGGAGTCTCTGCACATTTCCTTCTACCTCTCCCAGACTGAAGCCCCAAACAGAACACCCCCAAGAGGGCTTGGCTCGAGGGTGACCCACCTTTGGGGAATGGAGTCACTTCTCACCCCCCCCCCCCGGGGGGGCAGCAGGGGGGGATTCTGACACGGTTGATGGGGAAACAGCAAAGGCCCAGGCCCAGGTCAACACAGGAAGCAATCAGACTTGTCAGGGAAATCTCTCAGACCGGAGCATTCTCTCTCCCCCTCCCCCCCCTTGCAAACTAAGGGCCTCTTCTCTGCCCCCCCCCCTGGGGACCAGAACCAAGACCACTCATTTCCCAGTTGTGCAACCAAGAGAATTTCAGCCCCTCAACATGCACCCCCCCATCCCTTTGCTTCTGTCTCCAAACCAAGTCCAAATCTGAATTAGAACAGATCCAAGGACCGCCAAACCAGAGCCGGGGGTGGGGGGTGGGGGAGAGATGATGGTGTCCGACTAAATTCAAAACACTGGAAAGCGAGGCCGCCTCTTCCTTACAAAGCAGGAAGACCCCAGCAGCCAGAGACTGGCTTGTTTGCTTGCTTGCTGGGCCCCACCAGAGCACTTTGCCCAAGCCTGTTTCTTGGCTCTGATGCCCCCCAGGGTGGGTCAACTTTATCCCCAACCCCAGGCGGGACGTTTGTGTTCTTGCCTCCACGGGTGGTTGAAATGCTCCACCTCAGAACAGGCCGAAAGCAACAAACCTTGCCTGGCTTGTCATTCCCCCCCCCCCCCCAGCATTATTCTCCCCCCCCCCACCCAAGAATACCAGGACATCATTCAAAACGGGAGCCAACATTTCCCTCTTGAGTCGCACCAGTGAGCTGCAGGGTGGGGGAACTGATGTGCTGGGGGGGGGGGAGCCATTGGTGGACCCACCCCCTCCCTAGAGAAATCTACACACACACACACACACACACACACACACACACACACACACACACACACACACACACACACACACACACACACACACACACACACACACACACACACACACACCCTGTCTTCCCCCTTCGCCTGGGAGCAGAGACGGAGGCCGGTGAGGCCACCAAATCGCACCCAACTCAACCCAACCCAGGTGGGCGCCTCCATCCCAGCATATGCCCAACAGTGGCCAGGCAGAAATGTCCGTTTAATCCACAAGTATGGGTACCCAAGGGGAAAGGGGGGGAGATTAAGGCCCCCATCCCACATCCAGGGAGAAGCAGGGGGTGGGGTGGGGGTGGGGGTGGTCCCAGAACCTGCTACCACCAACTGCTTCATTCATTCATTCATTCAATCAATCACATTTATACCCTGCCCTCATCCAAAGACTCAGCTGGCTTAAGCAGTCAGGGTCAAAGGGTGGGGGTGGGGTGAGGTCTTTCTCAGGTGCCCCCCACCAATAAGCAGGCTGGCTTTCCTGGGCCAAGGAGGGCCCCTGTTTTGAGGACAACCCCCCCCCCCCCCAGATTGCATAAGAAGTGTAAGGATTTTCATCAGGATAAAAAGTTTAGAGAAGGCGCCACTTTCTACCACTTGGCTTGGCTTGGCTTTCCAGCCTCCACACAGGACTCTGCCCCTCACTCACTGTCCATCCATCCGCCGCCCCCCCTCCAGTGCCAGGGTCTGGTTCCCTCTAACAACCAACGGCAAGTGGAAGGAGGTGGCCCAGGTAAGGTGACAGTGACCCTTGCTGCCTTCCTCCCACACCTGGTGTGGGTGAGCAGATGGAGTGATGCACTACGATCCAGCCACAACACCCTGCTCAGCCATGGAAAGGGGTGGAGGGGCTTGAACTGATAAACCCTCCTCTCCTGAAGCAGAAATTCGGGAAAACCTTCCCCTGCAGACGAAGGGTCTGCTTGCCCCTTCCTGCTTTTAAAGGTACTGTCTTTATGCACTATTTGTAACAGGACATTTGTTTAATTCTCTTTTGTTGTAATAATTGTTTATAGGTGAGCTTTTTTTAAAATAAAACTTCCTCATCTCGAAAGCTCTATTTATTGCTCTTGTTATGCACCATCCAGTCGGGCCCCTGATGGGCGATGAGCCTATGAATGAGAGAGGCCCGAAATGCGCTCTCCTTAACCGCCCTGCTTGCTTCTTCAAGCCTGTGGTTTCCTTAGGGAGTTAGACCGTCGGTCTTCCTCCTTCCCTGCTGCCTTCCTCCTGTCCCAAAGAGCCCCGTTTTCTTCTCCTGATGGGCCCAAAACGGGACCGCCTGGGCTTCATCCTTCGTGTGAGAAAGGTTCGCCGGCCACAGCTGCCTTTCTGAAACTCCAGGGGCCACTCTAAGCCGTTTCCAGCCCAGAACACAACAACCTTCACATTGTTCATTTATTGATTTATCTGACTGTCCTCCCCCAAGCAGGAGCCGTCGAGAGCTCCCCATGGAAGGCTCAGCTGAAGGGAAGGTCTCTTGCCTGGGGCGGCACCGGATTTCCTGCTTCCGGGGTGACACCCGATCTCTTGCCTCCTTCCAGGAGGGAGCAGGCTGCTGGGGGGTGGCGGTGGCGGCGGTTGCCGAGCGAGCGTGTCCGCTTGCTCTTCCCTGCCCCGAGGCAAGGACCCTTCCTCTCCTCAGACTTGACCCCTCCAGGGAAAGGAAAGGGGTCCCCTTGGCTTCCTGCCGCTTCGCAAACCGACCCCGCAACCCACCGTCGCCCGCCCCGTCGCTGCCGGCGCCCCTGGAGGTCCAGGCTGGCCAGGAAAGCGTCGCTCCTCCGGGAGCGGGAGGGTCGCGCCGGGGACCCGGGCAGCCATTCGGGCCGGTGCACCCTGGCCCCCGCTGGCCCGCTCCGCGTCCAGAGCCGCATGCCGTGATCTCGCCGGCCTCCGCCTTTTGGGGCTCTCTCTGCGCCGTCTCCGGTCCCGGCGGGCGGGGCGGGCCCGAGGGGCGCTCGGGACTTTGAGCACTTTGAGCGGCGCGGGGTTTTTCGCGGCGGCGGCGGAGACGGGCAGGGCTTGCCTCACACACACACACACCCGGACTGGCGGGCGCGTCTAGCGCTTCCCTTCCTCCACCCCCACCCCTCCAGGTGAGCTCCCGGCCTCAGGTGCGGCGGGTCGAGGGCCTCACCTGTGACGAGGACGGCTCTGCCCCGAGCGGGGATCCTCGCGTGGGCGGGCGCGGCGCAGGCCAGAAGCAGCCCGCAGGCGGCGGCAGCGGCCAGGACGGCCCCCCAGGGCAGCGGCAGGAAGGGGCGCGCCAAGCCCGGCGGCCGGGCCAGCCCCGTCGCCAGCCCCGCCGCCAGCCCCACGTGCAGCAGCAGCAGGAGGCGGCTGGGGGGCAGCGCCAGGAGTTTGCGGAGCAGGCTGCCCACGAGGAGCAGCCCGGCCAGCCAGCCGCACCAAGCCCAGGCCGGCTCCATCGCCTCCTCCTCCTCGGAGCAGAGCCGGGAGGGAGGGCGGGAGGGGGCGGCCGGGGGGACCGGACTGGGCGCCGGAGAGCCCGGGAGGCCACCTTTATCGAGCACCCGGGGAGGGGCGGGGCGGGGGCGGCCCAGGCCGGCCCGCCCGCCTCGCCCTGCCGGTGGAAACCGCGCCTGGAGGAGGAAGGGAAGGGGGGCGAGAGGAAGAACTGCGCGCAAGGAGCCTCGGGCGGCGGCGGCGAGACGGGCGGCACTTCCCGCTCTCCCTCAGCCCACCACCCACATGGCCCCTCGCCCACCGGCACTTCAGGACTGGTTTCCCCGGAGTTGGGTGGACAGGCTGCTTCTGCTTGTGGGGAAAGAGCCCCACCGTCCTCCTCCTCCTCATTTCTCGCCTTGAGACCCTGCGGGGCTGGGAGACTATGACCCGTGTGGGCCAGATCCATCCATCCCTGATGCCAATTCCTCTGGCTTGCGCTGCCCTTTTTGCTCTCCGAAGCGGAAGTACGGGTGCGTTTTACTTCCACCTCCCGAGCAATGAGGGCAGCATGGACTGGATGAATTGGCGTAGGGGGCCAGATCTTGCCCACGGGCCATAGTTTGGGCACTCCTGCTCCAAAGCCTCCCTTGGCCATGACCCACAGCACAGGGTAGGGTGGGGGTGGAATGGTGGGCAGTGGGTCAGATCCTGAGTTTGGATCTGGGTCCCACCCTCAACGGCCCCCTTCCAACTCTGTGATTTAATCATTTGGAGACGCCGGTCGTGGGGATGGTTACAGCATCTCGGCGCTCCGGTGAAACTGGAGGCGCAGAAGCAAGCCGCTATCCCCACGCTGAGGAGCCCGTCTTTGGGGTGGGGTACTTTTGCACCCCTGTGAACGTGACGATGCGGCCCCACCTTTGCCCTCTGCGTGCCGAAGAGCCTGCATCTCAGCCCGCCTGTGGCTGAAGTGATGGGGCAGAGTGGGTTTCCCCAAGGGAGGCAAGAGTCCAAAAGGAGTCACCGCTTATTCCTGCCGCGTTTCTTATGCTTTTCAAAGCACTCCGATCGCATTACAGTGAAGGTAACCAGCAACGTAATGAGACATGGCTACGCCGCCACGCCGCCCCCCTGCACCAGCAGCTGGCGACGTCTCAGCCCTGGAACGGCCTTTGAGCCTTCCTTCCCAGGGTGGGTTTGGACTCCCCATTCCCAGAACCCTCCGTCATTCCTGGACGATGAGTCCTGGTGTCCTAGGTTAGGATCCGGAGATCTTTCTGGAACATACCCCTCCGCCTTTGCCCTCCCACCTCTGGCATATCCCGCCTGGAGAGGAGGGAAACTCGGATCCCGAAGGGAGAGGCTGCAGTGGCGGCGGCGGGAGCAGTTTGGGAGGTTTGGTCGATCGTATTTGGGTAAAGTGCAGGTTTCCAAGGCTGCTGCTTTGAAAGAAGACCCGGGACCCCCCCCCTCAGAAAAAACGCTGGTGGGTTTTTTCCCCTCCTCAAACCCCCCCCCCCAATTTTAAAAAGAACAATATTTTCTCTCTCTTCTTGGAGGGATCCTAGAGCAGAGGGGTATTATTATTAAATTATTTGCATTTAAAAAATCATACCCAGAAGAGGATGTAAGTCGAGCAAAGCAGAGCAAGGACACTTCTATCTATCACCTCCTTTGAAGCACTCAGGGTGGCGGGGACCCCCAGAAACCCTCCTGAGCTAACAGCCCCCCAAACCCCCCCCCCCGGACAGCAATGTTATATATGTGAGTGTGACATTGTTGCCCCTCCTGAAAAAAATTTCAAACCCCCCCCCCCAATCTAGACTCCTGGCCAAGGCCCTGCGCTTAGTCGGTCCACAGTTTAATTAACATCTTTGTCCCCAACATGACCTTGGAAGAATGGAAGAGGCAAAGAGTCAACCTTAAGCCCGGCCAGGTTCAAACTCACAACCTTTTGGTTGCAGTACAGCAGTTTAAGCCCTGCGCCACCTCCAGGGCACCCAAGGTCTGTTTCCCTCTGGCTGTGACTTCCTTTGCCTCCCTGATCTTGGGCGACTTCAGGGCTTGGTTCAAGGGGCAGCGCGGCTGGACTTCTGGGGCTCCGTCTGGGGTGGGGGGTGGGGGGGATGACACTGCCCACCCCTCTGAAGTTAAAACCCCCACCCAAGCCCTGTTGCCCTCCAGCTGCATTGCTGTGATCCCAAGAGGGAGGCCAGGAGCCAAAACAGGGCCAGGCTCTTTCTGGTCACCCCTTGCCAAGGCTGGCTGGGTTCTGCCCAGCCCTGTGGCCGAAAGAGGCTGGCTCTGGTTCTGCCTCTCCACCCCAGAGGTGCGTTGAGCATGGCCTCAGGGGCGGGGGTTGGGGTGGGGGTGGGGAGAGAGCCTAGTCTGGCCATTCAGGAGAGGCCACTTTGGGCTCCACGGAAGATTCCCTGGGACTCCCTGACGTGGAAAAAAAGGAGAATTTGCAAGGCTGGCCATGGCACTGGTTATGGGGCAGGGCGGGGGTGGGGGAATCTCCCTCCTTGAGCCAGCAGGACAGAATGACCCTCTGGAGTATTGCTAAACCGGAGGGAGGGACGGGGGAGGGAGGGGGCTCCTCCTTGGGGGCCTCATTCATTGCCCAAGAGTTTTCTTCTTCCCCCCCACGTGCAAGCAGGGATTCCAAGCACACCATTCATCATCGTGAAATCACTTTCCCGACCTCCAGCTTATCTGACCATCAGCAACACAACGGGTAACCATGGGGAAGGTCAGTCGGTCACTCCCGCCCTCCCTCCCTCCACCAGAACAGAGCCCAGCCGGGAGTCTTCACCTGTTTGGGCCAAGCTAGCCCCAGCCCCAGCCGCCTTCCTACAACCGGTGGGTAGGTGGGGCGTGTGAGAGTGTGTGTGACAGAGAATGTGTGTCTCTGTGCACATGTGTCTGGGGAGCATTTCTGTGGATTGAATTCTGGCCTTTCTGGGTTCCTCAGAGCAGAGAGGGGAAGGGGCTCCATGCCCTGCCCCCCCTCCGGCCCACCTCCATCCAAGCCACGGAACCCCTGCTGTGAGATTAAGTACATACGGGTGTCCATTCACAAAGTCCGTTCTCTCAGGCACAGCATTCGATGTTGCTTCATGTCTGAGAGGTTTGGGCTCCTTTCAAAGGGGGTTTGGAGGGGCAGGATTGCAAAGTAATCTCTACCCCGGCCCTCCAGCCCAGACCTGGGGTAGAGGCTCCTGGGCAGGAGGGTTGGTGGCAGGACTCGTGCCATTTGCCTCCGTGGCTTTTGTCGGGGTGGTGGTGGTGGAGTGTCCCCCCTCTGGAGCCAGGCTGGGCTGAGGTCAGACATCCCTATCCAGCATCTTCTCACTGGCTCACCTTCAGGGATCCTCTCCTGCTTTCCGGCCGGCTTCGGTTCAGCTAGCCCCGTTGCAAACCCCACACAAGCAGCTGTTTGCAAAACATACTGGGAGCCGGTACTGGGGCAGCGGCAGAGCAACCCTCAAAACCAGTTAGTCCGAGCGAAGTGCCAAAGGGGGTGGGCGGGTGGGGTGGGGGTGGGGGATGGACGGGGCAAAGACAACACTGGGCGGGGGAAGGAGGCCCAGACTGGTTCTCTCAAGGGGAAGGCGCCCTCAAGGTCACAGTCTTCCCCGTGTCTGCTCGCACGTACATCTCTCTCTCTCTCTCTTTGCCAGGGGCCACGTTGCTGGGGTGGGCCAAGGATGGCCTGCTCTCCTTGGGGGAAACCCAAGCAGCCCTCCTGGCTGAGGAGAGGGCAGGGGATGGGGTCCCTCTGGTTAAGAAGCCCCTTTGGGTTGATGGAGCAGCTGGATTATGGCTGCTTCACCTTGGAGGAGGAGGAGGAGACCCACCACCACCCTCTTCCTCCCCAGGTGTAACAGGCACCGTCTGGTTTTCCCCTAGATCCGTGATGGTCAACCTTGGCACTCCAGATGTCCTTGGACTTCGATTCCCAGAAGCCCAAGCCCCGTGAGGCCACACGGAGGGCTTGGCTGCAATTCATCTGACCCACACGTTTTTACTTCCACTCCCAGGAGCGACGAGGGTGGCGGAGGCAGCGGGTGCCCACGTGAAATGGTGCCATGGGCCACATCCGGCCTGAAGGTTGCAGGTTGAGAATCCCTGATCTAGGCTGAGGGAAGGAAAATCTAGCAGACCTTTTGGCCCTCTTGGGCACAAGGATTTCTGAAGTTTTGTATTTAAAATGCGATTCACGACAAAGCAGAACTGGAGGCCTGGGTGGGTGGGTGGGTGGGGGCTGTCAAAGGTACTGCCCACCGGGGGCGGGGGGGATGGCCTGGCCTGGCCTGGCCTCTTTTCTGTCCGGTTCCCTTTGGTTGGTGCAGGATCCTTCCTCCCTATCCGGGTCAGTCCCTGGTTGAAGCCACTTTCTTGGCTTTGTCCTTGGCCAAACTTAAGTCCTCATCTGCGCAGGTCTCCGACATGAGTCAATGAGCCCATGGGTTCTGTCTCTCTCCACGTTTATGCCACAGGTTCTTGTCTGTCAGCAGTGCCCCCCCCC
This sequence comes from Furcifer pardalis, assembly GCA_030440675.1. Lineage (NCBI taxonomy): Eukaryota > Metazoa > Chordata > Lepidosauria > Squamata > Chamaeleonidae > Furcifer > Furcifer pardalis. The sequence continues at coordinate 129,490,684 of CP126892.1, read as the reverse complement.
CACACACACACACACTTGAGCCTGTGGGTCTTACACTTGGTGTATTAAGTCACTTATTGGAAAGAGTTTTCTTAAATAGTGGGGAACGTTAAAGCTGAGCTCAGCCTGGGGTGACAAGAGAGGCCCTTTAAAGGAGCCCCACATCTCTGGGATGGGAGGGGGAAAAGAGTTCCAGCCTCATGGGTGGGGTGGGTGGGTGAGAACTTACTTCTGAGTAGACATGTGCAAGCTAGTGGCCTCCCTCTCACCTGAAAGAAATGAACAGTTAAACAATGGGGAGGGTCAGCCTGTGTTTTTGCTTTTATTCCCACCCCCACCCCTTTTCCAGGCACAGTCGGTCCCTGGACAGCCTGTCCAATGCGCAGAGCCCCCCCTCATGGGGCCCCCTCACCTCCTGCTAGCAAGGCCATGCCTGCAGGGCTGGGTGCTGCCTCGTCTGTCTGATGGCCCAAGGAAACATACTTCTCATTCCCACCCACCCACCCCCCTCCCCATTCCCACCCTCAGGACTCGGCCAGGCACAACCCCCCTCCCCCCCCACGACACCACCTGAAGGCCCCTGTTGCGCCCCCCTCCCTTTCCCAGTGAGGAGTAGCTGAGAGGACTGCACCAGTGGCAAACAGTGACTTGGCTGTGGGTGATGTGGTGGTGGTGCTGGTGCACTGAGGTTTGCTTGGAGGGGGCCTGTGAAAAGGGGGAGGGGGGCAGGGGCAGCGTTGACTTTCCCAGCTCCAAAGCAGTTCCTCTCCCCAAGGACCCTGAAGCCTCAAGGCCACCCCTCCCCTCCCCTCCTGTGGGTCAGGGCCACAGGCCTGTTCTTTTGTTCTTCTGGCCTGATCCATGTGCTGTCCTGCTCTTTGAAATGGGCCCCCAACCCGTGGTTGCCTCCCTCTTGCCTCCCATCCTCACAGGCTGAAGGACATGGGGGGGGGTCCCTGCCTCCCATGGGGGGCACCTCTTCCCCCTTCTGTCCCTTGCTCTACTGTCTCCTTATAGTGGCGCTCCCCCAGGGAATGACATCATCCAGGTGCACTCAGTGCTTGAATCTGGCCTGCCCCTGGGCCAGAAGAGCCCCACTTCCTTATGATGGACTCAGTGGCCTCTGAATGGCCCCCACCTAATCCATCCCATGGCCAGCTCCTTCGCCCCTTTCACCCAGGCCATCATGGCATCCAGGCGGCTCCTGTCCCGTGAACTGGCCTCTTCTGGCTACTTGTTCTAATGAAGGTGACCTCCTGGGTGGCCAGGTGACCCCTGGGCCAGAATGGAGGCCCTGGAGAGAAAACCTGTCTCAAGGCATTACTGGCCTCTCTCTCTCTCTCTCACGCGCACACACACACAAACTCACAGCAAAAGCAGGTGGTGGAGGGCTGGCTAACAGGATTCCTCCCCAGACGTGACCACCAGAGACAAAGAGGACAGACTCAAGAGATAAGCACCGAGTGGCGGCAAACACGCTGGAGCCAAAACCCAGCTGGGAAAGACGGTCTGCAGGCCGGGTCTGGCCTCCCAAGCAGCCGAGGAATGCGGCCAGTCAGCTGGGAGAGGAAAACAAGAGAAAAAAACCCCACAACCTCCTTGTACTCTGGTGATGCAAAGCTGGTGTGTTTGTGTTAGAGAGAGGCTTCCTTAAACCCCCTGCAGTTCAGCCATGATATTTGGGGGGGGATCAGAAGCCCCCCAAATGTGGGGAGGGGAGAGGAGGCATAAGCTGCTGCTGCAAACGTCTAAACTTCTCTGCTGACACAATTCCACCTGCCAAGCACTGCTAGGGCTCCACTTCCTTTGTGAATTCACGCGCACCTTTCGCCTTGTGGAGCGACAACAGAAAATCTTTTCCCTCGTGTCAAGAAGGAAGGAAGGAAGGAAAGAAAGAAGGAAGGAAGGAAGGAAAGGAAAGAAGGAAGGAAAGAAGAAAGGAAGGTAGAAAGAAAAAAAGGAAGAAGGAAGGGAAAAAAAAGAAAGGAAGGTAGAAAGAAAGAAAAGGAAGGAAGGAGTCTGGTTGCCTCTCTCTGAAAAGAGGCGGGGGGGGGGGGCAGCAGCAGCAGCGCAAAGCAACCAGACGTCCTCCCTCCCTCTCCACAGCATGCAGTGCACTCTCCAGGAAGGAGGGGGGTGCATTTTGACCCGCCTGGGAAAGAGGCAAAGTGCCTCTTTCCCTCTCCGTCAGGATCGAACTCACAACGTTCTGGCTGCAGGCTAGAGGTTTAACCCCTGCCCCGCCAGGGCTTTTCTAATGCCAGGCTGCTTCCCTGTAACTCTTCGTCTTCTTCCTCTTGTGTGGGTTCACTGGGTGTTGCGTAGGGACAAAAAACAGACCTTGCAGGCACCCCATCATCGGAACCTTGTTCTGTTTCAGGAGAGTTCCTCCAGCTGTGGCTTGGCCCTGGAAACCCACCCCCAAGAGGACTCTCGGTTTCCCTGGCAACCGAGGGACCCCCACCCACTCACCCCCTTTTGTGCTTCCATTGAATCCGCTGCCCTTCCCTGAAATGCTCATTTCCCCCCCCTAACCCGCCCCCCCTCCCTCTCTGCACTCGCAACGGGCGAGCTCTAGAAACTCTGCCTTCCTTCCCTGCGGGCGGCTCTCTTTGGCTCCCTCCAGTTGGCCCATTTCACAGAGCGTGACACGGAGGCCTCCGATGTGGAGGGGGGGGCAAGACCCTGATCACCTGGAGACAGGGGCTCAGCTTTTGGGAGGCGAGGTCTGCAGCGGTCCTCCCCACCCCCACGCATAATAGGATGGCAACGAAAGAGGGCCAAAATCCTGGAAAAGAGGGGGGGGTTAGGGCTAGAGAGAGACACACCCCCACCCCCAAGAAAACATGCCTCCCTTCCCCAGGGGTGGCTTCATTTTTAGGGCACCAGCGCCCACTACAGGTTGGACAAGGAAGAGCAAGTGTCAGAAGGTGGACACATGGAAACACACGCACAGATTTCCTCCACCAGCTTTTGAGGTTCTGAAAGGGACCCCCCAGGGACCCCCCTCATTGCGAGGGGTGGGAGTGCTAAAAAGTGGGGTTTATGGGTGTGGTGTGTGTGTGTGACTTAATTGGCTTCCTTGCTCTAGGGGCGGTCCCCCCCCCCCAAAAAAAAAATGCTTTCGGTCCGGAGTCAGCAAACGTGGCTCCCCAGAGGTTCTTGGACTCCAGTTCCCAGAATCCCCGACCAGCAGGAGTCCTGACTTGGGCTTCTTGGGAAGCGGAGTCCAAGACCCTCTGGAGAGCCCAGTTTGAGGAACCCTCCTGGGCTCCATTTGGTTTCCATCTGGAAGCCCCTTCTGCAAAGGAGCCGGTCAGCGATCAACAGGCGTAACAGCCAAGGCCATGCCAGTGAGGGGGAGTGGCCAGGGTACAGGCCTGGAGCGGGGAGACCTGGGTCCGAATCCCCTCTGGGCCATGATGCTCGGTGGGTGAGCTCAAGGCCAAGCCGGTCCTTCAGCCGGTGCTGCCTGGCCAGGAGAGACGTGGCAAAGAGAAAGGGAAACGATCGCGTCTCTGTGACAAAACGAAACAAGCAAGCAAAGCTTTCTGGCCTCCTGAGAACGAACAGAGTGACTCTGCCGGGAGCTTTCCAGGATTCCCAATCCAGGGCTTTCATTCTCCTTTCATTCCCACCGATAAATGCCAAATACTGTGGTGGCCTCTCCGAACACAGGAAAGACACGGGAGCGGCTCCTCTTGTAACAGCCTTTATTTCCCATCTCTGAGTTCAAACAGCAACAGTTAAATAGGACCCGCTCTTTGTACCTGGCAGGCCTGGCTCCAGCGCCTAACCCGCCGCCACCGCCGCCGCCTGGCCTTGGGGGCAAGACCCCCCCCCCATTCCAAAAGGTTGCCAACTCCAGACAGGTGGAGGAGGAGACAGCCCCCCCCCCCAACAAGACCCCTTTGTTCTCCCTATGGGGAAGTTTGCCCTTGGAGCCTTCCTGCAGTGGGTGGGGCAGTGCAGTGAGGAATGGGAGCCCACAGCAAGAGACCCACTGGCAGGACTGGAGGATGGGGGCCGCCTGCCTTCACCCCTTGGGGAAGGTCTCAAGGGCCCCCGCCCCACTGGGCCCAGGGGTGCCCCAGGAAGTGTGGGGTGGGTAATGGGGCTGAGCCTAAGCAGGGCTGGTGTGCAGAGAGGGGCAGGGGGGGTGCCAGTGAGAGACAGATTCAGCTCCTCCATTGGCAGCCTCTCCAGGCACTTGGCAGCCCCCCCCCCCTGCCCTGGCCCTGAAGCCTGGTGTTGGGCATAAAGAGTCCATTGACACACACGCACGCACACACACACACAGTTAGCACAGCTTGTAGCCCGGGAGGGCCCCCCCCTCTTCCTCCTCCTCCTCCTCTTCCCCTGCAAGCGGAGAGAGCTCTACCCAGTGTGGGGCTGGCGGCATCAAGGAGCACAAGCCCCACAGCCTGGCACACTGGCCTTGCAGCTTGGCACATGGGCAAGAGTGGGAATCCACTGGCAGGGCCCCCACCAGACACCCACGCACACGCCGAGAGAAAGACACGCAAGGGTGGGGGGGTTGGGAGGCCTCCCCACCAGGCCTTGGTCTGAGCTCCACCGGTGGCACAGCTGCCTGCCCTGCCGCCGCTCCCTCGCCATCACACGGCCACGCCAGCCGCCTGCGCCAGGCCCAGGGCTTGCATCAGTTCGTCACTCAGTCCGTTCTTCAAGGTCCGTCTCACTGGGGGGAGGAAGAGGCCAAAGGGGTCACAGAGAAGAGATGGGGAGACCACCGGGGGGTGGGGGGGACCCAGGGCAGAACCCGAGGCCCCCTCTAACTGACAAACCCCCCACACCCCTTGAGAGAGGGGCAGAAGCCCCTCCCTACCCCCTCTCCAAGGGGATCCAGACTTACGGGACTTCCGGTTGACCCGCGAGCGCTTCCGCTCCCTCCCGGCCCCTGGCCGCGCAGGGGTGACATTGTGGGTGACGGACTTCACCAGGCGGTCCATGATCTCCTCGGAGGCGTCTTCGGAAGAGCCCGAGGCCTCCTCCGGAGGGGTGGCGGCAATGCTGGCGGGGCTCAGCTTTGTGACCCCTGGAGCAGAAAGGACTGTCAGGACTGGAGAGACCCAAGACCCACCTCGCCCCTCCATTGTGGGGGGTCACATACACACACACATCCTGGGGAAGCTTCAGCCCGGCCAATGTGGGCTCCATAGCCATGCCCCCCCCCCGGGACAAAGACTTCTAGCTGGCAGCTGCCAACCCAGAGGAAATGGCAGCCAGGGTGCCTTCGGGGGGGGGGCAAGGGCAGCCAGGGTGGGGGGTCTTTGCTATGCCCCTTCCTACCTCGGCTGGCCCGGGAACGGCGTCCCGATGGCTCCGCGGGAGAGATGAGGATGCTGGTCATGCTCTTGTGGTGGCCGCCATCCTCCTCCTTCCGGTCTGGGCTGGCGGTCAGCACGGCCGGAGTGGGCTCTTCTTCACCCTTGGGGAGGCTGGCAAACTTCTCCATCTGTCAAGAGAGACGCTGGAGTGACGCGGCTGGCGGAAAAGAGGCCCAGGGGGGAGACAAAGCAGGACGGAGCCCCACTCACAAGGGTCTTGGCACAAAGAAACATGGCAATGGCACGTAGTCCTGCCCCCCCCCCCGGCTCCCCGGAGCCTGCATGCACCCCTTGCTTCCTGTGCGATACAGAGGGGCAGGTCTCTGAAAGCCCTCCGGGGAGGGCCCATGGCCAGAGGGGGCCAGACAGGACCCTTGGGGCAGGGGCACAGTGGCATAGCATCACCTCCGTAATCATCCTGCCGCGGGTCTTGTGGCGCTCCCGGCATGCGGCGCGCTTCTTCTGCTGCTGCAGGACACGCTCCCGGCAGGTCCGGTACTCCAAGGCAAACTCACGCAGCGTCCGGCAGAAGTCCGTCACCTTCACCTCCCGGGCCAAATGGCCGTCGTAGCCCAGGTAGAGGAGGAAGGAGCGGAACCTGTGGAGGAAGCAGGTGCTCAGCATTGGGGAGGGGGGTGGGCTGGCTGGAGCCCCACCCCACCCCCAGTGCTCAGGGAGGTCCCTGTTCCCTCACCTGCCCATCCCACTTGTTCTCCCTCTGGGAATTCCCAGAGCAACAGACAAGGCTGTCTCCAAGCACAGCTTTTGGGTGTCGGACCAAACCCCCACCCCCATCCCTTCTGGGCAGGCAGGGGTCTTCCCCCTTGAGGCCACGGGGGCTGAACTAGAGGAGCAAACCAAGGCCTTCCCTTCCAGGAGCTGAGCGCGTGAGATCCATCTCCTCATAGAGTTGGGTATGGCCAAGAAGGAGGAAGTGGAAAAGGGAAACAACCCCTCAAGGAGGGAGGGAGGGAGGGGGCCACAGAGGGATGCCCCTCAAACCAGGAAGACGCCTCCAGGGGCCAAAGGGGGGGGGCGCGCAGACCTGTTCATCACCCGTCGGTGGACCACCTTGAGGATGACGATCTTTTGGGTGGTGGCCTGCAGGAAGTCCACCAGTTTGCTCTTCAGGGATGGCTTGGTGTCGTGCTTGGCAATGGCCTTCAGGTTCTCCCAGGAAGCCTTGCACCGCTGCTCCAGCTGGGCCAGCCCTTGGGCCAAGGCGTCAAAGTCCACCTGGCCAGAGGGAAAGTGCACAGTGGGCTCTGAGCAATGGCACACACACCATGGGGCAGTGCTCCAGAGCCCCCACCCCAGGGCCTCCCCATAACAAGTGAAGGGAGAAGAGCACCTTGGCCAGGCGCGTGATGGCTGCGGTCTCCGAGTAGAGGTCTGTTGTCTCCGGGAACTTCTCCACCACCGTGTGGCACAGGTGATGGAGGAGGGTCTGGCGGTGGACGGTGTCCTTCACCTCCGACACCCTGGCCAGGTAGCTCAGCTCAAACCCTTGGCTCTGGAAAGAGACACCAACCCTCAGCAGCTGCTCACACACGGAGACAACACACATTGGCTTTCTCGTTGGCCAACTTTAAGGATGTTTACAGAGGCAGGATAGAGCACCTCGTGGGAGGGAGGGGGGCAGGAACACAGAGGCCCTCCCTAACTAACCCCACTGGACACCCCCCCCACACACACACACAAACAGATGTCAGGCTGCAGGAGTCTGGAGGAGAGACCGTCCCCACTGGAAGGACTCAAGGGTGGGGGGGCCACAAGTGTGCCAAAGAGAGAGGCTGCCCCACCTGGCCTAAGGCGCTGTTTTGGCTGGCCTGCAAAATCCTGGGGAGGGGGCTTTGGATCCGAAGGGGGGGGCTTCCTGTGGCTCTATAGCCCAGCCTGCCCCTGCCAGTGGCTTCCAAACAAGAGAGGGAAGAAGCTCCCTTCCCTCTGATGGCCTGTCAGGGAGTCCGGACCACCTCGAATGGAGCTCCCCCGCCCAACCTGGCCTCGCAAGGCCCGTACCTCCCTCCCTCCCTCCCCATATATGTCACCTGGGATCCATTCAGGAAGTTGCCCATGGCGAGGAGTGTGGCCAAAATGCTCTTGAAGGTCCGGTTTCTGGCCAGCTGCTCCATGCCAACCTTCAGGTCAAAGAGGGGCTCCGCGGTCTCCTGGACAGAAAGCACAACGCCAAGACTCTCCAACGTCCAACTCTTGCTCAGGACTGAGCCAGGAGAGGAAAGCACTCGGAGGCCGGATCCGACCCACCCATCCCGCCACCGCCCTGGAGCCACCAGAGTTATCACTGGACCCCACCCAAGAGCCCTACCTGCTCCATAGCCTCGTAGTCCAGCTTGAAGGCCCAGAGCTGGAGCCGGGCCTTGAGCTCCGTGACGGAGGAGAGGGCCAGGAGGAACTGCTCCGCTGAGCCCAGGGGGAGGTTGGGGTTGGCCAATTGGGCCTCCTGGATCTTCTGCTTCTCCTCCTCCGTTGGAACCATCATCAAGAGCTTCTATTAAGTGGGAAAGAAGGGAGTTGAGGCGGGGGCACAATCTATGGCCAAGGCCAACGGCAGGGGGCCCTCGTTATTCTGGCCACACAAAGGGTGCCCAGGGCTCTCACCTCAATCCCTTCCTTATTAATGGCAAATTCGTCAAAGTTGAGGATGGCCATCTTGATGATGTGGACGGGAGGCAGGGCTGTCAGGCCAATGTTGATGGCATTACTCCGTTTGGGATCCAGGATGAGTAGGAACTTCCTCCCATCTCCCGGTTTCTGGGGTGGGGAGCCAAGAATCAAGGAGGAGTCCAGCCCCTTTGGCCACAGGCTGATAACCGGTGGCACATACAGGAGGCAAGGGGGACTCAGTGGGCCCCAGGACCAAGTGGAGGCCACCCAGACTGGGGCCCTCCCTTCCTTTGCCCGGTCCTGCCCGCCGCCCACCTACCTTGACGCTTGGCACTTCCTTGGCGCGGGACTCAAAGAGGTGCTCCAGCTTGGCCGTGTCAACCTCCACCTTCTCCAGGGAGGCCCACAGGGTGCCAGACCCAAAATGGGACCCCCCTCCGGGAGGGGCCTCCCAGTTCTTCAGTTCCCTCCAGAAGAGCTTCACCGTCTTCTTCTTCTTCTGGGCAGGAGAGGGGGTCTCTTCCCCAGGGGGTGTGGGAGGTGGGCAGGGGGGTGGAGGGGCAGAGGGGCAGCTGGGTGGGGGAGGGGGCGGAGGGGGGCATCCGGGGAGGGGAGGGGGAGGGGGAGGAGCTGCTACCAGACCCACCACCTCCCTGGCCAGGTGGGTGGAAATCTTCTCCATGGTCTCTCCTTCCAGGGTGTCAAAGTCCTCTTCCTCCCCCAGGTCTGAGAAGTCCAGGTCTCTGATCTTCATTGGGGTGGGGGTCGCCTTGGGGAAGACCCCAAGGGCCAAGTCACAGCCTCGCCGGAAGGGAGTCAGGAGCGTCTTCTCCAGCGTCTGCAGGCTGGACTCGGCATCGAGGCTGAACTGGGCCCGCAACGTCCGGGCCTTTGGGTCAGAAGGAGGGCTCTCCGTGGCACCCTTGCCCTGCCCGTGGCTGCCCTCCTCCCTCGGGGCCCTCTGGTTGGAGGAGGCCTCAGCTCTGCTCTTGAGGGCCGGCAAAAGAGGGGCCGCCTCTGGTCCAGAGAAGCTGAAGGAGGTCTCCAGCCCAGGCGTCTTGGTGGGCAAGATGCTGAGGAGGGGAAGGTCTTCATGGCCACCCCCTGGCGGCAAGACCTGGTCTGTGCCTGGAATGGAGGGAGAGCTGGGGGGAAAGGACGGACTGCTCGGGGACCACCGGCCCGGCATGTCCCCCCCACCCAAGGGCCCAGGACAAGGGGGCGCCTCTTCCGCTCCTCCGCCGGCAGCTTTGCCCCACCACTCTAAGGGGAGAAAAGGAGTCATGAGGCCAGGGTACGACAGGGTGGATGGAGAGGGGAAGGACCCCCCTACCAGCCCCCATAGCAAGCCCCCCAGGAGGAGGAGAAGGGCAGCCCCCTGAGCTCCTCACCTGAGGTGGCCTGGTCAACCACTGGAACGGCTTCCATGAGGATCTCTACTCGTCCCTGGGAGATGGCAAACATCTTCTCCTTCTGGGAAGCCACCAAGTTTTCCAAGAACCGGGCTCTGCAAGCCAAGAGACTTTCCTCACCCAGTGGCCCGGCAGCCATGCAAGCCTACAGCAGCCTCCCCAGGAAGGAAGGAAGGAAAGGAAGGGAAAGGAAGGAAGGGGAAGGAAGGAAGGAAGGAAGGAAGAAAGGCCGGCCCCACTTCCGAGGTGAGAAGGTCCTTAACTGTGGGACAAAAGGGGGGGAGGAGGCGGGGGAGAGCCCCAGTCTTGCCTCTTGCCCAAACAGCCCAGAGAAATCCTTCCCAGGCTGGGGATCTCCCTCCCTCCCTCTCCTGCCTTCATTAGTGAGCTTCTAATGCAGGGGTGCCCAAATCTTTCAAGCCATGGGCCAATCATGTGGTTCAGGGAGCCAGTCACCAAGGTCTAGGGGCTGGACGTGACCCTGAACGCCAATTCATCCAGCCCGCAAAGCCGTCATCGCTCCTGGAAATGGAAGTAAAACACGCCACTTCCAGGAGCGACGAGGGCTTTGTGGGCCAGATGAATTGGTGTCGGGGGCCACATCTGGCCCCCAGGCCATAGTGTAGGCACTGCTGTTCTAAAAGATGCAGGACTGTACTGGAACAACCACCCTTAGGCTCCAGAATCCTGTCTAAGCAGCTAACCTGGGTCAGACGTGTTGGGATGGGCACGAGATGTAGGCAAACGAACAAGTGGCTGAGAAGCAGGGAAGCCCAATCCCAACCTTGCCCCCCCCCATCCTCCAAGCAGGGCAAATGGGCCACGGTGCCTGGCCCAGTCTACACCCACCCACCCCTGCTGTCACCCGGCACAAGCCGAGGTACTCAGGCCCCTGCACTTGGTAGTCTGACCCAATCTGCGGAGGAATCCCTTCTTCTGTCATCTTTGGCGTTGGGTCTTAATGGCCCAATGATTAAGTCGCAAGCCAGGATTTCCAGCATCAAAGTCAGAGAGGGAAAAGTGGGGGTCAGAACCTAATGCTGCCTTTTCCCCCCCTCCCACATCTGGGGTTTTTGTGCCTGACTTCCAAGCCTGTGAAACCTCCACCCCTAAAGACTTGAGTCAGGGGCTGTTAGGAGCCCACTGGACTGGATGGGACACCTCAGGTTTGTCAAAAATGGGTTGCTGACTAAAGTCTGTTAATGACTTTTCCCCTTCCAGCCACTAGGAGGCAGGATTCCCCACCCTCCTGTAACCCTGAGAGCAAAAGGTCCAGTTAGACTAGGGGTGGGATGGGAGTCCCTCCTTCCGTCTGTCCTTTCATCCATCCATCCATCCATCCATCCATCCATCCATCCATCCATCCACCCTTCCTTCCTTCCATCCATCCATCCATCCATCCATCCATCCATCCATCCATCCATCCATCCATCCATCCATCCATCCTTCCTTCCTTCCTTCCTTCCTTCCTTCCTTCCTTCCTTCCTTCCTTCCTTCCTTCCTTCCTTCCATCCATCCATCCATCCATCCATCCATCCATCCTTCCTTCCTTCCTTCCTTCCTTCCTTCCTTCCTTCCTTCCTTCCTTCCTTCCTTCCTTCCTTCCTTCCTTCCTTCCTTCCTTCCATCCACCCACCCACCCACCCACCCATCCTTCCTTCCTTCCTTGCTTCCTTCCATCCACCCACCTACCCACCCTTCCTTCCTTCCTTCCCTCCCTTCCTTCTCCAGGGCCTCCTGGCAGCTACTCTCCTTACAGGGACCTCCGGCCCTTCCAAGCAGGCAATGGAGCCCCAATGAGGGTTTTCTCCCACTCAAAGTAAACTCAGAGAAAGCCCAGTGAGAAAGAAGCAGAAGAAAGTCGGACTGGCAGGACAGACTCCAATCCCAGCCTGAAAGACTCTTGCCAGCTTTGCCAAGGCAGGTCTCCCTTGGGGGTGGCCTCAGGGCATGCTTTGCGGCTCACCTCCTCCCTTCGTCCCTCTGGACTTTCGCGTGGGAGGCAGATGGGCCAGTGCCAAACCCTTAGCCCAGGATTTCTCATCTTTGGGCCCCCAGAGGTTCTTGGACTTCCATTCCCAGAAGACCTGATCAACAGGGGTGCTGGTTGGGGCTTCTGGGAATGGAAGTCCGAGAACCTCTGGGGCACGGAGGCTGGTTGAGAAACTTTACCTTACCCTGCAAGGTCCAGGAGGTCCAGCGGGAGACGGAGCCCACCATAACTTTCACATTGCAACAGCTGGCTGGGGGGTGGGGGTGGGCGGCTTGCCTCACCACTCCTCTTAGGACCCCCCCACCCCAATTCCTCCATCCCCAAGACTCCTGGGCTGCCTCATCTCCAAGCACCAGGTGAAAGCTTGCTAAGTCCGCTCATCCGCGCTCCATCCTCCGGTTCTCCCCGCCTGTACTTACTCAAAACGCTTCAGAACGGGCTTGTCCCCAAACCCGGAGGGGGGGCTCTCCTGTTGCCTGGGGGTGGGGGTGGGAAGTCCGTTAATGCCACTGGGCACACGAACCACACCGGGCAGACGGGCAAACTCCACCACTGCAGCAGCAGCCATTGCCGCCATGCCCAGCATCCCAAAGCAGAGCGACACATGCTGCGTGGAAAGGGGGGGGGTCTTTTTTGCCCCCAGATTGGGGAGAGGGGGCTACCCTCCTCCTCCTCCCTAACTTGACCCTCACTTCTCTTTTGCTTGGAATGGCTGCTCAGGTTGGCCCCAAGCACTCTCCCCCAAAGTCACCCCCCCGCCCCACCCCACACGCCCTGAGGGTCTAAGACTGGGATTCTCAACAGCACCATTTCATCTGGCCCACCACCACCACCACCACAGGAAGTGCCATGGGGTAGAGGCAGTGATGGGATGTAACAGGTTCTCACCAGGTCACCAGAACCGGTAGTAACTTTCCCCAGTGTCCCGGAGAACCGGTAGCAGCTTTTGGGGGGAACCACCCTCGGGGCTTACCTTTTCACTGGTTCCCCCACTGCACATGCACACCAAGCACTGGTGTGCATGCATGCCTACAGTGCTTGGCGCGTATGCACGGCCTCCTTGCTGACCTCACAAGCGGGGGGAGGATGAAAAGCTGCTAGCCTGAAGCTCCCTATAGCCTGAAACTCCCCAGGGTAAGTGACTCACCTTTGGATGTGGTGTGTCTGTGTGTATTTTAATGTGTATTTAATACCTTTACCTATATTGATGTAATACCACAGTTCCTAAAAAGGCCTGGCGGTCTGGCTTGGGGTTTTTAAGCAAAGTCTTGGAGTTACCTCATCACTAAGCTACACCTGTGCTGTTCCAATTGCTGAACCCTTAAGGAGGTTCAGCTGTTTTACATTTACATTAAGGCATACTATCCTAGAGAACTGGTTAGGCAAAGACTTAGTACCTAACTTCTTTAACTGTTGAAAAGTTGAAAAGTGCCAAAATGAAGCCATCTTGTGGTGAGTTCATTCTGTACTTCCTTCCATCTGGCCTAGTGTGAGAAAGATTAGCCAGAATAAGCTTTAAGCTCTGGTTTAAAAGCTCTGGTTGATTTGTGTGTGGGGAGGGTGGGTGTTTGGGTGTATTTTAATGTATTTTTATTTTATTTATTTATTTAATTTACGGGTTTGTGTTGTGGGTGGGTGGGTGGGTTGAGGGGTGCGTGTGTGTGTGCTTATTTTTATTTAATTTTTATTATTAATTTTCTTTGGCCCCGCCCACATCATGATGTCATGACAGTGGCTCCGCCCACAATGTCATGATGTTAGCTCCGCCCACACTGTGATGACATCACGGTGGGGTAGTAAAATTTTTGACATCCCACCACTGTGCAGTGGACACAGAGATGAGCACCAAACCCTAGAGTCAGACACGACTAGCTTTTGAGCAAGGGAGACCTTTACTCTTTATAGTCTGATACTTAGCGACATAACAACCACACTAGCCTTCCAGCTAAGAAGGCGAGCTTCTTAACCCCTGGGCCACTGCAGCCCCTTCCCTCAGTGACTAAGCCTAGGGATCAAAATGGGTAGGATCTGATTGGCTTTGGTGTGAACATTCCATCAACACCCATTGGTCCCTTTGAATTCTCTGGCTGAATCTGATTGGCTGGTGTGTCCTTGGCTGGAGACTATTTAAGGAGGGCAGCCTAGTCCTCCTGGGCCATTTTGAAAGCGCTGAGGAAGAGAGAGGAGCGAGAAGAGAGGAAGGCTGTGGAAGAGAACTGAGGAGAGAAGCTGAGAATCACTGAAGGGAAGAGCAGGAAGATTCCTCTGAGGAAGCCGGAGAAGCAGCCAAGGAGAAGCCAGCCATTGGAATGAATGGCAGTGAACCTGAGGTGGACCAAAGGGAAGACTGAGGAAGCCTAGAAAAAGGCGGGAAAAGCTAACAAGGCAGAAAAACTCATTTGAACTCTCCAAGCCACTCTGAGTTTGAGAAACTGGTGAGGAAAACAAGTTTCTCAGTGAAGTACCTCAGAAGCCACCTATACATTGAGTGGCTTTGACTGGTTTAAACCTTGTTTAACCCAATTCATGGCAAGACCAGTAAATGATGTGAGGAGAGTGGCCTCAAGGGTTGGTTTCTGGCACTTGGAGCTCTTCAAGGGAGGTGCTTTAAAGCTAAACCAAGGCCTAGCCGTTGGAGTCCCATTTTCCCCCCACACATAATTTTAGCATAATGGGACTACATTCCTGGTGGCCTATGGAACTCCTTCCCACAGGCTAACCCTATTTAGGATGCTGGAAGGTATAAATTGCAAAATAAGTGATACCCCTAGTTAAACCATAAGTCAAAAAGTGCTGATGTGAGTTTGAACTTGATGGCTCAAGGTTGATTCATCCATCAAGTTGGTGAAATGAGTCTCCAGCATTTTGTGAAACATTAAGTTACCTTTTAAACTGCTGAATCTGCTGAGGCAGTATTTAAGTAAAAGTTGCTATAATGTAATTTTTCATGGCCACTGTATATTCAAGTAAAACCGATCTGAATGGTAGGAAATCAGATCATATACAGTACCTGTATATCAGTTTCACAGACAAGGCCCTCTATAAGGCCCAGGCTCCCCACAGGCCAACCAAATTAAAAAACATTCATGTTAAAAGATAAGGAAAATAAAGGTTGGCTGACAAGGCCCTATAAGGTCTGAGCGTGTCTTATGTGGAGAGCAATCTTAAGGCTAATTGATGTGAGCATCTTTTCAAGGAATTGTGATTAAAAACAAGGAATGGATGTTTAATTGTGCCAGTGGCCAGAGCTTAATCATGGCCTAAATTAATAAGGCTTTCCAGGAGGTCATTTTTTAAAATACTGACTCATTTTTAGTATTTCCAAGGCTTGGAGTCTCAGTAATTGAATATCCCAAGGTCAAGCCTGGAAAATTGAATCTTGGCCTGCAATTCACCCATTTAGGGTGTTGCCACAGTCAGAGTTTATGGCCTGGGGGGGTATTCCCATAGAGTGCGTTCATTCACCTCAGAGTGGCAACATAGAGCTGAAATCACTATAATAAAAAGAGCTGAAATCACTGAAGAAAGCAACATCGGATCAAGTCCTTAGCACTGCCTTGACAGGGCCAGGGCTAAGGACAGAAGACGGCAAATTAGATGCGGACCAAAGGGAAGACTGATGGAAGTCCAGAAGCCAGTAAGACAAATCTGACCTGACCTTGCCAAGCCACTCTGGGATTGGTGAGAAAAAGAGCGAAGGCCATAGAAGTGTGTAACGGGGAGCTGAGATCGCTCCAATCTAGAGCTGAAACCTCTAAGCTATAGAACTGAAATCAATGAAGAAAGCAATATCTGATCAAGTCCTTAGCACCGCCTTGAAGAGGCCAGTCAGATCAGAAGACAGCAAAGTAGAGGGGTGTGTGTGTGTGTGTGCTTATTTTTATTGTATTATTTATTTATTATTTTTCTTTTGCCCTGCCCATTACATCATGATGTTACCTCCGCCCACACTGTGATGACATCACGGTGGGGTAGTAAATTTTTTGACATCCCACCACTGGGTAGAGGAATGGGCAAAATGGTCCTCCAGCCCCCAAAGCTGCCTGAGGGACCTTGTGACCCAATGGCCCCCCTGTGTTAAAAGGTTGGGCGCTCTGGCTCTAAGATGCCCTTGGCCATAAACCCAAGCAGCCGACAACAGGCAAAGCTGCCACGCCATGGCCTACAATTGGGGGGGAGGCAGGGGGGGCAAAGACAGATGTCTGTCCCCTTCCTGGCCTAAAAGGAAGGTGTGGGAGCCTTCCTCCTCCTCCTCCAGCCATGCATTAGCGGGCTGGGATCCTTTCCAAAGACCTTTGGAAATGACACCCATGCCCCCACCTAGGAGGATGGGCTTAACTGCCCCTCACCAGCCATGTGTCAGAGGGTGGTGCGGGGGGGGGCCTTCAGGGTTTCTGTTGCCCACAGAGACAGGGATGTCATCATCCGAGTGTCCAAGGGTGAGGTGGGAGACCAGGGTTCAAACCAGTGGTGGGCAGCAACAGGTTCACACACACACCCCGGGAGGGGGGTAGAAAAACTGGGTGGCCTTCAGGGGTTGGGGTAGCGAAATTAGGTGGCCACGTCCACCTCCCTGCACTGCCCCATCTGGTTTTGTCCCAGCAAGTGTTCCAAGGTCTCCCTTGCTCAAAAGCCAGCCTTATCTGACTCTAGGGTGCAGTGCTCATCTCCATTTACAGCCAAAGAGCCAGTGCTGCCTGTGTTTGCAGATGTAGACATGGCCATAGGGCAGGCATGAATAGATCGCCCATGACATAGGCTCCGCCCATGGTATAGCGACAAGAACAACATTGGGGTGGGGTGGGGATGATGACTCTCTCGGGCAGGGCTGCCCACCCACCCACTCCAACCCTGGAAGCTGTGGGGCCTCTTCCTTCCAAACCAAATCCAGCAAGGAAGGGGGGGTTGTGTACCCTTGAGGTGGGACATTCACACACACACACGCTGTGCACCCCTCCCCATGAAAAAGAAGCCCCAGTGTGAGGGGGCCCAGGAGTCACTCTGAAAGCCACACTTCCATGCCAAGAAGCCCCAGAGACACAAACACACCCACACCCTCCAAAGTCCATCACACGCAGCCTGGGGGGGATAGCATTAACCCCCACCCCACCCCCAAGACACGGTAAGGTGAGAGAGAAAAGCACGCCCAGTAGCCAAGCGGCAGAAGCAAAGAGAGCCCGGGGGGGCGTCACTTACCAAGCGGGGGCAGCATCGTGAAGTCTGGAAGAGGAAAGGCTGTCTGAGGCAGAGGAAGGAGCAGCCAGAGAGGAAGAGAGCAGGGAAGGGCTGACAGGACACCCCCCGCCCCACACCACAGCCCCTGATGCTCCGCAAACGAAGGGGAGGCCCTCCCCACTGCCAAAGGCCAAGACCAGGGACGACCTCCTGCTGCCTGAGCACACAAACAGCAAAGACACCCCCCAAAAAAATTAAACCTGGGGCACAAAAAGTGTGTGTGGAGGGGTGTCAACATAGTAGGAGGAGGAAAGAAAAGGCAGAACGCTCAAAGGAGGGAAAGAAAAGGAACACCCCCCCCAAAAAACTCAAAAGGCTCCTCAGGGCAACATAGTTGTTCATCAAATGCCCTCCTCGGTCACCCCTCCCTCCCGGGCAGGGAGGAGCAAGGAAGCCCCCCTTCTTTGGCCTAAAAGGTTGAGCCGAGGGGGTGGGCTCAATCCTGGGACCCATAACTTCAGACCATGGACCCTCACACCGCATGGGGAAAGCTCCCCCTGCTGTAGACCGGGGAGGGACCCCCCCATCCTGACCCCTTCCCAGGTGGGAAGCCAAGGCAGAACCCCTCAGCAGAGCTTTGTTGAATTTCCCTCCCCACATCCAAGACCTTGGTCTGACCCCCCCCTGACCTCCACCCCCCCCCCCAAGAAGGCACCTACTTGAAGACGCTCCTCTCGCCGAGGGTACCCAATTGTTCTCCTTCCAGGGGGGCAGAAAGATGGAGGCTGGAGGCGCTGCTGAAGGTGTTCTGGGAGGTCGGCCTGGGAAAGGGGGGGACCCACACATCGGTCATGGAGAGAACAGCTCAGCACCCCAGGAAGCGGTGGGGGCACCTCCCACTACCCCTCCCTCACCCCCCCCAGAATCCCCCACCCTGAGGGAGAACAAAAAGCAGCTCCCTCTTGTGACCCACAGCCCTGCCCGACTCACCACTCCTCCTCTTCCTCCCCCTGGGACCCCCTGGCCAGGCCGAGCACAGGAGCTGGGGGGTCCCGGCTCGCCGGCTGGACTGCCAGACCAAGGGAGCGCCGGTGGCCCCTCCGGCCCTCTTCCGCCTTCCGCCGCTCCTTGCTACGTGTCCCCAGGGGCGGATCCTCCAGCCCATCCTCGAAGCGGAGCGTGTTCTGCAAGGAAACCAGTGCAGATCAGGGATGATCCTCCACGGCTCACGCCCCTTCCCTGTTGAGTACTCAGGTATACAACTGCAGCATGCAGTTACCAGAGAGACCGCAAAGACTCGCCTGACCTAAAAGACACTGTTTTGCATTGTCTGCCTCTAATTCCAATTGGAAAGATTCTGTCCTGCCTCCGAAGTCACCTGACCCTATTTGCATGTGTTAAGTCCTTGGTTTGGCTCTGGCCTTTCTTGCTCCAGAGCCCTGATCCTCTATGGTCTCCCCTACTCCACTCCTCCCTACCCTCCAAGGGCCCAACTGGCTCCACCTCGTAAATGGACAGCTGTTGGCGCAGGTCCGGATCCGTGCCCTTGCTGGCCAAGTGCTGCTGGATGATCCGCTCCATCCCCTGATGCTCCAGGCAGTCTGTCACGTCGTAGAAGGAGTCCTGGTCAGGGAGGGCGGCCAGAATCTGTACGACACCAAGAGGGCAGATCCCCCCCCCCCCGGTCAGGGCAGGCCAAGCTGAGCCAACCCCCCCCCTGTCCACCCCACCCCCACCCCAGGCACTCACCTTGTTGATGAGGGTGATGGAAAAGACCTGCAGCTCCACATCTGCCCCGTTTCTCTGCTCCAGGATGGCCACGAGGGGAGACCACGGAAAGCCACCTGCTTGGCAGCAAGGAAGAGCCTGAGGTCTCCCACCACCACCAATGCTCACCACGACACACCCCACACCCTTTCCTGTGCAGCTCAGCACCCCCACCGTGGAAGAGGGGTTGGCTTCTCCCCTAAAGTGCAAAAACCACTGCCTGCCAGATGTTGTGGGTCAAGAATCCCCAGCATCTCTCACTTACAGGGGGTGCTGGCAGGGGATGATGGGAGATGCACTTCCACAACTATCACCCATTTGTTCCCCTCTGAGTGAGAGCCACCCACTCTCTCTAGGGCTGACCCGAGACAAGCAAGGGGGGTCCTGCAGAGGAGACCACCCTGGAGGTCAACCACACTCAGAAACCTCCCCTAAAGCACCAGTGGAGGGGGCAACCATCGCCTCCCTTTTCCCCTCGGCCATCCACCACCACTTGTGCCCCCCCCCGGCCCACCTCTGGCCTCCTCCACTGCCAGGACAGCCTGGATGAGCAGCTGGGCATTGGACTCGGTGTATTCCACAAAGACCAGCAGAAGCTTCAGCGCCGTCTTCACCACCAGCCGGTACTGCAAAGGGGGCACAAGGGCAGCACATCCTGGTACTTTCATGTATCCCCATGTGCAAAATGTATTTGCCCTGCTCAGGGGAATTTTCAACTTGAGAAATGGGTCCTGTTGTAGATTTCTTGCTAAGGTAACATCAATACATGACTTCTCCAGCTACATGGCATTCTAACACAAATAGCTCCTTCTCCCAATCCCCAGAGACTCTAGAACTGTGGTTCCCAGTGTGGGGCACAGGCCCCATGGAGGAGGGCAAATTGACTGGGGTGGGGGGCAATTCAAGAATGAGTTGGACCAAGTTAATGGCTTTTTAGGTTCCTTCCAGATGAATCGGAGTCAGTGGCGTAGGGTGGGGAGCAGGGAGGCGGCCTGCCCCAGGCGGCACTTCTTTGGCTAAGGGTGTTCTTGGACTACAATTCCCAGAATCCCTAGCGGGAGCGGGCACTACAATCCACCAGGGGGCAGCAAATTTGGCTGAAGCCCTGGGCAGATGATGGGAGTTCACTTTTGTGAATAATAAGAATTACATGACGCAAAGAGGGGGGGCAGGATTGCTAGAGGATGGGGAGATCCCCCCTGCCCTTGCCTCCACCACCACCCCGGACAGGGAGACCCACTGGCAAATCAGCTGGAGAGGAGGGAGAGGCCGAGGTGGTGGTGCTTCCCTAGGCATGGCTTTGGAGGGGGGGAGCTGTCCCAAAGCCAAAGGGGGAGGGAGGAAGGGAGGGACATACCAGGCTCCCGCAGAGGGTGTAGAGCCACTGGACCGTCTCCTGGTGGTGGATGATGCCCATCATCCCATCCACGAAGAGCATGACCTGGCTGAGTGCTGGAAGGGAAGAAGGGCCCAAAGCGCCTTGAGACACAGACACTCACACACCTTCAGAGGGTCGAGCGGGGTGAGGGTCAAGGAGAGCCCACCCCCACCCCAACTGGGCCTCCTCCTTGACCCTCACCCCGCTCGACCCTCTGAAGGTGTGTGAGTGTCTGTGTCTCTCTTGCACGCTCAGCCACTGGGTGTTTACACAACCCCTCATTTTTGGAGGGACACCCGAAGCCGGAGATTCCACCAGAGCAGAAGAGCAAAGCTGACCCCACAGGCTGGTCTGGGGTGGGAGTCACAGGGGGTCATGGGGTGGGGGGGTCTCCACTCACCTCTCAGTATGTAGTTCTGGTAATTCTGGTCAGCTTCGCCCCCCACGGCCACCAGGCAGGTCAGCCCTCCCGAATTCACAAACTCTGGCACTAGGTCTTTGTCTTCCTGGAGGAGGAGGGGGAGGGCCCTGAGTCTCTGCCCTTCCTTTGTAGAGGGAGGGGCATTGGGGTGGGGGAGGAGGCTTCTGGGACTCCTTCTGAAAAGGATGATGGGGGGAACTCACCTGGAAAAGCTGCTTCAGAGAGAAAAGGGAGCGCCTCAGCTCTGGGCCCTTCGAGGAGTAGAGCTTCTCTGGGGAAGAGAAAGAATGGAAGGTTCCCCCCCCCCCCAACCAAGGAGACACAAAAACCCTCCCATCACACACACACACACACACCCATTTGCAGGGCATTTAATTCTGCACTTCTTGATGATTTCCACCCTCTCAGACCAGGAGGGACAAAATCAGTCCCACAAAAAAAGCGAAGAGGAAGAGGATGATTTGGGGGGGGGGCACTGATGCTGAAGGCCCAGGGCAGCCTCAGGCCTGCCCTGCTGGAGGGAACCTCACACACACACACACACCCCGGGTACTTACCTATGATGGCCTGGACCCTGACCGAAAGCTGCGTCCGCAACAGCAGGATTGGGCGCCTGCCTTTGCTGCGATGGGGAGAAGAAAAGGAACTCAAACCGGGGAGGGGGGCAGGATCAGCTCCCAGTGCCCCCGTCCCCCAGGGGCAGTGGAAGGTCCCACTAACACCCCCCCCCAAAAAAAAAAGACTCACCTGATTTCCGTGTAGAAATCTTCCAACTCCTCCTTCTGCTCCAGTAGCGAGAGCTCCAGGTCCAAGTAATGGCCAGAAGAGAGGACTTGCAGGGTGCAGTCCTCCAGCTGCAAAAGAGGGGAGGGGCAGCCACCGGTAAGCAAGGGAGGGGCTGACACCCCCACCCAGCCCAAGAAGGCAGCGTGAAACCAGAGGACGAGACACACACACACATACACGCGCCCCCTCCCTCTCACACACACACCACACCAAACACTGGCTACAGTTTTATCAGAAAACAAAACAAAAAATAAAATAAAAAACACTAGCACTTTAAAAACTAACTGCTATATTTTTATATATAGAAGCCGCCACCGCCACACAAGACGCCGCCGCTGCGCCCTCCCGGCCCCCGTCACTGGCCGGGAGGTTAAAAGGAGCCTCCCCGGCCGAGGGAGGCTCGAAGACGACGTCGTGCAAGACGCAGCCGCTGCTGCGCCCTCCCGGCCCCCGTTATCGGGACTCTTTGTTGGACTCTCCCTCGGCCAGCTGGCCTCGAAGGGAGAGAAACCTGGGGGTCTTGGGCGGCGATAGAGGACCTGGGTATTGTGGGAGTCTCTTTGTGGGAGTTGGTAGTAATTTGTGATGTTGTTTTTGTATACTATGGAAGCCGCCTAGAGTGAGGTTCGCCTGAGCAAGGCGGATTATACATTTGAAGAATAAATAAATAAATTTTGTTAGCTTTCATGGATCAAGTCCATAGTTTGTTTCCCCAGAAATAAGCCAGCTGGCCGTGGAGGGGCAGCAAAGAAACCCTGCACATGACACACCCCCCCCCATTGTGAAGGGAGGTGGGGACTTCCTTGTTCCCCACCCCCACCCCCTGCCTTGCACAACAGCACGGATCGACAGTGTGCCTCCCACTGCTGTGGGGCTCCCTCTCCCCATGAGGGGTGGCAGGCCATGGGGGGGGGGCTTCCAGGCACAGAAGAGATGAGGGGACCTCTCAAGGTAGCACCCCGCTTTCTCTGGCTGGGCTGCCACTGATGCACAAGGATCCATTCCTTGCAATGTGAGATTCTCAATCTCTCTCTCACTCACTCACACACAGACACACGCACACCGAGGCAGGCAGTGGTTTCTGCGCACAAACCTAACCTTTTGTAGGGAACCTGTGGGCAGAAGTCCTCGGCCTTTGGCAAAGACCCTCCCCTTTTTGGACAACGCAAAGAGGTCTCTCTACCCCTCTTTAAATGTGAAAGGTAAAGAGTTTTGTGGAAACAGCCTTTCCTCTCCCCCCCAGGACAAGACAACCCATGGGTGTCTGTGCGCTAAGGCCAAGCTAAGGGTCATAGGGTGGGGGGAGACACTTTCAGCACTCCTCTCCATGAGCAGACTCATTCTGAATGAAGGAGGCAAAGGGGGGGGGGGAATGGAGATGGGGAGGTTTTCATGAGCTTATTCTGTGCACACCCCACCCCCCAGGTTCTGGAGACAAAGGGTTAAGGCATGAAATCCTCTTCCCACTCCTGCCCACCCCGGCTCCTGCCCCATTCCCTGGCTAAGCTTGGGAGGGCCGGAGGCAGGCGGAGGGTGCAGGCAGGCCAGGAGCGGCATTCTTGGCTTGCAAGCTCTTGGCTGGCCTCCTGCCTGAGACTGGCCCAGGAGGCTCTTCCCCGTCCTGCCCTGGGAATGTTCTAGGGAGCCTCCCCCAACCCCCAGGACGTCACTATGCAGGACTGCCCAGCCAGCCAACCCCCCTCCAAGGGCCTCAACTGCACCCCAAAGTTAACCTGTCCCCTCCACTGGGCCTTTCTTGGGGGGGGGGGATCCTGTCCAGTAGCCAAATCCCATGCTTAATCCCCCCATGCCTGCCTACCAAAGGAAAGGGGGGGTTTCTTCCCCCACCCCAGGGAAACACTGAGCAGGAGCGCTGTAGGTCCCTTGCTCAGATATTCATCACATTTCCTGGCATCGCAGAGGGCAAATCTGACCAGCCGTGTCCAGCCCCAAGGGGGGGGGAGCCCCTCCAGGCACAAGACCTCCCCCCCAGCCACTGCTCTTGCCATCCACATTCAGGGGGCCAGCTCTTTCCCGTCCCTTTGGCATGATACCAGCTGGCCTCTTTCCCACTGGCCAGAAGACCCTCTAAGTCTAAGACCGAGGTCAAGTAAGACTTTCTTCCACACTTCCTGCCACCGGGGGTGGTGGAGGTTGGGATGGTAGGGGGAACTATGGGCAATGAGCCCCCTGCCAACCGTCTTGGCTACATTTTCCACAAAAATGATCCCCCCCCCCAATTCACTTCCAGGTTCTGAAAATGGCCAAAATAGTCCCTGTGTAATAAATGAGGGTGTTTTTTTTTGCAGCTTTGAGCTGTGTAGGGTCCCCAGTGGCCCCCATCCTCTGTACAAGCCTTTTTTTTGGGGGGGGGGTTGTCTGCCACTCAACAGATGCTCCCCCACCCCAGCATTTAGAGGAAGAGGAGGTGGGAAAGGACTTCTGTTCTATCCAGTGGTGGGCAGCAAAAATTTTCACTACCACACTGTGGGTGGAGCCTATGTCATGGGCGGAGCCAACATCACGGGTGGAGCCTATGTCATGGGCGATCTAGTCATGCCTGCCATAGGGCCATGCATACATCTGCAAACACAGATGGCGCTGGCTCTTTGGTTGTACATGGAGATGAGCACTGCACCCTACAGTCGGATAGGACTGGCTTTGAGCAAGGGAGCAGAGGCGTAGCTACTGCTGTATCTGCCGTATCAATTATACGGGGGCCCTGGGCCACGGGGGCCCCCAACATGCGTAAGCAAAACAAATCTTTAACCTTCCTAAGGGCCCCCAAACAAATTTTTATACGGGGCCCCGCCAAGGCACGCTACTCTTCTGCAAGGGAGACCTTGAACCACTTGCAGGGACAAAACCTGACGTCACATTTGAATACCAATTGACTCCGCTGCGCAAGGCCGCCCGGACATGGAGGAGGTGGAGGAGCAGGTGGGGCAGGGAGGTGGGCATGGCCACCCAATTTTGCCACACACCCTGCTCAAAGGCCCCCCCCATTTTGCTACCCCCCTGCTGGGTGGGGGGGGGTTGCGAACCGGTTGCTGCCCACCACTGGTTCTGTCCCTTCTGGTTTTGAAAAGGGAGGCGAGCAGTGCAGGATAAAAATACTGCTCCAATTCTTCTCATTTGTCCAACCCTGATTTGGGAGGTGGGTGGGTGGGGGTTGTTCAAGTATAGGGCCAAGGCTCCCGAGCAAGCCCATGGCTGCCGGCAGTGGCCGAGGGGAACCCACCTGCCCACAAATGCAGAGGGTGGGCCAGGAAGGGAGCTCATAAAACTATTTGGGGGATGGGGGGGAGATAAACCCAAGAGGCCTCACAGGGAACCAGTCTGTCGCTCAAAGCCCCCCCCCCCCCCCGCTGCCCCCCAGGTGTGAGACTCTGCTCGCCTCTTCCTTTGGGCAGCTTCCAAAGTTTACCACAAGGAAAGGGGCTTGTGAGGGCAGCCCCTCCCCCTCCCCCATGCGTCACTTCTGGCCTGCTCTGGTAGCAGAAACCTTATCCTTCTCTCTCAGGGGTGGCGGAAGAGGGCCATGAAACACGAGGGGCTGTTGGCTTCCTTGCCAAAAATCAAGCCCTGGGGGACTAGGCAGAGCCAGTGCCCAGTTTAGAAGATGAACACAGCAGCCATCCAGATGGAAGGCTATATTTAAATGCTCCCTGGGGGGTGGGTGGGCAGAGTAGACCAACCTTACTCCCTCGGAAAGCCAGGCAGCTGAGAAGGCCATTGGCCAGGAGCCCAAATGCACTTCCCAGCCTCCAAGGCGCTGCCTGAGGCACATTAGGAGTCGAAGAGCATCATTTGGGCACAAAAGCTGCCACCCAAAGCCCCCTTCTGGCAGGAAAATAAAGGGTCAGTGCGCAGCCCATTCCCAGGTGGTGAGAGTTTTCTCCCATTTGGAAGACTTTCCTTAAAATCCCAAATAGTAACTAAAAGTAATTGTTTCCTTTAAAGCAAGGATGGCCAAACTATGGGCCATGGGCCATATCTGGCGCCTGATGCCAATTCACCCATGCCTGCGCCACCCTCATCGCTCCTGGAAGTGGAAGTAAAATGCACCTGCGACCAGGGCAGCATGGGCTGGATGAATTGGTGTTGGAGGCTGGATTCGGCCTGCAGGCCATAGTTCGGCCACCTCTGCTTTAAAGTCATGAAAATTCCCCCTACACAAAATACACCCCGTTCACACATTCAACTTCTTCTTCTCCCGTGTCTGGGTCAGCCTGTGAAGTGCCAAAAGGAAGCCAACATCTGGTGAATTCATGCCGAAAGGTGAGCCGGCACAACTAAACTGAGAACTGAAGTCCAAGAACAGCTGGAGTGCCAAGGTTGGCCATCCCTGCCTTTGACTCTGGACATGGGGGCAGGGGTGATGGCGTTTGAGCTTCTGGTCAACCATGGAAGGCCTGTGGCCCATTCAAAGGGAAAGATTCACCCCACACACAGGGAGCAAGGGGTCAGGGGAGTCTTCCCTGGGTGGGTTAGGCTTGCCTGAAACGGCAGAGAGATTGAGAACGGCCCTCCCATCCATTTGCGGGACGGGAAAGCTAAACTGATTAATTGACAGATTGAGGCTTCTATCAATA
Source organism: Furcifer pardalis (assembly GCA_030440675.1). Lineage (NCBI taxonomy): Eukaryota > Metazoa > Chordata > Lepidosauria > Squamata > Chamaeleonidae > Furcifer > Furcifer pardalis. Next base: position 129,465,202 of record CP126892.1, on the reverse strand, counting down.
AGTGACATAAATGTATGGGGTTTCCACTGAAGAGGAAGGAAGGAAGGAAAGGTAGATGATAGATGGAGGGAAGGGAGGAAGGAAAAAAGGAAGGAAAGAAAGGAAGGCCGGCCAGCCCCTTGCCCTTCTCTCCTGATGCTTTCTTCTCTCATGACCACAGGGGCTCCTCTGAATTCAACTGGCCTCATCCGGACAAGATTTTTCCAACTCTGTCCTAACGCACCGTGTGGGGTCTACTGTGGAGCACGTGTTCTTTCACTATAAGCCTTGCTAATTTCCCCTTTGATTGCACACGCATGAGCTGTTCCGCTCCCATGCATAGATGTGGAAGAGCCCACGTGAGCAGAGCCCCCCAGGATCCTGCCTCTTGACTGAGGGCTGAGAAGTGTCAATGGCCACAAGGAGACCCAAGGAGCCACAAGGAAGGGGGGCCGCTCGTGTCCTCTGCCCGCCAGAGTGAATGGACCCTGGAGCAGGAGCAGCAGAAGACGGACCTTCCTCTTCCCTGCTCAGATGCTTCCTGTTGATCAGCAGCCGGAAGACTTTGGGGAGAGGGGCAGACACTTTCTCCCCCACGGCCCCCCCTTCCTGCCTCATGGTGATCAGTGGGAAACAGCTGAGTGGCAGGAAAAGGGGGGGGGGTTTCCAGGCCCAGAGATACAGGGAGGGGGCAAGAGGGGGGGCAGCTTCTTAAAAATGGAAAGCATCTCAATTGCAGGGGTGGGGGCTGAGTTGGAAGAGGAAGAAGCCACAGGGCGCTACGCTGCCCCCCACCCCCACCCGGGAAACCTGCTTCGTCCTGGAGGAAAGATGTAGTTGCTCAGAAGCTCCTTTGCAGAGTGGAGAAAAATCTTCCTTTGACACACCAGGGAGGAGGGAAGAGTTTAAAAAGTCCTCCCCCCCTTCCAAGGCTTGCTAATATTCTGAATCAACCAATTTCCCACACACACCCACACACACATGTTGCCCACGGGTGGGGGCTATTTGCACATGTGGAAAGTCCTCTCTTTTCCAAGGGAGGAGAGCTGCTCTCCCTTCTCATCCCTCACTCTGTCTGCAAGAAGCCGCCCTGGCTTTTCTCCTCTGCCCATCTGTGCTCCAGAGCGCCTGCCTGAAACCCAAGCACAACTTTGCTGGAACTGCTTTTCCTGTTTGTTCCCAATTCCCATTTAGCCCCTGACACAGATCCCATGACTCTGCCCTCCTCAGACTGTCCACTGCTGCGTCATGAGGAGGAGGGGGAGAAGCACCACCACCGCCAGATATGCCAAGGGAAAGCAGGCCAGGATGGGAGATGCGGGCATTTCAGCGCCCATCCTGCTAAGGGCGCTCCAGTCGGGAATCTGGCCTGCCCCACGAGGCAACCAGGGGGCCCAACAGAGAGGGGGCCATTCAGACCGGCTGCCCCCCCTCAGGTTGGGCCATGTGGGGGGTGCAGCATGAACTAAAATGCACCGCTGGGAAACTCTGACAGGCCAGCAGGCAAAAGAAAGGCCAGGAAGGGAAGCCCAGGCAAAACCCCACACGGAGGCAGGCAGGCAGGCAGATTTGGGGGGCCAAAGGGGCTCCTAGGTTGTCCCCACCAGGTTGCTGGGCTCCTCCTCTCCAGGGCAGGGGCTGGGCCAGTTCTCTCAATCAGGGAGGGCTGTGGGGGGGGGGGGACTTCTTAGATGTGGCTCAACTTTTTTTTAGTGCTCCAAGAAAGGTATCGCCTTTTCCCTGCGTTTGTTTTGACTCCTGAGTCACAAGGATCCCCTTTTCTCAACCAGATCCAAATCCTCCCCTCCCCCCCCTTGACTGAAGTTGCTTAACCCTAAACCTCCCGGGGGGGGGGCGCTTGGTTTCCTCACCCGCCTTATCTCGGAGAAGAAGACTCGCCCCCGCTGGCCCTCCATTGCACAACACAGGGAAGGAAAAGGGGGGGGGAGGGAGAGACCAGCCTCATTCCCTTCAGCAATCCCTTTGGGAGGGGGCCCGCTAGGTTGAGGTCCTTCTCCCCCCCTCCAATAAACCTCTAAACAACCCACAAAGTCTTAGGATCGGAGAGGGAAGACGCGGGGCGAAGGGAGCCACCACACATGACGGGGGGGGGGGGAGAAAAGACCCCAGGCAGGGCCAGACACACACAGTGACACACGCCTTGATGCCCCCCCCCGGCCGGCCTCCCCCCCCTTTCCCGGCCACCAGGGCCTGCTGGCCGGCGCCGCTTGCCCGGTCCCCCGAAGGGGCGGACAGAAGTGTGGCGCTCATCATCATGCCCCTCCCCCGCGGCCCTCTGCACGGGCCCCGGAGCCGCGGCACTCACCGGCAGGGGGGCGCCGAGGAGGCGGTGGAAGGCGGGCATCTGGGCGGCCAGCGGCAGCGCCTCCGGGACAGGCTGGACGGGCGGGCGGCGCGGCTCCGGGAAGGCGGCGCACGAGAACGGGTCCGCGTCGTCCAGGTACTGGAGCCGCACCTGCACCGGGGCCGCCCCGGCCAGGTCCGGGCCCGCGGGGCTCGAGGGCTGCCCCATGGCCGCGGGGAAGGGGGCGGAGGAGGAAGGAGAGGGACCCACCGACAGACCGACCCACGGAAGGGAAGGAAGGGCGGGAGGGAGGGAGGGAAGGCGAGACCGCCCGAGAGGCTCTAATCGCGTCCGGCAGGTCGGGCGGCGCCGGGGGGCGGAGAGAGGGTGAGGGGCGGGGCCAAAGGGGCGGGGCTTCCCTCCCGCCTCCCCCACTGGTGGGAAGCTTGAAAGCGGCCTCCCCCCCCCCCCGGTCTTTGTCTTGCTCCCGCCCCGCCTTCTCGGGAGGCGTCGCGGGGAAACCGGACGTGCCTCTCTTTCCCCGTAGCCCGAGGACTCCGCCGCCGCCCTCGGAGCGTGTCTGCTGCTGCGGCTGCTGCGGCGGCCTCTGAAGCGGCCCAAATCCGAAGCCACTCCAAGTGCTCCTCCTCAGAGCAGGTCCCCGGCAGTCCTCGGAGGACCCCGAGCGCATGAGGAACCCATGGAGCCTGTCTGCCTCTCTCCGTCTGTGTTCACACACGACGTTGCCGCCCGCCCTTGAGAGCCTGTGGGTCTTGCCCTTCGGGCCCCCTCCGACCAGGGTCGGCCTACCGCCGCAACCCCCCCGCTGCGGACTCGAGGCCCATCATCCTCCCCCGTGTTCAGAGGAGGCTTTTTTCTCTCCCCGCCTCCTCCTCGCGGCGCCCGCGGAGACCCCCGATCTTGGGGCCGGCGGGGCGAGAGCGACAGGAGGGCAGATCTCTCCCCGCCCCCCGGATAGGTGGGCTGAGGCAGGAGGAGCCCCCCGGCGCAGAGCTCCAGACGGAGCCATGTCCGCTTAGGTCGTGTGTGAATGTGCTGCGGAGAGGCTCAGGCCGCCTTTCTTGCAATCGGCGAGGGGGCGGGGCGCCTCGGGCGGCAGGAGGCGAGAGGGGCGGCGGCCCTCCTTTGCGTTGCCAAGGGTGCGAGGTTCTGTTTGTTCTCCGCGTCTCTCTTTCTCTCACACACACGCACTTGTTGCAAGAGGACCAGGCAAGGTCTCCCCTTGAGAGCCTGGGCAAAACTCCCCCGGCCCACAAGGTCTGCCCCCCACCCAGCATGGCCTGGCTGGAGGCAGAAGGGTGTGTGTATGTGTGTGTGTCTGTCACTGAGAACGCAGAGCCTATGAAGCTATTACCACATGCCTCCTGGACCATGCTTAGTAATGCTTCAGCCCCAGCCCTTCTGCCCACTAGACATATGGCTTATGCCTTATGGCAGTGGTGTCGAACCTATGGCACATGGGCCAGAGGTGGCACTTGGAGCCCTCTCTGTGGGCACCCGTGCAGTCACCCCAGCACAGAATTCGCCTCGCCCCTCTGCCCAGCAGCCCAATGGGAGCGTTTCCTTCCTCCCCTGTTGCTGTGTTGGCATTTTGCGATAGAGAGGGTTTTTTTGGGTTGCAGTTTGGGCACTCAAAGGTCTCTCAAAGGTTTGCCACCCCTGCCTTCCGGGGTCTGGGGGAGGGCTGGCCAGAGGGACCCCTTCCCTCCCTCCCTCAGTGGGGCTCCTTGGAGAGAGACAGACAAACAAACAGAGGAAGCGTTTTCTTTGGGATTCGGAAGTCTTTGTTCTCCTTCTTCCAGGGCAGTTTGTTCCACATCAAGGTCTGCAAAAAGGAGCCCTCGAGCCCCACCACGTTTCCTCCCAGCTGTACCTGCCTGGCAAACTCATTTCCACCCAAAACACCAACCCTGCAAGGTAGCCTTTGCTGCCCCTGCTCTTCTAGGGTCTGACACAACCAACGCCTTGGGTGTTTCCTTCACCCTGCCTAACCCTCTGTCATCAGGGACTAAGGACACCTCTGCCCCGGAGTTGGGGTGGGTGTGAGGGCGGTATGGCTCTGTCTTCATTTCCAGTTCTAAAGGGACTGCCTTCCTGGGCCCACCCAAGACATTGGGTGCCTGAGGCACAGCAGGGGGTGGAGCCAGCTCCACATTCAATTCCAGGCGCATCAGGGCCAGAGCCAACCAGAAAAAGGTTCCACTCGCCCCTTGCCCTCCATGGTGGTAACCATCAGAATGGCTGCCCCTTGGCGAGTTTGCCACCTGAGGATGGTTGCCCTTGCCCTGCCCTGCCCTTGTCCTGCCTTCCCTTGCCCTGCTTTCCCTTCCCTTCCCTTCCCTTGCCTTGCCTTGCCTTGCAACAGTAGAGCTGCCCCCAGCCATGACCTCATTCCTTCCCAGCTCAGAAACCTGCTGTCCAGTTTTAGAACAGGGGGCTTCCTCAGTGGGATTTTCTTCTCCCACCAGGACCCCCTCTGCCCCTTCTTTCTGCCCACTCCTTTGCCGGGGGTTTCTGAGAGAAGCGGCTTCATGCTGGCAGGGGTGGATTTTGCTCAGCTTGCTTTTCTTTCCTGGGACAGCTCATGTTTCCGGAGATGGAACAAACCCCCTCAGAAGCCACAAAAGCCTCTGGGGTTTGCTAATGACCGTCCTGTCATCATCCTCCTTGCCACTGGAAACTGCCTTTTGGAGCCTGTGAGTCACTCCTGAGTCATCCTCTCCGCTGAGGAGGAGGAGGAAGGCCCTCAGGGGAAGCCTCTGCCAGGCTAGAAGATCCAAAGAGGACACAGACAGCCCACCCCCACCGCCCAGGGCCCTGGCAAGTGAAAGGGAGCCTCCACCGACTAGGCCCTGGCCCCGTCTCCCCCCCTCCCTCACAAAGCCAGAGTCAGCATTGCTCTCCGTCTCCCAAAAGCCCACCCCAAGGAGGAAACACAGCCCAGTTTCCTACACAATTGGAAGAGGACTGCAAAGCCCATCCTCCCTCACTTTCCATTCAGGTGAGCCGCCCACACTGGGCAATGCACAACATCAGATAAAATGTTGTCTGGCCGCCTCCTCCCCACACCTGCCCTCTTCCGGCCCTCCTTGTCCTGGGGCCACCACGGCTGGACAAACCCCTCCAGCGTTTCCTGGGAATGGATGGGAGTCCCGAAGCTCGGAAGAGTCCCTTGGCGGCTCTTTTTAGCCCACACGGCCTCCTCCTCCTCCTTTGAAAGCAGAGACTGAGACTTTTCTCATGGGTCTCTTCCTCTTGGCTTCTTCTCCCCCCCCCAATTTTTTGGGTGTCCAGGGAGAGGCAAAGCTCTTCATCTGGCCCTTGTAGTGACCTCCTCCTTAATGTCTCTTTCCTGTTCTCTCTCCCACCTTCCTCTGGTCTTTCTCCTCTTTCCACACAGGCCTGGAAATGGCACGTGGGCACTGATGGCCAACCTTAACCCTCCAGCTGTTCTTGGACTTCAATTCCCAGGAGCCCAAGTCAGCAGGATTACTCACTTGGGCTTCTGGGAATTGAAGTTTAAGAACACCTGGGGTGCCAAGGTTGGCCATCGCTGGTATATTGGTATTGTAGGGGGTCTCATGGCCAAAACCCATGGGTGAAGATAGGAACAGAGAGAGAGGGAGAGGCCCTTGCTCTGCTCCTGCAGGGAGAGGGCCGGCTCAGGGCTTGGCTGGCCAGGGCCAAGTGACCCATGGCAACTGGGGTCCCCCCTGGTCATGGCTGGAGAAGGCCCCAAGCAGGAGGTGACCTGAACTCCCCTCTTCTCCAACCGGCAGGGAGAGGGTTTTGGCTGCTGCGGAGAAGAGCTGCCGCCGCCACACACACTCACCCCCCATCCCACAAGCCCATGGTTGGCTCTCTGGAAGCAGCCCCGGCTCCATTTGTGGTAGCAGGCGCTTGGAAGGCTCTCTGGGGTTTGGCACACAGCGCCTGCTCTCCCCACCCCACCCTAGGCCAGCCCCCTGGCCTCTTGCCTTCAGCCCGGCGCACCGAGTTTGCCTTGCAGCCTCGGGAGCTGGAACTTTGGGGTCTGTGGCCACCCAGAGAACCTCAGCCCTCGGAGCTCAGCGCCCAGGGCGGAAGGAGGAAGCCCCCTGCACTGGATCTTCCAGGTACCTGGGGGGGGGGGGTTTGAGGATGATGATGGTGAGGAATGGATGATGATGGGACCTATTTGGGTGTGTTGTGTTCTTCATTAGCCCTTCCAGGGGGATTTAATGCTGTGGTCTGGTGACACTCAAGGCAGGAGGCCAGTCTTTGAAGAGGGGGGGAGCTCTATGGGGTGGGGTTTGGAGGTCAGGGTCCCACACTTCCACTGGGGCTCTGCTTGAGAACCCTGATCTTGAAGGATCTGATGAGCAGAAATGTACTCCTGGACACAAACACACAAATCTGGGCCAAGGGGAGGTCTTCTTCTGGCCGCTGGGAAAGGCTTCCCCAAGGGAAGAGAGATGAGGCCGGGGTGAATGTCTTACAGGCACCCTTTGGTTTTGCCACCACCACATCTCTTTAATGCCTCCTCTCTCTCTTCTGCTCTGCCAGCAAGACGGGGTGGGTGGGGGGGGTGGTTTGAGGTCTTCTTTCTCTGGTCTCTGGGCACCATCTTCCTGCTCTTGATCAGCCTTAAGGCCTCCCAGGGCCCCCTTTGTCTTCAGGGCCTCTTCCACCTCCAGCCCTCTTTCTTCCCTGCTCCCTTTCTGGCCCACCTGGCTTTGAGCGTCCCCCCTCCAGACCTCCTTTGCCTCTGGGATGGCCCTCCTCTGGGCTGGAACAAGTCAGCAGCCATGGGGGAGGAGGGAACCCCTTTGGTTTGGGGGCAGAATATCCCCTGGAGGCCTTGGGTTGGGATGGGAAGGGCCAAAAGCCGACCTTGGCCCTGGTCTCCGGTGACCTAGTCCTACCCTTGAGGATCTTTTCTCGTTCCTTCCCTGCTGCCTGTCTGAGTCTTCTGGTTTCTCAGCTACCGTCTCCATTGGGACCCATGGCTGAAGCCAGGGGTGTGCAAGTGGGTTTGGCTCCCTCCCCCTTTCATCACATCAAGAGCTCTGTGGTTCTTCTCCAGTCCTGGCTTGGCTCTTCTCCGTGTCCAGCGGTGCCTCCTCCAGCCCCTTCTCTTCCACTTTCCATACACCATAGTACAGTACGAAAAGTAACCAACTCATCCGAAGGTGCTATTTCCTTGAAAGCTAAGTGCAGGGATTCTCGACCTCCATCCCGTGGACCAGATGCGGCCCACAGCACCATTTCATGTGCCCTCCTGTGCCTCCACCACAACAAGAAGTGCCATGTGGTGGAGGAAGGGCAAAATGGCCCTCTAGCCCTGAAGCTGTCGGAGGGAGTGTGACCCAATGGCCCCCGTCTTTAAAAGGTTGAGAACTGGCTAACTAAGACCATCGGGCAGCCCTTCCCAGGTGGGTCCCTCTTTCCTCCTGGGTGAGGGGCGGCCTGGGGGGGGGGAAGAGACTCTAGGGTGGTGCTTTTCTAATCAAAGTCTCCACCCAGGAGTTCCTCCTGTCGGAATTAACCAGCCTCCCCAGGAAATCCCCTTGAATCCTAGGGAATCCCCTTGAATCCTAGGGGGGGAGGGGTTGAAGGGGGGGCGTTGGGATCTACCATGGGGCCCATAAAAGCTCCATGGGTGGGGTCTTGCTGCCCACTGGTGGCGGCTCTTCTGCAGCACGCCGCTTCGAAACCAATCAATTGGCTTCGCCTTTTGTGGCCCCGTCAGTCAGTGGCGTAAACAGTGTTCTGGTGCCTAGTCGTGCCTGCCACATGACCACGGAAATGTCCGCAGACCCAGACAGTGCTGGCTCTTCGGCTATAAACAGAGATGAGCACTGAACCCTAGAGTTGAATACAACTGGCTTTCGAGCAGGGGTGACCTTTACCTTTATAGTCAGTGGCATCTCCGCGGTCAAGCAGAATCGGGGGCAACCTCCTGCCCCCCCAGACCCGAACCTGAGCCCTCGGTGGCATTTGGCAGCACCGTCCTCTTGCAGTGCAGCCAAAGCTCCCCCCGAAGCCTCCACAGTCCTTGGCTTTGGACCCTTGGGGGCTGCCCTGGGCCCCTCCCCCGCGTGGCACCCACTTTCTCCTGCCACTGCCCCTCCATTCCCACAGAAAAGCCCCACATTTCTCCCTTTTGGCACCAGGGTTCCTGACAAGCAGGGGAAGAGGGGGGCCCCTAATCCTTCGACAGGAGGCTTAGCTGCCAATCAGGCCCCTTGGCCTTCCATATTGGGGGGGGGGGTTTGCTTGGCTCAGGCAGGGGCTTCGCTGCCCTGTGAACCAGATGCCCTTGTGCCCTTCGTGGGGAGTGGACGTGTTCCTCCCCAGAACTAAGCCAGCCCCGTCCTTCCTGCTTTGGCAGATTCAAAGTAAAGAACCCCCCCCCCCAAATAATAATAATAAAAACACCCATGACCCCACCTGGCCTCACCGTCTTCCTTTTGCTGCTGCTGCTTAGGCTTCAGGTGGGGCAAACCACGGAGGAGGGGCTGAGGGGGACCTCCTCCAAACAAACCCCCAGAATGAAAGTCACTTATGGGGAACCCGTGGCCTGAGGGAGGGAGGGGGGAAATTGGCAGCACCCCCCACTGAGTGCTGACTTTGCAGCTAGAAGAGCAGGAAGCCATCTCAGGAAGAAGGATTGTATGTCTGACCTCAGAGGAGGTGCTGAACATGAAAGGCAACTCCCCCCCCCCCGCGCCCCCAGAGCAGGCTGTCTGGACCTGGGACAGATTCTGACTGAGCCTGACCCTAACCAGCCCCCCCACTCCCTCCCCACGCAGCAGAAGGAGGCCCTTCTTGGCTGGGCTCAGCAGACGGCATCTGCCTGTCTCACGTTGCCTTCTTAATCCAGCCTCCTGCAACCCCCCCACCCCACCCCATAGTAAGTCTGCAAAGCTGCTCAGCCAGAAGGAGTAACCCCTTGTGCTGGCCAGAAGTGGGGGGGGGGAGAGATCCTTGTCCCCAGGGTGGGAGGCATTGCCAGGATTGCCAAAGGGCAGTACTACATCCGCCTGGGAAGAGGAGACACACACGGGGGGGGGGGGACTTCCACTTCAGGCCCCCCTGCTTGCAAATGCTGCAGCTGCTTTGCTTCTCCCATGGAGTGGCTGGGGTGGATCTCGCCTTCCTGTGGGGCAGCACAAAGGCCGTGAGGGCACCGAGCCTCCAATGCCCCCCCTCCCGGGAGCCTAAGGAACCCAAAAGGGCCTTTACAAGGCTCAGGGGCTGTGAAATCAAGGACTAGGTCTTGGGATTCCTCTGGGTTAACCTTCGGGGGTCCCTCTCCTCCTCCTCCTCCTCTTGCCCTCCCACTTTCCCAGGGCTAGTCTTGCCTTCCCATGATGTGCCCAAACCAAAATTACCTCACTTGAGTCAGTTTTGCTTCTAGAGGGAATTCAGTCTTGATTTGATCAAGGAACCTCCACCCCCATCCCCTTTTATTTCTCTTCCTGGGGGTCCAGAGTAGCTGCAACGCTGCTCCTCCCCCTGGGCCAGATTTCAAAGGAATTAGGGGGGGTGTCCCCCACCCCACCCTAACAGCTTTGTTGGGCTGCCGTGGCTCAGTGGTTAAGCAGCTCACCTTGCTAGCTGGAAGGGAGGCAAGTTGGCAGTTTGAGACCCGGGTACTGCATGGCAGATTGAGTGCCTGTCTCTGTCCCAGCTCTTGGGGACATGAAAGGAGCCTCATTTGGACTTCCCCTGAGTGGAGTTTCTGACATGAAATTACATCATCATCATCATCATCCTCGTTGTCATCGTCATCAGCATCAGCTTGTGTTCTCTACCCAGCGTCCCCTTCTGTCCATAAGCCACGGGAGATATCATTATCACCCTCTTCCTCGAGGGGCCCAAGGAGACTTCCTTGCATGGGGGGGACCTTACCTGGTGGCCCTTGGAGTCTCAGTCCTTCTTCTTCTTCTTCTGGCTTCCTGGCTGCTGTTTCCGTGGAGACAGAGGATGGAGTTGAGGTCTACCAAATCTCTGACCGCTTCAGTTTCTTCACAGACAGCATGAAAGTTGTGGCTTTCTGCTGTGCTCAGGGTTTTTGTCTCCCTAATGTTCAACTGTGATCCTGCTTTTCCACTTTCCTCTTTCGCCTTCCTCACTGCAAGGCGTTCTTTCAGCGGGTGAAATGCAGCCTCCTGCCTGCCGGTCTTCAACCACTGCTCTTTCTCCCACCGGTTTCCCCTTCTCCTTCCTCCGAATCTAAGCCATCTTTCCACCTGACCTCCCCGTGTTCTAGGTTCGGGTGCAAAAGGGGGGGGGGAATTAATTATCATTACTCTGAGCCTTGGGGGGGGGGGACAACCAGCGGCCCTCAGCGGCCCCGGACCCCGCGGCTCCACTGGCGGTCACTCTCTGGGCATCCGTGTGGGTGTGGGTTTTCGCAGCACTGGCCCAAAACCTGCCAGGGGAAGAAGAAGAAGAAGAAGAAGAAGAAGAAGAAGAAGAAGAAGAAGAAGAAGAAGAAGAAGAAGAAGAAGAAGAAGAAGAAGAAGAAGAAGAAGAGATGAAAGGCCCCCCCCCGCCGCCCCCGGGCAGTGTCTGCCTGACTTGAGCTCGGCCGGAAAACCTCCCTCGAAGTCACTTCCCTGGTTCCCAGCCTCGAATTCTCTTCTCTTGCTGGGGCTGCCTGAGAGCTGAGGCGGCGGCGGCTCCGGGAGTCCAGTTCGCATCCCGGCGGCGCCTTTGCTGCCAAAGCGGGTTGTGTGTGGTTTTTTTTTTTTTTTTTTTGGGGGGGGTGTTGTTTACGGCAGAGAGGACGGTCATCCCAGATGGAGGGGGGCAGGCGGGAGACCGCCGGACAACCTTTAAATCCCCTCCCCGTCTCCCTCCCCCCCCTCTAAACCCGGCCTGCGCGTCTGTCTCGACGGGCGTGTGCGTGTGCGAGAGAGACGCAGGCCGAGCCCAGGAGGGGCGGGCAGGGCTCCGGTTACAGCGCCCGCCTCGCCGGCCCGAGCCTGCTGGACTGCGGCGGGGCTGAGCCGGGCCCCTCCGGCCGGGCCGAGTCTGGAGGAGTCCGTCCGGGGAGGCGGAGAGTCAGGCGGCCGCGGCCATGGTGAGTGGGCACTGGGCACTCGCCTAGCGCTGCGCTCCTGGCCTCTGAGCATGTGCAGAGGGGAGGGAGGAGCGGGGCCGGGAGTCGGTCGTTGGTCCTGCCGGTCGGGAGGGAGCCCTTCCCCCGTTTCCCTCACCCACCCACCCCAGGTCGGTGCCTGGAGGCTGTGCCAGGGTGGGGTAGGTGGGGGTCGCGGAGGGAAGCAGGCCCGGACCCCGCCCAAGCCTTGGGGGGTCCCGTGCCCTCGCCTCCCGCGGAGCTGCTGCCCGCCGGTCCCCCTCCCCGCCCGGTTAAGCCTCTGCACCTGAGGCGGATTGAGTCGGCCCAGGCGCTCCGGAGCAATGGGGGGCGAAGGGGGCGGACAGGTGGGCGGGCGCGAAGCTCCGGATGGAGCCTGCTTGGAGCAGAGAGGGGAATTTTTTTTTTTGGGGGGGGGGGAAGGGTGTTTCCAGGGTGAACCCCCGGAGCCTCTGACCATGTGCAGAGTTTCTACTGAGGAGCTCAGGAGAGGAGCGCAGAAGGGAATGAATGGAGCAGAAATTCAGCCCCCCCCCCCCAAGAGCCTTCCACAAAGCAACTGGGGGTCTCGCCTGTCAACTGGGGGCAGCGGAGGAAAGGCCATTGGTCGGCCCCGAAAGCCTTTCCTGGCAGGGTCTCCCCCCCCATCTCCCCCTTAGCCAATTCTTGGGGCTTGGAGATGGTCTTCTGGGGTGAGGCAGCGGGTGCGGATGATGGGTCTCTTGTTGGCTGGCAAAGGCTTTGGGGAAGCTCGGCTCGGCGCTGGCCCAGCGAGATCCCGGCTGGCTGCCTTTCGGAGTAGACCTCGGAGTCGGGGGTCCCGGCCAGGCCTTAGTGGGGCTTCAGTCCCACCCAGCAGATCCTGGACAGCTCCGTTGCCAAAGCCCAACTCCCTGCAGGCCGGTCGGGGAGGGAGCGGGTTTGTTGAGCCGAGCGCAGGAGGGCGAGACAGTGTGTGATACCTGTATGGCGTGTAATAGCTTCTCTGCCCAGTAGATGGCGAGATTGCCCAGGAGGCAGCAGGTTTGTTTCAGAGGAAGCCGACCTGGGCGGGGAGGGGCGAGCCAGGAAGAGCGGGGGGGGGGCCCCCAACCCAACCCCATCTGTTAGTCTGTCTTGTGCTTATTTTCATTGCCCAAATCACACCAGCCTCTTCTCCCCCCCCCCGCTAGACCCCTTGTTTTCCAGATGGGGGGCAGAGGAAGGCCACCACCCCCAGCCCTATCTTCTCTGACCTTGCCAGGGCTTCCCTTGCTCTGGACAGGGACGGATCCAGCAGACAGACAGACAGACAGACAGACAGTGGCTTCCCTGCTTGCCCTCTGGCTGACCTTTCCGGAGGTCCGTCAAGGAGAACAATCGCAATCTGGCCAATGCCAAGGCGGTGTTTTGAATGGACATTTCCTCACCAGCTGTTTCCAAAGGGGGGAGGAATGGGCGGGGGGGGTGGAGAAGCAGGCCAGACTCTTTGTCCAGCGCCTCCTCCTCCAGGGCTGGGGAATGCCTTGCCCGTCCCTGGCTGGCCTCTTCTGATCACTGGCTTTATCCAGACTTACTGTTGTCTTGACTCGATTTCCTCCTCCGTTGTGTGGGTTGGGGGTGAGCTGGAGAATGTGGCTCCCGAGGAATGCTTTTGTGCGCGGCTCCATCTCCCCCTGCCCCCAACCCCAGCCCTGCCGCCTTGAACTTAAAGGTCATGTGCCTCAATTTCCTCTTTGTGTCCTGTTTGCCAGGCGGGTGGGTGGGTGGGGGGTGGGCTTCTGCTTGGGTGACGACGCCCGCCTTGCCCTCTGCCCCGCAGCCCCAGCAGAGAAAAGGAACCTTTCCCTGGTTTACTGTGTGTAGGACATACAACAGCCGGCTATTTGTTCATGGAGAGAAAAGTTAAAGCGCATACATGCTCTCAATCTCAATACTTTCTGAATGGATTGCTCAGTCTCTTGTGTGCGTGTGCACGCATGCACACATGCTCTTGGTAAATTTTGGGCAGCAAACCTGATTTGAGCCAGCGGGTTTCCGTCCTCTCACGTACTAAGGCACATGTGGAGAAGCAGGATGTGATTCTGACCTGGATTTCTTAAGCCTGCTTTTGAGCTATCCTTCCATGTCAAAAGTCTTGACGGAAATTCTAGGCAGTCTCCCCAGAGGGTCACATCGCAATCGCTTGCTTTATTGATGAGTCCCATAATTTCATACCGACTTTTTCTTTTTTGTGGGGGAGATGTCCTCCATTACTTTGGTCTTATCATATCCCTACAGAGTCAACCCACGCCCCATGGAGACTGTCAATAACATTTTGAGGGCTTTTTTGGACTCACAATGTCTCCATTCTGGGAGTCCCTTTAACTTGGCAGCATCTACTTTTTTCTTTACTGTGGATAAATTAGGCCCTGTTTTTGCTCCAATATCCCTGGATTTGCCTGGATTACTTAGTTCCTGTTTCTTGTGGGCCAGGAGGCTTTAATAGCAAACAGGCGGCTTTAATTATTAAGTAGCAGAGGTAACATGATCATAGCAACTAGAGAGAGAGAGAAAGCTATTTTTTGTGCAACTGTAATCAGGGCTTGTTCTCCCAAGACTGCTCCTCTTCCTCTGCTGTCTTTAGAGCCAGCCAGGCCCCAGCGCATGGGGTCCATGGGGCTGCCACCCCCCTCGGCACAGGTGGGTCACCTGGAGAGACAGCTGCAGGCAGCCTGGGTTCCCTGCTTCCCAATTTCTGAGCACAGGAGGCTGGCAGAATGAGGCCCAGTTCAGCTCGGAGGGATGAGGCAGGGGCCCCCAGTCGGGAAGGCTTCACAAGGTCTCCTCAAGAGTAAAGGCCTCCTTGCATGAAGGCTTCCACCATCCCCCACAGAGAGACCAGAGCGGTTACACCTGAGCCTCCACCCAGCTGCTCAAGGATAAAAGCCTCAGCCTGAGATCCAGGAGGATTTTGTGGGAAAGGTCCTTTCTTGAGCTTCTGGTTCTTTGCAGTAAGTGACCGGAGTTGCCATGGAGAGTTTCCTTCCTGACCTTGGACTGTATTTTTACTTTCCCTTTGGGCATTTCTTTGGCTTCAGACAAAGCTGGGGGGTTGGTGGGAAGTTTGGGTTAGGGACTGCGGTGGCTTAGTGGTTAAAATGCTGAACTTGACAACTGGAAGGTTGGCAGTTCAAGACCCGAGTGAGCTCTCATCTCTGTCCCGGCTCCTAGTTTGAAATTGCAAGAAAATTGCAAGTCCTGTAGATAAACAGGTGGGGAAGGTAGCAGTGTTCCATGCCGCCTGTCCATGGAAACATTTGCAAATGCAGACAGCGCTGGCTCTTTGGCTATAAGCGGAGATGAGCACTGACCCCTAGAGTCGGATATGACTGGGTTTGGAGCAAGGACAACTTTGACCTTTATCTGGGAGGATTGGACCCGCCCCCCAAGGGCCCCTGCTAACCTGGGACTGGTCCCAGAGCGTGACCCTAGCCGGGTGGAAGAGAGCCCTGGGCATCTCTACCCAGCCCGGGTGTGTGTGTGTGTGTGTGTGTGTGTGGTGGGGGTTCATGTGCAAGGGGGTGTCCCCTGCCTCCTCTCCTGCAGGTGATCAAAACCAGGGCAATTATTTGCTTTCATTTGTTTTATTTCTAGTATGACTGCAAAGCAGCTCTTCATTCGTCATAGATCTGTCAAGCACATGAATGAAGAGCCAAGGCGAAGCATGCAAATACTTGTGCGCCTCACCCAAGGTGTGGCTCGTTCCTGGCAAGGGAAAGGGGAGCGGTGCAGGCCCGCCTCTCTCCCCAAGGGAAGGAGACCTTTGCATGCGCTACTGGGGGTGGCGGGTTCTCCCCCCCAGCCATTTCCCCCTTGGGATGTAAATGGAGATGAGCACTGCACCCTAGAGTCGGATATGACTGGCTTTTGAGCAAGGGAGACCTTGAACCACTTGCAGGGACAAAACCTGATGGGGCAGGGCAGGGAGGTGGGCCACCCAATTTTTCTACTCCCCCCCCCGCTTGAAGGCCATTCAATTTCGCAACTCCCCTGCCCAGAGACCACCCAATTCTGTGGGCTTAGTTGCAGCCAAGGGGGGGGGGAGCGGAGGAGCTCCTGGTCCTGGGGCACACTTAGAAGTGAAGGTGGAGGGTGTGTCTGTGTGTGTGTTTTCTGCAGTTTTTGGAGAAGTGTTGTCTTAAGCCTTGCAGGCATTATCAGATGAGACCAAAATAAACCTTATCATGCAAGATAAAAATGCTGTGGCACATTAATTATGTTTAAGCGTCTGCTTTCTTGAATCAGATCTCAGATGTTAGAATACGATTATATAAAGACACCAGCCATAGAGTCTCACTCTAAGAAAGTCTATTTGACCTATATTAGCTCGCCTACCTTCGAAGAAAGCTCTCGCGGAGAAAGCAGAATTCCCTTAGCGAAATGGCCTCAAAGGGTCCACAACATTTCCGCCCCTTTTTTAGTTTTATTATGCTGTGCCAGGAAACAATGGCCATAATTTAAAAGGTTGCCCAAAAAGTAGAGGGGGAGGGGGAGGAGGCTCCTCTCTACCCCCACCCCCCACCCTTTCCGCAGGGAAGATTCAATGGAAACGTCCCAGCCTGGAGACCCCATAAAAGTGCAAATACTCTATGGTTAACTTCAGTGCTTGTTTTATCTGATATGTTCCATTGTTCTTCCCTTTGGCTTTGAAGTCCGCAAGTGGAAGTTTAAAGAGAGACACACAAGCTGGCAGGGCTTTTGGCTTCTGTGGCATCGCAACCCAGGACTCTTTCACGGGGTGTGTGTGTGTGGGGGGGGCCTCAGCTGACTCTTTTTTTGGGGTGTGTGTGTGGGGGAAATAAGGACCTGGATGGCTTGATCTCCCACCCCCTCCCATATTTATTCCTTGTTGGAGTGTTTTCTGTGCTGTGGACAAGGGGAGAGTCTCGGTCTCAGCAGGGTGGGGTGGGGGTGGGGTCACATTTGGGGACCCCAGAAGTGCCAAGGCGGGGGGGGGGGAGGCTGAACTGCCTGGGCTCCCCCTTCAGTGAATACTGGCCCTAATTTTAAAAGGTTGCCCGCAAAGGAGAGATTACAGGAAGGCCATCATCTCCACTACCCTTTGTTTCCCTGGGGAAGATGCCCCCCCTGCCCCCCACGCCCTGCCCTTCTCAGTTGGAAGTGGTCCTTGGGGGGGGGGGCGTTTCTCCCAGCCAGACACGACCTGCCGTGCTCCTTGGGGGGGGGGGCGTTTCTCCCAGCCAGACACGACCTGCCGTGCTCCCCCACCTATAGTCCAGAGGGCCGTAGGGAGTGGGCGCCCCCCATGCCAACCCTTCCCCCCTCCCTGCCTGGCACTGCCCAGTGGTTTGTCCTGGGGGAGGGAAGAAAGAGGACCCCCCCACCCAGCCCAGCCCAGGCTTCCTCCCCTCCATCCCACCACCCACTCACCCATAGATGCTCCCCCCCCCAGAAGGACCAGGAGGCGGAGTCTCTGCTCAGGCTGCGGCCTAGTCTGCTTAAAGCCTCCTCTGGGTAGGCTGGAGCAGCCTTGGCACAAACCCCATCCTCGCTGCACTCCCCCCCAGCCTCTTTGCCCCCCCGGCCCCCTTCAGAGCCCCCCCTTCTGCCCCACTTGCCCCCTTCAGAGCCCCCCTCTGCCCCACTTGCCCCCTTTGGAGCCCTTTCCTCCACTGTCTCCTCCCCCCCGCCTCATTCCGGTCCCTTGTCTCTGTATTGCCCCATAGCAAACCCCCCCTGAGCCCCCCAGTTCTCCTCCCCCCTTTCGTTACTGCTGGAAAGTGGGGCGCAGCTCCCCCTCCCGCCGTGGGGCCTTGTGCATGCCGTACCTTCTGCAACCTGAGTTCACACGTAAGTGCCAGTGATATTTTCTGCCCCCACCCCAGCCCAGCCCAAGGTGCGAATCTGGGCCTCAAGGCACCCCTTGGCAGGTCTCGAACCTGCTTCTCTGCTAGATGGGCTTCAGAGCTTATGAGGTCCCCCAAAGAACTTCGAAGGGCTGAACCATCGGTGGCTTCCCACACTTTGGCCACTTCCGGCCCCACTGGTTTTCCATCTAAGCAATGCCGGAGGGTCTCGTTGTCCCCAGAAAGGGGTCTTGGTCTTTTGCTGCGAACCTAGAGATCCATTGCTCTGAATACCAGAGAGTGAACAAAACAACAAAAACGCTATAGCACCTTAAAGACTAACTCCTGTATTTACACACGAGCTTTCCTGGATCAAGTCCATTTCATCAGACAGATTTCCACTTCGTTGTGGACTTGATCCAAGAAAGCTCATCTTTAAATATAGGAGTTAGTCTTTAAAGTGCTACAACTTGTTTTTGTCTTGTTTTGTTGTCTTGTTTTGTTTACTCTCTGATATGTTTGCACAGACCGAACTAACATGGCCACCGCTTCAAAAATTGATCCGAATAGTTTTGGTCCTGTTTTTCAGAACTCTGACCTTAGAAAGGGCATGAAATTATGTTTAGCAATTAGGGCCTATTTGTGTTGGATGTAATGAAGCGTAACGAGCAGTTGAAGCTGCTGCCGTCTGGGGTTATTGTCCAGTTAGCGTGGTTTCCCTGGGGGCTCCCAAAGTCTCTCTCTGACGTGAAAACAATAGCAATTACTGTCCACTTCTATAGACCTGCCCCATATAAGTGCTTACAAAGTGCCCTCTCTGGGCGGTTCACAACTTAATTCACATTTTGCCCCCAACATGCCGGGGACTCCTTTTACTGACCTCTGGAGGATGGAAGAGGCTGAGTCAACTTTGATCCCAGTCAGGAACAAACTCACAATGTTCTGTCTGCAGTACTGCCATATTTCTGGTGTAGACATTTGAAAGATTTGAAAACCCTGCTAGGGTCAATTTTAAGTCTTTTCTGACTTGAATTTACACAGCCCTGTGAACTGCAGTGGCTCAAGCGTCTAAGATGCCGACTGGAAGGTGAGAGGTCAGCAGTTCGATTCCCGAGTACTGCAGGACGGAATGAGCTCCTGTCTTTGTCCCAGCTCCTGCCACCCTAGCCATTCGAAAGCAAGACATTGCAAATACAGTAGATAAACAGGGGCCATTTCAGTGGGAAGGCAAACGGCGTTCCGTACACTCCGGTGTCTAGTCATGCCTGCCACATGACCACGGAAACGTCTGCAGAAGCAGGCCCCGCCGGCTCTTCGGCTTTGAAACAGAAATGAGCACTGAACCCTAGAGCTGGATATGACTGGCTTCCGAGCAAGGGAAACCTTGACCATTGACTGTGCCTGATCTCCTGTACTCAGAACTGCCCACGTGGAGCACCAGGAAACCCCAGAGGCTCCATGGAAAAAAGCCCAGCTCATTTTCCATGTTCTTCTTGCTCGTTGAGCCCGGTGCGTTCTACAAAAGGGACCCACTTTGTGAGCTCATGGCCAGCCTCAATGGCTGGGATTCCAGACAGCAGCATCCATGGGGGAGTCTCTGGAGTGGCTGCAGCCTTTGTGCCGCCCCTGGAGAAGAGGAAGAAGTTGGGAATTTCTCTTCTTCTGCTGCTGCTTCGGCACTGCTGCTGCCTGTCAAGAGAGCTCCCACAGAGCCGCCACAGAGCCGCTTCCATACATACAAGAGCACTGCAGCGTTTCCAGCCCATGCCTGTGTGACATGCCTTCTGGCGGTGCCTCCTCCCGGCTAGAACTCAAGAACTTCCGCATAGAGAGAATGCGAATATAGACCCAAGTAACTAGTCAGCAGATTATATTTGGCAGCCTCTGCTTTGTGCATTTCTCTCTCTCTCTCTCTCATGTCCCAATCAAACCCGGGAGTGCCAAAACGAAGCCACTGGCTTGGCTTTGCCCTTGGCCAACTGTAAGTCCTCATCGGTGCAGGCTCCTGGCAGTCATGGGAAGAGCAGTCAACGAGCCGAAGGATTCTGTCTCTCTCCACACTCACACCACGTGGTTATTGCTATCTACCAACAACCCCCATCGAGCCTGTGGGTCTTCCATTTAGGGGCTCCAACCCCCAGCCCCTTACATTCGGGGTCCCCCAAGCGACGTGGGGGAGCCCTCTCCTCCTTGAACGTTCTTCCTAGTCCAGCGAGGGGCATCCACGAGGGGCCTGCCGTGTTTCGAGGCAGGGCCAGCAGCCCCGACAGGCCCTTGGCGCTTCTTTCTCCCGTGCACATAACACCCCACAAAGTCACTCCTTTGCTTCGGTAAGACTAGTTTCACAGCCGCCCCACCCTGCTCAGTTGGAGGAAAGATTGTGCAGCGTAAGCCGTCTGCCGCCACTCTGTCGGGACTAGGGGAGCTCCCTGCGCAGGAGGAGCCCGGCTGGGGAAGTTCTGGGGGTCCTCTTGCCGGGTGCGCAGGATGGCACATCAAGGGAGGAGGGGGAGGAGGCTCTTTCCTCCTTTCCCTGCCAGGAGCAGGTACCTGAGAGCCTCACAGGTCCCCGCAGGTCCCCTTCTTCTCACCTGCGCCCTCCTTCTCTCGCCAGGATTCCCAGTCCCTGGACAGCTGCATCCAGAGCACCCTGTCCGTGCTCTACCCTCCCTTTGGGATCACAGCCACCACCGTCCTGTGCCAGGTCTTTGACGTGGTGGAGAAGACGTACCGTGGGGACGGCCTGCGCTACCTCCTTGACTTCCTGATTCCTGCCAAGCACATCCTGCAGTGCGTTCAACAGGAGGCCTGCGTGAGTACATCCTCCCTGCACCGGTGTGCATGTGTGTGGGGGGGCTGGCCTTGAGGACCAGGTGTGTAGAGCTCCCGGGGAGGTGGGGGGCCCTCTGGGGCAGGAAGAAGACCTGGACCCCATTGCTCAGCCCACCTGCTCAGGTAGGAGCCAGGAGGGACATTTTGACCTCTCCAAACGTACCCAAGGGTGGAATGTTTGTTCTTCTGAATGGTTATGTAAGCGGCTCCTTTTTTTGGGGGGGGGGAGGGGAGAAATATATTCTTGGCAAATGCTTTGTGAAATCACAGGATGCAGGAGGTCAGGGGGTCAGCCTAAATCTCCCCGTTTCGTGCCAGATTTCCCCTCTCGGTGCCAAGCCCCGCTCTGGGCCAGTATCCCAGTGGAGGCCTGTTTCCCTCTGTGCCCACTGGGCCCGGAGATTGCCTGGTAGGGTCTGCCTTCTCTTAGGTTCTGCAGGTGGCCTCCTCTGGGAGGGTCTGTCTTTCGTTGGGGTGGGGGAGGGAGAAGAGTGCCAGGCGACCCT
Organism: Furcifer pardalis; assembly: GCA_030440675.1. NCBI lineage: Eukaryota > Metazoa > Chordata > Lepidosauria > Squamata > Chamaeleonidae > Furcifer > Furcifer pardalis. The sequence goes on along the minus strand of CP126892.1, from coordinate 129,444,640 downwards.
CGCCTCAGGCAACTTGCTCACCTGGACAACATTTGTGAAATTCTCAGCCTGTTGGCTAGGCTGAGTTCCTGGCCTGAGGGCAGCTCTTGGGGGTCAGTGGCCAGCCTGGGACGGTCAGTGTGCTGACCTGGAGCGACCTCTTTGTCATTTACTTACCTAGGGCTGGGGGATGTGAGGAGGGTCTGCCCTCCCCCCCCCCCCCCGGGCCTAGCCTGACTTGTGGGACTCAGTGAGCGGGCCTGATTCCCAGGTGCCGAAGCAGAGAGACCGGTGTCTTGGCCTTGCCGTCACTGCTGGAGGAATGTGCTCCATCCTATTAATAGAGAGACTCCTTGGGATGTGGGATGGGGGGGGGAGGGAAAGTCGGCCCCTCCCTCACCTGCAGGTTGGGCCGGATTGCTCATTCGTCAGGAAAAACAGCTCCAATGAGTAGCCGGCCAGGGTTTCCATCAGGTTTAGAATAGGTACCTGCAGACCCTTTCTCTGAGTCAGGGTGCCCAAACTTTTTTGGGCCGCGGGCCAGCCACGTTGTTTAGCAGGCCGGCCAGATGGTGCCTCCCACGGGAAGCGGAAGTAAAACATGCCTTGCCATCTGTTTTGCAAACAGATAATGTTTTGCAAAAGGATGAGGTTGGTTTTTTCTAATAAATTTTTATTAATTTTCAAAAGTAAACACAATTTCAAAGAAAAAATAAAAAATAATACAGAATACAGATACAAATGAATTTCACATTAATAAATCATTGTCCATTTTATATACTACCTTTTCCACCTCCCTCTAGTACAGTCAATATCTTCTTAGCGTTATCCACCGTTCCTCACCCTGTGCTATATACATTGTCTGGGAGGTTACGATTGACATGAGGTTGGTTTTAAGCTGCCATTTTCTCTGCTTAAATCTGGGGTGCCCAAACTATGGCCCATGGGCCGGATCCATCCCGCAACACCAGTTCATCTGGCCCACGAAGCCCTCGTCACTCCTGGAATAAGAAGTAAAACGTGCCCATATGGGCATATTTTGCTTCCACTTCCGGGAGCAACGAGTGCAGCGTGGGCTGGATGAATTGGCTCCAGGGCCCAGATCCGGCCTATGGGCCGTAGTTTGGGCACCTCTGCTCTAGGTAATGAGGGCAGCTGCTTTGTTGCGGTGCTTCCCATTGACCCAGGACAGGGTTGTGTTTGCTGTGGTTTGAGAAGCCCCTCCTCTCAGGCCCCCTCCTCTGGCTCCCCTCTTCTCCCCTTTAGGTTCATTTCCCCGGCCTGCTCTTCCGGCACGCAGGCTGGCCCCTGTGCATCCATGAGAAGATTGTCATCCAGCTGGCTTCCCTCAACTGGCGGGTCCTGAGGCCGGGAGACTTCTACCTGCAGGTTGTCCCGTACATTAAAAAGTCCCCGCGCATCGTGGTGAAATGTCTGGCCCGGAACAGGCATAACGTCGAGGAGCTGGTGGTCCCCGAGGTCTCTTACACCTCCATCTTCACGGTGGAATGGCTGGCCGGCATCAACCAGGAGCGGAGGACGGGGGCGGCCCTGGAAAGCTGCCTGCTTGCCACCGACGACCAAATCTTCCGCCTCTCCTGGGAGGAAATAGTTCACCCGGAATTTATTGATAAGCCCCAAAGCATGGAAAGTGAGGTCGGTTCTGCCTCGGTGGCTTTTGGGGACCACGTGCCCAGAACGCCCTCTGCGGAGACCACTGGAAAGGCAGTTGCTGGCAGCATGGCACATGGAGAGGATTCGGAGAAGAACCTGGAAGGACAGTGTGTTTCCCTGGGAAAGCAGGAGGGAAGGCCTGGCTTCCAGGAGGGAGTTTGCCTCCCAGCACTTACCTCGGTCCCACAGGGGCAGCCCTGGAGGACCCCTGAGGATTGCCCGGAGATGGGGAAGGCCCAGCCGAGGGCCGGAGGGCCGGAGGAGATGCCAGCCTCTGCCTGCTCCAGCGGCTGGGCTCCTGCAGTTGGCTTTGGGGCCGTGGAGGAGGAGGAGTCTCCCCATGCCCAGGACCGGCAGCCCTGTGCGGCGCATGAACTCGACTGGCAGTATGCCATGTGCAGCTACAGCGATGGAGAGGAGGCGGAATCTAGGCCTCCCGCTGAAGGCAGGGCAGGAGGAAGAGGGGGATCGGGGCCTTTGGGTGACCCAGAGGCTGCAGAGAACGGCTCAAAGCAGGGAGACGGCCCGGAGGCAACCGAATGTGGGTCACGACAGGGCCTGGGGAGCAGCAGCCCACCAAGAGGCCACGGAGGGCCTGTGAATGCTGGGAAGGCCCCCCTTTCTGGCTCTCCCGGTGGAGCCTCGGCCACCGAGGACGGGAGCCATGAGGAGGCCTCAAGCGCTAGACTGCAAGGAGGCCCCTTGGCTACCTCCAGCCCTGCCTCGTGGCCTGATGGTCCTTGTTCTGGCGTGACTTTGCTTCCCAGTCTCTTCTCTCTGGAAGCGCCTGGAGCTCCTTCTGAGCAGCTGGTGGGAGAGGAGCTTCCCGAGCAGGGGAAGGAGGGAGACCCTGGAGCCCTCTGCCGCCTGGAGCCACAAGCAGAGGGAGGCCAGGAGGAGGAGGAGGAGGAAGGCAACGGGGACCACACACAGCCGCCGGTGGCCGAGGAGGCTTGCCCACCTCCTACAGATGAGGCAGTGCAGGATGGCCCCGGAGCCGAGGCCAAGAGCCGCCCTGGCCCTTCAGTGCAGGAGGCCCAAGGATCCTTGGGGGAAAGGGAGACCTCCCACCCCTCCTGTGAACCAGACCCTTCCCTCTTGGGGGCCTGCAAGGAGACTGAGTCCTTCCCAGGGGCCCAGCGGGGGGCTCCAGCCAAAGAAGAGGTGGGCCAGTTGGCCCCTCTGGAAATGGGGCACAAGGCTGGCCCCGTCAGAGCTCCAGACCCACCTCCGGCCAACCGGCTGCCAAAAGAGGAGGCAGCAGAACCCGCGCCCTCGGCATCACCCACCCTCCGGTTGCCAGGCAGGCCCCAGAGTCTCACCCACGGGGGCCGAGCCACAGGTAAGAGTCTGCTCTTCGCTTGGGCGGTGGTTTGTAGCTGGCAGTGGGGCCTCCGTGCCGGGGGGGGGGGGAATGACACACACAAAGGGTGCCGTTCTCCCAGGCTTGTGGTGGTGTGCCAGCCAAGAGGATTCTGGCCTCCCTTTCCGCGGGCACTTTTCCTGGCCTCTCGGAGGGTCCTGGTCCCGCTCCTGTAACTAAAACGGTCGTCACAGGACTGGAAGGAACGGGACGACGGCACACAGGGAAACACCTGGTCCCACTCCTCGGGAGGACGACATCGGCACAGGTCCTTGGCTGCTAAACATCTCCATCCTCCCCAGAGCGTTCCTATTTTACTGCCGTCTTTGTTCCTGGTATGTCTTGCCTGGAGCGTCTTTAGAGAGAGAGGTTCGGTTTCCACAGGCACTTACATTTCCACTGAACAGTTTGGCCCCTTCTTGAGCAGAAGAACGTATTGGACTGAACGCTCACATAGTTTAAATGTTTGAAGTGGTGGCCGTGTCACTCTCTGGTGTGCATCGCCTAAGTCATTCCACTTCCAGATGCCCCAAGAATTCGGATACGGTGGAACCTCGGTTAACAAAACGGCTCGGTTGACATAAAAATCGCACAATGAAAGGAAACCCACAGAAAATCATGGCTTGGTTTACAGAATTTCCCCCCCTGGAAGGGATTAATTGGTTTTCAATGCATTCCTATGGGACGCTGCATTTCAGTTATTGTGTTTTGGTTTTCAATGCATTCTTATGGGGAATTTGTTTAAAGTAATTTTCGCTGTCTGAAACATCCCGGGGAAACGCATTAATGGGGTCCACCGAGGTTCCACCGTACCGTCCTGGCGTTAGGAAGAAGCATGTGTTTTGTACAGTGCTGCGCAAGTCTTGGGTTCCCTTCTCTTGGGGGCATTCGTTGCCTGCCCACCACAGCGCATGGACACTTTTCGTGGTCCATGCCAAGGCACAAGGAAGGACTAGCTCTTGGTGGGTTTTATCAGCCTTTTTTTTGGGGGGGGGGGCAGGAGGAGATGAAAGCAAACTCAGGCAGCTACGATGGCTCAAGGTCGGAATAAAATCATCACGTCGTCGTGGGGGGGGGGGGGAGCAGATTCCATTCCTGTCAGACCAGTCCTAACACAGAAACTCTGTGAAGTTGAAAAATTCTGCTTGGGGTGGCCGGAAATGCGCTAAGAGGAGGCGGAGAAGCCGAGCTTTCACACGGGGCAAGGGATAGACGCGGGCGGGCTTGGCTTGGCATCGTGGAAGCCCTTCTTCCGCCTCATTCCCACAAAGGGCTTCTTGGCAGAGGGTTGGAAGCGAGGGGGGGCCTCTCTCAGCCAGCACTGCAGCCCTATGGGGTGGTCATAGGAGTGGCATTGCTATGGCTACCCTGAACTGAACCGGATGGAGCACACTTAGGTGTAAACTGGGGGCGCCCAAACTACAGCCCGTGGGCAGGATCTGGGCCCCAACGCCAGTTCATCCGGCCCACGCTGCCCTTGTGCCATGGGTGTGTTTTACTTCCACTTCCTAGAGCGACAAGGGCGACGTGGGCCGGATGAATGGGTGTCAGGGCCCAGATCTGCCCCACGGGCTGTAGTTTGGTCGCCCCTGGTGTAAACAGACCCTTCACTGTGTCTCTGTTTTATTTTAATGGCCCTTGCCTGGCCAGCTCTTTGGAAGCGAGGGGACGGGCGGCCCTAGAGCTGGCGGCCCCTTCATGTCCCTCCGGCCGGGGGGGGGGGCTGGTGGGGTCGGTGTGAGGCTCCGCTTGTGAGTTCTTGGCTTTCCCTTGTACAGAAGCCTCGTTGCAATGGGCAGAGGAAGCCGGCAGAGACGCGGGCCAGACGTCCCTGCTGCCCGCCAGTCCACGCTGCACCGGGGAAGCCTTTCCTTCCCTGGCTGCACAGCCGGGGCCTCCCTCCGTGGAACCCAGGTGGGCCCTGTGCACGGCCCCCACCTCGGCAAAGGAGGTCAACATGGCGGTGCTACTGAGTGGCGTGGCCTGCTTGCCAGGTAAGGGATGGCCACCCTGGAGGAGGGGGGGGGGCTGGGGGCTGGCCTCTGGGCTCCTGGGGGGGGGAATGCAGGAACGCAACCCCAAGAGACACCCCCCCCCCCCGCAATGGAGGCTGAGGGGCCTGGGTGGGAGATACAGAGGGCAGCGTCACCCTGAATGGAACCTGGGTGGCAGGGCCTGGGTCTGAGATGCCAGTGATGTGCAAGCCCCCTCCCCACAATGCATGGGCCAGGCCGCATTGCAATGCTGAAGGGAGGGCAGAGGGCTTTGCCCTTCTCGGTGTGGGGCCCTTCTCTGCCCCAAAGCCCCGCTCTTGTTTCCTAAGCCAGAGTCTTCCCCCCCCCCCCCCGGGTCAGGGACCAGGGTTTCCGAGAAGCCTGGCTACATTTTGGATTCCCATCCCTCCACCGCCTGGTTTTAGGAAAGTTCTACGTCCTTGTTGGGATGGAGCTCTGGAAGATTGTTCTGGACCAGCCTCAGGCTGGCGAGCGGGACGCTTCCTGCCTGCTGCCCTGGGGGGCGGGGGGCGGCGGCGGCGATTCAGGAAAGGAGTAAACCCAATCATATCTCTTGAGTTGTTCTTTTCTGGAAGGCCTCAGTTTCCCTTCTGGATCAGGGGCTAAGCCAAGGGTGACTCTCCTCCGTGGTTTGTTTCTTAGAAGGATTAGGCCAGGGGTGCCCACACTAGGGCCTGTGGGCCAGATCCAGGTCCTGATGCCAATTCGTCTGGCCCACCCTGCCCTTGGCACTCCCAGAAGCAGAAGTAAAATGCGTCCATCTGGGCACATTTTATTTCCACTTCTGGGAGCAACGAGGGCGGTGTGGGCCGGATGAATTAGCCTTGGGTCCTGGATCCGGCCCACAGGCTGTAGTTTGGGCACCCTTGGTTTAAGCAGAGAAAATGCCAGCTTATAATCTATCTCATCCTGTTGCAAAATGGATTGCAAGACACTTTATTTCCGCTTTCAGCGGGAGGAGCCACGTGTCTGGCCCACTGAACCACGTGACTGGCCCGCAGCCCAAAAAGTTTGGCCACCCTTGGATTAGGAAACGCAGGGCATTGGGTCGGGACTACTATGTCCCAGTGGTGGGTCTATGGATGGCCTTTCCCAGATGCGGGAGCCCCCCTTCCACGCAGAGGGACCACGTGGGCATGCAGATAAATAAAACAGCCCCCCCCCCCCCACGGTCATCTCCTCCTCTTCAGGCACCAGAGACAAGTGTGGGCGCGCAGTGGTGATAGTCACCCTGAGGAATACAGTCTGGCTGAACCCTCACTGCAATGCCCGGGAGCTGGCCGGCTTCATCCTCTATCTACGCAGCACTCTCAGGTGTGTGGCTGGGGCACCGGGGGGGGGGGGCGGGAGGGGGGTTGCATGGCCGTCCCAAATCTAAGTCAAGGTGCCTCCTTTATAGTTCTAAAACTAGGAAAATAGATTGACCCGAGTATAAGTCGGGGGTGGGAAATGCAGCAGCTGCGAGTGAGTTTCAGCAATTAAAAATTCATGAAAATTGGATAAAATTGATTAATTTAGACATTTGTGTGGGTGTGTTTTTTTAGTTTCTGCAGTAGTGTTTGTGCTTTTTAGAAGCTATGTTTGAATTTGCACCATTGCAGTTTTGGGGTCCTTGACCCCAGTTTAAGTTGAGTTCCCTTTTTGGACCTCATGCCCTCCTCCCTAAAAAAAACTAGACATACTCGAGTATAGAGGTACTTTCCAGGTGTGGATTACCCTGCCCTTCCTCATGGGGGAGGAGGAGGGGGGAGGCTCCCAAGTGGGAGCCTGCCGGAAGATGAGGGCATCTGTCGCTGGGGATGGACGCCCCCTCCTCCCTCCCTGGGGTGGATCTTCCGGGGGCCTGGGAGGCAGAGGCTAGGAAGCAAGATAGGGGAGGGTGCTTCACCATGGCGGCAGCGGCCCCTGACGGCTCCTCTCTCTTTGGACTTCCAGGCCGGAGTGCCAGGCGTTGGGCCTCACCGTCCTGGTCGATGCCCGGCGATGCTCTCCCGTCCCGGCGGTCTTTAAGGCGCTGGCTCTCCTGCAGGTGAGGGGCCGGGCGCTCAGAGCTGGTGGGCCTGATCGGAAGGCAAAGGCAGGCTGGCGAGGGGGCCAGATCTCCTCATGGCCGTTACAGGGAGGCCACGTCAGGAAATGTCAGTACATTGTTAAAAAGAGGTGGCCATTGCTCATTGGATCTGGACAGCTGGAGCAGGGTTTGAAAAAAATAGCCATGCAGATCCCAGGGGGATCCAAGCGTATCCTCCCCCCCCCACACACACACACACACACACTGTGCACTGAAAGCTTTGTCTGAATGACGTGTCATCTGGTTGAGTCTCTTTGGCGTCATTTCATGCGCTGCGACACTGCTGTGGCCTGGAGTGTTTTATCGTTGTGGGGCGAGCCCATTCCTAGCCCTCTCTAGCCCCAAACGGTTCCTTCGGGCCAAATCTCTCCCCCTTGGTCCATCCTGTGCTTGGAAAGTCATTCCGTCCAGAGCCGTCGTCCGTGGGTCTCTGCCTTGGTGGCTTTTTTTTTGGGGGGGGGGGAGGTCTCCTCTTCCGTGGGTTTGGCATTGGCCGAGTTTGGGCAATGGGTAAAGGGAAGACCCCTGAGCAGAGGAGGGAGGGGGGCCTTCTGCCCCTGCCCCCCTTTTCCAGCCCTTCTTCAGATGAAGATGACCCTGGGTGGTGGGGGGAGCGCAGAGGGCAGGCAGGGGAAGGACTGCCAAGCCCAAGGAGGCCTCAGGCCAAGCCCTAAGGGTGTTCTTTGCCGGGCAGGATGCGTCCCCCCCTTCCCTCCATGGAGCCCTCTTCCTGGTGGAGAAAGACGTCACCTTTCGAATGGAGAAACCGGCCTCTGTGCAGGTAGGGAGAGGTGCTGATTTCCCAACCCTTTGCCCATTCACTTCTATGGCGCTCTGGACCCACCCCCCACTTGTGCACTCAGTGAGAACAACACCCATGCCAGGGGGCGGGCTCCACTTGGGCCTCCTCCTCCTCCTCTTCTTCTTCCTCCCTGATGCCAATGCGCGCCTGTCTCTGCCTCCTCTTCAGTGTGAGCTCCTCACCTCCCTGAAGTCCCTCCAGAAGCACATCGAGCGCTGCCAGCTGCCCCCGGAGCTGGGCGGGACCCTCACCTACTGCCACCAGGACTGGCTCCACTTCCGGACGGTGAGTGAGAGGCACCCACCCTGGGCCTTCCCTTCAAGGCCCCAGAAGCCCACCCCCCTGGGGGGGCCCTTCCCACCCACCCCCACCCCTGCTGCATGTGTGTGCGTCAAAGGTTGTGAGTTTGCTCCCAACAAGGATCAAGAAGGGATGGGCCCCTTCCATCCTAATCAACGTGCGAATTAACAAGTGCATGAAGGAGAGGTAGACGTGGAATGGCTTCTTCTTCTTGCAGCGCTTGGAGCGCCTGATACTGGGGTGCCAGGAGGCCGGCGCTTTCCTCCAGGGAGCCCTCCAAGCCATGGAGTCCAGCACCAGGTGGCCAGAATCGGCCCAGGTGAGAGGGGAGCCTTGAGGGTGGCCGAGAGTGGGAGAGCATGCGCTCACCGGAGCTTCGTTCTTTTAAATGGGTTTTTAATGTTTTGGACAACTGTCTTGTTTTCATCGTTGTGAGTCACCCAGAATCGTTTTGAGTTGTGCAGCTGTGCAAGGTGGGAAACCGGATTAAATTAAATTTCCCCCCTCTGACCCCCCCCCCCGGCAGGAGGCCAAGGCCTGGCTAGAGCGCGACCGGCAGTTAATGACGGCGGTCCTGGACGACCCCCGGCTGGCCCGGGTGCAGCTGGAAGGAGGGGCCCTTTTGGCCCGCCTGAGGAAGGAGGACTCCTCTGTTGCCCTCTCGGAGGAGTACAGGTGCGTTGGAGGGAGGGAGGGGGGAATGTCCCCCCCCACACACACACACACCAGGCTTGGTCTTGGTTCTTCCGACCCACTGGCAGGGAGGTCCGGAAGGCGGAGGCTCAGCGCCTAGTTAGGGCTTGCCTAGGAAGAGGCCGGAGGTGGGCCGGGCAGGTCCTTTCCCTGGAGCAGCAGGGAAGCGTCCTGGCTCTGCTTCACTCAGGTCTTTGCAGGGCAGGGAGGGGGGCATTGGCAAGTCCTAGAGCACTGATGGTCAACCTTGGCACTCGGGATGTTATCTTGGACTTCTGTTCCCAGAAGCCCAAGTTTTATGTCCTCCTCCTTAATATAAATATAAATAATGAAATAAATAATTCTGTGTCCACCCCTTCTTCTTGCTATGCCTTGTGCATTCCTTCCAGGCACGGGCTGGACGTGGCCACCACCCTGTACAACCAAGTGGACGAGGGCGTCCACCAGCTGGTCTTGGCTTCCAACAAGCGGGTCCAGGCCCTGGAGAGGACCGTAGAGCTCCAGGCCTTCGAAGAAGCCTTCTGGGAGGTTTGTGCGGGCCGGACGGGCACAGGGGTTCATACTTTCTGAACACCCAAGGCGGTGGGGCTTGGGCTGAGGGCTTTGCTGTGGAGCAGGAGGACACCCCCCACCCCAACCCTTAGCCACTGGGTGGGGGCAGCCGAAAGGGGGGAGGCTGAAGGGAAGAGGCAGTGGCTCTTGGCTGGATTTGGGAAGGGGGAGGGGCCCCACTCTGATCCTTCAGGGGCTACTCCCGGGTCCCTTGAGATGGCTGTAGCCGGGGTCTTTCAGCCTCCTCCTCCTCCTGCCTTAGGTCAGCGGTTGGATCGAGAATGTGGGCCAGAAGCAGCTTGCAGAGCTGAGCCAGGCCGATGACGGCTCCTTGGAGGCTCTGCTTCGGGCACAGAGGGACCTCCAGGACTTTGAAGTGGCTGCCAGGGTGAGTGAGTGAGTGAGTCCATCCATCCATCCCACAGGACTCCCTCCTTCCCTGCAGCCAAGCCTGGCCTCTTGGGGTTTCAGGGCAGCCCCGACTCCATCCCTGAGGCCGGATCGCTGCAGCGGCCAGAAAGGCCCTGGATCCGGCCTACGCCTGCGCTTGGGAGCGGAGAGAGGAGCTCCCCCCCCCCCGGGGCTTAGGAGGAGCCACGATCCGGGCCCAATCAGCCTCCTCCGCTTCTTCTCCACAGGGCCAAGGGCCCCTGCCTCCTCCGGCCACACAGACACTCAAAGGCAGGGATTTGCAACCTACGGCCTGTGGGCCAGCCCCAGCCCGTGAATGCAAATCATCCAGCCCATGGCAAATCATCCAGCCGCAGACACATTTACGACAGCCGTAAATGTGCCCCCCCCGCATGTGCAAACATGTCCACTGTGGTTTGTGACAATGCTCACGGCAGGGGGGGTGACCCCTGTGTCTGGCCCGCTGAGTCTGTCCCGTGGCACGAAGCGGTCGAGCCTCCTGCTCAAAGGGGTTTACTGCAAATCCGGGCCCCATTTCCATCCCCGGCTGATCCCCTTTTCCCCTGGCTTTGCTTCCAGGGCTATTGCCAAAAGGGATGGGAAGCCCTGAGGAGGGTGGAGCGGTGGGGTGGGGGCCCCTCCCCCCCAACTGTGGAGGCCCAGCAGGCCGGAGCCAGGATCCAGGCCGCCAGGGGCCAGCTTTGGGACTTCGGCAGGCAGCTGGAGGCCAGGAAGGGCTGGATGGAGAAGGCAACCAGGCTCTTCACCTTCCTGGACCAGGTGAGCTGGGGGGGGGGGCTGGGGGGGGAGGTGCTCCCCTCTCTGAGCAGACCCGGCCCAGCAGGTAACACAAGAGGCAGCCAGAACAGCAGGGGGGGGAAAGGAGGGGGTCTGGCCAAATGGACTCAGATGATGCGGCTGAGCCAGAGGGAGGGACCGAACCCTCCCCACACACCTCTCTGGGGATGTGCTTAGCTGTCTTTCTTGCCCCCCTGCAGGCCTACGCCTGGGCCCTGGAGGGGAGGGACCTCCTTGCCCGCCTCGGCCTGGAGGAGGGCCGCTCTCCGGGGCGATGCCCGCTGTCTGCCGCCATGGCGTGGCTAGAGGGCTCCCAGGGCCACCAGCCGGAGTTCAGCGAGGGTCACTTCCAGGAGATGAAGGCGGTGGCCGTCCAGCTGAAGAGCAGCCAGGCCCTCGAGCGGTGGCACCTGGCCTGGGCCGCGTGCCAGGAGGCAGCCCGGGGGCTGGAGAGGAAGGTGGGCACGGCCCTGCAAGCCCGGAGGCGGCCTGCTGGCCCATCATCATCATCTTCACCAGAACAGAGCTGGAGCAGTCAGGAGCACCTGAAGGGGAATGCCCAGTCCCTGCCCTCTGTGGCCGGTGACTCCGATGAGGTTGTGCCGGGGGGCCTCTCGGGGCTCAGCCTGGAAGCCGCCCCCTCCAGGGGCCCCAGCCCCACCTCCACGCAGCCCCCTCCCCGGCGGCCCCTGCGGAAGGCCCAGAGCTTTGACCTCACTTGCACGGAGAGCCTGCGCGCCTCTTGCCAGCGCACCCTGAGCGAGCCGGCCCACTGCGGCCACACCACGGGGGTCTTCATCAAAGGCTTGGAGGTCAGCAGCAGAGAAGTGGCCGCCGCCCGGCAGCACCCGCTGGCCTCCTCCGGGTGGGCCAGCGAGGAGCGGAGCAGCAGCAGCGGCCCCCCAATGGAGGCCCAAAACTGGGGCAGGTAGGCTGGCTTGGACACTTATTGTGGGGGGGCGCCGCCACAGGCTCCTCTTCTGCTGCTCCTGCTGCTGCTGCTGGATCGTCTCTCTCTCTCTCTCTCTCTCTCATTCTGGCAGCAAACTGGGTCCCATTGTGGAGGAGATGCTGCGTACGGAGCGTGAATACGTCCGGTCCTTGCGCTACACCATCGAGAGCTACTTCCCGGAGATGGAGCGCCCGGACCTGCCCCAGGACCTTCGGGGGAAGCGCAGCCTCCTCTTCGGGAACCTGGAGAAGCTCCACGACTTCCACAGCCAGTTCTTCCTCCAGGAACTCGAGCACTGCTGCCTCCACCCGCTGCGCGTCAGCCACTGCTTCCTACGACATGTGAGAGAGAGGGGGGGGCGCACACACACACACAGCCCTGGCGGGGGGGGGGTCCTGTATGTGGGGCTCGGGTGGGGACTCTCAGCCAAAGGGGACGGGGGGACGGACGGTGAGGGTCCCTGTGGATCTTTTGCCAAGAGGAGCCCAGACAGACTTCTTCCTGGAAATGGGGTGGTGGTGGTGGTGGTGGTGGTGGTGGTGCTGTGTCAGCCGGCTTGCTCCATGCGCAGGTGCGGCCGGAGAGCTGAACCCTCTGTGAAGCCTTTGGCACATTTCTGCTCTCTGCGACGCATCACAGCACACCCGTCGCTCTAGCTAGCTCTGTGCATAAAACCCGTCCCATGAACAGCCAAGAAAACCACACAGAATGAAGCCAGGTGGCATTTTTAAAGAACACCCAAAACCTTTAGCCCAGTCTTTGTAAGGCTTTCTTTGGGGAAAGTCACTTGGGAGCCGGAGTGTGGGAAAGGAGGGGTCGGTGTGGCCCTCCCGGGGGCCAAGGCCCAAGGGAGAGACAGGCCGGGCACCCACCCGGCGGGACCCCTCTTTCCCTCCTGGGGTCCCATCGGAGCAGGTGTGGCGTGGCATGGGGGCACCCCCTGGGCAGACGCGTGGCTTGCTCTGGGGCCAAGGTGGCCGTCTCTGGGCCTTTTCTTCCCACGGGAAGAGGCCCGCATGGCTGCGCATCATGTTCCTCCAGCAGGGAGACTTCCCCATTTATTTCCTGGGAAAGCCCCACGCATGCCTTGGTGGGTTTCCTCTCCTGGGAAGAAAGAGGCGACTGGGAATGTCCTTTGGGCGAGACCGGCAGAGTCACTTGGCTTCTTCTCCTCCTCTTCCTCCTCTTCCTCCTGCTGTGGTTCCTTCCACAGAAAGACCAGTTTGGCCTCTATGCACTCTACAGCAAGAACAAGCCCAAGTCGGATGCGCTCCTGGCCAGCCACGGCTCCTCTTTCTTCAGGGTGAGTTCCTCTGGGAGCAGGCAAGGTTCGGAGGGTGCCTTCAGGGAGGAGGGAAGGGTGTCCCCTAGCCAATGATCCCCCCTGCTCGCCTGGCCCATTATCCCCCCTCATCCCCCGCCCCCCGTCCTCAGTTCAAGCAGCTGCAGCTCGGGGACAAGATGGACCTGGCCTCTTACCTGCTGAAGCCCATCCAGCGCATGAGCAAGTATGCGCTCCTCCTCAAGGACCTGATCCGGCACTGCGGGGAAGGCCAGGAGCAGGAGCTGGTCTACCTGCGGGCCGCCGAGGAGATGGTGCGCTTCCAGCTGCGCCACGGCAACGACCTCCTAGCCATGGACGCCATCCGGAACTGTGACGTAAGCCTTCCCCCCCCCCGACCCCAAGGGAGCTGGTCATGGAGGGGGGGGAGGCTGCCCGGTCCCCCTCTGCACCAAAGAGAACAAGGTCCCAGTGTCAGGCTACCTCCAGCCTCGGTCTCTGCCCCATGGCGCTTACCAAGTTCTTCTTTGTGGTAGCTGTGAATCCACATGAATGGGTTCTTGTGGGTCCACAGGGGACCACAGAGAAGAACAGTTGCAGGTAAACCTGTCCTTAGAGGGCCCTGGCTGCCTTGCAGCCAAACCCTTGTGCGTTCCATCCTGACAGGGATCAAGGTTGACTCTTGGCCTCTTCCGTCCTTCGGAGGTGGGTGAAACGAGGACCCCGCATGTTGTTGTTGGGGCCCCCCAAATGCTCCTTCCCTCGTGAGCCGCTCAGAGCAGAGAGCCCCAAGGATTATGGGTCGGAGGGTAGAGAAGACGGGGGCGAGGGGCAGTAGTGGCGCCCCATGCCATGGAACTCTCCTTGTGGGGTTTCTGTCTGCAGGTGAACCTGAAGGAACAGGGGCAGCTGGTGCGGCAGGACGAGTTTGGGGTCTGTGTCGGGCGCCGGAAGTGCCAACGCCACGTCTTCCTCTTTGAGGACCTCCTCCTCTTCAGCAAGCCCAAGCGGGCCGAAGGCGGCCTGGACGTCTACATCTACAAGGGCTCTTTCAAGGCAAGGCAGGGGGGCAGTGCCCCCCCCCTGTATTGGCATGGCCTCTCCGTGGGCATTGGAAGGAGGGGCTACTGTTGGCATAGGTGTGCCCTTAGAGTGCACCAGGGGAAGGGAGGGAGGAAACAGAGGCCGGAAGAAGGCCAGGTGGTAGGGATTCGAACTCTAGCCCTGGCTTAGTGGGGAAGGAGAATGTGGGTCTAGCTTCCGAAGAAACCCCCTTGTCTCCCCACGGAGAGGCTTTATGCAAGGTTAGTGGTCAAGGTTGCCTTTACTCAAAAGCCAGTCATACCCGACTCCAGGGTTCAGTGCTCATCTCTGTTTATAGCCCAAGAGCCACCGCTGCCTGTGTCTGCAGATGTTTCCGTGGACACGTGCCAGGCACGACTAAGACACTGGAGTGCACAGAATGCTGTTTACCAATAGCAAAGCCAGATTTGCCACATGGAGTCGCTGGGCTGTGTTTCCCTTGGTTTCTATGGCCAAGGGTTCGTGCGCTGTTGGCACATGATGCCACCTTAGCCAGACAAGGGGGAAAATTCCATTTCTTCTTCTTCTTCTTCTTCTTCTTCTTCTTCTTCTTCTTCTTCTTCATGGACACAAATGGGCTGAATTCCAGCCTCTCGGCAGGTGTGTATTTTTGGAATGGCTTTACCCACACAGGCCTCTTCCCTCTCTCACTTGGAGTCCCATCTCTTTCTCCTTGGCTGGGGGTGGGGGGCACATAGGGGGCCACCGCTGGGGTCCCTGCCCCCCCCCTGACTTTCCCCAACCTCCTCCACCGGCTCCCTTTTCCCTCCATGCAGACGGCCGATATCGGCCTGACGGAGAATTCGGGTGAGAGCGGCCTGCGTTTTGAGATCTGGTTCCGGAGGCGGAAGTCACGCGGCACCTACATCCTGCAGGCCAGCAGTGGGGAGACGAAGCAAGCCTGGACCCGGGACATCACCAAGATCCTGTGGGACCAGGCGGCCCGCAACAAAGGTACCGCTCTGGGGCTTTCTCTCCACAGGTGGCAGCGGCAGCAGTGGGCCCACTGGACCCATTCTCTGGGGATCAACGCCCTGGAATGGGCAGCCTGTGAGAGCAGCCCTTGGGGGTCCCTGGGCAGCCCCCAGAGTCTGTGTGAAGGGCAGGAGCAGGGAGGGAAGGCCTCATCAGGGAGAGGACCCGACCACCAGCCTGGGCTCCCTCTTGCTGCACGCCTGGCCCAGGCCCGGGAGCCTTCCTGGCCAACACCGGCCTCTGGGCTGCCCCCTCCCTCCCTCCTTTCTTGGGTGCCTTTTCTAGCTGGCATCCTCTTCCTCCTTGAGCTCTGCTTCTCCCCCACCCAGAGGGGGGGGCAGAGGGTCTCTTGGGGGACTCCAAGGGCAGAGCGGCTGCCTTGATGGGGAAGGGCCGGCAGAGCTCCCTCTCGGCCTCCCTTCTGGCCCTTGGCCTCAGTCGGCCGGGGGGCAGGGGGGCGGTGGGAGAGACCCTTCTTTCTGGCTGACCCTTTGGCCGCCTCCAAGCCATGGGTTGGTTCTTGGGAGTGCTTGGAGGTCTTTCCTGCCCAGAAACAGTTCCATGGAGAGCCCTTCATTCAAGCCGTCCGGCCCCTTTCCTGCTGGCCGGCTCTGCTGCTGCTGGGTGGCCATAGGCCTGAGCTGGCCTTTGGCCTGGGGGGTCCAGCAGGGTCAGGGTCTCTGGTCAGCTCCTGCCTTCCCCGCCAGAAGTCCGCATGCAGGAGATGGTGTCGATGGGCATTGGCAACAAGCCCTTCCTGGACATCAAACCGAGTGAGGCTGCCATCCACAACCGGGCCATCGACTACATCATGAAGGGCAGAGGTGAGCCTGACCCCTGACCTTCCCCCCCCGTGCCCAGGGCTCCCTGCAGCCCCACCAGTCAGGCCCTGACCCTTGACCCCCGGGTGTCTCATTTTGTGCCAGGAGCGCGGACACGGGCTTCCATCGCGGTGTCCGTCTTTGACCACGCCAGCCCCTTCGCAAGGTCGCAGGCGCCTCTCTCTGGTGGGGGCCCCTCCTCCTCCTCCTCCTGCTCCAGGCTTGGGCCCCTCAACCTGCACCTGCCCCTGGATCAGGCCCCCCGGCTGCCCCACCTGCTGGCCTCCAGCCGCCCCTTCGAGACGGAGGCCTGCATAGAGGAGGACGAAATGGAGAACGAGACGGGCAGCCAGCCCTCCATGAGTACGTAGAGCCACGGAGGGTCCCTGCCTTTCCCCAGGGACCCTGCTCTTCCCCCTGCCAGGGGTGGTGCTGGGGTCTCCGGATCTGCAGCCTGAGGGGCCTTGCCTTGTTCTCTGCCCCTCCACAGCCACCGAGGGGTCGGAGTCTTCCTCCCAGTGCCTGTCCGGAAGCGGCTCCAGTGGTTCCGACAGCGGCTGCGTCTCCAGCCTCCCCCGGGGGAGCTTCTGTGAGGACCTGGGGGGCTCCCCCTTTGCCCCAGGGGGGCCTCAGGAGGGAGAGGAGAAGCCCCGCTTCCCCAAAAGCCAGTATATCTCCGCGGTAAGTGCCCAGTCGGACCCAAGCCTCCCCCCATCCCACCTGGTCCTCTGCACGGGGCCCGGCCCAGCCCAGCCCAGCTCCAGGGCCTCTGTTTCCCTGCCAGGCTCCCTGCAGACCCCTTGGGGTGGGCCGGGGGAAGGGGCTGGCAAATCCTCGTGGCGCATGGGGCTCCTCCATTGCATCCTCCCTCGCAGGGCTGTGAGTTGAGAGGGCCTCCGACCCAAACCCCTTGACCACAACAAGCCTTGCTCTCTTGCAGGTCTGAAGGCCCCGTTTCCCCTCCTGTTTCCAAGAAGTCCGGAGGAAGGAGCTGGCATGTCTCTCTCTGCCCCCCCCCCAGCCCAAGGGCCTCCTCTTTAGCAAGTAACCAAAGGGCACCTAAGATGGGGGGGTGTTGGCCTTCCCCTCCCAGGGCCCCCTTTCCAGTGCCAAGCAGGCTGTGGCCTCCGGGTGCTGAGTGACCAGACGGTTGTGTTTCTCCATGAATGGCAGGGGAAAGGGGGGGGGTGTTATTGGGGGGGGGAGGCAAAGGCAGGGGCTTCTCCACACCCAGCCCCACCTCTGGGCAGACGGAGGTTGGAGAGACAGCGACTGGTTGGCTGTTTGAGGGCCGTTTATGTCCCACAAGAGGCACATTATAAAGGTTTCTAAAGCACAGAAGGAAGCAAAATGTTTATTTTTGCAAGACTTAGTCCCGTTCTCTGTGCCTTGAACTTTTGTTATCCAGGCCAGTTCTCTCTCAGCTGAGCCTTTGCCAGCAGTTGAGAGGTAACTTATTGCTTTGTCTTGAAGTCCGTCAGTTCCATCCCAGTAGAGGCCCCTCCCCCCATCACCCAAAGATGGGCAAGGCCTCCCCCTCCCTCCCTCCCTTTCCTACCTGCCTGTCCCAGGTGGCCTCCCCCCTGCCCTCCTCTCCTTTCCCTTCCTCCTCTTGGGGGCAGTTCATTCCAGAACTCATTCTTTGGGAAGGGGCTGGACAGGAATGAATTTAACCAATTCCAGGTTTTGAGTCCAATTTCTGGTTTGTCTTCAGTGTTTCTATAGAAGAAAAGGGGGTGGGGCAGAAGAGTCAATTTTGGACTCCTGTTAGGAGTCCATTTTGCTCCCACTTTTATTTCATCCATAGTGGAAATGCCTTCTCACCACCACCACCCCCCACCAAAAAATGTCCCCTTTTTTAAAATTGTTAGCAAGAAGATGTCAGATAAAACAGCATTTTGAACGTTTGGTTGAGTTACTGAATAAACTCTGTTCCTTCCACTGTGGGCTGCAGTTATTTCTGAAGGGAGATCTGGAAAGTGCGTGGAAGACGGAGGGCACGGAATAGGGCCAGCCTCGCTCCTGGTGCCCAGGGCAAAACCGCCCCCTAAGTCAGTCTATCACCACCACCATCCCCGGAGGGCCGCACGGCACTGCCAGAGCCACTGCCGGGTGGAGGGTGGCACAGGTTTCCACAAACTGGAGCAGCCCTGGAAGGTTTGAAATCGGCAGGAAGTCTTTGGGACTCATGCAGCTTTTGAAAGATGAAAAGAGGGGGAGCGTTAAACCTGCACCCCATGCAGCCAGCCGTCTCTCCCTTTGGGAGCAGGGGGAGAGGGCATAATAGAGGCACGTCTGAATGCCCCGCTGTGGAAGGAAGAAGGTCAGCTGCTTTTGGGCTCCAGCGCTTAGGCTGAGTCCGAGGAGGTCTTCTTGGTGGCTGGTGGAAATCAAAGATCACCATGAGGATATCCCACCGCTGCCACCATATCAGAAGGATGTGACATGGAGTGGGGCAAAGAGGTTTCTGAGGGGATCCGTTTTGCACCTGCCCAGCAGGAGGGGGCCCTTAATGGCCATCTACGTCCACAAAACCCCTTGTGCAGAAGGAGGTAGAGAAACCAGATTTTATTAAGGCTTGTGTAGGTATTTCTCTATGAAAAAGTGAGAGAAGGAGGCGAAATAGCCTTTCCTGAGCAGAAGGTCCACACAGCAGCTGTACTTCCGGGCCAAGGGCAGCGTGAACTGAAAGGGAAGGATCGGCAAGCTAAGCCCCCCCTTGCAGGACGGGGGCCACGACGCCCCTGGGGTCTCCCGTGTTGACTCCCAAAGCCAAAGGGCTTCATTGAGCCACACTGCCACCACCACCACTTCCTTCCCCAAAGGAGTCACACCTGTGGCACCCTTTGCTTACCGTGGTTGCTGTTAAGGATAGTGGGAGGGAGGGAGGGGGCAAAGAAAGGGAGGGAGGAGCTCAGAACCCATCCTAGACTCCGGCAAGGAGTTGGGAAGCCACGAGAGTCAAGGGGGGGGGCAAAGCAGAGACTTACTTCGACCCACCACCGTAAGGTCTCGCGGGAGGCATTTGGGCTTTTGCCTTTGAAAGGCGCCACGGCCAGCAGGCTGGCCACAAACTCCTTGGCTGAGATCTGCATCCTCTGCAAGACAAAGAGGGGCTGTCAAGAGGGCCTGCGGGGGGGGGGGAGTGTCCGTGGGGTTGGCTGTGAGGCTTTCCCTCTTCTCCATGGAAGCCACAGTGGACAAGAAGGGGGGAGACGGGGAAGGCAGCAGGCCCAAGCCATGGGCGTCAGGGTGCAGCTGGGAGAGTCCCGGGCAGAGACCCGTGGCCTCCTTACCCACAGCCGCTGCACCAGCTGCTCGACTCTGGCCGTGACGTCCCTGGAGTCCTTCTGCCGGATGGAGTCCAAGATGAGGTCGGTGAGGAAGGCGTGGCACTTCCGGGCGTAGAAGATCTCCTCTTGGGACAACGGGAAGCTCAGGAAAACCACCCCTGGGGGACAGTTGGGGCTTCTGAGCAGCAGCTCTTGCCTCCCCCCCAATCTCCCCCTTCTCCCTCTTGGAAGGAAGGAAGGAGACCCTCCACCCACCTTCCTCCAGCACCCCCTGGGAGGGCCATGGTTCTGGCCCACAGCCATTGGGAGTCCTGGCTGATCTAACTCAGTGGTGGTGAACCTACGGCATGTGGGCCAGAGGTGGCACTGGAAGCCCTCCCTGTGGGCACCCACGCAGTCACCCCAGTACAGTTTGCTCTGCCCAGCAACCCAATGGGAGCACTTCCTCCCTCCCCAGCACAGAGTTCGCCCTGCCCCTCTGCCCAGCAGCCCAATGGGAGCGCTTTCTCCATCCCCCAGCACAGAGTTTGCCCCGTTCCTCTGCCCAGCAGCCCAATGGGAGCGCTTCCTCCCTCCCCCAGCACAGAGTTTGCCCCACCCCTCTACCCAGCAGCCCAATGGGAGCGCTTCCTCCCCCAGCACAGAGTTTGCCCTGCCCCTCTGCCCAGCAGCCCAGAGTGCCATTTCTAGGCCACCACAGCAGGGGCCGTACCTTGGGATGCCGGTGGGGATGGCGAGATGCCCAGTTTCATCTCCTCCAGAGACGGGATGTAGAGGATGCTTCCCTCGTGAGCCACACAAGAGCCGTCGCAGGCCACCACCGGAGGATGCTCCACCTTGAGAATCAGGCCGGCTTTGCCTTGCAGGTCCTTGAGGGCACCTGCCCAGGTGTGTTCCCGAAATGTCACTACTAGGCATCAAAAAGCACACAGGGAAGGTCAGTGGAGGATTAAGGTGGTTTTGTAACCAAGGACATTTAATTACTGCATGTGATGTATAGTCATGTGCTCGTAGGAGCAAAGAAAAGACAGGTTGACCCAGAACAGATTGGTCTCTTGGCATTAGTTTAATTCTTTTCAGGCCATGGGCCGGTCACATGTTTTGGGGGGCGGTCACTATGGCCCGTGGGCTGGATCCGGCACCCAGTGCCAATTCATCTGGCCCACGAAGCCCTCGTTGCTCCCGGGCGCATTTTACTTCCACTTCCAGGAGCAAGGAGAGCCTTCGGGGGGGCAGATGAATTGGCATCGGGGGCCAGATGAATTGGCATCGGGGGCCGGATCCAGCCCACAGGCCATAGTTTGGGCACACCTGGTTTAAGACACTCATTATGTTTTTATTTTTTTATTTTAGATTTCTATACCGCCCTACTCGGTAAAACCAACTCAGGGCGGTTTACAGAACAAACATATAATCACACATTAATAAGCATCACAGTTTCACAACTATAAAGAGTTGGGGAAACATCCCAACGCGAGTAAGAACTCTGGCTGTCTTTTCCCTTCCGCCCTCAGCGCTGCTGGCTCCCCACGGGCTCTGGGCCCTCCCTCCCTCCCTCGCCCGGTCGCTCGCTCACCTTTCCCCCTCTCTTTCTGGCCGCCTTCCGTGTGCTCTGGAAGCGGAGGCATCTCTTTGGCCAGGCAGAGGTTGCCACGCCAGCCCTCCTTCCCTGGGGGAGCCGGAAGGGGCGGGCCACCCTTGGCCAGGCTTCCCGGAGTTCTTGGGGCTGCTTGGGTCACAAAGCTGTGGCTGGAGGGTTCGGAGCTGGCTGTGGGCAGGTGGCACGGGGCTCTCCTTCTGTGCTCCTCCTCCTCTTCCTCTTCCTCCTCCTCCTCCTCTGCTGCAGCCCTGGGGCCACTGGAGGCTGCCACAGGTTGGACCTCGGCCTGCCGGTGGCTCACCATGTCCCAGCCTTGCACCAGGGAGATGAGCTTCTGCATGGGGGTCTCTCTGGCTTCAGGCCTTTTGGCCAGGTGGCCTTTGGCTCCTCTTTTCCTCGGGGGGCTCTCCGGGGGCTGGGAGCTGCAGGGGTGTCCGGCCCACCCGTCCAGAGGCTGGGCCGAGGCTTCCCAGGGGGTCTTCCGCTTGGCTCCTTTCGCGGGGGGCAGGCGGGGGCTCTTTTCGTTCTCCCCATCGCTCCCTTTCAGGCCGGGGGCAGCTCCGCTCACACCCCAGGGACTGGCGCCTTGGTCTAAATCCAGGACAGGGGAAGGCTTGGGAGGAAGAAGGAGGAGGAGAAGAGGAAGGAGAAGGAAAGGGTTCCTTTTAAAAACAAGCACTCAATTCAAGGTGCATTTTCTTAAGGGGGCTTCTGAATTCCAGCAGGGTTCACCACCAGATCTCCAGGGTAAAGGCAAGAAGAAAGGGCAGCCAACCGGGGGGGGGGGTTGTCTCTGGAGAGGGGGGGCGCCACCCATTTGCAAAGCTAAGGCAGGGAAAGACCAGCATCTGCAGCCCGGCTCTTCCCAGGTCCGGAAGACCCAGAAAGGGGCCGAAGTGTTCAGGACAAGAGAGGCTTCCTCCTCCTCCTCGGCCGGACCATTCTTGATCCACTCACCCGCTTCAAGGAAGCAAAGGGTCAGATAACAAGGCAACAAAGAATGGGAAAAACTGGGAGAATGGCAGGAGACGCAAGACCGGAGAAACCACAGCTGTAGAAAAGAAGACGACGAAGACGACGAGCCAGTTACCTCTTCTTGGGCATTTTCACTCGTTTCGTGTTCTTTGTCCAGTATCAAAATCTCCAGGTTTCTAAACGAAGATGCCTCACTTTCAGTATCTTGTTGAGTCCATAACCTGGAGCAGAACAAATTGACCCTCACCATCCAGCAAGACTTCCTTACAAGAAACGTTTGCCTGCGTTATCCAAGGCCTCCACAAAGGAGAAGATCCTCTGTGTCTTGAGGCAAACTTAAGGGCTTTTCTCCTCCTCCTGCAGAAGAGTCAGGACAGAAGGAAGAGGAGGAGGAGGAGAGAGAGAGAGAGGACAAAGGAGGCCATTCTCGGCCAGCTTCCTTCCAAGAGAGACCCCGAATTCCTTTAGGAAACTGCCCACTCTGTTGCAGTCTAGCTCAGGGTCCCTCAAACTCGCCTCTCCAGATGTTCTTGGACTTCAGTTCCCAGCAGCCCTGACTGGCAGGTGTGGTGACTTGGGCTTCTAGGAGCTGAAGTCCAAGAACATCTGGAGAGGTGAGTCTGAGGGACCCTGCAATGTTTTGAAACAGGCTTTTGTGTGTCGTTGCCATTCCTGACGTTAAAGTTATGTCCATTCGTCCTTTGTGGTGTGGAGATTGTCCTGTTTGTCAGCAGAGGGACGAAGCTTTTGTTTCTTGGTTTCTGGTGCCACAACATTTTGGTCTCTTCTTATTGTTTGTCAGAGAGTAACCAAAACAAAACAGCCAAGAAAAAAGACCAAAAAATTGTCTCTTCTCTTGCCTTTCTAGGCTCCCACGGCTGCTCCTTTGAGCAAGGGGAGTTTGCAACTGCTGGGGGAGGTTTTGTTGAAAGAAATGGAGGGCAGAAAGGATGGCTGGAGGACAGGGGGCATCACAGGAGCCGGTGTGGATTTCATTTGGACCCGCTTGTAAAATCCTGCCAAAGAGTTTGGAATCACACCTGTAATTGTTTTACTTGGCATAGGCCCCACCCTTAGCTAAACCGGGAAGGAAGGAAAGGACGGAAAGGAAGGAAGGAAGGAAAGGAAAGGAAAGGAAGGAAGGGAAGGGAAGGGAAGGGAAGGGAAGGGAAGGAAGGAAGGAAAGGAAAGTGAAGGAAAGTGAAGGAAAGTGAGGGAAAGGAAAGGAAAGGAAAGGAAGGAAGGGAAGGAAAGGAAAGGAAATGAAGGAAGGAAAGGAAGGAAGGAAGGAAGGAAAGGCAGGCACCTGTATGTGTCGTATTGGTGAAGGGCCTCCACCAGAGACGGGATCTGGTACTCTGTAACTTCCTGGCGTAGAAGAGACCATTCCCTAGCCATGAGAAAGAAAGAAGAGGCAGAGGTTGGGTTACTCTACCTGCCTGCATGGAGACTTCCTGCTCAACTTGCCAAAGCAATACATGAGCGCATGCTTGAGGCAGACGGTCCCATTCAAACGCAGTCCAGAACTCTTAAGCCCTGCCTGGCAAAGGCCACTGTCAAAGAGGCAAGGCTTGCCGTGTGGGTCTCCAGGAGCTACGAAGCCCCTCTCCATTCCCAATGGAGACACGTCTTGCTCTGGATGAACTAGAGCAGGGATAGGCAGCCGATGGCCGATGGGCCAGATTCGGCCCATGGCGCCAAATCAGCTGACCTGCACCCCCTCTCCAGTCACCACTGTCACTGCCAGAATCAGCTTCCTTCTCAACTGGGGCCAGGAATCACAAGCCCAGCCCCCCAGCTCTGCGCCTCAGGGGCCAACACCTCCGAGGCCCTCCCTTATGGCCCCCTGGGGGAGCCCAAGGCCTAGGCTGGCCATTGGCCCGGCCCAGAAGGGCTTTTCCTGCTGGAACAAACCAGCCAATGGTTGGGGGGGGCAGAGCAGAGCTCCCCAACTTACTTGAAGTCAGAGGGCAGAAGCAACTTGCCAAGGCGCAGGAAGTTGAGGACATGGCGAAACATCTGCCCGTCCCCATGGATGAGGAGGCTGTGGCCGTAAGCGATCCAAGAGGCTTTCCAGCGATTGGACAGCAGCTCTGGAAACTGGCCCGGAAGGGGGGGGAGAGAAAGGCCGAGGGCAGGTGTTGGGGGGGGGGAGAAGCGACTTCCCCAGGGGCCCAGAGGTGCCCCCCCTTTCCCTCACCCTCCAACCCACCCGCCAAACTCCTCTCCCTTGGCAGACGGGAGCCTTTGGCCGAAGAATGGGGTGTGTGGAGAAGAGAGGGGGGGCTACCGGAGCACCCCGGGGGGGGGGATTCAGAGGCAACCAGGTGGCAGCCACAGAGGGTCTGAGCAACATGGGTGTTGCAAAACATTGGTGCTAGCAGCCACTGTTTTGCATGCCTGTGCTTGCGCATGCCTGTGTGCACATGCGCTGCAGTGGTTTTGCATGCAGGAGGCCTTTGGTTCCTCTCAAGAAAGCCTCTGTGGTTTCCCACAGAGTTGAATCATGTCCCGTCGCCAAAGTTTGAGTGGCTGCAATAAAAGAACCTGGAAAGACGAGCCGCCATTTAATTGTGGCAAGAGGCCTGTGCAGTCCGGGGGCAGAAAACGTTACTTGGCAGCGTAGGCACAGCAGTGGAGGCTTCCCTGGGAGCAAAGGCGGGAGCCTTTCAGGTGCAGAATTGTCGCTTTTTGTTGTGGCTCAGGTTGTCTGAGAGGCAAAGGTCAGGAATGGCTTTGGCACGGCCACGGAGGAGTTCAGGGAGGTCGGAAGCCTTTGGTCCTCCTACGTTGATCAACATGGAAGCCACCGGAATGTGGGAGGGGAGGAGGCGATGGAAACGTCCTCCTCCTCCCGGCCCGGCCTGGCCCTCTCCCCACCACCACCACCACCCCTGGGGCTTCTCCACCACCTCCCAGTTGCCTTCAGAAGTGGCCAAGGGATACCCCAGGCTTTTCCTACCTCGGGGGGGGGGGTCCTACAGGTCTTGGCCTCCCCCTCTACTTTCTCAGGGGGTCTCTTGGGAGATTTCGTGGGAGTGGTGGCCCTTCACCGAGGAAGCCCCAAACTCCCTCTGTGTGTGGTTTGTGCCACCTTCTCTTGGGTGAGCAGCGCACCGTTGTGGTTTTTGGCGGTACATTGTGTTGCACATTAATTAAGGTTAATTCCTAGGAAGCGCAGAAGGGCCCTACCTTGAGTAACGTGTGTAAGTAAGTGGCGTACCAATGGCTTCCGACGTACACTTTCACAATGTGGTGGAGTGGGAAAACGGCCAGTTCCGCTGCCCAGTCTGCACCTGAAAGTCAGCATCCGACATGGGGGGAGATTTGATAAGGCAGGCTCATTTGAAGGGAGGGGGGAGGGGGGGAAGGCTCAGGGTGCCCAAAACATCGGCATGACTCAAGCCTTTGGAACAAGGCTCTGGCCCGGAAGGAGCCTTATGGGACCTTTGGGTGGAGGGGGGGCGGGGGCGGCAGTGGCAGCCTCCTGCCTTGGCCTCCCAACACTGTGAGAGGAAAGCTAGGCTGTGACTTGCCTTCTCTCCTGGGGGAGGAGCCCCCCCCCCAACTAGACTAGGCCAAGCCCTCCCCCCCCAAATGAAAAGCACATTCAAAGAAGCGGAGAAACCCTGCGTCTTTGTATGGCACGGGCAAAGCCTCGTTCACCCCTCGCCTTGGTGTGGCATCCACACATTATGTAGCCCGGGGGGGGGGGCGGAAGAGAAGGGGAAGGACTTACCCTTCCCCACAGCACCCCCGATAGAGGTCCGTTCTCTTAAATAGGTTTTTAAAGCCTCCTTCATTGGCTCGTAGATGACACCCGTTTGGTCTAAGTAAGCGCAGAGATCGGGGAGCTCCGAGAGGCTTCGGGTCAGCGGGAGACGGCAGGTTCCTAGCCAGTTCCTTTGCACAAAGGAAGGAAGGAAGGAAATGAATGGAAGGGAAGGAAGGGAAGGGAAGGAAGGAAATGGATGGATGGATGGAAAAGAATGAAGGAAGGAAGGAAGGGGATGGATGGATGGATGGATGGATGGATAGAAAGGAAGGAAGGAAAGAAGGAAATGAATGGATAGGAAGGAAGGAAGGAAGCAAGGAAGGAAGGGGCTCCCATCAGTTCTTCTCATGCCTCCTCCTCCCCCCCAGTAGGTGGCCAGACCCCCCCAAAGCCCCCCATGCCTTTCCCAAAGCCCTACATGATGTGTTGAAAGAGGACTCCATTCCCTGAGATGTAGAGCTTGTTCCCGTCCAAGGTGCTCTCCATGTGAAGCTGCCCCAGGGCTGAGTCGGGGTACTTGACCAGGAGGCCCAGGACCATGGGGTACAAGAGGAGGGGGCACCCAGTGGATTCCAGGACCCCCGCCCGCCCCTCCACGGCACTTTTATCTGAGCCTGGGTGGTCCGCTCTCTCCTCCGGACAGACTCCTGGCAGGAAACAAGGAAGTTCTGGTGAGACTTTGAACGTCTGCCCGTCTGTCCAGAGGAAAACCCAGTTTCCCCCCTTGAGGAGACCCTCCCTGTAAGCTCAAGGAGGCCTCGCCACATCATGACACCCCAATTCTCTGGTGGCGCTGTGACATGGGCTCCCCTTCCTGCGAGAAACCCAAGGGGTGGAAAGAGGGTGAAGGGTAAGAGGAAGCGCACCAGGGTTGCTCCGGGCGTTCTTCACCGCTTCGGTCACCTCAGGGATCCCCAGGGCTTCAGCTTCCGCCTCCAGGGCCTCCATGTTGGAGAAATTGTGGGGCAAAAGGATTTTCTCCGAGCGAAGGAAATTAGCTTGTGAAAACAATGACAAAAGAAGAAGAAGGAGAAGCAGAAGAAGGAAGAAGAAGAAGAAGAAGAAGAAGAAGACAGAGTGGAAAATGACAACCAACCAAAACAGCACAGCTGTTGCCACCATGTATTGTTTAATTTCTCCTCAAGCTGTTTCATTGTCTACAGTTGCCACAGGTAATTAAGGTTAGAATTAGAAACAGGGGAAATGGCGGTGCCAGCACATGGAGGCAAGCTCTAGGAC
The DNA here is from genome assembly GCA_030440675.1 of Furcifer pardalis. Taxonomy (NCBI): domain Eukaryota; kingdom Metazoa; phylum Chordata; class Lepidosauria; order Squamata; family Chamaeleonidae; genus Furcifer; species Furcifer pardalis. Next base: position 129,417,987 of record CP126892.1, on the reverse strand, counting down.
AGTTGCTAACGGGTGGCAAAGGGCAAGTGCAGGAGTCTAATCGTTAAGTAAAATAACCAGGAATCAAATAAAGTGGGGCTGTTTGGACTCAGGACAGATTTTCTGTAACTGTGGAGAAACTGGATCGATGCAGCCTTTCTGGGTGGGCCATTGATGAAAGAAGGTCTAGAAAACGGCTGGGAGAACAAAGCAAGAAACAGTCTTCTCGTTTTTATCATTTTCATTTGGGTTATGAATTGGGCCTCTGTATATCGCGCTTCCATGGTTTTGAATTGTGCACAAAGCTCTCGCGAGGGCTCCCCTCCCCCTATTTAGTTAGTTAGTTAGTTAGTTAGTTAGTTAGTTAGTTAGTTAGTTAGTTAGTTAGTTAGTTAGTTAGTTAGTTAGTTAGTTAGTTAGTTAGTTAGTTCGTTCGTTCGTTCGTTCGTTCGTTCGTTCGTTCGTTCGTTCGTTCGTTCGTTCGTTCGTTCGTTAGTTAGTTTTCGCGGAGTGACTCAGGGTGTCTTAACATGATGTGATAGAACAACATTAAAAACACAACAATCTCACAAAGTTAAAAAAATGGGTTACAAATTAAAACATTGAAAATTAAAAGATTAAGAGGGGGGTGGATCAAATCAATGCACGGGCTTGGGTCTTCATGTGGCCAGGACCCCATACCTGCCCTGCCAGCCATGACTTTACACCCTTCTTGAAGGGCAGCAGCTCTGTCTGGAGGCATAACTCCGTTGGCAGGAGGTTCCAAAGGGCCGGAGCGGACACAGAGAAGGCCCTCCTCCTCCTCCTCCTCCTCCTGGTGATGCACCTTCATGCAAAATTGCTGATGGCCCCCAACCCCTTTGGATCCCCTTCTGATCCCAAGGCTGCCCTTGTGGGTCAAAGGTGGACAATGCGAGGACCAGGGGGAAGGAAGTATGTCAGCCAAGAGGGGTGGAGGGAGAATGAACAAATGCCCGCCGGCCCGCCTGCCTGCCGGCCCACCTACCAGCCCACCTGACAGCCCACCTGCCGGCCCGGGCTCACCGATGAAGCGGAATTCATTGCTCTCGCATTCGATCAGGACGGCCCCATCGCACAGCCAGAGCAGGTTGTCATCGGAGACCAAAGAAGGGTATTTCTCCACCAAGTCCAGGGGCAGGAAGCAGTAGGGAACCTCTTCCTCCGTATCGAGCAAGGGGGTGTCTATCAGGCCCAGGGGGGCCTTCTCCTGAAGCCCTAGGAGGAGGAGGAGGAAGAGGAAGAAGAAGAAGAGTTACCAAGGCTGCTTCTGTGCCTTTCAGAGCAATCTGGGTTAGATTCTGCCACTGCATCGGCCGTCTCAGCCAGGACCAAGGAGAGGCAGGGCCCCCACTCAGAGCCAAGGAATCCAAAGCCCATGGGGTGGGGTGGGGAGAATGGCTTGGGGAGTCGAAGACTGGGCACAGACCCTGCCTGCTCCTGAGAAGGCCAGAGGCCATGCCCTCCTCACCCAGCCAACGGGGAGGGGGCTCCCTAGTTACTTCTGGGTCGGACTACAGTAATGTGCTCTGTGAGGGGCTGGCCCTGAAGAGTACTTGCAAATTGATTTCTTGTGGTAGGTGGGGTGAAAGGTAGACAGACAGACAGACAGACACCATGGATCTGCTTAGCCTCTTAACAGAGGCAGCCCTGGAGATGCTGCCAGAGCAGGGGGGGGGGGGCATTTCCCAGCACCCTTGCATGGGGAAATGCATCTATTGAAACACATCCACACCCAATTCACTAAACAGGTGCATCAAAAGTCTCTATGTTACCAGTGAATGCTGGGCTTTTGAGGGGAAATTCCGAGGGTTTGCTAATACATTTCCGCGTCCTCCAGTAATTCATGGAGGCTCTCTCGGCTATGGGAATATCAGCAGGCCGGATGCGCAGATTATGCTTCCCTTCTTTCAAGTTGTCTAAAGTCTGGGAAGGAAGGAAGGGAGGGAGGGAGGGAGGGATGCAGTTGTGAGGGAACCACTCGTGTGCTTTGGGGGTTGCTGTTTCTTTTACCACTCCACCACATCCCCCTGAAGCCAGGGGTGCTCTCTGAGCACCAGCACCAAGGAAAGGCTGGCCTTCTCCTGACCTGGAGGAGCGGGTGGAGGCGCAGGAGCGTGGCCTGCTCGTAGAGGAGCGGCAGTTGGGCGCAGCTGGCGAAGGAGAGCTTGGCGCTGCGCAGGTAGGCGTGCAGGTGGCGGAAGATGGAGCCATCTCTGTCGAGGAACCACCGGGCGCCGTCGGGGTGGGCCAGGCTCCTCCTCCCCGGTGGGCCAGAGTCGGCCACCGCCTGCCACAGCAGCGACTCCGGGAACTGGGCCAGCTTGCTGCGCGGCAACGAGAAGCACCAGCCGCCCACGTTCAGCAGCGCCGCCGCTGCTTCTTCCTCTTCTTCCTCTTCCTCCTCCGCCTCCTCTTTCTCGGCTGCCTCCGCAGGGGGCTCCGGAGGAGGAGGAGGAGGAGGAGGAGGCGCCGAAGGCTCTTCCTGGAGGGCGGGGGGGGGGGAGAGGAAAGAGAAGAGGAGGAGGAAGGAAGGAAGGGGCGATGGGGGGGCAGGGCCGGTGAACTAAGCGACCTCACCCCACCCCCTTTCCTAGGGACCCCCCCCCCCACCGACCGCCCCTCCTTCAGGCTGCCTAGGAAGCCAGGCGGCACCTCCCCCCCTCCCCCTTCCAGCGCTCTCCACACACGCCTCGGGTGCTGAAAGGCTGCTCCCACCCGGCCCCCACTGAGCCCAGGGCCCCTCCACCTGCACATGCTCAGAGGCACGGTTCCCCCCGAGGGACCCCCCCGCCCCACAAGCCTCCACCGCCCCGCCGCCTTACCATCGCGTTGGGACAGGAGCGGCGGCGGCGGCTCAACGGTCTCAGGGGGCGCGCGAACAACCCTGCCCCCCCTCCCTCCTGTCGGGCGCGCGAGACGGCTTGGCCTGGCTCCACGCGCCGGGAGGGGGGCTCCGAGGGGAGGGACGGGGTGAGGACCCCCACACACACACACAGGGGGGCCCTTTGGAGAAGGGAGCTTGTGGGGTCTTGGGGGGGGGAGGCCTTCTTCCTTGGACTCCCCCCCCCCCGCAACCCCTTTTGTTTTGGCCAATGAACCCAACAGACCCAACTCCACAGTCCCTTGCTGGCATCCTCATGGATCTTGGTCTGCTGGAATCTAATGGTGGATTTCCAGTTTGCCCTCGCTTTGGGCAAGTGGGGCGGTCAGTGGTCCAGCGGCCCCATCGGAGGAAAGATCCCAGTGGTCAAGCCGCGCCACCCAAGGGAGAGGAAGGGAGGAAGGGTCACCCTGGACGGATTTGTTTCCCTCCAGAGTCTCCCTCTTTTCTGTGTTTGGTCTCAATCGGAAAACTTAAGACCCGGTGGTTTCGTTGAGGATGGTTTGGGGCGGGTGGGTGTGTTTGAATGTCCACTCTCTCTCTTTTTGTATCAAATGGGGGGGGGGATTTTCTGGACCGAGGAGGGAAAGGGCAGAGCGTGTTCCCCACGTGGGACCTCGGAGAGACATCCTGCTGATCGATACAGAAGTGTGGTTCGAATCGCTTTGGTAGAAATGGTGTTCCAAGGGGAAGGTGGGCCACGGAAGGAATGACACCCCCCCCTGGCCGTGAGGGTCAAAGGTCTCCCCCCACCCTTCCCAAGATGCCCTCCTCGGCGGGATTTACCTGCTTTGAATTGTCACTCATTCCCCAAGCAGGGCTGAGGCAGGGCCAGGCACTCTGGACCCCTGCGGGCCATTGTCGGCCTCTTCCACAAGACCTTCTAGAACGCCACCCTTGACAGGGTTCCAGGATGAGTGTGTGTGTCTGTGTCTGTGTACGCCTGGCATGGCTTCAGGAAAGTCGCACCGGAATGATGGGAAGCCCTGCGCTCTCCGTGAGAGGGTAGGCATATGCCCGCCCACGCGGTGTGACGGAAGCCCCTTGTGCATCCCTGGAGGCTGAGCTCAAGGGGAAGCCAGGGCTGGCCTGCAGAATGGTGGCTCACCAGGTTCCATGCCAGTTGCCAGAGCAAAGGATTCTGGGTGCCTGGCCTTCTTCCTGGCTCAGCTTGGCTGTCGCCTCCCCGGGAGGAAACCCCAGGCGGTGCTCATGTCAGCCTTGGATTTCCTCGCAGCGGACGGATCTGCCGGAGAGGCTGAGAGGACAGCGGCTCGCCGGCCCTTCCGCCCCGGGAGCAAGGAGAAGGAAGAGTCCAGGTCCAGCTCCCCCCGCCCATGTTCTTCTTTCTGGGCAGGAGAAGCAGAGAGGGCGGGGGTGGGGTGGGGTGGGTGGGGGTCTCTGACCACAGCGTGGTTTTCTCAGAGATGTGGCCCTGCAGGGACAGAAGGTCTCTTCTTGCTGCCGCAGGGAGAAGACAGGGAGGGGCCAAGGAGGGTCATTAGGCCGGGAGACCTTTGCAGAGGCAGAAAGGAACCAGGCCATGAGAGGTAAGCGTAGAAGACATGCCGAGGGGGATCCATCCGTCTCAGTCCCTCTTTGGCCAATGGAGCCAAGGGCAAAGAGTCCTGCAAGTTGAGGTTCCTTCCAGGTGTTCTCCAGGTGTTTCTTCTTGTGCCTCCAAGGGCAGTTTGGGAGACGGGGAGGCCACAGCAGGAACAGCTGGAAGCTGCCACCTTCTGCTACACCAGACCCCTGCCCACCCACCCCCACCCTGCCCTCACCCCACTAAGACTGGTGGACTCTGGCTGCCAGGTGATGTAGTTTTTCCAGGGCGTCCAGACCCACCTGGACCCTACCACGGATTGGACCCCAGGTGTGCCAGCCAGTCCCTCTTGGGTGGGCCCAGCCTGGCCCACAGAGGCAGCCCTGAGGAGCGCTGCATCCTCCTCCCCATGGCCTTTCTTTGCAGAAGAGAAGCCCCCCTCCTCCTCCTCCTTGGCCCAGGAAGGCCCAACTTCACTGCCCTCCAAAACGAGAAGCAAAGAGGCCGGGCACGGACGGGAGAGGCTGCGGGTTTCCTTCGCCGAGGGCTCCTCCTCCTCCCCCTCCTCCCCCTCCCTTGTGGGTCTCCATCGAGGAGAGAAAGGAACCAGGTGGGCCTTGAGAGCCCTCGGCCAGAATGACTCTTCCACACGGAGCCTGCGTTTGGAAGCCCCTGGGGAAATGGAGCCCCACCGTCCAGCCAGAGACTCCTGGCGGGAAGCCTACCGGAGCCAGTGCTGTCCCCCCTCCGGTCAGCCCAGAGAACTGGCGAAGGAGCTGCAAAATGCCAGGGGGGCCGCCAAGGAAGCCTGGCGTGGCCCCCCAGCATCACCTGAGGGATTCCGGACGGCTGCCGCCTCTTCCTCCTGGGGAGATTTCCTGAGACATCCCTGGGATGCGGATCAGGACTCTGGACATTCTTGGAAGCTGAGTTTGGGTAAAGCTTTCCTTTGCTCCACCGCCTCCTCCATCCCTCGACTCCTCGTTTCTTGTAGCTCTGCAGCTCCATCTGCGGAAAGCCAAGGTGCCCGTTCCCCTTCCCTTCACTGCCCCGGGAAGCTTGGGCTGGAGAAGAGGGTGCTCTGGGCCACGTTAGGGTCCTCAGCCTGGGTGCTGAGAGGGAGAATGGAGATCTGCCTTGAAGAAATTGTGGCCCCCTTGCTGGTATGCTGAAGCTGGGCCAGGGAGCCACGGCTGGGCACCTGGACTGGCAGTTCAGCTCCAGGGGAACCCTCCCTCCCTCCGGGGTGCTTCAGTCCCAGGCCTGGCGGGTGGCTGGGAAAGCTCAGGTGGCCCCTGAAAGCTTCCTCCTGAGAAGGTGGTTCAGCTTCTCTGCTTTCAAGGCCTCCCTTTCCATGCCGAGCCAAACAGCGCTTCCTCCCGTTGACCCCTCCAGCTTCTTCAAGCATTGGGGAGTTCCCCTTGAAGCATCATCCTCCTCCTCCTTCTCCTCTGTTGCCTCATGAGATGCTGCTGGAAAATTCACAGTCCACATCAGCGCTGGCCTCTGCCTCCAGGAAAGGGCCAGACTCTCCCCCCTACCGACCCCTCAGTCCTTCCAGGGTCAACTGGAACAACCCCAGTGGTCAGTGTGCTTCAGGGCGGCTGAAGGGCCCCCTTCAAGAGCCAAGCCTGAAGGTGAGCGCTTGGGGCCACCACGGTGTCTCCTGCTGGTGGCAGGTAGGACTTGGGAGGAGGAGGAGGAGGGTTGGACTGATTCAGGGATTCCTTCCCGTCCATCCTTCCTTTTTTCTCTTCTCCCCTCCTTAATTCCTCCCTCCCTCCCTCCCTTCCCCGCTGGCCTGCCATAGTCTCACTCCTAGCCCTTGGCCACGTCTACCGTGGAAATGGTTGCCCTTCACATCTGGAAAGCCCCAGGGCAGAGAAACCTCCATTCCAATGCCTGCCACCCTGTTTGAGAAGCCCGAGGCCAATTCCGCCACTTGCCCCGAAACCTCTGTGCGCCCTTCATCTCCCCCTCTCCTTTCTCCAGCCTCCGCCCAGGGAGCAGAGCAGTGGCCATCATCATCCCTGGGCAGATGATGGCCCCGCCAGCACCAACAAGGCCTCCCTGGTTCTCCTGGTCCTGAGGCAACTCCTGGAACTGGTGGATCGTTACTGGGACGGGCCTGGCTCTCTTCTCCTCAAGAAGGACTTTCTGGGTAGGCTCCGTCCGGGGCAGACCCACTGGTGAAACCACCGCTGCCACTCCACTGGTGGGGAAATGGGCCTCTGGGGGGGGGCGGCAGAGGAAGGGGGTGACCCCCCTCTGTGGCAGATGGGCAAAGCCATGATGGAGCAGGCGGGGGAGGAGTGGCAAAGGAGGTTTCCACCCAAGGCAGGGAACCCGGCCAGCGCCTGGCCTATATCCCTGCTGCCCTTCCCATGCCATCTTCCAGCACTTTTAATGCCAACAAAGTTATCGTAATGGGCAAAAGCTTGGACTGGAATCAGTGTCTGGCTCTCTTCAGGGCTCCACGAGAGATCCGTTTTTGTAATTTGGTGCCAAGGAGGCCAGATGAGGCCCACCTCCACTCTTCCCTGACCTGTCTTTGCCTTCCACCTTGCCCAGCAGCCGCTGCAAGATGCTTGCTAACACCATTGATGGCAGCTGCCCCATCTCAGCCGGAGGCGCCCACAGCCAGGAGAGCCGACCCCGGTCCAGAGGCAGCAGAGGCTGGCCCCATGAGTTGCCGGAAAAACTCCAAGTACTCCCATCTTTTTAACGGCACTGACAAAATGGCGGTAGGTGGTCTCTCCCCCCCTTTTCCCTCGGCCTGCAAGGCTTGCAGTTCTTTCCTCCCCTGAAACCTGGCGTTTTGTTTTTCTCACTCCCAAATGGAAGCTGGGCGGAGGCCAGGGGATGCCTCCCAAGGACCCTTCCACGGACGCTGTTGCCTCTTCCGATTGTGGCCCCCGTGGAATGTATTCGCCCTCTTACGGTACGTCCACTTCTGGCTGAGGTTTCTCCCCAAGACACCTGCCCAGACCATGCTCGTGTTGAGGGGGAGGGCCGACTCTTTCAGGTCAGGTGGGTGGGGTGGGGGGTCTGGGCAAGGGAGACTCACACTCAATGCCACAAAGAAGTGTGGCTAGCCTGGTGCCTGTGGGCTCTTCTGAACCTCAAATGGGCCTACATATTGCTTGGCCTTAGCTCATGTGGCAGCAATTGCTGCATGAAACATCTTGAAAGTGTGTGTGTGTGTGGGAGACCAAGGAGCTCAACGCAGGCAGATCAAGTGTAGAACGAGATCCTTTTGATCCTGGCCAGAACTTGGCCTTCTGCCCCAAGTTCTGGAGATAATCCATGGAGCCCCAACGGTAAACCAGTGGAACACAGACTGTTACGTGACGTCCTCCGAGTTCCTCTGGTGTGTCCATTCCTCCCCCTCCCCTTTTCTCCTCAGCCTTTGGCCATGCTCCGGTTTCTCTCCCTCATGTGTGTCTTTCTCCCCTTCTCTCTCTCTCCTAGATGAGTTGATGCGTAGCAATGAGAAGCTCAGTGCGCAAGTGGACAACTTAACCTTTGAGCTGAAACAGCTCCAGAAGCAACAGGAGACCATCAGTTTGCTGCAGGAGAGCCACAGGTACGTTCGGGAGCTGCTGAGCCCCCCCTCCGCCGCCCCCACCCCTGTCCTCCAAGGGGCTCTGAGTGACCCCCACCTGTGAGGTAAGTGTGCCAGGAAGGAAGGGCTCCGCCCTCTTGACCTGTTTTTGCTCACCCTGCCCAGGTCTCTCGTTTCCACAAATAACTTCCTGCTCCAGCAGTTGAGAAAACAGCACGGCCCACCTCCGGACGCAACAGCCCCGAAGGCGGCCACTCCGGGCAGGGCCGTTTCCTTCGAGAGGACCTCCAGCAGCGGCTCCTCTTTCTCTCTTTCTGCCTTGGGTTGCCACCAGCCCTGTGGCTCGTAACTCCGGAAGAGCTTCCCTTCCCTGGACAAGAGGAGGCCCAGAAGGGCTTTTCCCACCTGGAATGTCTTAGGAAATGATACTCTATGTATGCCGAAGTATTACTTGGAAACCCAAATATTGCGCATGAGAAGTTCTACAGTTGGCTCTCCTTGTAGATGTAGTTTCTTTACGCACAGCCAGGGGCGCTCCGGATCCTAAACCTGGAGTAACACAGTGGTTGACCCTTGGACCAAAGACGCAGGCTGAAGAACCCCATGATGGGTGGCGGCAGTGGTGTGCACAGAAATTTTTCACTACCACACCGTGGGTAGAGCCTACGTCATGGGCGGAGCCTATGTCATGGGTGATCTAGTCATGCCTGCCATACGGCCATGCATACATCTGCAAGCACAGGCAACACTGGCTCTTAGGCTGTAAATGGAGATGAGCACTGCACCCTAGAGTTGGATAGGACTGGCTTTTGAGCAAGGGAGACCTTGAACCACTTGCAGGGACAAAACCTGATGGGGTGGGGTAGGGAGGTGGGCGTGGCCACCCAATTTTGCACACAGACCCCCACCCAAAGGCCACCCAATTTCGCCACCCCCCTGACCAGAGGCCACCCAATTTTGCTAAACCCCCCCCCTCTCGGGGGGTTTGCGAACCTATTGGTGCCCATCACTGGGTGGCGGAAGCTGTGTGTGCTCAGCTGTCATCCTGGAAACCAGCTCCCACCCCCACAGTTCCTCCCCCTGGAAGCAGGAAGCAAAACGCGCCTTGCAATCTGTTTTGCAACAGGATGAGATAGAATAAGATGTTAAGCTGCCATTTTTTTTCTGCTTAATCCAGGGGTGCCCAAGCTATGACCCACAGGCCAGAACCGGCCCCCGATGACAATTTATCCACCCTGCGTCGCCCTTGTATGGGTGTGCTTCACTTCCACTTCCGGGAGCGATAAGGGTGTTGTGTGCCAGATGAATTAGCATCAGAGGCCAGATCTGGCCCATGGGCACCCCTGTTGTAAACCTTCCCTTTTCCTTGCAGAGTGAATGGAGCAAAACTGCAGTGCCATTACAAAGATGCCATGTGCGTGTGCATGTATGTGCATGTATTTGTGCATGTGCGCACGCTCCCTCCTGCCCTGCCAGGGGAGGTCAGCGCCCCCTGAAAATGCTGCAACACTTGCTGAGACCCTCCCGGTGCACAAAGACCCTGTGCTGTGCTTTTGTCACGAGGGAAAGAGAGGGAGTTTTATTCACGAAGACCTAGGAGACGAAGGCCACGTGCAAAGTCACCAGGGCAAAGTCTCCCCTTCCCAAGTCACCAGGAGGCCGTGCTGCTTTTCAGACAGGTTGCTGAACACTTCCATCAGGCCAGCCACGCTCTCCTCCACGCTCAGCTGCGCCTGCAAGGTCCGGGGGGGGGGGAGATGGGTTATTTGGCACAGAGTGGGGGGAAGAAGAGGTCAGGGGTCAGCCCAGGGTCACTCCCCCTGCCTTGGAAGGGCATCTGGGCTGGGTTCCTGACAACCTTGCCTTTGCTTTACAAGGGGCAGGTGGGCTGGAAAACCTCCTCTTCTGAAGGGAAGGGGGCGCTTCCATTGTGGTTCTGATTCACAACATTGAGCAAAGCCGAGGGTGGAAGGAAGGGTTTCCAAAGGCCCGGCTGGGAGGAGGAAAGCCAGGAGAAGAGGAGGAGGAGGAGGCCGAGAGGGCAGGCAAATGGACGGATCCCCAACTCCCTCCGGGGTGGTTATGGTGGGCCGTGTGGGCCGGTCCGTGCCCAGGACTAGCGTTTCTGGACTTCCACCACCCACACCTTGAGACTGGTGGGAAGCCCTGCCAGTGGGCCGGGTGTTCCTCTGCAGGAGGCCGAGGCCGCCATTCTTCCAGTGCCAGGGACAGAATCCTGTTTCCTGGAATTGTGGGTTGACGCCACAGGAGGAGAAAGAAGAGCCTACAGGGCCACTCCGTTCCTCTCCAGCCATGGCCCCCAGGCCGTGGCCAGGGAGTGTCCGAGCAAGCCGACCTACCTGCTGGCCACCCAGTTCTGTCCTGACCCAGCCAGGATGAATGGCTGCACAGAGGATCCCCTCCTCCTTGTAGCCCATGGACTGGCATTTGGTGAGCATGTTCAGTGCAGCCTGGAGGGCAAAGAGGAGCTGCAAAGGCACGCGTGGGTGGGAAGACACACACACACACACGCCCCACCCAGCCCAGAAATAGACCCGATTCGCCCCACGTGCCAACTCTGAGCCAGAACCCCACGGCCACACCTGAGGCTGTGCTTGGCAGGTCCCAAAGCCGGCTGGGAGAACCGGCCAGGCCAGTCCTCCGCCAGCTGACGTGCAATGCTGCCCACTGGGGAGGGCCAATGCAGAGCATGCCAGGATGAGGCCCTTGCCCTGCCTTGTATGGCTGAGAAGGTGGCTGACTGCCATAGCTCCCCTCCCCCACCTCTGTGTGGGGCCCAATCCGGCCCCCCCACCCGACTCTAGAAACGTCCTGCTTCTTGTGACATGAAGCTAAGCCAACCCATCCTGTTTCTATGAATCAGCTCCTCCAGGGCTGGCTCTGCCTTGGATCCTTCCCACCCCGGGAAGCAGCCGTTGCTGAGTCACGCTCCGCTCCTCCTCCCAAGGAGGCCACAGGGAGACATGCGGAAGGCGGCTGACCTTGCTGCAGCGGTAGGAGACGGCGGGCACCGAGGCAAAGTCCTCCGGCGTCTTCTCAATGGAGCCCAGGATGGTGGAGACGTTGATGAGGGCTGCTTTCCGGCAGCTCATGCCTTGAGTCTCTGTGGCCCGCCGGGCAGCCTCCCTGAGGAAAGGAAGGAAGGCCTGCAGAGGAGCAGAAGCCGGACAGGGAAGTGACTACGGCCAGATCGAACCTGGGTGGTTTGCACGGCAGAGGCTGGCTGGCAGGCAGGCACGCTTCCCTTCTTCGCACCAGAGCAAGACGACAGAGGTGAAGAAGAGCAGCCACTTCTGGCACCGCCTGCATTTCTTCCCCAGGACATTGCCCGAGGGCGGGGGGGCTGAGGGGAAACCCCTTCGCTTGCCTCATGGAGCAGCAGTCCCCAATGATGCAGCCGGCCCCATGGAGCCAACGTCCCCACACCAAAGGGGCCCCAGCTTCACCCGGGGGGGGGGGAGGAGGAGGAGGAGAGCGCCCCTTGTTTGAAGGGAAAGGCCCACCTGGGTCACCAGCATTGGTCCCACCAGGTTGGTATGGTAGGCCTCCATCATCTCTTGGGCAGTGGCGGACGCTAAGGTGCAACGGGGCATGACTCCGGCGTTGTTGACCAGCAGATTCAGGCCAGCTCCAGCCAGGTGGGACGCGGCGCTCTTGGCAGCTGCCTCCACACTCTTAGGATCTGTGGTTTCTGTGGTGGTGGAAGAGGAAGAGGAGGAGGAGGAGGAAGCTCAAGGAGGCTTTCTCTAGGGCATGTTGAAGGCTCATCATGCCCCCCCCCTTGCAGGCCTTGGTGTTCATCATTGACCAGAAGGTTGGACTCTCAGTGGCCTAAAACAGGGATTCTCAACCTGTGGGCCAGGTGCGGCCTGTGGCACCATTTCATGTGTGTGGGGCCCCCACTGCCTCCACCACACCAGGAAGTGCCATGGGGCAGAGGAAGGGCAAAATGGCCATCTGGCCCCCGGAGCTGCCTGAGGGAGCCTGGCCCAACGCCCAACGCCCCCCCCCCCAGGAGTTAAAAGGCTGAGAACTCCCGGCCTAAAAAGGCCTCTTCCCACTCAGGGATTCTAGGATTTTGTGATCATTTCCCACGTTAACCACCAAGACCTTAGACTGGCAGGAGCTGGGACAGAGACGGGAGCTCACTCGGGTCTCAACCTGCTGACCCGCTGACCTTCCAGTCGTCAAGTTCAATGTCTTAACCAGTAAACCAGGAGTGCACAAACTTTTTAGGCCACGGGACGGTCATGTGGTTCCTCCCACTGAAAGCGGAGGTAAAACACGCCTTGCAATCTGTTTTGGAACAGGATGAGATAGATTTTAAGCCCCCATTTTCTCCCGTATGTGTATACTTTACTTCCGCTTCTGGGAGCGACGAGACCACGCCAGGCTGGGCCAGATGAATTGACATTGGAGGCCAGTTCAGGCCCATGGGCCATAGTTTGGGCACCCCTGCACTAAACCACTACAGAGAAACTCTTAACCACTAACCCACCACAGGGGAGGTGTGAGAAAAACAATCCCACGTACCAAGCTTCAGGATGGCAAGGTTGGGGTGTTTGGATGCCAAAGTGCGCAGCTCCTGCAAGAGAGAAAAAAATACAGTACTTCCTCTTTCTTTCTTTCTTTCTTTCTTTCTTTCTTTCTTTCTTTCTTTCTTTCTTTCTTTCTCCTTCCTTCCTTCTTTTTCTTTCTTTCCTTCCTTTCCTTCTTTCTTTCTCTTTCCCTCCTTCCTTTCCTTCTTTCCTTCCTTCTTTTTCTTTCTTCCTTCTTCCTTTCCTTCCTTTCCTTCCTTTCCATCCTTCCTTTCTTTATTTCCTTCCTTCTTTTTATTTATTTCTTTTTATTTCTTTCATTCTTCCTTCCTTCCTTCTTTTTCTTCCTTCCTTCCTTCTGTCCTTTCTTTCTTTCCCTCTTTCTTTTTATTTCTTTATTTCTTTCTCTTTTTCTTCCTTCCTTCTTTCTTTTTTCTTTCTTTCTTTCCTTCCTTCCTTTCTTTCTTTCTCTTTCCCTCCTTCCTTCCTTCTTTCCTTCATTCCCACCCTCCATCTCTGTGGACTCACCTGGGCTCTGGGGCCGGCAGGGTCACGGCAGGTGGCAAGGACCACTTTGGGAGGGCTGGGTGTCCGGAGGAACTGCTTCACCAGGCCCAGACCGATGCCTCGGTTGGCCCCGGTCACCATGACGCTGTGGATGGGAGTCTCAGCCATGTTCCCACGGAGGTGTCTTCTTCTCCTTCTCCTTGTTCTCCTTCTGCTTCTGCTTCTCCTTTGGTTTCCTCGAGTTACACGGTCTCCCAGTGGGGCTGAGGTGTCTTCCAGGGAGGTCAGCTGGGTCTCTCCCTTCCTTGCCCTCCTTCCTTGCCACCCATTGCAGGCAAAGCTCAGCCCCCACGTGGTTGGGGAGAAGGGGGGCCCTCCTGCCCGAAGGCTGGTTGCCAGGGAGGAGTCACTCCCTCACTCACTGGGAAACGTTTCCGGCATGCACAAAGACAAGCCTGTCTCTGGGATGCCGGATGGCCCCCAGGGCACCTCTTCACGACTGATCCTCCACGCTGGCTTTGGGGCCCTTCCAGGGTGCCTTTCTGATGGCCTTCCAGCAGAACAAGAGCCACCCGCTCTGTATGGCGCAGTCTGCCCAGTGATCCATAGAGTAGACCCTACTGCCAGTGACTCAATGCCACTCTGAGGACTCCTGGCCTTGGGTGGCAAAGGCCACAGGGAAAGGGGGCTGGTCCTCAAGTGGGTAAAGGGTCCCACTTGGACCCCTCTGGATGGAGGGCACCGGCTTCGTCCATCCTGACCTGGGGGCGATGATAAGGACTTTGTTTCCCCAAAGGGCTCAGGACCAGAAAGGGACTTGTGGAACTGGGTCCGTGGTTCTATGGGGGTCATGCTGCGATGCGGAAGGCAAATAATCTCAGGGCAATCTTCATGGCTGATCACCACGAAGAGAGCCAATATATGGAATCAGATATGGCACAAGAAGAAGAGAGAGATGGGCTGACGCCCCAAATGGCTTGGCCAGGGGTCGAGGGGTCCAGGATCCCCCCCCCCAAGGAGTCTCCTTGCTCCGTCAGGCTTCCTAGGCCAATAGAGAGGGCAGGGCAGGGCAGGAGGCCACGAGAGAGGCCTAGGGCCCACCGGGCACTCTGGGCATCTGCAGCCTCTGGCTTTTGGAAGGCATCTTGTTTGCGAAGCAACACGAGCCCCGAGCAAGCTCAGCCGCCCCAAAACCAAGGGTAACCCGGTCAAGTGGTCCCTCTCCAGTGCCAGATGCCAGGGAGACCTTGGAGGGAGGCCGGGAGGGAGGCCAGTGGGCCCCACATCTCCCTGGAGCTCTCCCTTACACCTGAAAGCAGGTGCCCCTTGGAAGGCAGGGCTGAGCAGAGGCAGCGTGGGGAGAGGGCCAGAGAGCATGACTTGGCAAAAGGCATATCAGCCGCTCGGCATTACTCGGGGGCCAAATCAAATATGTTTTTGCTGGACGTTGGACTGCCGGCTTTAGGAGGGAGAATCTGAGGGGCGGCCCCCCATTTGGCATTGGGCTGGGCCCTCTGTGCTGGTTGCTTTTCTCCTGTGCCAGCCACCCTGCCTGGGTACCTTTGCTCTCACGCACAGGCGGCATCATCATCATCATCATCATCATCATCATCATCATCATCATCATCATCATCATCATCATCATCATCATCTGCTCTCCCATCCCTAGAAGGGGAAGGTGTGGCTTTCATCAAAAGGCACCCACATAGGGAAGCTTATGCCGAATGCCACAAGTTAGGGTTCAAGGCATCACAAGACTCTGGGTTGGGTTGGCCAACCTTGGAGACCTTCAACGTCAACTTGCAGAAGCCCAGGTAAGCACACCTGCTGACGGGGGCTTCAGACCAGGTTGGCCACCGGCTGTGAAAAGAAGCTTACAGGAGCCAGACATGTGCATGGCATTGCCTTTATTGCAGAGAGCAGGGCAGGGGTTCATGCTCAACATCTGGGCTAAGAATGAATCTCAGGAGTGGGTCCTTCATGGAAGGCTTCCCAGGCTGTGCTGTGGACCAACCACATGGCCCTCTTGCTTCCGTCATTCCAGCCTCATTTCCATCACCAAGGAACTGTCTTTCCTTCCCAGTCCAGGAAAGACCCGGTGTCTTTCTCCGTCACACTGGAGAGGACTATCAGGATCCCCATGGTGCTCTCCTTCACGGTGGTCGGGACCTTTGGAGGTGGGGAGAGAGGAATCCTTCGGGAAAGGCGCCTGGACTCCTGGAGCCTCCACATCACTCCCCCCCCCTCGGGGAAGCCTTCCTTGGGCTCTCCCAGAAGGAGGTGAAAGGAGGCATCAGCCGCTGCCCTCATCCAAAAAACCAGGAGCCCACGTAACGTAGGATATAAATTTTAGCTAAGAAATAATAAAGAATAACTCTTGCGCTTCTACTTAGACCAGGGGTGGGGGTGGCCAACCTTGGCACTCCAGTTGTGTTCTTGGACTTCAGTTCTCAGAAGCCCATGTCAGCACACATCTGCTGATCAGGGCTTCTGGGAATTGAAGCGCAAGAACATCTGGAGCGCCAAGGTTGGCTAGCCCTGACTTAGACAAGCAACGCATCCATCGATGTCAGGGCTGCCCAAACTTTTCAGGCCGTGGGGCAGTCATACGCTTCAGGGAGCTGGTCCCTATGGCCCAGGGGCCAGATGTAGCCCCCGATGCCAATCCATCTGGCCCATGAAGCCCTCGTCGCTCCTGGGAGCAGAAGTAAAATGTGTCCATATGGGCGCGTTTTACTTCCGCTAACAGGAGCGACGAGGGCTTCATGGGCCAGATGGATTGGCATCGGGGGGGGGGGCTGGGCCCATAGTTTGGACACCCCCTGATCTATGTAACTCCAGACCTGCCCATGAAGCCTCCCTTCCCTTTAAGGTGCCACAATAGAATTTGCTTTTCATTTTTGACATGTTTTTGCTGCTGTTTTATGCGTTACAAAAGACAAACCCTCTTTATATCTCCCAAAACAGTTTCAAAGGGACTTGTGAGAAGCTCTCGGTGTGGGGTTCCTGACCCAGAACCCACCACTCTTTCCCAAGCTGCCCCCCCGGGCCCCGTCTAGGGCCAGTCACTTACCAGACAAGTCCCCATGGTTGTTTTTACCCAGCCAGGGTGGATGGACATGGAAAGGATCCCAAAGGGTTTATACTCCAACGACTGGCACCGGGTCAGCATGTTGAGGGCCGCCTAAGGCCACGGAGACAGACAGACAGACAGACAGAGGGAGAAACAGGAGCCTCTTAGAGCCAAGGCCGAGGGAAGGAGTCAGGGGGGCGTCAACTATCATCCCCCTCCCCACCCCACACAGGGGTCCTCCCCCTGAACCCCCACCAATGTAGTGTATTGTAATGTAATGTATTCTTTGTAAATCGCCCTGAGTCGCTAAAGCACATGGGCGGCAAGATGATGATGATGATGATGATGATGATGATGATGATGATGATGATGATGATGATGATGATGATGATGATTATGATTATGATTATGATTATGATTATGATTATGATTATGATTATGATAAATAACTGCATTGCAAACTGGTAATGGAAGGTTTGAGTGGTTGGCAGGGCAAGGTTTCTAGTGTGGAAGGCCGGGCGATCTCTGCCCCCTTGCCCAGGGGACACCCAAAATAAGGCAACCAAAAATCATGGGGTTTTTTTCTTACTGAATTAATTAAATAAAGAAACAACCCCACCATTTTTCTAGGAGGCAGAATAGAAGGGAACGACCCCTCGCCCCCCCCCACCTCCATTACCCTCCTCCTTGTCAAGTTTGACCCCAACCTCCAGATGTCTTCCCCAACCCTTAATGAAGCATCTGGGCAGGCACAAACCGTCTTTTCCACATCTCCCTCAGCTAGATACGGAAATACCTGTCATTGTCTAATTTGTGCCTTCCTTTTCCAACCAGGCCACCCCAGGGCAGAGGCCAGCCCCCCACCCCCATCCAAATCTCTTTTCCATGGCCTCCATCCTTTGCCCTCCACCCAAATTCTTGGGGAGCAGTCAGAGCCCTAGCCAGGATTCTAGATGTGGGAGGGCAAATAACACACATACACAGAGATAGAGATATATAAAAACTGCTTGCCTGGCTGCGACCCTGGAAGCAGTTAAAGATGAATATATGGCAGGGGCATCCAAACTACAACCCGGGCCCCAAATCTGGCCCTCAACACCAATCCATCCAGCCTGCACTGCCCTCGGTGCTTGCGGGAGTAAAACGGGCACATTTTACTTCCGCTACTGGGAGTGCCGAGGGTGGCGTGGGCTGGGTAAATTGGCGTCAAGGGCCAGATCTGGCCCCCGGGCTGTAGTTTGGGCACCCCTGGTTTAAGCAGAGAAAATGGCAGCTTAAAATCTGTCTCATCCTGTTGCAAAAATAGATTGCAAGGTGTGTTTTTTACTTCTGCTTCCGGTGGGAGGAACCCCGTGACCGGCCCACTGGACCATGTGACCGGCCCAAGGCCCAAAAAGTTTGGGCAGCCCAATATATGGCAAGGCTGGCACATTGATGAACAACCCTTGGAGCTACACCGCCTGTGCCTGGCAAAGGTTTTTACTGCTTCCCGTTTCATTGTCCAGAGGAGTTTGCTCAACTCCAATGGACAGATTCACCACCAGCTTCCAGGGAACACGCTTCGCTTCCTGGAACTCAGGTGTGGCCTGTGGCGTTTCCCTTTCCAGGCAGGAGGAATCCAGGTCAGATGAGGACTGTCTGTGGTGATATGTAAATGCTACATTGAACTAGCTGATCTGTGTAATTATTCCTCTGATAGCATCACCAGGCAACTGTACACATCGTCAGCAGTCCTGATCTTGTCTCTGCATGGGATCCTTCCTCTGCTTTAAAGGTGTGTGTATGTGTGCCTGTCTGCCTGTCTTGCTGCAGGTTCAATTCAATAAAGCATACAGTCAAACCTCGTATAGCCAAAATATTTCATTCTACGAGGCTGTTCGTTATGCAAGGTTTTTTCACATGACAAAAATTCCTATGGAAAAACTTGCATAATGAAAAAAATTTTGTTATGTGAGTTTTTCCCATAGAAATTTTCGTTATGCGAGCTTTTCCATAGAGAAAGACAGTTTCGCATAGCAAAAACTTTCGTTATGCGCGCCGGAAAGGTTTTTGAAATGCCTGCTCATCATGCGAGTTTTTCGCAATGCGAGGCATTTGTAATGCAAGGTTTGACGGTACCTGTTTCAGCAAGTCAAAAGTGTACCTGCCTGATTCTCTTACCCAGGACTTTCCCCAATGACTTTTACTAATGGTGTCCAAATGTACAGGAACACCCACTCATTATTTATTAATATTGCTATTATTCTTATTTATTCCACTTGTAATCCACCCATCTGGGAGGTTTCCCCATTCTGGGCAGCTAACAAACGAATTCTCCCTCACCCTTAGGCTAAGAGGGGGAGGGTTAATTTTCCATTCAACTGGGAGTCTGGGCCTTCCTGGCCTACGCAAACGGGTCAAGACCGACAGATGGGTCATTCCTCTGGGGCAATAATGAGCCCTAACCATCTAAGCACAACCTGTCCGTGAGAGGTTTGACCCCAACCTGTACACCACCGAGTGGGAAATATCCCAGATGGGTGGTATAGACATGTAATAAACAACCCACCAATAATACACTCACTTTGCTGCATCGGTAGGAGACGACTTGGTTTAAGCTCCATCCGGCCAACTTCTCCAGTGAGCCAAAGTCGCTGGCAATGTTGACGATGGCCGCCTTGCTGCAGCTCAGCCCTTCCAGGTGGCTCTGATCGGCCGCCTTCTTCAGCAAGGGAACAAAGGCCTGGATGGGACAGGAAGGATGGAGGGAGCCCAGTCGGATGGATCCTTGAGCCTCAAGACCACCCAACCTCTCTGAGGGTCTGGGTGGAATGAGACACGGTCGAAGCTGGAGAAGCCACGCACGGCTGAGCACCAAGCCACTGACCACCCCTGAGTGGGAAGGCTTCGGCGAAGGCAGCCATCCTCCATAGGCCGCCCAGCTCTACGCCCACTGCGTCAATGATGCCCTCTAACCACCTCTGCCACCTTTCATCTGTCTCAGCCTCAGGGCCTTCTCCAGGGAGTCCTCATTTGGTGGCCAAAGGACTTGAGCTTCAGCCTTCGTCCTTCTAAGGAGCAATCAGGGTTGGTTTCCTTTTAGGAGGGACTGGTTGGATCTCCTCAGCGTCCAGGGGACTCTCACAGGTCTCCTCCAGCACCACAGAGTCCAAAGGCGTCTATTCTTCTGCGCTCAGCCTTCCTTACGGTCCAGTTCATGACTTGCTGGGAAGACCATGGCTTTAACCCTGTGGACTTTTGTTGCCAGGGTGAGGTCTCTAGTCTTTATTCTGCTGCTGAAGTTTCTCACAGCTTGCCTCGCAAGAAGTAATCGTGTTTTTATTCCATCTGCAGTGATCTTTGATCCCAAGAAAGTCTCTCACTGCTTCTATTTCCTCCCCCATTTATTTGCCTTTCCCGATCCCTCTTGGGAATAAGGTGTCTCCCCCTCCCCCATGCATCACTCCCCCCCCCCAATGAACTCACCTGGCTGACTTGCAAACTCCCCACAGTGTTGGTGTGGTAAAGGGCAAACATATTCTCCGCCGTTTCATTGCACAAGGTGGTGAATTTTTTCAAAATGCCAGCATTGTTGATGAGCAGATTCAGTCCGTCTCCTTTCAGACATTCCTCGATTTTCTTTTTGGCAGCCGCGATGCTCTCCAGATCCCGGATATCTGGTTGGAGGGACGGGAAAAGCCAAATCTGGGCCTCCCTGGGAGCAGAACCCACCTTCCACTTCAGCATCTGGAACAACTCGGTCTCCCCCATCCCTCCCACCTGTTTCTGCAACCTGACAGCCTTGGGGGGAGGGGGGGTGTCACCCAAAAAAAGTGACCACAGGGGCGTCGCTTCTTCCCTTGACCGCCGAGAAAGGGGCATCCTTATCTGGCGAGTAAGTAGGGTGCAGAGGAGCCACCCAATCTACCAGGCCATGAATGAGGCATTCAAAACTGAGGTCAGACGTGGAGAACGTTTGGGAGACCTGCTAAAAGTTGACTTCCACCTGCCAAAGAGTAGCAGGATGGAAAGAGGTACTTACCCAACTGTAACACGACCAGGTTCGGATGTTCCAAGGCCAGGCTCTGTAAACTCTGGAAAGAAAGAAAAGTCTTCCTGGATCCCCCTTCCTTCCTTCCTTCCTTCTCTTGCCTTCCTTCTTTCTCTTGCCTTCCTTCCTTCCTTCTCTTGCTTTCCTTCCTTCCTTCTCTTGCCTTCCTTCTTTCTCTTGCCTTCCTTCCTTCTCTTGCCTTCTATTCTCTCCTTCCTTCTCATGCTTTCCTTCCTTCCTATCCAAGTGCTGAGACACAACGTGAGCGTGCCAGATTGCATCTCAAGGCACGAAGGTGTGGGTGCTCATTTCACACCTGGAATTGATCATGCATACAGGTATTTCGGCGCTCCTTACCTGAGACTTTTGATGTGGCCAGTCATTCCCTGGCCGTTGAGCAATTGCAAAAGGAAAGCAGGCCGATTGGCCAACTCTCGGTTGAAGGAAGCCACTTGGGAGAACAAACAGGAAGTCATTTCCTCATCTAGAGTCAGGACCAGGGCTTTGTCTAGTCAGCCAGGAGTCACCGGAGACCCTGAGCATGGAAAGCTATGCGCCTGGGGTAAGAGGCCAAACAAAGAGGCCCTTGCCAGACCTTTGCATGTCATGCACACAGCAGCACAGCAGCCCCACTCTGTGCCCTGCCAGGAAGAGGGTGCCGTGTGGATGCATTTTGCCCTTACGAAGCACACAGGGCCAGAGGAGGGCCTTCTCTGTGTCTGCTCCGGCCCTAGGGAACCTCCTGCCACTTGAGCGCCGACTCCAGACGGAGCTGCTGCCCTTCAGGAAAGAACGAAACACCTGGCTGGCGAAGAAGGTGTGGGGCGCTGGCTGGCGAAGCAGGTGTGTGGGCTCTTTCTTTAATCCTTTTAATTTTTGTATTACAGTGGTACCTTGAATTACAAATTTAATGCGTTCCAAGGCATTTTTCATTTTATGAAAATTTTGTAACTCGAATTTTCCATAGAAATGCATTAAAACCAAAATTCATAACATGAAACATGGTTTCCCATAGGAATGCATTGAAAACCAATTAATCTGTTCTGGAAAAATTCATAACTTGAACCATTATTTTCAATTGATTTTCATTCGTATTGTGAAAATTTTGTGACTACAACCTTTTGTAACTCAAGGTACACTGTATTTTAAATTGGGTTTTTATGGCTGTGGTTTTAATGTTTTTTGTATTGTGGACTGCAGTGGCTCAAGTGGCTGAGAGGCTGACTGGGAGGCGGGAGGTCAGCAGTTCGATCCCCGAGTACTGCAGGACGGAAAGAGCACCCGTCTTTGACCCCAGCTCCTGCCAACCTAGCCGTTCAAAAGCAAGAAATTGCAAGTTGATAAATAGGGACCACATTCCATGCGCTCCAGTGTCTAGTCATGCCTGCCACATGACCACGGAGATGTCTGCAGAAGCAGACAGCGCTGGCTCTTCAGCTTTGAAACAGAGATGAGCACTGACCCTTAGAAGTTGGATACAACGGACTTTCGAGCAAGTGGAACCTTTAACTTTATTATTGTTTTTAATGGGCCGTAGTTTGGGCACCCCTGGTTTCAGCAGAGAAAATGGCAGCCTAAAGTCTGTCAAATCCTGTTGCAAAACAGATGGCAAGGAGTGTTTTACTTCCGCTTCCGGTGGGAGGAACCACATGACCGGCCCGCTGAGCCACATGATGACTGGCCCGCGGCCCAAAAAGTTTGGACACCCCTGGGTTAAACAGTCCCTTCTCCACCCCACCCCACCCCACCCCACCTGCTTCCAATGTCTCCACAGCAGAGCCCCAAGATCGCCCTCGCTTTGCAGATTGCAAAGAGGGGTTAAGGCGCTGAAGGCTGGAAGGTCAGCAGTTTGAGTCCCGAGTGCTGTAGGATGGAGTGAGCCCCTCTTATCTGTCCCAGCTCCTGTCAAGGTGGCTGTTCAAAAGCAAGAAGATAAATAGGAACTGCTTCGACAGGTAACAGCGTTCCGTGCACTCTGGCGCCTACTCCTGCCTGCCACGTGGCCGCAGAAACGTCCGCAGATGCCGACAGCTCTGCTTCTTTGGCTATAGACAGAGATTTTGAGCAAGGGTGACCTTGACCTTGACCTTTGGTGATCCACGTCTAGCCAAAGTAAGAACACCAAGACAGAGAATGCGAAGGAAAGCGCTTGGGGCTTCCCTGGACTCACAGGTCTCCCTCCGGCCTCCTTTCCTTGAATCCCTCCCATGTGTGGCCCAAAGAGGAGGGTTGCGGGGGGGGGGGGTTGGGGGGGCTTGTTGTTCAGGGGATGCTTTTAAGTTTCCATATTGGGCCATCTCTCATCCAAAAAGATTGATGGTCCTTTGCCTTAGAGATTTGGGTAGAGCAGCTGGTGAATATTTGGAGATGGATTTACACATCCAACATCGGGGGGGGGGGGAGGCTGGGAAGGCACGTTCAGACCTGACCACCTTCTGCCTTAAGGCAGATAGCCACACGGCCATATCCTGGCTGTCCGCCGCCGCCCCCCCCATTCTGTCCTCTTCAGAAGGAGAGGCCAGAAGAGGGACGAAGGGGCTCAGTCTGTTGCGCAGGGATAGTTTGCTACATATCGAGCTCAGCGGGAGCCCATGGGCCAGCCTTGCCTCCTTCTGACCATCTCCCCCTCGAGGGAAGACGGGGGTCACCTACTTGCTGGAAGGGGTGGGGGGAGCAAGCCTGGCCCTTACCTTGTCCTCATCACTTCCGAGATCCATACTGGTGGCAAAGACCCATTTGGGCGGGTTGGGCTTCTCCAAGAACCTCTGGACCAGGCCCAGACCGATCCCCTGGCTGGACCCTGTCACCAGGACACTCTGTGGGCAAAAGGCCTCCATGGCTGCTTCCTTCCCTTGGATGGCCTCTTCCTCCCGGCTCACCGACAGTCGAGCAGGAGATCAAAGCAACCTTTGGGAAGCAATGCATGTCCTCTTGTTGCTAGGGCTTGGCATTCATCAAATGCCTTCCTTAATTGCCTACTAAACAATGAGGAAATGGCAGGAGTCATGAAATTATCAGGTTTTAGACTTGGCAGGTCCATATTTAATGGAGCTGGAAGGTGGCGTTCCGGGGTTGAATCATGCCTTTTCCTCCAGCGCCTCCTGGGGAGTGTGTGTGTGTGTGTGGGCAACTACTCTCCTCACTGGCAAAACCGGGCCCCTTATGGGCAGCCAGGAAGGCCGGTACCTTCTCCTCTCTGGCGACTCAAAAAACCTCGGCCTCTCTACGAAACACCAGGAACTGACAGCAATGGACGCCGCCCTCAACACTGAAGGATCCTGACTGGGTTCCAAGGGAGGCACAGACACCGGGGTGGGGGTGGGGGGCAGGGCAGCATCCTGGCATCATCACGTCTAACATTCACATGGATCACCAAGCAGCGTCTTTCACACACCAGGAGCTCCAGGTCTTGCCTTAAGAGAGGTTGACCTTGGGATTCATCAAACACCCGCCAAGCTCTGCCACCTGAAGATCTCTCCTTAGAGTAGACACTGACTGGAAGATTGGCAGGAGGCCAGCAGTTCGATACCAGAGTCCTGCACAATGGAACGAGCTCCTGTCGATGGAATGAGCTCCTGTCCCAGCTCCTGCCAACCTAGCAGTCCGAAAGCAAGAAATTGTAAGTAGATAAATAGGTACTGCTTCAGTGGGAAGGTAAACAGTGTTCTGTGCACTCCGGTGTCTAGTCCTGCCTGCCGCATGTCCATGGAAATGTCTGCAAATGCACACAGTGCTGGCACTTTGGCTATAAACAGAGATGAGCACTGAACCCTAGAATCAGATATGACTGGGTTTTGAGCAAGGGTGACCTTTACCTTTGAGCAGGGGTGCCTAAATTATGGCCCATGGGCCATATCCAGCCCCCAATGCCAGTTCATCTGGCCCACGATGCCCTCATCATTCCTGGAAGCGGAAGTAAAACGTTCCCATACGGGTGCGTTTTACTTCCGCTTCTGGTAGTGACAAGGGCATCACTGGCTGAATTGGCATCGGGGGCTGGATAAGGGCCCCGGGCCGTAGTTTTGAGCACCCTTGAAACACTTCACTGGCCTGCGGCCCAAAAAGTTTCGGTACCCTTGCCTTGGAGTATGAAAATAACCAGCTGGAACCAAAGCTTTTCCAAACCCAGGTCTGTCTCTTCCACTTAGAGAGGAGAGAAGCAAAGAGGAAGTCACAGGTTGGCTGGGAAGGCAAAATTGTGAAAACTTGTGAAACGTCACTCTGGAAAATGCATTGTCTAAACACACACACGCACGCACAAAGTGCCTCCAGAAAGAACACACAGGATATAGAAAACTGGCTGGTTCAGCTTGGGATGAACACCTACAAACAATATCAACACCATCTCGGTCCCTGTGTTCCAGAATATAACCAATGCCATAAATTATAAATCACATCAATAGTGTGTAATAAGTTTTATTGCATGTAGCCATAGGCCATTACAATTTGGTAACAGATATAAAAAAATTCACAACATTTCAATACCATAATAATATAGGAAATAAAAAGGTAAGCTCTCGGATAAAATACTAAGCACCAAAAGACTATTCCTGAACAGCCAATATCTGCCTTCACTTACACTTGTTCTAGTTATTTGCTCTCTGGAGAACCTCCTTGGCCCTTATTTTCTTTGCCGCGAAGGCAAATAGTGACATATTTTTAGAAACCCGAAGATTAGTATCTGCTAACAAGAACACCAATATATCGTGAACGGATTTGTCTTTTCGCCCATCAAGTATGCCGGCAAGAAATTTGGCTCTAGGATCTGTATATAATGGACAAGTGAGAATGTAATGTGGGAGGTCCTCCTGGACTGGGTCACCACAGATACAGAAGCATTGATCTCTTGGTGTTTTGTAGTAACGCCCACTCAATATGACTGTTTGCATTGTTTGAAATCGCAAGGAAGTAAACGTTGCCCGAAGGTTGTGTTTTGAGAGGTGGGCTAAATAAAAGGATCTATGGTGGTTTGTTTTTATCAAGAGCTACATCCGCTTGTTTGGCACCTGCTGATTTATTTGGGGCTGTGCTGGCTGAGTGATTAGATGTGATTTAAATTGATAAATCACATCTAATCACTCAGCCAGCACAGCCCCAAATAAATCAACAGGTGCCAAACAAACGGATGTAGCTTTTGATGAATCAGGCAGGCTTATTACTGGCAGCCTAAAATGTACCCCCGCCATACACACACACAGGGAAAAGTCAATTCTTGGCCCGGCTTTGCCCCTCCAGATGTGCGTTCGGAGGTGCTTGCAAATGGTGGACAAACTAAGCTAATGCAGCACCAGGTCCACCTACTTCATGGACACCAACCCCCCCCCCAGGCCAGGGGTCAGTCAACTTGGCACTCCAGCTGTTCTTGGACTTCAATTCCCAGAAGCCCAGATCAGCAGGTTTGTTTGACTTGGGCCCCTGGGAACTGAAGTCCAAGAACACCTGGAGAGCCAAGGTTGGCTGACCCCTGGATCAGTGGATGGCCAACCTTGGCTCTCCAGCTGTTCTTGGACTTCAATTCCCAGGGGCCCAGGTCAGCACTCCCCAGTGTATAGACTGAACAGATGAACCTATATATGCACGTGTACTGTTTTGCTTTGTGACCAGTTTCCTCTGAGTCTCCCTATGTAAAAGCTTTCCGTTTTCTCAGTTTCAACTGTTGGTAGTTGAATGATGGAAGAGTTTTCCCACAGAGTCTGGTTAATATTGTTTGCTCAGACTTTGCATGACAGGATGAATTCATGAAAACCTGAAGGAAGAAACTGGGCTACACAAACAGGTCAAAATTCTTCATCATTTGTACCTTCAGAAGACCTGTACCATGAATGTGACACACACGCCAGGGGATGTGGTTCCCAAGAAACAAACTGGAGGCAACTATTCCAACAGTGTCTGTCTTAGCATGAGCACTCTCTGGATCAGGGGTGCCCAAACTATGTTCCATGGGCCAGATCTGGCCCCCAACGACAATTCATCCAGCCCATGCTGCGATCGTCACCCCCAGAAGCGGAAGTAAAACACGTATGGGTGTGTTTTACTTCTGCTTCCAGGAGTGATGATGGCAGCGTGAGCTGGATGAATTGGGGTCAGGGGCCAGATCTGGCCCACAGGCCATAGTTTGGGCACTCCTGGTTTAAGCAGAGAAAATGGCAGCTTAAAACCTATCTCATCCTGTTGCAAAACAGATTGCAAGGCATGTTTTACTTCCGTTTCCGATGAGAGGAACCACGTGACCAGCCCACTGAACCACGTGACTGGCCCGTGGCCCAAAATGTTTGGGCACCCCTGCTCTGGATGGTTCACAACACACAATAAAATCATGCAATAAAAACCACAGTGTGCAATAAATACAATTAAAAATACCATAAAAGCCTGTCACTGGCTTTAAGAAATGATTTGACCTTTAAGTAAGGTGAAGGTATAGGTCTCCCTTGCCCCAAAACCTGTCGTATCCAATGCTAGGGGTAGGTGCTCATCTGCATTTATAGCCAGAGACAGTGCTGTCTCTGGGCCTGCAGATGTTTCTGTGGTCATGTGGCAGGCATGACTAGACCACCTTTAACACCGAAGCAGCCCCTGTTTATCTCCTTGCAATTCCTTGCTTTCAAACTGCTAGTTTGCCAGGCGCTGGGGCAGAAACTCACTCCATCACAAAGGACTTGGGTCTCAAACTTGCGGCCTTCCAGTGGCCAAGCTCAGCATTTTAACCACGAAGTCCCTGTGGTCCTTTTAAGAATTACTCAAATTAAAACCCATTGAACTATCTCAACACTAATTGAAAGCCGATGGCGATAGCTCGGTCTCCCTAGGCTTCCTGAAGATGGAGAGCGCACTGGCAACCCTGCGCAGGAGGAAGTGGATGCCAAAGGGAAGGAAAGGCTCTTGGCTCTCCCACCCTTAACCTCAAGCCCTCCGAGGAGGTGGGGCAGAGAGTGACCTTGTGAGAGACAGGGATGCTCTGCCAGGAATCAAGGGCCTCAACCACAAAGAGCTTCTGAAGTCATAACCAGCGCCTTGCCTTGGACACAGACACCGACAGGAGCCCAAAGAAGGCACGAGAAGACGTCAAGGGAGGTGTCCGACCCGGCCACTACCCTGCGCTCCACCTGGCCGCCACTGGGCAATCTGCCACAGGGGATGGAAGGCACTCTTGGCCACAGCAGAGAGATGTGCCTCCCTAGAGAGAGATGGGACCCTCCAAGCTGCGACCCCCGTGAGGCCAGGGCGATGGCCCTCCATACCGCCGGATGCGCCTCCTGATAATAGGATCTGCCACATGGAGGGGAGTCCCAAGGTTCTCCCCAGACCTCCATGGACCAGAAGGGAACACATTGTCTTTCTCTAGGCCAGGTAGGAAACGGCCAAAAGAAAGCCACCTTCAGGCGAGTTCACTCTACGGTTCCTTTCGCCTGACCTAGTGTGAGAAAGATTAGCTGGCAACACAAGGCAATTCCAGGGCATTACGCCTGAGTATGGTTCAAAAATACCACCCTCTCCAAGGAGGCTCTTTCCTTCATCACAGAGGAGCATAGGTGGGTCATGCCCAGAGAGCGCGAGGGATGCTTCATGCTCGGCACCATCCGGGACCAAGGACCATCCTGGGCTGGGCTGGGCTCCCTTCCCTGTGGCAGCCTCAGCCCAGGCCGGCAGGCAGGACTTTGCAAGCATGGCAGACTGGTTCTGGCTACCCTGTGCATGTGTGAGTTGTCACAGCCAATGGCTGTGTGGTGCCTGTTGGGCGATTTGGGATGAGACAGCACTTTGCATTGCTGGGATGGAAGCATTCCAATTCTTTCCTGCATGTGCGTGCGCGTATGCGTTCATGTGCATACACTTCTGTTTGTAATTCCTGCACCCTGGCAAAAATAGTCCTTTGATTACATGTTTGCCTAATTGGCCCGCATGAGCCGAGAAGTCTTATGTGCCAACGGCCCATAGAGAGCCATTCCTCTGCAGCTTCCCTCCCGAGCCATGGACGACTTCAAGGCCCAGAGCGTGCTGGTGACAGGAGCCGACCGAGGGATCGGACTGGGCCTGGTCCAGCAGCTCCTGACCTTGCCGAATCCGCCTTGCCTCCTCTTTGCCACCTGCCGACATCCAGATGGACCTGAAGGGCAGGTGAGGCCTTGGCCAAAGGAGGGGGGCGGGCAGGTGGGCAGCCTCCCCCCCTGAGCTTTTAGGGTTTGTGCCTGTTGGGTCTTTGATGCACAGACTCTGCTGGTGGTCCATAGAAGCACACTGTTGTTTGGGTGGGTTCTGGGGTGGGGTGACAGGAGAGAAGCAAACGAGAAGGAGGGGAAGGGAGGAGAGAAACTAGGAGTGGGAAGAGGAAATTGGGTTGAGTTGTCGAACTGCATTTTGGTTACAGCAACAATTCCTGAGATTAAACTAAATAATTGGGGGTGGGGGTGGGGAGATGAAAGTGATCTTGGCCCGTCCCTTCCCTCATCCAGTGCTCAGCTCAACATTTTGAACAGAGAGGAAGGGCGGAGGAAAGGAGCCCCGAAACAAAGGCAGGAAGAAAGAGCTGGCCAGAAAGTAGTGAAACTCAAGCTCTGTGAGTCCACCAGTAACGAACCAGGCTACTAATTAAATCGGCATTAGCAACCAGCCCAGTTATGGAAGTTGGTGGGGTGGGGGTGGGGGTACTGAGGGTGAGAGAGACCATTCCATTGCTGTGCCTCAAAAAAGGACAGGGAGCAAAGAGCCCTGCTTGCCAATGTGGGGCACAATTTGATTTTTAAGGGGGTCAGTTGGGGAATGAGTTAGACAAAGTTCAAGCGGCTAAGGAGCTGACCGGGAGGTGGGAGGTCAGCAGTTCGATTCTCGAGTACTGCAGGATGGAAAGAGCTCCAGTCTCTGTCCCAGCTCCTGCCAACCTAGCAGTTTGAAAGCAAGAAATTGCAAGGAGATAGAGACCACTTCGGTGGGAAGGTAACAGCACTCTGTGTACTCCGGTGTCTAGTCATGCCTGCCACATGACCACGGAAATGTCTGCAGAAGCAGAAAGCGCTGGCTCTTTGGCTTTGAAAAAGAGATGAGCACTGAACCCTAGAGTCGGATACGATGGGCTTTCGAGCAAGGGAAACCTTGACCTTTACTAATGGCCTTTTAGGCTTCCTCCACGTTCACTTTTTGGATAAAAATTACGTGTCATGGGAGGTGTCAGGATTTTAAGGATGCTTAGGAGGGGCTTGGTCAAAAAAAGGTTAGGGACTGCTGTCAGCTAGACCACAGCAGGCAAGAAACAGAACAAAAGAGATAGACATCGAGGTTCATTGAATCAACACCTAGGTAAGCTCTTTTGCTTTAATTGGCCTACTCTAGTCGCAAGCTGCTCTTGGATTTCAGCCCTAGAGTCTGTCAATGAAAGGGGAACTCCAGGAAGCCAAGCCTCTGCCACTCTCTATAGTACTGTACTTACAATGTCTTGGGCAGGATCTGGCACAGAGAGACCATGGGGCCTCACTCTGCCACTTCCAGTCGTCAAGTTCAGGATCTTCACTGCTAACCAACTGAAACTGTAGGTGGTCTTTCTAAAACAGGGGTGGCTAAACTTTTCGGGCCAAGGGCTGGTCACGAGGCTCAGTGGGCCAGATGCGGTTGAGCAGGCCAGTCATGTGGTTCCTCCCACTGGAAGTGGAAGTAAAATACACCTTGCAATCTGTTTTGCAACAGGATGAGAGATTTTTTTTTAGGCTGCCATTTTATCTGCCCTAACTACGGCCTGCAGGCCAGATCCAGCCCCCGACATCAATTCATCCGGCCCATGCCATGCTCATTGCTCCTGGAAGCAGAAAAATGCGCCCGTACAAGGGTGTCATGGGCAGGGTGAATTGGCATTGGGGCCCAGATCTGGCCCGTGGGTGGTAGCTTGGGCACCCCTGGTTTAAGCAGAGAAAATGGGAGCTTAAAATCTATTTCATCTTGTTGCAAAACAGATTGCAACAGATTACTTCGGCTTCCGGGAGTGATGAGGGTGGCGTGGGCCGGATCTGGTCCATGGATGGTAGTTTGGACACCCTTGTTCTAAAATTAAATATAATTTAAGTGTAAATTTAATTAATAAATGAATGCACCTTGAACCCCCTTTTGCAGCCGGAGGTGCACAGTGGCCAGGGGCAGATGCTGGGGGGGGGGGGTTCACGGCCCCCTCCCCACCCACCCCATTCTGCCCGTGATGGGGGGGGGGGGGTTTGATGCGGGGGAGGGGGAGCAACGACTGCCAAGGGTGAGGGAGACAGGATCAGGGGACCTTCTTGAGCCAGTCTAGAAGGGAAGGAGGGAGGGGTTCCCCCCTCTCCTCCGACAGCAAGATACCTTGCGCAGCCTGGACTCAAGACCGCCGACCCAGACGTCGCCCTCCGGAGCTGCCTCCCACGCCCCCTTCCTCTCTCTCTCTCCCCGCAGGCCTTAAAGGACTTGGCGCTCAGGCAGCCCCCCGATGGGTCGGCTCTGGTTCTTCTCCAGCTGGGTCAGTCCGGGGGGGGGGGAGGCTTCTGGGCGGGAGGAGGGGGACGCTTCCCGCCTGCTCCGATCCCTCCTCCTGCTGCGAAGCGGGCGTCGGGGGTGGGGCGAGGGCCTCGGCCGCTGCCTCCGGGGCCACTCCGACGGGGCGGGGGGGGGCTCACGGGCAGGATCCGCGGCTCCCCCTCCTCTCCCGGGCGGGTGGGGAGAGAGGCCTGCCCCGCTCCTCCATCGGGACCCGTCCCGTGGGGATGGCGCTGCTCTCAGGGCGAGAGACGGGGTTGGGTTTCCCTCCTCCTCCTCCCCCCCCCCCGGTCTCTCTCTCTCTCAGGCTCCCTCTCGCGCTCCCCCCAGACGTGACCGACGCCGCGAGCATCCAGGCGGCCGCCGAGCAGGTGGAGCAGCGCCTGGCCGGGCGCGGCCTCAACCTGCTCCTCAACAACGCGGCCATCGCCCGCCAGACCCGCCTCGACTCCGAGACCGCCGACGCCATGATGGCCGTCTACGCCACCAACACCGTCGGGCCCCTGCGCGTCACCCAGGTCAGGCAGGCAGGCAGGGAGGGAGGGGGCCAGGGGGCGGTCCCAGGGGCTGCCGGGGCGCGGGGTCCGCCCCTCTGTCCGTGAGCCCCCCCGATGGCCCGCCTCCCTCCCCCTGGCCCCCCACCCATCTACTCACCCGCCCGCCCCCGCCCCCCCTAGGCCTTCCTGCCGCTCCTGCGCAGGGCGGCCCTGCAGAACTGCTGCCTGGGGATGAGCTGCAGCAAAGCCGCCGTGGTCAACGTCTCCAGTAACTTTGGCTCTCTGGCCGACGTCGAGGACTGGCCGCGCCGGCAGGACCTCGGCTACCGCTGCAGCAAGGTGCGTCTTCCCGGGCAGGGCCAGGGCGGCGGGGGCGCCTTTCCTGGGGGAGGCGCCGGCGGTTGCTCTAAGAGGACCCCCTTCTCCCTCCCTCCCTTCCTCGCATCAGCTCTCTCCAGCCCTCGTGAATTGCCTGCCTAAGTTCTCAGACCGATTCTTGCCAGGGGTGGGCAGCAAAAAGTTTTGCTACCCTACCTGGGCGGAGCCTATGCTGTGGGTGGAGCCTATAACGTGGGCGGAGCCTACACCGTGGGCGATCTTGTCATGCCTGCCATGGGGCCATGTATACATCTGCAAACAACAGGCAGCACTGGCTCTTTGGCTGTAAATGGAAATGAGCACTACAGCCTAGAGTCAGATACGACTGGCTTTTGAGCAAGGGAGACCTTGAGCCACTTGCAGGGACAAAACCTGAGGGGGCAGGCCAGGGAGGTGGGCGTGGCAACCCAGTTTTGCTTTTTAAAAAACTGCCCAAAGGCCACCCAATCTTGCTCCCCCCCCCCTGTGTGTGTGAACCTGTTGCTGCCCACCACTGGGTGCACTCCCTCCCTCCCCCCAGCACAGAGTTCACCCTGCCATGTCGGCACTTTGTGATACATAAGTGGATTCTGGGTTGGCTCGGCCTCTAAAAGTTTGGCCATCGCTGCCCCAGGCATGGGAGGAAAGGTTCTCCATGGCCTCTGGAGTGGGCCAGCAAGCCATCTTTTCTAACCAAGGTTCAGGTTAGTCATCTTCTAGTTTGGTTTTCCTCTTGGGTCCCCTCAAGAATGTTTGTTCTTGCCATAAAAGCTCTCCCTGGATCTGAGCCCTGGAGGACTCGAGGCTCATCTCCGTCCAGAGGGTCTTTCTCTTGCTTAGTTATCTCAGTTGTCCGCTGCTGCTCAATGTCGGAGCGAGATCAACGAGAGGATGTAATTTCTCAACTGGTCTAGGTTTGAGAGCCCAGGAGGAGTGGGAGGGTATCAGCCAAGATCAGAATCAAAATGGTTACTTTTTTGCATTGAACGGGATGGTGGTGGTGGTGGTGGTGGTACACATACTCTTCTACAAAGTAACCGTTTGAACCTTGAAACGTCTTTTTGTTTAGATGTATCAGTTGACGTATTCTGTTAATGCTTAAGTAACAATTCTAATGCTGCTACAAAAAAGCAAATTTGTAATTGGACACTTCTCTCTGCTATCTCACTTCCCATCCCTGCCTGCCAAGACCTGATGGCCCTCCTCTTTACATGGACATACTCGACCATAAACCATCCCCAATATATATGTTGAGCTACCTAATTTGGACCTCCAAAACTAGGGAAGGGGGTGGGAAATGCAGGGCCTGTCAGTTCAACGAAGGTGCCTCCCATAACAATCCCACGCTTATCCCATAATAATCCTCACGCCCTCTAGCCAGGCTTCTAGAGATACACCTATCTTTATGGCGATCACTGATCCGATAAAAATTAAGAAGAGATTTATGTCTTAATAGTAACAATAAAAAGATTTAAAATACATGAGGTGTAATTAACTCATAAAAGGGCAGGTTTTAAAAGGACAAACCAACCCTTGTACGGTTTGACGGTACCGCTTCATGCCGGCACACTAAGGCCGCTGCGCAGAAACAAGCCACGTTCCTCTCTTCCAGGGGGTGCTGATCCGCCAGCACCAGCGGGTTTCCAACGTGGGTCACACGCCCAGTGGCAGGTTCGACCCAGTCCGCCAGAACTGGTAGCAGAAATCCCCCCCTGGGCCCATCCAAGTTTTGAAATAAAGTAGTCCTAATTCTGGTGCAACGCAGGGTTTCCCCCTGGTCACACCCACCAGACCACGCCCACAGTGTGGGAGTAAAAAATTTTTTTGAGCCCACCATTGCAGACCCCCACCCACAGAGGGGCAATTTGGAAGCTTCTTTAGAGCAAATGAAGGGCCCTTTAGGCTTCCTCCAGTGAACAGGAGCAGTCTTTTGGAATAATTAGAATTAGATGACTGGGAGGGGGGGTTGTGAACCCCTGGGCCAGGAGGTCACCTCCGGGGCACTTGCCCAAACTACAGCCCGCGGGCTGGATCCGGCTCCTGAAGCCAATTCATCCGGCCTGCAAAGCCCTAGTTGCTCCTGGAAGCGGAAGTAAAATGTCCCCGTACGGGTGTGTTTTACTTCCGCTTCCGGGAGCAACAAGGGCTTCACAGGCCAGATAAATTGGCGCTGGGGGCTGGATCTGGCCCGTGGGCCATAGTGACCAGCCCTCTGGACCACCTGACCAGCCTGTGGCCTGAAAAGTTTGGCCACCCCTGTCCTCCTCTAGGACCCAAAGGCTTCTTCCTTTCTTCTTCCAGTCCGGCAATTCCCTCAGGGCAAAACTCTTTGCCATCCCAATCCTCCCCCCCCCTTCAGACATGGGGTGGTGTCTGGGGGGGAGGTAGAAATCCCAACCCTCCCCCTTGCAGGAGTCCACAGGGAGCCTCCGGGCAGCAAAAAAAGGGGGGGCAACGCCTTCTATTTGGCCGCCGCTTGGGTGGCACAAAGGGACTGTAGTGGCTCAAGTGAAGACATTGAACTTGGTGGCTCGAAATCCAGCAGGTCAGCAGTTCGATTCCCGAGTACTGCATGACAGAGTGAGCTCCCGTCTCTGTCCCAGCTCCTACCATCCTAGCAGTTTGAAAGCAAAAATTTGCAAGAAGATAAATCGGTATCGCTTCGGTGGGAAAGATAACAGTATTCCATGCACTCTAATGTCTAGTCATGCCTGTCACCTCACCACAGAAACGTCTGCCAACGCAGCCAGCATTGGCTCTTGGGCTGTAAACAAAGATGAGCATCGAACCCTAGAGTCAGATACGACAGATTTTCATCCTAATCATCATCATCATGAGGATGTTTAATTTATATGCTGCCTACTCGCTTGCGTGATGACTCAGGCCCACTAACAAACACAACAGCATTACATTACAATGGAGAAATAAGAAAAATCATTCATTTTAAAATTTAAAGATCCAATAACAGCAACAATGAAAATAACAATACAAGTCCAAACGGTGATTCCCTGTCCGTGGGCAGGACCCAGAGGGTCAGCTGTGGCGGTGAATCCGGCCACCCATGACGCCTGCAGTCTTTTCTCTCTCTCCCCCCCCCCCCCGCCATCTCTCTCCCTTTAAGCACAGGGAGACCTTTACCTACTTTGATTGATTCAAATGGGCCCATTCTAACTGCAACTTACTCTACCGAAGGGCGTGTTACAAAATTTGTCAACTAAGCATGGAGATGAGCACTGAGCCCTAGAGTTGGATACAACTGGCTGTTAAGCAAGGGCGACCTTTGACCTTTCCCTTGATGGCTCAAACTCTTGGTGTCCCCCCCCCCCCAGACTGCTCTGAACATGCTCACCCGCTGCCAAGCCCGGTGCTACGGCTTCTGGGGGATCTTGTGCGTCTCTATCCATCCCGGAGGTGTGAAGACTGGTCTGGACGTAGAACAGGTAGGTAGCCCCCCACCCCCACCCCACCCCCATAGCGCCAGGGGGTGGCCAAGTGCCGAGGGAGGGGCAGCCAGGAAGGAAGCCGCCTGACGACTTCATATTCCGCTTCCCACGTGAATCTCAGCAAACCTGAGCATTTATTGTTATTATTTCAAATTTATATTGAACTAGATTATATTTAGAAAGGCAAGGCTTCTGGTGGGCTGAAAGGCTTCGAGGAGGACCAGATGTGGCCCCCACCAATTCCTCAACCCCAGTGGCTTTTCAGACTCACCTTATTTAGCTGTGGACCCCAATTCCCCCTCCTCACCCTCTGGGACCTGCCTTGCACTTGAGCCCCTGGGGTTGGAGGACGGCCTCACTTTGGTTCCCCCCAAAGCCCTGGCTTGATCCGCCAGCTGAGTTGAGCGGGGAGGCGGGCGCTTACTTTTAGGTGGTCATACCACCACGTTCTTCTCTCCCAGGGAGACCTGAGTGTGGCCTCCAGCACGGAAGCCGTGGTCCGCGTGCTCGCCGGGCTGTCTGCCAAGGACAACGGTAGCTTTCTGGACTGGAGAGGGGAAGAAGTCCCTTGGTGAGGACAGAAGACGGCCAGAGGCACCCAAGGTGGTGAGGGATGCACCGAGGCAACCGGAAGACCATCCACGGGGGTCTCCAGGCCCAGTCCAGGCAGATTAAAGGGGCTCCAAGTCTGACGCCCTGTGGTTATTTGGGAAGGGTCAGCTGCCAATCTCCCCAAATCTGATGGCACCCTACTTCATGGACTGTCCTACACTGGGCTTCATATTGGTCCTGGGGGGGGGGACAGAGGCTCGCTTGATCAGAAGCCCCCCAACCTCAAGTCTCTTGGGATGCTCCTGGATCTCTAAAAGGTGGGGAGGCTGGAAGACCTTGACCCCAAAGGTCACCACAGGAGGAGGTGGTGTTGCTTCTTCCTCCTCCTCTTCCACACAGGCATCCAAAGCAGACCCTCAGAAGGCAGGCGCCCCCTCCCCTCCCTTGACCCAAGCCCTCCCTTCTGCTCCCCCACAGACAGACAGACTGCACAGATGTCAACAGGAAGCCAAACCTGTTTTATTTTGCACACCCAAACACAGTTGCTCCAAGATTCCTCCCAAGGGCAGCATGTCAAGTGAAAAAAGTACAAAGTGGGGGCAGCACAAGGGCGGGGGATTCCAGCATGGACCGTCCAGCAGCAACCTGCAGATTTGGGCCCAGCCAGAGGAGGGCAAAGCAAGGGGCTTCGTTCCCCTGAACCCTTCACCCCTTCCAGAAGCATCGGGAGAGAAGGCAGGGCCCACCGTGGGGAGATAACCCAAACCTGGGACCTTCACACCCACACCTTGGATCCAGAAGGATCAAACATCCTCCCCCCCCCCCAATACTGACCCCTTGCTTGGGAGGGCACAGGTGTGGTGTGGCCTGGGTCCTATTTCCCCTGATGGCAGCCTTTGGTCAGCCCAGCATGGACAACTCCATGGTTGCTTGGTGTCCACCTGGGCATCACTGGAAGGTGGATGGAGGCAGGAAAGGCCCAACTAAGCTTCACCTAGGGACTCACTCGCTCACACCTTGAAGGGTCCCCCCAGTCACAGAGAGAGGAGCTGCAGGCTGGGTGGGTGGTAACACAAGGCGGCTCTCGCCCAGCCTGCCCAACCAATGGGCCGGCCATGCAGCACTCCTCTTTAAAGGAGGCAGGAGCTCAGAGAGAGATGCAGGGAACCTGAGACACCAAAACGGGGCTGAATACCCTCAGGAAAATCATGGGTGCCAAGGAGACGTTGAAGATGCCCTCCATGAGCCCACCTAGAACACCCCCGAAGGTCTTGGAGCAGGACATTGGCCTGGGCCACGGAGACAAGAGAGGTGTTCTGCTCTCCATGTCCGCTGGAGACTCTTCTCCCGACGGCCTCCCCTTTCAGAGGAGGGACCAGGGGGTTGTGGGGAGAGGAACCATTGAGATCTAGGAAGGGCCACCCCACCCAGGACACTCCTCCTCCTCCATGCCTGCCGCCTCTGCAGCCAACCTGCCCCCAGGAAGATGCCCTCTCCAGAGATTGCCCATCTACCCTGGCTTCTGGGTCCTCCTGCTGTTGTGCGTGAACCCAGGCGAGGCCACCAGGTCGGAAGGTAGGGTACACACACACACGCACAGAAGGGGCAGTTGCATGGGGGGGGCTTGTTCCCCACTGCAGGGGGGTCAGAACTGTTTCGCCCTTTAGAAAATCCAGACCCACGGGTGCCCCCCCCCACACACAAATGAGCCAGAGGCGGAGGCTGCAAGGATGGAGGCCGCGGCTCCCATTCCAAGGACAGGAGATGGTCAACCACTCAATTCCCAACTTCCAGCGATTTCAACTGTGGTTTTGTAAGAGAATCCCCTGGCATGACTGCATGTCTGAGGAAGGGAAGCCCCCCCCCCCAGCCAAGCCGGTCCCTCGGGCCCCCCAGGAAGGCCCTCGGGCCACCCTCAGCCATAGAGAAGGGCAGGCCAGCTTCCGGGTCAGTCTAACTTTCCAGAGAAGCACAAGGAATGCCCTGGGGTAGCAACAGCTTCCAGTGCAGGGGTGCCCACACTTTTTGGACCACAGGTTCAGTCACTATGGTCTGTGGGCCAGATCTGGCCCCCGCCAATTCACCCAGCCTGTGGACCCCTCGTTCCTCCCGGAAGTGGAAGCACAATGTGCCTGGATTGGGCGCGTTTTACTTCCACTTTTGGGAGCAATGAGGGATTTGTGGGGCAGATGATTTGGCGTCAGGGGGTGGGGCTGGATCCGGCCCTCAGGCCATCCTTTAGGCACCCCTGTTCTAGTGGTTATCAAGTCTCATCAGAAACTGCACTCCAAAATGTTAACACCCTTGATGGTGGAGTTTGGAAGCCTTACGGGGCGGGAAGGAGCCAGAGGACTCTGGATCCTGCTCTCGGGAGACCCCCCCCTCGGTCCCCCCTCCTCTACCTCTGGGCCCCACTGCTAGCCCCTCCCCCCAAGGCCCCAGAGAGCCTACCCAGAGAACACCTAGGGTGTAGAAGCAAAGGGATACACCTACTCGTGAGTCAGCCTGCGCTTCCTCTGCCAGCTACTGTGGCCGCCTTGCTTTCAGGGCAAGAACTCCATCCTTGTGGAAATAGAAGAGGCTCACGCAGCCTGCCAGCACCCCTCCTCCTTTTAGCTGCAGAACCCCCTAGATTCAATGTGCCCCCCCCCAAAAAAAAATGCCTTGGGAAGGTGTAGGAGAAGAGGGAGGGAGGATGAAATCCTGATGCTCAGGTCCTTTCTGTGCCCTGCATCCACTGCGGTCCTCATGATGTGAAGGAAAGAGCTGGACAGGGAAGCGGATGTAGTGCAAGGAAACCCCCCCCCCCCCGCGCTTTGGGGCTGAGTTACAAGCCTCAGCCTTGGGTGTCTTCCCCCAGAAGGTCCACTCCATTGCCATGGGAATCCTACCTGTGCCCACAGGTACTCTCCTACCCCCACCCCCACCCCCACCCCCATGCCATCCCTCGTGTCCAGAGCCCGTCCAGCTGCGGAAGAGGTCAGGTCTCCCGAGTGAGCCAGAGGCTGGCCAGCCAAACCTGCCCAGGGCCCCCAGGACGGGAACCTCCGGCCTCTTCTCTAAACCTGATTGTCCGAAAACAAGCATAACGTGCCGTGACAGTTGCCATGGACCAAAAGAGGCTTGGCTTGATCGGTGTGTTTCTAAAGATGGAAAAGGGTCTCCGCGAAGTCCTCAAGGGAGTTTCCAAAGGGCCAGGCGTTGCAGGCAGTCCGGCCAAGAGATCCAGAGGCCAGAGCAGCGATCACCGCTCCCCGTCCCATCCAATGGCCACTGCCTCCCCCCAGTGTGTTCCTCCGGCTCCCCATCCACTTAGGAAGGGACTGGCATGCCCCCCCCCCCACTATCACAGACCTCCCCCTGGGTTGTGCTCAGCAAAACCCTCTGGATTCCAGCCCCCTCCCCTGAAGCTCCCACAAACACCCCACCCCACCCTCCACATCCTTGAATGAACCGGGCAGTAGCTTTGGGCTCAACTGCTTTCAGGACCGGCCCTTCCAGCCCAGGGGAAATCCAGGGCTCAGCTGCCACCCCTCTGGGAAGGGAACGAGCTGCTGCCCCATCCGGCCCACCCCCCTGGAGGCTGAGCAGTTCCCAGTCCAAGCTGCTGCCCCATCCGGCCCACCCCCTGGAGGCTGAGCAGTTCCCAGTCCAAGCCCGGGGAGGGAGGGAGGGGGGTTCAGTTGCCCCGATAGACATCAATCTTGTTACTCTTCTCCAGAAGGTCGATGAGGTGGGCCTCAAAGTCCGCGTCATGCACCCCCGTCTTCCGGAACTCACCGGCGTAGCGGTTGTTTTCCCAGTAGTGGTGCCAGTTGCCCCGGCTGTCTGCCCCGAAACCGAAAACATTCACCTGTGCCACCCGGCAAGAGAAGAAAAGGGGAAAGGGGGGGGAGTGGTTGTCACTGTGGGGGAAACTGACCAGCCAGGCCCCCAGAGAGAGGGAGATAGCTTCCCCCTGAGGTACGGATGCCCAAAAATTTTGGGTGATGGGCCGGATCCGGCCCCCAATGTCAATTCATCCAGCCCACAAAGCCCTCATTGCTCCTGGAAGAAGAAGAAAAACATACCCATAGGGGCACATTTTACTTCCGCTTCCGGGAGCAAAAAGGGCTTTGTGGGCCAGATGAATTGGTGTTGGGGGCCAGATCTGGTGTTGGGGGCTGCCTAGTTTGGGCACCCCTACCCTAAGGAGAGCCTGGCCTGAGCTACTTCTGAGCACTGACCTCGTCACAAACGTGCAAAGCAAAGAAGAGGACCAGCAGCCCCGTGGAAGGATAGCGCCCGTGATGCTCCGTCCACCGGTCGTGGATGTATTTGAAGAAGGCGGGATTGTAGATTTGGACCTGAAGGAGACCAGAAAAGGCAGCATGAGGGTCAGCTCTGGGGTCCATCAGCAGGAAGACCCTCTCCCCTCCCCTCCCAGAGGCTGGGTTTGGGGGTCTTTGGCCCTGTGGCCCAGGAGGGGAGGGACAGCCTCAGGCCATCCCTGGCCGTGGGCAGATGATGTGGCAGGTGGAGGGGAGCTGTGTGGCTCAGACCAGGGGGGAGCCAGCCTTACCTTGTCTTTATCCACCCGAAGGAAGGCCTTCACTGGTGCGTAGGTGCTAGAAAGAGGAGAGGAGTGGGAGTGTGTGAGCACCTCCAGGCCCAACGGGGAGGAGGACAAGGGGACGCCTTAGGCAGGGGCTCTCAACACTTTTCAGCCATGGGCCGGGCCGGCCCCCTCTGAGAGCTGTGTGGGCCAGACTGGTGGTTCCCCCTGCCATAAATGCTGCCATGAAACGTGCCTGCAACTGTCGTAAATGCGCTTCCAATGGCCATGGACTCATTTACTGTAATAAGCATGTTTACGACAGCCGTAAATGAGTCCATGGCTGATTCTGGCAACAGCTGGAGCAAGGTGGGGGCCAAATCATTTGGTGCTGTGGGCCAGATCTGGCCCATGGGCTGTAGGTTGAGAACCCCACTGTAGGCAGTATATAAATCCAAAAAATAAAATAAAGAAGTATAGTACTGTACCTAGCTAAGTTAAACACACTTCAAGAATTTGGGGTTACAAGCATCTGAATTTTGCACTTCCTCATTCACCTCCTCCTCCTCCTCCTCTAATTTCCACCCAAATAAAACATCTCTTTTTCTCCTATTAAGATTTCTTGGGCCGCCACTTGTCTTCTGAGCCTGACAAAGGGGGGCGTGCATGCCCAATTCCACGCTTCTTGCGCCTCCTGCTTTCTCGGAGGAGGGTGGAGGTGGACCTGGGGGTCCTTCGGGATCTCCTGATGGAACTGGGCAGGCAAAAGGGCCGGCAGTGGTGGATTCTGGCCAGGGGTGGGCGAGCGGGCAGGTGGACTTACGCACGCACACACACGGGCACATACACCCATCCTCTAGCCCCTCCATCCACCCCTCGAGTAGACCTACAATCGGATCTGGCCGGTCGAGAGGGCGCTTGCAATCCAGATCAAGTCCAGAGCCTTGAAGGGCACCAGGATGAAGCTGACGTTGGCAGGCAGGTTCTTGGCACTTTCCGGATACATGAAGTGGTGGGTGGTCCTGCTTCCGACGTCGGCCTCGAAGCCTGCCGTGGGGGCCTGGTTCATTCTGCAGCAGAAGGAAGGAAAGAAGTGGAGGAAAGAGAGCGGTGAATATTTCCCCTTCGCCGTGTCACCTAAAGGTCTAGAGAGGAGCCAGATGTGTTCCTCCACATCTGCAGGGACATCACACAGGCTTTGGACTTTTGCTTTTGCCCAGGCCATGGGCAGTGTTAGGCATGGGAAGGCTGGGATGGGGGGCCCCAAGAGACTGGCCCCCCCAAGGGGATGGACAGGAACCTCTCCTGCACAGATTACCCCAAGATCAGCACCAGGCAGGGGTGCTAGGTGGGGAAGGGGGCAAGGAAGGTGTCACCTCCCACCGCCACCGCCCCCCACTGGTCTGCTCACTCACCTCATGATGAAGTCGTGCCCATTGATCTCCCTGCCGTAGCCGGATCCCCGCAGGTTCCCCGAGTTGCCCACCACCGCGCAGCGCCGGCAGTGCCCGGGGTCTCGGAAGCGGTACGGATTCTCCCCAGGGATGATCTGGAAGAGCTTCTCCAGGACTTCGTTCAGGTTGTGGGACCTGAACTGAGGCTGCAGCATCTGGAGGGAGGGAGGGGGGAGCAGTCAGAGACCCACGGGGAGGGCTGGGCAAGGGGCTGCAGGATCAGGCCCCTGGCCGCCAGGGAGGGGCAAAGGACACCGTCTTAAATGGGTCTCTCTTTAAAAAAAAATCATGCTTGTTTGAGGAAATACCCCCCCCCCTTTTAACTTGTTCTGCAAAGACACATTTTGTACAATATCTATCCATAGGTAGGGACTGCAGTGGCTCAGGTGCCTAAGAAGACGCTGACTGGGAGGCGGCAGGTCAACAGTTTGATTCCCAAGTCCTGCCGGATGGATTGAGCTCCAGTCTCTGTCCCAGCTCCTGCCAACCTAGCGGTTTGAAAGCAAGAAATTGCAAATAGATAAATAGGGACCACTTCAGTGGGAAGGTAAACAGCATTCCATGCGCTCTGGTGTCTAGTCATGGCTGCCACATGACCATGGAAATGTCTGCAGAAGCAGACAGCGCTGGCTCTTTGAAACAGATGAGTACTGACCCCTAGAGTCAGATACGACTGGCTTTCCGAGCAAGGGTGACCTTGACCTTATATTCATAGGTAGTTCAGAAAGGCAAAGGGCTGGGGAGGGAGGGGACTAGAGGCTGATGGTGATCCAGATATGCGCATGGAAGGGGGATCTGAGCATGGAGGGGTCTAGGCTGCCTGGCATCTGCTCTGGTGCCACAGGTGACACCTCCCTCCCCAACGAGGGAAAAGCCCCACCTTGCTCACATGCCCACAGGAATCACATAGAAGACACCCACTCGCTCACGGCAAAGAGACACACACACACATGGAAGCTCATGGCTACCAATGCTGCCTTGGAGCAGAGTGAGTGAGGAGATGCAAAACCCAGGAACTGGATTCCACCCTTTGCTCCATCTGCCGGTGGCTGCATCCTGGCAACACAAGTCCAACCCACTCCAGCCCCAACCCATCCTTATGGTTCGGGTGCTGGAGAGAACCCTAGTCTGAAGCCGTAAGGCAGCCGCCGCTCCCCATGTTTTGGGCCGTGGGCCGGTGATGTGGTTCCTGCCACCAGCAGTAAAATGCACCTCACAAGCTGTGTTTCGTAACAGGATGAGGAAGGTTTGGAGCTTCCATTTTCTCTGCTTAAACCAGGGGTGCCCAAACTGTGTCCCATAGGCCAGATCTGGCCCCCAA
Source organism: Furcifer pardalis (assembly GCA_030440675.1). Lineage (NCBI taxonomy): Eukaryota > Metazoa > Chordata > Lepidosauria > Squamata > Chamaeleonidae > Furcifer > Furcifer pardalis. The sequence continues at coordinate 129,375,180 of CP126892.1, read as the reverse complement.
CACCAATTCATCTGGCCCATGCCATGATCTACAGAGGCAGACAGCACTGGCTCTTTGGCTATAAACAGAGATGAGCACTGAACCCTAGAGTCAGATACGACTGGCTTTCAAGCAAGGGAGACCTTGACCTAGGAAGGCAAATGAGGGGTGGGGGGAGGATTCAGAGCCCTTGGGAGCCCAAAGCCTTGTGACCCCCCAGGGAAGCCTGCTAAGCATCCAGGACAAGGCACGGACAGACAGATGGACACAGACAGACACCCCAGGACTCACAATCCACCACCTCTTGACATCCACCGGCAACTCCATGTTCTCCCTGCTCCACACGGGGGAGATTTGGCTGTCGAAGCGGCTGTCAAACCACTCAGTGTCGTAGAGGTCCATGGTGCACTTGTGGCAGGCACAGTTCTTGACCAGGAGGCCGCCCTGGCTGAGGCGCTGCAGGCCGGCATAACCGGGCACCAGCTTGACACGGGGGATGCTGTCCAGCCCCCCGGGGTCCAGGTAGGCAATGCTATGGTGGGAATAGGTGAAGAGGAGGGACATGACGAAGACCAGCAGGAAGGCCGTGGAGAGGAACCAGAAGCGCAGGGAAAACTTCATGGTGGGGCGAGGAAGGGCAAATCCACTGTGGCGGAAAGAGGGAGGGGTGGGTAGCCACAGGCAGCAGGTACTGTGGACGAGCGGCCCTGGGCAGGACCCGGCCACTCCTCCTTCGGACTCTTCCGAGACCCCCAAAGCCCAGCCCAAACCAAGCAAGTGTCTTCTGTCACCCTGACAAGCAGGGCTCACGTCCAGCTGTCAAAAACCCCTCCTCTTCTTCCTCTGCTCCGGCCCAGGCCAGGCCGCTGCCCTCTCCGACCGGGCACTTTTCCTTCCGGGCAGAAACTGGAGAGACCCTTGCGGCACAGAGGAGCAGCTCATGGCCCCATCCGCCCACCAGCGCAAGCGTCAGGCCACTGCATGTGGGAGGCAGGAGGGGGAAGTCGCCGTCTGCTGGGTCTCAGAGGAATCCCATCTGTGATCTGCGCTGCCCGCTGTGCCCCAGGAGCTGCTGTCGTTGGCCACCCTTGGCCCACCACTCGCCATGGTCCGGGAGGGGCGGGCACTTCCTGGAGGGCCCGTGGAGAGCTAGTGTGTCCTGCAGGTTGGGCTGACCTTCCTTTCTCTCCCCGTCTCCTTCCTGCCGCAAAGACACCTGTAGGCAGGCAGGCAGGCGCCCAGGGACACGGGCTCAGTCCGTCCAGAGCAGCGCCCTCAGAACAGCCGGTCCAAGGCAGCCCACGGCGCTACAGTCACCTCCCATCGGAGCTGCTGCTCCGGCTCTTCGGTGGCCCCTCGGAAACCGTCCCCTCTCCACTTGCTCGTCCAAAGGAGGCTGCCTTGCAACAAAGCCCTAAAGGAGGAGGCAAAAGGGGGGGGGGCTTAAAACCATCGCTCTGAGAAGCAAGTAAAGGAGACCCCAAGCAAAGGGTGTCCCCGAGGGGGGGGAAGTGGCAAGGGAGGGGGGAGTCCTGAGTCCTCTGGGCCCCTCCCCTACTTGGCACTGCAATGTCCCTGGTTTCAGCCTGGCGGGGGCCTTTCCCAGATCATGCCCCCTCTTGGTTCCTGGTCCAGTCCCTTCCCAGGATGCCCCTTCGACACCCCCCACCTCGATATCTACTTCCTCTCCCCCCCTCCCCACAAACCTCCTGGTGGCTTTACGCCCCCCCCCCACCTTGGGCTGGCCTTGCAGAAGAGAACCCCAAAGGGCAGGGCCTGACCCACAGGGGCCCAGTAACCCCAAGAAACGTTGGATTCCCTTCCACCTCCTCAGAGCGGCTTTCATTCCTCCGATCACCCCAATGGCAAGGGGAGGGGGGTGTTGTAAGGCCTGCATGCCCCCCCCCATCAACAAGACCCCAGGCTGCCCCCCCCCTTTCCAGCAGCAGACAGATCTCTTGCACTTAAGAGATCAGCTTAAAAGCCACTTCCTCGTGATTTCATTAGGAATATGCAAAGAGAAGCTGATCTTCCACCAGGAATTCCTGTCCCCATAGGATGACACCATACAGCTGTTGCAGGGTGACCTCGAGGCCTGGGGGGGCAAAGGGCAGGGCCCCCCTGAATTGGCCCAGGGTTGTCCGTCCCAAGCAAAGAAGGCTGCAGTCTGGGACCAAGAAGAATCAGGAAGCGCAAGACCCAAAAGGGCTCCCTTTGGCCTCGGGCGGCGGGGGGGGGCACATACAAGGCCCTGCTTGTTATCCCTGTAGGAGCCCCATTTCACGCTCCACTTTCCCAGGGCCTCCAAAGGCGGAAAGCGCATGAAGGGGAAAGAGGGTCAAAATGCGCCACGCAAAGCGAAACCAACACTGGGAGCTGAGTGGCACCGTTCCCCCACAACGCATTCTGTCCTTGAAGCAGCATGGCCCGCGAGACCGGCTAGAGATGGCGCGGAGGAGGGTTGTGTCATGCACACCATGTGCATGATCCTAAGAGGAGGTGACGCCAAGGGGCAGCTCCCCCCCACGCCCCCCCCCCGGGACAAGAGTCCAGAAGCAATTCCTACCAGCACAACCACCCGCCCCTTTGCTAACGGGGGGGGGGGGGGGGAGGCTGAGCCAAGGGCAGAGTCTGACTCACAGGGACCCCCGGAATCCCCCACCTTCCACCTCATTCTAACAAAGGGCCAGGCCACCCAAAGCACTGGGTCAAGCCCGGCAGCCCTCTGCCTCCCCCCTGCCCCCCCCCCCGGCAGCCCAGGCCTTCCAAACCAAGCGTCTCCTAGAAGCCACACCTTGAAAAGGAAAAGGGGGGGGGGGTGAGAAGGCAGCTTGGAGCCACTTGCCTTCCGAAGAGCCCCACAGGGACCCTAATGCACTGCCTTGGAAGAACTCGGGGCCTTCCGGCCACGCCGGCCTGCAGTGAGCGGCCCCAAGGGCAAGCTGCCTTCTAAAAGAGGCCAGGCAGGGCTTTGCAAAGCTGGGAAAGTCCAAAGGGCAGGGAAGGCACAAGCAGCCATGCAGGGAAGAAGAGGAGGGCAGGCATCTGAGGGAGGAGGAGGAGGAGGAGTTCCGAGCGTCTCCAGGGACACAAACCTCCCCACCCTCATGGGGGGGAGGGGGGAATAAGGAGACCTTCCAGGCAGGCAGAACTTCCTGGTCCCACCCAACAGACCAGGCAGCCACAACCCCCAGGCCCAAAAAGATCCCAGGATTTCATGCAAAGTCAGTTCATCTAAGGTAGGGGTGCCGAAACTACGGCTCACAGAGGCCGGATCTGGCTTGTGGGCCATAGTTTCGGCACCCCAGGTTTAAACAGAGAACATGGCCACCCAAAATCTATCTCATCCTGTTGCAAAAACAGATTGCAAGGCATGTTTTACTTCTGCTTCCGGTGGGAGGAACCCCATGACCGGCCTGCTGAACCCCATGACCGGCCCACAGTCTGAAGAGTTTGGGCAGCCCTGATCTATGGGGTGCACAAAAAGAGCCTCCTTGGAGATTGTGGTGGTTTTGGGGTCTATCCCGGTAACGCCAACCTTGTGTTGCCAGCGCGTCTTTCTCACATTACAACAGACGAAAGGAACTGCAGAATGAATTCACCAAACAGAGCCGGCCCATGGATCACTGTTACCCTCCCGGGTGAAGTGGTCCCTATTGATCTACTGGCAAGGGCTTGCTTTCGAACTGCAAGGATGGCAGGAGCTGGGAGAGTAGACGGGCACTCACTCCGTCACACAGCACCCGGTGCCCGAGCTGCTGACCTGCCAGTCATCAAGTTCAGAGTCTTAACCACTAAGCTTCCAAAGTCCCCCCCCCCCAGAAAAAGACGGTGACCCCTCCCCTGACCCTGAAGGAGCCCCCAGGAAGAGGCCAAAGAAGGCCCAGCCTGAGAAACCACCCCATCCCCTTGGCTGGGGCAACCCTGAGAAACCAGGCATGGCGGGGAGCTCCTGGCACACAGCAGGCACCTTAAATGGGGGACCGGGGGGGGGGGCAGAACACAGAAGGACCAAGAAGAAGACAGCTGGGGTGGTTTGCTTGGTCAAGCTGGAAGCAGTGCAGCTGGAAGGCCAGGGCCGCCGGAGTCCTGCTCTTGGTTCCTGCGGCAGACGCTCTGGCTGGGCCCCGATGATCCCCAGCTCTGGCTGGCAGAGCCAGTTACCCTGTTAGGCTCCAGAGGCAGCCCCAGCAGCAGCTGCTGCTGCTTAACCAACTGCGGGAGGAAATGAGACACAAAAGGCCCTTTTCTTCCCCTCCAGCGGCTCAGAAAGGGAAGTGGCCGAGGAGAGCAGGCTGGAGGTCAGAAGGAGGCAGCAAGGCAGGGCCAGAACAACCATCACCTCTTCCTTCTCCTCCTCCTCCTCCTGGCACCCACCCAGCGCTAGTTCCTCTGCTGCCTCCCACCCTCTGGGGAGGCAGGGGATAAATGGCTGTACTACAGCCCAAAGGGTGTGAGTTCAGTCCTGGCCAGGACTGCAGGTCTACTCAGCCCCTTCCAGCCTTCCAAGTACAGTAAAATGAGGACCCAGCATGTTTGGGCCAAAATGCTAATTCCCTTGTGGACCAGCCAGAGATTGCACTATGCACTCGGGAGGAGGAGCACCACCTACGTGGCATGGCTAGTGCTGTAGCCTTGTGAAATGGAAGTGCACTCGGGTTTGTAGTTGTGCCTGCCACATGACCACGGAAACATCTGCAGATGCGCTTGCTATGAAGCAGGGGTGAGCACTGAGCCCTAGAGTCTGATACGACTGGCTTTTGAGCAAGGGTGACCTTTGCCTTTACGACCACCTGCAGGAGGACTTAGTGGTTGCGATGCTGAACTTGAAGCCTGGAAGGTGGGAGTTCGAGAGCTGAGTCTTGCACGACTGAGTGAGTTCCTGTCACCTGTCCCAGCTCCTGCCAGCCTAACAGTTCAAATGCAAGGAATTGCAAGTAGAATTTATTTATTTATTTATTTATTGTTCCAATTTTTATACCTCCCTACTCGGTTGGACCGACTCAGGGAGGTTCACAGACACAGAAAAAGAGCAAGTTCATAAGCACAACATAGAAATCTAAATATCTCCTGCCGCCGCTGCGGCTTTTAAGCCCCGGCCGGGCAAAGCCTAGATCAATAGGGAATCACTTCAGTGGGAAAGATAACAGCATTTCATGTGCTCTGGTGTCTAGTCATGCCTGCCACATGCCCACAGAAACCTCTGGAGACTCAGACAGCAATGGCTCTTTGGCCGCAAACAAAGATGAGCACTGAACCCTAGAGTCAGCTAGGGCACCCTTTATCTTAACCTTACCTGCTGCAGGGCCGGTGGCCTGAGATCTGCCTTCCTCCTCCTCCTCACCCTCTCTAACAAGCTCCTCACCCTCTCTAACGAGCACAGGAAACTCAACCAGACCTAAAAAGAGGCAGGACGGGGAGCATGATGAAGGCAGGGCTGTGGTGACCCCCCTGGTGGGGCGGAAAGGCTTCGGGGCAGATTTCAAACTGGAACAAAAGTGCCCCATTTTATTTTATTTTTTGGGTCCAGGCCAAGTTGTGGGTCTTTCATAACTGGTTCTATTGTACTTTACAGTTCATTTTGCTTGTTCCAGAAGAAGAGTCAAGCGGAGCGGGGGTGGGTGGGGTGGGGGACGCCATGCTTGGTCGGGCAGGGCTAAACCACAACCTGGGGAACGTCAGGAAAAGTCTTGCAAGCGCCACGTCAGACTAAGAAACCATGCGCTAGTGCTGTGAATCATGCTCTACTGCTGTGAAATCATGCTCTAATCGTTCATGAAGGGGCTTCGCAGAGTGACTGCCATCCATTTCATCACAGATGGGACCTGAAAGCAGAAATGTCACGTTTTCCGGGCTGAAAACCGGATGAGATTCTGGCCCCTGTTCTTCTCCTAGCCAGCCTTGCTTAAGGGGGGGGGGGGGACTCCCATTTGCCGAGAGGTTGCCCTTCACATGGAGAATAACAGCCATCCGGCTATAAATGGCAACATTCTTCCCGGGGAGACATTATTCATTGTGTTTCTTGGAAAGCGGATGTAGCTTGAGATGCCACAGATAAGGTTCATCAAAGCAGGCTAGGAATAACAATGTTTCTCACCAGCTGGTTTGTACAGTAGCGACATTTAAAAGATTTTTTTGGGGTGGTGGTGGTGTTTTCTAACTCACACTTCCTAGCCATGGACCGCCTTGCAGATCCAAGAATTCCTCCCAGCCCCTTGGTTGGCTGCTCCACCAAGCCACAAACTCACACGTGAAAGCTCTGAGCATGTAAAGCAGGGGTGCCCAAACTTTTCAGGTCACTATGGCCCAGATCTGGCCCCCAACGCCCATTCATCCGGCCCACGAAGCCCTAGTTGCTCCCGTATGGGCAAAATGGTCCGCTTTCGGGAGCAGCGAGGTCTTCGTGGGCCGGATGAATGGTCGTCGGGGGCCAGATCCAGCCCCAGGTCCATCGTTTGGGCACCCCTGATGCAAAGCAACAAGAGATGCTAACACCGGAAACCTGTCTGGGAAAGTATTTTGGGGAGGGGGGAACATGTGAGAAGACCTTGGCCTGGAAGTGGAAGGGCGTTTGGGGAGGGGGAGGGGAGAGAACCTGGTGAGTAGAGATGCCGCTTCTTTCTTGTGTCCTAAGACGTGTCCTCAAAAGGTTTCTAAAGCTCATTAAAGCGCAGGTTCTTCCTGCTGCTGCTGAGGCCTCCAAATCCCCTGATGGTCTGGAAAGATAAAAAAGGGAGCAGGGCCTACTCAAGAGGAGGAGGAGGAGGAGGGTCAGCTGTGCCTTCGCAGGTCCTGCCTCTCCCCTTCATGCCAAACATCTAGATTGGAGGTGGAAGAAAGAGACTCCTAAAAGGTCCTTTGCTTATTTTGGCTGCCAGGTCACCTCACCTTTTATTTTACCCAGTATCCCTCACTGGGGTAGGAACTGAGGTGGGAAGGGGGGACAGAAGGGGGGGTCTACCCCGCCAGGCTCTCCGGCTTTTGCTAAGTGGACTTTCCTCTCTAGAGCAGGGATTCTCAACCTGCAGCCTGTAGGCCGGATGCGGCCCATGGCACCATTTCATATGCCCCCCACCTCTTCCATGTGGTGGAGGAAGGGCAAAATGGCCCTCTGGCCCCCGAAGCTGCCTGTGGGGAGGGTGACCCCATGGGTTTAAAAGGTTGAGAGGTCCAGATCTGGTGTTCCCCAACCTTTGGTTCTGGGACTTCAGTTCCCAGAAGCCTCCTCTGTCAATTCCCCAAAGCACCGATCAGCCGATGGACAGACTCAGACTTCTGGGAATTGAGGTCCCCCCTGTGGGGTGTGGGCCCCACATCAGGAAACACTGCTTCAGAGGGTCTGGATGCTCCGTTCCTTCCCGCTGTGGCCACTGACAACAGATGGGCCCATCTTATTTTTTTTGGGGGGTGGCAATTTGCTGCTGTAGCTGCAAAAAAGCCGCCTCGTGCCTGACGACGGTGTGCCTGGATCAACCCCAAGGGACGCACCCTGGCCACGTGGAGCTGCATTGCAGCATGCATCGGTTGAGTGGCAACCACCCAAGCTTCCCCTGCTGGCCTGGGGCCAGGGCACGACTTACGCCACCGCCAGCTCGGCTGCCTTAGCCAGGTGGGGTGGAAGTGGAATACCAGGGGTTTCAGAGACAGGGTGGCCAACTGGAGGCTTGGCAGAAAAGGCCGTGAGGTGGGCCGGAGAACCGGGAAGCAGCTCAGCCCAAGGCTCTGCTCAGGAAGAGAACAAACCAGGGAGAGAAGGAGGGAGAAGGGCCACAAGCTCCAGGGGTTTCCAGTTTTAATTTAATTTTTATATTTATATCCCACCCAGTCAGAGGATATCCGACTCAGGGTGGCTCACTGTCATGCATCTGTATACACAATATAATCAGAATACAATCCATAAACAATACTCAGTGCAGAATAAACAATAAAATCACAGTATAATCAATAGCTCATACCCAATACAAAAATAATCAATTTTCAGTACACTGGACCCTCACTTAACAAGCAGCTCGCTTAACACAAAATTTGCATAGAAAAAGGAAATCCATAGAAAACAGTGGCTCAGTTAATAAATTTGCCCTCAAAAGGGATTCATTGGTTTTCAATGCATTCTTATGGGAAACCATGTTTCGGTTAACAATTTTTGGTTTTCAATGCATCCCTCTGGGAAATTACATTTATGACCGTTAGGTTTCGGTCTGACCCTTACCTCGGCCTCTCCTGTTCCATTCCAGAGCTTCCTTGACCGGCCTGCTCTATTGAACCCCAAGACCAGGTCACCTAAAAGCTGTCCGGCAAAAGACTGGCAGCAGCCTGGGGCTTACCTGAATTGTGCAGAGCCCAGACAGTATTTTGGAGAGTAATATTAAAAATGCGTGGTGCAGTAGCATGTGGCTTGTGGTTTAACTCTTCTCTTACCCCCTCTCCCAGTAAACAGATGTTTTGAGGGAGTAAAGTTGTTTATTGTTCGCGAAGTCTATTGTAGAAACAACAGTTCACACGTTGGTTCAGGAGACAAGAAAATCCAGCAAAAAACCAAAACTAATAAAAAAGCACAGGTAGGAAAATCCACATTCTGGCCTTCCCCCCACGGAAGAAAAGGAAAACCCCAAGTAATTACCCGAAGTGTGGAGTAAGGACCAGGGTGTTAGAATCCCACTCTCCCTTTCGGAGGTGTAATGCTCGGAAACCCCAAACTCAAATTAATCCCCAAACCCACCGGTCTAGAGGAAAGGACATGAGCTTGGCTCTCCTCACTAGCATGCAGCCAATTAGACTCCAGGGATTGTATAACATGCCCTGCTTCCCATAACAAAGTCTGGCTTTCCCAGGCTCCAGATGTTGACACAAGCAAACATTCTAGACCTGGAGAAGATGAGGAAACGTAGGCTGCGCAGGCACCTCTGTTCGGTAAGCCTTGCAGAAACCGTGTTTTGGTTAACAAAAGGTCCCCGGAGAACGCATTAAATTTGTTAAGTGAGGGTCCACTGGTACATTGGTTTTCCACCAGGCTCCCGTTGGTGGAAAACCAATTTTAGTAAAAAGAAAAGGCATCTTCAAATCCAAATCACGCATGGTATATATGTTGACCACCTCCCACACAGCACAAGTCCCAAGACGCCCCCCCCCCAGCTGCTAAAGCAATTCCCAAGTTGCAGCATTATTTTGCAACACATGTGCTACTGTATGCTACAGATGCTCAGACGAGGACTTTTTAAAACATGACATGATTTTGAAGAGGAGGAGGAGATCCCAGTCCCTGGCATTGATCACCGAGACAGAGACAATGCAATACAGAAGGGGGGGAGGAGGAGAGGAGGGGTGGGCCGCAAGTGGAGGAAGGCGAAAGCCCGGCTTGGTCTTGGCCGTGGCTAACAGACAAGGCAACGGGGGAGAAAATGCTTGGGATTCCAGGCTCCTTCCCCAGCCAGGCAGGCGGGCAACACATTTCCGGTCCCGTGGCCCACTTCCCATGGCCAGAACAGCGGCTGTCACAGCTCTTCCGCTGAGCAGGAAAGCCACAGGGCAGACTGAAAAGGGCCAACCCCTCCCCCACACATGCTCTCGTGAAAGCGTTCCCTGAACCCACGGGTGCTGCCCACGCTTTCTAAGCACCCAGGGGCCAGAGAGAGAAACCTTGGCAGGTTGCCATCCACTGGGGCCAAAGAAACCCTCCCTTGGAAATAGACAGAGGATCCCCCCTTTCCCCCCTTCCAGGCAGAGATGATCCAGTCTGGGCAACCAGAGGACAGCCCAGAGGCCACCCAAACCCCAGGCCAAGTGGACTGAACTCCAGGCCAGAGCCCCAGGGCTGACCGGTTAGAGGAGAGCCAATTCTGTGTCCAGGACACCAAAGGGAGGAGGAAGTGGGACAGATGGACAAGGGGGGGGGTGTCTTGAAAGCTCCCCTCCAGCTCTCTGCATGCACAGTGCGATGATGCACACCAATTCCACGTCCTCAGGGCCAGCTCAGCCTGGGGTCCTGTCCTCCACCCTGGCACACGGTTTCCTTGGGTCATGCCAGGCAAAAGGGGAGGCAAAAGGGGAGAGGGCGGGACTAGAGAGGTTGAGGGGGCGGGGAAGGTCCTGCCAATGGGCAGCACCAGGTGTTCCATGCCACAGACTCCTGGGTTTCCCCTGAGGACCAATTAAGCCTTCTTATTGTGGCAAAGATAGGGCAAGGCGGAGTATGTTGCTGCTCCACATTTGAGCTGTGGGAGGAAGGCTTTGTGGGAACCCTTCCCTGCTCATTGGAGAGGGTTAGGAGGACAGGCTGTTCTCAGCGCACCCTTTCCAGGCATTTCCAAGCCTCCGGGCGCATATTCTCCTTGCACTGAGTTCACTGGGGTTGGGCCTGCCATGACAAGAAAAGGCAACCGAGGGGGGGGGGCTGAGCCATAAGGGTCCCCCCCCCAAGTCCAGTTGGTGCAGTCAGGGCACCTTCTGGGCATCTTGGCATGGGGAGAACCCCTCAAAAACAATCGGCAGTTGAAGAGATGCTGCTCTATAGAAGCTGAAGCAGAACAGGGCCTGGCAGAACAGGTGCAAACACAATGAGAGGATAAAATAGTCATTCATTAGATTTACACTCCAGGTTTCAAACAGATTAGAAGCTGGCTTGGATGGGGGAGGGATTTGGAAACAGACTGGAATTGCCAATTATTAAACCACTCTTTAACTGTTTCTTATATTTTGCACACACAAAATGCTTTGGGAAAAAACAAGTAAATTAATTTACCTTATTAAAAATGCAAAGAATGCATGAAGGGAGGTGATCTCTCTCTCTCTCTCTCTCTCTCTCTCTCTCAAGCTTTCGAGAACAGGTCTCTTCATCAGGCAGGCATAAAAGTATTAATAAAAAGTCCATGGCATGTTATTATGGTGCCTGGTGCTTTCCGAAGAGATTCATGTTGGCCCATGTTGGAAGACTTTTTTTGGGGGGGGGCGTGCACGTGGTGGGGACAGGGAGGGACAGAGCAACCAAAGGCCTCATCTGTTGGCCACGGAGAAGGGGAGAGCCCTTTGCTTTGTGGCCAGAGGGGAAGTGGCCGAGCTCTCTGCCCCTTCCCATCATCCAGAAGAGATCTTGGCCTGAGCAAACCGCTCTCCTGGGCAGCCAACACAGAAGCGCCAATTTCCTTTCCATCCCTCCACGGATCATCAACCGTTCCTTCCATCTCCTGTCCTTCCTTTCTTCCTGCTATCATTTAGCTTTCCTTCCTTCTATTGATCATCAACCCTTCTTTCCTTCCATCATCAACTCTCCCTCCCTGACAACCACATCACAACTTCAGCAAGGGGCCAGGATCTGACCTGGGAAGCCCAGACCTCAAGGCCAAAGGCAGGGAGGCCAAACGACCTCTACCCCCCCTTCCCTCCTGGCCTTGGGCCCTTCTCTTGGGCAAGGGCGGATCGTGGCTTCCATGCCAGGCGGCCCCCAGACAAAGAGGCTCCCCTCCACCCCCACCCCACAACGGGCTGACCGGAGGGCCCTCCCCTCGCCCCCGCTCCTGGCCTGAGGCTCAACAGTCCTGCCCAAAGCCCAGAAGGGAACCACAGGTAGAGGAAGGGGCAACCTTGACAGGTAGCTGGAAGGGGGGACACCAGGGCGGCCCCTCCCCTCCTTCTTCACAGGCCTTGAAAGGGGAGGGGGACCCTGGTCAGAAGAGAGGGGGGGAGGCAGCAGGGCCTGCTTGGGCTTCGGAGGGACCCAAAGCTGGAGGAGATCCTCGACGCCCAACCCGGGAGAGGAGGCAGCGGCCGACCCAGTTCCAGGGAGGGGCAGGTCGCGATCTGCACGTGCCCAGAGGAACGCGGACAGGGGGGGGGGGATGAGACCCGCTCCTGGAGCTCCGCCAGCGGAGGAAGGGCTCGGCGGTCAGCAAAGCCAGAAAAGAGGCGGCGGGGGCGAGAGAAGGGGCAGATGGCCCACCCTTCCCACCCTGGCCGCCGGGTCCCTTTCCCGGGGCCAGGATTCTCGAGGGCGGGGGTGGGCGAAGATGTGTTCAGGATGAGCAACAAAGCCTCTTTTCAGTGCATTCCTATGGGAAACCGAATTGGGCAGGGTAGGCAAACTGCTCACTACTCAGGGTGGGCCAAGGCCCCCTCCTGGCCGCCCCTCCCCGGCTAAGCCCCTGCCCCCCCTTCCGCCGTGCCAATGGAGAGCTTCCAAAAGGCCGTAGCGCTGCCCGCCCTGCCCCAGCCCACCCGCGAGCGCAACGGGAGCCCCGTCAGACGCGGCCGCAACGCAAGGCCCGCCGCCCGGTCCCTCCCTCCTTCCCTCCTTCCCTCCCCGGGGGTCGCCTGGCCCGCCGCCCTCTCCCCTCCCCCGCCCCGGAGGCCGCAGCAGACAAAGGGCGCCCCCCCCCCGTCCCCTCCCCGCCGCCAGGGCTCCGTCCTCCAGCCGTTATGCCGCGGCCTCGGAGGACCAGGCGGTTTGGGAGAGGGGGGTCTCCCCGCCTCCGTCTGCCTCTCGCCCCCCCTCCGGCCCCGCGTCTCCGGTACCTCTTCCTGCGCTGGGGGGCGGCGGAAGAAGGCCCCATCCCGAGCATCGGGCGGCGCCTGGAGTCACTGCGGCAGCCGCGGGCGGGCGGGATGCTGCGGCCGGCCGGAGGGAGGGAGGGGAGGGGGTGGGTTTCTGCCCCAGCCCTCCTGGGCCCGCCTCCCCCCGCGGCGGCGCCTCCTCCTCCTCCTCGTGCTCCACGGGCGGCCGCGGATCTCCGGACTCTTCGCGTTCCTGGCCGCGGCCTCCGACGGCGCCCAGCCGCCCGCCCCCGTCCGTCCCCCGAGGCTCCGACGGCGCGCGAGGCTGGGAGGCGGAGTCTTTGCCGAGCTGGAGGGGGGGGGGAGCCAGCCAATGATTGCGGGGGTGGGATGGGGGGCCCCGAGGAAGACCCGGCAAGGCTCACCGCGAGGCTCGGCCGTCGTCGGGGCGCCTCCGGAGCGCAGCCTGCCCAGGGCGGGCGAGAGGGGCGCGGGCGGCAGCAGGGGCTGCAGGAGGCAGGCCGGTGGTGGGTGAGCAGGGCCAGGGGGTCACCGCTCAGGCCAGGCAGGCGTCTGGCCGCAGAGCCGAGTTCCTTCGGGCCCCGACCAGGGACGCCCAGGCAGGCAAGCACACGGGGAGGGGGAGCCGCGGCGGCGCCCCAGTCTTGGCAGCCCCAAAACCTCGGGCGCGTGGCCTGCTGATGGCCGCAAGGGCGCCCGACCCCTTTCTCGGAGGCCAACGACAGAATTGTGGGGGCAATTCCAGGGGTGCCCCCCCTCGCGTGGCCCTCCAGGGGGGCCGTGGCAGGCGAGGGGGATGCTTGGCTTGGGATGCCTTCTCCTCCACTCAGCCTCAAGGCCGCCTTGGCAACGCAGCTGCAGCCTGGGTCGGGGTCCGGCCCTTTTCCCTTGGGGACGCCTTAGACCCAAACAATGACCCATGGTCCAGATCCAGCCCCCTCCCCTGCCAATTCATCCGGCCCGCACCGTCCTCGTAGCTCCTGGAAGCAGAAGTAAAACGCACCCACACAGGACAACATGGGCTGGATGAATTGGTATTGGGGACCAGATCTGGCCAACAGGCTGTCGTTTGGGCACTCCCGGTTTAAGCAGAAAAAAATGGCAGCCTAAAATCTATCTCACCCTGTTGCAAAACAGATGGCAAGGCACGTTTCACTTCTGCTTCAATTTATTTATTTATTATTTATTAATCGTATTTATTATCCCGCCCCAATCGGGTAAACCCGACTCTGGGCGGCTTACAGCATGAATTAAAATCACAGGTTAAAACTAGTATAATAGTTATGTTTAAAACCATAAAAAATTCATAAGAAAAATTAAAATTAAAATAGCGCACTGCTAAAAACCGGAGCAGGAAGAGGTGGCAGTCCCCTAAACCAACCAGCCTACATGGGATCCCACGTTACTGGGTCCCCGTACATGTTCTGCGAGCCAGGTCTTTAGGCCTCGAAGGAAAGACAGGAGATTTCCCTGTAGGCGCAGCTCAGTTGGGAGAAGGTTCCACACGGCCGGGGCGAACACAGAGAAGGCCCTCTTCCTAGTGCTAGTGAGGCGAGCCTCCCTAGCTGATGGAATAACAAGAGAGCCCCTCCGATCCGCCCTGGTGGGACGGACAGACGTTCTTAGGGTGATGTGGTCTCTTAGGTATCCTGGCCCACTACCATATAGGGCTTTAAAGGTAATAACCAGCACCTTGAATTGGGAGGAACCACGCGATCAGCCCGCTGAACCACGTGAGCAGCCCGTGGCCTGAAATGTTTGGGAACACTCTGATTTATACCCAAATGCCAATCTGTGTTTCTTGGTGAAGAACTCTGGACAACTGGAAAACTTGCCTCATTTGTAACTGATTTTTTTTAAAAAATTAAAATGATCCAATAAAGGTCCTCCTCTCGCCCCACAATTTTTTTAAACAGATGTGGTTCCTCTTTTCTGTGTCCGGGAGCCAGGATGGCCAAAGCAGAGAAGCCGAGGGTTGGCAGAGGAGAGTGGCAGGGCCCTCCCTTCCCCATTGGGCTAATTTCCTCCCCCCTTCCCCCCAGAAGAGGTCATGGGTCACTTGGGGGGTTTGATTGTGAGCCCCATCCTGGTTTCTGCTCCTCCGTCTCAGGCTGTGCAGGGGTCACTAACAGCAGGGCCGGATAAAGACCCTTCGGGGCCCTAAGCACTTAAAAGATATTGGTGAACCCATTCAAAATATACTAAATATAATATAATATATAATATAATAAGCCATAAAATAAAATGTCATTTATCAAGATTAAACAAAACTTACAGTAAGATGGAAAATTCTGGCAAAAGAAATCCTTCATACAGTGGCAAATTCGGCTATGGGAAATTTCTGTGGTTGCCCCCCCCCCTTCCCTTTATGCCCTAAGCACGTGCTTATTTTGCTGAATGCTTAATCCACCCTTGGATGATGCAGGGTCACGAGCGAGCAGTGGTGATCCACATGGTTCTGTGGCAGGGAGAGGCTCGCATGACAGGAGGGGAAACTAAGAGGGGTGGGGGAGTCTTGTTTCAGTGTCCACACACCCTCACAATAAAAGAACACCTCCCTGCGCATAACAAGCTTCCAACAATTTTGCTTCAACGCGGGCCAGAAGCCGCCTGTACTGTTGTACTCACCCAGGACGAAACACAGCAGCTGAAGTTTCTGGCCTGACTTGAACTGCAGTGGCCTGACCTCGGGCCGCTGTGATTCCCAGGCTAGCTTACTTAGTTTGGGGTGCATTACTTAGTTTGGGGAGGATTAACCATTAAGCAAAAATAAGCACATGCTTAAGGCATCAAGGGAAGGGGGAACCACAGGCACTGTCCATTTTCTCAGTTGAAGTAGATTAAAAATCCCACCAGAACAACGGTAACAAGGCAGGCTGGATGCCTTCTCTCTGTGAAGTCTAGAATCAGGCGTGTTACATAAGGTTAATTTGCAATTTAAAAAAGTAGAAAACTTTTCAAATATAAATAAAGTGGAAGTATATAAAAATAAACATTATTTTCCAACTTTCTGTAAGTTTTAATTTTGATAAATAAAATTTTAGGGTTTATTTTTTGAATTACATATATATGGGGGCACCAAAATCTTTTAAGTGCTTAGGGCAGGGGTGCCCAAACTATGACACGGGCTGGATCCGGCCCATGATGCCAATTCATCTGGCCCATGCCACCCTCATCGCTCCCGGAAGCAGAAGTAAAACATGCCCAGACAGGTGCATTTTATTTCCACTCCCGGGAGTGATGAGGGTGGCATGGGCCAGATGAATTGGCATCAGGGACCAGATCTGGCCTGTTAGGACATTTTTCATTAGGGGGTATTGTACAAAGATTGCTGCCCAGTGGAATAGTACAACTTTAAGGCCCTCCATGTGTTCTGAACACAGGTGTCCATAATAGAGCCTCAACTGATTGCCAGGCTGTGCATGCTTGGTCCATGTGCTCCTGTAATAGCCCAGCTGTGGCTGATTAGAGAATCTGCCCAGCAACAGTAGGGTATAACTGTGGCCCTCTGGGAAGGGTCTATGGAGGAGGCTATTATTCTGGAGGAGATTATCTGTGAGGAGGTTGCTATTCTGATGGAGTCTATATACTGAGAAGGACTGAGACACTGAAGGAGGTGATGCTGTTGAGAGCTTTTCTTCAACTGAGAAGAAAGAACTGCTAAAGGATCACCAGGACTTTTTGAGTGCTCCTGGAGTTGGAGCCAACAGAGGACTCCAAGCTGTCTACCTACTGTGGGGCTTGGAGAGAGAGAGAGACTGTTGTATATAGTCCTGTGTATGTCTGTCTTCCCCTCACTGTAAATAAAGCGCACCTTTCCACTGAAGGCATATGTGTGTGTGTTATTGCACTAAGGCTTTTGCTGCGTAAGAGCTTAAAAGTGCTACTATGCTATCCAGCCACACATATCGCTAAGGGAATCCCTGATAACGGGTTATGGGCCCAGGGTGCGCCTAACAGCTACGCCCGACGCCCTAACTGCGCCCGTGAGTCTTCGCCTGTCAAGCCCGGAAGTGCTGTGTGCCTGGACTGGAGCTGTGGAGCCCTGATCAGCGTTCGGAGGAGCCGTGTTCCCTGGAGGACTCATCGCCTGCAGGACAGCGCCCCAACGCAACCAGATGCCCCAACAGAGGTCCAGAAGACGTCCACTTTGCTTCGAGAGTTCCTGCCAGCTGCATGTTTCGTGAGTCTGCAAGTGAGGGAAGAATGGCTGTTTCCACTCTCTCACTGGTGCCCCTGCTTGATGGCACCAACTACCAGACGTGGTCAACCAAGTGCAGTCTGCTTCTGCGCAAGGAAGGGCTCTGGGACATT
This sequence comes from Furcifer pardalis, assembly GCA_030440675.1. NCBI lineage: Eukaryota > Metazoa > Chordata > Lepidosauria > Squamata > Chamaeleonidae > Furcifer > Furcifer pardalis. Next base: position 129,358,383 of record CP126892.1, on the reverse strand, counting down.
GTTGAGAATCCCCAGAAGCTAGAAGCCTTGGATGAAGAGGACACTGACAAAAGGGACAGACTTGAGTATGATAATCAAAGGGCTTTGGCAATTATTGGGTTAACTGTAGCAGAGAGTCAGTTAACATATCTTAGAGGGGAGAAGTCAGCTGCCGCATGTTGGCAGAGGTTTAAGCAGTTATATGTAAGGGACTCAGTCGGTTCCCAAATATCTCTCACCAGAAGCTTGTTTAGGTTACGCCTCCAGCCTAGTGGAGATATGGTTCAGCACCTCCATTCAATTAGTGATTTGCTACAGCGTCTTGCTGAAACAAACTTGTTCTTTACTGAAGAACAAAAGGCATATATTCTCCTTTCGTCTTTGCCGGAAGAATATGATGGTTACGTTTCGTCCTTGGACATTTTGCCCAGGAGTGAGTTAAATTTCCAGGGGGTCCAAGGTCGCTTACTGGAACAAGACAGATTAAGGGGTTCTCTGAAAGAGTTCAGAAAACCAGAACCTCATACTGGAAGTGGTAGAAGCAAATCACCCCCTCCTCCCACTGTGTATGTAGCAAAGAGATGTTTTAGATGTCAGAAGTCTGGGCATATTGCCAAGTTCTGTAAGGCAAGGTCAAGCCCAGATAAGGACAAGACATGTAGAAAAGCTAATCTCTCTGTTGCTGCTTTTACTGATGTTGAACCTGGCACCTGGTTAATTGATTCTGGTGCATCTTTTTCCATTTGTAAAAATAGGAAAATGTTTACTGAAATGTCCAAAACAAACCAGATTGTCACGTTAGCCAATGGGTCAAGAGTCCATGCACTGGGTAAAGGCCAGGTCAGATGTGAGGCTTTGGGTGAAGAGCTAGAAATGCTCTATATCCCTGACATGAAGTATAACTTGCTGTCTGTTAGGACCCTACTGAAAATGGGTTACTCAGTGACGTTCCAGGGGCAGGAATGTGTCATTAAGGGATGAGATAAGGAGCTAACTGTCCCGATACACAATGATCTATTTGTGTTAGGCTCCCATGCACTGAGTGCGACTCTGGCTGATAAAGGTTTTAGCAACAAGCTCCCCCATGACAAATGCATACACTTAATGCACAGACGGTTGGGACATGTAAATTTCCGAGACTTGAGAAGGACCATTGATCTGACTGAGGGCATAGCAGTGAAACCATGCAGCAGATTTCTGAGCTGTAATCCTTGTAACGAGGAGATGTCTAAGGTCACTCCTGCAAGTAGAGTGGGTGGTTTTAGCACTACCCAGCCCTTAGAAATGGTGTCTGCTGAATTAATAGGTCCTATGAGCCCAAGCCCTGGTGGCTCAAGGTATGCCCTGTGCATTGTTGATTACCACACAAGTTATGGGTTTGTGTATTTGCTAAGGTCCAAGGGTGAGATCTGCTCAACTTTAACCAGATGGGTAAGGTTCGCCCAGAACAAGGCAAACACACAGGTAAAGACCCTGATTACTGATGGGACAGTGTTCTCAAACAAAACCACCACTGATTTCCTGGTGAAGCATGGGATAGTCCACCACAGACCTCAGCATAACTCAACTGTAGAGAGGAGAGGTCAAACTCTGCAGGCCATGACAAGGGCTATGCTAAGTGATGCAGGTCTCCCTTGCACACTCTGGGCAGAAGCTATAAAGTGTGCGAACCATCTGCTGAATAATGTATATCATTCTGGGATTGGGGACATCCCTGCAAGCAGGTGGCATGGAAGGAAGCCAAGCTTGGGCTACCTGCGAGTCTTTGGCTCTCCAGCCCTGGTACGCATCCCGGGGCAGCCTCGCCCTCGCAAACTGATCTTCATAGGGTATGAGGTGAACCATAGGGAGTATAGATTTTGGATGCCAGGATCCAACCAAGTTACAAGAAGTAAGAATGCCAAGTTCCTGGAGCACTCCCGATGGGAGCATGTGGAAAGTGTCCACATTCCTGGACTCCTGTTTGAGGAGGAGGCGGCACAGCAGCCTGTCTTACAACCCAGCAGTAGCAAGCATGTTAGTAAAAGTCCCACTGATGGGGAAGCTGGGCTAAAAGAAGAGATAAAAGGTGAGTCAGAGGAGTCTGACATTTCTGGGGAGTCTGGGGGAGATACCACTGATATAATCCTGCCCCGTAGGTCCAGTCGGACTAGAAGGCCACCTGATAGATATCAGGCCATTGTGGCATTGATGGATAAAGCAAAGCCAGAAAACCCCTACTGAGATAGCTGCATTGCCAGGTGCAAAGTTGTGTGCACAGCAGGCAGAGACAGACAGGGAAGTACTCCCACCTCGGGACCTGTCTGAGTGTATGCCAGAATCTGAAAGGCATAGGGTGTGTGGGTCTAGGAGACCAAGGTGTTTCAAAGGTGCAAGGAAAGGTAATAATAAACTGTTTCCTCCTGGTGCCAAAAGGCATGTGAAGAGTGTAAGCTGATGTTGTAAATACTGAAAATGAGTGTACTGTAAAGAATGTTCTACTGCAACTGTGTATATGTATACACTAGTACCCCGAATAACGTTATGACTTGGTTCCACAAGTCCCGTCGTTATCCGGTTTTTAACGTTGTACGATACATTGAACACACAATGTTAAAAAAAGCCCTGTTTCCCTGGAGGCTGCAGGAAGCGAGAACGTCGGGATTTGAATCCTGACATTTTGGCTTGCTGCTGCCTCCAGGGAGGTGGGGGAACTTTGGAAACAGCTTGGATCGGGTCTGCCCACCTCCCTGGACCCGGCGGGGGGGGGGGGTGTCAAAGACCCCAAAATTGGTAAAAAAAACGTCCGTTTTTTTTTTACCAATTTTGGGGTTTCTGACCCCCCCGCCGGGTCCAGGGAGGTGGGCAGACCTGATCCAAGGTGTTTCTGGGCTTCCCCGACGTCCTGAGCCAGTGCAGCAAGCCAGAATGTCAGAGTTCGAATCCCGACATTCTGGCTTGCTGCACTGGCTCAGGACGTCGGGGAAGCCCAGAAACACCTTGGATCGGGTCCCCACACCTCCCTGGACCCAGCGGGGGGGGGGGGGGGGTCAGACACCCCAAAATTGGTAAAAAAAATGGACGGTTTTTTTAACCAATTTTGGGGGCTCTGACCCCCCCGCCGGGTCCAGGGAGGTGTGGGGACCCGCTCCAAGCTGTTTCCAAAGTTCTCCCACCTCCCTGGAGGCTGCAGCAAGGCAAAATGTCAGGCTTCGAATCCCGACGTTCTGGCTTCCTGCAGCATAAAAGAGGGTGGGGGAAGTTCAAAATTAGCGCGCATCAGCTCTAGGGAGGTCGGGCGACCCGATGCGCGCTAATTTTGAACTTCCCCCACCCTCTTTTATGCTGCAGCAAGCCAGAACGTCGGGATTCGAATCCTGACATTTTGCCTTGCTGCAGCCTCCAGGGAGGTGGGAGAACTTTGGAAACAGCTTGGAGCGGGTCCCCACACTTCCCTGGACCCGGCGGGCGGGTCAGAGCCCCCAAAATTGGTAAAAAAAAAACGGACTTTTTTTTACCAATTTTGGGGTTTCTGACCCCCCCGCTGGGTCCAGGGAGGTGTGGGGACCCGATCCAAGGTGTTTCTGGGCTTCCCCTACGTCCTGAGCCAGTGCAGCAAGCCACAATGTCAGGATTCGAACTCTGACATTCTGGCTTGCTGCACTGGCTCAGGACGTCGGGGAAGCCCAGAAACACCTCCAGAGAGATCAGAGGAGCCGATCTACAGCTGCAGGGTGGCTGGGGAAGCTGACGGGGACTCCCTGTCGGCTTCCCTAGCCACCCGCCTATGCCTCCGCAGCTGTGGGGTGGCTGGGTAAGCCGATGGGGGAGCCCCCCGTCAGCTTTCCAGCCTCCCCACCCCTGCCTCCGTAGCTGCAGGGTGGCTGGGAAGCTGAACGGAGAACCCTGTTCAGCTTTCCACCCACCCTGCTGCTAAGAACAACTGTATCGTGTAACGTTAAAATCGCATTATTCGATTTTATGCGGTTTTAACGCTATATGATACTCGACGTTATGCGGTTTTAACGCTATATGATACTCGCGTTATACGGGGTATTACTGTATATTGCTTATGTATTCTGACCTGTACATTGCGGCATCCATCTTGTACAATAGGAGGAGCATGTTAGGACATTTTTCATTAGGGGGTATTGTACAAAGATTGCTGCCCAGTGGAATAGTACAACTTTAAGGCCCTCCATGTGTTCTGAACACAGGTGTCCATAATAGAGCCTCAACTGATTGCCAGGCTGTGCATGCTTGGTCCATGTGCTCCTGTAATAGCCCAGCTGTGGCTGATTAGAGAATCTGCCCAGCAACAGTAGGGTATAACTGTGGCCCTCTGGGAAGGGTCTATGGAGGAGGCTATTATTCTGGAGGAGATTATCTGTGAGGAGGTTGCTATTCTGATGGAGTCTATATACTGAGAAGGACTGAGACACTGAAGGAGGTGATGCTGTTGAAAGCTTTTCTTCAACTGAGAAGAAAGAACTGCTAAAGGATCACCAGGACTTTTTGAGTGCTCCTGGAGTTGGAGCCAACAGAGGACTCCAAGCTGTCTACCTACTGTGGGGCTTGGAGAGAGAGAGAGACTGTTGTATATAGTCCTGTGTATGTCTGTCTTCCCCTCACTGTAAGTAAAGCGCACCTTTCCACTGAAGGCATATGTGTGTGTGTTATTGCACTAAGGCTTTTGCTGCGTAAGAGCTTAAAAGTGCTACTATGCTATCCAGCCACACATATCGCTAGGGGAATCCCTGATATGGCCCATGGGCCATAGTTTGAGCTCCCCTGGTTTAAGCAGAGAAAATAGCTGCCTAAAATCTACCTCATCCTGTTGCAAAACAGATTGCAAGGCACATTTTGCTTCAGCTTCCGGTGCGGGAAACCATGTGATCGGCCCACTGAACCACGTGACCGGCCCATGGCCCAAAAAGTTTGGCCACCTCTGGCTTAGGGCCTCGAAGGGTCTTAATCCAGCCCCCGGTGGGTGGAAAGGGCTGTGTGTGGGGATGGCAGAAGGAAATCAGTCACAGTGTGGCTGAAGGAGAGAGGAACACCCCACCCACCCACTCTGCCCAGTGTTGTTGGCTGCTGGGGCCAATGGCCCCCACATCTGTGCCACAGATGTGGCGCAGGTTGACTGGGAGTCGGGACAGGGTTGCTTTCTGCTCCACTCAAGTGAGCGCCCACCCCTGGGCTGCGGCTACTGCTGCCCTTTAGATCAGGGGTGCCCAAACTTTTTGGGCCACGGGCCGATCATGTAGTTCAGGAAGCCAGTCACTAAGGCCCCGGGGCTCACGTGCAGCCCACGACGCCAATTCATCCGGCCCACGTACGGGCGCGTTTTACTTCCGCTTCCAGGAGCGACGAGGGCTTTGCGGGCCGGGTGAATTGGCGTCGGGGGCCGCACGTGAGCCCCCGGGGCCTTAGTTTGGGCGCCACTGCTTAAGATTGACCTGCATGCAGCTGGACTGCCAGGCAGCCTTTCGGTCCCTCTCACTTCAAAGTCCACATTGTTTAGAAATGTTCTTTGTACTATTGCAATGCGATACTTCGTAATTCTTTTCTAATCGTACTCTGCTCGTTGTGATGCTTTGTGCTTCTTTGTGAACCGCCCAGAAGCGCCCCGATGCGACACACAAGTTGAACAAACAAATAAAGCAAACAAACAAAAAGCCCCGCCCTGAAGCTCTTCCCTTAAGCCCCGCCCCTCCGAGTCCTGGGTGGGCGTGGCCTCGCTCCGACCTCGCCACGGACTACATTTCCCAGCATGCAACGCTCGGGAGAGGCGGCGGCGGCGGATCTTTTAGGAAGACAAGGTGGGGGTAGCGCTCTTTTCTTCTCCGCTGCCCTGGCCGACCTCGCAGGGTTGTCGTGGGCAGAGGGAGCCAGAACCCCGCGAAGCCTCCCAGGCAGGCGCAAGGCTTAGCTCTGCCCAGCTCGGGGGGGGGGCGGGGCTCGTGTGCACCCTCCGTCCTCCCCCAAGGTGGCAGGCGTGCACACGTGTGCATACATCAGGACACGGAAGTTTGGCGTCCTTCCCCCTGTGCCCCGGGTTCTGCGAGGCAGAAGAGAGATGGGGGGAGCAGAGGCCAGGGGAAGGATGAAGGGGAGGGGGGCTCCCAGCTCCCCGGACCAACCCCTCCTCTCATAGCCGGACACGGGGCGGGGTCAGAATCCGGACCTTCCTGGTGGCCAAACAGCTGACTGCAGGCTTGACCCCTTTCTGGCAGACCCCTTCCCCGCCCCCCGTCCAAGACTCCCTCTGGTTCCCCGCAGAGTCAATCCTTGAAAGCGCCCCCCTTTTGTTCCCTGGAACCCCCCCCCCCCACACACACACACCTGCCAGCCCCTCGATAACCACCTGTTGCCCCCCTTGCCCCCCTCCCTCGGGTGGTGGCCATCGATTCCTGCCCCTTCTGGAAAAAAGCCCCTCTGGGCTTGGCTCCCTCCAGGGTCATCCGTGGGTCTGTCTTTGCAGGCTCAGGGTCAGCCAGTGGCCGGGAGCTGATGGCCGGAGAGAGGGTGGAGTGGACGGTCATCGTCCTGACCTGCCAGCACAAGGACAGCGTCTTTGCCTTCCAGAAAGGTGGGTGGCACTCCCGGTGGCCCCTCCCCCCTGCCCAGAGACCCCGGCTGACCCTTCGGACCTCGGTTGGGGACAGGGTTAGGGTCCGATGAGGACCAGAAGAGCCGCTGAGGGCTGGCCAAGGACAGTCAGCCGTGCCCCCCTCCCAAAAGGAGATATTGTTGACTGGGAAGGAACCCCCTCTCAGGTGGGAGGGGGGAGTTGAAGCCAACCGGGAGCTGGGGGGGCCCTGCCGTGTTGTAGTCTGGCTCAGGGTGCCCTCTCCCTCTTTGGCTTCCTACGAAGCCCCTTCCTTCCTTCCTTCCTCCCTCCCTCCCTCTATCCATCAACTCTTCCTTATTTCCATCCATCAATCCATCCATCCTTTCCTCCTTCCCTTATTTCTCCATTTCCCCTTCCTTCCTCCCTCCCATCATCTACTTTTCCTTACTTCATTTCCTTCCTTCCTTGGTCCCCAGAGCTGGAGATCCGCCGGGATCGGGGCTCCTTGGGGCGACAGCCCATCCTGCTGACCGTGGAGGACCCCAAGGCCCAGGTGGGCAGCGGGGGGGCCACCCTCAATGCGCTCCTGGTGGCAGCAGAGCACCTCAGCGCCCGGAACGGATGCACGGTGAGGGTGCCTTTCCCCTTGCCCTTCCCTTCCCTTTTGGCTTGGGCGGGAGTCTTTCTCTCCTGGCTCAAGAGTGGGCCTCCCCCCCCAACACACCAACAGCCCTCTCTGCCGTGGGTCCTCAGGCAGGCACTACTTGTGGGGCGGCAGAGAGGCTCTTCCCACAACACAGCTCTGGTCATTGCCTTCTGCCCCCTCTGTGGTCCCCTTGCGGGGTGTGTGTGTGTCCCTCTCGGTGTGGGGCAAGGCCTCTCCCAGAATGGCCCACCTCTCGCGGCCTGCCTGCTCCCCCTGCACGTGAGGTCTGCCTGGCCCTCCTCCTTCCTGGCTCAGCCTCTGCCTCTCTCCGGCCTCCTCTTCTAGGTGGTCACCTCAGATGTTTTGCAGACCGCTTGGGTCCTCATCCTTCACATGGTGAGTTCTGGGATGGGGTTTGCCCAAGGAAGGGGGTGGGCCAGGCCAGGGTAGGAGGGCATGCCCCCCCCCTCCAGAAGGAGCCAGCCGGGAAAGAGAGAGAGAGAGAGAGAGAGAGAGAGAGAGAGAGAGAGAGAGAGAGAGAGAGAGAGAGAGAGTGTGTGTGTGTGTGTGTGTGTGTGTGTGTGTGTGTGTGTGTGTGTGTGCACGCTCCTTAATCTGGGAAGCCGGAGCTGGCCCTTCCCCATGGATTCTCCTGCTCTGGTCTCCATCCACCCATCCAGGGCCGGGACTTCTTCTTTGATGACTGCAGCCGTGCCTTCACCTGCCTCCCGTTGGAGGACCCGGAGGACCCTCTGGAGGCCCCAACCTGCAACCTGGACAGCCTGCTGGCCACCTTGACTCACCAGGTAACTCTGGCAGAGCCCCCCCTCCCTGTGGGTCTCTACCGTAAGGGTTCCTTGCGCAAGAGGAGGAATGAGCTGGGGGCTCTCAGGTCCCCCTTCCTTCCTTCCTTCCTTCCCTCCATCCTTTCCTTCCTTCCTTCCCTCCCTCCATCCTTTCCTTCCTTCCTTCCCTCCCTCCATCCTTTCTTCCTTCCTTTCCTCCCTCCATCCTTTCCTTCCTTCCTTCTTCTCCCACTGCCCACTGGGGAAGGTGCCTGATCCTGTCGGCTCCTGGGATGGGGTTTGGGGCACAGAAGGGCTGCCAGGCCCACCTCCGGGGGGGGCCCCCGCTCTGCCTGAAGGCTGACCCTTGGCCAGGGCTGCTGATCCCCCTCCTGCCCCCTCCATCCACAGGTGTGCCGGGGCTCCCCACCTGGGGTGTGGGTGGCCAGCACGGACATGCTCCTCTCTGTCCCAAGGGCCACAGGTATGTGGGTCAAGGGGGGGTGGGGGGGAGGAGGAGAGGAAGCTGCCTCCCTCGGATGCCTTGAGCTGCTCTAGACTTGAGTTTATTCCTGAGTCTTGTTGGCGCCTCGGGTGTCATCTCTGGGGGCGGTTGCGTTCCTTCGCGTTGCTTGCCCTTCCCTCGGAGGAACCTTCCTCACCGAGGGCTGAGGCTCCCCAGGCGAAGAGGCGCCCAGGGTGGCTTGTGAATGCTCCTCCTCTCCTGGCACAGCTTCCCACTGAAACCGGCCTCTTCCTCTTCCTCCTCCTCCTCCCTTCCCAGAGCTGGACTGGCGTGGGTTCCGAGGGGCCAGGGTCATTGCTCTGCCCGGGAGCCCTTCCTACGCCCGCCAGCACGGAGTCTACCTTGCCGACCCCCAGGTAGGTGTGCAGGGGAGCATGGCTTGTTTGGGTCCAAGGACCCAATTGCTTTGGAGCCCTGCCCTCAAGAGACCCTGCCCAGGGCCTGAGGGTCTCCCTGACATGCCATGGGGAGCGTGTGGCCCTGATTGAACTCTAGCTCCCATCATCCACAGCCAGTCATGGTGGACATGAGGGGTCACAGAAGCAGTCCTCTGGACCCACCAGAAGCGGCTCCCCCCCCCCCCCGACTGACAGGCCTCCAAAGCAGACGGTGGCCACGGCCACGTGTGACGCTCCTGAGTCCTCCACTCGTGGTTTCTCCTGCAGTGGAGGGGTGGGGGTCTGTGGGGCCAGAGACACCCCCTTCCCCACCCACCCCATGGCTCCCCCTCCTTGTTCGGTGCCTGGAAAGGAAGATCCTCACACTCCCGTTACGGGCGTCCCGGCCTGAGAACCGGCCCCACCCCCTAATTTGACCTGCAGGAGCAGCTCATTAGAGTGGTCTTTTTTGGGGGGGAGGGGGGAGTGTTGTGGAATTGATTTTTCTGTGTTTTGTGCCCCCCCAGGGGGTCGTGCAGGACATTCTGTACCAAAGTTCTTTGGAGCAGATCCAGCAGTGTCAGTTTCCGGATGGGAAGGTCCCACTGGTACGTATGGGTCACTGCTGGAGCAAGGGGTTCACCATCTCTTCTGTCTCCAGGTTCTCTCCCCCAAGCCAAGACCCCTTTGGGGGGGAGGATTCTGTCACAGAAGCATGGCTGGTTGCACATGTATTTATTTGTTTATTTGCTTATTTATTTATTTATTTGCTTACTTACTTGCTTGCTTACACCCAGCATTGCCCCCTCCCGCTCCCTGCCATGGAGAGTTTTATTAATAGGTAATAAAAGCACAAGAAACAAAGCCAGATAGCATAGAAAAATCCTTAATTTTCTGCCCCCAGAGTAAGGAGTTTCTTTCTCCCCCAAAGAAAATCAAAAGTCCCTCTGGGTTTGGTTTCCTTTATGGGGTGCCCCCCCCGACCCATGACCTGTGGGTGAAGGACCTGGCGGAGAGGGTCCTGCCTGGCATTGCCAGTGGAGTGGGTGCGGATCCTGCCCAGGGGAGACCCCACCCTTCCCCTGCTGTGTCTCCTGCAGGTGTGTGGCCTGGTCTTTTTCTCACCGGAGGCAGCCGAGCGCCTGCTGGCCACTCACGTTGTCCCCCCACTCGACGCCTGCACTTACCTGGGGCTGGACTCGGGCGCCCCCGCCCTCCAGGTGAGGCCCTGTGGAGGGGGGGGGAGGCCCAGGGAGAAGCCAAGCCACACCTGGGGGCATTGACAGAGGCCTGGCTGGCCCTCTAGTTCCATAGCTTTCCTCTTCACCCTCTTCCTCATTCCCTCCCAGCTCTCGCTCTTCCTGGACATCCTGCTCTGCATGGCCCAGGGAGTCCGCAAAGAGGCCTTTGTGAGCGGGCAGAGCCCTGAGGTGGGCCGCGGAGAGGCCACGGAGGTGGGAACCACGAGGAGGAAGAGCGCCCGGTCCGTGCTGTGGAAGGCTCTCCGGACGGTGCCCCTCACCATGGGTGACATAGCTAGCGCCCCTTGAGACTCCCTCCGTAGGGCCCTGATGGGGTGTTGTGTGCAGGGAGGGGAGGAGCTGGCCCCCCCGCCCCTCTCCTGGGGTGGAAGCCCACCCGAGAAGGGCTGGAGGGGCATCTCCGTCCCTTCCTTCAGTGCTGCCTGATGGCGGGAGGGACGGAGGGAGGGGAGGCTTTTGTGCCTTTCCTGTTGGCACGGGAGGAATGCCTGGTGTGGGGCAGGGCAGAGACCCCCCCCTCCAGATTTGGCCTCCCCAACCGGGGGGGGGGGACGACGACCTGCTTGTTCCTCTTGGGCCAGGCTTTGCCTTCCAAGCCTTCACCTCCTTCCTCCTCCTCCTCCTCCTCAGTGTACATCCCAGGGGGTTCCTATGACTACATGAGTCCCTCTGCCAGCGACCACCTCGGCCACCTGCTGCCCCACGGGGCCTCTGGCCACGCCGCCTCCTTCCGCAAAGTGGCCCATTCCCAGGTGGACGTAAGTATGGGCAGAGCCAAGCGGGCCACGGCTGGGAGTCAATCCTTCTCTCTCTCTCTTTTCTGACTTCCCTCTGCTCTGGTGCCTTCGGGGTGGGCCAGATACTGACCCCTCTGCCTGCCTGCCATTCTGGCCCCAAGAGGCCTCACAGGAATGGCCTCCCTCTCGACCTGTTGTGCAGATCAAGTGGGTGAGAGTGGGTGAAGGAAAGGCAGGACGGGAAGGGGCCGGGACCCCCACCCCCAAGAGAACTCCACTGGCCCCCGGGAGGTGCCCTGCTGGGGTTGCCCTGGGGCCTTTTCTGCCACCCCTCCCCCGCAGTGACTTCTGCTTCTCTTGCCATCAGGAGCCTCACCTGCTGGACGAAGGTTGTTCGGTCACCAACAGCCTCCTGGAAGGGGCCGTAGAGGTTGGGCCGGGGAGCGCCATCCAGCACTGCGCCTTGAAGGTGGGCTCAGCCTCCCCCCTTCGGGCTCCAGAGTCACGGCGCCTTGGGTGGGATGGGAGAAATATCAAGAGAGAGAGAGAGAGAGAGACACACACACCAGAGTTTGCATGCGGGACTTGGGCCGGATCAGGGCCACGGCAGAGAACAGTGTCAAGAGAAGGGTGAGGCCCCAGGCTGGCCGAGGCAGATACACAGGCGCTTCCAGGGCACCCCTCTCTCTCTCTGCCCCCCGGCTGGGTCCGTTGGACAAAAGCCTGTCCGGCCTGGCTCTGGTCTCCTCCGTGGCACTGGACATGGCCTCTCCCTCCTTCCCCCCTCCCTGCCTGTCCTGCCAATGAGAGGAACTTCACTCCTTTTCCCCTTCGCCTCTCCTGATATATAGCACCAGGTCTGAGAATCCTCATCTTTGGCTCACGAAAGTCTCCTAAGAGACGCCTGCTGTAAGACACACATGCGTGCGCACACATGTGAAGGGCAGATCATGGCGGGTGGGGAGGCAGGGGAGGACTGCCTTGCGGGCAGCTTTCCAGGAGGGTCTATGGGGCGCCTGCCCTTCCTTCTCCCCCCCACCCCCCGCAGGGCCCCCTGGAGATCGGCTCCGGCTGCCTCCTCACTGGGCTGGACGTGGCCTCTTCCGTGGCTCTCCGGAGCTGCCCACTTCAGGATGTGGTGCTTCAGGGTCATGCCATCCGCCTAAGGGGTGTCCGCTGCCAAGTCTTCACCTTGAGCGGGCGCCATGACCACTGGCAGGTACGTGCCAAAGAGGGGGGGATGGGGGGAGGGGATAGGAATGGGGGGGTTCAAGATGGACTGGAGAAGGTCTGAAGGAGCACATGCTCCACACCTTCCACACTTACCCTCTCTGTCTCGGGGGGGGGGTCGGTCCTAAGAAAGTGGACCATGAAACCTTGCGATTTGTAAATACAGCATCATCACTGCCTCCTCGTTTGTTCTCCAGTGTCCTTTGTTATTGTGCTTTTAACGGCCCGTGTTTCCAACCTTTTCTGGGCTGCCCTTTTTGTCTCCCTCTCCTGGGAGAAAAGGGGGTCAAAGAAGGGAGACCCCCCCCAACGCCCCCCCTCTTTAGCCTTCCTTCTTCTCTCCCCAGAGTCCAGCAGAGGGAAACGGCACTTACCTGAACCAGCCGTGGGAAGCCTTGTTCCTCAGGACTGGCTTACGGTGGGTGCGCGGCCGGACCCCCCCCCTCTGGGTTTCCCCTGTGTGGATTGACCCACCCTCAGCCATTCCCCCTTCCCTTTCCTTCTTGAGCAGGAGTGAAGACCTGTGGGGCTCCGAGACCCCTTCCGGCCACCGCTGCCTGCTGAATGCCCGCCTCTTCCCTGTGCTCCACCCCTCGGAGCCCCTGGGGCTGGGGGACATTTTGTGGCTCTCGGGGGCCCCAGAGGCCGGGCGGCTGCAGCGCTGGCGCGGCACATGGCGCATGTCCTGGAAGGAGCTGCGGGGCTGCCTGGACCAGGAGGCGGCGCTGGCCTCCCGCCGGGCCCTCTTCTTCCGGCAGGGCCAGAGCAAGGTCCGGAGGGTCCTGGAGGGGCACGAGGGCTGCAGCCTCCTGCCAATGCTCCGTTCGGCGGCCCTGGAGGGGCACCACGAGGACGTGCTGGACACGCTGGACCAGGGTAAGCAGAGCCAGAAGCCCCCCCCCCCCGGAAGCCAACATGCCCTGGAACGTGGAGTTGGCATGGCTGCGTCGGGGGGGGGCAGCAAACAGTCCCACCCCCACAGCTGCTAATAAGAGAACCTTGCAGCTGCACGGCAAAGTGGTGCAGGTCTTATTTAGGCAATTTCAGTCTGAATGCAAGCCCCCCCCCCCAGTTCTCCCCCTTTTTTAGCCCAGCTAATAAACACACTTGGACTAGATACATGAGAGAAAGAAAATTAGCATTGACTCACAAAAATGATGGTCAGAAGCTACATGTGCTCAGGAGTCCTGGCAAAGTTGTTTTAGAAAGAACATGTGGCTTGGAAGTCGGAGGTGCTCAAAATGACATCTTTCCTTTTCCAAAGGCAGAGAAAGCAAGAGAGAGAGAGAGAGAGAGAAGGCCAGAACAAAACCAAAGCCTTAACACATTCAAATAGGGCCAGGCGGGAAACAACCTTTTCAGTTGTAATTCGAGGCAAACAATGCAAAACAACTTCCTTTAGCTCAAGCTAGTCTTTCCAGTTTCTCTGGTCACTGGATGCTGGGGTTGCTCTAGAGACCCCTCAACACATCTCCCCTCTGCCCCCCTTGTGGTTCAAATGGGGGGGGGGCAGATGCAAGGAAATGCACCGGACGGGACTTTTGCTTCCCCACTGATGTGAGTTGACTGGGAGTTGCCAGCCGTGACCCTGCCATTTCCTCCCTGACCTACAGTAGCATCGAGTGCCCAGGACCCCGGAGTGGCCGCCCGGGCCTTGGCTTGCATCGCTGACCTGCTGGGCTGCCTGGCCCGAGAGGAAGGGGGCCTCCGGAGTGGCCCTGCGGCCAACCCTGCCTGGCTGCCGGCCTTCCAGCACCTGGAGAAAGGGAGGCTTGCCGAGGGAGTCCAGGCCCTGGCCCTGGAGAGGAAGAAGTGGATGCACAGGTAGAGGGGATGAGGGCCACACCGCCACATCCAGAGCTTGGGCCGCCTGGGTTCTTTGCGGGCCACGTGGGAGGTCTGTCCCTTCTGACCCCCCTTCCTGAAAGAGACCCAGAGTGGACGTTCTGCTTGACCCATAGCCCCTGCCTCTCAGGGGTGGCCAAACATTTCAAGCCACAGGCAGGTCACATGATTCAGGGGGCGGTCACTATGGAATGTGGGCCAGATCCAGCCCCCAAAGCCAATTCATCCGACCCGTAACGCCCTTGTTACTCCCGTATGGGCACGTTTAACTTCCCCTTCCTGTAGCGATGAGGATGTTGCAGGCCACAAACCATGGCTGTCCTCCCTCCGTTGTGCTTCTTGTAGGCCGGTGCTGCTGGTCCGGGCCGCCCGGCACTACGAGGGCGCGGAGCAGATCCTCATCCGGCAGGCGGTGAAGTCTTCCTGCCAGTTCATCTGCCTCCAACCAGCCAAGCTGCCTCCTCTGGGCTGTTGGGTGCAGGTCGCATGCCCGGCCAGGATCGACCTCTCAGGTGTGTGTGTGTGTGTGTGGGGGGGGGGGTCAGGGACCCCAAGGGGGGGGGGGTCCTAAGGCACTTGGGTCAGGGTGACTGGGGTGTGTGAGATCAGTTGTGCCTTCCTCCTTTGGGAATCTACTTTGGGGCGTCCTGATGGCTCTCCACAGGTGGCTGGACTGACACCCCCCCAATCACCTACGAACACGGGGGCGTGGTGGTGGATGTGGCTGTCCTGGTGGACGGCCGGAGGCCCATCGGGGCCCGTGCCCGGCGCATTGCGGAGCCCGAGCTGCGCCTGGTCAGCACCAGCGGAGGAGGGCTGGAGGGGGAGGTGGCCGTGGAGCTCCTCTGCCAACGCCTGGACGACTTGGGCGACTTCTGCCAACCTCACGCCCCGGGTGAGCCTCTGGGGCGGGGCAGGCTGGGGAGGGGGTGGAGCCACGGATGGCCCACGGCCTGTGCCTCTGTGGCCCCGTCATTCCCATCTTCTTGTGGGGGGGGGGAGTGTCTTGCACCCAGGCCCCCTTTGTGGCTCCTTCTGCAGGAGGTGGGGGGCAGCCCCCCCTCCATTCCCTGCCTCTCCCAAAGCTCTCCCTCCCTGCCAGGTGCCCTGCTGAAGGCAGCCTTTGTCTGCACCCACATTGTGGACCTGGATTCTGCAAAACCCTTGGAGGAGCAGCTGGGGGGACGTTTCGGAGGGGGCTTTGAGCTCCACACCTGGTCCCACCTGCCCCACGGCTCAGGGCTGGGTACGTGCCTGTGTCCCCCCCCCCTTTCTCTGCCTGGCGTTGGGTCTGTGTCTATTGGGGACACGGGTCAGACTCTGCTCTTCTGATGTCCGGAGAGAGACGGAGTCCTGCTGCTCCTGCGCCGTGTTCCCTCCTCTTGCCCTCCTGGCTTGCTGTGATGGAGCTCTGGAGGGCCTTCCACAGAGGGGTGCGGGGAACATCAGGGCCCTCTTTGGGGGTCCCTGGCTGATAGTATCAGTGGTCCCCTTTCCCAGGCACCAGTAGCATCCTGGCCGGTGCTGTGATGGCCGCACTCTACCGGGCCTCCGGCCGCTCTGCCAGCGTGGAGTCCCTCATCCACGCCGTGCTCTACCTGGAGCAGGTTCTCACCACAGGTAAGCGCTTCCTTAACCCCAACACACCCAGAGCAAGGGTCCCTCCTGCCTTGCTGACGTTTGTGCCCTTGCAGGTGGGGGCTGGCAGGACCAGGTGGGCGGCTTGGTCCCTGGCCTGAAGGTGGGCCGCTCGGCTGCCCGGCTGCCCCTCCAGGTGGAGGTGGAGTCCCTGGTCGTCCCGGAGGGCTTCATTCGCACTCTGAACCAGCACCTCCTCCTCCTCTACACCGGGAAGACCCGCCTGGCCCGCAACCTCCTCCAGGTACACACGGCCATCGGGTGGGTGGAAGGGGAGCGCATGAGCATGTGTGTGACCATGCCAGGGGGCTCCACCAGGGTGGGTGTGAGAGAGTGGCCACGCTCGTCCTCCAATCGTCCTGACGGCCGAGCACCTTTGCCACCCTCGGGGCTCGAACCTTTGGAGATCCCGAGGGCTCCCCTGGTGGAAGGAGGACCTGATACTCAGGGGGGGGGGTGTCTTTGTGTGTCCCCATCTCCACCCCTCCATTAAAGCAGGACAGCTAGCCCCACAAGCCACATCTTGGGCCCAGATGGGTCCAGGGGCAATGAAGGGGGGGGGGCAGCTCACCCTGCAGAGGTCTGTCTGGCACCAGGAGGGTGGCTGGTGGAGATGGGCTACAGGAGGAAGGAACCAAGCCATGGGCTGGCTAGGAAGAGCGCGGTGGGGCGGGGCTTCCCCTCCACCGTGGCCTTTCTTCCCAGGACGTTCTCAGGAACTGGTATGCCAGGCTGCCTGCCATTGTGCAGAATGCCGAGGCTCTCGTGGAGAATGCCGAAGCTTGCGCCGAGGCCCTCCGGCAAGGTAGGGATGGCCCCCTCCTTTAGCCCGCCAGGGGGCCCATGGCCATGGTGTGGCTTCTTGGGCATCAGCGGGAGGGGAGGGGGGAGGCTGGGCTGCTCGTCGGCTCCCCAGGGGAGTCCTGAGGCCGCGTTAGACGCCTGGGGCAGCCGTGAGGGTCTCCTCCTCCTGCCTCCTCCTTGCCCAGGCCGCCTGGCGCTCGTGGGCAGCTGCTTGAGCCGCTACTGGCTGCAGAAGAAGCAGATGGCCCCCGGATGCGAACCCCTGGCCGTCCGGCGCATGATGGAAGTGCTGGAGCCCCACGTATATGGGCAGAGCCTGGCCGGGGCCGGAGGGGGAGGGTTCCTCTGCCTCTTGACCAAGGAGCCCCGGAAGGGGGAGGACCTGCGCAGGATCCTGGCCCAAGCAGAGGTGAGAGCGACTGACCGGTTCCCCCACCCACCCTTTGCGATCTTGGCCAGTCCCTCTCCACCTCCACTGCCCCCTCCCAGCCTGTCTGTGGACTTTGGGGGTGGGGGGTAATGGGCGCTGTGAAGGAAGCTGCCTGCCCTGCTTGCGTCTTGGGTGGAGAGGGGGATGGACCAAGAATGACCCCCCCACCCCCCCACTGAAGGTCCACTCTACTGTTCCCACCTCCCTGCCTGGGCCTCTTCCAGGGCTTGGGGAACTTCAGCCTCCACACGGTGGAGGTGGACACAGCCGGCTTCCAGGTGGAACTGTTGGGGGAAGGCACCCCCCAAGAGGAAGAGGAGCGCCCCAGAGACCCCTGGTGACCCCTCCTAGTGGACGGCAGCCCATGGCCCTGGCCACGGAAACAGGCGACGGCCAGCCCTGGATGTGGACACAGATGCCTCCTCAGACGGCTGGGAGGAGAGTCCTTGCCAGAGACCACCCCATTTTGCCCAGGGGTCAACCACCGGCAGGAGGGGGGAGGCCCCCTCCAAGTCACCTCTCATTTTTTTATTTGGGGGGGGGGTGTCTGGAGACCTTTTGTGCCTGATTGAAGTTGAGCCTCTTTTCCAAATGAAAAAACATGAAAGCCAACGCAAGGGGGAGCAGGCGGTCGTTCTTTCAGCAGCCAGGCAGGAGGGGCCACAAAGCCCCCCTTGCCATGCCCCCCCAAAGGGTTTAGGTGGGCTCCCCACTTTTTTGGGGGCGAGGGCAGTTCTGGGCTGGAGCCATTCGCCTGTCCAAGGGGGGGGCATTTCCTGAGGGCCAACTTCCATCCATCCAGGGAGCAAGATCACGTGGGTGTATCTGAAGGGGGGGGGGTTTGCATCAGCCCAGCCCTGTTGAGGGAGGGGGCTCAGCTCATTATGCCAAGCCCAGAGTGGCGGCCGGGGGGGGGAGGGGGAGAGTCTGCTTTCCTCTCATCTAGCACATGGGGGGGGGAATGGGACAGACAGACACCAGACAGATTTCCTCTCCTGTAGAAAGCGAAGCGCCAAAGGCACCCCACCCCACACTCCCTTCCTTCATACTGGAGGGTTCCCCGGGGGGGGGGGGGGTCAGAAATGTCTTCCCCATTTCTCTATACAGGGGCTGACAAGACAAATGCCCCACTGTGAAGGGTGCCTCCTGTTGTCCGGGAAGAGTGGGCAGCTGTTGGGGGAGAATTTCCCTTTGTCCTCTTGGCACCCCACGGGAGCATCTCTGCCCTAGGCACCCCCACCAGTCCTTTAAGAAGTGCCCCAACTGGCACCTGGAGTGGCCGGCCCGGCACTGGGGTTTTGCCTGAGCCGGTGGGGCTGGGAGGGCCAGGCGAAGGGCACACGCGGTCAGGGAGGCAAGGAGGCCAAAGTCCAGCCCAAAGGTCTCTTTAATCTTCTTACCCTGGAGCAGGGGTGCCCAAACGACGGCCTGTGGGTTGGATCTGGCCCCCGATTCATCCGGCCCACACCACACTTGTCAACTCCTGGAAGCAGAAATAAAACAAACACATACGGACGTGTTTTACTTCCGCTTCCAGGAGTGATGAGGGCAGTGTGGGCCGGATGGATTGGTTTTGGGGGCCGTATTTGGCCCATGGCCCATTGTTTGAGCACCCTTGTCCTGAAGGAAAGGTCCTGACCAGCAGGGAAAGGATGCCACTGCCCCAAAGAGATGCTGCTACAGGCGCAGGCGCTTGATGTCTTCGCTGCGGAAATCCATCCTGAGGGCCAGCACCTGGCGGACTTCGGCCGGGGTCAGGCGCCATGTCAGCGGGCCAGAGTTTGGCCCCCAGTAGTCCAAGATCTCTGTGACCTACAAGGAAGGGGGAGGCAAAGCTACACAACGGTTGCACGCCACCCGCGAAGGAGGTCAGGGGCTGCCCTGGCACTGACGGTGCTCACATGCCGTGCTGCTGCTGAGCGCCACAAGGGAGGAGATGGACTGACAGTTTGGCTGGGACGCCCCTCCAGCCAGCACGCCCGAGGCCAGCGGCCTCACCAGGCAGCCGAACTGCCAGGGCTCCAGCTGCCAACGGCCGTGGGCCCCCCCTGGCTGCCCCCCCTCACCCCTGGGCACCAAAGAGCAAAGGCCTGCCCACCCTTTCCAGGTTGAGAATGGTGGCCATCTGGGAGAGCCGTGCAAACTTGTCCCGGATGGTCCAGGTGGTGACGGTCGTCAGGTAGGCGATGAGGGAGCGCAGCTCTTTGTCAAACTGGAGCCCACCCAGCTGAGGAGAGAAAAGGGGGGAGGGGAGGAGGCGACGGTCAACCCTGGAAGGCCAGGCCATGGAGAAAAGGAAGGGCAAGGCAAAGCCACCCAGCCTGCCCACCCACCTGCCCATCGGCTGCCTGCCTGCGTTTGGCCCTCTGTCCCAAGGCGGCCGAAGGAGGGGCCCTCCTTACCCGGCTGAAGGTGGACTTGAGCACCACCTTCTCCAGTTCCACCGCGATGAGGCTGGTCATCAGGCTGGAGAGGCTGTCATAGATGACGGGCGAGAGGCCTGCCTGTGGGCCGGAGGGAGGGAGAACATCCCGCTCAGGAAATGCAGGGATGCTCCAGGGGGAGGGGAGGGGGATGCGTCCCACCCCAAGTGGTCACTGGTGGCTCCCTTCTGAGATGGGCCGGGCTCTCACTCCCCACCCCCCATTTGACCCTTTCAACAAAGGGGCTTCAGGGGACTGAACTGGGGGGGGCACCCACATTCTCTGGCTCCCAAATGGGGTCTCCTTTCCTCGTTCACACCAGGGCTCAAGGAAACCTGTGCAGCGAGCCCTCCTTCCCTCCACAGCCCCGGGGACGGGGGGGCGGCAGCTTTCGGCCATGCCATTTGCCTGGAGAGCAGCAGAACTGCCCCCCCCCCATAAGCTGCCAGCCAGAGAAGGCCCTTGCAAAGCAGCTCCTAGAGCCCAGCGGTGCCTAGAGCCCGGCGGGCTGAGTTCTTGACCTGCAGGAACCTTCCCAAAGGAGCCGCCACAGACCGGCCCGCAGGGGCTTCAAAGACAACCCCCCCACCCGCCCCTCGGGACTCCCCAAGGCGCACCTTGAACTCAGCCATCTGCTGCTCCAGGTTGAGGATGAACTGCTGCACCCAAGGGTCGTTGGCTTCGTAGTCGTTGAACTCTTCCTGGCGTGGGAGGAGGCAGGTCAGCCACCGAGGCTTTCGGACCAAGCCAGCCCCCCCCCCCGACCCCAACAAACACACCCCAGTTAGAGTGCGCAGAAACGCAGGTTCATTCGGGGTCATCCCCTGCCTGCCGGACTCACTTCCTCGATGTTATGGGAGACGGACAGGAAGAGGTTGATCCAGGGCTTCACTTGGGGCTTGATGGCAGAGGTGGTCAGCTCGTTCAGGCCTTCCTGGGGGGGGGGAGGGAGGGAGAAAGGTCACGGCGCCCACTTGCCGGTACAGTGGCCTCTGGTCTCGTGTGAGTGCCCAGACGGGGGCCGTAACTCCATGACACACACAAGCTGTGGAGGAGTGGGTGGCCTATGGGGAAGGGGAACTTTTCAAACCAGTTAAGAGTGCTGGGCTAGGACTATGGAGGCCTGGGTCTAAAACCCCCCCCCCATCCTCCTCCCTGGGTGACTCTGGCTCTCCATCCCACACCCAGCCATGCCCAAAGAGGTCCCTTTCTGCCCCGTCTCAGGCCTTTGGGACACAGGATGATCCCAGCCTGGCTGCTTCCTAGAACAGCTGAGGGAAAATCCCACCCGGAACACCAGAGGGGAAACACGCGTGGGGACCCTCTGCCCTGCTGAGGGGACGGACGGGGGCAAATGCTCACCTGTAGCAGATCTCGGAACTTGTTGGAGACGCCCGTCATGTCTGAGAGGCAGCTGTCGAGCTTGGCCTGGGCCTGCTCCCCTCCGAACCCCTGGCTGAGCAGCTTTGCGCAGTCGCCCTGCCAGGAAACCCAGAACCCAGTGAGGATAGGACGGGAGGCCCCTCCGGCATGGGGCTGGCCTCTGGGCAGAAGCAGGGGTAGTGGTGGATGCCTTCTCCCTGCAGGGAGGGGGCGGCGACATGGGGCTTCTTCCTCTGTCAAAGGGTGCCCCATCTGCCCTCTTCCCCTGCTGGTCATTCAGAATCGGACCTCACGAACAGGCAGAAAGAGACCCGCCTGGAAGGTTAGAGACGCAGCAAAAGAAAGCAGGGCTGGTGGCCTTGGGATGCAATGTCTGCCGAGATGAGGATTTGAGTCCAGTGAGGGCAGAAAGGAGGAGGAGAGGGGCCAGGCCAAGACGGAAGGGGCAGGAATCCGGAGCACCCCAGGGGCCGGTCTTTCAACCAGGTGTGTGTGTGTGTTTGGAAAAGGGTACCTCCAGGGTCTTCTTTAAGGTCAGGATGTTCTCACTGCAGACTTCCACGTTGTTCAATGTCACCTGAAGAAGGGGGGAGGGGAGGGGAGGGGGATTAGAATTCCCTGCAGCTTTTGCCTCCTGAAAGTCAGAGTGCCTGGATCTACGTAGCACCATCAGGTCCGGCCTGGAGGTGGAGGGAGAGGCGGAAGCCCTTCTGCCGGGCGAGTCCAGCCATGGAGCCGAAGGGCTCTTCTCTTCAGCAGAAGGACCAGGGCGAGGAAGGGCTGACAAGGGAGGGTCTCCCTCTTGCCCTTTTACAGGCCCCTCCCTCCCTCCGGGCTGCTATGAGCCTTCCCTCCTCCTCCTCCTCCCCAGATGCCACTGAGGGAGATCCAGGACCTCACCAGGAAGGACTGCTTGGCCTCGTCCATGCTCTCGATGCCTTTGGTGTCCAGCTTGCCCTGCTGGAAGCTGCTGTGCACCATGCTCACGGCGCTGGTGACGCCCCTCTGGAAGTCCTGGAAGGTGGTGGCCGGGAAGCCCAGTCGGAGCTTGTTGCAGAGAACCTCCCTGCAGAAGGAGGCCGGGGGGGGGGGGGAGAGAGGAGAACCTGGGTGGGAACATCGGCCTCCTCCTGCTCAAGGCAAGCCCTGCCTAGATGACAAACACACACAAACGTGCACATGTGCCTCCCATCCTCCACCCAGAGTGGCACAGCTGGCCGCCTGCCATGGATCCAGGAGGACAAAACCCCGTCCCAAGAAAGAGCACTGGCAGCCAAAACACTGTGAACTTGGTCCAGATAGGGACCAAGGTTGAGTCAGCCTCTTCCATCTTTTCGAAGTGGGTAAAATCAGGACCCAGCCGTGTTGAGGGCAAAAACGCCAATTACCTCTTAGACCTACCCAGAGAGAGCACACAAAGGGCCATGGGGCAGGTATAGACGTGGCATTGCTATTTCCATGCCCTTGTTAAACAGAACAGCGTCCTAACGATGCGCTCTTTCCCACGCCTATTTCTGCCCCTCCGTTCTAAAGGTCTTCTCCGTGGTCTCTTGTGACTCCACGGACACGCAGTAAAGCCATTTGTGGGGATTCACAAAGACCACAAAGAAGAAGAGCAGCTACAGACAAGCAAACCTGCCCTGGCGGCAGAGGAGTTAAACTGCTGTACTGCAGCCAAAAAGTTACGAGTTCGATCCCGATGGGGACTCAAGACTGACTCGGCCTCTTCCATCCTTCCGTGGTGGGTTAAATGAGCCCCCGGTATGTTAATGAGGGCACAATGTGAGTTCCCTGTTGGCGTGGCCTCCCTCCCCCTCCCCCTCCCGCTACCTGAAGTCTGACTCCAGCTCGGTGTTGGCATGGTTGATCATGGCGCAGAGGCAGTCGATGCTGGAGCTGGAGAGGGCCCTCCCGATGCACTTCTTCACAATGTAGAAGACGTCGTCCACCACGCTGGAGGTCAGCTGGCCCTTCTCGCACGAGTCCATGGCCACGGCCTGGCCCCAAAAGGAGGAGCACCGCAGAGAGAGACGCCCAGGTGAGGTCAGATGGATGGATCGGGTCCCGGCCGGCTCTGGGAAGCTACCTGAAGATTGGGCAGCCTGCCCTGTGCCCAGGGGGGTTGGCCACACTTTGGCCCCCCACCACCACCAGAGCCAAAGGAGGGGAGACCGCTTCTCTGGTGGAAAATGCCAAAGGCATCCCACCAACACCACAATCCTCGTTGGGCTCCACATCGTGTGGCCTCCAGTAGGAAGGTCAAAGGCCAGAGGCCTCAAACATGTCCCAAAGGCACTCCTGCCTCCTCCCCACCCCCCAGCCTCACGGGACAGCCAGGCAGGGACAGCCAGGAAGGAAGGAAGGCAGGAAGGAAGGAAGGAAGGAAGGAAGGAAGGAAAGAAAGAAAGGAGGGAGGGAAGGAAAGAAAGAAAAAAGGAAGGGAAGAAAGAAAAAGAGAAAGAAGGAAGGAAGGAAGCTGTCATCCTGCAGCTGAGCGCACCTTGTTGACCGTCTCGCGCATGAAGTAGTCCTCCATGGGGATGTAGTAGCCGATCAGCTCCTGCATGGCGCAGCTCAGGAGGCAGTGGCGCAGCAGCTTCTCCAGGCACTTCTGATGCTCTAAGAAGCAGAGAAGCAGGACATGCGCCCAAGGTGAAGCAGGACAGACCAGGCAAGAGGCAGTGGGAGGGGCCCACTTCCAGCACTCAGGACCCCCAGAGCCCTCTAACCACTTCCTGCCATTCGGAAGAAGGAAGGGGGGGGGAGAGAAGGATAACCCCCCTCCCTTTTCCCCAAAACAGACAGAGCAGGGAGTCTGCTCTCAGCACAGCGGCTTCCATGCGGCCGAGGCACACACTTGCTTGAGGGCTGTGTTAACACCCCTTCACGCTTGAGCCAAGGGGACCCAGACGGGGCTGTCAGGGAACAGCTACAGCTTTATTCCTGCTCCTGCAAGGCTTTAAAGCTTAGGGCAGGGGTTGCCCAAACTACAGCCTGCAGGCCAGATCTGGCCCCCAATGGCAAGTCATGGTGAGTGGGGCGGCATAGAAGTTTGAATAAATAACCATCACCCCTGGAAGCAGAAGTAAAATGCACCCCTATGGGCACGTTTTACTTCTGTTTCCAGGAGGAGGGTGGCGGGGGCCGAATGAATTGCCATTGGGGGCCAGATCTGGCCAACAGGCCATTGTTTGGGCCCTCCTGGTATAAGCAGAGAAAATGGCCGCTTAAAAATCTATCTCATCCTGTTGCAAAACACACATTGTAAGGCGCGTTTTACTTCCGCTTCCGGTTGGAATAGCCCTGTGACCAGCCTGCTGAACCCCATGACCGGCCCACGCCCTGAAAAGTTGGGGGGGGGGCTGGCTTAGGAGGAGGAGACTAAGTTGGGATGACTCGACCCTCTCCACTCCTTCAGGTTGGCCCTGGATCCCACCCTACCCCACGATATTCCGGGCACCCTTGCCCTACAACCCCTGGAAGAGACCCACAGCCTTCAGCAGAGGAAGACGCCTGATCCCCAACAGGGCTGAGCCTCAGCCCCACTCAGTCCCCATCCAGGTCCTGCCCAGTGCGTGCGCACACACACACCCTCCCAAGGCCAGCCTGTGCTGCAAAACCCCATGCGCAGCCCACCTTGCTTCGCCTCCTCTGAGGCCAGAGAATCAGCCACCTCGAAATCGGATGTGATGCGTCTCCTTAGGAACCTCAGGTAGAGCTCGCTCCGGGCGTTCATCAGGGTGACCTCCGTTAAAACGGGGTCCAGCTCCCTAGGGAAGCAGAGCCGGGGGCGGGGTGGGCCGTGAGTGGGGCAAAATGACCCCTGGCCCATTGCAGAGAGGAACAGACACAGAGACACACGCACAGAGCGGGCTATTGGGAGCATCTTCCCTTTGGGCCACATGAAAGCGTAACCCTTACAACGAAGACGGGCTTCGAACACCTCTGGCCAGGGAAACAGCAGTTCAGGAAGAAGATTCCTTGGAGGGCCCGTGGCCTAAAAGGGAGGCCCCCGGTTTGCCCACGGGGAAAGGGCCCCTCCCCCTGTTGCTGTAACCGTCCCACCCTGACTAGCATGGAATGTGACCGGTTTCACAGGTCCTCCTACCTCGGCTCAATCTTCTCCACAGCCGAGTTCCTCATCGTGCTGTTCTGAACGTGCTGGAACTGCAAGCAGAGAAGTGGGAGGACCATGAGGCGGCCCGCCAGCCCGGTCTTAGCCCACAGCCCCCCTCCCCCCGCTGTTCCCAGCCAGAGCAAGGCCCCGGAGAAGCAGGCAGGGAGGATCCGTGGCCGCCGAGAGAAGCCTCCACTCCCCGCTGGCGGATGCCACGCCGGCAGGCCGAGGAGGGGAACAGCCCCAGGGGAAGCCTTAGGAACAAAGGATCCACAGCCCACAGAAGAGGCCCAGAGGAAGCTATCGTGGGTCTGACTTGTGAGGGCCTGAGCCAGTGGCCACCCCGTGGCATAGGAGAGGCCGGCCTTTTGCGCCAGAAGAAGCTAACTTTGCAGAGCCCAGGAGAGCTGGGGAGGGGTTGGCCAGAAGACGCCCGCAGCTCAGCCCGCCAGGGATGGCGCTTACCTGTCGGTGGTAGTCTCTCTGCTGGATAAACTTGTCCACTATTTTCTCTACCTGTCGGTCACATTCTGCCTGCAGGTGCTTGATCAAAGTGTACAACCGGCCCGGCCCATAGAAGGTCTCCACAATCGGCTGGTGGGTCTCCACGACCCGAGCGATGCCTGTTTTGAAAAGGCACGGCAGGTCAGGGAGGCGGCCCTCCTGCTCCTCTATGGCAGTGTTTCCTCGTGTGGGGCCCACACCCCACGTGTGTGTGTGGGGGGGGGGGAGACTGCAATTCCCAGAAGCCTAAGTCAGTCCACTGGCTGATCAGCGCTGAGGCTTCTGGGAGTTGAAGTCAAAAAAACCAAAGGCTGGTTAAGGCTGTTCTAGAGCCTCGGAAGAGCTGCTCGGTCTTGAGTTACCTTCAAAGAGGAGAGTCAGGGTCTCGGCAAAGATGACGGCCGCTCGACGGTCAGCCATGTCCGTCTTCATTACCAGCTGCAGGTTCTCCTCTGCCTTATTCGCTACCTGCGGAGAAGGGACACATTTCCAGCTTGCGCTCCGTTGTCCCATGAGGGCCCTAGCCAGCCACATGCCCACGCCTGCGCTCTCTGAACTGAGCAGCTGCTTGCTGGCCCCTTCCTGAAACAAATTCCAGATGTTTCAAGAGGCCAATCGCTAGCAATTCATGTACAGGGGGAAGCGGAGATCAACCGAGACAAAAGCCACGGCAGCAAAATCAAGCCCTGCTCATCAGACTGAACAACATTAAGATCTGGAAGGAACACAAGAGGTTATAAGTCTACAAAGCCTAGAGCAGGGATGGCCAACCTTGGCACTCCAGATGTTCTTGGACTTCAAGCCCTGATCAGCAGATGTGTGCTGACTTGGACTTCTGGGAATTGAAGTCTAAGAACACCTGGGGTGCCAAGGTTGGCCATCCCAGCCTCTGGGTTGCTTTGGCCAAAGTGAAGCAAGAGCCCAAGGGAGTCCCTGGTGCCCTTCTTTCGCGCCCAGCACAGCTGTCCCACGCCTGGGCCTCTCTGGAGCCACAGGGAATGCTCAGACTCAAAAACGCACCCCACGCCCTTCTGGCTGCAGAGGCCCGTGGCTCTTGGCGGCCGTCCAGTCTGACGCGCCTGCCGCCGACCTCACCTGTGCGCAGAGGTACTGGGAGAATTTACTCAGCCCTTCCTCGTGCAGGCCGAGCAGGGGGAAGATCTTGAAGAAGCGCTCCACTTGGGGCAGGTCCTCCTGCTTGGTGGCCGCCTCAAACTTCTCCGTCACGATGGCCTTGAGCCACTGCTCGGCCTCCTGCAGCAGCTTCAGGTTGGCCTCAATGATGCTGCCTGGCCAGGGAGGAGAGAGGAAGAAGGCAAGGCCTCATCAACCCTCCCAGGGCCTGGAAATAGGAACAAGAGGGAGGGGCCAGATGCGGCCCCCTCCCCTCGCTGTCCTGTTTCCCTAAGGACAAAGGGGAGTCTAGCGGCTGTTGGGGGGGCAGAAGGAGAAGACACCTTTTCATTCGCAAAAGATAGCTTCAACTAATAACGCCATCGGGCTCCAAGGGAGTCACTTTATGCTGCTGGATTTTCGCCCTCGAGAGCAATATTTCTCAATGGTGCTAGAACAGGCCTCAAGTCCAGAGACAGGCATGGGGCTCTTCAAAAGGCGCTCAGCAACCAGGTCTTTCTCAGCCTCTTTAGAGCCGTGAACCTTGGGGCACTCCAGGTCTTCTTGGACTTCAATTCCCAGAAGCCCAAGTCCCTGTGAATCCACACGAATGGATTTACTGAGTGTACGTGTGGACTCACAGGGACATTTGTTTGGATTCACAGGGACCTGGGTTTCTGGCAAGTGAAGCCCAAACACAGCTAGAGTGCCAAGGTTCGCCATCACTAGGAACATGTGGGTCTCCAGATGGCTGTTCAACCGCCGTTCCCACAAGTTACAGCCAGCACATACCAATGGGGAAGGACCCTGGGAACTCTAGTTCCTCTCCCTCAGGGGGTCGCCACCTGCCCCCCCCCCTGTTTTAGCAGCATCATAAGGCACGCAGCCAAAAACAAATACCTTCTCGGCCCTGCCTGCTCAGCTCAATCACCGACTTGTCCAGAGAGAGGTAGCGGTGGATGTGGGCGGCGGCTTGCTCGTAGTCCTCATTCCTCAGAGCCGTCTGGACACCATCCATGCAGAACTTCAGATCCAAGATGTCGTCTGCTCTCTGGATGGCTTGATAGAGGCGGTTCTAGAAGAAGAAGAGGATGCCATTACCTCCCTTCCAAAACAGGTGGAGACAGGAGGGCAGGTGAGGATGGC
The DNA here is from genome assembly GCA_030440675.1 of Furcifer pardalis. Taxonomy (NCBI): domain Eukaryota; kingdom Metazoa; phylum Chordata; class Lepidosauria; order Squamata; family Chamaeleonidae; genus Furcifer; species Furcifer pardalis. The sequence continues at coordinate 129,330,885 of CP126892.1, read as the reverse complement.
GGCAGAGGAAGGGGAGAGCCTTAAGAGGGCACACAGGCTACAGGGCGTTTCAGCCCCCTTGCCGGCTTTGCCATCACAATTCTCTAGTGTTTTGGCAGGGCCTGCTTAACGTGGGCACCAAGGAGACCTGACACCCCCCCCCCCCCCAATTTCTAATCATCAGGCATAGATGCAAGAGAGAAGCAGGCTTTCTCTCCGTCTGCAGGGGCCCAAAGGAGGGGAGACAAGTGAGGAGAGAGAGGGTCACCCAGGACAGGACTCCATGCCCACACAGGCCTCCGTTCTCTTCTGCCAGGCTACCTTGGCAAGGTCAAGCTGGCGCACTTTGCTGCTGACGTTCTCTGCCAGGTTGCAGGTGAAGGTGATCATGCCTGCCAGCTGCTTCGCATCGCCTTCGATCAGCTGCAGGTTTGGGCTGGGGAGAGAAGTGAGGAAAAGGCCCCTCAATGAAGGGCAGGCCCAGCCTGTGTGGGATTCTCCCACCCCTTCCCATGCCAGGCCACTCTGAAGTGTTGGCCCACCCCCACTGTGGCCAGGCCCAGTGGGCCACTCACCCCATGCGGTGCAGGGTAGCCATCTTGGTCTCCAGCGCCCCCTGCTGCTCGAGGAGGGCCTCCAGCTTTTCCTCCACTGCTTTCTAAACACAAAACAAAAGCATGGGGGGCAAGCCAGAAAGGTAAGGCGAGAGCCGCGAAAGGGAGGGACGGCAGTTGCAAGTTCCCTGGGGAAGTTTGGCCTTTCCGTCCTCCCCTCCCTCTGGGCGGAAGCAGGCACAGTCTTTGCTTTGTATATAGAGGCAACCCCAAGGGGTCTCAATTACTTTTTCTGTCCTTGATTGACCCCTTGGCAGTGATGGGCTGCTACCGGTTCGGACCAGTTTGCCCGAACCAGTAGCAGCTTTCCGGAGGGGATCGCCGGGGGTGTGTGTTAGTGAACCCCCGGGTGACTGGTTCGGTCACCTCTCCAGCTGCCCTCCGGATGACAGTTCTGGGCAGCCAAAATGGGTGCCCAGAACTGCGCATGCGTCAAAACTCAATTTGATGCATGCACACTAAAAAATAAGGTGTGTGTGTTTTATTTAGTTTGTTTTAATGTGTATGTAATGTACTTATGCATTATGTGTGTATGTATTTATTTTAATTTGTATGTATATATATATATATAATTATATGTATTTATACGTACGTATTTATGTGTATCTAAATAATGTGTATTTTTATTTATTTATTTATTAAAAAAAATTCCCTTTGGCTCTGCCCACGTCATGTCAGCTCCGCCCACAATGTTGGCTCCCCCCACATTGGTGTAGTAAAATTTTTGACAGCCTCCCACTGCCCCTTAGTTTCTAAATGTGGGGGTGCTGCCATCAGCCCCCCCCCCCAAGGGGGTCTGGCTGGAGGAGATGAGGAGCCCACACCCGCTTCCCAGCAGAGAATCCTGTGCACCGATTCCCACCGTCACCCACATCTGTGACTTGTGTCATGGGGGAGCCCCAACGGGGACAATGTTGGCTCTTCTATCTTAGGGCAAGGTCGCCCTCGCTCAAAAACCAATCGTATCCGACTCTAGAAACGATGCAGTGCTCATCTCCACTCACAGCCAAAGAACCAGCGCTGTCTGGGTCTGCAGACGTTTCCTTGGCCATGTGGCAGTCATGATTAGTGGCAGGAGCACACGGAACGACGTTACCTTTCCTACCCAAGGGGGTACCCGTTGATCTACCTGCAATTTCTTGCACCCCCGAAAGCTCCCCGGGATAGGCGCCGCTCCCTCGCCCCGCCCGGGCTCACCTCCTCGGCGCAGAGCCGACTGTAGGCGGCCTCCAGCTCCGGCAGGTCTGGCAGCGCGCGGATCTCCTCCGCGGACAGCGACGAGGCCGCCCCGCCTCGGAGGCCGCCCGAGGTCTTCGCCACCGCCGTAACTCCCGGCGCCGCCATTTTGGCCTCTCTTGGCCCCTAGAGCCAGAAAGGAATGGAGAGCCGCGAAAGGGACGATAGTTGCGAGCTCCCTGGGATGGTTTGCCCTTTCCATCCTGCCCTCCCTCGGGCTCAGCCTGGCCCAGGAACCCCAGGAGGGGCCGAAGAGGCGGTGGGGAGAGTCCCGAATCCTGCCCAGACCGAGCACCGGAGAGGAGGAACCGGGAGGTTGGCGCCGTGTGTCAGTCTATTATTTCAGCAGTCTATGGGCCCACCGAGGGCCTTGCCACGTCAGACAGGCAGGGAAATAGGCGTCTCCGATATAGCCTGCGCGGCGGCCCCTTTTCTAGCGGAAGAGGCGGGCTCTCTGAACAGGCACTGAGGAAGAGAGCCTGATCCCTGCTTTGGCGCCGCGACGCCGGCGTGGAAGGACCCCGAGAGCGCGGGAGGCGACGAAAGGATGGCGGCGCCGGAGCGCGGGCTGCGGAGGCCGTGAAGGCGCCTCGGGATCCGTCGCCATCCGCGCCGCCCCAGCGGTAAGCGCCGCCATCGGTTCTTGGGCCCGGGCCTCGCGGGGATGACGAGTCGCGCCAGCGGGAAAGCGGGCGCCTCGGGCCGGCGGGAGGGCCTCGGCGGGGCCGAGCCGAGCCTCCGTCTCCGGATGTTTCCCCGGAGTCGGTCCCGCTTCCAGAGCCGGATCTCACGTCCCTCTTCCACCCCCCCCTTACCGGAGGGCCCCCCCTCTGGCCTAGGAGACCCGGGGGCGGGTGGAGCTGGCGGGAGAGGGGCCCCCCCCGGGTCCCCCTGCAGAAGTGGGAGGAGGTTGGGGGGGAGAACTGGCCCACACAGGGGACGCGAACCCCCGACCAACTGTTTGTGCTCCAGCAACAACGGGCCCCTGTGGCCCCTTGAAGGCAGAATAACTGACGCTCGGTGGTGGTGGTGGGGCTTAGGACTCTCCTGCCCCCCCCCCACTCCTGAGGGGGGGGGGTTGGTGGTCTCAGTTGCATGGAGACCATGAGGTTCAGGCCAGCCCTTAGGAGGTGCTGGAGGAAGAGAACAAGGTGGGCGGGGTTTTTGGAATAACAGCTGTGTTGGTTTGTGGTTCAGGCACACCAGAAAACAGAAACAACGCAGCACTTTAAAGACTCACTGCAGTGTTTGTACTGTGAGCTTTCACGGATCAGGTCCACTTCTTCAGGCATAGTGAAATTTCCAGGTGTGGCTTACATACGCCAGGTACAGAGAGGTAAAGAGTAAGGGGATGCCTGTTTGTACCTGTGGAAGTTTCTCCATGAGGATGATGGATTTCCACACCCCTTGGCTCAATGTAGTGTCCTTCATAGTAAGATGGGTCAGATCTCATAAAGAGATGTGCACGTTTGTACATTAAAGCTGAAAAGTTCACCAGCGGAACGGTTGGAAGGGACTGGGCAGAACCTGGTGGGTCCTTGACTCTTACCATGTTCTTGGTTTTCATGACTTGGGGGGTTATTGGAAGATTGGGGCATGGATCCCCTCCTCCCCCAGTTTAGCAGCATAATTCTTCAAGCACATAAGAAAATGGGCAGTAAGTTGTGCAAAGATACATTAGAGTGTAAGCAAAACAAAAAAAGTCACTTTTTGTCATTTTGTTTTATGTTTGAAACAGACTAATACCGAGACCATTTCAAAGACACATTTTTGTTGTTGTTCGGCAGCACATTCAAAGACACATTAGTTTGTCACAAAGTTGCAGTGGGGTGCAGCATGTTGATGCAATAGAGTGGCATTGTAATACTTTGTAACACGAAGAGGGTCAACATATTAGGGAAACGAACTGTTTGCAAGGAGGCAACCTTTTCCCTCTTTGCCAGGTAGCTTTTTGAAAAAATGCATTGCAAAAGTTCAAGAAAGTTTGTGGCTCCCCTTGATAGCGGAGTGCGCATTCGTTTCTCAAAGCCTGTGACAGTTTTAGAACGTGTCGTGGGGAGTAGGAAGGCAGAGGGCGCAGCGTCTAGAAACGTTTGTGCAAAGAGTCTCATCCTTTCTTTCTCGTAGGTGGGCTGACCCCTACCAGCTGCCACCATGTTCCTGTACAACCTCACTTTGCAACGAGCCACTGGCATCAGCTTTGCCATCCATGGCAATTTTTCAGGTAAATGCATGCGTCTATGTATAGTCAAGGAATCCAACGCCGGGCGCTTCGTTTCCCTTTTCCAAAGCCTCGTGTCCGCGTTTCTCATTAGGCAGCTTTTCACCACACTTTTTAATTCTGATGCTCGCTTGTTCTCTCGTAGCCTGGGAACAGTTGCTGTTGCGTTTCTCTCCTGGGGGAGGAGAGATCCCGGCTGCGTCACTTGCAGGGCCCCGTGTGTGTGTGGGGGGCCCCCTTGGGATTTGCAGAAGGTCTGGCAGCAGGACAACCCCCCTGAATCCACACGGCGATCTTTCTCAGGCTGCCACCCACCGTTCTGGTTATTGATCAGATTCTTGGTTTTAGGTACAAAACAGCAAGAAATTGTTGTTTCCCGGGGGAAGATCCTGGAGTTGCTTCGCCCTGATCCGAATACGGGGAAGGTCCATACCTTGCTGACGGTGGAAGTCTTTGGGATCATCCGCTCCCTCATGGCCTTCCGCTTAACTGGCGGGACCAAAGACTACATCGTGGTGGGCAGCGATTCAGGCCGCATCGTCATCCTCGAATACCAGCCCTCACGAAATGTCTTTGAGAAGATCCACCAGGAAACCTTTGGCAAGAGCGGATGCCGGAGGATTGTTCCCGGGCAGTACCTGGCTGTCGACCCAAAGGGGCGAGCCGTCATGATCAGTAAGTCTTTGTGGATATGTGTCTATATGTGTGTGTGTGTGTGTGTGAGAGAGAGAGAGAAGAACATTTGAATGGGAGCACAGGAGGCCGACAGTCCTCTCTTTAACTGTAGGTGTTTGTGCTGAAGATGTAAGTGTTGTACGCAAGTCACCTTGTACATAAGAGCATATAAAATAACATGTTTCCCTAAAGTTGCCTGTGACGATTTTTGGTTCAGATTATGGTGGAACTGTGGTGTCTATTGTGTTTTAGTTCCCTTGCTGGACTTGCTCTCGGCCAACAAGAGAGGCTCCGCTTTATGGAGAACTTTGAAGGAAGCATTTGTCGCATGCTCTGCTTGTTTGCTGTGGCCCTTTGAAGCTGGTGGGAGAGGGAAGGGGGTGCATGTATGTAGACTGCATTACGTAGACTGCACTAGAGCGGGACTTGTTGCTTATCCCGTACATAGAGGTCCCACATCAGGCTGCGTCGCTTTGCGTTTTCTAATCAATCTCCTGTTCTAACGACAGACCTTTGGAAGCCATGGGGATCCTCCTGCAGCCAAGATCTGGGGTTCAGGGAGAGATTTGAGGGTAGGCAGCGAGAGGCCCCCCTCCCCCCATGGATGTGGGTGGGCAAGAGTAGATTGTAGTTCGGAAAGCAAAAAGGCTGAGAAGTAAGCTTAGAATAGTGATGGTGAACCTTGGCACTCTAGGCGTTCTTGGACTTCAATTCCCAGGAGCCCAAGTCTCTGTGAATGGGTTTACTGAGACTTGGGCTTCTGGGAATTGAAGTCCAAGAACACCTGGAGTGCCAAGGTTTGCCATCCTGGGCTTAGGAGGACCCCATTCGGGCACTCACTAAGCTAGTCACAAACCTCACTGGGTGATCCTGGATTCCTCTCCGTTCTCAGTCTGGTCTACTCTGCAGGGTTGTTTGTGAGGGGGAAAGGAGAGCCTTCGTCCAACTGGGTCTTGTGCTTAGGGAATTAGAGCGAGGGTGCTGGCGTGTTCCCGTGGGCCTGAAATGATGATCAGTTCATGTCTCTTCTCTGAAATGAACCATGGAGACACTTGAATCTACTTCTGATCAGGCCCTTCCTCGAAAGATTGGTTTGTTTTAATCTGGGCTGGAAGCAGAATTCATGGTCCTCCCTGGACTTGTCGAGGAGGGGAAAGAAGAGGGAATTGCGAGGCCCCCAAGGCTCAGGGCAAGCTCTGCTCTTGGGCCTAAGCGGTGGTCTAGTGTGCTGCCTGAATTTCGCCCCACCTAGTTGCCAGGAGAGTGAAGCTTCCTGCCCAGGCTTCCTTGTTACCTTGTGCATGTTTGGGCTGGGTGTCTTCCCTCTCTGCACCGCAGCAGATGAATTCCGCATTGCTCAGAGCATATTCGTGACATTCTCTCTCTCTCTCCCCTTTCCCCCTTTCTTTAGGTGCCATCGAAAAACAGAAGCTGGTGTACATCCTGAACAGGGACGCCGCGGCCCGGCTGACCATTTCCTCCCCGCTTGAAGCTCACAAAGCCAACACCTTGGTCTATCACGTCGTGGGAGTTGACGTGGGCTTTGAGAACCCCATGTTTGCTTGCCTGGAGATGGATTATGAGGTGAGGAGGAGCCGGTCTCACCCGGGGGCGGGGGGGGGGCGGGGTTGGCTTTCCGGCCAGGCCTTGGGAGGAGGTGTTTGTGAGGGAAGATGTGGCGCCCCAGTTTCACGAGAGGCTGTCCTTGGCTTTCACCAGGAAGCGGATAACGACCCCACAGGAGAAGCCGCCGCAAATACCCAGCAGACGTTGACCTTCTACGAGTTGGATCTGGGCTTGAATCACGTGGTCAGGAAGTACAGCGAGCCCCTGGAGGAACACGGCAACTTCCTCATCACGGGTATTTCACCATATCTTACTCTGCAAGCCCCCGGGGGCCGGTTTTAGACTGAGAGAGCGGCGAATGGTCCTGAACTGGAAAAATGGGACCAAGAAATTATAAAGCAGGCTTAAAATAGGCTAGATCAGTTTAACTTTTTTTTAAAAAAGAAACAACTACCTTAAGTATAGCGCAACATGAATGCTTAGAACTGCTGCATCTCAAGTCTAAATTCCTATGATTGGGTGTGCAGTTTCTTCTCACACGTTATCCAAAGGCAAAAGATTTCTCTGTCGACATGACTGGCTGTTCCATCCAACGTCTTGATGAAATGTCCATGTTCTTCTTTAGTCCCCGGAGGCTCCGATGGTCCCAGCGGGGTGCTGATTTGTTCCGAAAACTACATCACCTACAAAAACTTTGGAGACCAACCCGATATTCGGTGCCCCATCCCCAGGAGAAGGGTAAGAACCCTGCAGCCCTGGCTGTCCTCAATGGGTAGACCAGGAGCGTTCTCTGGGCGGAGGGTGGAGGGAGGAAATGCGGAGAGGCGGGAGTGCCTCCACGTGTACATGGAATGGGGAGAGGGGCAAGGCAGCGAGAGACGGAGGAAGGGAAGGTGGGGGGGGCCAAGGAAAAGGGAGCAGAAGGGAAAGCTTTGGTGGGGAAGTGGGAGGCCGCTGGGCCACCTGGGGAGGGGAGGCTGGGCTTCTTCCGAAGGAGGCTGGGCGCAGCCTAGGAGAGGTTTGGGAGGAACGGGGTGTGTGGGAGTTGTGGGTCATTGTGATGGGAAACGGACCTAAAGCGAGATCTAGCAATAGCAGCGACACTTCTGTACTGCCCCATAATGCTTTAGTGCACTCTCTGGGTGCTTCACAAGCTAATTAGACTTTTAGCATAGTTAATTAGACGGGGGCGGGGGCGGGCGAAGCTTCTGAGTAAGGGCTGTGTCCGGCCAGTCTCTCTAGCTGTCTGTCCTTTCTGGCAGAATGACCTGGATGACCCCGAGAGAGGCATGATCTTTGTCTGCTCAGCCACACACAAGACCAAGTCGATGTTCTTCTTCCTGGCTCAGACGGAGCAGGGAGACATCTTCAAAATCACCTTGGAGACGGATGAGGACATGGTGAGTCTCTGCATCGTGCAGGTGGGGGTTGGGCCTGCAGGGGGGAGAGTGAGAACGTTGCCCGGTCCGGCTCATGCGTGAACTCTGCTTGGGTGGGGTGGTGGTTTCAGGTCACAGAAATCCGGCTGAAGTACTTTGACACGGTCCCTGTGGCTGCTGCCATGTGCGTCTTGAAAACGGGCTTCCTTTTCGTGGCTTCGGAGTTTGGAAATCAGTGAGTAAAACCTCCCAGTTCCTTCTCATGCGCTCCTAAAGGAAGAGGCGGCTGTACAGTTTGGGTGGAGCCTTGAAAGAGCCTCTTCCCCAACCTTTGGGCTTTGGACTTCAGTTCCCAGAAACCTCAGTCAGGACGTGGGCTGGTCAGTGGGTCCTTTTAATGTGTGGGTCTTGTGTCGTACGCCACCCAGGGTGGGGAAAACAACCGAAATGGGCGGGGAGGGTATAAATGTAATAAATAAAGCACTTGGAGACATGGCATTTTTCAGGAGTTAAAAGTTAACAGCATAACCAGTGAAGTGTAAGCAACAGAAATTACTTATTTGTAATCCGGCCTGTAAAATTGAGTTGTTCGGCATAGCCCTGAAATGTAAAAATTTAAAAGATTTAATTTTGTGCAGGCAAAACTACGAACCTGCCCTAACCAGCTGCCTTGCAGTCTAGAAGCAGTGAAGCACCTCCCCATAGGCTTGTCATGAAGATGGTGTGTGTGTGTGTGTTTGTTCGTGCGTGTGCATGTGCGTGTGTATCTTGGATTTGGGTGTTGTGTACGTCTGCAACACACACACACACACACACACACACACACACACACACACACACACACACACTGTTTCTTTTTATTGTGCCAACTGCCTTCTGTCCGTATGTTCTCCTCTTGTGTGGCTTTTCCAGTCAGTAGCATCTGGTCATCGTTGCCTCCCACCCACTTGCTCCCTTCACATCGCTTGTTCCAAAAGAGCAACTATTTAACGGAAGCATTTTGCTAGTTCCCACTTTCTGCCGTTTCTGGGCGGGAAGGAATGAAAATGTGCCCTGGAAAGGGGAGGGAAATCGGGTTTATTCCCCCTCCCCCAATACTTTTCAACTCTTCCTAGGGAGGCGTTCTGACTCAGCTCTCCATCCTGTTGCAGGTGCAGCTGGGCTGGCTGGCTTCCTGTTCCAAATAAATGACCCAGGGCGGGGGTGGCAGGTGTTTGCCCAGGGTTATGGGATAGGAAGTTCTGCCACTTTGGCTTGGCTGAGGCTGGGCAGGCAAAGGAGAAGCTCAACGTTTGGGTCTAGAGCAGTGGAGCCCAGGCCCCACGGAAGGCCCCCCCCCCCAAGCCTCAGCCAGTCTATTGGCTGATCAGTCCTTCGGGGAATTGGTCTTGGGCTTCTGGGAATTGAAGTCCCAAAACCAAAGGTTGGAACACCTTTGCGCATATGCGCAGTAAACCTGTTCATGTGGATTCACAGATCCATGTTTCCCAACCTTTGTTTTTTTGGGACTTCAATTCCCAGAAGCCCCGGGCAGTCCATTGGGGGCTGGCCTGTGCTTTTGGGGATTGACTGAGGCTTCTGGGAATTGAAGTCCAAACACTCCAGTGGGACCCCCGGTCTCAAGCCCTCCCTCTGCCTCCCTCGCAGCTACCTCTACCAGATCGCCCACCTGGGTGACGATGACGAGGAGCCCGAGTTCTCCTCCGCCATGCCCCTGGAGGAGGGGGACACCTTCTTCTTCCAGCCACGGCCCCTCAAGAACCTGGTGCTGGTAGACGAACTGGACAGCCTCTCGCCCATCCTGTGCTGCCAGGTAAACGCACTCGCCTTGGGCATTTCAGGCCCAGCCTTGCCTTCTTGTGCGTACGTGTGTAGAGGAGGACTAAGGTGTCCATCGCAGCCAGCTGTGTCTCTAGAAAGGGCCTCCCAGGGCGCTTCTTCCGCCTCCCAACTTCCAAAGTACTTCACCAACATCCTTTGAAATATCTAAAGAACATCTCGAGTCGAACTGTGTCGTTTTCAGGGCCAGAAACTACAGAACTAAATATGGCCGAGTGAGGTTTAGGCGCTGCCCGCCACAAACTCTAAACATACAAGCATGAAGTGCACGTCTGGTGTGTCAGAATCCCGTGTTGCTCTTGCACACTTGCTCTTCTGTGCGTCTCTTGCTGCTCCGACTGGCTCTACCTCTCAGTTCTGCCAAGAGGAGCGGACCAGGGTGGCAATGCCAGGGCCGGAACCCCACCCACCCCCTTGCCTCCTCCCCAGGCTGGTGAGGCTTGCAGCTACGCAGTCCAGAGGGCCCCGCTTGGGTGCCTCTGACTGAGGATGCTGAGGATGATGCTCTTGAAGCCATCCCTGCCTTTGGGTTGGAAACGGCAGCTTTCCCTCTCCCGCTCTTAATGCTGCTTCTTTCCCGTTGGGGTAGATTGCCGACCTGGCGAACGAAGACACGCCTCAGCTCTACGTGGCCTGTGGGAGGGGCCCACGCTCGTCTCTCAGGGTCCTCCGGCACGGGCTAGAGGTAAGAAGGGCTAAGGCAGGCACCCTCCCCCCCCCCCAAAAAAAAAAAAATTCGGGCTGCGTGGACGGTCACGTGATTCCTCCCACTGGAAGCGGAAGCAAAAGGATCGCTCATGCTTTTAATAGTTTTTAACTAGATTTTTAATTGGTGTGGGTAGGAGGTAGTTTTTCAGTGTTTTTAGGAATTTTAGGGGATCTATAGTTTAAACGTTGGGGATGTTATTTACGCCGCCCAGAGTCGCACGTCGATTGGGGCGGCTCTGTACAAATTGAATGAATGAATAAAAGGCGCTTTGCAGCCTGTTCTGCAACAGATATATTTCCCAACAGGATGAGATAGATTTTTAGGCTGCCATTTTCTCTGCTTAAACCAGGGGTGCCCAAACTACAGCCCGTGGGCCAAATCTGGCCCCAACACCAATTCATCCGGCCCCTGTCGCTCCCAAAAGCAGAAGTAAAGCGTGCCCGTACTTTCGCTTCCAGGAGCGATGCAGGTGGCGTGGGCTGGATGAATTGGCATTGGGGCCGGATATGGCCCACGGGCTGTAGTTTGGGCACCCTGGGTGAAACAGGCTCTCTTCTGATCTGGCTCTCCTCAGGGCACGGGTGCTGCATTTGTGGCTGAGAGGGGTGTGCCAGCTAAGAAGCTCTGCACGGGAGAAAGGGCCAGGATGTCTTTGGCAGAGCTTTGGTCTCCCATCGGTTTCATTAGGTTCCCAAACAATGAACAGCAGAAACCTTTGGTGTCTCCTCCTCAGAAGGCACCTAGGATACAAGCAGGATGGGAAACACCCCCCCCCCCAGGGTCTGCCTGCCCTGAGCGTGGCGAGAGCACACACCCCCCCCCGAGAGTCGCTCTAGAACAGGGGTCTGCAAACTTGGCTCTCCAGATGTTCTTGGGCCTCAACTCCCAGAAGCCCTGACCGGCAGCTGTGCTGGCTTGGGCTCCTGGGAGCTGAAGTCCAAGACGAGCCAGAGAGCCAAGTCTGCCGAGGCCTGGACTTAGAGGAAGAGGCTCCTTCCTCTTCCTCCTCTGTAGCTAATCCGCCGATCCCTTCGGCAGAAGGAAGTAGATGCAAACTGAACGCGGGTATCTCACTAGGTCTCCGAAATGGCCGTCTCCGAGCTGCCCGGTAACCCCAACGCCGTGTGGACTGTCCGGAGGCACGTTGAAGGTGAGAGGAGGGCGGCCCCGGGCGGGCCTCTTATTAGCGAGGGAGCTGAAGCCCTGCCTTGTTCCAGGTCTCTGGGTTCAGCCTTTGAGTCTAGAACACAAGTCAGGTGGCCTGGAATCCGATGCGCCCTTTGGTTCCTTCTGGGCCACTTCCCGGGTGTGACGTGGAGGGATTCTGTTGCGAAAACACCGTCGCAAGCCTTGCTGGTTTCTTTCGTGGCACATTTGGGGTCTGCCTTTCCTGGCCCTGCCCTGGTCCTGCGGGCCGGAGGAATGACCCATGAGACCAGGGCAGGAGGTGCTCAAGAAAGACACGCCTGGAAGACCTTTCTGTGTGGGCCTGCGCTCCAGATTTGTGCAGTCCAGAGACTTTTTCTGGCCTCGCATCTGAAAAGGCGCCTCTTCGGTAGCCTCTTGCAAGTGGCCACGTCAGACGCCTCCCCTCCTTCCTAATTAGCACTCAATGGGATTTGCATGTCTTTCTCCCACCCACAGATGAGTTTGATGCTTACATCATCGTGTCCTTCGTCAACGCCACCCTTGTCCTCTCCATTGGGGAAACGGTAGAAGAAGTGACAGACTCCGGATTCCTCGGCACCACCCCCACCTTGTCCTGCTCTTTGCTGGGGGAGGACGCCTTGGTGCAGGTTAGAGACACCCCACCCCCTCCCCGGTCTCACCCCCAGTTCCTGGGTGCGCAGTTTAGCTCAGGGCCTGACTCCCTGTGGGACAGTTTTCAGTGCAACTCCTAAAATTCTTCAGGCAGGAACACACACCCCCGAGCATGGCCAGAGGCGGCGGCCCCTGTGAGTGGCTGACCAGTCCCTGTGCACTTCTCTGTGTCTCCTCCCAGGTTTATCCGGACGGCATCCGGCACATCCGAGCGGATAAACGAGTGAACGAGTGGAAGACACCAGGGAAGAAGACCATCGTCAAGTGCGCTGTGAACCAGAGGCAGGTGGTGATTGCGCTGACCGGAGGAGAGCTGGTCTACTTTGAGATGGATCCGGTAGGTGGGAAGCCTGGCCCGGCTCGGGTGGGGGGAGGCGTGGGCTCGGACCGGTCAAGGCCAAGTGACTCCTATGCCCTCCTTTGGCCAACCCGCCTCCCCTTCTTCTCTCTCTCTCGGCCAGTCGGGGCAGCTGAACGAATACACGGAGCGGAAGGAGATGTCAGCCGACGTGGTGTGCATGAGCTTGGCCAATGTTCCCCCAGGAGAGCAGCGCTCCCGTTTCCTGGCTGTGGGCCTGGTGGACAACACCGTGCGCATCATTTCCCTGGACCCCTCCGTAAGTGGCCCTGGCGGGGCCGGACCGGAGAATGGTTTGTTCCCCAGCATTTTCTCGAGGGGCCAGAAACCCCAGCAGGAGGGGAGGGTGGCGGCTTGGGTGCTCCCTCTCCTGGGCCAGCCCGAGGTAGAGACCCTGCTGCCTCCCACGTGAGAAGGGGGCTTCTCTCTCTCTCTCCGGCGCATGACCTGTGGCTCTCTCCTTCCCCAGGACTGCCTCCAGCCTCTCAGTATGCAGGCCCTCCCGGCCCAGCCCGAATCCTTGTGCATCGTGGAAATGGGGGGTGCTGAGAAGCAGGACGACCTGGGCGACCGAGGCTCCATTGGGTTCCTCTACCTGAACATTGGCCTCCAGGTGAGGGAGCGGGGAGGGGGCCTGGGCGGCCATGGGAAGAGAAGGGACTTGCTCCACGTAGACAGGGAAGCCGGCTCTCTCGCCTGTGGGGCAGGACTTTGGGAGTCCTCTCCTCCCCCCCCCCCCAAGAAGAAGACCCTCCACGCTCAGCTCAGGATGGGGGAGCATGGAGTCCTTCTCTCCTCGCCTTGTCCTCCTCCTCCACCTCTGCTGCTGAGTTTCCCTGCTTTTCTAGAGAGGAGGGTGCGTTCCTTGCTCCCAGGCTCCAGGGGGCCTGGCCTGGGGGGCGTCGGAGGTGGGGTGGGGGTGTCGGGTGCTGTGAGCTGCCATGCCCTTCACAGAGATAACCTTGTCTCTCCCTCCTCTCCATCCTGCTTTCGTGATCCCAGAACGGTGTCTTGCTCCGAACGGTGCTCGATCCAGTCACGGGGGATCTTTCCGACACGCGCACCAGGTACCTGGGCTCGCGGCCTGTGAAGCTCTTCCGAGTCCGGATGCAGGGCCAGGAAGCGGTGAGTGAGCCGGGATCTGGCCCTGAGGCAGGGAAAGCCTTTTTTTTGGGGGGGGGGGAGGGAGAGTGGGGTTGCCCTGCATGAACTTGGATATGACCCTGAGGAATTTGCCTTGGTTTGGCATCTGGTGTTCCGAGGAAACGAAGGAAGGGCAGCCGTAGGGATGTGGTGTCACAGGGAGGAGGAGGAAGGGCTGCAAGGCCAGCCAGTGGCCTGATCCTTGTGGACATTTGGGGGGCTTGTTGGGAGGGGATGGGGGGGGGGCTTTGAGGCCACGGATTAGCCTGGTTCTTTCTTGCCATCAAAATATCACATGTCAGTGGAACTGCTTTTACATAAGACAGCAGAACCTCGGCTAATGTAATTAATGCCTTCTCCAGGACGTTTATTTCTTGCTTTAGCCCAATTTCCCATAGGAATGCATTGAATGTAGTTTCCCATAGGAATGCATTGAAAACCGAAATATTTTAACCAAAATGCGGGTTCCCATAGCAATGCATTGAAAACCAATGAATCTGTTCCCGGGAAAAATTCAATAAACCGAGGCCACTATTTTCTATGGATTTCCTTTTGTTATGCAATTTTAATGTTAACCGAGCCGTTTGTTAACTGAGGTTCTATTCCAGTGCGAAGGTTTGGGGGGAGGCTCGTGGGTCTGATCCCTTGTGGGGAGACATCCCAGGCAGGGTTTTGTAGCCTCACATGGGGGTTTATGCTGGTCACGGACTGTAAATGAAATTGAATTGAATCAGATGGCGATTGAAGGGGGAAAACTTGGACGTGTTTGAAAGATTCCCGTCCAGGCAGGGGTTTGGTCTGGGAGGGGCTTCTCGTAGCCTGCCTGCCTTCTCTTGCCTTCCTTCCCTTGTCTTCTGTTCTCTCCTTCCTTCCTTCCTTCTCTTGCCTTCTCTTCCTTCCTTCCCTCCCTCCATTCATTCCTCCGGCCCTCGGCTGACTGGGCATCCCCCCCCCCCTTTGCTGGCTCTCCCGCTGCAGGTCCTGGCCATGTCGAGCCGTTCGTGGCTGAGTTACTCCTACCAGTCGCGTTTCCACCTGACCCCCCTCTCCTACGAGACGCTGGAGTTTGCCTCCGGTTTTGCCTCCGAGCAGTGCCCCGAGGGCATCGTTGCCATCTCCACTAACACGCTGAGGTGGGTATCGGGGGGGAAGGTTTGCCAGGATTGCCCAGAGGGCATCCAGGGGCCTTTCCTGCCTGGGTGGGGGGCCAGGATTCCCTGCCGGTCATGGAGTGTCTCAGCCGGCCTTCAATCCAGGGTTCTCCGTGTCTTGTGTGGAAGCTGGAGCGGCCCCCGGTGCTCCAACCGAGAAACCCCTTGGGCTACTGCTGCTGCCTCTTATCCCTTGAAAGGAAGAGCCTGCCCCCCCTCACCACCCCCTCACGGGCCAGCCTGGGGGAGGTTCTGACTCCTCGCCTGCCCAGCCTTTGACATCGGGGCTTATGGGGCTCTAAGGGCCACTTGGCCCTCGAAGGTCCAGGGCAGGCCGAACGGAGGAGGAGGAGGCGCCTCCCTTGCCTCCTTCCCCCCCCCAACCTCCGTTGCCTGTGGGGTCTCAGGAGGGCCCAAATCACTCCTCGCCACTCGGAGGCTTCTGGTTTCCAGGCAGCCGTCCTTGATTCCCCTCGAAGGGGGCCCCAGCCCAGCCCCCTTGCCCTGGCTGGTCCTCCGTGCCTAGTTAGGGTTGCCTGTGACCCCTTGTGCCCCTCCCTTTAACCCGTGTCTCTTCGGCCCCCGCAGGATTCTGGCGCTGGAGAAGCTGGGCGCCGTCTTCAACCAGGTTGCCTTTCCTCTACAGTACACGCCCCGGAAGTTTGTGATCCACCCCGAGAGCAACAACCTCATCATCATCGAAACCGACCACAACGCTTACACGGAGGCCACGAAAGCCCAGCGGAAGCAGCAGATGGCGGAGGTGAGCGGAGGAGAAGGATCCGGGGGGGGGGGGACCTGTGATGGCCAACCTTGGCACTCCAGGTCTTCTTGGACTTCTATTCCCAGAACCCCAAGTCAGCCCTCCTGGCTGCTTAGGGCTTCTGGGAATTGAAGTTCCAGAACACTGGGGCGTGCCAAGCTTTGCCATCCAAGTCCTAGGCCCACAACAGGGGCGGTGCTTTCTTACCTGAGTCAACTTGGACCCCCGTCAGGATCAAACGCACACCATTTTTGCTGCAGGACAGCAGTTTATTCCCCCTGTGCCACCCCAGGTTGCTTCCCTGTAACTGTTGCCCGTTTTCCGCACCCCTTGTGCGTCGCAGGAAATGGTGGAAGCTGCCGGGGAGGACGAGCGGGAGCTGGCCGCAGAGATGGCCGCCGCCTTCCTGAACGAGAACCTCCCCGAGTCCATCTTTGGCGCCCCGAAGGCCGGGAACGGGCAGTGGGCGTCGGTGGTCCGGGTGATGAATCCCATCCAGGGGAACACCCTCGACTTGGTCCAGCTGGAGCAGAACGAGGCGGCCTTCAGGTAAGCAGCAAAAACACACACAGACACATTTACGCACACACGCACACATTCCCTGCTCAGGCCTTGGGACTCGGTCATGGTTGGATCGGACACCTTAACTCGGGGCTCCCCAAACTACAGCCCGGGGGCCGGATCCGCCTCCCGATGCCAGTTCATCCGGCCCATCCCGGCCTTGTCGCTCCTGGAAGCAGCAGTAAAGCGCGCCCGAATGGGCACATTTTACTTCCGCTTCCAGGAGCAATGAGGGCGGTGTGGGCCAGATGAATTGGCGTAGGGTCCCATATCCGGCTCACAGGCTGTAGTTTGGGCACCCCTGGTTTAAGCAGAGAAAAATGGCAGCTTAAAATCTATCTCATCCTGTTGCAAAACAGATGGCAAGGCGTGTTTTTCTTCCGCTTCCAGTGGGAGGAACCACACTACCGGCCCGCTGAACCATGTGGTTGGCCCGTGGCCTGAAAAGTTTGGGCATCTCTGCCTAAACCGCAAGGAGTTTTGCCCCCGGTCTGCATTTGGGAGACTTAACTCGGGCCTCATTGGTACATATGCGGAAACTCAAGCAGGCCGAGGGTTCCAGAAGCTCCTCCCCCCCCCCAGTCCCACGTGTGAGCTGAGCCCACCTCCCCACCCCCAAAGGTGCCCCGAGTGACCCTCCCGCACCCTCTGGTTGTCCCCAGCGTCGCCGTGTGCCGCTTTGCCAACGGTGGGGATGACTGGTACGTCCTGGTGGGGGTGGCCAAGGACCTGATCCTGAACCCCCGCTCGGTGGCCGGAGGCTTCGTTTACACCTACAAGCTGGTCAACGGGGGTGAGAAACTGGAGTTCCTCCACAAGGTGAGTTCCCGGTTGGGGGGGGGGGGAGAGGGAGACCCCCTCATGGGACGATAGCTGAGACCAGGGAGAGACCATCCATCGGCAGACCTTGGCGCTGTTTGACAAGGACAGTTCTCGTCCAGCCAGCCCCGGGCTTCTCACCGCCGTCTTTTCTCCCCTTCAGACCCCGGTGGAGGAGGTGCCGGCGGCCATTGCTCCCTTCCAGGGCCGGATCCTGATTGGGGTGGGGAAGCTCTTGCGCGTCTACGACCTGGGCAAGAAGAAGCTGCTCCGGAAGTGCGAGAACAAGGTAAGGGGCCTCCTTTTGGCAGAGCCCCCCGCCCTTGCGGGCATCGCAAACCCCCCCCCCCGGCCTCTGTGCTTCCCTTGGGTCCTGCTCCATTCCACTCGTGGACCCGGAGGGGCCTTTGGACTTCTGGGACTCCAGTAGCTCAAGTGGTTAAGATGCTGAACTTGGCGACCGGAAGGTCGGACAGTCAGCCGTTCGATACCCAAATACTGCAGGACGGAATGAGCCCCAGTCTCTGTCCCGCCTCCTGCCAAAAGGAAGAAATTGCAAGTAGATAAATAGGGACCACTTTGGTGCGGAAGGTCACAGTGTTCTGTGCACTCCAGTGTCTGGGCAAGCCTGCCACATGTCCACAGAAATGTCTCCAGACGAGCACTGAACCCTAGAGCCAGAGACGGCTGCCTTTTGAGCAAGGCGGGGGGGAGCTTCCTTCGCCTGGACGTGCTTCTTGCCTTGTCTTATCCTCTGCCCAAAGACCCTTTCCTTGCCTGGGGGGGGGGGGGAGTCTTGGGCTTCTCTCTGGGCCGTCTCTTGTCTTGGATTGATGCTCTTGGGGTTTCTGGGGGAACTTTGTGCAGGGGATAAAATGTTCTCTCTATTGCCCTAGAGGTGGGAAAGGGAGGAAGATGGAGGCCTGGGAGGGAGTGGTCAATGGTGGGGGGAGAGTCTTTGTGAAGCTGCGCATGGCTTCTCTCCCTCCTCCTCCTCCTCCTCACGGTGTGCGTGTGCCGCCCATGTGCCCGTGCCTTCCCACAGCACATTGCCAACTACATCTGTGGGATCCAGACCCTTGGCCACCGGGTCATCGTCTCGGACGTCCAGGAGAGTTTCATCTGGGTGCGCTACAAGAGGAACGAGAACCAGCTCATCATCTTTGCCGACGACACCCACCCCCGCTGGGTCACTACCGCCTGCCTCCTCGACTACGACACGGTGGCCGGGGCAGACAAGTTCGGCAACATCTGCGTGGTGGGTCCTCCACCGGGCCCCCTCCCTCTGCCCTCTTTCCTTGCCCTCCCCCCCCGAGGGGGGGAGGGGGTCACCTTGGCCAGGGGCTCCCTGCCCCTTTATTTCCCCCAAGTGCAGGCTGCGATTTCAGGTGCTGGGGGGGGGGGCTGGGAGCCCACCAGGAAGACTGGCTGCCCAGCCTACAGAGAGAGCTCCCCATCATCCTCCCCTTGGCAGAAGCCGTGGCAGAGATTGGGGGGGGGGTCGTCTGGGGGGGGCACACAGTGAGGACGTTTCTCCCCCTCCCCTTCCCCACAGGTGAGACTACCACCAAACACAAATGATGAAGTGGACGAGGATCCCACGGGGAACAAGGCCTTGTGGGACAGGGGACTCCTCAATGGCGCCTCCCAGAAGGTGGGCCAGAACACCCCCCTCCCTTCCATTCCCTTCCTTCCTTTTTCTTTCTTTCCTTCCTTCCTTCCCTTCTTTCTTTCTAACCTTCTTTCCTTCCCTTCTTTCTTTCCTTCCTTCCTTCCCTCCCTTCCTTCTTTCTTTCTAACCTTCTTTCCTTCCTTCCTTCCTTCCTTCTCTTCCTTCTCTTTCTTCCTTCTTTTCCTCCCTGTCTTGTCTTTTATTCAAAATCAAATCAAATCCTTATTACGGTCCAAGACCAGCATAGAAGAGCAACGGGAACAGAAGTTAAAACGGGGGTGCTTGACATGGATCAGGAGGCGGTGGTTAAAAGGAGGGTACTGGACAAGGAGCAAAACTCAACTGGTTCTCCCCTGTGCGGGCAAGAGGTCCCTCCTTCCTCCCCCTCCGTGCCCATGGCCGCCTTCTCTTGCTTCCAGGCGGAGGTGATCATGAACTACCACGTGGGGGAGACGGTCCTCTCCCTGCAGAAGACCACCCTGATCCCGGGGGGATCCGAGTCCCTCGTCTACACCACCTTGTCCGGGGGCATCGGCATTCTGGTCCCTTTCACGTCCCACGAGGTAAGGGAGAGACCCTGGTCAGCAGTGTGAGGATGATGAGGATGACGACCCCACCTCCCAGGCAGGCTCTCTGGGTCTGCAGCCCCTCGGAAGGACCCCCAGGTCTGATGGGGAAGACAAGGTCTTCTTTTTTTGGGGGGGGGGAAAGACCCAGGAGACTCCCAAGTCCTCCGATTGGGCCGTCCGTGGAACATGCTTTTGGGATGGGGGGGAGACTCCTTCCCACCCCACAGAAGCCATTCCGTGGGGCAATTGGAATTGGGGGGGGGGGCTCTTGGCTGGTTGAGGCTGCCGGTTGCCCCGCTGTGCTTTCACACACGTCTGGACCGCCCTGTGGCCCCTCTGACCGGCCGGCCGGCCCTCCCTCGGTCCCCCCCCCCTTTTCAGGACCACGACTTCTTCCAGCACGTGGAGATGCACCTGAGGTCCGAACACCCTCCCCTCTGCGGGCGAGACCACCTCAGCTTCCGCTCCTACTACTTCCCCGTCAAGGTAAGGCTCCCCCCCCCCCCCGGAGGGTCCCGGCCACCTCCCTTCTGGCCAACGGTGTCAACACAGCAAGTCCCCCCTGGCATGGCTGGAACAGTCCTGCCCACACACTGGGGGGGGGGGGAGGCTGTTCCAGGAAGGAGTAGAGGCCCTCCGGGATGAGGCCGCCCGAAACCACCACCGCCACTGCCAGGGCTTTCCCTTCGGAGTCCTCTCCCCCCCCCCCCCGTGGCCCCTCCTCCAGGCAGGCAAAGCCCCTCTGACCCTCCCTCCCTCTCTCTGGCCCCACAACTAGAACGTCATCGATGGGGACTTGTGCGAGCAGTTCAACTCCATGGAGCCCAACAAGCAGAAGAACGTCTCGGAGGAGCTGGACCGGACCCCGCCGGAGGTCTCCAAGAAGCTGGAGGACATCCGCACCCGCTACGCCTTCTGAGCCACCACCCCCACCCCCACCCCCACCTCCTCCTGGCCAGGACTACCCATGGCCTGCCCCTCAGGCCTCCCCAGGGGAGGGGGGCAGGCTGTTTCCCAGTCTTTTGGGGAGAGCATTTCTAGAGCATCTCTTTTCTTGATGGCGTTGAGGGAGGGGTGGGGGTGTCCAGGGGGCTGCCCTCCTCACCCCCCCCTTTGGCCCGCCCCTCCCGGCCAGGCCCAGGGTTGGAGAAAGAGACTCCGTTGCCCCTTCCTTTCCCCCTCGCCTTGTTTTTATCTCTGTGTTGTAAATAAGAATCTTGTACCAAAAGTAAAGGCTCCCAAGTCACCCTGGAAGGTTATAACCTCTCGATTAAAAAGATGATGGTTTTTCTGCAGGACTCTTGAGACTGGGCTGTTTCCCCCTTTGGGGATCCCCCCTCCTCTACTTGCTTCAGGGCCCAGAGCAACCACGAATGCTACCTTTTTGGGGGGAGGGGGGGTTGCCTGAGGTACGCGGGTGTGCCCTGGAGACTGGCTGGGAAAGGAGGGGGCGACTCTGGTTGGTCAGCTGTTTTGCCAGAGAGAGGGGGGGTACCCTTTCGGGTCAGGAGGAGGAAAGGCAGGATGCGGCCGCCCTGCCTTGGCAAGAGAGACCTCCCAGACCCCACCCTCGTGCACCTATGAGCAGGTTTTCCTTCTGCTTCTGGGAGCGACAAGGGCGGCACGGTCCAGATGAATTGGCGTTGGGGGCTAGATCCGGCCCACAGACCGTAGTTTCAGCCACCCCGGTTTAAGCAGACAACTGGCAGCCTAGAATCTCTCATCCTGTTGGAAAACCAACCGCAAGGGGCCGCCTTTAGCTTCCGCTTCTGGTGACTGGCCCATGGCCCGAAATGTTTGGGCACCCTCACCCAGTCTACGCCCGGAGAGACACTGGCCGGATTTGAACCCCTGTAAATCACAAATCAGGTGTTGGGTGGGGCCTCAGACCTGCCTTGTGGTCCCCAAATCTAAGGGGATAGAGACCCTGCCCCCCCCAACTTTCCCATGAGCAGCTCCTGGAAAAAAAAGGGAGGGGGAGAAGCCCAGGAGGAGGAGGTGCCAAAGATGACGAGGAAGAGGAGGAGGGGTGCATGAATTACAGTACAGCTTGTTTATTAATACTGGAGTCTTCACAGTGCATTTGTTACTGGTAGCAGTGACTATTTAGGAAGGAGAGAATTCTTCTGACAGACCTGGGGGGGGGGAGGACAGACAGACGGACCGACAGGCAGAGAAAATAAATTAGGGATATGGGGGAGGGGGCAAGTTAATGGCACCGGAGTGGCACTTAGGGCAGCTGACAGGACAATTGAGATGGAAGGGTTTGTTTCTCCTCTGTACAAAAACGGGAGGGGAAAAGAAGAAAAGCAAAGGGCCCCCTTGTGTGTCGGTCTTGCGCATGCGCGCGCACATGCTCCCTGCTGGCTCTGGTCATGGCAAGGAGGCCTGGCAGGCGGGCAGGGACTAGGCTAGACCTAAGGAAGTGTTCATTATTACGGCAGAAGAAGTTACACCCGGCACACAAATACACACACACACACACACACGGCTGGGTTTGGCGGGAACTGGGCTGTGGTGCGCGCGCACTATGTACACCTGGCCCCTGATGCTGTGCCTTTGCAGGCGGCCAGGAAAGACCAGAGGGTTGTGCTTTCTCAAAGGCCCAAAGGTTGGGGGAGGAGCCTGGGATATTGGGGGGGGGGTCTTCTCTCCTGTGACCCTCCCAGTTACTGAAAACATGGAAAGGGGTGAGGCTTGAAGGAAGGCATCCCCCCCCCCCAAAAAAGCGAGGTGCCTCTTCCCAAGCCCCAAAGGGACCCTCCTCTTTGGCCTCCCAGGCTCAAGGTCAACTGACCCAACGGTGGACCTGTTTTCTGGCTCTCTTGTATGGGTCCTGCATGCTGAGAGCCGGGGGGGGGGGGCTGTTACCCCAGGAGCCCCCCCCTCCCCAGGCAGCATCTGGGCACAGCCGGGTGTCCCACACCAGAAAAGACCCCCACACAGCCCTCTTGTGCTGCAGCTTCCCCTCCACGGCCCTCCTGTCCTTGCACGACCTCCTCTGACTCCCCCCTTTGGCATATCTCCCCCCCCCCCCGTCCTTCCTCTCTTCCATCTGCACTTCCTTCTCTTCCATCTGCCCTGCTCCTTTCCCAGCCCCCCAGCCCCCCCTTCCTCAAGTCCACTCCTCAACCACCCCCCCCCCCGCACCCAGGAAACAAGCTCCATGGTGGCGCCGGGGGGGGGGGCGACACGCGGGGCCAGGGTCCCTTTGGGGTTTTCTCCGCCAAACCAAGCCAGAAGAGAGAGAGAGACACGAAGGAAGGCAGCCCTCCCGGGTCCTTTGGGGCGAAAAGGATGCGCTCAGCTCTTTTGCCGGCCGTGGGCGACGGGTAGTGGGGTGGCAAGGCGGTGCCAGAGAAGTAGGGAAGGGCCAGGGCGGTGGTGGGGTGTGTGTGCATCAGCCCCCCCCCCAACCCCACAGGTGACACGGACACAAGAAGACCACCACGAGAGAGAGAGAGAGAGAGAGAGAGAGAGAGAGACCTTTCTTGCTTCTCAAGGAGGTCTCCGTGGCCCCTTCCCTCATGTCAGCCCTTTGAAGGATCCGGGCAGGGCCACAGGCGAGAGACCACGGGGGGCCTGGCGGTCCTTGCCCTGCCGTGGCTCCCACCAGAGCAGCCCAAGGGCAGGCAGGGGCCCCCCTTCCTGTGCACAGAAGACAACCTCCACCCCAGGCCAGCCTGGTGCAGCCTGGCAAGAGCAGAGCAAGGAAGCGCTGCCCCCACTCTGCTGCCGCCCGAGGCCTTGAGACTCCCGGCTGGGCTTTGCCTCCTTCCCAGTCCGAGGGAGAAGATGGAGACCTCCTTCGAGACCCTGCCCTGCCTCAACGCCAGGCGCTCCAGAAACACCCCCCCCCCCTTGGCAGGAAAGGGGCTCTTCCAATTGTAGCCCCCCCATCCACCCCCACCCCCATTGGCACCAGCATGGAGTGGGCAGAGGGCTTTACGCCTCTGTGGCATGGGGAGGGGGCTTCGGGGTTGGGGGGCCCCTTTGCACACAGCCTACAGTGCCCAAAAGATACTCCTCCTTGCCACAGGGCCGGACCTCCTCCGGCCCGACTTGGCCCAGCCTTCCCGGGGGGGGGGGGCTGAATCCTTCTCTCAGTGGGCTCCTCCTGGTGTGCCTCTCCTGGATGGCTTCCCCAAGAAGGAAGCGGTTCTTCACCCCGGCCCGGCAGGTGCAGGCCAAGGATGGCCCCCAGGCAGGGCTTGGAGGGTCCGAGGGAGGGGTCAGCCCAGCAGGGGTGGGGGGTGGGAACCAACTAGGCTACACATGAGGCTCCCTAACTAGATCCTCCGGGGGGGGGGGGGTTAGTGAAGGCATCGGAGTTTAGTCTCGCTTTAACTCTAGTCTCGCCATAAAGTCTTGCCTTCCGCAGCGGGTTAATTCGCTTCTACATCTCCGCCTGCCCTGGGCGCTGGGCGCTGGGCGTAGGGGGGGCCGGCTGGCCCTCGGGTGGGCCACCACCCCGACCGCTGGGAGGAGCTGTCATCACAAAAACCGCGGGGCCGACCTGTCGTCGGTGACGGTTCTGCGGAGGCGCACGCCACGCCGGATGGCCACCAGCATGTCTTCTGCTGGGGGGTCGCTGGAGGTGGCTGGGGGAGGCCGGGGGGTCTCCCCACTGCCGCCGCCGCTGCCGCCGCCAGGTGGGCCGAGGGCCGAGCGGGCGGTGGGGAAGGGGAACTGGCCCTCTCCCAGGGCTTGGGCGCTGGCCACCAGCTCCCCAATCTTCTCCACCAGGCTGTGCCGGTTGGCCGCCAGCTGCTGCTGCTCCTCTTCGCTGGGCAAGTGTTTGCCGGCCCCGGCGGCGTAGGCTGTGGCCTCTGTGCTGTGGCTGCCCCAGGCAGTGTTGGGCAGGCTCAGCCTTTTGGGCGAGGCCTTGGCAAAGTCCACCAGGCCGGGCGAGGCGTCCTCGGCGTAGAAGACACACTCCTCGCTGCCCACCCGGGTGTAGCCGGGAGAGTCGGGCACCGTGGGGGTCTTCACCGGAACGATGGGGGGCCGGATGGGGATGGGGCCGGCACTGGACAGGGTCCGGCGGACCGTGGGCTTGGTGGAAGGTGTGCGGCGGATGGTGGCCACCCCTGGCGTGGTACTGCTATTGACGGCGGAGCCACCGGCTGGTGAGGCGGTGCCGCTGGGTAGGCCGGCAGTGGAAGCGGGCCGCTTGGTCTGGATCATGCGCCGGTAGTTCTGGGCGATGTTGCTGTTGCGGGGGATGGTGGAGGACTTGTCAAAATCGCTCTGGCCCTCCCCGCCTTCCACGTCGCCGTTCACGGAATAGCAGTCGTAATCGGAGCCTGGGGAAAGGAGGGGGGCCACGTCGGCCTGAGTGAAGGAGGGGCCCTGGGGGGGGACACCCCCCCTCAAAGGACCCTCCTGCAGCCAAAACATTGTGAGTTCTATGGGTGAAGGCGTGGCATCGCGATGGGTCTAACCTAGAACCCCAATGTTTAAAGAGAACCCTAGAGCAGATCTGTTCTAAGGATGGGCTGCATCCAATCCCTCTGCTCTACCCAGCACTGCTGCTGCTTCTATTTTGTGGCCTCTGTGAATCTACATGAATGGGTTTGTGGCACAGCAGAAAACAGAAGGACTTCTTCTACTAAGGCATGCATGGAAATGAAAGGACGAGGGTCAGAGTGACCCGGAACATATGAAACGCACTGGCTTGCAATTAATTTAAAACCCTCATTAGAAAGATTAAAAACTGGGTGGTCGACGCTGCTGCCTCCAGCCTGCTTAAAAAAGAGCAGTAGGCCATTTGTGGCCTGTGCTGGGTTGATGCCCAGGTGGGCTGCTCATTCCATGCCTGAGGGAAGGGTGAGTTCCAACCGCAAGAGAACAAAAAGACCCCTCCTGAAAAGGATGGGCCTCCCCCCCCTCCTGAGCTGACCCTCCCCCCCCCCGGTTTTCTCCACTCCAGCTGCCCTGGACGCCCCAGGCCTGGCTGAGGAGGGGTGGGGGTCCTACCTTGGGAAGGGATGGTGTCCTCCGAGCAGGAGGGGGTGGTGGTCTGGGTGCTGTAGCCGCTGGAGTACTGCAGGGAGTCGCGGCTGCTCTTCTGGTGCTCCAAGGTCAGGCCGCGGGTCAGCACCATGGCCAGGTCGCTGGCGGCCGGAGAAACCTCCTCCCCGTGCTGGAGAGAGAGAGAGAGAGACGGGGGGGGGGGTCACAAGGAGGGGGAGTAGGCACCCACGGACCCTTGCTGGCCCTTGGAGTCCAGGCCACAGGACCATACACCCCTTTCTGGAAGGGAGGCCCCCCTCTTGTCGTCCGCCCCCCCCCCCCAGCTGAGTGGTACCTTGGCAGCGATGGAGGCTGGGGACAAGCGGGGCCGTGTCCCGTCTTCGGCCCCCAGCCCCCCGGAGTAAGCCAGGGCCAGGCAGCTGAGCTCGGCCTCCCGGAGGTGCTCCACGCGGTCCTTCCTCCGCTGAAGGGTGGGGGCCGCGGGGGGCTCGTAAAGGCCGGCCTTGGACCAGTCCTGCAAGAAAGGCCCAAGGGCATCCGTGTGAACCCCTGAGCCACCAAGGAAGGGGGGGCTGTGCTTGCCTGTCCCTGGGGGTCCCCCTGGGAATCCACACTGCATACCTGCAGTGAACCCATTTGTGTGGATTCACAGAGGCCACAAGGAAGAGCTGGACGGAGCGTAGGGAGGGGCAGAAAGAGGGATTCCAGGCATCCCATCCTCAGAGACGCCTCCAGAACCACACGGGGAGGCAGAGAGGGCAGAACCAAAGGGCCCCAATCCCTGATGGAAGCTTCGCCCGCCCCCCCGCGCCCCCCGCCCCCATGACCTCCCCCCCCTTTGCCCAAGCAGGGCCAGGACTGACCGAGGTGGGGGAATTGCATTCGCTGACCGACTGGCAGGCTTCGGAGGCCTCGGAGGAGGCGGAGCTGGAGGACTTCTGCCACGCCCAAAAAGAGGGAGGGGGGAGAGAGAAGACACATCTGGTTATTACACACCTCTGGCGGGGGAGGGAGGGGCAGAGAGAGAGGAGCATGTGCCTGCGCATAATCCAGGCCAAGTGCAGGAGAGACGAAAGCACACACTCCGGAAGGAGAAGGCGGGGGGGCTCCCCCGACCCCCCCCCCCGAGCCCACCTGGCTGGTGATGTCCGAGGGCATGGGCGATGGGGGCTTGGAGATGGCGGCGTCCTGGGAGATGAAGCCCGAGTCGTGGGAGGAGACGCTGGACAGGCGGGTGCCGGCATTGACCGGCTGGGCCAGGCTGGATGGGAGGAAGGGGGGGGGGGGAGAGACCAGGTCAGAGCCAGGAGATGGGGGGGGCGCAGAACCCCTGGACGCAATGGAATGGGCCCTTTCCAGCTGAGGAAGGGGAACGACATGCCACAGAGGGCACCAGGCGTGGGCCGCCAAGGGGCCTCCTCAGAGGCAGGAAGGGAGGGGGCAGGACCCACTGGGGAGATTGGGGGGGGGGTCACAGTGTTTCCCACTCTGGGTTCACTTTGAGCAGGGGGAGAAGATCCTACAGCTGATTTGCCAGCACCTGTTCCCACAGGGATGAAGGAGGGAAAGGACTCTTTTCCCCACAAGTTTTATGAGCCCATGGGTGGGGGTCCCTCCAGGCTGCAAGCCGGGCTGTTCCCAGAGGGATTTCCCCACCACCCTCTTCTTAAGCTTTCAAGGGAGAAGCGGCAGCAGCAGTGTCCCACCTGGAAGGAAGGAAGGGGCCACCCCCGAGAAGGCCCTGCTCTTGGCCGGCTAGCCGAGGGTGCCTGCCCAGATTCCTTGGCACTCCCAGCCCCACCCTGGGCGGGGGGGGGGGTTCCCCCTCACCCATGGCGCTCACCTGCACATGCTGGACTTGCGGGAGCCGGAGCTGCTGGGGGAGGAAGGGGGGGTCTGGTAGGACCAGCTGTAGTCCGACCCCTTCAGGTCTTTAATCACCTGCAAAAGAGGCCAACCTGTTAGCCAGTGGCTGTGTCAAACTTGATCCCTGTTCAGGATTGAACTCGCAACCTTTTGGCTGCAGGGCAGCAGGTTTAGCCCCTGCGCCACCAGAGCGCAAAGGCGCCCCACCAGGAGCTGCCTTGTTGAAGCTGGCCCTCCGCAGCCCCCCTCCCCTCCCCTTTCTTACCTGCTCGCTGGCCAGGGGCAGTTTATGCGGCTCGGCCGTCAACACCACCAGGTCGTCAATGATGCCCTGCAGGTGGGTGATCTCCCCCAGCATGGTGATCTCCCCGTTCTGCACAAGAGACCAAGGGGGGGCACAGGTGGGCAGAGAGACACAAGGACCCCCCCCCCTTTCAAGGCCCTGCTGGGTGACACTTCTCTCCCCCCCCCCCCTCGGAAGGAAATGCCTTCCCAGGCCAAGCTCCCCTGGCCGGGTGGTGGTGGTGGTGGGTGGGTCCAAAGGTCAAACTCCAGGCACATGGGGCTGGGGAGGGAAGGAAGGGGGGTGTTCAGCCTTACCACCACAGGCTGCAGGTAAGCGATGAAGGTGCAGAAGCGGCCCCTTTCCTCCACGAGGGCCTTGCGGACGGCCTGCTTCTCCGTCTCCTCCAGGAGGAGGTAGAGGTCGTTGACGTCCTGCAGGGCATGGTCCAGCTGGGGCTGAAGGTCCCCCTTCCCTGCAAAAGCCACCGTCAGGAGGAAGAGGGGGGAGTATTGGCCTTCCCCCCCCCCTGAAAAAAAACCCCACAACCACCCTGGAAGACGCAGAAGCTTCAGCCAGAAGATGTGCCAGGTGTGTGTGTGTGGGGGGGGAGGGAGTGGGCCCCCCACAGGGGCTGGGGAGGGGGCATGGGGTGGGTACGAGACTCCCAACACTGCAAAGCCCATCCGTCCATCCATCCATCCAGGCAGGGGTTGGTTTTTGAGCTGCGTCTCCTTCCGGCCCGCTTTCCTGCCCTCCTGTTTCGGCTCCCCAAGCACTGGGAGGGCTGGGATGGCCCCATGGGCAGAACCCCCCCCCCCCGCTTCCCAGGAGCCCCTTCTGCAGGCAGGGCTCCAAAGCGCCTCCTATCACTGACCTACAGCAGAGTGGCTGCAGGGGAGGAAGAAGGCCCTCCTCCTCCTCCTTCGACCACTGCAGGACCAGGCTCCCACACCTCACCCTCCCTTCCAAGCTAACCCAGGAGGAGGAGGAGGAGGAAGTCTCCTAAGTGGAGGAGGAGGCTCTCCAGTGGCCCCCTCCCCTGAGACCACCCAGGCGCCCTCCTCCTCTCAGACCCCCCCTTCCCTCCCTCCCCACACCTGCCACAGCCGGCCTGCTCTCTACCTGTGAGGCTGCCTGCCTGCCCCTCTTCTCCAGCCCTCCCTGGCTCTCCTTGAGGCCTCTCCGGAGGGGAGACCCTTCCTTCGAGGAGACCCTTTGAGACCCAGCAGGGAGGAGACTCCACCGGCCCTGCAGGCTTCATCTCCCTCAGGGAAGACGAAGGCTCTCCTCCTCCTCCTCCTGGGGGCTGGGAGGGACATCCTTTCCCAGCTGCAGCTCTCAAGGCTGGACCACCTGGATTAAGGATGCCTCTCCCCCCCACCGGATTCTATAACCCATATGCCACGGAGGGGCCTTGATGCGTCACAGGCCTTGCCCTGGTGTGTGTATGTGTGTGACTTGGAAGGTCCCCCAGGAGGGGTGGCGAAGCAACCGTGAGGAGACCTGGACATGCACAAAAGCTGCACACGCACACAAATCTACACACAGGCAGACGGAGACCGACACGCCCCTTTGAAGCGCTCTGCCCACCACGGTGACACGGAGCACAGATCTGGCCACTGAATGGAGATCCCCGAGGACCCCCCTCCCCTTTGTGGGTCACCCCTGCCAGGAGTCACGGCAGCCCCAGGCAAGGCCCCCTTGTCCTCTGGATGGGCTTCAGGGGGGCCCCCACCCCCCATGCAAAGAAAACGAAGCAAGATGGCAGAGCAGCCTATGGAGCAGAAGGCAGGAAGAGGCAGGGGGTGGGGGGGCAGCTGGTGGCCTTGCCCGGGGGGGGGGAGGAGTCCAGAGAAGGGCAAGAGGTGGGAGCTCACAGCCCCCTTCCCCAGGAGATGGCGGGAGGGGGGCACAGGCTGAGATCCTGACCAATGGGTGGGTGGAAGAAGCTACTGAGGAACGGGTAGATGGATGGATGGAAACAGCATTGCAACCAGTGATGGGTTGTTACCGGTTTGGACCAGTTCGCCCAAACCGGTAGCACTCGTCAGGAGGGGGTCGCCGGGGTGGTGGTAAATCCCCGGGCGACCGGTTTGGTCGCCTCTCCGGCCCCTCTCCGGAAGTGTATTTCTAGGCAGCCAAAACAGAGGTTTGATGCATGCACACTAAAAAAATAGAACTGCGCATGCATCAAATTGAGATTTCACACACACGCAGTTCCGGGCAGCCATTTTATTTTATTTTTGCTGCGCCCACAACGTCATGACGTCTTGACGTCGGCTCTGCCCACGACGTGATGATGTTGCGGTGGGGTAGTAAAAAAATTGACAGCCCACCACTTATCGCAACCATGGCTGGGTGGAAGAAGCAAATGACAGGTGGGTAGATGGAAGGACGGACGGACGGATGGAAAGAGCACTGCAAGCATGGGTGGCAGTGGGGAGCCATGGGGAAGAGTGCCGTGGAGAAAGGCAACTCTGGGGCCAAGTCCAAAACCCCCCCCCCCCAGCAGATCCTTGTCCAAAGTGGGTCTCAAGGTGGCCTCCCGCTTCTCTGGGCCCCAGTGGGTTCTCCATGTGAGGAGTGGTGGTGGTGGGTAAGAGGTGTGGATCTTAGCATTGCCCCCCCCCCCCGAAGCCTTCTGGAGAGGAAGAGCAGAACTGTGGCAAAGCAGAAGCCCTGGTTTTGGGGAGGGGAGTGCAGGTGGGCTCTGGAATGAACCCCACCCTGGCCAGCTTCCTCCACTGATGGCCCAGAGGGGCCCCTTGAGGGCATGGGGACCTGGTGGATGGCCCACTGACCCTGGCCGAGCAGAGCTCTCCGCCTTCTCTTGGGCCGCGGGAAGGAAGGGCTCCCTCCATCACTGACTGGCCTTGGGGGTCCTTCCCCAGGAGACTGGAGGGGGGGCAGGGAGCCCGAGGAGGTCTCCCAGGGGGTCGAGGGGACGCAGGAAACAGAACTGGACCCTGGATCCAACTCCAGAAGAGTGGGGGGGGGGGCAGGTAAGTCAGGGGGAAAGCCTTGTGTGGAGGGAGGGGGGCAGAGGTGGAGGGGTGAGAGGGGAGCCTGGATGAAGCTGGGTTGGCAGCATTGGACTTACCCAGTAGCTCTACAGGAAGGATGTGGGGAGGAAGGAAGGAAGGAAGAGAAGAACGAAACCGAGAGAGAGAGAGAGAGAAGAATGGTGAAGGAGAGTCGGATGCCCGGAGCCATCTTCTCCCGCCCCCCACACCCCCGCCAATGGGACCCCCAGGAGGAGTCCCTCCCCTCCCCCTCCCGAGAAGAGTGTCCCACCCACCGCTGCCCCCTCCCCTTCCCCAAGCCAGCCTCTTCCCCAGCCATGTTTTTGCACAAAGGAAGAGAAGGACAGGCAGAGTGTTCCTCCTCCCCCCTTGGTGGGCTTCACCCTACAGACACCCCCTTCCCTTTCAGCCCCCCCCCCCTTTCAGGGCTCTGCGAACCCCAAGGTCTGGCGCCCTGATGCACAAAAACGCACACACAGAGCCAGAGGCCGGAGCCAGACATTTTGCCAGCCCTGGGCTTCCTCTCCTGGGCATTTTGGGGTGGATGTGGGCACCAGAAAGGTGGTCTTTCCCCAGCCAGAGCACTGATGTGTCCACAGGCCTCACCGGGCGCCACGCAAGAGTTGGGCCAAGAAGCCCTTCTTCAGCCACCCTTCCACGGCTTTTGCTGCCGGCCGACCTGCACTCACTCAAATTCTTGGGCGGTCCCCCCTCCCCGCACAGCCCCAGGATGGGCCACAGAGGCTGCCGCCCCCACCCCCCACAGGAGATAGGAAGGCCAGAGATGGCCTCCAGAGGTTCTCACCTTTGCGGGCTTTCTTCTGGAGCTTCAGCGTGTCAGAGGACTTCTTCTTGATCTCGTGTCGGGCCCGTTTGTACTCTAGGGAGGGGGCAGGAAAGAAGGAAGAGGGGCTGAGCCGGGACCCCATGGCCTTCCCCCCCTTCCTTAGAAGCACTTCGAGGCCATCCGGCCCGACCCCACCAGCCCAATGGAGGGATCCCAGTCAAAGCAGATCTGGCAGCGGGCCGCTTTCCAATTCCTCTCCCCTGAAGCACTGGAACCTGCTCCACTTCTGGGTCCTGCCCTCGTACTGCTCTAACCGTCACGGAGGTTTCCCTAACATCCAATGTCCAGCTTGCTGCATTTCGAGCTTATTATTACACGTCCTGTGCCCTGCGAAGACGGATCCTTCCCTTCCTCTTTGGGGCTCTCTTTCAGATATTTGGAGAGGGCGACCGTCATTATCCACTCTGGTGGCTCAAGGGGTTAAGACCCTGAACTTGACAACGGGAAGGTCGGAGTTCGATTCCTGAGTACCACACGACGGAGCGAACGCCCGTCTCTGTCCCGCCGCCTGCTAACCTAGCCATTCAAAAGCAAGAAATTGCAAGTGGATAAACAGGGAAGGTAAACGGTATTCCATGCACTCTGGACGTCAAGGTGTGCCTGCCACGTGTCCACAGAAGCATCTGCAGATGCAGACAGCACTGGTTCTTGGGCGATAAACAGAGATGAGCACTGAACCCTAGAGTCAGATATGACTGGCCTTGCCCTGCCTCCATCCCCTCCCCTCTAAACGTCTTTCCTCCAAGGGGTTCTCTGGGCCTGCTCTGGTTGGCCTGCATCTACCTTAAGTGCTCTAGATCTGGCCTAACGCGTCCTGAATGGAGGCGGACTCGGAGTGCCTCATGGGCTTCGGAATTGAGACTTCTGTCAATGCAGCCTCAAGCTTTGAAGTCCATCGCACTGTTGAGTCTGACTTAGCCTGTGAGCTGCGAACATGCCAAGTCCCTGCCTGCTCCCTCCGAGGATTTCCGAGCCAGGTTGGTATCGCCCCCCCAACCCCTCCCCCTTTGTAACTGTCCCTGTCTTAACACACACACACACACACACACACACACACACACACACACACACACACACACACACACACACACACACACACACACACACACACACGGAGCACAATAGGGGGGGATTCGTGTCCGTCCGTGTCCCCGCTTTACCTTTTGCGTGGTCTTTGTCGAGCTGCGTGGCGGTTTTCTTCCAGTCCTCTATCCTGTCCTGTAGTGGGTTGATCAGGCTCTCCATCAGGGCGCTGCGGAAGGGCAGGCGCAGAGAGAGAGGGGGT
The DNA here is from genome assembly GCA_030440675.1 of Furcifer pardalis. Lineage (NCBI taxonomy): Eukaryota > Metazoa > Chordata > Lepidosauria > Squamata > Chamaeleonidae > Furcifer > Furcifer pardalis. Next base: position 129,298,527 of record CP126892.1, on the reverse strand, counting down.
GGTGGTGGTTGGCAGCAGGGCCCACGGGCAACCCTGCCCTGCCCTCCACGGCTGACCCCCCCCCCCCCGCACACACACAGCTGCTTGCAAGAGGATTCAACAGGCAATGCCCGGGACTCAGTTTCCTCTGGATTCCCCCCCTTGCCTGCTCTTTTGGCCCCTGTGGGCCCCCCCTGCTTTGACAACCTCCTCTTGGTGTCCACACTGCCCCCTCCCCCCGTGCCCCAAAGCCTAAGGGGGGTGTCCTTTCCAGGAAAGAGACCTAAAGGCCAGGCGGGTAGGCTTCAAGAACAGCCTCTGCAGGGGGGCCAAAGGCCCCCCCTCTGCCCTGCCCTCCACGGCTGACCCCTCCCTGGAGGCTCCTTCCCTCTCCCCCCCCTCCAGAGGAATCACATACAGACACACACACAGCTGCTTGCAAGAGGATTTGACAGGTACCAGTGAAAGCGCAGGGCCTTGTGGCACCAGAATGTGGCCATGTGTGGCCGGGGGGGGGGGGGGAGAAGCTCATGCCAGGGCACACTCACTCACTCACTCAGGGGCACACTCGCTCGCTCACTCACTCACTCTCACTTACTTGGTAAACTGCCGCAGCTTGGCTTCAATGCTTCGGTGCCTCATGCACATCCGGGTCAGAGCTGAGCCAATGTCTCGGGTGGCGCCTGAGATTGGGGAGAGGGGAGGGGACAGGACAAGTGGGACGATGATGATGATGATGATAAGTAGAGAAGGCAAGAGGCTTTGCTTCCACCTCCAAGCACTGGAGACGGAAGTCAGACAGAAAGGCCCACGGAGCGAAAGGGACGCTCCCCCCCGGCCGAATCCACGTCTTTGCAGAGGGTCGGAAGGCGCGCACCGGAGGGAGACGCCCTCCAGGGTACCCCCAAACCTGTCTCCTGGGCCATGGAGGAACACTATCCAAGGCCCCCCCAAAAAACTACAGCCCATGGAGTGGGTCTGGCCCCAAGCTGCCCTCATTACTTCCAGAAGCCAGGAGTGATGAGGGTAGTGTAGGCCGGATGAACTGGCATCCATGGCCAGATCCGGCCCATGGGCTGAAGTTTGGGCACCCCTGCCCTAGCCTGTTTCTCCAGACCCATCAGCCTTTCAGGGATTCCTAGAGGGGGTGCCTTCTCCAGAACCCATGCATCCCAATGGGAAGCAGAACGGCGTAGGGGCCAAGCAGGAACTCATGGGAGGGTTTGGATGAATCCCCCTTTCCTCTTCTGCAGGGGGCACAGCCTGCTCCATGGGGGGGGGGGGCTCTTCTCCCCCATAACCAGCACAAGGAGGGGGGGGCTCTCCCCCTCTTGTCAAGGGTTGCTGATGCACAAGATTATTTCCTGCCCCCCCCCAAGAGTGCCTCTGGCCTGCCTGCAGCCCCCTCCTGCCCCCCTGTTGGTTTAACACCAGAGAGCTTATATGGGGAGGGGGGGAGGGAGATAAACCCCAAGCAGGCCAAGGTGACCTCCTCCCCCCCTTCCCTCTCCCCCCCCCAGGCACAATGGTGGATCTGAACTGCAAAGGACCCCGTGACCCCCCCAGCTGCCCACCTGGCCGGCTCCCCCCCCAGCTGCTAATCGGCCCCACATCTGTCCACGGCTTCCCTTAAGCCCCAAGGCCCTTTCAGATGGGGGGGAGGAGGAGGGAAAGGGGGCAGGGAGGCAGCCAAGTGGGTCACGCCAGAAGCACACGCCTGCCTGGCTGCTGGGGGGGGGGGGACACGACATGCACCTCGCTCTGGCCACGAAGCAGAGCTGGGGAAGGGCCCAGTCCCCCCAACACACACACACACTCCCTCCCTCCTGGCCCACTTGCGCACAAGAAGCACAGGGTGTGTGTGTGTGTGTGTCTCCTCCACATGGTCATTTTTGACACTATTGAGCGTGAATTCCTCCCGCTTCACAGCCATGGCCAGAAAGGGTGGTTTGGAAGCGCACCCAGGAAGGCCTGGTGCGACTTCTCCAAGGCAGCAGCCAGGCATGGGCATATGGCCCTGGACACCTCTGCATGCCCCTCCCCCAAAGCCCACCCCTCCCTCTCTCTCTCTCTCTCAGAAGGAAGGCTGATGGGACAGGGGGCCTTCCTTCCTTCCCACCCCAGGGAAGACCTCCGGCTTCAATGGTCCCTAAGCGCCTTCTCCAGCTGCCCTCTGCACATGCCCCGTGCTCTTCAACTCATGCTCTCACAGCTGCTTCAGAGCAGCAAACGTCCTTGGAAGGAGGAGGTCTGTTTAGCCCCAGAGCTTTGGGGCTGAACAAGGATTTGGGCTTGTGCCAGGCCCCCCCCGGGCCCCTCCCAAGATAAAAGGGCACCTTCAAAGCAGCAGGAGAGGAAACCCCAGTCGAAATCTGCATTTTTATGGCCTGTTTTTACTGTGACCTTTTAATGTAGGGGTTTTGGGTTGCCTTACCCCGCGTGTTGGTCGCCATGTCGGCCACTTTCTGGAAGGCATCGAGGAAGGCGACTGCAGCCAGGACGGTCGTCCTAAGGGAGAGAGAGAGAGAGAGAGAGTCAGGACCCCCCCCCCCCTTTGCACCTGGAGAAGGCAGGAGGTGGGCCAGACGCGCTCCCAGCCAGGCTCCTAGCCTTACCCTGGGGCCGCATTTCTCCTGAAAGGGTCACCCAGAGAGGAGGGGCGTCTGGCCACACAGGGGAACAGGAGGGACTCTCTCAGGAGTCCTGGCCTAGACGTCCGAAGGTGAGTGGCCTCAAGATGTGGAGGCCAATTCCACGGACAGCCGGAAGAGGAAGGAGGGCCGCAGGTATTAGCAAGGGCAGGGGTGGGGGAGGGTTTCCCCTTGGAAATTCCGTATTAATCGGGTTGTAATCAAATAAGGGGCTCAAGTGGCCAAGATGATGGCTGGGAGGTCAGCAGTTCGATCCCCGAGTACGGCAGGATGGAGTAAGCTCCGGTCTCTGTCCCAGCTCCTGCCAACCGAGCCGTTCGAAAGCAAGACATTGCAAGTAGATAAACAGGTGGGAAAGTGAACAGCGTTCCGTGCACTCTGGTGTCGAGTCATGCCTGCCATGTGGAAACATCTGCAAATGCAGACAGCGCTGGCTCTTTGGCTGTAAACAGAGATGAGCACTGAACCCTAGAGTCAGATACGCCTGGCTGTCGAGAAAAGGCTACCTTGTCAAAGAAGGCCACATTTAAGAAACTGCTGTCCTGCAGCCAAAAAGTGGTGAGTTTGATCCCGATGGGGATCCAGGATGACTCAGCCTCTTCCAACCATGTTTGGAGGGGGGGGGGGAAATCAACGTTAATTAACGTGTGAACTGACCAGAGAATGGACTAAGTATATAGACGTGTAATTGCTCTTCCCTGTCAAGGTTTTGGGGTGGGGGTGGGGTGGGTCCCGGTGGGCAGCAGGACACACGCGGGTGATGTGGGGCACCTTCTGTGCCAAAGAGGTGACCCCCTCCCCCCCGCTCTAATGCAGGCTGGGGGGCCCTCCCTCCCTCCCTGTGGAATCCAAGGGGAGCTTCTGCTCGTGCAGCAAAGGCAGGGAGGAAGCACAGGCGCACACTTTCTCTCTCTCTCTCTCTGGCTCTCAAGACCCGCCAAGGAGCACAAAAGGTGCATTGGGGCAGCGCAAGGGAACATGGCGCACAAGCAGCCAAGGATGGGGAGAGGGAGCACAAGGGAGCCTTTCAGGGCCCACCAGGACAGAGAAAGACAAGCAAAGCGGGGGCCGCCGGGGGGGGGGGCTGTTTGCAAGGGCAGCCAAGCTGGGCATATCCGGCCCCATCAGGCCGGAAGGGGCTCAAAGGGGCCCTTCATTGGGGCTGGCAGGAAACACAGGGGGGTGGGCACGAAAGGCAAGGCAGTGGGGTGAGCCGGGGAACAAGGCGTGCGTGCGTGCATGCGTTGATGCTGGGAAGCCCTGTTGGCGCAGGGGTTAAAACTACTGTCCTGCAGCCAAAAGGCGGTGAGTTCGATCCTGTCGGGGATCCAGGTTGACTCAGCCTTCTTCCACCCTTCAGAGGTGGGTGAAATGATTCCCCAGTGCCTTGGGAGCAAAATGCTCATGACCTTCCTTGTGGGCCACAGGGGGAGGAGGAGGAATGTGGTTGGTCATGGCTCAGACATGGCCCCTTCCCCGCTTGCCTTCGCCTGCAGGCATATGGCTGGGTGAGGCTCAGGAAGGCTAGAAACAGACCACAGCCCTTGAGGCCACGAACTCCACCCCGCATCACAGGACGGGGTGAGCATCACAAGCCTCGGACGCTGGGGTGGAGGGAGCGGCCCAGGCAGGAGATGCCCGGGGTGTGGGCCCATTTTAGAGAGAAGGCAACTGAGAGGCCGGCCCAAACCGCAGGTGGTTCCTGGAAGCCAAGAGTACCGAAGCCCATGGGTGAGGAGAAGAGGAGGACAAGAAAGAGCCTGGCTGGGACCCTCGGCCCACCAGAAGTCCACACAGGGTCCCTCAGGGCTGTGGGGAGAACATTCCCAACAGGCTCCTATAGACACGGGAAGGGGGTGGGGGTGGGGCAGATGCGGACAGAGCTGGAAACAAGAGATGAGCACTGAAGCCTAGAGTCGGATACGACTGGCCTTCAACCAAGGGAGACCTTGAGCTTTGCCCCAAGGGGCTCATATGCACCCAGCCCCCCCTCCTCCTCTCTCAGGAGCCCCAAGGCCTGGCCTGGAAGCACTGAAGACCCCGGGGGGGGGGAAAGACTAAGGGTCCTGCTCTCCTGGGGGTCAGCCCTGAGACAAGAAGCAGGGGTGGGGCAGGAGAAGCCCTCCATTCGTCCGTCCGTCCTCACAGGAGACCCCCGGGCAGAAGACCCCAGCCCAGGCTGCTCGGTTCTGTTTCGGCAGGAATTCCCCCCCCCCCTTCCCAACTCCAGTTTGGTTCCAGAGAGGAATTCCTGAGCTACTTCCGGCCAGAAAGTCCAACACAAGCAAGAGCCCTTTGGGGGGGGGAGAAAAGGTTGGGGGGCAAAGAAACAAACCCGTCCCTTGGCATGGGAGAAATACAAGCAGGCAGGGAAACCCTCGGGGTCAGGCGGCCTCTTTCCACACGGCCCCTTTGCCCCACGGCCAAAGCAGCAGGAGGGGAGGCAGCTCTTGGGGGGCGGGAGACACGACAGCCCCCCACCCACCCGCCCCACAAGGCAACTCACCTGAGCTGGGAGTGGAGTTTGGTGGCCTTGGAGTGGAAGTCCTCCCAGATGGGGTAAGAAGTCTGCAGGAGAGAGAGAGAACAGAGTGAGAAACCGGGGGTGGGGGGTGGACCACACGGACCCCCCCCCCCAAGACCCCCATTTAGGGAAGCCCAAAGAAATACAGAAGGGCCCTTCAATGGAAAAGAGCGTCCAGTCTTGGCAGGCGGGTGCCCACATGTCATGATGGGATGTGTTTGTTTACTCGTTTGTTTTGTTTTTTATTTCAGTAAAATTTAATAAAAAATATTTTTAAAAAAAGCTCAGAGAGAGAAGGCGAAAAAGTTAAAAAGGAGACATCAGGGAAGTGGAAGGAAGGAAGGGATGGAAGGAAGGAAGGAAGGAAAAGATAGAAGGAAGGGATGGAAGGAAGGAAGGGATGGAAGGAAGGAAGGGATGGAAGGAAGGGATGGAAGGAAGGAAGGGATGGAAGGAAGGAAGGGATGGAAGGAAGGGATGGAAGGAAGGGATGGAAGGAAGGAAGGAAGGAAGGAAGGGATGGAAGGAAGGGATGGAAGGAAGGAAGGGATGGAAGGAAGGAAGGGATGGAAGGAAGGAAGGGATGGAAGGAAGGAAGGGATGGAAGGAAGGGATGGAAGGAAGGAAGGAAGGAAGGGATGGAAGGAAGGAAGGGATGGAAGGAAGGAAGGAAGGAAAAGATAGGAAGGGATGGAAGGAAGGGATGGAAGGAAGGAAGGAAGGAAAAGATAGAAGGAAGGGATGGAAGGAAGGAAGGGATGGAAGGAAGGAAGGAAGGGATGGAAGTAAGGGATGGAAGGAAAAGATAGAAAGAAGGGATGGAAGGAAGGAAGGAAGGAAGGAAGGGATGGAAGGAAGGGAATGAAAGAAGGAAGGAAGTGATGGAAGGAAGGAAGGGAAAGAAAGAAGGAAGGGATGGAAGGAAGGAAGGAAGGAAAAGATAGGAAGGGATGGAAGGAAGGGATGGAAGGAAGGAAGGAAGGAAAAGATAGAAGGAAGGGATGGAAGGAAGGAAGGGATGGAAGGAAGGAAGGAAGGGATGGAAGTAAGGGATGGAAGGAAAAGATAGAAAGAAGGGATGGAAGGAAGGAAGGAAGGAAGGAAGGGATGGAAGGAAGGGAATGAAAGAAGGAAGGAAGTGATGGAAGGAAGGAAGGGAAAGAAAGAAGGAAGTGATGGAAGGAAGGAAGGGAAAGAAAGAAGGAAGGGATGGAGGGAAGGAAGGAAGGAAGGAAGTCCAGGCTACAAAGTAGCAAAGAATTGCAAGGGCCCGTCCGTGGGGGGAAGGCAAATGCTGGAAAGAAGCTGAAATTAACCATAGATCCAAAAAAGCCATAGGAAAGCCTCCTCCTCCTCCTCCTGGCAAGGTAGGCAAAGAGAGAGAGAGCCAAGCCAGAGGGACCCCCTGCCGGCTGTTTCCTGAGGAAGGGGAAATGGCCACAGAGGACACAGGAAAGGCGGCCAAGGAAGCCTCCAGTCCTGCCTCAGTTTGGTTTCCCAGGCAAAAAAATGTCGCCTCAAACCCTCCCAGGCACTGCTTGTGCAATTCAAGGGGAAACTAGTTAGACCAGGGCTTCTCAACCGACGGCCTGGGGACCAGACGCGGCCCACAACACCATGTCATGTGCCCCTCCCCACGGCCTCCACCCAACCCGGAAGTGCCAACCCAGAAGTGCCACGTGTGGCAGGCAGGGAAAAACGGCCCCCGGCTGGCCCCCAAAGCTGCCTGAAGGAGTGTGACCCTTCAGGCCCTCGCCTTGAGCCAGACCCAAAGGCCCCAAAGGCCCTGGTCCCTCGCCCCCCCGCCCTCGAGTCACAAGGGCTGTGAGTCCCAAGGATGGAGGTCACAGTGGGGGTCAGAGAAGGAGAAATGGGGGAGGTGGGGGTCTGCCAGGGGAAGGTGGGGTTGTAACCCAAAGAGGGTGGGGGAGATCTCCCCCCAAGGTAGACATCATTCTCTCTCTCACACACAGACGCACCTCCCTCCCAACCATCACCTACACCAGGGGTGCTCAAACTACGGCTTGCAGGCCGGATCTGGCCCCTGACACCAATTCATCCTGCCCACACCGTCCTTGCCGCTCAGGGAAGCGGAAGTAAAATGTGCCCATCTGGGCGTGTTTCACTTCCATTTCCATGAGCGGCAAGGGTGATGTGAGCCGGATGAATTGGTGTCAGGGGCCAGATCTGGCCTGCGGGCTGTAGTTTGGGCAACCCTGAGCTAAACCCACCTTCACCTCCTAGATCTCCATGGCTCCCCCACCACCACCACCACCACCAAGGCAGCCAAAATGTGACCCCTTCGGAAAGAGGAAACCAATATTAAAAAGGGATGTAGAGGCCAAGGATGCCTTTGCTCGGAAGCAAGTCATAGCCAACTTTAGGGTTTGGTGCTCGTCACCGTTTACACAGGATCAAAAAAATACTTGAGGCTCCAAACTGAAGTGGAAAAGGAGGTGGATATTCCCAAGAAGCACCTGAGAGCTTATTTTTGCATCAGCAGCAGAATATCTCCCCTCCCCCCCCAAGAGAGCAAACGCCACCTCCGGTTCCTAGAGACGCATGTGTGCTTCCTAGAAGGAGGCTGGCAGATGCTCTCTCTGCACCGTGGGCGAAATGAGACGTGGCCTCACCACGGACGGCCTCCTTCGCATCTCCCTTGTTTATATAAAGACATCTGTAGTAAAAGGGCTGCTTTGGGCATTAAAGAAAGAATCCACACATATTCCATTTTGAAAACAAAGGAGGATGGCTTGGAATGGCTAGCAGGAAATAATAATAATAATAATAATAATAATAATAATAATAATAATAATAATAATAATAATAATAATAATAATAATAATAATAATAATAATAAAACCAGGTTTCTGTAACATCTTGAAGGTGGCCATTTTATGTTGGTCAATTTAAGACTGGGGAAGGACCAGCCCCCCCTGGGGGAGGTGGGGGGGGGCATCGTGAGAGGCCTGTGCCACAGGATCACTTCCCAGAGAGGAAGACTGTGTGTGTGTGCGCGTGCACACACACACTCATTGCCACAACTTCCATCCTCTCCTCCGTCCTCCCAAAGTTCAGAGACTGGAAAGGCAAGGCCACTGGTCCAGTGGGCCAGGGATGGAGGCCCCCCCCCTGAGCTAGGCCCGGTCTCCTAGAGAGTGCGCGCGCGCATGACGCTGGCCCAGTGAGCCAAGGTCTCTTGTGGGGCACAATGGGGTCCCACCAACACCCCTCCCTGGCCCACAGGAAGCATCTCTGGTTTGGCGCCTTCTATGCCAGGCTGCAGCGTGTGACCAATTTGGGACAGGCGCATATCTTCCCGCCACATCCCTCCTCAAGGGCAGCTGGAGACGAAGGCAGGCAGGGGCGAATTGGGGGCGGGGGGGGGGGAGAAGGCCTTGCCCTGGTCCATGGGGCAGCCTCGACCCCTCCTTCCCAAGCAGGGTGGACTGTAAAAGGTCACGCTCCCTGGCCAAAGCCGTAGCAATGACGACCGACGCTTCGAGCACTAACAAGGCAATCAGCCTTTTGCCCCCAACCTCCTGGGTCCTTATTTTGATGACCCAGGAAGGACAGGAGCAGCTGAGCCAACCTTGACTCCAGGTCTGGATTGAACTCAAGTGTTTTGTTGCAGGGCAGCAATTTAACCCCTGCACCGCCAGGGCCTGGGGCTGAGTTTCAAGAGGCAGCAGCCCCACCCCACCCCCTCCTCAGGAACCCCTAGAAGCCCCCCACCCCCACCCACTCCCGAAAAGAGAAGACGCTGCTATAGCCGAGACCAGGGCATTGGCTCAGTCTGGGCACCCCCCCCCCCACACCCCGCCCCAATAAGCTCAATGACTAGAACAGGGATTCTCAACCTGTGGCCCACGGGCCAGAGGTGGCCTGCGGCACCATCTCATGTGGCTCCCCCACCACACCCGGAAGTGCCCTGTGTTGGAGGAAGGGGGAAATGGCCCTCTGGCCCCCGAAGCTGCCCGGCCCCTGGCTGAAAAAGGTCTAGACCTCCCCCCTTCTCTCCCCCCACGGATTCTGTAGGAAAAACCTCCAGGCCTGGCAGGGCCCGTGGTGTGGGCTTCTTCGTCTAGGCTGGCCAGGGAGGCGCCTTGAAAAGCAAGGGATGGTTTTGAACCCGGTGGGCCGGAAGAAGGCCTGGGAATGACCCCAAGGGCTCTGCTGTAGGCCTGGGCCTCCCCAGTGCAGGGGATGGGGGGGCTGCCACGGCCCAAACCTGGCGGCATTCCCAGTGGGGGGAGGGAAGAGCCCCCCCTTGCCCTTCCCAGGGACCCACGCCAAGGTCTCTCTGCAGAAGGACAAACCGAAAGAGGCTCCTCCGCCTGGGGGCTCCTCTGGCCCACGGGACCTATTGCTGTGCCACATGAGGAGCCACATTGCACAAAGAAGAATCTGGACCTGATCCCTAACGGCCTACTAGTCCCTAACGGCCTTGGGTGGAGAAGTCCCACAGGGAAGGCTGAGGGTTCCCCCCCCCCCATCACTGTAAGCCCACTACATTCTGTTGCTCCCAGGACAATCTTCATGGTCAACAGCAGGGGTGCTAAAACTACAGCCTGTGGGCCAGATCTGGCCCCTTACACCAATTCATCTGGCCCACGCGTATGGGTGCGTTTTACTTTTGCTTCTGGGAGCAACGAGGATGGTGTGGGCTGGATGAATTGGCATTGGGGGTCATATCTGGCCCATGGGCCGTATGGGCACCCCTGGTTTAAGCAGAGACAGCGGCAGCCTGAAATCTATCTCATCCTGTGGCCAAACAGAGGGAAAGGCATGTCTGACTTCCGCTTTTGGTGGGAGGAACCATGTGAACGGCCCGTGGCCTGAAAAGTTTGGGGCACCCCAGCGAAGAGGATCACCAAGAAGGGCCTCAGATGAGGAGTGCCCCTCCCCGAATTCTCCTCTTCCTCCTCCCCCCTTTCTCTGGTCACTTCCAAGTCCAGTGGTTCAGTTTCCTCACCAGGGATTTTGGAGCTCCGTCTATTTGCAAGGAGCAAAGCCAATCCGGTAGCCCTGGGCAAGTGGCCCACGCCCGGCCCGGTCCAGCCCGGCCCACCAGCCCCCCTTCCACTGGAAGTTACACAATTCCTCCTCTTTTCTCCTTTCTTGGCAGCCAGGCTCAAAGGGCAAAGCTTTGGGGACCTTCAAAGGAGGGGGGGAATGGCCCCCTCCTCTAGGAAGAGATGGGCAAAGGGCAGGAGACCCACCCCCAGCCCAGCAAACAGGCAAGGGGGAGCAATGGGGCCTCCCTTCGGCCCGGGCCCCTTTCCCCCACTGGGGAAGACCCGGGGGTCCCACTGGACTTTGGCCAAGGTGGCCAGTCCGGGCCCGGATCTGCCTTTGGCCAAAGCTGGACTCTGTGGATGCGACCCACCGAGGGGTGGTGGTGAGGAGCCTTTGGTCACAGGGAGGGGGTTCAGGTGTGGGTGACCCTTGGACTGTACAGCCCCCCCTTTCTGGCCCTCCTTCTAGGGGGCCACCGCAGCGGGAGGGGTCTGTAACACGCCAGTCCCTCTGGATGGGGCTCCCTCTCTCGCCCCCTCTCCTCAAAAAGAGCCTCCTCCTCCTAGCGAGTCAGGCCGAGGGGCTGCTGGCCCAAAGTGCGCCGCCTTCTGCCCCGGCACAGCCCGGAGAGAGACCCAGGACCAAAACCCCGGGACGGGACGAATGGAAAGGGTGGGGGGGGGGGGAGGGAGAGAGGAAACGGGGCTTCCGGACCGTATATGGGAAAAGAGGGGGGGGGGACTTTCGGGACCGGGGACTGGCCTGGGTCGCGCTTCAGCCCCGCCGCCGCCGCCGGGATTGAGGCCATCTTAAATCCCCGCAGAAGATGGAGAAGGAGCGCAGCAGCGACTCAACGGGGACCGACGGACCGTGATCCAGGCCGGGGGGGGGGGGGGAGGCAGGCAGGAAAGGGGGGGGGCTCCGTCTCCCCGCCAAGCCAGACACCCCCCCCCCAGACGTCTGGGGCCAAAGCCAAGCCTCCCCCGCCCGCTCCCGCAGCGCTTTGAAGGGGGGGGGGTGTTCCTGATGGAAGAGGCCGGCACTCTGCACGCGCCCCGAGGCACGCTTTCCAACCCTGGGCGCAGGACCCTCTGCCGCCCCCACCCCCCTGCTCCTTCCTTCCTTCGGTGGCTGAAGGGCGAGGGACGGATCCCCCCACCCCACCTTCGCGGAGGGAGGGGGCTCCGCCTCCAGCCCCCTCCTTCCCCTCCCCCTCGCCGCAGCCCCCTCCCTCCAGCTCACCTTCATGTCGTTGACGATGGCCTGGAAGAGTCCGCCCAGCGCCCCGCACTCCTTCTCCATCGCCCTCTCCATGGCCCGGTGGGGAGGGGTGGGGGGCCCTCCGGAGCCCCCTCGACCTTCGCCCGCCCGCCCGGACGCCGCCAAAGCCCCGCAGCCGACGACGGAGGGAGGGGAGGGGAGGGGAGGGGAGAGGGGGCGGTGCCGCTCAGGCCTCCGCGACGGCGACCGGGGGGGGGGGAGAAAGGGGGCGCGGGTTGGGGGGCGTCGCCCGGCCCCTCCTCGCCGCGCCACCGACTGCCCGGGCTGGGACGGGGAGGGCGCTCACGGCCGGGCCCTGGGGGGCGGCTCCATCCAAGGCGAGGCGGTGGGGCGAGAGGGAGGGGGGCGGGCAAGAGTCCGGCTGGCGAGCCTGGAAAGGCGGCGGCGGTCCCCGGACGCGAGAATGGCGGCGGCGGCAGCAGCTCACGGGGGGGGGGGGCTGGATGGGCTCACCGTCACGTGGGCGGGGAGGGGCGGCGCCCCTGGAAGGGGGGGCATGGCTGGAGCAGAGCCGCCCCCGCGCCGGACCCTCCAGCCCACCCAGCCACCCGTTGCTTCGCTCCCCGAGGCCGTCGGGGCTGCCCTGGCTGGTGCAGGGCCAGTCAAGCCCCCCCCCCCCCCCAAGGGAGAAGAGGCGTGTGTGGCACATGGGCTTTGCAGAGACGCCGGCCTGCGACCCCCGCCCGCCCTCCCTTGTTGGGAAGGCGGTGGTCCTTGGAGGCCAAACCCACCCCAGGCTCATCTATAGGATGCTCTGGATCACTGCGGGGAGGGGGGGGGAGAATGTCCAAACGGAGGGGGCAAAAAGACCCCCCCCCTCTTTACCCAAGGCCCTTCTGGCAGCTCTCTTCCTCCTTTCTGGCAGCTCCTCCCTTCTGGCAGCTCTCTTCCCCGCACCCCAATGCAAAAGCCCAAATTTCAGCCCAGGCCCCCCCAGGGAGGGAGACACCAGCTGCCCTCCTCATGCCAGAGTCAGGGCATCAGGTGCTGTAAGAACCCCCCCTCCCGCTGATGCCATCCCCCCCCTCTGGGCCTGGCTCCCCCGTTCTCTTGCCTTACCTGGTTTCTGGGATGATGTGCCAGAGCCAAAGGGAAGCGCCAGGCGAAGCGGCCTCAAGGAGTGGCCCAGACAGAAGCCTTCCCTGCCCCCCCCCCGCAGAAAAGCCCTCCCCACCCCCAGCCTGCCTTTGGCGGACCTCCTTTCCCCCAGGAGGGGCCATTCTACCCCCCCCCCCAATGTACCCAGTGGTGGTTCCAGATCCATGTCTTTGCCTGAAAAATTGCCCACCTCTAACCCCCCCCCCCCCCAAAAAAAATACCCCTCCCTGCCAGCCTGTCTTGGGAAGGGGCTTCTGGTCTGTTACAGGACTGGGGAAACCAATAGTGCCGTGTGACTAACATGGGCCAGATTTGGCCTGGTCCTTCTGGCAAGGCCAGGGTCCAGTTCAACCAGGCCACAGGAAGACCACCAGACCCCCACCCACCCCCCTTTGCCCCACGCCCACCCCCCATGGGCCCCCACATTCCTTTGCCAAGGCGGGAAGAGGAAGCCGTTCTCCGCAAGGGGGGTGTAACCACCAGGCCTTTATTTATGTCAACCAAAAGAACCTTTTACAATAGTACAAAGAGACTCACAAACTACTGATTCAGCTTTTTTTTTTTTTTTGGGGGGGGGGAGGAAAGAGACCGAACCATCTGTACAGGGGGGGAGGGAGGGGCAAGGGGTCATCTAAGGCTGTGCAGCCACAGACATGAAAGGGAGGGGGGGTGTAGGGACACAAGGGGAAGGCCAGGACACAGTGCCAGTGGCCGGAGGGGGGTGGTGGTGGCTGCAGCCGTGACCACTGTGTGCCCAAGGATCTTTGGGAGAAGAGAGACTGGTTCCTGACCCCCCCTCCCTCCCTCGCAAGAAGGTAGTAACCACGCCACCCACCCACCCCGGCAGCCACAGAAAGGCTATCTGAAGGGAGGCCCCACTGAAGGCAGGGACTCTGACCCCCCCCCCCCCAGGCAAAGAAGAGCAGGAAGGTCACTCCCCATCTGGCCAGATGGGAGTAGAGGTGAAATCGTCAGCCCTCATTCCCGTGGCTGCCCCCCGCCTCTTGGCTCTTCCAAGCCCCTCTGGGTCCATCCTTCAGAAGACGGGCCGCCGCTCCAAAGTCTCACCCCGCGTGGCCCGCTGGTGCCGGACGTGCAGGTGTTTGGTCTGTACATTCTCGAAATGCTGGAGCAGCTCCGTGTAGTCAATGGCTGCCGGAGGGGAGGAGGAGGAGGAAGACTTCGTGGCCCCGAGGCTGCTCTTGGAAACGTCCCTGGGGGAGAAAAGCAGGCAAGGGGCCCCTCGTTAGGGGCAGAGCCGGGGGGAGGGGGGAAAGACCCCCAAAGCCTCCCCGATGGCTCTGGGAGAAATCCACTCCCCCCCCCCCCCCCCGGAAATAAGCTGAAATAGGAGAAAGGAACCCCTTCCGCTTCTGGTTGCAACAAGGGTGGCAAGGGGCTGAATGAAATGGCGTCAGGGGCCGGATCCAGCCCACAGGCCATGGTATGGGCACCCCTGCTTGTGGCCCATGGCTACTAGACCACTCTGGCCAGGTCTAATCCTGCTGTGTGTCCTGCCAGGCAGTCGCTTTTGTGTGGGAAATCATGCCCTCCTCATCCCAGGGCTCTGTTCAAAAAGCCAGGCATTTCCTTCTGTAGGCCATGGCCGTGGGCCGTGTACGGGTCGTGGGGGGCTCTCTGTGGGTCAGTACCCCAGGATGGCCAACCTTGGCACTCCAGCTCTTCTTGGGCTTCAATTCCCAGAAGCCCAACTCCCTGTGAATCCACACCAATGGGGTTTAGTGCACGTGCGCTTCTGGGAACTGAACAGCTGGAGTGCCATGGTTGGCCATCCCTGCCCTAGAGGAGCGAGGGGGAAGGGGTCAGCAGGGGCAGGCCGGCCGATGAAGGCAGGCAGAAAAGGCAATGGGGGTGTGGGGGTGTGTGGGGGTGTCTCCCTCCTCCTCTTCCTCCACCACCACCACCACCTCTAGGCCAGAGGTGAAACCGCCCAAATGAATGCACCTTGGGGTGAGTTCGTTCTGCAGTTCCTTTGGCCAGAGCCAGTGTGAGAAAGATCAGCAGCCCCCCTCCCTGCCTCTCTCCCGTGAGAACCAGGATTTGGGGAGCCGGAGCTAGGGGGGGGGGGGGAAATCCTGTGGACCGAATCTGCTTTGACTGAAGAGGGAGGCATGGATTCCACCCCACCTTGGGACGGGGCCCCCACGGACAGCCTGCGCAGTGCAAAAACATCCCTCCACTTCATTTCTTGCTAACCCTTCCAAAAGCACACCGCGGGCCATCAACTCTGTGCAAACACACACACACACACTCTCTCTCTCTCTGGAAACCACACAGAGCTTGAATGTCCTTCCAACATCCAACCTCTGGCGCGCACACAAGCCGCTCCAAGAACGAGGATGATCCCCCCCCCCCGTTTGTTTCTCTCCTTCCCTGGCATGGACGCGGCATCGACATCTGCGCCCAAACTCGTTTTCCAGGCGGAGAGGCGGACGACGACATGCCGTTCCAGAGAACTCGGCCCTCGGCACGTGGGGGGGGGCACCCCAGGCGGAGGAGGCGGAAATGACCCAGGCCCAAAGCAACGGGAAAGCCTGTGGGCTGGATCCGGCCCACGAAACCCTCGTTGCTCCCGGAAGCAGAAGTAAAACTCACCCATACGGGCACGTTTTACTTCCGCTTCCGGGATCAACGAGGGCTTTGTGGGCCAGATGGATTGGTGTCAGGGGCCAGATCCAGCCCACTGTCCCCCTGAAGCATGTGACCGGCCTGCAGACCAAAAAGGTTTGGGCACCCCTGCCATAGAGGCCCTTTGTGGAGAGGCATGATAGGACCCTACTCTAGAGTAGCCCACAATTTGGGGAGGTCTGGGTCCTCCTCACCGGATGAGTTCAAAGCCCGGAAGCCTTGACGTCCGGGTCCCCCAACCTTGGTTCCTTGGACTTCCATTCCCAGAAGCCTCCGCCACTTCCCCAAAGCCTTGGCTGGCTGGCGGAGGGCCTGAGGAGGATTCTGGGGGCTGAAGTTCAAAAGCCTAGCGGTCAGCGACCCACCGCTTCATCTGCCCGAGGCTGACCCAAAGGTCTCCTCTGAGCCATGAATCTCACCTGACCTCACCTGTGGAAGAACCCCCTGGCCCCACAAAGCCTTTCTGGCACCAAGTTGGGGACTGTGGGGGGGGGGGGTGTAGCAAAAGGGTCCTGGTTGGCAAAGAAAGAGACAGGCCCCCCCCCCCCAGCATTGGTGTGTGTTTTTTTTGGTGGTGGTGGTGTGTGTGTGGGGGATTGCCTCTGTGTAGCCTGCTTCTGGCCGTGCGCTGAGACAGGTGAACCACACGGGGGGGTTGGGTTTGGACACCTGGTTGCTGTTCCCTAGCAGCTGATCCTTTGTTTGTGATCTGTGCGCCTGCCTGTATGCGCACATTCGCATGTGGTACACTGGGGAAAGGGGGGGGGAGGAAAGGCTCCTCAACCGCATTTGTCATCAACGTTCCTGCCAGCGTTTTAAGAGAATGTAGGTCACAACTCGTCAGATGTCGGCCCGGCTGCCAGTCCTGCCCATTCAGCACTCTGGAGGAGGTTGGGGTTGGGGGGGGGAGAAAATCCTCACCCAGGATTGATGGTAAAGTGGAACCCCCTCCCCTGAGCAGGAGGGGCTGGGAGGAAGAGGGCACCCCCACCCACCCATAGACCCATTCATTCCTCATCCCCCCCCAGGGTGCCCATTTGGACTGCCCAGACTGCCCACCCTCTCTAAATGCCCACCAGGAGGAGTCCCGGGGGCGCAGGGGTTAAATTGCCCTACAGCCAAAAAGGCTGTGAGTTCGCTCTTGACGAGACACAAGCTTGATTCAGCCACTTCTGTCCTTCCCGATGAAAGTGGAATAAGTCCCCGTCACGTTGGGGTCAGGGGGCGGGTTATCTTGTGAGCCACCTCCAGCTGTGGCACTCCAGGTGTGCATGGACCCCAGTTCCCAGAAGCCCAAGTCTCTGTGACGCCACACGCATGGCTTTTGCTGTCCCTACGTGCAGTAAAACCTTCCGTGTGAATTCACAGGGACTTGGGCTTCTGGGAAATGAAGTTCAGGAACAGCTGGGGTGCCAAGGTGGGCCAGTGCTGGCCTACAGAGCACAATAAGCGTTATGGAGACCGGGGTGTGTGTGTGTGTGTGTGTGTGTGTGTGTGTGTGTGTGTGTGTGTGTGTGTGTGTGTGTGTGTGTGTGTGTGTGTGTGTGTGTGTGTGTGTGTGTGTGTGTGTGTGTGTGTGTGTGTGTGTGTGTGTGTGTGTGTGTGTGTGTGTGTGTGTGTGTGTGTGTGTGTGTGTGTGTGTGTGTGTGTGTGTGTGTGTGTGTGTAGACGTGCCAATGCTATTGCTCTAGCCTTGTTTTAAATATAGAAATGCCCTAATTATGGGGTCCCTACAACATCTATTATTCCTGCCTCATGCTCTACCCAGTTATTTTACGTGGCCTCTGTGAATCCACACAAATGGGTTTACTAAACAGACCTTGGGACTCTGAGCGGGCAGGGAGGAGGGCCTTCCTGTCTCTTCCCCCCCTTCTTCCTCCTCCTCTGTGGCTCCTCTTGTTTCCATGGCAATCCCCCCCCCCCGCAGCATTTTTCCATCCCAAATGCCAAATGGCTGTGGATGGGAGAGAGAGAGAGAGAGGGAGGGTGACCAAATATAGGCAAAACTCAAAATGTGCCTTTGCTCTGCAGTGGGGGGGGGCAGCCTTCCAGCCCCCACCATGGTTGGGATACGTCTTAAGGAAGGCAGCCTCGGCGGTGGGCACCATGGAGGCAGCTGAGGGGCTGGTGCCCCCCTGCCAGCCCCCCTCCAACTCCCACCCAGGCTCTGATGGCTCTCAGGCACCTTCCGTTGCCATGGAGGGCAAGTCGGCAAAGAGCCCGCAAGTCCAGCGGGCCGGTTGTGGGTGAGGAAGAGGAGGCCGGGCTTAGCTAAGCCACTTCAGGCAGAGGCTTTCCTCGCCAGGGCCTAACAGCTGACCCACATGGGGCAAGACACAACCCTGCGCACACACGCGCGCGCGCACACAATGGCCAGAGGAGAGCCAGCCATCCTTCCTGTCCAAACAGGGATCTCTCTGATGGCCTCCCTTATAATGGAGAAAGCAGAGGACTTGGGGAACGGCCCTCGCCCCATTTCTCCCCCAGAGACCCACCCAGGTGGCACCGCGAGGGTCTCCCCGCCTGCCCAGGCGCATGCGTTTGCACACTCAGGAGGCTAGCCTCCCTTCAGCCCGGCAAGGTGCCCTTGACTTACCCCACACGGCACCCGTTGTCTGCCTGGCCCCTGGCCGTGCCACACCTGGCCTCCCCAAGAGTAAAGGGCAGCAAGAGGGACAGAGGAGGTGGGCGCCCCCCCGCCCCCCACCCCAGGAAGGGTTCCCACTTACGCCGCTTGCATGAGTTCTGGGTTGGGCACGCAGTCGAGCCGGTGGGAGAGGAGCTGGAAGGCACTGCTCTGGGGCAGGAGCATCAGCAGGCCATAGAGCGCCTTGATCAGGTACGGGTTGCTCTTCACGTCCAGCAGCTGCAGCCGGAGATCTGGGAGGCCAAAAAGGGGGGTGGATTTATTCGGGGGGGGGGGTAGGGAGAGAGATCAGTGGAAGAGAAAAGCCCAAAGGAGAAGGTGCCTTGGCAAAGAACAGCCACCGCGGAGGAGGAGGAGGAGGAGGAACTGGCTGAGTCCCAGGATGGCCAACCTTGGCATTCCAGGTGCTCTTGGCCTTCCATTCCCCAAGTCCCTGGGAATCCACACAGAGGCATAGGTGTGCTGTGAACCCATTCGCGTGGATTTCCAGGGACTTGGGGAATGGAAGCCCAAGACCACCTGGAGTGACCAGGCTGGCCCTCAATCCAAGACCCACAGGCTCCAGCGGGGGGGGGGGGGAGCTGGCAGACAACCCCACTCTAAGTGTGCGAATGTGGGGAGGTGCAGAATCCAGGGGTTCCTCTGCCGGTCTGTCGATGATGGCCAAAAACCTGCACCGACGAGGAGGTCAGGTTTGTCCCCAGGGCCAAGGCAAGGCCGTGGCTTCCTTTGGGCACTCCTGGGTCAGGAAGAGGAGGGCATGTCTACTTCTTCATGGTCCCCTGTGAATCCACACGAATGGGTTCACTCCTTAGCCAAGGGTCTCCCCAGCCTCCAGCAGTGGCAGAGCAAGGGACCTCTGGCGGGGCGGACGCCTCCACGGCCAGGGTGCCTCACAGCCACGCCAAGGCCTGCCGTAGCAATTCCCCCCTCCCCAACCAGCCCAGGCCCCCTTCCCCACTGGGTCACGCCACCCTCAGCCCTCGGGCACCCATGGCCCTCGCGTGGCTAGCCTACATTCTGTGGTGCGTCCTGCCCACTGTGGCGTGGCTGCTTCTGCCTCTAATGGAGAGATGCCCCCCAGGGTCCGGCAGCAAAAAAATAAAAGGCCCATAACTTCTGCTCTATTTACCCCAAGCAGGGTCAGTCGGCCCTTGGGATGGGGAAGGGGGGGCAGCCATGGGCCCCGGGCCAGACGGAGAGGCCAGGAGGAGGGGATGCCCTGCGCCCCGCCTGGAAATTCACACATACACACACACACACACACATATATGGAGCCACTTGGGGGGGGGGGGAAGAAGAAAAACGGAGGGAAGACCCACAGGTGAAAATGGGGCATTCGATCAGCTGGACCAGCTTGTCCACCTCGATGAGGAAATCGACCGTGACCTCCAAGTCGCCGCTGGTGGCAAAGACTGTCAAGGAAGCCAAGCATCTCGGCTTCCTCCTCCTCCTCCTCCCGCGGAGACCCAGGGCGGTCCCGATCCCCCTGGCTTCCCAGCCAGCCAGATTTCACACCACTACCAAAGACCCAGGCCTGGGTCGGGTCCCGCTCTCCCCGCCCCACCGCCCCTTCGTCTTCTTCAAGTGCCGTATCCAATCCCAAATACTGGCCATCCTCGTGGCAATTAGCCTTGAACGCTGTATTGAGAATCTGACGCAGTGGCCTTTCATCTGCCTTCCGCGTCACAGCCATCGTACCCCGGATGCAGTTCCGCCAGTCCCTGTCTGGTCCTGAGCCCTTTTGGCATGCAAAGTCCTTATCATCATCCTCATCCCCAGGGCCACGATGGGGGAAGCCGTTGCCCTCCCTCCATCCAGAGGGACCCAAGTGGGGCCGTTGAATCCCCTGGGGGACCCTCCCACTTCCTTCCCTGTGGACTTCGGCACCCAAGGCCGCCGGTCCTCAGTGTGGTCAGGGGAGTTAACCTGACCCTCGGCATTGAGTTGTTGGCAGCAGGGTCTCCTCCAGGACCACAGCAGGGTAACCTGGCAGGAATAGGCACTACGCCCGCCGAGACCCCACCCACCCGCCCCTGCCAGGCCCTGAACAGTTTCTATGGGGCTGCAAACAGGGTGGAGGCAGGCAGGGCGACCTTCACCCCATGGGTGAAGACGATGGCTGCCAGCCCAGCTGATGCTGCGCCACTGATGCACCCAGCAGTCCCGTTTGGGAGGGGGGGGGGTCGGAGGAGGTTTGTGCCAAAGGATACAACTTCTGGATGAGGTCGTAGGCGTGCTTGTAGTTCTGGGTGAGGAAGCAGAGTGAGACGGTGGTCACCGGGTTGTGGCACCAGGAGCGGTAGAGGCAGCAGAAGAGGTCACGGCTCTCCTGGGGAAAGAGAGAGAGAGCGGCAGTCAGGGGCTGCCACCCGCAAGGCCCTGCGCCCTCCCTGCCCTGCAGTGGACACCAGGGTTTTCCCAGGGGCAGGGTGGGGGTGGGGGGGATACAGTAGGCATCCACAGGGCAGGCAGCCAGGCAGGCATGATGCTGCCAATGGTACCCACAGAAGGACATTATGTGTCCAAAGAGATGAGTGAAGGATGGGAGTGTATGTGAGTGGGGTGGGGTGGAGGGTTTCCCTGGAGGCGAATGGCACCCCCTCCCCTGGCCAAGGGGCCCTGCAAGGGCCAAGAAGGTCGGTCCATGGGCCCACCCCCAGCCACCCTCCAGCCCCGAGGGGGAGGCCGTGGTGGTGGGGGTGGCACATCCACCTACGGGGGTCTTGAGGTCCTTCAGCTGGTTCCTCAGCTGGAAGAGCTCGGAAGAGGTCAGGAGGATGGTGTTGAGGGTGTGGACCATCGTGGAGGCAAACTTCAGGTCCTCTTCCCGCAACAAGATCTCAGCCATGGAGTGGAAAATGTTCTCTGCGTTCAGGAGGAGGCACAGCTGCCTGCAGGGGCACCAAGAAATGGGGGGGGGGGTGAGGGGCTGGCAAGACAAGGGGGGCTGGGTAGATGGGTGGGGGGGCCTGCATTGGGAGACCCCACCACCACCCCAACCTTCAAACTCCCAGGGCCAAGAGCCCCAAACTCTCCTCTGCCCACAGCAAAGCCATCGGGGAAACACGGGGGGGGGGGAGTGCTGGGATTACAGCCTGGAGGCCCCTTCCTTGGCCCAAAGAGGGCACAGGAGGGGTTAAGCTGCTGTCCTGCAGCCAGAACATTGTGAGATCCATCCTCACCTGGGATCAAGGTTAGCTCAGCTCCTTCCAGTGGACTGCCCAGTGAGTGCATGAAGTGCTATGGGCCGGGATAGTCATGCTATCGCTATCACTACATCCTTGTTAAATAAATCAAAATACAGTCAAACCTCAAGATAAGAATGCTCGACTTAAAATACATCTGGAAATCTGGGGGGGGGGGGGGATCAGGCTTGAGATAAGAATTTTTAATAGTATAAGCCATGCCCCCTTTTGGGAGGTTTTTTTTTTAAACCTCGGCTGATACTCGAGTATATACAGGGATGCCTTTTACCTCCAACCCAGAAGCAAAAACTCTACCAAGACTAAGAAGTTGTTTGTGAAAACAACCAGGCTGCAGAAGGCGGCCCCTTTGGTGCCCCAGATGTTACAGCAGGGGTGCCCAAACTTTTCGGGCTGCAGGCCGCTCATGTTTTTCAGCGGGCCAGCCACGTGGCCCCTCCCACCGGGAGAAGTAAAACGTGCCTTGCAATCTGTTTTGCAACAGGATGAGATAGATTTCAAGCTGCCATTTTCTCTGCTTAAAGTAGAGGTGCCCAAACAACGGCCCATGGGCCAGATCCAGCCCCTGGCAGCAGTTTATCCGGCCCACACAAGCCCTCGTCGCTCCACGACGTGGAAGTAAAACGCACCCATCCGGGTGCATTTCACTTCTGCTTCTGGGAGCGACAAGGGTGGCATGGGCCGGATGAGTTGGTGTTGGGAGTTGGATCTGGCCCGTAGCTTGGGCACCCCTGTGTTACAGCATGCAAAGGGGCACCTTTGCAGGAAGAGTCGCTTGCGATCCAAGGATGAATTCAGCAGAGAAGACTTTTCTCCCATCCCCCCGTTTTCAGAAGCAAACAGAGCAAGGGCCATGGAAGAGGGTCGGGCCTTTCTGAGACCCCTCTTCTGTCTCCTGCTCACCTTCAGGGCTACAGGTCCGTTTGCATGGTGGAAAACTGCAGGCCAGAAAGCCCCTACCTGGGGGGGGGGCAGGGAATGGACTCACTGCCCAAAGACGGGCACAAAACTGGCACCGTGGAGCGTTGGGGGGGGGCAGCCCTGGCTCCTCAAAGCTCACCTCCCCCTCACACACAATCGGCTTATAGCCTCCTGGAATGAGGCCCCCCCATCCCCAAATCTAATGGGGGGGATAAGGCAGAATCTCTACGCACGGAGGGCTTACGGCAATTATCTTCCCCTGGCAAAACAAAACAAGATTTTGAGCGGCACGGAAGGGCTTTTGCCAGCGTTCCCAGCCCTGCGCCCGGAGGAGGCACTGACCCCATTAAAACAGGCATGCACATGCACACTCATGCACACACACACAGAAGGACAGCACCTTCCTAAGTTTCCATTCCTTCCTGACTCTTCCGGCGCTTCCTCTCCTCCTCCTCCCCATCCGCCCTGCCAACCCATCTGCCCTGGATTGTGAAAAGTGGTGCCAAGGTTTCCAGAGAGGTTGCCCAAGACTAAAAGCGGCCTGCAACCCAAAGGGGTGTGAGCTCAATCCTGCCCAGGGATCAAGGTTGACTTCCATCCATGAGTCCCCAGGGAGTTCGTGGGGAAAATGCTAATTAACTTGTGAACTGCCCCGAGAATGATCTAGCACTATGGAGGGGGGGGGGGGGGTATGCTAATATAATTGCTTTTTAATTTCTTTCTTTGATTTATCTATGCTGCCAGAAACCAGCCTTTGACTCAAGAGAGGAACTCTCTAGAGCAGGGGTGCCCAAACTGTTTGGACTGTGGGCCGACCACATGGTTCAGTAGGCCGGAAAAACGGTTCCTCCCACTGGAAGTAAAACACGCTTTGCAATCTTCAACAGGATGAGATAAGATTAAAAAAAAAAAAAGCTGCTACTTGCTCTGCTTAAACCAGGGGTGCCCAAACTACGGCCTGTGGGCCAGATCTGGCCCCCGAAGCCAAATCATCCAGCTCACGACATCCTCGTCGTTCCCGGAAGCAAAGCACGCCCGAGAGCCTCCTCGCCCGCCGTGGGGTTTTGTCCGCTGTTCCCATCCCTGGCAGGTCCCTGAATATCCATCAGACGAGACACAGCTTAACTAACAACCCCCCCTCCCAATTCTCCAAAGCCCCCTTTTCTGCACTCTAGTCCCCTCCGTGGTGGGGTGGGTGGGTGGGGTTCCCTTGGATTCAGTTCTATTCTCCCTCACCCCCCTCCAACACGCCAAGGCTGTTGTGTGTGCCCCCCCCCTTTTGCAGGGTTTCCCTGAGGACACCCTAGACAAAGGCCCTCCCACCCCCACCCCCTGCCTGGGACGGGTTTGGCAGTCCCAGCTCCGGGGAATTGAGAGGACCTGGGAAAGAGCAAGCAGAGCGAGAGGAGGGGAAGGAGGCGCCGGCCTGCCCTCGAGTGACCCCCCCACCCCCACCCCTCGGGCAAAGCCCTGATCCCTTTTCCTCCGCCAGCCCTTTCGGGAGGCCCTAAGCCCCCCCTCTCCCTCCCCGGTGGTTTTGATCCTGTTCCAGCGCAGAATAACAATGCATTCAAAGGCTTCTGCACAGGCGGGCCGGAAAAGCTCGCTCCCACTGGAGGGCTTCCTTCGGAGAGTGTGTGACGCCCACAGTACCACGGGTGACCCAGTTCCACCATGAGTCCCTTCCTGCTCCTGAGCCCTTTTGGCACACAAAGTCCTCCTCCTCCTCTTCAGCTCCAGGCCAGGAGGGAACGAAGCTGTTGCCTTGCCTCCAGGTGGACCCAGGAAAGGTCAAGGTCACCCTTGCTCGAAAGCCAGCTGTATCTGACTCTAGGCTTCAGTGCTCACCTCGGTTTATAGCTGAAGAGCCAGGGTTGTCTGCAGTTCCGTGGTCATGTGGCAGGCATGACTAGAGACCGGAGGGCACGGAACGTTGTTTGCCTTCCCAACCAAGTGGTCCCTGTTGATCTACTTGCAATGTCTTGCTTTCGAACGGCTAGGTTGGCAGGAGCTGGGACAGAGACAGGGGCTAATTCTGTCCTGCCGTACTCGGGAATCAAACTGCTGACCTCCCACACTTCAGCCACTGCAGTCCTGGGTGGACTCAAGTGGGCCCATGGAATCCCCTTGGGGGATCAGTCAGCCTGATTTCCTCCCTGTGCATAGCAAAGACCCCCAAAGAAGGGGTCTGGCAACTTCCATCCTCTAGGACAGGGGAGCCCAAAGTACAGCCCGTGGGCCAGATATGGCCCCTGACTCCAAGTCATCCAGCCCACGCTGCCCGTTTTACTTCCGCTTCCAGGAGCAACGAGGGCAGCGCAGATAGGATGACTTGGTGTCAGAGGCCAGATGTGGCCGATGGGCCATAATTTGGGGGGACCCTGGTTTAAGCAGAGAAAATGGCAGCCTACAACCTATCTCATCCTGTTGCAAAACAGACTGAAAGGCACGTTCTACTTTGCTTCCGGTGGGAGGAGCCACGCAACCGGCCTGCTGAACCACGTGACCATCCCGCGGGCCGAAAAGTTTGGGCACCCCTGGTTTAGGCAAAGGCACCCTTCGCCTGCCAACGCTGAGGAGGGCTGCCTTGACCACCGGCCTCTGTGCCAGAAGCCCCCCACCGCCTCCCTTTCCTTGGCAGCTGCCACCTTACGGCCTACCACAGAGAAAACCTCTGGGCTGCGGATAAAATCCGAGCACCCAATGGGGAGAAGGGGAAAAAACGTTAGATCCAGTTAGATCCAGTGTCAACACCCTCCCCAAATGTCGCAATGGTGTTGATTGTGTTCCACTTTCATCATCAGTGTGTGTCTCCCCCCCCCCCCAAATTCCCGGGCAAAGGAGGAAACCATGGCAACCCAAGCACCGCCTCCTGGGTTAAAGTGGAATGCTGCCTTTGTGCATCTGAGAGAGGCAGGGAAGGAAGAGAGCGCAAAGAAGAAGAGGAAGGAGGAGGAGATCCCTGGAAGAGTCCTTTGGTTTCCAAGAAGAAGCAAGATAGCCTAGGGATCCCTCCCTCCCTGCCTTCTGGGGCTGGATCAGGACCCCACAGCCACCCCAGAGGCTCCCCACCTGCCTCTTCTACCCCCCCCTCTCTAGAGTCTGTCCCCCCCTTTCTGACTCCATTGAAAAAGGGGTTAATGAGAGGAGGGTGTGCGTGTGCATGTGCGTGCCAGAATATCCTCCTCGGGAAGGGAAGGAGCTCCTTTTGAGCACGACAGCTGTGGCCTAATTTCCAAAGCAGCTCAAGGGCCTGATTCTCTCTCTCCCCCCCCCCCAACCCATTCAATGCCTCCTTTTGCAACCTGGGAGGAGAAAAGGAGGCCTCCTTCCCAGAGCTCAGGCAGGAAGGAGGAGGGAGGAGGAGAGGCCGTCCCCTCTGGTTGTGCAGCCTGAGAAACCGGCCCCAGCCTTCAGCACCCATTTCAGGGCTCAGCGGGGGGTCCTCTACACATACACCCTTCCTCCTGCCACGGGAAGCTTCAGGCAGCCCAGAGTGTAGGGACGGCCAACCTTGGCACGTCAGGCATCCTCGGACCATTTCCCAGAAGCCCAAGCCAGCACTCCTGCCCATCTGGGGCTTCTGGGGATTGGAGTTCAAGCAGAGCTGGAGCGCCATGTTTGGCCAATGGCTGCCCTGGGGCGGCCCCTTCCTTTCTAGCAACACAACAGTCCTGCCAGGCAGGGCATGCGGAGCAACACAGAACAGCCCGCGTGCCCCCAGGGACACAAACTGCCCCCCCCCCTGCAAAGAGGGCCCGGGGGGGCCCCTCTGTGGCAAGGGAGCTGGGCTGGAGGGCCTTTGAGAGCCCCTTCTGTGCCCCGGCACGCAAGTTCAAAGTCAGGGTGGCATGGGGCGGCCTCCCTGGCTGAGTGGGGATTCGAACCCAGGCCCCCAGAGCCCCCGTCCGACACTCAGCCCCCCTCTCCCACACCAGGCCTCTAACCCCACTCCCCCTCGGCGTGTCGATTCTCGCCAGGAGCCCAGACAGAAGGGGGGGGGGGGAAACGAAGCACAAGGAGGGGGGATCATCTTTGGGGGTGCTCAGGGGAGGAAGCAGGTAAGGAGGAGGAGGAGGAAGGGGTGGCGCCCAACCTGATGATGAAGGCTCCCCGGGTCTCCAGAAGCTTCCGCTCGGTGCTGAACCTCTTGAGCAGGTTGATCATGAACTTGTAGAAGTAGGAGTTCATGGTGGGCGTGGAGGGAGAGGCTTCCATGCCTTTGGGGCCTGGGAAGGGCCAAGAGGGAGAGGTCAGGGGGAGCAGCTCCTCCCCAGAGGACAAGAGGCCAGGCCCAGAGAATCCCCCCCCCCCCCCCGGTCAGGCTGGCAGGGTGACCATCCCTCCTCCCAAGGGGGTCCCAAAGCCCACCCACCACAGGCGAAGGCGGACCGCTGGCTCCTCATCTCGGTCCATCCTTCCACACAGTTTGACAACTGGGCAAAAGGAGGAGAGGAAGTCGCGGTTCTCTGGAAACGGGCCACTGGGTACCCAAACAGCAAAAGCAATCAAACGCCTATGCCAGGGTGGCCAAAGGACGGCTCATGGGCCGGATCTGGTCCACAAGCTGTAGTTTGGCCACCCTGGCATAGACGTTTGATTGCTTTGCTTTTGCTGTATGGATACCTCACAGGGGCGCATTTTACTTCCGCTTCCGGGAGCGACGAGGGTGCTGTGGGCTGGATGAATTGGCGCCTGTGTGTGTGTGTGTGCAGATCTGGCCCACGAACTGTAGTTTGGCCACCCCTGGTTTAAGCAGAGAAAATGGCAGCTTAAAACCTATCCTGTCCTGTTGCAAGACAGACTGAAAGGTACGTTTTGCTTCCGGTGGGAGGATCCATGCGACTGGGTCCTCATTTTTACCAGCCCCAGAAGGAGGCACAGTCAAACTTAAGCCCTGGCCAGGACCAAACTCACAACTTTGTGGCTGCAGGGCAGCCGTTTCACCCCCTGCGCCACCCCAGGGCTCCTGGGAAGAGCATTTGCCTCCAGCAGACCCAAAGAGGCCGGGGTGACGGGCAGGGAAGGAAGATGGAGGCAGGCCGAGTCCTGCCTCCCTTCCTCTCCCAGCCACTCTCTCTCAGCCTGCAGGGCGTTTTGCCTCCTTTCAGCTTTTGTAAATACCGTCGTATAAAAAGGGGGAGGGGATCACGTGGGAGGCTAAAAATAGACCTGCTCAAAGGACGAAACCAGACCCTCCCCAAGACATCTGCCAAGTGGGTCTGTGGAAACTCTGCCCAGGCAGCCACTTCCTCTCCAACCAGGGTGGGGGTGGGGGGCCTCTCAGTGGCCCACAGAGACCACCGGGTGTGAACCAGGCGCCCGAGGAACCCCGGCCCCCCAGCTGCTGCTGAAGACCCCAAACGGAAGGGGACGTGTGGGCAATGGGAGAAGGAGGATGTCCAACCCTGGTGCTCCAGATGTTCATGGACTTCAGTCCCCAGAAGTCCCAAGTCTCTGTCAATCCACACGAATGGGTGTACTGCGCAGGAACCCCATTCGTGTGGATTCACAGAGACTTGGGACTTCTGGGAATTGAAGTTCAAGAACAGCTGGAGCGCCCAAGGTTGGCCATCGCTGCCCTAAAGACTCACGGGAGGCCCCGAGCCAGAAGGTGCTCCTTGGACCCAACACAGACCGGGGGGGGGGGGAAGACCAGTAAACTGCCACAGAGCAGGCGCCTGGGAACGATGAGGACACATCTGGCGCAGCTGTTCTCTGGCCTGCAGCCAAACCAGTGAGCAAGTTCAAGCAGGGAGGCACAACGGCCAACGCTGGCTTACTTTGGGAACGGAAGATGGAAGAAAGGCCACATATGGCCTGCAGCCAGAAACAGATGTCCAGGCAGAAGGAAGAGGGCGGAAAAGGAAGGGCCACCAGGTGAATGCCTGGGCCGGGGGCCACCTGGAGGAAGAACCCGCCCTCAGAACGCCGGCCACAGGCGGCAAGGACTGCACTAGGCCAGAAAGGGTGGCCGGCCTCCCCCCCCCCCTTCAGGACTGATTGCCACAGTAAAGGTCGCCCTCGCTTGAAAGCCAGCCGTATCCAACTCTAGGGTTCAGTGCTCATCTTTGTTTACCTTCCATGCCAAAATGGTCCCCATTTCTCTAATTGCAATTGCTTGCTTTCGAACTGCTAGGTTGGCAGGAGCTGGGACAGAAATGGGAGCTCATTCTGTCCTGCCGTACTCGGGAATCGAACTGCTGACCTACCAGTCGTTAAGTTCAGCGCAAGCCCCATGAGGACAGCCATGAGGATTTTGGCCTGTCCGTCAGGCTTCCCTCCCATGTCCATGCCAAAAATGGAGGGAGGGGGGGCTGGGGCCCCACCGCCTGCCTCTGCCTCTGCCGGAGGCCCACATCTTGCGGGCGGATGGGTAGGCTGGTTTACCCAAGACTATCATCTGCTCTCCAAGCCTTCTGCTTCCCTTCCTCTGACGGAGGAGGAAGGGGGGGGGGCTTCGCATGACAGGGCAGCTGATCTGAGAGCTTGAACTGTCCAGATCACAAGCCCAGCTTCCTCATCATCCTCATCCTCTTCTCCTCCTCCACACACCCCCCCCCCCCGTCATGGGTTGCCAGGAGAGCCTGTGGCTGCGTCTGTGCCCCAATCCCCCCCTTCAAAAGAGCTGCTTCTCCAGACATCCCCCTCCCCGTAGGGTCTCTTTGCAAGCATAAACTCTAAACCAGGGGGTTCCCCAACCTTTTCAAGGCACCACAGGGCCAGATCCGGCCCACGGGCCTTAGGCTGGGGACCCCTTCTCTAAGCCCTACCCAGGGGGGAAACAGAAAGCACCACAAACCACTCCACCTGGAAGGCCAGAACCGGCCAGGGCTTTTGAGACCAAACTTGACAGGGATTGAGCAGCCGTTCCACCCCCCACCCCCCACCGAGGGTTACATCCATTCCTCCAGCTGTCCTGGCCACAGAGGCTCCTCTGTTCCTGGCCCCCCACAGCTGAGGGGCTGGGATCCAAGGCAGGGAGGCTGACTGATCGCACAGGGGCTAAAGTGCTGCCATGCAGCCAAAATGCCATGAGTTTGATCCTGATGAGGATCCAGATTGACTCAGCCTCTTTCATTCTTCCATCACTGGTTAAGAAGCTCGCCTTGTTAGCTGGAAGGCCGGAAAGCCGGCAGTCCGAGACCCGGGTACTGCATGACGGACTGAGTGCCTGTCTCTGTCCCAGCTCTTGGGGACGTGAAAGGAGCCTCATTCAGGCGCCTGCCCTCTAAGTGGAATTTCTCCCACACACACACAACCCCCCCCTTCAAAGCCAGAATAATTATTGACATGAAATTATTAAGATCCTACCAAGGTTGGCCAAATCAGTCCCCAGCACGTTAATGGGGGCAAAATGCTAATTAACTTGTGAACCGCCCAGAGACTACAAAAAGCGCTATGGAAGGGGGGGGGAGAGAGATGCCTGCCCTAAACATAGAGAGAGAGAGAGAGAGAGAGAGAGAGAGAGAGAGAGAGAGAGAGAGAGAGAGAGAGAGAGAGCACATGCGCAGCAGGCAAAGCGGCCTCCTTTGAGCCGAAGGAGTGCTTGGCATTCAGGCCACTCCTTTCCCGGCCCTCCAGCCGAAGGCCAAGCCCATCCTGCAGACCGAGGGCCGCTCGGAAGGACTGATGGACGTGGAGGCCACGAAAGCAAGGCTATTTTTAGACTGCGTGGTGAGAGAGAGAGAGAAGAAAGAAAGGGAAAGCCATGGGGCTTGGTCTGGAACACCGCCTGGCCAGAAATCTCTCTCTCCCCCCCCCCCCCAAACAGCCTCCTTGGCAGATGGAGGCTCCTCCTCAGACACCCCAGGCCCACGTGGTCTCAAATGGGGTGGGTGGGCTGCACATGAGCTCAGCAGTGGCCCATGCCAGCTAGGGAATGGCAAGTGGTGGGCAACGAGCGCCTGAACCACAGCCTCCAATGCCAGGGGCACACGCCCCCCCCCCGTCCCACTCCTGCCCCGTGTGGGTCCCCAGCCTCCCAGGATCTGGGGAGCAGAGGTGTCAAGGTCACTCTTGCCAGTCATATCTGACTCTAGGGTTCAGTGCTCTTCTCCATTTATAGCCAAAGAGCCAGTGCAGTCTGCTTCTGCAGACGTTTCCGTGGTCATGTGGCAGGCATGACTAGACAACGGCACGGAGCGCCGTTTGCCTTTCCCACCGAAGTGGTCCCTCTTGATCTACTTGCAATTTCTTGCTTTCAAGCGGCTCGGCTGGCAGGAGCTGGGACAGAGAAGGGAGCGCACTCCACCCTGCAGGACCTGGGAATCGGGACGCTGACCTTCCAGCCAGCAAGTCCAGCGTCTGAACCGCTTGAGAGCCACTGGAGCAGAGGGAGGGGCTGCAGGCTGGGCTTTGCAGAATCTCTTCCCTTTTCACAGCTGTCAAGAGGGGGGCCCTGCGCCCCCCCCCGCCATCATCATTTCAACCCAGAACAGGGCTGGGGGAAGGGGAAGTATTGGCTTGCTGACTCCCAGTTCTGTACAGTCCGTTACCCTTGATCGCTCTAAAGAGGCTTATGAACAGCATCCAAAACAGGGCCGAACAACACAGCTCAGGGCTGGCTAGCCTAATGGCCAACTCTGGCAGCAGGAGCAGGACCTCTCCCCCCACCCCTTTCCCGGCCCTCCCACAGGTGGAAGGAAACTGGAGGCGCCACCGGGAGACGGCTGGCCCAAAAAGTTCGGGCGCCCCTGCTTTAGCCCAAGGGCCAGGGCAGGGAGCCTTCCGGGGGTCTTAGGAAGGCTCGTGAAAGGTCCTGGGGTACGGAGAGGGCCCTTTGTGGTCCAAAGAGGGGCACAGATTCTCCCCCTCCCCCCCCACAGACACTTCTGAAAGGAAGAATTAACCAAGGGGCCACGGGTGTGGTTTGTATTTCCCTGGTCACCTGGGAAAAAGTCATGTGACGTCAGCACCAGGGCCATGGACCACGGACCAGCCGTGGCCCTCCTGGTCAGTGGGCAGTCTGACTCAAGGATGCCTAGGCTGAGCCACACCTGGGGTGCATGGAGGAGGTCCTTCTGGTACTTAAGCCTGGGGTCACTCAGGAGGCCGTTTTCTGGCCCACAGACCCCGCCCGGAATGCAACGTGAGTCACTTCACTCACACGGCTGGCCTCGGCTTGAAAAGCGGCCCTTGAGGCCAGACTGTTGCCCCCCCACCTCCTCCTCCTGCTGGACCCCGGGGTGGCCAGAGACAGACAGACAGACAGACCCTCCTCTTTGGGGGCCCAGGACGCTGTGCACGTCAGCCCCCAGGACCCCTGGCGTTTCTGGGAAGAGACCCCCCCGTGAGGGCCAAAGTCTGAGAGCCCGTGGACCAAAGGCAGCCTAGCGGCCAACCTCTGGACGGGGGTTTCATGGCGGAAGCAGAGGGTGGC
The DNA here is from genome assembly GCA_030440675.1 of Furcifer pardalis. NCBI lineage: Eukaryota > Metazoa > Chordata > Lepidosauria > Squamata > Chamaeleonidae > Furcifer > Furcifer pardalis. The sequence goes on along the minus strand of CP126892.1, from coordinate 129,267,170 downwards.
TGCTTGGTGGAGAGACAAGATAAAAACGCACGGGGGGGGGGGTCCTCACCCCAGGGGTCTCAATTCACAACAAACAGAAATTAAGGATAATCTAGGCCAAGGTCGCCCTGGTTCAAAAGCCAGTCGTATCCGACTCTTGGGTTCAGTGTTCATCTGTGCTTGCAGCCAAAGAGCCAGCACTGTCTGCAGATGTTTCCATGGACATGTGGCAGGCATGACTAGACAGAACGCTGTTTACCTTCCCACCGAAGTGGTCCCTATTTACCGACTTGCAATGTCTGCTAGGTTGGCAGGAGCTGGGACAGAGACAGGACCTCACTTGGTCACGGGTCATCCAGTCCAGCATCTTACCCACTAACCCCCCCCCCCACACACACACACAGAGTCCCATAAGACCACTAGAATTGTGCAGTGTTGGCCCTGGACTCTTTCCCATTGAGGCCACCTCCTTTGACTGCTGCCGAAGTCCCTTGGGTTTACTCTACATTTCACTCAAGGGGGTGGGCCAGATTTATTTCCTGGGGGTCCCTTTAAAATGCAGGGCTTGTTTTCTTTACTGCTGCAGACGAAGGCCAACTCTATCCGGCCCCCATGAGATGAATCGCTGGCAGCTGAATCTCATGCGCAGCTCCCTTGGCAAAAGCCACAGATTCCGGGGTGGGGGTGGGGGGCCTTAGCGGGTGGTTGGAGGGAGGGAGTCAGACATCTGGAAGGAAAGCAGAGGGGAATGCCTGGGGCTCAACACAGACACACACCCTGCATTTTCTCAACACTTTCGGGTCACGGGCCGGATTGCTCCGGTTCAGACGGCTGGTCACCTGGTTTCGTGCGAAAACACGCATTTTCGCCTCATTTTCTGCACATTGTGGTGATTTCACCACCGGCAGGGGTAGCAGGGGGAACGAGGGCAGATGGTCACGTGAAATGGCTCGACGGGCCACGTCTGGGCTGTGGGCCGTAGGCTGCAAAGGCTTGATCAAGACAGATGCGAGGGGTTCATCTACACGGAGGATCCTCCTGTTACTGTCGCCGTCGGGTCCCCCCTGGAAACCTGTCATGCTTTGGCCACAGTCGAATGGCCCGGTTCCCGCCTCCTGCGGCTCTAGGCAAGACAAAGCCACACCGTTGATCCCAACGCAAAGTCTTCCTACCAGCGCTGAAGTTATTGCTGCAGCAACGTCTGAAGTACAGAGCAGGGCCACTGAAGGGGGGGCCTCTGGTCCCCTCCGCAAAAAAATCAACCCAGCCTCAAAATCTGGGCTGGTTTGGGACAGAGTGCCCTTTTTCCTGATGAGGACAGGCACCCAAGAGCACCAGGAGGGGGAAGAGGTCTTGCAAGGGGCCGAAGAAGCCCAGGGCACTCACACACTCACTCACCTGCCTGAGGAGCCTTGGGTGGGGCAGGCAGGGGGGGCAGCTCCAGGAGTCCAGAAGGCCCTTCCGAGCTGTCCAGCGACCCCTGGCCTTCCGTCTGGCCGGCTGGAGAAGAGGCAATCTCGGCCAAGACCTCCAGGTCCTTGAGGATGACCTGGAATCGGGAAGGGAGAGAGGCGTGGGTAGGAATTCCCTTCCTGACCTGCCATCTAGGCCAGGCTTTCCCACGGGAGGACTTCGATTCCCAGAAGCCTCCGTCAGTCTGTTGGCTTAGCCATGCTTTGGGGAACTGGCCGAGGCTTCTAGGAATTGAAGTCCAAGAACCCAAGGCCGGGAGACTCTCCCTTAAAGGCACGTATTTGTCTGAGCACAGGAAGCCGCGCCAGAGGAGTCCCACTGACCCCGCAGGGATTTGGTGAGTAAATGCTTCCATCATGTCCCACTGATTTAGGGCAGCCCAGACACCGGGGGGGGGGGGATAACATCCCCAAGGCCCTGGTCCGAATAAAGGGCAGAGGGGACCAGGGGGCACAAAGCAATCACACTTCTATACCGCAGTGGCTCGGTGGTTAAGAAGCATGCCTTGATAGCTGGAAGGCCGGCAACTCGGCAGTTCAAGACCCGGGTACTGCATGATGGATTGAGTGCCCGTCTCTGTCCCAGCTCTTGGGGACAGGAAGAGAGACTCATTTGGGCCTTCCCTTGAGCAGTTTCTCCTGCACAAATCCTTTCAACAAAGAATAATTTCTGACACAAAATCCTTATCACTGCCCCACAGAAGCGCTTCGTGCCTCTTCTCTGGGAGGTTGACCAGGGAATTCGAATTTTGCCCTAATGCGCTGGTTAGCCATTTTACTGACCTCTGAAGGGTCAGTAAACCTTGAGCCCAGGTCGGGATCGAACTCTCCTGTAAACATTCTTCTTCACACATACATGCAAGTGAACCCATTCACGTGGATTCACAGAGACCACGACGAAGAACCTGACACAACGGACCGCAGAAGGCTGGAAGAGGGCGGGCCAACCTTTTCGGGTGGTAGTGTGCTCGTTGCGCCACCATGCCGTAAGGGCCAATGGCCAGCCGGCTCCCCAGGAGAGAAGGGGCCAAGAGGCGCTCAGTTCGGCTGTGGATCATGCGCATAGCCTTCCCCGCCCCTCATGCTCAGGGAGGGATGGCAGAGGAGGCTCTCTGGCTTCCCCACAGCTGGCGGAGGAGGTGTGTGTGTTTTGCATGCAGTGGGCACCCCCTGCCAGCCCCCCCTCCCTTTTCGCCTTTGTGCGTTCGCCAGAGAACGAGGGTTAGCAAAGCCCTAGCGAAGCGCACATACCTACCGTTACCATGGCAATGAGGCCAGGTGCCAAGGAGGCACATCAGCCGGGCGCCTGGACAGCCAAGGGGGCGACCAAGGGGGCTTCCCACTCACCCCCAGGGTGAGTGTGTAAGAGAGAGAGGTGCGTCTGTCTGTCTGTGTCACCCCAAAGAACAGCAGAACAGACGCTGCCAGACAGCAGCCGAACCCAAAGGAAGAGAGGAAGGGTTCAAGTGCTGCCCTGCAACCCCAAGGGTGTGAGCTCGATCCGGGCCAGAAGTCCTAAGGTTTCACTCAGAGGGAGGGAGAGGGGAGGCTGAAGTGGAACGGCTACAGCTGGAACCTCGTTAAGAGATAAATGGTAGCAATCTTGGCTAGACAGAAGAATGTTCGAACGGTGGGCCATCGACAACAGGGGTGGCCAAACTTTCCGGGCTGTGGGCCGGTCACGGGGTTCCTCCCGCCGGAAGAAGGTAACAGCGTTCCGTGCGCTCCGGTGTCTAGTCAAGCCTGCCACGTGACCATGGAAACGTCTGCAGAAGCAGACGGCGCTGACTCTTCGGCTTTGAAACAGAGATGAGCACTGACCCCGAGTCAGATACTACTGGCTTTACCTTAATCTGCCATTTTCTCTGCTTAAACCAGGGGTGGGCAAACTATGGCCCGTGGGGCAAATCTGGCCCCAGATGCCAATTCAACTGGCCCATGCCGCCCTCGTCACTCCCGGAAGCAGAAGTAAAACGCACCTATCCAGGTGTGTTTTACTTCCGCTTCCAGGAGCGATGGGGACGGTGCGGGCCGGATGATGTGGCATCAGGGCCCAGATTTGCCCCACGCGCCGTACTTTGGCCACCCCTGATCTATAATGTCTATTTCTACCCCTGTATTCTCTATCAAGTTCTTCTTTGTGGTCCCCTGTGACTCCACACTAACGAGTCCCCAGCAAGTGGCCCCCCCCCTCAAATGCTAATTAACTTGTGGGAACCATCCAGACCGGGGGGCAGGAGGGATGTGTGATTGCACCCCGGCACCCTATGTGCAGGCGTGCGTCTGGCCTCTCCCTTTGGAGATGGGAGTCAAACGGATGGCGCAGAATCCTGGATGCGGCTGCCTTTGTGATCCTGGCCTCCCCCCTCCGAACACTGGCGGTCTTGTGAGGCAGAAGCGGGTCAGCCGTGCCTCATGGGAAAGAGGGGGGGGCACGCCAAGGACAGCCCAGGAGGCCCATTTGGCCATCCGTGCCCTTGAGCATGAGTTCTTGAAATGCTTTCCCCCCTATTTATCTTTAACCACAAGGACTCGGTCGGAGTCCGAGGAGGTTCTCAGATTTTGCAAGGGCAGCAGTTTCTGACCCCAAGGAGGAAGAGGCAGGGGAGGGGGAGGCAGTTCAGAGGAGGGAGGGAAGGGCCTCTTTTTTTTGGGGGGGGAATGGGGGGCCAAATCTCCCGTGCCCCCTGGCTGTCTTTCAGTCCTGCTTTTGCAGCATCTCCCAGAGACTCCTACGATCCAGATCGAGCTCAAGCGACGGCATCTCACGCTCCGCTCTGGTCCGCGCGACCTGTTGCCGTTGGCTCCAGTGGGCCAGAGCCCCCTTCCCCCGGGAGCCTCCCCCCTCCCTCCCCCCCTTGGAATCAGCTCAGGGACCCCAAACCCTCGATATTCTCTGGGCAGGAGGAACCTCAAAGGCCAGCAAAGGCACTCGTTTCCCTGGAAGTTCCTTTACGGGCAGGAAACCCATTAGTGTGGATTCACAGGGGACCTTGCAGAAGAAGGGCAGCCACCGCCGCAGCAGCTCCAGGGAAGCCACCTCTCCTTAGGGTGCTAAACGGCTCTCCTGCAGCCAGAACATTGTGACTTCGATCCTGACCGGGGACCGAGGTTGACTCAGGCTCTCCCGTCCTTCCAAGGTTGCTCAAATGAATCCCCAGCATGTTGGGGGCAAAAAACAGACGAAGGCACTTGCGCAGCACCCAGAGGTGGGGCAAGGCCAGGAGTGGAATTGCTAAGGGGGCTTCCCCTGGAGCCCAGCCCCGGGAAAAGCCCCCAGACCTGTTTTCGTGTAGGAAAAAAACACACGCAGAGCTCCCAGCGACTGGGAATCACACCACAGGTTACTACTCAAGGCTTCCTCCCCCCTCCCTCGTTGTTGTTGTTGCGCAACTCAGGCTGGGAACTTCCAGTCCAGGCCCAAAGAAAAGCCAGAGTGGAGGGAGGGAAGCAGCCCTTTCTCACACACACACACACACCCTTTTATGGGCACCAGATCCTGTGAGGCTGCTGCGTCCCAGAAGAGGAAAAGCCCAAAGGGGGGGGGGGGAGAGGGATTTTAGCTCAGAGGAAGCCCATTCCACAGAAGTAGGAAGGGCCTGCGGGGGGGGGGGATCCTTCCTGGTCCAAGGAGGCCGGGGGGGGGGGTCTCCACAAGGGCCCCACAGGGGAGCCTCATTCCCAGAAGCCCCAGTTAGCCCCCCCCCCCCCCCGCTGACTAGTGCTTGGGGGGAACTGACTGAGGAGGCTTCTGAAGGTTGAAGTCCCAAACCCCACGGGAGCTCAGCCCTCAAGCGGGCTGCCCCTCAGGGCCAAGGGTGGGCGAGGGTCCTCGACCCAGGGCATGGTTTTGCTTCCAGGCGGCCCCTCCCTGCCTTTGCCTTCCTCACAGCTGCCGCCTGGGTGCAGAAACCCCCAGCAGGAGACCGGGAGAGCCCAGAAGCGGCCTTCAGAGGGCCATTTCCGACAGCAGGGACTTCCGCCTGTGGATGTGAAGGCACTGGGCAGGGAGGCAGGGTTGGCGAGAGGCCCCTGCCGGTTCTCGCACCTCCTCTTCGCCGGGGGTTCCGGAAGCACGTTCTGGCCACACAGTGCGACACCATCTTGGCAGGGCGCACCAACTGCCTTCCATCAGCCCTGGCCCACGAAGAGAGGCGCGCGGGCTCTGGCGGGCGGAGAGTGAGGAAATCCACCCCTCTCTGCCAACCCAGAACTCCTCCCGACGACTCCTTCCAAGAGATGAGAAGCCCCGTTGGGAGTCCGGCCCCACATGGGGGCGACGTGGGCATGGAGCGGAGACGGCTAACCTCAGCACGCCAAGGGTTCCTGAACCTCGATACCCAGGAGCCCTGGCCAGCAGGTGCGCCGACTTGGGCTTCTGGGTACTGAAGTCCAAGAACAGCTGGGAGGCCACCACTGATTGACTGGCCCTCAATGGGCGGGGCTTCCTGTACTTTGGGTAAAGGGGCAGACGCCTCCCGGCTGGGGAGCAGGAAAAGAGTCCTCCAAGGTCATCGTGGGCAAGGGAAGACTCACCTCGTCTGACTCATCCGACAACGTCTTCAGCAAGATGGGGAAGAGGCTGTCTGTATGCCGGAACATCTGGAAGCGGAAAGGAAGCGGCTGAAGGAGAGTCCTACACGGGGATCCCTCCACCCGGCCCACTCCCGGCCCACCCCAAAGTCAAAGGCCACGGCTGGGATGAAGGCTCCCTCCGGCTCCCTGGGATTCTTTCCCTCGGGAATTCTGCCACTCAGAAAAGGCACTCACTCCACGGCCCAGGGTGGCAGAAAGACCTCTTTGCACAAGGCACAGACAGATCTTGCTCTCTTCACCATCATCACACTAAAGCAGGAATGCCCAAACTATGGCCTGTGGGTGAGATCCGTGCAGGCCGGACTCCCCGGCTAGGATCTTGGGGGATGCTGGGTCTGTGGGGCGCTCAAGGCACCCAAAGGCCATTCCTGGCTTGCAAAGGCCTGAGACGGTGTGGGAGGGAGGTGGGCTTTCACTGACGTGTCATGCTTGGGCTCAATGCGGTGCCAGGTGGTTCCAAGGCCTGAGGCATTGTGTATGTGTGTGTGGGGGGGGGAAGAGGACCCACAAAGGAATGCATTTGCCTTGGCAGCTGCACTTTTGGCTCAGGCCAAACGGCAACTGATGGAGGCAGCTGAAGCCCCTCTAAGTCTCAGCCGCTGCACTTCACGCCCCAACCCCAGGCGCCTCCCAGAAGTGGGCCGGAACCGCCCACATGGGTGGGCCATCCGTCCACCCACCCATCCATCCAAAGGCAACCCTGAGCTGACTTGCCTTGCGAGGGGTCTTGATGTACAAGTGGTAGAGCCACTTGAGGACCGCAATCCGCGTCATCATTCCAATGCTGGCGTCGTGGAGGTGGCAGTCCAGCACCTGGACAATCCCGTCGAGGTTGAGCATCACCGGGAGTCTCTCCGTGCTGCAGGGAACAGGAAACAACGGGTGACGACAGCTGGCCGGTTGACTCCGTTTAGGGTTGCCATAATTCTCTCCCACAAAACCAGGACAGAAATAGGCTTGGCAAAAATGGGCGGGTTATCTACAAAGTAGGCCCCCTTTTTTAAAACAAACATAATATAATGACAGTTATAAAGCACTTCCTCAATCAGTACATTTTAAAAATCTGGGACTTTAACGTGATTTTTTAGAACGAGCCGGGACAATATTTCCAACCTTGAATCCAGGACAATCCCGTTTTTCCGGGACGTATGGCAACCCTAACTCCGTTCAGACAGGAAGAGCGAGGCCTCGCGGCAGCATCCCTGGATGCCATTTATTCCGCACCCCATGCCAGAACTTCTGGCCCTTCCGCCTGATGGAGGGAAGGAAGGGGCCTTGAGCCACGAACGCTCACAGGAAAAGGCCACCAGGAAAAGTGCCACGATGCTTTTGCTTGTGTTTTGTTTGCTCTCTGATCTATGAAAAGCCAGTGGCAGGAGCAGGAACTGCCAAACACTGGGGGGGGGGGCACCCACAGCCCAGGCACGACTGCATGAAATCAAGGGGGAGGGGGTTGTGTGTGTGTGTATTTTAGGGGCAGGAGGGGGTATTCCCAGAGCATGAGAGATGGAGCTCGCTTAAAGCCAGGCTCCTCAAAAGGCGGCCGGGGGGGGGGGGGGAGGAGAGACACAAAAGGTCCCCCCCCCCAATTCAGGGACATTTGCAAAAGGGTCTTTCTCCATGGAGCTCATGAGGAAGAGGCCACTTCCCTCGTGTTTTTAATCCAATCTGTGATTCTCTCTCCCCCCTCCTGCACTCTGAATGCAAAGTAATGGGGTGTGTGTGTGCAGTGCCAGCCTCCAAGCAAGCAAGGAGGAACTTTCCCTCTCGGGTGCCAGGAAGGGCACAGAAACTGCCATCCCAGCCCTTCCTTCCTTCCTCCGTTTGTCTTGCTTAGAACACTCCGTTTCTTTTTAACAGACCCTTTTTTTAGGCGATTAACCACCACCCAATTAAATCCATTACTGCCACTTCTCTGGGGGTTAAATGGGGCTGGGAGGGTGGAGAGCTCAACATTTGTGGAAACTTGCAAAGAACGATTTTCGCCTGCTTCTACTTTCTCTCCAAGGCAAAGGTGCCTAAACTATGGCCCAGGGGCCGGATCCTGCCCCTGAGGCCAATCCATCCGGCCCGCGAAGCCCTCGTCACTCCTGGAAGCAGAAGTAAAACACGCCCAGACGGCCTGAAAAGTTTGGGCACCCCTGATTTATCCTGTGGGGTCCATTGAGAACAGGATCTCTGTCCAGATCTACTCAAAGGTGACTGGATGAAACCCTGCCAGACGTTGCAATGAAAGGAGGGTTTGTATCTCGCCAGACATTGGACCCTGTGGAGACTGACTTCTCCCAACCATCAGCCATAAGAGATCACCAAGTCATCCAAGAGAGACAACTTATCACAAACCTCCGATAATCCCTTCCACAACCAGATGCTGTGACCCTCGGCTCAAGGACCGCACCGTTTCCCCCCAGGCCCCACCATCGGCTGGGGGTGGGAAGCAGTGGAGGCCGCCGTTACCTGGCCCTGCCTGGCCGGAGGGTTGATAAGACGCAGCAGCTGCCGCGTTGCCCTTATAGTCTGCACTTTTGACTGTATTGTACGTTGCTGACTCTAATGGGTGCATTGTTTGCTATTGTCTGTTTTGTATGCAGTTATATTCTTATTGTATTATTATCAAAGGTTTTTGTGGCGTACGTAAACCGCCCTGAGTCACACTGTCGGTTGGGAGACATACAAACACAACAAATGAACGAATGAATCTACAAAAATCCTCAGCCGCTGGCTCCGGGAACGCCTCATAGGGCGTCAAAGCCAGCCAGACCAGGACAGGCTGAACACAGATACAGACAGACGCACAGTGCGCCATGAGATCGCAATTTTTCAACACAGGACGGCCACCATGAAGCTCTAGCGGCACCCAGAGGTCTGAGGAAGGCACTGAGCTTAGAGCCAATGAGATTTTTGGCAACCCAATGGGGAGCCTTTGATCCGAGTCCAACTGGGCGGAACAGGGAGCAACGTCGAGGCACAAATCGGATCATCCTCATGACGCGTGACGTCGAGCTGCAAACCGGGACCAGAAAGCGCCTTTTGTTTCACATCCAAACTGCCTCTTTCCAAAAATGGCCAGCCTGGCCCTCTGCAGCCCCTCGCCCACCCACCCCACCCCCTCGCGCCCATGTGGGAATCCAGTTCCGTACCTTTCTTCCCCCCCACACACACACATTCTCACTGGGAACCATTTTCCCCCCGTGCCCCCTTCTCTGCCCGGTTTTCTGAGAGGCACCACAACATGTGGCAGAGGAAACTGGGGGGCGATGTGGGCCCCACCCCACCTGTGGGAGCCATTTGGGTGCAACTCCAGGGGCCCCAAAGTCAGAAGAGGATAAGCCGGCCAGCCCCATTCAATCCCCAGGATCAGCAATTACACAAAACCGAAACCTTGCGCCTAGTCCAGGAGTAGTGACACTTTTTGGGCCACGGGCTAGTCACGTGGGGTTCAGCGGGCTGGTCACGTGGTTCCTCCCAAGAGAAATAAAATGCGCCTGCACACGCACAAAACGTGCCCGCACATGCACCTGTTGCTGTCGTAAATGTGTTTATGACAGCCACGGATGCATTTATGGCATTTTGCGTATGCGCGCGGGGGGGGGGATTTTATTTCCACTTCCGGAAGCAGTGAGGGCGGTGTGGGCCAGGTGATTTTGTTTGGGGGGCTGGATCCGGCCCACGGGCCATAGATTGGCCACCCCTGACCTAGTCAAATGCCTGCTTAAAATATTTCTTGCCCAAGTTCACAGAGAACAGGCGGATCAAAGCTTGGAACAGCAAATTGGAAGGGAAGGGAAGGGAGGGGCACTTCCTCTTTCAGGCGCATGATGTGCCTTAAGTCATGCAGGGAAGCCCATGTGAACACATGCCGGCTGGGGCCCTGAATTCCCTTTCCTGGCAGAACAGTCAGTGAGACAGGAGGACGGAAGAGCCTGAAGCCCTAGAGCAGAATTTGGTTTGGGGACTTCAATGCCCAGAAGCCTCCGCCAATTCCCAAGAGAACCAATCAGCCGATGTCTTGACTGAGGCTTCTGGGAAATGAAGTCCATACCCCAAAGGTTGGGAAATGCTGCGTCAACCCATTCGTGTAGATTCACAGAGCCGTGTTTCCCCACCTTTGGGGGTTTCCCAGAAGCCTCAGTCAATTTCCCCAGAAGCCTCAGTCAATTTCCCCAAAGCACGGATCAGCCAATGTCCTGACTGAGGCTGCTTCTGGGAATTGACCTTCCCCTGTGGGGCCTGGGCCCCACGTTCGGGACCACGCCTCGGGAGCTCTGCTCCTCTGCTTTGAACATCTTGCAGTGAGGTGCCGAAGGAGTCCACTGTGACATTCTGGGCTTTGTGTGTCCTGCGTGTGGACCAAAGGCAAGGGCGCCCCAGAACATCCCAACCCCCCTCCCTCCCAAAAGATTCCCCCCCCCCCCGCCCGCTTCACACGAGGGACCCTGCAGCCTTTTACCTGGCGGGCAGAAAGACGCCGGCGTGGCTGAAACTGGAGTCCCCGGAGGCATCCAGGCAGACTGTGGAGGAAAACCTCAGGTGAGGCCCGACTGGGGCACGTGGTCTGGGGGGGGGGCACCCAAAGAGAAGGCCGGCTGGCCTCCTCCAGGTGCGAAGAGGTGGCTGGGAGTGCATTGGGACAAAGACTGAGATCATTTATTCACGAGCGGGTTGGAGATGGCAAGACCGAGTGTCGTCCAGAGTCATGGACTGAAATCTCCGTTGCCTGTGGAGACCCCCAAGGGAGGGGCCAGATGCCCCTCTCCAAAATGGGGGGGGGAGCCAAGACCAAAGGGGCAAGAGGGGCCTGAGGCAAGGGAGGCCAGGGGTCAGCTCAGCAAGACCAACCCTCGCCCCAAAGGCCGGCAGCTCCTTCTCCCCTCTTCCGGGCGACCGGGGGAAGCAAACTCACCCGCGGGGGGTCCCTCCGGCTTGGAGGGCACGTCGTCCCGCTCGGCCTCCTCAGACGTCACCAGGAGGGACGGCTTGGGGGTCTCGTCCGCTTCATCATCTTCGGGAATGACCAGCTTCATGAGGCTCTGGTTGCACACGTTGGCCACCTCCTTGATGTCTGCACTCCACGGAGGTAAGGAACCTTCGCACACCTGCAGGCGCATCCATGCACCCGCTCCCACTTGTGGCAGGATCCCACAGCCAGGCCGTAGGGCAGGCCAGGGGTGTGTGTGTTTACAACCTCCTTCCACAGCCCACCCTTATGCTCCTTCCTTTCCGCCAGAAGGCCAAGGCGGCGGAGGAGGAGCAGCCCCGGCAGTGGCAGCAAAGGATACTCTTCTTCCGGTCATCGTAGGAAAGGCAGGGCAGGACGGCGGTCAGGATGCCCGAGGAGTAGGGCAGCATCACCCGGCCAGCCAGCTGGATGAACTCACGCATCCAACTCATGGCCGTCAGCTGGATGAGGTCGTCTGCAGCCCAAGGGGAAGGACAAACAAAGACAAGGTGAATGGATGGAACGGACGGACAATCTTCATTGCCCAGGCTTTCTCCCTCCTGGCGGCATCGGTGGAAAACCCAGCCATGCTCACGGCCGCCTGAGCAGCTCATTGCAAATCTTTCGGGCACACTCAGGAGAAGAAATGCCACAGGCATGAATGGGCTTATTCGTCCAGTTCCAAAGGAACCTCAGGGGGAACGACCGACCCACAGAGATTCATAGCAAGCACTCCATGTCGTTTCCCCCCCCCTCCGCGAAGGGGTGGGAGGGGGAAGGAAAAGGAGGGAAGGCTGGGGAGACCTCCTGGTGTGGCTGGATCCAAGAGGGAAAGCAGAGTCCCCACTCACTCACCCGACGCCTGGCAGTGAATGACCAAGATGTTCGCCATCTCAGCAAACTTGATGCTGGCTGGGTTCTTCTTGATCTCTTTGAGAAACTCCCCGAGGACCACTTCACACCTAGGCACATAGAGGAAGAGCCAGAGGCTCAGTTAGCCCCAAAGCATGGCGGAGCTTGTGGCAGGCCGGTTCCAAGGCGTGGCTTCCAACACTGGCGGTGCAGGGGCAAAGCTGCCATCCTGCAGCCAGAACGTAGCGGGTGTTCTAATGATGGGCTACCTGCATCAGGGATGCTCAACCTGTGGCCCATGGGCGCAACACCATTTTATGTGGGGGGCCCACCTTCTCCACCACACCAGGAAGTGCCGTGGGGTGGAGGAAGGCCAAAACGCCCGTCTGGCCCCCCAGAAGCTGTCTGAGGGAGCGTGACCCAATGGCCCCCCAGCTTTAAACAGCTGAGAATTCCTGATCTAAAATGTCTGTTTCTGCCCCAACACTCTGTCAAGTTCTTCTTCATGGTCCCCCGTGAATCCACTCTAACAAAATAAGCCCCAGTTTAAACGGTGCTTTTTTTCGTTATCTTTTTGCCCACCTAAATGTGTTTTAGTACTTTCAAAATGGCGATTTCAAATCCGGGGGAGGAAGAAGAATGTAAACTATATGTGCCTGGTGGAATTGAAGAAATGAAACTGACTGTGTGATTGACATGTCTTGCTGTAAGATCATAGGCTGGAATCCCTAAGGGGGAGGGCCAGAGGTGTAACCCAGAGACACATACAGAAGCATATTGCTATGCTTTCAATATACTTCTAAAATACCTGAAGAGACTTGGAGTGGTTATTTGGCCTAACACTACCTTTTCTACACATATCTGAGGCCCGGGTTGTCCAGCCAGGGAGCTGCAACCCAGAAGAACCATGGGGCCTACTCAAGAGGAAGGCTCCCGCTGTTACTTCTGCGTGTCTGGGTCTCCTGCACACAGGCTGCTCAAGGGCACTCACATTTTACGGATCTCCTTGCTGTTGTCACCCAAGATCTGGAAAAGTCCATCCAGAATTTCCGGCAGGTAATCCAGAAGGTTAATGTCGGGAACAGATTCCAAAACCAAGATCTAGCTCAGCGGAAGGGAGGACACAGAACAAGGCAAATCAAAGGGATGCCTGGGGCTGCAGCGGCAGGAAAGAGACTTGCGTTCTTTCTAGCCTGGTACCAGCAAGAGGCATTTGCCTGGCAAGCCAGCCGGCCACCCTGAGCAAACAGGAGGCTGGAAAGGAGAGGAAGGAGGGCTACAATAGCTCAAGGAGATTGTTGCATTTTATTGTGCTGTTATATTTTATTCGACTGTAATGTTTGATTTGTTGTGATTTTTGTGAGTCGGCGCATGCCAAGTGGGCAGCATGTAAATCGAATAAATCAGATCAAATCAAGGCTCTTTGGCAGGGCAGGCTGGCTTGTCAGAAAGAGCAAGAGAGAGAGAGAGACGGCAGCGTTTAACGTCTTCCTCCTTTTCTGCCCCCCAAGACCAGGCGGGCCTCTGGGAAAGTGAAAGGTGAAAGCAAGTCCAAGAAGGGCAAGTGACCTTTGGACAGGCAGCTTCTCAACATTGGCAAAGAAAAGGCCTGCTTAGATGTTGAGCATCTTGCCTGTCCACAAGGAGAGGAGGAGGCCAGGAGCCCCTCCCTTCTGGGGGTTCCCCTTGGAGGAAGCCTTCCCACCACACACAGGATGCCTCCTGCTCCAGGCTAAAACAGGGGCGAGAGGATGGGGTCCCTCCGATCACTCGCTCGCTCGCTCACTTACCCAGGAAATGATAAACTGCCGGGCATACTGGTTGTTGGAGTAGATCCGCTCGCGCAGGAGGGGGATGAAGCTGACCAGGTCAAACTTATTGCTCTCGGTCACAATGTCCTACGAAGGCAGAAGCACCACCAGTGAGCCCAAAGGACGGACGGAGTTCCCACACAAGAGGAACCCTTTCCTTCCTCTCCCTGCCCTCTTCATGGCAGGCGCGGCCAATTCTAGGAGAGGGTGCCCATTTCAGTTTACAGCTAACAAGCCAGTGCTGTCTATATACACATAGACATTTCAGTGGTCATGTGGCAGGCATGATTAGACACTGGAACGCTGTTACCTTTCCCCGCCAAAGTGGTACCTATTTATCTACATCTCTAGTACTTGTCTAACATCTGTAAGGAAAAAAGAGAGGCACCTTCAGAAGCCGGTCCAGGAGTTCCGAGCCACTTTTTACATTTGGATCTGGATCTGCAGCAAGCTTTGAGAGAGAGAGAGAGAGAAAAGATTCCGGCTTAACCGAGGGAGGGGGCAACACAAGAGAACCAGTGAGGGAAGGGGAGGAAGCCTTGGTTGACTGGGGAGGCTATAGAAATTGAATCATCATCATCATCATCATCATCATCATCATCATTATTAGAAGAGCTGACTGGAAAGGGATAATCCAGTCAGCACCGAGGATTAAAAGGACAAATAACGCCTTCAACTGACAATCCTGCAAGAAAGGACTTCAAAGAATGTCTAAGGGGAGGCTAAAACCTCAGGTTTCTCTTTTGACTTCAAGAGCCACCCCTTCTTTGCACAGAAACATACAAGTGGGGCAAGAGTTTACTGCTCTGTGAAAGGAATCTATATAAACAACTGACGTGTATTTGACAGAGTAAGCTGAATGGTCCATTTTAAGATATATATAAAGGAGCTTATAAATTAATAGGTAGGCTTTATCTCACAAGAGGTGGTACTTTGTCCTCAAGCCAAGCTTGCCTCTTAGGGGGAAAGGAACACTGACGCACCTGCTGCCAATTAGCTATTACCCACCAAAGTAGATGTAGTCTAGCTAGTTTCATGGTATGGTGTGTGTTCTTTGAAGTTCACAGTTCTGCTTCTGTAAGTTACTGCAGTAGTTCAGGAAACCTGTGTACATCATTAACCTTTTTCTTTGTCCTTTAAATAAAATCCAAAATTCCCTTCAAGCAACTCCCTGGATTTCTATTTCAGAGGGTTTGGGATGCTTAAGCCCAAGACTTGACCAACGACTGGGTTTGGGGGTCTTTTAGTGGGTGTAACAGGAGTTCTACCCGTGCGTCTTTCAGAGGCAAGGCCCCCCAACCTAAGCCTGGCAGAGGATGTGCCGCCACCAGCAGCCAGACAGACTCCAGGGGGGCCCTAAGGCCACAATTCCCACGGGTAAACACATCTGATGCAGGAGGAAGTCTACGCCAGGGGAATCCCTTACCTTGCTCAGGCCATCAAAGAGCACGTTGAAGTGGGGTAGGACCGAGCCCCGGGCCACCTTCACAATGTTATACAAGGCCTCACAAGCATAATAGCGCAAACGGCTGTCTGCATCGTTGAAACACGTGAGCACTGGCTCGATGAGCTCCTTCAGGTACAGTCCCGAATCCTGATGGGCAAATCACAAGAGGGGCATCAGAAGAGTCGCCCCGGATCAGACCCGCGTCAAACATCCAGCGTTCCAGAGGGGGCAAGAGGAGGTCCCGGGAAGCCCAAATGGCAGGGGAGGGGGCATCCGTCCCTCTCTGACTCCCTCACCCACGCCCAACCACTGGTGCACAGTCTGGCCCAGAACATGTTGCTGCCCATAGAACAGCGGCCACTGATCATGCACTGTCGCCAGACTTGAAGACACTGTTTTCACATCTCAGCTGGTCGTAACATTCAGTGTTTGAGGCATCTGACTGTGGAGCCAGAGCTGAGCGTCTGATTCCCCGCTGTGCCTCCCAGGAAAAGAACCAGCCTATGTAGACATGAGCAAGCGACGCACAGTCCCAGGGCACCCCCCCTAGAGCCATGATGGCCAACCTTGGCACTCCAGGTCTTCTTAGACTTCAATTCCCAGAAGCCCAAGTCCCTGCAAATCCACACAGATGGGTTTACTAAACAGGGGCTCGGGCTTCTGGGAACTGAAGTCCAAGAACACCCGGAGTGCCAAGGTTGGCCCTCACTGCCCGAGAGGAAGGGAAGGGGAAGCCACTTCTGGCTAGAAAACCCTGGGATGGGACTCAGAAGTTGACTTGACAGCGCCCAATTAATAGAGTTTGACATCTGGGGAAGGAAATCCCGCCGACGCACTTGTTGCTTCAAGCGATAAAACAGGCCCTCACCTTAAAACCCTGTCATCACTCACCATTTGCTCACACCGAAGAGCAGCTGCCTGAGTCAAGGGTCTCCTTTCCCTCAGGAGCAGAGGCAATTCTGAGCACATCCACCCAGACCAGAAGCTACCAATAGGCTTTTTGTGCCTTCTTATGCCACCTGAGCCCTACTTAAGGATTTCCAAGTTTACAATTGCTACGCCTTGTGGCAATGAAGTTTAACAACTCACGCGTGGAAAAAGTATGGCCTGTTCTACCTTAGCCATCAGTCAGTTTCAGCCCATGACAAAGAATTCTAGCAAACTAAAATGTCCCACAGCCCACCGCCCGCCCACCCACCCTGCTACCTGGAGACTCATCCCACCTACATAAACAAAATTAACTTTCTACCTTGAAAGGGATGCTATAGGAGAGAACTGACATGTTTCTGTTAGAGGAACATCTGGGTCCTCCCCAACAACATCTATTTTAATGATTATTTTAATAAAGATTAATGAAGAATTCTTTTGTATTTTCCCCTGCTCCGACCACTGGGTCACACTTGGGAGATTGCCTTATGAAATCTAACATGCCTGAACTTGCCTGAGCCTTTGGTTGGTCTGCTAAGATGCATTCTTATTCTGACGTTAATAAGAAGTAGGTGTAGAATAAGGTTATCTTGGAAAGCATTGGGTTTCCTTATAAATTGCAGTGTAATATTAATGGAAACTAACACGGTCCAAACTGTTTCCTCTTTTAGAAAGGAAAAGAATGTGACCCGTGAAGGGGCCATGGGGGGGGGGGGAGGCAAAAACAATAGGGGTCAGTCAAGGTGAATGCAGTCTCCCACATCTGGCTGGGCAGGCAAGAACGGAAGTCATGTAAGGTTATCTTGACTGGACATTGGGATGGGCATCTGGAGGATCTCCCCCAAAGAAGTGGGAGTTGGGGGGGGGGAGAAATACCATATATTGACTTTTGCACCTGATCTCAGCTCTGCCTGCATTATGGCAGCCTCCATGCAGCCACATGGTGAAACCTCTCCATGTGACATCTTGGGCCAACCAAGTTGGGGGGTGGACTTCTCCCTTTCCATGTGGACTCTTCTAAGCTAATCAAGTACAAGGGGGCAGACCCACTCCCCTCCCATCTGATCCCATGGACCAATGATGTTTGTCCAAGCCGCTTTCTGCTCCATTTGAATGCGCTTCCCCCATTGTCTGAAGCAGAACTCCTTCCTAACTTATCACCTTTGGCCGAGGGAAGCAAAACTGGCAGGCCGTTGCAATCTCTGAAGGACTTTTAGTTCTTCATTCAGTCTGGTGCTCTTGATCAGACAAGACAGGCCCCACAAGGGATTTCGTGGCCTGATTATGGGCTCCTGAAAATAAGACACTCTCTATACCCACAAAAAAGGGGGAGGGCTGCCTTTTTCCTGCACGGATGACTGTGCTCCGTCTCTGCCTCATGACAATTACCTGTAACTGCGGAGTGGGTTGTGCACAGTTACCTCCAGAAAGGAAATTGGACTTTTCGAGGAATCCCTCTCAAAACCATCTGTAAAAACCCTGAGAATTCACAGACTGGTCTGCTTGGAAGCTTAATGTCCGGAACCTAAATCGTGAATTGCTGCAGGCAGAGACTTCCCGCCACCTGGGCCCCGGGCCCCACCAATAGCCCCGGGGAGGGGGAGCTATTGTCGGGACTTGGCTGTCGTGGCTGGGGGGCCGGACATTGCCCTCTGGCCTTGGGACATTCCTGTTGGGCATTTTTTGAATTTTTTGAACTTTCTGTGGTGGGTTGTATACGGACATACTGTATTGTTTTTGATGCACTGTATATGCAATACTTTGTGATACTTTGTTAGCCGCCCCAAGTCGCGCTTGGGCGGAATACAAGTTGAAACAAACAAACTTCTTTCATCAGCCCATCTCCAACGCTACTATCAGGAAAGAGGCCTGGATCCACCCCCTCCTCCTCCTCCTCCCATCTCTTGGAAGGGAGAGCTCTTGGGAGTCCTACTCACAATACTCTGAATGACATATGAACCACCAACACGGACTCCCACCATCCCAGCCCTTTCTCTCTTCTGGTGAGCCCTACTATGTACTGAGAGACGTTCCCTGAGCATCAACCAACGCACCACATCCCATCCTCGTGAGGGGAACCGCCACGCCTTCCCCACACAAAACGGCACCCCAGCAAGCAGAGGAGCCCCAAGGGAGAAGAGGAAGGCGGGCCTACCTTGCCGAGGGCAATGGAGCAGGCGGCCAAGCCGATGAGGCCCCCTTTCCGGCTGTGTGGATGCTGGGAAAGCGCAAACTCCTGGGAGAGGATTTGGATCACGTGCTTAATCTGCGCGGTGCTGTTCTGGGCCACAAACTCCCGCACCAGCCTGAGAGGCAAAGGGACGGTCAAGGCCTTCGTCCTCTCCAGCCCAAGGTCCGGTGGGGGCTTCGGCCCCGGGGGGAGCCGGCCTGAGCCCTTTGGGACACGGCGCGGGGGGGGGGCCTTGAACTGGGCCCTCCCTCGGGGAGCCTTCCAGGGACCCCCCACCCCACCCCCACAGACACGGGCTGGCTCGAGGGGAGCCCGCCCCCCCTCCCTCCCCCGGCTCACTTCTCGATCTCCAGCGCCGCCACCTTCCGCTTCTCGTAGAGCTTGTCGTTGAGGGCCCGCACGATGCTCGGCGTGAGCGGCGAGAAGTCCTTCTCCGGGTTCATGGCGGCCGGGGGGGCCCGGAGCCAGCCTGGCGCTTCAGCCGCCGCTCCGGAGGATCCGCCCGGTGCCGCTCCCCGCTCCGGCTAGCAGGCGGCGGCCATCTTGGGCCCGGTCACATGACCGCCGGCGCGGGCCCCGCCTCTTCCGGGCAAGGGGCGGGGGCTTCTTCGCAGGCGCCTCGGGCTTCCAGGGCCCGTCATGGCGAAGGGCGGGGCGAGGGTCCGTCGGGCGAAACGGTCCGGGTGGCTCCGCGGGGGACGGGAGGAAAGGGCCGGGAGGGCGAACGGGAAGGAAGCCCCTGCTTTGGAAAGCCCGAGGCTCCCCCGGGACCCCGGCCGCCAGCGCGGAGGGAGGGAGGGAGGGTGGGTGGTGGGGCCCGCGCCCCACTCGGCCACTGGTGGAGCCCTGGGAGGGGGCGGGGAAGGAGCCCGATCCAGGAGGAGAAGGGCAGGGGAGACACAGACACCCCCACCCTGCCACCCACCCACCCCCGGTGGGGCAGCAGCGACCACTTTGGGGTCCCCAGGGCATAGGAATGGAGGGTGTGTGTGGATAATATTAAGAATTTGGGGCCTAGCTGTAAAGAGTTAAAATCCTCCCCCCTCTGGGAAGCACCCTTCAAAAGGGGGGGGGGCTTGGCAGAGGGGGAAATGGTTGATGGCTCAGCAGTGACTTCAAAGCGCCCCCCCCCCCCGCCTCAAAGGCTGACCATAGATAAAAGCAAGAGGTCTGCTGCCAGGTTCCAATCTAGCTCGCACATTAGCTCATGGTTAGTAATGTTTTGGCACTCTGTCAGTCGGCAATGATGTGCTGCCTTAGTTAATCACGCAGTTCTCACGCAATTAGGATGTACACGTCATGGCAGTCTTCTAAGGCAGGAATAAACTAGCAGCCTTCGGAGGGCTTTTGGCTTCTTACCCTACACCTGCATCACCACTCTTTAATTACAACCGGGGGGGAGGGGGGTTTAGGGGGAGAAATACTGAGCCTTTCCTGTATTCTGTGCAACAACTTTATTTCAAATTAAAAGCTTCCAGAACCAAACTTGCTCTGAGCGGACCCTTTTCATCCTGAGACCACCACCCACCCCGCACTCGCTGCTCCCAGGCCAAGCCATGGACCCTCCGTGGGCTGATCTCTCTCCCTCCCTTCCGCCTGGCCAGCCTCCCTGTCTGCCTCTGGGGCGTTCAGCTGGTGGTGGTTGTGGTGGTCGTCTTCTGCCAAAGCAGGGAGAGGGCAAAGGCGGCAATGGCCAGGCTCCTTTCTTCTTCGGAGGAGGAGGAGGAAAGGCCAGAGGGAGGTCAAAGCCCAGGAGGCCAAGAAAGCCAAGCCTTCCCTTCCTCCTGGCGGACAGAGACCCAAGTGGTGGCTCTTCATTTCTCCGGAACGATGCCCTTTAGGTAATAAACCCAGGAGACGCCTGAGCTCAGCCCAGCAGCACGCGGGCAGGAGATGACCAGCTTGCTGGTGACGGGGGCTTTGTGGCCGCTGGGGTTGCCCTCAAAGGAAACCGTGACGGTGGCCGTCTTCTTGGGCCGGATGGTCTCAGTGGCCTTGACGGTGAAAGCCGGGCTCTCCACGATGTACGTGAAAGCCATGGGGTGGTTGAAGACGTTCTTGAAGGAGAGGTTTGTGCTGGTGCCTGCTTTGATCTGGATCGGGCCCTGTGGCTTGGGAGGCAGAGAGGTCCCTGAGAGAGGGAAGACGTAGTCGCCTCCGATGGGCGAGGAGAGGGTGAGCGTGCCCTTTGACTCCCCCAGCTGGCACGGTTCAAAGGTCACCTCCAGGCTGACGTCGCTGCCGGCCAGGGATCCTGCAGGGGCATTGATGACTTTGTCCACGTGGAAGTCGGGGCAGTCAATCTGCAGAAGGACAAGGGAATGTCCCTGTCATGGCGCCTGGGCGGAGGGGGGGGGAATCGGGCTGCCCATAAAGCCCAGCCCCGCTCTTTCCAGAGGGGCAGCCCCAAAGCAGGAAGGCACTAAAGGAAGCCTAGTGGTCATCGACTGAGATCACTGGTCTATGTCCCCAATGAGTTATGGATGGACCATCTCCCCCCGCCTTCTCTCCCCTGCATGAATTCTTCCCCCCTCCCGAGACCCCCTCCGTGTCTCCCCTGCAAAGAGGGGGCTTCTTACCTTGGTGGAATACTCGGTCTTCAGGCGGGTGTAGTTGACAAACTTGGTGACCAGGCTCTGGCTGCTGCCCAGCGTGGTAGAGAAGGCCAGAGGTTTCTCTGGCCAGGCCGGAGTGGCCTTCAGGACCAGGTCGTACTGGAAGGAGCCCAGCTCGTTACTGTTGAAGGCCAGGCGGCCCCCGCTCTCCCCAGGTCTCATGGGCTGGAAGTCAAAGACAAGCGCTCCCTGGGGGGGGGGGTAGAGAGAAGGAAGGGGCAACTCAACAGATGGAGGGACGCAAGATGCTTCCCATCGGAGACCCCGCTTCGCCCCTGCCTTTCTTGGTCATCGGGTGGGGAGGAAGTGGGGCTGAGCATCCGTTCCAGAGATCATGAGTAGCCCAGGGCCAGGGGGTGGGGCTGTATTAGGACTCTAGGGTTGGGGGTCAGAAAATGCACGTTCTCTCACGTATATACATAGGCCCAAACCTAGAGCACTCGTAGAGAGAAGGAACATCTGTTTCGTGCACTGTGGATGGGAGCCTGTGGAGGAATTCAGGCAGGCGTAGAAGGGGCTGGTGCAGTCAGCAGAGAGCAAGGAGACCCATGCACCCCATTGAAGGGAGGGACAGCGGGACGTGGGGAGGGCCAGAGTTAAGGAGAGCCAGTCCAGGGAATCGGGATCCAGGCCAAGGCAGCAAAACTCCAGGGAAAGTTGCTCAGGCAGAAGGAATTCAAGTCAAGGAGCCAAACTAAGATGTTGGTGGTGTTGGTAATTCTGGGGTTCTCGTTTTTGCTCTTCTGGATATTTATAATGTATTCAATTGGTTTAAAATTTATTTTTAATATGGAAACTATCCCAGATGGGTGTGATACAAATGTAATGAATGGGTGGATGGCTAAATAAAAATCTAAGCAAGCCTTCGTCAGCCTCTCTCTGGTCACCAGGCCAGCCGAGGTCATGACCCCAGGCCTCATTTCAGCCCCCGTAAGTAAGGGTGTCCAGGCCCAACAGGCACCGGGATGGTGGTGGTGGTGGTGAGAGGGCCGTCTCTTGGCCTGACACCTACGGCGGCAGCTTCAGAGGCGAATCCCTACCTCGGACTGAGCCGGGACTACAAACTGGGGCGGGATGTTGATGTCGGGCACTTTGCAGTCGGTGACGAAGGTCACGGCGGAATGCAGTGGATTCTCCACCTTCACGGAGGACGAGACGCTTTGCCGGACGGCGGCCGTCATTTCAATGGTGCCCAGCGGGCCGCAAGGGATGGCCTTGAAAGTGATGACGTAGAAGAGGAACTCCTGGGTGACTTCGTTGCGGAAGGTCACCTGCAGGGAGAGAAAGCAAAGGGAGGTGTGGGTGGGGGGTCAGGGGTGTCTGGTCTCCTTAAAGACCCTCTGAGAATCCATGGGGTGAGGCCAAAGGGGAGAGAAAGCCATCCCATAGAGCCATTCCACTTGGATACCATCGTCCCCTAGAAGCGCATAGTGACCTCTCTGGGTGATTCACGCGGTAATTAGCATTTTTGCCCTCAACATGCCGAGGACTCATGGCGGACCTCAGAAGGTTGGAAGAGGCCGAGTCAACCTTGAGCCCCCTGTGAGGATCAAACTCACAGTCTTTGGGTTGCAGGGCAGCAGTTTTATCCCTTGTCCTGCCTGCCCTCCCGGCCCCTTCCGCCGCCCCCCCTGTCCAGACCTCATACCCATACCTTGGCGGTGTACATGCCTTCCCTGTAGGAGAAGAAGGTGAGCTTGTGGTCCTTCTTGGCAGAGGCCGCCACGTCCACGTAGTCCAGGGTCTTCAGGGTGGTGGTCAGCTCTAGCTTCTCTGGCTTCAGCATGTCGATGGTGACACGGAACCTGGTGGGGGGGGAGGGGAGGTCAGGTGCCCATTGGCCGTGAGGTCTCGGGGACTTTGGAGAGGCAGAGCTTCCTTACCCACCCCCACCCCCCACCCCAATGGCATGCCTGGGAGGGAAGAGCTGTGGCACTTTGAGTGTTCAAGGCCAGGTGCCTGAAGCGGGGAGGGAGGAGGCCAGGCTCAGAGCTGTTTCCTCTCCGGCCTACCTTTGTGGCTTGTTGAGCCAGTTGGCGATGGGGAACAACTCCGTGTAGGCCGTCTTGCACGGGACTTCCCGTATGATGTTCCCGGCCGACTTGGGGGGCTCTGCTGTGCCTTGCAGTTGGTACAAGAGTCCCGTCCCATCCGGGAGCGGGAAGAAGATGGAGCCCTGGAGGCAAGAAGGGACAGCTGGAGGTCTCATGGTGGCTTTCTTAGCCACTGGCCGGGCCCAGGTGGCCCCCGGTGGGCCGTCTCTGGCCTACCTGGTCCTTCTTGTTGTCCAGGTTCATGGCCAGGGGCCGGTAGGTGATCTCGTAGGGCTTGTTCTGCTGGTGGGCTTCCACCCGGATGAACTCGGGGCCCTTCCATTGCTCCCCCTCGATGATGGGCCGCAGCCGCCAGGGCTGGGTGGTCCGGTTGGTCAGCATGATGGTCTGCGTGTGCTTCCCACGCACCTGGCAGGTGAAGTTCACCACCTGGAAGAAAGGGTCGCTTGGTCTTCCACTCCCCCAGGGAGCACCCGGAGGCTCAGAGGCCAGACGCTGCCTTTTCGTCTTCCTTCCTTTGGCCGGATGAATTGGCGCCGGGGACCGGACTCAGCCCTCTGGGCCATGTGACCGGTCCGCGGCCCAAAACGTTTGGGCACCCCTGGTCTAAGCGGAGAACTCCACGGCCAGGAAAGTGGGGCTGGGGGCTGCCCCTCCCCTCCCCCCGGGGCGGCTGGCTATTCACCTCTTTGACCGGGGCGACCCCCACGCAGCAGCCACTGAGGGTGAGCAGGAGGGGCTCGTGGTCTTGGATGTGGCACGGCAGGTCCTCGTAGCAGATGTTCTGGCTCTCTTTGCAGGGGTGGAAGGTCACCTCGAAGGAGACGTCCATCCCTGGGGAGAGGTAGCCCTCCACGGGTCGGATGGAAAAGTCCGGCTTGAAGCGTTTGGCGTCCCACTTGAACCTGGGGGGGGGGGGGAAAGGAAGGGGTCTGGATGATGGGCCTCATCACACAAGCTGTGCCCTGCCTCCGCTGCTTCCTCCTGGAGTCGGGGCCACTGCAAACATGGCCATCCTGAAAACCGGCAGACCGCCCTGGGCTTTTCTTGCTCTTACCCCACTCCGATGTCTCCGGTGTTCTGCAAAGTGATGCGCCGGGAGGCCTGGCTCCTCAGGACCACGGCGCCAAACGGGACATGGCTCTGGTCCAGGGTGAGCTCGATCCCCTGGCTGCAGCCTTGGACCATGAAGAGCGAGCGCAGGACCCCCTGGCAGTCGAAGAGCACCTCCTCCGTGAAGGGCAGGACACGGCCCTTGGGGGCAAAGGTCACCTCCACCGGGCAGGTCCCCCCCTTGGGCTTCAAGGTGACTTCGCCCACAGGAGTCATGGTGAGAACCTGAAGCCGAAAGAGGAGACGCCTTAGCACCGCAAGAGGTCCATGGATCAGGCTCAGGCAGGGGGAAAGGTGGGGACGGCACCCTCAGGCCGTGTGTGTGTGTGTGTGTGTGTGTGTCTTTGTCTGTGTCGATCTGTGAATGGGGTTGGTGGGGGCTCAGAAAAGCTGCCCCAACCTGTCCTTGCTATGAAGGAATCGCCTCCTCTTGGGGGGCATTATGGGATGGCACTGATGCCCCCACCCCCACCCTGCCCCAGGAGGGCACTCTTGAGAATAATAATGTCATGTCAGAAATCATGCTGGGTGAAAGGATTTTTGCGGGAGTAACTCCGCTCAGGGAACGCCCAAGTGAGGCTCCTTTCATGACCCCAGGAGCAGGGACAGAGACAGGCGCTCAATCCGTCATGCAATACCCGGGTCCTGAACTGGCTTATGGGCCAGGAGTGAACCTTTAAACCCAGTAGAGTTAAAAACCAGTGGGGCTGTTTGGGGGGTGGGGGTGGGGTGGGGTGGGGGTCTTGACCTTGTTCTCTTGCAGCTGGGGTACAGAAGAGAGGAAACTGAGGGTGCAGGTGACGGGGGAGACGCTGTTGTTGGCGATGATGGCCGTCTTCTTCACGGTGTGTCCCGCCGGGATGGCTCCTAATTTCATGACTTTGTTCCGAGGCTCCACGACGTCGATCTGTGGCCGAGGAAAAGGCACATCGGGGGCCCTGACAACCATGGCTAAGAAGAGCGAAGGGGGGCGCCAGGAAGGACATGGCCCCCGAGAACAGACGCAGGCGGGAAGGATGTGGTCCGGCCGGCGGAAGGACTGGCTGCCCAGGGTTGGAAGGAGGATCTCGACCCAGGCCGTCCCTTCCGCCCTCCGGGGAAACCAGGCATGCCTGAAGGCCAGTTTACCGGAAGTCCCCCCTCCCGAGAGACCCCCATCTCTGGGGCAGCCCCCCTCCCCTCCTAGGGGTCCACCATGTCCCAAGGTGGGGGCGTAACAGCCATGGGAGAGCGTGTAAGGTCTTCGCCCTTGCTTGAAAGCTAGCCGTGTCTGACTCTGCCGTTTGGTGCTCATCTATGATTACAGCCAAAGAGCCAGCGCTGTCTGTTTCTACAGATGTTTTTGTGGACGTGTGGTAGGCATGACTAGGCACTGGAGCTAAAAAAACCCTCCTACCTTTCTTGCCAAAGTGGTACCCATTTATCTACTTGCAACATCTTGCTTTCGAACTGCCATTTTGGCAGGAGTTGTGACAGACGATGGGACTCACTCCATCGTGCAGGGCTCGGGTCTGGAACTGCCTACCTGCCTGCTGGCCTACTAGTCGTCAAGTTGAGCGTCTTAACCCCTAAGCCACCACAGTCCCTACAGCGCATAAGCACATAAGTCTGTCCAAGAGATTCCCAACCACAGACATCCTGTTTGGGCTGGAGATACCGGAGGCCCACCTGCCCAAGGAAGGACTCGTGTGGGACGCAAGCACGGGGGGGGGGCAGCTTCTGTGAGGCCCCTCCTCAATTCCTCCAGAGCCCCCACCCACCCACCCCCAAGCTGGCCATTGCTCCCTCTCACCTTCATCTCGATGCCCTTCCCAAAGACGTCGACGTTCTTCCGCAGGAGGCCGCTGATCTCGAAGGGGATGACCTCATGGTAGTCCATGGGCTCCTTGGGGTAGAAGCTGATGGGGATCTCCAGGGTCCCTCCAGGACTCAGCTGCTCCACATGGAAGCCCACCTCCAGGTGGGGCAGGTTGGAGAACAGGCACTCCAGGCTGCCAGGGGAGGCCGGAAATGGGCCGTGAGTGGCCGCGGGAGGGAGGGAGGACGGACACCTGGGCTTGGGGTCTCTTGGCCGGTGGGGACAAGAGTCTGCAGAGGGACAGCTCCACAAGGCGAGCCTTGCCTTCCAGGGGACTCCCCCACCCCACCCCACCCCTGGGCTTCCACAGCCCGCCCCCTGCCTTGGGGGCTGCCCAGGGCTGCTGACCTTGACCCGGCCTACCTGGTCCCCTTGGTGTCCTTATTGATGATGGTGAGAACCCGCTTGGGGACGGGCATTCCGGCGTGGTAGAGGAAGCACTTCCCAAAGTCCACTTTGGTGAAGGAGAAGAGGAGGCTGGGAGCCACGACCGAGCCTTGGAGGGCACACGTGAAGGTCGGCCCTTGGCTGATCTAAACAAACACACACACCCGGGGGGGGGGGGTTGGGGGGGAGAAGAAGAAGAAGATGCCCGGTGAGACCTTGGGCAGCTTCTGGTTCTGCCTCTTTCTCTGGCAAAGGCCTTCAACTCCTATCCATGCGGAGGAAGCCAAAATCATATCCCCCCCCCCCCGGTGGGCCTTGGACCCCATGCTGGGAACCCACAGGTCTAGTGTGATAGACTATTAAGAGTCTGGTACTGTCCAACACTGTGTTGTGCATTGGGGGAGGTAACTGAGGCCTCGGATATTCATTCATTCATTCATGCACAAAGAAGAGGAAGAAGACAAGGAGGAGGAGGAAGAAGAAAGAGGACTTGCATGCATGCCTTTTGGTGCTTTCTGTGCCTGCTCTTTTCCATGCCAAGAGCGCCAGGGCAATGCTCTGCACCTGAGCGCATTCCCGTGTGTCTCCCGTCACCCCCATGTGCCTCTCAACCGGACAGGGAAGGTCGGCTGGGCCCCTGGCCACCGGTACCTGCAGCTGCAACTCCACCCCCTTCAAGGTGCAGGCCTTCAGCGGGTGGAAGGAGAGGGTCATCTCTGCCCCTCCTCCGGCCTCCACCACCCCTGCGGCCTCTGGGGAGATGACGAAGTAGCGCTGGACTGCTTTGGCGTTGTAAAACTCCCAGGCAAAGCGGCAGTTGAATTTGCCCGTGTTGAGGAGGGAGAAGCTGCACTGGGCGGAACTGTTGACCTGCATCTGGGCAGGGAGAGAGGAGGGAAGAGGAGAGGAGCTGTTGTGGGGCTGCCATGAAGGGGGGGGGGGAACACCACCCTCTCCTCCCCCCCATCCTCTCAAGACACTTGGGGGGGGGGGAGAGCCACCCTCTGCAATACAGACTAGGGAGCGGAAAGGTCACCCTAGCTCAAAAGCCTGCCATGTCTGTTTAATATCCATTGACAACCCAAGAACACATCTGGAGACATTTCCGTGGCCATGCAGCAGGCATGACTGGATGATGAAGCAAGTGGAACACTGCAACCTTTCCTGCCAAATGGGTACCTATCTATCCACTTGCAAGCATGTCTTGCTTTCGAACCGCTGGTTTAGGCAGGAGCTGGGAGAGGCGGCAAGAGCACTCGGGTCTCGAACTGCTGACCTTCCGGTCAGTCGGCACGTAGAGCCTCTTGTGCCCCCCCCATGCGCCAATGTTCCCTCTCATTGCTACTGCTGTAAAGGTGCCCCTAGCAGAGTGGAGGGAAGTTCGTCCCCCCCCCCCTTTTGTGGCTGTAAGGCCATTTCCCCCCTTCCAGGACTGGGCCGAAGGGCCCCTTCAAGGGAAAGCCACAGGGCTTCTGCTCTGCTCTCTTGTCCGGGGGGGGGGGGGGATGCCAATGGACGGACAGACGGACCCTTGGGCCAACACCTGATCTGCACAGCCCAGGTGTCTCTCATGCCTTCCTCAAAGCAGCGAGGTCATCCTGGCAAGGTCATCTCGGCAGGTGGAGTGAAGCAAGCCCCCGTCCCCCCCCCAACATTTTCTTACCTCGTGGAAATGCACCACGTTGGGCTGGTCAGGACTCAACTCGATCACAGAGCCGTCGCTTTCCTCGCACCTGACGGCCACGTTGAGGACGTGGCCGGTGGCCTTGACATTCAGGCCCAGGGCCTCACTCTTACTCTTGATGTCGCAGATCAGGTTGAAGTTGATTTCCCCTTCCAAGGTGGGAGTGAGGAAGGCGGTGATGGGGAGCCTGGAGAGGAAAGACACACGGGTGGGGGTGGGAGGGAGGGCATGAGAGCATCCTGGTGGGGCGGGGCGGGGGGGCAGGGGGGGAGCTGAGCCCTCTCAAGGTCTTCTGATGCTTAGTGATGGTGGGGCTTTGGGGGAGAAAAAGCGACACTCCAGAGGAGGTCGGAGTGACTGAGAAGAAGCCCTGGATTCCTCCTTGCGGTGCAGAAAGCAAACCACGCAAGGCGGAAGACGACCAAGGCCCTGGTTTTCTTGCTTCCCTTGGTGCAGAACGTGGGGGGAGGGGAGGCCTGGGGGCCTCTGGGGGCCTTTGCTACCTGGACTGAGGAGGGATGGAGCCTTCCATGGGCTCCAACCTCAGGCTGTTGATCCGTCCCTCGGAGAAGCGGGAGCTCTCCCGGAAGGAGAAGCTGTAGGCCTCTTTCTCACCGTTGACCATCTCAAAGGTCTCGCGGGCCTCGTGTCCTTCAGGGGAGGGAGAGGAGGATGCGGTCAAGAGGCCTCCCCCCCCCTAGAAAGCAGCGCCTTGTCCCTAGAGACCCCACTGGCCACCAAAAGCGTCACACACATCGTACACACTACTCTGCGGTTGGTGCAGCCCAAGTACTGTGGTCACTCTCCAGGAACTTCTGGGCCGCCACCACCACCACCACCCTGACTGACGGCCCTCCTGGCTGCTCCATCAATGCTCCCCTCCACCGGCCTTCTGGGCCCAGAGTTCCTGCCCGGCTCAGAACACAAGGAGAAAAAGGCCGTGACCTTCTGCTGTTTGGAAACCCTCCCTCGGAAGTAAGAGTCAAGCAGAGTGTCTAGAGCAGTGGCGAACCTACAGCACGTGGGCCAGATGTGGCACTTGGAGCCCCCTCTGTGGGCATCTATGCAGTCATCCCAGCACAGAGTTCTCCCCGCCCCTCTGCTCAGCAGCCCAATGGGAGCACTTCCTCCCCCAGCACAGTTCGCCCCGCCCCTCTGCCCAGCAGCCCAATGGGAGCGCTTCCTCCCTCCCCCAGCAGAGTTTGCTCCACCCCTCTGCTCAGCAACCCAATGGGAGCACTTCCTCCCTCCCCCCCAGCACAGAGTTTACCCCGCCCCTCTGCCCAGCCCAGCAGCCCAATGGGAACGTTTCCTTCCTCCCCTGTTGCTGTGTTGGCACTTTGCGATCAATAGGTGGGTTTTGGGTTGCAGTTTGGGCACTCAAAGGTCTCTCAAAGGTTCTCCGTCATGGGTCTAGAGCAGGGGTTCTCAACCTTTCAAAGCAGTGGGCCAGACAGCTGAGCAGGCAGGACTGGGGGTTCCCCCCCCCACTGTAAACGCTGCCGTAAAATGCCAGCCCTCCCCACCTCCTCAGACTCCACTGACCCACATTGTCTCCTAAAGGGGAAAATGGCCTCTGTCTCTCCCGTTCACAGCTGCGCTCCTTACCGACCAAAACCGAGCGGAAGTTCAGGTAAGAGCGGTCCAGAGACACGTCCGGGTCAGTGGCATGGCCCACCAAGAGGAAGGGGACAGAGAGGCCCACTTCGGGGATTGTGAAGGTCCAGGAGGATTCCGTGACGTCCAGGTGCTGCGGGATGAACTCAAAGATGACCTGCAGGGAGGGCGGCAGGCAGGACACGCTCTGGGCGGGTGGGCGGGCGGGGGCCTTTCCTTCCCCAGCCGGGGGAACCTTCTGCGGTGAAATATATCAGGGGGCCCTGATTTGGGGCCCAATGTTCCCTAAGAGTAGGCCAAACCCAAAGTCTGTCCATGCAACTCACAAAAAACAACCCCCATTGTGCCTTAGCTGCTGCCTTGTGTGTCCACTCTGGCTGGCCAAAGGCCTCCTTCCCTGGCCACTCACCTCCAGTGTCTTCTCTGGCCGGAGCTGACCCCGCTCAGTAAAGCAGATGAAGGCCGGGTGTTCCTGGCCCTCCTCTTGCTGCTCACAGGTCCACCGGAAAGAGTAGGGGGTGTTGGTGGGGTTGATGATGCCAAAGCTCCTGCCCAAGAGAAAGACAGGGGGCGGGGGGCGAGGGCCCCACGTCAGAGACACACCAGCTGAAGTTAACTCCATGCCAACTTAGGGAATCAGCCTGTGCAGCAATTTCTCTCTCTCTCCCTCTGTTAGATGTTCCCTCCTATTTCCCAAATCTCACATTTCCTCTCTCTGCCTTATCTCTTACCATCACAAAAAGGAATGTATAAATACCTAGAAAGCCACTTGCCAACAAAATAATTGGGTGCCTACTGGCTATGAGAATTTACGGAAAACTTCTTAATTAGGGGCGCCCAGATCCGGCCCCCAACACCAATTCATCCGGCCCATGCCACCCTTCCCGCTCCTGGAGGCCGAAGTAAAACGCGCGTGTATGGGCACGTTTTACTTCCAGTTCCTGGGAGCAGCAAGGACCGTATGGGCCGGATGAATTGGTGTTGGGGCCATATATGGGCCATATTTGGACACCCCTGTTCTTAATGGTTAGAGGTGTACGCCAGTGGAACCCACTGCCTAAAGAGGGGGTGAGCGCTCCAATGCTGGAAGCTTTCAAGAGAGGACTGGAAAAAGACCCCGTCTGTCAGATCTGCTTTGATTCAGATTTCTGCCTTGGGCAGGTGGGTTACTTTGGAGTCAGTGCCCTAAAAGCCTTGGCGCTCCAGCTGTTCTTGGACTTCAGTTCCCAGAAGCCCCCATGAGCAGGTGTGTTGGCTTGGGCTTCTGGGAATTGCAGTTCCAGAACAACTGGAAGGCCCCCCGGGGGCTTCAAAGGACCCTCCCAATGCTGGGATCCAAGGATTCTCTCTTCCTTTTGAATGGTTCAGTGTTTGGAATTGCTTTCCCTGCCCCACAAATTAACTTGCTCTAGAGAAGTGCAAGACGGACACACTCCCTTGGTCAACAGGTGGGGGAAGCCTGACGGGATTCTCCACCGCCCCCCCCCCCCCGCCCCACCCCTCTGTGCCACCCCCTGCCAGCCACCCCTGGACCTCACTCACTTGGTGATTCGGACGTGCACCCCTATGGAGGTGAACTCGATGACTTTGGTGCTGGGATCCAGGCCCATCCCACCAGGTCCTCCTCGGAGTTCTGGGTTACGCCGATTGGCTGTGATGTAGTCCGAGTCTTCCAGCTCAAAGTGGCAATAGGGCAGGAGGCTCTTCCCCTTCACGGCCAGGACGGGGCCTTCCTCGTCCGGCTTCAAGTTAGAAACCCTGAGAAGGGACAAGGCAAGCCAAAAATGGGGGGTTTTCTCACCCGTGACGTCTACTCCGACCCACCAGTTCTGCCCCTGCCGCCAGCCTAGCAGGCTGCAGGATTTTGGGCTTCCGGCAGGGATCCATGAAGAGCCCTCCTGGTGCTCCCCGGGAGCTCTCCTGTTCGCCAGGTGGCTGCCCCTTGCGACCTGCCCAGGTGGCATGAGAAGAAGGGACTGAGAGGGGACCCAGCCCAGGGCAGGTGACTCAAGGCCCCTTTGGACTTCTGCCCCTGGGGTCACTTGCTCTCTTTCTCTCTCTCTCTCTCTGATAGGCTTAGGAATGGTCTGGAATAAAACTTGGCCAACTCCCCATTGAATGCTTCTTTATTTTGTTTCTGAGGGGTCCTAAAAAGAACCTGTGCAGGTCTGGCCAGTCCGGGTTGTCAACACAGGCTGTGATGCGGAAGGGGCTGTTCCCCGGGACCCTTGGTGGGTTAGGCTCGTCCTGAAAGAAGGCACGGAGCTCAGGAGGGTGCGTGGAAAGCCCAGGGGCAAGGGACCCCCCACACACACACACACCCCTCACTGCCTCCTCACCTGCAAGCCAGGTGGCCCTCAAACTCCCCTACTTCCTGGGGAGAGAACTTCACTTGGAGCCAGCTGGACTTCCCCGCAGGGACGGTGCCGCTCTGGGGCTCAATGAGGAAGGGGACCTGGGCGGTGGCCGCGGGGATCAGGTAAGACGAGAAACTCTCCAGGGCGCTCCCCATCTGGCTGAGGGGCCGGCTGGAATGTGGCCTGAGGGAAGTGGCCGAGGTTCCCAAGGGAAATTCCCCTGTGGCGTCAAAGGAAGAGTTAGTGGAGATGGAGGAGGCCGGGCAAGGTCCATTCTCTCTCTCTCTCTCTTTTGAAAAGGATGCCAAGACCATCTAACCCAGTGATGGTGAGACCAGGCACTCCAGTTGTGTACTGGAACTTCAATTCCCAGGAGGCCTGATCCACAGGCGTGCTGGCTTGGGCTTCTGGGAATTGAAGTCCAAGAACACAACTGGAGGGCCAAGGTCAGCCATCACTGAAATCCCATCCATCTGTTTCTCCACTAAAGATCCATCGGCTAGGGAGTACCAAAGCCCTTCTAGCCCCCCCCCTCTGGACCCATCCACCCCAATATAAGTTCAGCTCTGTGCCTGGTGACCTCCTTCCAGTGCTCGGGACTCCATGCTCAGGTTGGTAGCCAAACAGCCCCTCTCACCGGCCATCGGTTCATTCATGGTTCCCTTCATGTTATTGTGGTAGCCTTCATCCTCAACACCCTCCAAGAGCCGCGATGGTCATCCTTGGCACTCCAGTAAGTTGTGTTCTTTGACTTCAATTCCCAGAAGCCCAAGCCAGCACTTCTGCTCATCAAGTTCCTGAGTGCCAAGGTTCGCCATCCGTGGCCTAGAGCCATGACGGCCAACTTTGGCACTCCAGCTGTTCTTGGACTTCAGTTCCCAGAAGCCCAAGCCCCTGTGAATCCACAGGAACGGGTTTACTGCACATATGCACGTACTTCTAGGAACTGAAATCCAAGAACAGCTGGCGTGCCAAGGTTGGCTGTCACTGGCCAAGGGCAAACTCGTGGGGATTTCTGGAGAGGCCACCACAGCAACCAGAGGTGGAAGGAGGCCACAGGTGGAAAGGAAGGGCCTGAGAAGATCACCTGCAGGGAAGGCAGACCTCAAGATCCTACGTTGAAGAGCTGCCGGACCTGGGCTGGAGGCATTTCTCTGTGGCCCATTTGCCCATTCCTGAGTGACTTCATTTCCCCAGCATCAAGGGGAAACTCGAACACAGTTCTGTCCAATTCTGGCCTTCCCAGCCATGGCCTGAGGCCTTCCCGTGGGGTGTTACACTTTCTGGGTTAACTTTCTGCCATAGCACTCTTTTCTGCTCCTTCCCTGTGAAGGCCATGCACCCACCCCACCCCCATCCCTTCTTCTGGCCCAATGGGAGGGGGTTCCCTCACTCCACTTCTTACACTGGGCCAGTCCAGAGGGGTTGAGGAGTGTCACAAAAGCCCCCCAGAGGACCCCTTCCCCCCAAGACCCGCTGGCCGCCGCACCTTCTGCGCTCGTGGTTAAGAGGTCTGTGTCAAAATTGACGGCCTTCCCGGTCTCTTCCATGGTCACCTTCCAGGTGTATTCCAGCCGCACATTGCCCGTGTTGAAGAGCTCCACCCTAATGGCAGGACAAGCCAGAGAGGCGCCTCCTCAGGAAAGTGGCTTCTGGCTTGGACCCGGGGTGGGACGGGGCCACGTGGAGACCCCAGAAGCCAACCCACCGCACTTTGAACAACACCCAACGCTGCCTGGCCAAAGGGAGCCCCCCTGGGAGGACACGCGCTGAGAGTTGGCATCTGAGCCCAGGGCCACTCGTGGCACGCCACTTAGTGCCACTTGTTCCAGCATTTTGAATATGCACTCTTTTTTGAAATACAGCAAGGGAGGTACTGTGGATACTCGAGCATAGGTCGGGGCTTTTAGCCCCCCAAATGAGGTCCAAAAATGGGAATCAACTTATATGTAAACACTCAAAAACATACCCACACAAAATGTCTGAATTAATTAATTTTACTGTATTTTCATGTATTTTAATTACTGAAACTCACTCGCAGCTGCTGCAGTTTCCGCCCCCGACTTATACTCAGGTCAATCTATTTTCCTAGTTTTAGAGCATGGGTGTCCAAACTACGGCCCAGGGGCTGGATGTGGCCCACAATGCCAATTCATCCGGCCCACAAAACTCATGTAGCTCCTGGAAGCGGAAGTGAAACACACCCATACGGGTGCATTTTACTTCCTTTTCCAGGAGCAACGCGGGGCTCAGGGCTGGATGAATTGGCATCGGGGGCCGCATCTGGCCCCCAGGCCGTAGTGTCCAGCTCCCTGAATCATGTGACTGGCCCGCAGTCTGAAAAGTTTGGGCACCCCTGTTTCAGAGGTCCAAATAAGGTACCTTGACATATTCAGGACGACTTATAGTCGAGTATATATATGGGTCTGTTGGATGGTATTGGATGGGCTCAAATGGCAGAGGGGAGTGCCATGGTTTAGCGGTTAAGATGCTGCACTTGATGTCTGAAAGACCCGAGTGCTGCCCCATGGAGTGGGCTCCCGCCTCTGTCCCAGCTCCTTCCAATCTAGCAGTTTGAAAGCAAGAAAACTGCAAGTAGTTAAATAGGGACCACTTGGGTGGGAAGGTAAACAGTGTTCCATGCACTCTAGTCATGCCTGCCACATGACCAATGAAATGTCTGCGAATGCAGCCAGCTCTGGCTCTACGGCTGTAAACAGAGATGAGCACCAACTCCTAGTGTTGGATATGACCGGCTTTCAAGCAAGGGCGACTTTAACCTTTTAAAACGGGGTTTTAAGGACCACAAGGAGGCATAAAATGTGGATACATGGGCCGCAACGGATGTCTGTGTGAGTGGTGGAATCCGGGGGTGGGGGGTGGGGATGTTGAGGGGAAGCAAAGGCTCCCCCCTCCCCCACCCCCCCCTCCCCCCCAAAATATGCACCAACTAGTTTATAAAGTTTTCTCCGAGGATCCGTCTCTGAGACGGGGAGCACAGCACTCAAGCGCCGCTTCTACACGCCAGAGCCTCCCCCCCCTTTGGCACGCACTCGCACATGACACTTGACCCTGGCCCCAAGGCCGAGAAGCAGTGGTGAGCTACTCACTCGAAGACCCGGGTCTGGAAGAGGAGGGTGTCCTTGAAGTGGACGCTGTCCGTCTCCATCCTGCACTGGGCGTAGTCCACGGTGGCACTCACCCGCAACTCCACCTCCCGGCTACTCTCTTCCACCACCTGGTGGGCCGGTTCTGGGTCTGTCTCTACCACCTGCGAGGGCAGGGAAGGCACGAGGAAGGCGGGGAAAGGAGCGGCCTGGGTGGTTCCGGGGAGCCAGGAGCACCCTTTGGATGGGGGGGGGGCGGCGGCGGCGGCGGGAATGGCCTTTGCTTACCTTCTTCCTCGCTGGGCGAGGGGCCGGGGTGGCGAGGGTCTTGGGGACCTCCACCCACTTGACGGTGTGCAGGCGGTCATCCCAGTCGGGCACCTGCTCGGCAGGCAGCGGGAAGAGGATCTTGGAGACTTTGCACCTGAGCGGCTGCTCCTGCAGGGCGAGGGGGAGGCTGGACTTCAACGTCAGCAGGATGTTCTTGGCACAGCCGGTGTGGAGGTGGCCAACCTGCAGGCAGGAGCAGAGGAGCGTTGCTGCCAGGGGTGGGTGGGAAGAGACCGGCCCGCCGCGGCTGCTAGATGCCCAACGTTTCCAAGCTGCCTCCGAGCCAAGGGAAGAGGCTGCTCTGCGGCCGCCAGGGTCCCTGGGTGCCCTCTCCCCCCCCCCCAGGGGCCGGGTTGGGTCCCCCTTCCCTTCCGCCCTGGAGAGGCTCAGCTGAGGAAGGAGGAAGGCCCCAAAAGGGTAGCCCCTCCCTCCCTCCCTCCCTCCCTCCCAGCATCCCTGAAGTGGCCTTAGCAGGGGGGCCGCCCAGGGACAGAGGAATGGGCTGTGGGACACACACACCCCCGCCACTTTGCCTACCTGGGGGGAGAAGAGGAAGGGGTTCAGGGGAAGCCATTCAAATCTCATGGCGTCCGACTTGCTGTGGTTGGTGATCGTGAACGTGGCCTGGTAGGGCTTTCCCACGTGGCAGTCCCCGAACTGGAGGCAGTCTGTCCTGGCCACTGCAATGGGGGGACGGACGGACAGACATTTCATTCTGCTCCCTTTCCACCACCGCCACCACCAAGTGACATAGTCAGGCACCATCCGTTGGGTGCCAACTTAGAGCAACCTTGACGGGGCTTCAAAGGGAGATTCCTTCCTTCTTTCTTTCCTTCCTTCCTTCCAACCATCCAGGCATCCATCCATCCATCCTTCCTTCCTTCCTTCCTTCCTTCCTTCCTTCCTTCCTTCCTTCCTTCCTTCCTTCCATCCATCCATCGATCCATCCATCCATCCATCCATCCATCCTTCCTTCCTTCCTTCCTTCCTTCCTTCCTTCCTTCCTTCCTTCCTTCCTTCCTTCCTTCCTTCCTTCCTTCCTTCCTTCCTTCCTTCCTTCCTTCCATCCATCCATCCATCCATCCATCCATCCATCCATCCATCCATCCATCCATCCATCCATCCACATTTCCTTCCTTCCTTCCATACATCCACATTTCCTTCCTTCCTTCCTACTTTTCTTCCTTCCTTCCTTCAATTCCATTCATTTCCTTCCTTCCTTCCCTCCCTTCCTTCCTCTCCCAACCAAGCCCACGATAACCTTCCCTCCCAATACCCTTATCCCCCCCCCCAGGCTCCCCGAATCCTCTCTAGCCAAGAGCGGTGGTTGCCATCTGTCACCCCTTCCTAGGCGGCACCTGGGAAGATAAGCTGGCAGGAGGAGCACCTGACCTTCTCCGGTGGCGTTCTCTTGCAGGGGGTCTTCTTCTTGCTCCCCCGCACTCTCCGCCACCAGGCTGTGGATGTGGTCCAGGGTGACATCGTCCTGGTAGCCCTCCCCCACCAGCTGGATGTTGGTCTCTTCGTACTGGTTGTCCACGATGGAGAGATGGATCTGCCCTTCGATGCGCTGGGCGAGGCCGGGCTGGAAAGTCACCTCAAACTCAGCTGTCTCCCCGCTGCGCAGGGTCAGAGAGGCCATGTGGGGCTGTCGGACTGTGAGGCCAAAGGGGAGAGAGGGGAGGTTTGGACCTTAAAGGGCTCTCAAGGGCTCTGTCAGGTGGATAGAGCGCAGGGGCAGAAATAGACATTGTAGGTAGCCCATAATTAGAACATTGCTCTATTTAACAAGGAATGTTATATTATAATATAATATAATAAATAATAATAATAAATAATAAATGTTATATTTAAATTTTGTTATATTTAACAAAGGAAATATGTCGTTTCCCCACCCCCGGAACAACTGGGGAGGTCAGCAGTCCTGACGCTTTTCATCTCCCAAGCGACAATGATCCCTCCCCCCCGGCCGCCCCCTTTGCCATCACCTCCGTCGCCAGAATCACTCTCCTCGTTCTGGGAAGAGATGTAAGCGCAGCAGGTGCTGGCCCTGGGCTTCAGGCTGAAGGCACCGAACTCGTCCGACATGTCCAGGTGGAGCTGCCAAGAGAGAGGGAGGGAGGGAGAGCGGGTGACTCTTGGGGGGCCATGTGAGGGCCAGAGGGCGGGTTTTACTTCCGCTTCCAGGAGCGACGAGGGCTTCGTGGGCCGGATGAATTGCCGTGACCGGCTCCATGAACTACATGATCAGCCCATGGCCCGTAAAGTTTGGGCGCCCCCCCCCGTGCCCTCTACACACCTGCACCGCTATCCTGCCACTGTTCCTGAGGACTAGGGGGAGGGCCTCCGCGCGGCCCAAGAGGAGCCTCCGGAAGAGCATGAGCGGGTGGCCCTTCGGGTTGCGCAGGACGGGCTTCACCACAGCGATGCGGGGAAGGTTCCCGTCTCCGGAGACCTCGAAGGAGAGAGTTTTTGCTTTGGAAGCCACACTGGAAGAAGCACAGAGGGGAGAAGAGGATGGTTGAGAGCGGGGTGGGTGGGTTTCAAGCCAAGGTCCCCCCTCCCTCCCTCCCTCTCTCTTTCTGCCCCCCCACCCTCCCCAACCACGATGGGCGGACCTGGGCACGGCATCCACGGACGCCTCCAACATGCACTGGTAGCTGTGCAAGCTCTGCGGGGAGAAGGTCAGCATGGCAAAGGCGTAGGAACGGCTGGCCACCGACATCCGCACCGGCTGCAGCTCAAAGATGTCCGTGACGCGGACGGAGAACTGGAAAGAGACCCAGGCGGGCCATGAGGAGCCCAAGCGAGCCACAGCCAAGGTTCAACCCCCCCCACCACCACCACCACAGCAATGGCACTTCCACACCGCCACCGCCACCGCCACCACCACCCCAGTGCCCTCTCCGGGCAGTTCACAAGTTAAGTAGTATTTTGCCCCTAACATCGAAATACGAACAAACAAACAAACATGCTGGGACTGCAGTGGCTCAAGTGGCTAAGAGGCTGACTGGAAGGCGGGAGGTCAACAGCTCAATTCCCGAGTACTGCAGGATGGAGGGAGCGCCCGTCTCTGTCCCAGCTCCTGCCAACCTAGCAGTTTGAATGCAAGACATTGCAAGTAGATCAATAGGGACCACTTCAGTGAGAAGGTAAACAGCATTCCGTGCACTCCAGTGCCAAGTCATGCCTGCCACATGACCACGGAAACATCTGCAGAAGCAGGCAGCGCTGGCTCTTCAGCTATGAAACAGAGATGAGCACTGAACCCTAGAGTCGGATGCGACTGGCTTTCGGAGCAAGGGAAACCTTTACCTTGACTTTATTCATTCATTCATTCATTCAGATTTATATTGACCCTAACATGCTGGGTCTTCATTTTAACAACTTCAGAAGGCCTTCAGATGCCTTATCTGTGGTTTTGCGGGGGGGCCTCTGGCTGGCCCCCAGGATCCCCCACCCACCCCCTCCCCACAGGGACCCCGGAGGACTCGTTGCAGCGGGGGGAGAGTCGGGGACCCCTTCCTGACCTTGGCCGAGATGGGTTTGATGGTCAAGAGGACATCGCAGGGGATGCGGCCCGTGTTGCAGATCTTGAACCGCGCGGACGCCTGGTGGCCCACCAGCACGTTGCAGAAGAGGAAGCGGTTTTGGTCCGTCACAAACACCCCTTCGCAGCCCACCAAGTTCAGGACCTGCCCGAGGCCTTTGCTGGTGCAGATGCGGTGCTCCTCGAAAATGGTCCCGGGGTGGTCAGTGACGAAGCCTGGGAGGAGGAGGAGTCCGAAGAGGAGGAGGAGGGGGTGAGGAAGAGGAGGAGGAGGCCCTTGAGACTGCAGGGCCACCTCCACTCCTCTTCCTCCTCCTCCGGGGGGTGGGTGGGTGGGTGGGGGGTGGAAGAGAGAGAGAGAGGCCACCTACCTGTGCTCACCTGGGATGCCGCCTACCTGGGATGCAGGACTCGGCCACCAGGGTGTAGGTGATGCCTCCAGGGCTGTCCTCAGGGTCTCTTTCCATGATCTCCACCATCAATAACTCCTCACACTTCCCCGCTTGGTCTGCGTTGCACTCCACGGTGATGGCCTGGTGGCCGCCGGGAGGAACTGTCCCGAAGCCAGGGGAGATGGTGAACATGCCAACCGAGAAGCGAGCCTGGGGAGGAAGAGGAGGAGGAGGAAGAGGAGGGTGAACCAGCCTTCATCCAAGCAGGCAAGGAATGGAGCCCTCGTTCTCTCATGCATCAGAAGTCCCCGAGGGAGGGGGAGGGGACCAGCTGCCGGGAAGCCCACCGGGCAAAACGCTCCTAAAGGCAGGCCACCCCTTCCCTTCCACGTGGCTCAGAAGGCAGGTGAACCAAGAGGTATGTGCAAAAAAAGGGAAAGAAAGCCGGGAAGGGGGGGGGTCAAGCCAAGCATTTAAAAGCCACCAGAACCAGCGGCGGAAGACCGGACGCTGGACGCCCTCCTCCGAGCCCTTGTCACCGGCCGGAGTTGGAGGGGGCCCCACTGCCCATACCATCGGCCGGGGAAGGGAGGCAGCTGTGGATGCCGTCACTGCCCTCCTGGCCTCGCCTGACCGGAGGGTTGAGGGGCCGT
The DNA here is from genome assembly GCA_030440675.1 of Furcifer pardalis. Taxonomy (NCBI): domain Eukaryota; kingdom Metazoa; phylum Chordata; class Lepidosauria; order Squamata; family Chamaeleonidae; genus Furcifer; species Furcifer pardalis. The sequence goes on along the minus strand of CP126892.1, from coordinate 129,227,239 downwards.
TGGGGCTTCCGGGGTGCTCTTATATTTTGTATCCCCTTCCCTGACCGGGAGGGGATTAAAGATCTTTGGGGCCGTGCGATGGGCCAAGGACCGCCAGAGCTGCTCGAGGCCCCATCCTCCCCTGGCCGAGGAAGGGGCAGAGAACCGCCCTGTTGTATTGCATTCCCCCTCCCCTTATGTTAGATATATTGATTGTATCAACTGTACTATGTTATGATGTTCTATTTATATTTTATATTGTATTATTGTTGTTTTATGGAATGTTCTTTTTGTGGGTTCTGTGAGACGCCCTGAGTCGGTTTTTACCGAGTAGGGCGGCATATATAAGTCGAATACATGACATGAATTTACAAACCAGGCCAGTCAAAGAGCGGTTTTGAACTTTTACCCCCAGGGCGACACAAGTGTCTTCTGCATAGTCAGAGGAGGAGGAAAGGAGCGACACGCAACGAGAGAGCGAAGAAAGTGGCTTCGTTTTGGCAGTCCAGGGTTTGATCTGGACATGAAAAGGAGGAGGAAGAGCAGGAGGAAGAGGAAGAAGAAGAAGAAGACCCTAGTTTGGGACTTTGCTATCTGTCAGGGCATCTCTCCCTCACAACAACTCCCCACATCACCCGGCCATGACAGTCGGCACAGCTCCAGGTGCCGACACTGAGGATGGCTCGAAAGTCTTTAACTAGAAAGAGAGCCTTCTCGGTGGTGGCTCCAACACTCTGGAATACACGACCGGTGGAGCTGCTCCCCAGGCAGGAGCGACATGCAACGAGAAAGCGAAGAAAGTGGCTTCGTTTTGGCAGTCCAGGGTTTGATCTGGACATGAAAGGAGGAGGAAGAGCAGGAGAAAGAGGAAGAGGAAGAAGAAGAAGAAGAAGTTTAGTTTAGCTTAGTTTAGTTTAGTTTGTGAGGTATTTGTTGGTGATTGGTTTTAATTTGTTGTGGGCATTGCTGTTATTGGTTTTCTGCATGTTCACCGCCCAGAGTGGGATAACACCCAGATGGACAGTATAGAAATTAAAGAAAGAAAGAAAGAAAGAAAGGTAGGAAGGAAGGAAGGAAGAGAAAGATAGAAAGAAAGAAAGAAGGAAGGGAGGGAGGGAGGGAGGAAGGGAAGAAAGAAAGAAAGAAAGAAAGAAAGAAGGAAGGAAGGAAGGAAGGAAGGAAGAAAGAAAGAAAGAAGGAAAGAAGGAAGGAAGAAAGAAAGAAAGAAAGAAGGAAGGAAGAAGGAAAGAAAGAAAGAAGGAAGGAAGGAAGGAAAGAAAGAAAGAGGAGAAGGAGGACAAGCAAAGCACCAAAGTTGTGCCTGGGGGACCCTTGTGTGCGTCAGGTGAAGGAAGAGGTCAAGGGGGGGGTGTGGAACCCACTTGAGCCACAAGATTCATGTCCTTTTGCAGAGATTCGGCATGCTTGCTTTGCCGGGCGGTGGCCTGCCGGCCCAGTTCTGCCTCACGGGAACGTGAGTTTCTGTGGAGAAAAAGGGAGAGCCAGGCATGGCCGGAGGGAGGGATGTGAACCTGCGCATCCTTCCACAGCTCCTGGGGGGAAGGGAGAGGTTGGAGGGGAGGCTCTTCAGCAGCCCACGAGAGACCCAGCCAGGCAGCACAGACACCCCCCCCCCCAGCTCCTCTGACCCATGGTGCGGCCTTCTCTCCTCACCCGGGGTGTGTGTGAAAGGCCCCCCTCCCCCCAGGGCACTCACCCTTTCCTCTGTGGGAGGGGCATGTCCCGGGTTTGCTTGAAGATGCCGAACTTAAAGTCCAGGTGGCCCTTGTTCTCGATGGAGAAGGTGCTGGTCTTGCGGGAGCCGCTCAGAACTGGCCCGAAGTTGATGAGGGCCGGAGGGACGATGTTGTATTTGGAGAAGGCGGACAGGACCGACACTCGGATGGGGATGGTGGCGATGACCTCCCCGCCCTCGGAGACGTTGGGCTCGATCACCTGGATTGGGGCCGAGAGAGAGAGAGAGAGAGGAGACTGAAGGGAGGAGGAGGCACCTGACACGGGGTGGATCTCCTCCGTTGGGAAGGGCTGGGCTGGGCGGCTCCAAGTCCTCTGGGGAGACATGGGCATCTTCTCCAAGGAAGCCACGAGGAACAAGTGAAATGCCAACTCCATTTCTCTTTCTTACGTGACACTGAAGAACTGGCTTGTCCTCAATCCGGACCTCCTTCCTTGCCCGGAACAGGATCTGCACTTGGGCGGGCCGTTCGTTCGGGCCCAGGTTCCCCTTCCGGGGCTGGAAGGAGAAGAAGGGGCTCGGGTTGGGCATCCGGTGGTCTGTGGCTTCCACGGCAAAGCTGGGCAGGAAGGAAGGAGAAGCATGAGGAGATTCCCAGTCCAGAGCCTCATCCCACAGGCACCAAGAGAGAAGACGAGTCAGATGTCTAAGGAAGGGCCTGTGGTGGCCTTATTGGTTAAGATGCTGACCTTGATGACCGGAAGGTCGGAAGGTCAGCAGTTTGAGACCCAAGTTCTGCATGACAGAATGAGCTCCTGTCTCTGTCCCAGCTCCTGCCAACCTAGTAGTTTGAAAGCAAGAAATTTGCAAGTAGACAAATAGGGAACACTTCAGTGGAAAAGGTAACAGTGTTTTGTGCACTTTGGTGTCTAGTCATGCCAGCCACATGTCCACGAGGATATCTGCAGATGCAGACAGGGTGAAGGTTTGGATCCCGTGGCCCAAGGAGACCTGCTGCCTTCAGAGGCTTTCCGTCCCATCCTGATGCAAAACCTCATGGAGAAGAGGGGATGAGGACTGACTGACTGACTAGCGGGCCGGAAGGGCTCCCCGAGAGCAGCACTTTGAGGGCAGCTTCTTCAACCCATGACAACACAGCCAGGAACGCTGAGGAGGACCTAAAGATGGACAGAACTTACTTGTAGCCAATCTCATATTTCCCTTTGTTCTTCAGGGACAACACTTGCTTGGCTTCATCCATGATCCGGACCATCCCGAACTCCAAACCACCGTTGGTACCTGCAGGGTCATAGACAGCAAGAGGAGGCCGGAAAGAAGGAAGAGCCATCCCGTGAGAATCAACTACCCTTCGGGTTGCGGAGGGGGTCAAGTTTGAAGGGGAGACGTAGAGGGTGGGGAATCGTAGGGAGGAGGCTTGAGGGTCAGACCTGCCTCGGCCGAGGGATCTTGGGGGTCCAGCCGGCCTGGGAGACTGAGTCGGTGACCCCCAGGCCCTTCCCTCTGGGGCCCTCTCTCCCTCACTCACTCACTCTCTCCCCACCAAGCCCATCACCCACCTTTGGGGAAACTGATGTCCAGGGCGACATCGTAGGCCTCAGCCACGATCTGGATGTTCTCAATCTGCATGATGCCCAGGATGTTTTCTGAATCGGAAACCTGAAAGAGACCATCGGAGTGGGCCGTCTCCGTCCCGTGGGGATCCATCTTCTCCTGTGCCTCAGAGGGAAAAGCGAGACCTCGAACCTGGGCTCAGTTCATCCTGACTTGGCCGACCAACCATGCATGGTGGGGGTGGGGTGGGGGAACAGGCTTCCTTCCTGCCTGTAGATCAGTGTTTCCCAATGTGGGGCCCAAGCCCCACAGGGGGACATCAATTCCCAGAAGTCTAAGTCAATACGTCAGTGCTTTGGGAGATTGACTTGGGCTTCTTCTGGGAACGGAAGTCCAAAAGCCAAAGGTTGGGAAACACTGCTCTGTGAAGCCACATGAATGGGTTGGCTGTGTTCACAAAGCAGTGTTTTCCCAGCCAGGGGTGTGCAGGGCACCATGGGAAGGTGCTGGACAGGGAGAGGTGGGGTTTTTGGACTTCAATTCCCAGAAGCCTAAGTTCAGTCCAACGGCTGATCAGTGCTTGGGGGAATTGACCCCGAGGCTTCTGGGAATGGAAGTCTGGACACCCAAGGTGAGGAACCCCTTCTGTCGATGCAGAGGACCGAGGGCCTCCTCCTCACCTCCAGGCGAATGGCCTTCTTGATGTTCAAGGGCTTGTTGGCCTTAAAGTTGACCAGCAGGCAGTACTCGGAGAAGGGCGCGATGACCCCCATGTCATCGGACAAGCTGAAGTCATCTCCAATGTTCTCCAGGCCGCTGATCCGCCAGGACACGGGCAGGGGGGTGAAGTTCTTGAGGAAGAGGGACCTGGTTTCCTTTCTGGAGAAGGAACAAGAGGAGCCGGGAAAGCAGAAGCATGGGGTGGCCCAAGTCGGAGAGTCCCTGGTGGAACACACCTTCTGTGGGGCCAATGGTCTCTTGAGTGAGGTTGGGTAGGCCGCCATGGAAGGGTAGGCCATTATCTCCCCACCCATCACCAGCCCCAGAAGGCTCTTCTAGCCCAACTCTCAGCTGAAGAAGGCCACAGAAATGCTAACCAAGAGATTCATGAGCCAGGCGAGGCCAGGCCTTGGGGGAGGGGGGAGCAAGGGGGCTGCACGAGGGAGGCCCAAACCTGTGCAGGAGCAGCTTCTCGAAATGCAGCTGCCGGCGGTCCAGCTCCAGCTCCGGCCGGACCCCCTGGCAGCAGAGGCGGAAGGTGACTGGCTCCGGGTTCTCTTTCACGCAACAGACGATGCTGTCCTCAAATATCCCGCTGGCAGTGGGGTAGGCCCAGACCATCAACACCTGCAAGGGAAAGGCGGTTGGTCAGTTGGTTGGTTGGCTGGCTGGCTGACTGGCTGGCTGGCTGGCTGGTTGGTTGGCTGGCTAGCTGGCTGGCTGGCTGGCTGGCTGGCTGGCTGGCTGGCTGGCTGGCTGGCTGGCTGGCTGGCCGGCCAGGAGGGGAGCATTCCCAAACCCCCCCCCACCCTACCCCACCCATGAGGGCAGCCCCCTTCCCTCCCCTGTCCGTCACCTTTGCCTCATTGGGCTTGAGCGTGAGGGTGGGGGGATCCAGCAGGTAAGTGATGGCCTTGGAGTCGTACTGGAAGAAGAAGTGCACCTCCGCTTCCAAAGGAGAGTCATTCAGGATGGTGATCTTCTCACAATGGTTGGGGTAGCGCACGGCCTTGTACCTTGTAGGGAGGAAGTTTTGCAAAGAGAGAGATCAAGCTCACCTCTGTCAGAAAGGTGCCCCTGCACTCCCCTCACCCCACCCCTCCATCCCTGGGCCAAACACACCTGCAATAGAGGGGTCGGACAGGACCCCTCCCATGGAAAAGCCACACCCGATTTCTCCAGCCAGGAAGCCAATCGCCATGCGCAACTACACTTCTCTCCCACCCCATAGCACTTAGGGCGCTCTCTGGGCAGCTCACAAGCTAATGAGCATCTTGACCCACTTCGGAAGGATGGAAGAAGCTGAGTCAACCTTGATCCCCATCAGTATTGAACTCACAACATTCTGGCTGCAGTGCAGCAGGTATTTTTTTTAACCCCTTTGCCACCAGGCTTCTATAACGACAGGATGCTTATCCTGTAACTGTTGTTCATCTTTGCGGTCCCCCGAGGATTCCACACTAATGGGTCGCCTACTCCACTTCAAAAGCTTAAACCACCGATGGCTACGAGGATCGGACCGGAAATTCTGGTTTCCTGGCCAGGCAAAGTCTCCTTTGAGTTAGCAAGTCAGGCAATGAGCTCCAACGCCATGAGGGTCTTTGCATGACCATCCCTGAAAGGTCTCCTATGTGGCAACACATGGGGGGGGGCAACCCTCTCTCTCCACCTTTGCCTCTGGATTTTGTGTCCCCCCCCAGCCCACCCTCACCCCACTTCCACTTTGATGTGCAATGCAATGGGGGGTTACCGTTCCCTCGACTTCCCGCAGAGCAAGGGGCCGAAGTGGAAGACCCCCAGGCTCATGATGTACTTCTTGAAGACAATTTCTTCCTTCTTGAGGGTCTTCTTGCGGTGGGGGAAGACGACCCTGGAGTAGAGAAGCAGGGATGTGGGAAGAGGCAGAGGGGAAGCCCCCAGGGACACAAAAGCAGGGCCTCTGAGCTTGATGCTCCTGCCCTGCCATTCTTGTCAGTAACTGTGCCTGGGTGTGGCACGGGTTGCAACATGGACAAATGGTAGACTATACCATTAAGGACTGTTCTGGAACAGTAGCCAGCTGCACTGGATCAGCTGCTAACAAGGAGCCCTTCTTTTGCATAAGAGGAAGAAAGAACCAAAGCCAACTTGCTTCAATGCCTGGCTGCTTCTTGTGCCATTTTTGCTTCCTATTGTTTCTGCTGCTTATCTTGCTGGACTACTCGTGCTGGAGTGTTTGTCACTCATTGTGGAGCTGACCACAATGCTGAAGAAAAGCCAGTTATGTTTTGCCACCATTGTAAATAGGTTTTCTGCTTTCACCTCACCTCGTGAGTAAAAGTTCTTTTCAGTTTTGCCTCACAAGAACTGTATGTCTGTGTTTTCTTGGACACGCATCAGCGACCTTGTCTCTCCAGGTGTTCTTGGACTTCAATTCCCAAAAGCCTTTACTGTGTCTGCACAGTGAACCCATTCGTGTGGATTCGCAGGGCTTCCAAGGACACCTGGAGAGACAAGGTCGCTGATGCCTGCTCTAGACAGAGAACTCATATCCTCCAAAGCAGGTGTGTTCTGCCACGTGGGCAACCACTATTTCCTTTGCGGCGGAGGTGGCTTCATCCCTCTCCAGCAGAGAAAGAGTCTGCCCAGCAAGAGTTGGGCCCAGGGAACGACCACCAACCTGAAGAGTCACCTTAGCCAACAGGTTGGGGACGCAGCCTCTCACCCAGGTAACAATCCAAAGGTGGACCTGGAGGGTCAAGGCCAGAGGCTCCCTCCAGAGGGATCTATCCAAAGGTCATTGGGGAGTAACCATTTCCTGTCTCTGCTTGTAGGAATGTTTCCTTTCCACACTGGCTGGTGGGAGCAGCCTTTGAAACCTCCTTCCCAGATGTCTTCAGAAGGACAAGACGATCCAGAGCAGGGAAGACAGGCAAGGGAAGAACCAGGTTCTGGTTCAAGGTAGGACACGTGTCAGTTGCTCAGAGCAGAACCACTCCACAGCAAGAGACATTGGCCTCGTTCGTTGGCCTTAGGCTAGTCGGCAAAAAAGAGACCTTTTGACCCAGTTTCCTCAGAAGTCACTCTCTTCCTGCTCCCCTGGTGGCCTTCCACTGGATCTGGTTGTCCAAAGCCCCATCCTTTCTGGGCAAAAGAAGGTCCCCTCTCCCTGAAACAGCCCTTGGGTGGAGAAGCTCAGAGCAGAGAACAGTCTGGACGATGCCTCTAGACTCCACACTGGCAGAGTCACTACAGACGTTGCCTTCCAGGTTTGGCCCAAAGATCCCTATGGCTGTACACTGTCCTTTCCCCAGCACTTACGTGGGATCCCGGCAGATGGTTGGGTAGGTGCAGGTGCCCCGGCAGCAGACCTGATACTGGCGCCGCGTTCCCAGGATCTCAAAATTCAGGACTTGGTCAAAACGTCCAGTGGTGGTAGAAGAGAAATGGAGGCGAAGCGTTACCTCCCCGTTTGCTGGGACTGTCCAACGGAAGGTGCTCAGTCTGTGGGATGCGAAGCACAGATGGGAGAGGATTTTTTGAGAGCCACAGAGATCAATCATCCATCCATCCATCCATCCATCCATCCATCCATCCATCCATCCATCCATCCATCCATCCATCCATCCATCCATCCATCCATCCATCCAACCAACCAACCAACCAACCAACCAACCCACCCATCCATCTAGTTTTGTAACACTGTTTCCATCCATCCATCCATCCATCCAGTCAACAAATCCATCCATCCATCCACCCAAGCTACCCACCCATCCATCCATCCATTCAACAAAACCATCCATCCATCCATCCATCCATCCATTGATTCAGTTGACTAATCCATCCATCCATCCATCCATCCATCCATCCATCCATCCATCCATCCATCCATCCATCGATTCAGTTGACTAATCCATCCATCCATCCACCCATCCATTAGCTTCTTCCTTCATTAGATCCATCCATCTATCCTAGGAGTTCTCAACCTTTTAAAGCCGGAGGCTGGGTCATGCTCCCTCAGACAACTTCGGGGGCCGGATGGCCATTTTGCCCTTCCTCTACAACATGGCACTTCCTGCTGTGGTGGAGGCAGTGGGGACCACATGAAATGGCACCATAGGTCGCATACGGCCTCCAGGCTGCAGGCTGAGAATCCCTGATCTATCCACTTATTATTTCTATGCCACCTTTCTCCCTTCATGCTCGGAGGACGCAGCCTCTCGACCCTGTTGTAAAAATGGTTATTTACACGTATTTTTATTTGCAATTTTAAATGTACTATTCTGCAGGCTCTATGAATCAAGGACAGAGACCAGCGAAGGAACAACGGCAGAAACACTGCATGCCTTGTTCTGTTGCCAGTTAGGCGATTCAGCTGGCTTGTCAATTAATCTGCACATTACAATCTACATATCAAAACCCCTACTTAAGTCCTATGATTCCCTCATATAGATGAACACCTGATTTGGACCAAGGATGCCTCGTGTTCTGCACTACTTGTTCTCACTCTGTTAGAAAGTTTGGAGGATTCTTCCAGAGGTAAAGAATAACTAAAATGACTTTTGTAACAACGTGCCCCCCCGCCCCACCTCACCTCTGCAGTTTCTCCATGGAGGGCTCCCGTGTGACCCCTCCCTGGTCAAGCTCTGACAGCGTGGTCATTGTGCCTGGGCTCAGGGGGGCACTCTTCTTGCCCCGCGCCCCACTCTTCTTCTCCTTGGGAGTGTCGCGGGCCGGCTCCCCCTTTTCTTTCCTGGACTTGCCACGCATGGGGGTGCCCTGGTCCTCCTGCAGCCCCGGGGGTGGGGGGTGGGGGTGGGGGAGACACATGCACTGATTTGGCACAGGTGACCATGAAGAAAGACAGGTTTCACTTACCAGTAACTGTCATTCTCCGAGTATGTTGTTTGGGGATTCACACTAATGGGTTCTGCGCCTGCGCTGAATCCGAGCAGAGCTGAAAAGCTGATTGGACAAAAGTTTTGAAGTTAGGACCGCCCACCATGCCCAACCGCCTCTGGCGCCATTTCGCGCTTCTCCCTCAGTTCGATACTAGAGCTGCCTGCAGAGCATAAGGCCATCTCAGGCCGGCAGCCTCGAGGGGAGGTCGGGTTGGGCCGTGTGAATCTCCAAACAACATACTCGGAGAACGACAGTTACTGGTAAGTGAAACCTGTCTTTCTCCTTCGTGTTGTTTGGGGATGCACACTAATGGGTGAGTAACAAGCTCACTTACTTGGATGGTGGGCAGCCGGCGTCCTGAGATGAAGGAGAGCGCGATGGCATCATGGGACGGCGGTCATCAATGAGGAGGATCGGAGACCAGCCGTCAGGATGGATCTGCCTCGTCTGACGTCGACGGCAGACCTGGTGTCAACCCGGTAGTGGGTGATGAAGGTGGAGGACCTGGACCAGGTAGCAGCCTTGCAGATGTCCTCCATCGGGATGCCTTCTAGGAAGGCAGTGGATGATGCCAATGTCCTGGTTGAGTGAGCCCGGACATGAGGTGGAGGTGGCAGAGATGACATCTCATAGGCCAGGTAAATGGTACCTGAGATCCATTTAGATAGTCTCTGGGCAGACAGAGGCTGTCCCTTCGACTTGCAACCATAGGCCACAAACAACTGCTTTGCTCTCCTAAAGGACGCAGTCCGTTGAGTATAAAACAGCAAGGCCCTCCTGACATCCAACGAATGCCACACTCTCTCTTGTGCAGATGAGGGATTCAGGAAGAATGCTGGAAGCGTGATGGACTGGGCCAGGTGAAAGTCAGTCAGGACCTTGGGCAGAAATGCCAGGTCCGGGTGCAACACTACCCTGTCAGGGTAGAACTTGAGGAAAGGAGGGTCAGACCTCAGGGCTGCAAGTTCACCTTCCCTCTGGGCAGAGGTGATGGCTACAAGAAAGGCAGTCTTGTAGGAGACGAACTTAATGTCCACTGTAGCCCTGGGCTCAAAGGGCGCCTTGGTGAGCGCAGTGAGCACAGCAGTGAGGGACCACTGAGGGGGTGGTACCTTGACCGGAGGGTAAGCATTACACAGTCCCTGGAGGAATCTTTTCACAGTCTTGTCCCTGAAGGCAGAGGATAGCACAGAGGAAGGTGGGGCTTTGGCCACCACCACAGCCAGATGGACCTTGAGTGAAGAGTGCACGGATCCCGACTCAGCCAATCGCAGGAGGTAGGACATCACGTCCTGCAGGGATGCGGAGTCCACGGAGCGGTCGTTGGATTGCAAGAATTCAAGAAAACGACGGTACTTGGCACCATAGGACTTCCGCGTGGATGGCTTACGGGAGAGTTCAAGGATCCGCGCTAGGTCAGACGGATAAGCCAGGCCGTCAGGTGCAGGCTCGGTAGATCCGAGTGCAGGATCCGACTGCCCCCCATGTGGAGGGGGTTCGGATCGGTGGGCAGGCGAAGGAAGTCGCAAGCCAGAGTCTGAAGCAGCAGGAACCACGGCTGGCGCAGCCAGGACGGGGCGATGAGAATCGTCCATGCACGCTCCGCACAGATCCGAACGAGGACCCGTTGGATGAGAGGGATCGGTGGGAACATGTACAGGAAGTCCTGATGCCACGGAACCATGAAGGCATCGCCCTCCGATCCGTGACTGATCCCTGCTCGGGAGCAGTAACGGTGACACTTGGTGTTGGCTTGTGTCACAAACAAGTCCAGGACCGGTGTGCCCCACCGTCGACACAGCCGGTCAAACACCGATCCGTCCAGCTCCCACTCGTGCATTGCCGTTCCTTTGCAGCTCAGAAAGTCTGCATCCGTGTTCAGGGTGCCCTGGATGTGGACCCCTATGGGAAAGACGTGCACCTTCAGGCACCATTCCCAGATCTGGACAGACAGGTGAAGGAGGGAGAGAGACTTGGTCCCTCCTTGCTTGTTCAGATAGGCCAGGGTAGTGGTGTTGTCCGAGGCGACCTGCACCACTCGGCCCGCTATCGAAAGTCTGAAGGACCGCATCGCCTTCCACACTGCTAACAGTTCGAGGAAGTTGATGTGGTGCCTGGCTTCCGCGGACGTCTAGACCCCGTGGATCCGTAGACCCCGGAAGCACGCTCCCCATCCGTGCGTGCTTGCGTCGATGGTGATCTGCACGGTCGACGCAGGAAGGGTGAATAGCTTCCCCGTGGCCATGTTGCGGTCCATCACCCACCAGTTCAACTGGTCCTGCAGCTCGGGAGTTGGTGTGAGCCACTTCCCGAGGCCATCGTGGACGATGTCGAACGAGGCAAGGAGCCACGACTGGAGGGACCGCATCTTTAGCTTGGCGTGCGAGATCACCGCCATGGTCGACGCCATGAGTCCGAGGAGACGGAGGGCGTCCCTTGCACGGATGCGACGCCTGCCTTGGATCAGTGCCACCACCGCACGGAGGTCCTGCAGACGTTTGGGCGGAGTGTAGGCTCTCAGAGCCAGAGAGTCAAGTACAGCTCCGATATAGTCTATCCTTTGAGTGGGGGTCAACTGAGACTTCTTGAAGTTGACCCGGAGACCAGGACTCTGCATGAGTGCCAGGCAATGAGCAACATCGTCCTTGGCCCTCTGATTGGTCGGAGAGCATACCAACCAGTCGTCGATGTATGGGAACACCTGGATCCCCTGCAGCCGAAGATGAGCAGCCACCGGTGCCATGCACTTCGTGAAGACCCTCGGAGCGGTGGAAAGACCGAAGGGAAGACACGTGTACTGGTAGATTTCACTGCCCACCTGGAAGCGGAGGTATCGGCGATGTTCCCTCCTGATGGATACGTGGAAGTACGCATCCTTCAGGTCGATGACGGTGAACCAGTCCCTGTGGTTGATCAGTGGGAGGATGGCCTGAAGGGTCACCATCCGGAACTTCCTCGCGTTGATGTGTTTGTTGAGGAGGCAGAGGTCCAAGATGGGCCGGGACCCTCCGTCCTTCTTGTCCACGAGGAAGTAGCGGGAGAAGAACCCTTCATGAGACTCCGACGCTGCGACCGGCTCTATGACGCCCTTCTCCAGGAGAGCTGATAGTTCCTCCTGGAGCGGTGGAGACGGATCGGTGACTCGGACCCGTCCGACAGTAGGGCATCTCTTGAACTCGATCGCGTAGCCAGAGTCTAAGATGGCCAAAACCCACTTGTCCGTGGTGATGGTGGACCACACGGAGAGGTAGTCCACCAGGGGACGGTATGGCAGAGTCTCGGTCACGGAGGAGTCAAACCCGTTGTTTGCTCCTCCGATCCGTCCGCTTACCAGACTGTTGGCGTTGCTGGTAACGCGGACGGGCGGCTTGCTGTCTCGGCCGGTAGAACTGGTGCCGGGGGTAGTCCTCCTGCCTCTGCTGCTGGCGGGGCTGGTAGGACGGACCTTGAGACGAGGTCTGGGGTTGGTCCTGGTGGAACCGACCCGTCCCCCGGCAAGGAGCGCGGAGCTGCTTGATAGTGGCGTAGTCCCCCTTCAGCTCCCCCAAAGAGGTGTCAGTCTCTTTGGCAAACAGGCCCTCGCCGTCGAAGGGCAGCTCCTCCACCAGTTTCTTCACATCGTCCTGAAGATCGGCCGAGCGAAGCCAGGAGTGCCGGCGTATTTGGATGGCGGAGGCCAGGTTCTTCGCCTCCGACTCCGTAATATGCCGCCCAGTACGGATTTGCTGGAGGGCTAGTTGGTTGTCCTCCTGGCAGACGGACCTGAACTCAGCCTGACGGTCCGGTGACAGCAGCGACTTAAAGGCCTCGACCTTCTCCCAGAGGCGGCAGTTGTAACCGCCCATGGCCGTTGCGTAGTTGGCCACACGGAAGGACAGGGAGGCGTTGGCATATACCTTCCTGCCCAGTGCGTCCAACTTCTTCCCCTCCTGAGTGAACGGGAGGGGAGTGCTGCTCGCCGGAGTCCTGTGCTGGGCGCCCTTAACCACACGGGAGTTCGGTGCCGGGTGGACATGGAGGAAGTTGGCGTCGTCACCCAGAAGTCTATACATGCCGTCCACTCTGGTCGAGACGGAGTGGGACGACACGGGCTTCTTCCAGACTTCCCTTGCTGCCTTGGCAATCTTCAGGAGAAGGCCCAGGTGGACGGGGACCAACTCCCTCCGATCGGCCATGGCGCAAACCACGTCTTCGCACTCCTCTGGAGGAGCCTCCGCCTTGATCCCGAGCACGGATCCGAGGCGGGTGATCAGCGCTGTAAAGGTCCCTTGATCCTCTGGCTGGGATCCATGGACGGAGCCGATGTTGTCGTCGGGGGACTTCTCGGCGGCAACTGGCGGCGGCTGATCCTCCTCCATATCCGACGAATTGTCGGAGCCTTCTGACCGCTCCGAGACGCTGGGCGGTGGGAAGAAGGCCTCGGGGTCCGAGTCCGACCAGTACGGCCTGGCGGACCTTGGATCGCTCCCCGGCAAAGGCGACTGGTGCGGAGGGAGAGAGACCTCCGACCGTGCCTGCTCCGTGCGATGCCTCTTCGGAGCCGGGCCCTCCTCACGGAGTGGTGGTGCCTCCGGAGCTAGTTCACGGAGCTGAGGAGCCTCTGGAACAGCTGACGGTGGTGGCTGAGGGACCCGGAACTGCTGGGCCACCTTCTGCACCATCACCTCGAGGAACGGTACGATGAGGCTCAACTGAATCGACGGCTCGGTAGCCAGAACAGGAGCCACAGAAGGGGCCGTCAGGGATACAGTCCTCCGCGGTGGCGGTGGCAGAGGAATCTCCGGCAGAGGCAGTAAGCTGGGGGCCTTCTCTGGTGAGATGACCACCGGAGAGGCTGACGAGATGCTGCCCGTGGAGATCGTGGCCGTGACGGCAGCGGAGACCAGCGATCTCGTAGGCGATGGGCGAGTTGGGCACGGAGTTGGTGGCAAAGAAGATGAAGGCTTGTGGTGCTTCTTCTTCTCTTTTTTCTCCTTCTTCTTCTTGTCCTGATCCTTCTTCCGTCTGAACAGTTCAGCGGCGGAAGGCCGCGAAGAAGGAGCAGAAGTCAAAGGGGCCGCCGAAGAAGTCGCAGTGGCCTCCTCCCGGGCAGGAGAAGGCTGTGGTGCCAACGCAGCCTCCATTAGAAGCGACTGAAGGCGGTACTGTCGGTTCTTCAGAGCAGATTTGGAGAACCCCCAACAAACCGAGCAGGCCTGGACCTGGTGATTCTCACCCAGGCAGTGAAGGCACCTCACGTGTCCGTCCGAAGAAGGAAACTTCTTCTTGCAGGACGGACACTGCTTGAATGCTGCGGGAGCGGCCATCCACCGGGGCAGATGGCCTGACGAAAAAATTATCCCGGCCGGGAGGCCCCGACACGAGATGAGCTGAGGTAAATTTACCTCACGATTTATTTATTTTTGCGGCGGCTGAGGGAAAACCCCCAGCCACGCGAGGACCAAAGGAGTATTAGTCCCCTGGTCCGAAAAAAATTGTTAATGGAAAAAATTCGAAGATTTCTGAAACAATTTCAGACACACACAAGGCACAGCTTTCTTTCTGAGCTCCTGCTTGCGCAGCGGAAAAAAGCTAACTGAGGGAGAAGCGCGAAATGGCGCCAGAGGCGGTTGGGCATGGTGGGCGGTCCTAACTTCAAAACTTTTGTCCAATCAGCTTTTCAGCTCCGCTCGGATTCAGTGCAGGCGCAGAACCCATTAGTGTGCATCCCCAAACAACACGAAGGAGAAGAAGAAGACCAACAATCATAGGTAAGCAACCTCTCATTATAGAGCCCAGGTGGCACAGTTGTTAAAACCACTGTACTGCAGCCAAAAATTGTGAGTTTGACCCTGATGGGGATCCAGGTTGACTCAACCTCTTCCACTCTTCCAGGGTCACTCAAAGGAGTCCCCGGCATGTTAACGGGGGCAAAATGCTAGTCAACGTGTGAACCAGCCGGAGACGAAGGTTAGAAGTGGGATTGTTTTGCTTTTCATGCCCCACCTTACCCTGGAAGCGCATCTTCTCTGTTTATCCCATGTTTATACAGACCTAGTCCCTCCCAGACCTCCCCCAGTGTGTGTGTCCGTCTGTCCGTCCCTACCCTTGCTGAGGGGTGGCTGGCTACCGCCGCCGATGCCGTATCGGATCCCGCATCGGCCTCCTTCTTCTCTTCCTCCGGAATCAACTCGTCGGGGACGATGAAGGTGAAGTGCTTGAGAGCCTCCCCCGGGATGAAGGCCAACCGCTTCTCTGGGTAGGGGATTGCGGAGAAAAAAGCCGTGGGGGGGATGGGTGGTCCAGCGGGACCCAGGCCCAAACCGTCCAGGATCTGAGCCAAGAGGGAGAAAGACAGGAAGGCAAGGCCGCTGTGTGAGTGTGTGTTTGTGTCTGTGTGTAAACCAAACATTTGAATCTTAGCTTTGATGAGCTATAAAGGAAAAGTTTTAAAACAAACTAGAGCAGGGATAGCCAAACAACGGCCTGCAGGGCGGATCCGGCCCCCAACGCCAATTCATCCAGCCCACACCGCCCTCCTCACTCCCAGAAGTGGAAGTAAAACGTGCCCATATGGGGGCATTTTACTTCCGCTTCCGGGAGCGACGAGGGCGGTGTGGGCTGGATGAATTGGTGTCAGGGGTCGGATCTGGCCTGCAGGCTGAAGCTTTGGCACCCTTGTTAAGCAGAGAAAATGGCAGCCTAAAATCTATCTCATCTTGTTGCAAAACAGATTGCAAGGCATGTTTTACTTCCGCCTCTGGTGGGAGGAACCACGTGACCGGACGGCTGAACCATGTGACCGGCCGGCGGCCCAAAAAGTTGATCTCTTTTCAATGAATGGAGACCTGTTACGGATGATTGCGCTGCATCTCGATCTCCTTCCAAGGGAACTGGGGCAAAGGCAATTCCCCACCCCCTGCCTTGCGTTTAGAGGGCTGCTATTTAGCCAGAATAAATTGCATTTCCTGCCTTTAAAGTCTCAAGTGGGAAAGGAAAACAGAACTACGGCCCCTTCAACAGCCTGCCTCTGGCTCTCTACTCTGAGTAGGCACAAGACCCATGTGGAGGCAGACAGTGCTTTCCAGGACAGACTGGGAGCACTAGCGGGGTCCTGCCTTTGCTCTTATGGCCCCGGGGCTGGGCAGGGGTGGGCACCATGACCAAAGGCAGCCAGACTCCCTGGGGTCAGTGCTGGGGGGGGAATGCAGCCCCTGCCAGCCCCCCCTTCCCACTCCAGCCTGAGGTCTCTCACCTCAATGACGTCCGGCAGCTTCCCGCTCTCCAGGATCCTCTTGCCGCTGGTGTCCTCGGAGCTGAGCACCTGGATCTCCAGGTAGGGGACCCCGACATCCTTCTCTGCTCCTTCCCCACCTTCTCCCTCTGGCCCGGCTGCCCAGTTCTCCTCCAGGGCCTTAAGCCGCTCCAGCCGCTCCTTCTCCAGCCGCTCCTTCTCCAGCCGCTCCTTCTCTAGCCGCTCCTTCTCCAACCGCTCCTGGCGCTCCCGCTCCCGGTCCTTGCGGCCTTTGCGGCCCGAGGTGGGCTGGCGCTGGTCCTCCACCTCCTCCGGCTTCTCCTCCGAGCCGGGCAGCTGCAGCTGGACCAGCTGGGCCCTGTCCCAGAACATCAGGACCTGGAGGATGTCCTTCTGGTTGGCCTCATAGAGCTTGAACCGGTGGGCCAAGGCCTTCTCGCTCTCACTCATGGCTTCCTTCTCGGCTTCCTCCTCTTCAGGGACCGGAGCCTGCGCGAGCCCCAGCTGCCCGTTCTGCAGGGTCATCCTGCTCTTCCTCTTCCTGTCCTCCTTCTCGTTGGCCCCTGCCTCCAGACGCTCCCGGGTTGACGTCTTCCGCTCAACGCCTTCGTTCAGTTTCCCCTCGGGCTTGAGGACATACACAGAAGAGCCCTGGCATGAGAGGGCCATGGGGGATGATGTGGCCCTGGTCAGCCACTGAGCTCTGAGGGGTGGGGGGCAAACCATTGTAGCCCCCCAAGATGGAGGAGAAGACGAGCTCAGAGACCACAGCCTGAGCGAGTGACCCTTGGTGTTCCTCCAGCCACACACAAAGACCCATCTGCTCCCAATCGGCCACAAGGTCATCGGGGGTGGGGGTGGTCTAGGCTGGCAGGGGGGGGCTCTCACCTGTTTCCCCTGCTGGCCCTTCTTCGCCTGGGGCTCCTCCTTCTCTTTGGCCGCCTCCTTCTTGTACCGCTTCGACTTCTTCTTCATCTCCTCTTCCTCCCGCAGGCGTTCCAGTTCCTGCTGGAGCTTCTTCTCTTCCAGTTCCCGGGCCAATTTCTCCTGCTCCCTTCAAAAGATTGACCCGTGGGAAGCCCCCATGAATGCCTTCTGCAGGACGGCCTCCACCGCCCCATCCTTCCCACCCCGTAGGGCCACCATCCACAGGGCCCTGACCTTTTCTTCCGCTCGCGGAGGGCCTGCAGGAGCTCCCTGTCAAACTGGACTCTCTGCTCCTCCGTCAGGCCATCGTAGTCTTCCTCGTCCATCTCCTGCAGACGGGCCTTCTCCCTGGACAGGGCCTCCTGCTCTTCCCGCTCTGCCAACCCAGGAGGAGGGAACACAGGGACCCTCAGCCCCACCCGGGACCACCTCCAGGGACCCTTTCCTGGCCCCCTTCCCCGCTCTCCTCCATGGCCACACGGTCTTTGTGCAAAAGAGGAGACCCCACGGCCGGAGGAAGCAAAGGGGGCACCCGAGGACACCCCTTCCGTGGGGAGGGATCGCCTCCCCTCTCCCCGGCTGAGAGAAGGGCCAAGGCGAAGGAGGCGCCTCTCCAGGGGAGGCCACTGACCCGCCTGCTCTTGCTTGCTTTTCTCCACGGCCTTCATAGCTGCAAAGTCCTGGGAGAGGTTGACGAAGTAGATGTAGCGCCGGTTGTTGATAGCCTTGAGGAGACAGAGGAGGGCGGAGACCATGCTGCGGGCGAAGAGGGTCTCCAGCCCATCAAACACCATTCCACGGTAGCAGTCACTGAGCTGCTCGAGGAGGAGGAGGGAAGACACAAGAACGCCTTAGGCCTGGCTGGGGTTCATCCTCCCCCGGCAAGCCTGGCTCATCTTCCTCACCCAGGAACAGAGGCCAGAGAACCCCAGGCTCAGGCTGTCCCCTGGGCCCAGGAGGAGAAGGGGCAGCCTCCCCTCTCTCCTCACCTGCATCCGCTCAGAAAGAATCTCCACCAGGAGCTCCTCGGGCAGCACGCAGCTCATCAGGCCCACGTCCCCTGCCACGCTGAGGCTGAGGCTCAAGCGGCGCTGGATGGGGGCACTGGGGACGGGGCTGGAGGGTACCTGGAGGGGGAGGCAGGCAGGAAGGGGCAGGTGAGGGAGGGGGAGGGAGGGAACTAGCCAGGAGGAGGGCCCCTCCCTCCCCCCTCTTGACCTCAGGACCTCTTTCTTGCCCTCCTCGGGAAGCCTCCGACCCCAAGAACTTTGATGGGAAGCACCAGTTCCTGAAAACAGGAGGAAGGAAGAGGAGAAAGGAAGAGGATGGAAGAGAAGGAAGGAAAAGTAGATGATGGGTAGAAGTTACTGTATCTCTGGAAGGAAGGAAGGAAGGTAGAGTAGATGATGGGTAGAAGGAAGGAAGGAAGAGTAGATGATGGGTAGAAGGAAGGAAGGAAGGAAGAGTAGATGATGGGTAGAAGGAAGGAAGGAAGGAAGAGTGGATGATGGGTAGAAGGAAGGAAGGAAGGAAGAGTAGATGATGGGTAGAAGGAAGGAAGGAAAAGTAGATGATGGGTAGAAGGAAGGAAAGAAGGAAGAGTAGATGATGGGTAGAAGGAAGGAAGGAAGAGTAGATGATGGGTAGAAGGAAGGAAGGAAGAGTAGATGATGGGTAGAAGGAAGGAAGGAAGGAAGGAAGAGTAGATGATGGGTAGAAGGAAGGAAGGAAGGAAGAGTGGATGATGGGTAGAAGGAAGGAAGGAAAAGTAGATGATGGGTAGAAGGAAGGAAAGAAGGAAAAGTAGATGATGGGTAGAAGGAAGGAAGAGTAGATGATGGGTAGAAGGAAGGAAGAGTAGATGATGGGTAGAAGGAAGGAAGGAAGGAAGAGTAGATGATGGGTAGAAGTTACTGTATCTCTGGTAGGAAGGAAGGAAGGAATAGATGATGGGTGGAAGGCAGGAAGGAGAGGACTTGGGAGGCATGAAGGAGCCCTGTCTGTCTCCATTGTCTGCCTGTTGTCTCTCGGTCTCTAGGGCCACCTATGACAAGAGAGGCCTCCTGGCTGACTCTGGAGGACAGACCCCCCCCTTGGACCTCCAGTCCACCTGTTGGAAGGGGGACTTGAGCAGGGGGTGTGGCTTCCCCGCTGGGCCCCCTTCCTGATGCACGGAGGACGGCAGGGGCTGCTCCTACCTGGGACCCAGGCAGGTCCGAGGGCTGCTGCTGGTGCTGCTGCTTCTGTGAGGTGTGGCCCTCCGACTTGCCCTTGCCCGTGACTGTGCTGCCCCTGTAGCCCCTGGAGAGGGTGGAGAGGGGCCCCGTCTTGGACTCCGAGCTCTGCTGGCTGCCATCGGAGGGGCGCTTGGTCAGAACGTCAACGCTCATTCTGGTCCCCGCGGACAGAGCAGGCTGCCCGTCTGGTCCTGGGAGAGCAAGCAAGAGAAGGCACAGAGAGAGGAAGAGAGTCAGCAGAGGGGTTGGCTTGAGAGGCACACTGGGTGCCCAAAGGGCTGCCGGGTCCTGGAGTCCAGTTGCAGTCACAGGCAAGGTGTGGAGAAGGGAGGGGAAGAACGGACGGACGGCAGCCTGGCTGCTCCTCCTTACCGCCCTCTTCATTCTCCCGCTGGGCCACTTCAATGGCTGCTCGGATGCAGAGTTCCCGGGCATGAAGTCCGGCCGAGGTGCTCCCGTCCGAGATGGCTTCCAGGACCACAGAGTCAATGGACAGGCAGGCGGCACTGTAGTGCTTGGCCAGTGTGATGGCCGCGCTCGTCTTCCCTGCGGGGACGGAAGGAATCCTCAGCAGCATTCAGCGGGAGGACCCAGAGCCCGTACCCAGGTGCAGCCACAGTCTTACGAAAAAACCCTTGCATGAAAAGGCAGAACAGACCAATCAGGGGGCAGAGGGAAGCGAATTAGGTAACCGACACGGTCGTGTTACTTGCAGGATGCTCCGGGTGCCGGATACAGAGAAGGCAAAACTCATCAGTCGAAGGACTAAGAAATGTTTCATTTTGGGTGACCTCCAGCACTTACGCTGACCTGTCAGAATCATGCTTTTGTACCTCGTCTATCGCCTCTTACTTACCCTTTTCTATGAAAGCTTGCTTGAGCGGGTGCGGGTGCGAATGCAAGCCAAACAGACCCCATCGGCAGCCCTTCCTTCCTTCGTTTTAGGGAGGGGCCCCCTCCCTCCTCCTGGCCCCAAGAGTGGCTTTGCTGCCCCCCCGTGGGAAGGTCTCCCTACCTGTCAAGGGAGCGCCGTGGACGATGATGGCGATGCCCCTGCGGTTCCTGGCGGCCCGTCCTTCTGGGGAGATGTCGATGCCGAGGTGGCGCGCAATGGCTTTTGATACCGGATTGTTGTCCAGCTCTCCGACGGCCTCCTTATGCTTGGTGAAGCTGTGCTGACTCCCGACTGGAAAGGAACCAGGCAGGACTCCGTTGGCTTTGCCAATCGCACCAGCGGCAGCACCCAACACCCTCCATGAAACGCAAAGGGAGGCCATCTGGTGTGGCGGCAGGAGGAGGCGCCGGCAGGTGTATTTTAGCAGTGCAGGCTCTAGTCTTCCAATAAGCCCCCTTTGAAGGCTGCAAGCCAGACTTTCCTCAACCTGTATTGGGTGTGAGCTAGATCTCTCCTACTCAGATGGGTGCACGGGCCAGTCACGTGTTTCTGTGTGAGTTCTCGTGTGAAAATGTGCATTTCTGGTGAGTTCTCATGTGACTTTTTGGGGAGTTTTCAAGTCTTTTTGGCGAGTTCTTGTGCAAAAATGTGTATTTTTCACATGAGAACTCAGCGAAAACGCATGAGAACTCACTGCAAACATGTGTTTTCGTGTGAGAGTTCACCAAAAACACATGAGAACTCACTGAAAATACACGGGGTTTTTTGCCATTTTTCATTGCATTTTCGGCGCTTTCAGGCAGTGGTGGCAACAAGGGCATCAGGGGCTGGATGAAATGCCTCCAGGGGCCGGGTTTGGCCCACGGGCCATAGGCTGAAAATGCCTGCTATAAGCTCTCGCAATGTTGGATTATGATTATAACATGATGGAAGGATTTGTCTGAGACTTGCATTTCTTTTTAAGCATTTGTGCTTCTGGGATGTTTTTGCAACTTTGAAGCATTTTTCCCTGTAGGAAACGTAGAAGCAATGTTGATAAACAGAACTGGTAGAAGTAGACAAGCTGGTGTTGCCTGGAACCATTGGACCCCTGGAAGGATGTATCGCTTGATGCTCAGAGAGATGGCGACAGGGTTGGAAAGGGTTGCCTGGAATAATTCTGGCACCAACCTCTTATTGGGGTAAGTGCCAGCTGTGAGGAGGAAAACCCCCCGCCTGTCTGCCCGCCCACCCACCCACCCACTTTTGGGTCACGCTCTCACTGACTGGTGCCCAAAGTCCCAGAAGGCTCTGCTTCACCTTGGCCTGGGCCTTTCTCCATGCCTTCCTCTTCTTCTTCCTCCTCCTGCTCCAGCCTGGAGTCTGCCCGCAAAGTCCGGCTGTCTTCGTGGAGGGAAAGGGAGGGCAGGAGGGAGGCGCCCCCCAAGGAGGAGAGCTGCACCGTGCTGGAAGGGTGAGCCTTGATGGCATGTTCGGACGAGTAGGCGTTCTCCTCTTCTTCTAGTCAGGGATGGAGGGAGAGGAGTGCAAAGAAGAGCTTTATCAAGGGCCAGACCGGAAATCCTCCCGCAAAGGAAGCATCGCCTTCCACCACCCGGCTGGCACCAGTTCCCAAGCCACACAAGGGACCACACAAGGGCAGGCAGGGGGTGGGAGGGAGATGGGGGGTGGGGTCTCCCTCGCTTTGCTCTTCTGGATCAAGAAAGGGAAAAGGGAAAGGTCGAGGTCGCCCTGGCTCAAAAGCCAGTCATAGCCAACTCTAGGGTTTTGGTGCTCATCTCTGTCTATAACCAAAGAGCCAGCACTGTCAGCGTTTGCAGACATTCCTATGGACATATGGCAGGCCGAGTGCAAGGAATGCTGTTTACCTTCCCACCAACGTGGTACCTCTTTATTGACTTGCAATTTCTTGCTTTCGAACGGCTAGGTTGGCACGCCGTCCTATAGTTCTTGGGTCCAGAACTGCTGACCTGCCAATCTTCCAGTCGTCAAGTCCAGCGTCTTAATCACTAAGCCCCCCTGGAGAGCACAGGGCACGGCAAGAGCCTGCCAGCCTCTTGCCTGCTGCCCCCTGGCCCGCTCTGCCCCCTGAGGAGGGCTGCCCCAATGCCTGCATCCCGGCCAGAAAACTGGCCCGCTCACCATTATCCTGATGCACCGAGGCCTCGGCATCGCCCTGCACCTTCTTTTGCTCCTCATAATACTCCAGCACTTCCGGAGGGAGCTTCTCTCCGGGGATGCGCGGGGGCAACAGGAGGATATTGTGGCTGTCGTAGCCCTTCAACATGCGCAGTATCTGGAAGCAAGAAGAGGCCAAGAGCTGTCCAGCCTCTCTCCCTGGAAGGAAGCGCCCGGACTTTGCCTGCCTGAGGGCTTTGCATTGGGGGAGGCTACGCTCCAGAAGAGGGAAGGTGCCCCCTTCCTCCCACGGGTGGACCTTGCCTTCAGCAGGGATGTCAACTGGGGCCTCCTCTGCACGACTGGTGGCTGAGGCGTAGCATAAGGGGAAATCCCAGGTTCAAAGCAGGCTCATCGTACGCCTTTCCCTGAAGGCCAAGGACAACGAGACGTCCTTGCAAGCTGGATCCGGTCCGCGTTCAGCAGGGCATCAGGGTGCAGAGGGAGGGCCCACAGACCTCTGCTTTCTCTGCCTTCCCAGGAATGCAGACTCCGCACAAAGCCGTTCCCAAACTGCCCACCTGCCACAACCAGGTCTCGCCCACCCTAGGATGTGTCCAGGGGCCATGAGCCAGGGAGGTGCAACCATGGCAGGTGGCTGAGGGCCACCTGGCTGGGCCTGAGAACATGGCGTGGGTTCTCAACTTCAGCTACAGAAAGCACACCGAAGAGGAGGAGGAAAGCCATGGGTCACACGAAAGGTCAAACCCCCCACCACCACCCCAAGGAAGGAGAAGGAAGTTCAAGGTTGAGCGGGAGGGAGGGAGGATTCTTCCCCATCCTTCAATCCTGCCTGTGCTTCTCCAGAGTGGGTGGGAGGGCCAGATCTCACCCTGGAGCTGCAATGGCTTTGCAGGCACTGAAGATGAGGATGGGGAGGGAGGGAGGGAGGAAGCCCAGCCGGACCTCCGGAGGACGACGATGACGCAGTCCCATCCCACCTCCCACCGGCACCAGCAGCCAACGGTCAGCCATGATGGTGAGAGGGGGGATTCCAGCAGCCTCCAAGTTCTCCCACCCACCCTGGCCAAGCCAGTAAACCCCTGCCTAAGGCCAGCCCTGCTCTTTCCTTCCCCTCGTGCCACACCCCCCGCCTCCGCCGCCTTACCCGCTCTTCCAAGAGATACTGCTGGTCAAACTCCAGGGAGTAGAACTCGATGGGGAAGCAGCAGGGGTTCCTCACCACCACCTCAGCCTCATCCCCTGCAGCATAAGGCAGGAGGGGCCCCAGTTCCAGGATGGAGGGCTGGAACTCCAGGCGGGGCTCCAGACCTTGGCCCGAAACGTTGAGCAGCAGCTGGTGGGTGCTCTGCGAGATGCTCAGCATCAGGTAGTTGCGGTAGAACTTCTGACAAGGCAAGACACGTCAGACAGCAGAGGGACACTCCTTGGATGATGAGGAAGGAAGGGAGGGAGGAAGAGGAGGAGGAGGGGGAGAACAGCAACAAGCATTTGCTCTATCTGTCTATCTGTCTGTCTGTCTGTCTGTCTGTCTATCTATCTATCTATCTATCATTGTGAACCATCTGTCTGTCTGTCTGTCTGTCTGTCTGTCTATCTATCTATCTATTTATCTATCTATCTCAGTGGATGATGGGCTTAGGTGATTTTACTACCAGAAAAGGCAGCAACGAAGACTTAAGTTTGCCCAACGACAAAGCCAAGTAAGAGTCTTCCATTTGACAGTCCAAAGTTTGATCTGGACATGAAAGAAGAGGAATTCATAAGTACGGCCATGAAATGAGCCCTTGAACTGTGAGGACTACTTCTGCTTTCTGCTCACACGCACTAGAGGGCTCCCGTGCGATACTGAACACACGGCCGCCCAAACCACCTCCGGTCCACCTACCTCTTCTCTCGGCACAAACTTGACTTGCACATTGAGTCGCTCTCCCGGTGCCAGGATCCCGTAGGGCGGGACCATCTCGAACACATGGGGCTTTGCCCTTAATTCCTGGCGCATCTTCCGACGCAGGGCTGCCGGCATACGCTTGTCCACCTGCCCTTACGGGAAAGGACAATAGCATTGCATAACCAGGGCCCCCCCTCTGAGCCATGGAGGAAAGCCCACCCCCACCCCCGGGCATGGTGAAACATGGTTCTGTCCTGCAGAACTGGCGGGTCTCCTGACATTAATCAACAGACTGCCCAGTGCCTCTTGGCAGTGGAGAGACATGGGAAGGTAGGAGTGATATGAGGACTAGAGAAGGTCCAGAGACCTTTGCCAAAGCTATGGCTCTGCTTTCCATCAGGTTGGCCTTGGTTGGCCATCCTGTGACAAGTGGATGTTGCTTTGGGCTTCATTGATTTGCCTTCCTAAATAGCTGGACAAGGCCTGAAGCTGAATCCCTGCCAGAAACAGGCACCCATGAAGACTTAAGTTTGGCCAACGACAAAGCCAAGAAAGTGCCTTCCTTTGGCTTGATCTGGACATGAAAGAAGAAGAATCCAAAAGCCCTCTTGGTGTTCCTGCTCAGTCTGACAAGCTGTGCTTGACTGCGACGAGGAGGGACGGGAGAGCGCCAAGATGGCCAACCTTGGCACTCCAGGTGTTCTTGGACTTCAGTTCCCAGAAGCCCACAGCCCTGGGAATCCACACAAGTGGGTTATGCGCAGTCAACCCATTCGTGTGGATACGTGGGATTCTGGGAATTGAAGTCCAAGAACAGCTGGAGTGCCAAGGTTGGCCATCGCTGGGCTAGCAACCCCAGTGGAGGTGGCGAGCGCTCCAGGAGCAGGGCCAGGGCGAAGAAGGGTGGCCTTACCTTCTTCATTTGCTCGCTGCTGGTGGCAAACCATTCGCACATGACCTGCAGCTGGTTGTGAAGCTGGATGGTCTCCACTTGGCACTGGCCACACTGGACGGCAGCAAACTCCAGGTTGTCGTTGGACATGCAAAGGGACGGCATGATCACCATGGCCCGGAGGGAGATGTACAAGGTGGGCCCAAACACCACCTGCAGAGAGACACGGCCAGCCTCCCTGAGCCCCGTGGACAGGTGAAGGGGCGGAGGCTTCTCCACGCCATGCCACCCCTCTACACAGCGCACCCATCCGGTCTCCCCCCGGGACTTCTGTGGGACCAGGCCAGGCCAACCAGAGCATCTCCTTCTCACTGGCCCTGGCGCCCATGATCGGTCACAGCAGGGTCGCAGCTGGAAAAGACAAGCCAGGTAGGGACCGAAAGGTGAGGCAGGGCCTCGAAGGTACCTTAATGGGCAAGAGCACGTCCACCTCTCCAAGGGGCTGGTTGCCACTCTGGGGGTCGAAGAGCACCTCAAAGGTCTCCGTCTCACAGAAGGGAAGGTTCTTCACGCGGTCCAACCCAGTGCTAAAGCCTGGCCCACAAAATAAAGCAGCACAGCCGTCCCTTAGGACCGGTCACGGTGGACCATCAGGTCAGAACCCACCTGTAGCAACAACCCCTTAGCAAGGTTTTTGAGGGAAATGAAGTAGTTAAGGCAGGGGTGGATCTGGCCCCTGAAGCCAATTCATCCTGCCCATACAGGTGCATTTTACTTCCGCTTCCAGGAACTGCAAAGGTGCTGGGGGGCGGATTCCACCCATGGGCCATAGTTTGGCCATCCCTGGTTTAAGCAGAGACCATGACAGCCTAAAAAGCTATCTCATCCTGTTGCAAAACAGACTACGAGGCTGGGGACATACGAATACATGTGGTGGAGTTGTAAAGTGACTGTAGCTTTTTGGTGCAAAATTAGAGGGAGAGATATCGGAAATTTTGGATTTCGCTCTGAGGCTGGAGTCAATAATGAATGTCTTTTTTCTTTGTTTTATTATATACTGTATTGTGATGTGATCTTAAATGTTTGATTCCTTTTATGCCAGTAAAAATTAATAAAAAAAATATATTTTTAAAAAAGTCTATCTCATCCTGTTGCAAAACATCTGTTGCAGAGCAGATTGCAAGGCGCGTTTTACTTCCGCTTCCAGTAGGAGGAACCGCACGGCCGGCCCACTGAACCACGTGACCAGCCCAACGGCCTGAAAAGTTTGGGCACCCACCCCTGAGTGAAGGAGTGTTTTTTTAGCAGTCTCTGGGGCTGATTCAAAGCCAGATTATCTCCTGAATTCCAGCCTTGAGGCTGAATCTAGTCTAGAACTTGAGAGGTGGATAAACCCACCTGCCCTTCCCTTGGAATCATCATCGTACGTTGGGTGCTGAGATGCATTTGGATACATTGAGGAAGGGTCCTCTCTTTAAACAGCATCCCTTGCCTTTAGGGAAAGTGGCCCTTAAGAGAACTCCCTGCCCATCCGGCCCTACCTGTATCCCGGAGGCTCTGGACGTCTGCATGGAAAGACACGGGGAACTGACTGGTGTTGGTGATTTTGACAATGTGAGACCGTACGGTGCCCATGATGATGTATCCAAAGTCCAAGATGTACTCGGGCAGCTGCGCCCTGTAAAACAGAAGGCCGCCAGACATGGATGACTCACGTGTGGCATGGGCAGGGCTGGGCCACATTTCCAAGCCAGGTGCCAAGAAGATGAAGGTGGCTTTCAAGACGCGCGGCACATAATACACCTTCGTGGCCTGGGAGGTATCTTGGAGATGAAGGACACCTTCTCCTTTGGTCAGCCAGGAATTCCCCCTCCGTCCCCTTTCTCTGGAGACGGTGGGTCAAAGGGAGGCCCACCTGTGGCAGAACTGGGGAAGCTGACTCTCCCTGCTTTTGCCCCTTGGGCTTACCTGTCTACCTTTGGTACCTTTCAGGTCTGACCAGGGGCTTCCCACCACCTCCGGAAGAGCCGCCCAAGGCCAACCCAAGAAAGAGTCCCCCAACCCTCTTCTCAATGGGATCGTGTGTGATCCGGGTGGCTTTAGAGCAGACCCTCTCCCTAGACCCGTGATGGCCAGCCTTGGCACTCCAGCTGTTCTCCGACTTCAATTCCCAGAAGCCCAAGTCCTTGTGAATCCACACAAATGGGTTTACTGCGCATACGTGTGGATTCACAGGGAATTGGGCTCCTGGGAACTGGAGTCCAAGAACAGCTGGAGTGCCAAGGTTGGACATCAAGGGTCTAGGTGCACCTCCCTCTGCCAAGAGGCTGGGAAGGAGCCCACACTCCCCTTGAAAGTTCCATTCCACCCCCCTGCCATAGGAGAGCACACTCACTTGACCAGTTTCCGGCGCATGCGCTGGCCGGCAGTGGGATCTCCCCAGAGGTCCTCGGCCAGCAACCTCTGCTGCTCCAGGGCATGTTCTCGCACCAGAAGCCTCTCCACTTCCATCAGCACCTGAGTGTCCATCTTCAGGATGCAAGAAAAGAGAGCGGACGCAAAGCCACAGGTGACTTCCTGGCTGGCATCACAGCCTGGCTGGCCCCGGGGTGGGCGCTGGGCTGCCCACCGCACCCTCGTTCCAATGGCTCCCTGCCCTTGACATCTGGGGGTTTCTGAAATGCCCTCCCCGTCATCCGAAGCGGGCTCTTCTGGTGCGCACACAACCCCAGCCGAGCCGATCTTCCTGCCACAAAACTCTTCCATGCTGAAACACGGATTCAGCCACACAGCGGCTCTTCCCATCTTTACCCACAACTGCCCATGAAAGCCAACCTACACCACCCCCCACTGCCCTCAGTGGCGCCCACGTCTCAGCCAGACTAGCCCTCAGAGGCTGGTGTGCGCGTGTGTGCGTGCAACAATCTTACCGCAGGGACAGGTTCCTCGGAAGGCGGTTCGGCCCCCGCGGCCTCTGAGCTGCTGGTGACGTCTTTCTGGGATTCAGACTCAAACTGTTGCTTGGCTTCTCTCAGGAAGGCAAAGAACTGTTCGCTCCCTGCAGGAAAAGCGTCAGGACGAGAGGCATTGGATCCTGGGAGCCAAGTGGCCACGGAGGCCATGACGCCCCGGCTGCCACATGTGGGGCGGTGGTCCTTCCCTGACCAGCCTCCGATGGAAGGAGGGGGCAGAGCAGGGAGCAGCAAGAGCGGCTGACCTCTGAGGTTTCTGGGGAGGTCCAGGCAGATCCTGGGGAAGACCCCTTCCCCTTTCAGGGTAATGCTGTCTGGCTCCAGGTGGGCCACTTGCAGCCGGAAGGTCCTGTAGAAGACCTCGGGGACGCCTGGCAAGTAGTAGATCTTCAGCACCTGCTCCTTGCCGGATTCAATATAACTCTAGGAGAGGCAAGAGGCAGCAGAGAGGGAGGTTAAAGAGCTGAGCTCTCCAAACAGGCATCGCAAGCAGAAGGCTGAGCAGCCAGGGGCCCTTGCGCAAGGGCACCCCCCCCATTGGCCCTCTCAGCGGCAGATTCAACCCCTGGGTGCCCTGAAAGGAGCCCAAAGGGAACAGGCGATTTGGGGAGGCTCTGGCCATCTCTGGCAGGGGTGGCCGATAGGCACATTAAAAAACAGAGGACCAGCTTGGAATGTTACGTACATACGTACGTATGCATGTATGTACAGTACGTACGTACGTATGTATGTATGTATGTATGTACAGTATGTATGTATGTATGTATGTATGTATGGATGGATGGATGGATGGATGGATGGATGGATGGATGGATGGATGGATGGATGGATGGAAGGACAGATGGATGGATGAGTGGATGGATGGATGGATGGAAGGAAGGAAGGAAGGACAGATGGATGGATGAGTGGATGGATGGATGGATGTCTTCAGGATTTAAATACTAGGTTCTGACAGGAGATACTCCTTCACTCTGTCTCTCCAACACTGATGTGCCTTTAGCTCTATGGAGGAGTTATTTAGAACATCTGCCTCTTCCCTGAGTCTGGCACACATGAGTTCCCATCAAGCTCCATGGGGTTGTGAGCTACGCACTAGGCATTGCTGAAGAAGAGCCAATTCTGGCAACTCACCAATGCCGAGAAGGAAGGGAAGGGATCCCGATCCACACCAGAGCTCCTTGCCTTGGGGAGGCTCCTCGTGGGGAGGCCCGAGGCGAGCGGCACCACAGCTTGAAGCTCCAAGGGCCTTTAGAGTCTTGTGCCAAGTTTATTAGAATCTGCCCTTCGGTTGCTGATTGTCCCCAAATCCAGACCCCAAAGGCAAGAAGCGCACCGGCCCACCTTGGGTCCTTCCTTACTCACCGTCACGGGCAGAGTCAGGGGCACGCCGGGCAGAGGGTTGTCCGCTGAGGCCTTGACGGCATCCAGAACAGAGTATTCAAATGCAACTTTCCCCGTGTTCCTCAGTGTGATCTCTGCCACACTGATGTGATCAAAGAGCTACGCGGGAGAACAGAAGCCCGTAAGTGCGCAGCATGGGAAGGCAGCCATGCTTTGCTAGAGATATAAAAGCACACACACACACATGGCCCTAAAGTGGCACCAGCAATGCTCCTCCTCTGGCTGGGAAACCTACTCGCCAGGGAGGTATCCCCGTGGAGCATGGGTCGGGGAGGGGGGGGAGCCAGGCTTCCTTCCCCTCAGGATGCTTCCTCACCTAGGCAGGTCCCCAAGGAACAACAGCAAGAGCCACACGGGGCAGAGGCTGCGCCAGAAGGATTGGGTGGGCCCAGGGAGCAGGGAGGGGAGGGGGAGGACAGAAAGAGGGGCCGGAAGGACGAGCCAGTGGCGGGGGGGGGGATACCTGGAGGCCGTAGTCGATCTCCTTCCTGTCGAAGGCGTAGCTCACGACCGAGGCTTCGCCGTGCAGGGAGACCTGGTAGGTGGGCCCTCCTTCCACTTTGCAGAGGGCTTTCACCTGGGCCACAATGTCTGCGTGGCCGTAGAAGGTGAAGGTCATCTTGTGGGTCTCCTTGGGCTGCAGCAGCCCAAAGAGGGGCTGGATGTCAAAGACCTGGAGGGGTCGGGAGAGGGGAGAGGGTCTTCTTCCATTGGCCTTGAAGGTGCCACCAGGCGCTCTAGCCCTCCCAAGTGTTTACATGGGCCGCTGTGGGGTAGTTGGGCTGCCACCCGCCCCGGATCTGGCCCACTGCTTACTTCTTCCACACCCATGACGTGAGGCTCAGCTGCCTTGGTGCACCACAGCACTTCCTTGGCCTCCCCCTGGGTCTTGTTTGGAGGGCTCTCCTCCTCCTCCTCAGTTTCTTCCTCCGTGGCTGACAGAGAGGGCTGGAAGGAAGGACAGAGGGAGCATTGCTGGCCCACAGAGACCCACAGAGACCAGCAGGGCCAGATCCACAGGTCGAGGCAGGCATGTCCACCTTCTGCTCCCCGCCCCCACCCCCTTGTCCCTCCAGGCACGGCTGTCTCTCAGCACTAGTTATGGTGACACCTCCGGGTCAACCCTGACCAAGACCCAGGCAGACCCCAGGAGATGCCAGGGAAGTGCCCACCCCGGGCAACACTCCCTGGTGTGCTTCTTTCACACACACACCTGGGGGAGGATGGGAGGAGATGCTTGGGCACATTAACCAGAGAAACAGGAAATACTAGCCTGACCTAAAGGAAGTTGTTTTGCATTGTTTGCTTGTAATTACAATTAGAAAAGGTTATTCCCTGCCTCGGGGATCCCCTGGCCCCTATTTGCATGTGTTAAGGCCTTTGCTCTGCTCTGGCCTTCTCTCTTTCTCTTTCGCTTCTCTGCCTTTGGAAGAGGAAAGATGTCTTTTGAGCGCCTCCACCTTCCAGGCCACGTGGATGGAAGAAAGGTCACACCTTTCCTTACTTTTTCCCAAACTAACTCACCTGGATTTCCTACCTACATTATTGACATAATGCAACCTCTCCAAGACTTCTGAGCACATGTATCTTCTGACCTCATTTTGTGGGTAAATGCTATTTTTCTTTCTCTCAAGTACCTAGTCCAAGTGTGTTTATTAACTAGGCTAAAAGGAGGAGAACTGGGAGACTTGCATTCAAAGAGAGAGGCCGGAAACCTGACCCGTTTTGCTGTGCAGCTGCTACACATAACTTACTTCCTCTTTTGGGTCCCTTCCTTCTGGAGCCTCCACACTTTCCATCAGGGACGCTTCATCCACCTCCGCCTCGTCCCCATTTTCTTCTACTGCTGCTTCCCTGGAGTCGTAATATTGGGTCAAAAAGGCAGGCAGCATTCACATTTACTTCAGTGACTGCAAAGGCTGGCACCCTCTTCCAGAAGAAGCTGACTGGGGGGGCGGGGGGGGGCGTCACTTCCTTGTCCCCATAGCAGGGCTGGCCAAACTACAGCCTATGGGCCCCATCCGGCCCCTGATGCCAATTCATCCAGCCTGCGCTGCCCTTGTCGCTCCCGGAAGTGGAAGTAAAGCATGTACGGGCGTGTTTTACTTCCACTTCCGGGAGTGACAAGGGCAGCGTGGGCCAGATCTAGCCCACAGGCCAAAGTTTGGGCACCCCTGGTTTAAGCAGAGAAAATGGTGGCTTGAAATCTATTTCATCTTATTGCAAAACAGATTGCAAGGCGCGTTTTACTTCCGCTTCCGGTGGGAGGAACCACGTGACCAGCCCGTGGCCCAAAAGTTTGGACACTCCTGCCCTATAGAGAGACCACAACCACCAGGATCTCTCCCCCCCCACACACACACAAACAACATCTTCAAAGCCACACTGGGGGTTGGGATTGCTAGGGTGGGGGACCTTCTTTGTATCCTAGGTGTTTAAGGTGCAGGTTTGTGGGGTGTTCTTGGCTTGGGTAACTGCTTCAATGGGGCTTCTCCAACCTGGGGAATATCCACGCAGCTCCTACCGTCTCCAGTGAGAGACTTAAGTGCCTAGGGGCAAATTCAAGTGTGGAGACCCATTTTCCACCCAGGTACCGCCTGCCTTTGAGATGCCACCAAAGGACGGTCTTCGTGGCCAGGCAAGGACTCTCTGAGCCGAGGGAGGGATGGAGGGAGGGAGGGGGCAGCTTTGGCCGCCATGGGGCAAAAGGTCAGTTCTCTTCGGGGACCCACAAACCTCATGGAGGCACGCCTGCTGCCGCCATCTCTGGATGGCTCCGACTGGCTTGGGACTCCCGGCGCCTCAGCTGCTTCTTGCTCCAAGGCAGGCTGAGCTCTTCTTGGGCTGAACCTGGAAAACCCAAGGCCCTTGGGTGAAGGAGGAGGCCACCTCGGGTGGGGCTACCCCAGAGATTCCACCCACACACCCACACACCCACACACCCACACGCACACCCATGCTCTGGAGAGTTGTTTAGGTCAACGGTCAGACAAGGAAAGGAGGGCAGCAAAACCGTATTTCTACTCCAGCATCGATGGCGGCCTGCAGAAATCTAACCCAAGTCAGGAAGCACATGAGCTGGGAAGGGACCCGCAAACCTTGCCACATGACTGCATGCAACATCAACTGGCAGAGGAGGAGGAAAAAACAAAACATGCCCACGGAGACAGAAACAGGAGGAGGGAAAAGGGCTGGCAGTGATTTCTGCATCGATCCCCGTCTGGCTGGGCATGTCCCAATCATCTGAAATCAAAGACTCATCAACAGCCAATAAAATAATCCCCGCCAGCATCACCCAGGGTGTGTGTGTGTGTGTGTCTGTGTGTGTGTTTGTCCCTGCTTTGATCATTCACCAGTTCACAGGCTGATATAAATAGAATAAAACCAGTTTCATGCTCAAGCATGGGACAACACAATGGAGAACATCTGCTAACACACACACACACACACACACACACACACACACACACACACACACACACACACACACACACACACACACACACACACACACACACACACACACACATCCCCCAGTTCAGCCTCTCCCATGGAATAGAAGCAGAGGGAGGCTTCCCCTGCCTGGCCAGGCCATCAGGCTGCAGCCCCCCCCCCCATGAGGCCCCAGCCCCTGCCCAGGTCCCTGGCCCCCAACCATGCCAGCTAGGATCCCCGGGACAGACAGGGCAGCTTTTCATAGTAAGCTCGTCCTTGAAAACGAATGCCTTTTACCTAGACCAGGGATGATCAAACTATGGCCTGTGGGCCGGATCTGGCCCTGGCACCAATTCATCCAGCCCACGTTGCCCTCGCCGCTCTTGGAAGTGGAAGTAAAATGTACGGGCAGATGAATTGGTGCTGGGGCTGGATCCAGCTCACAGGCCGTAGTTTGAGGCACCCCTGGCTTAAGGAGAGAAAATGGCAACCTAAAACTCTATCTCACCCTGTTGCAATAGAGATTGCAAGGGACGTTTTACTTCTGCCGCTCTGCCCCTCAGAGAAACTCTGCAGCCACGGCTGGGCCTTTGTCCGTGGCATTTTAGGGTCCATCCTCCAGATCTCAGGCTTTGAACGTCTCCTTCTTCTTCCTTCCTGTCCCAAACAAACACTGGATTGCCCAAATGAAGCCACTTTCTGGGGTTTGTCGTTGGCCAAACTTAAGTCCTCGTGGGGGGCACGTTTACGGCAAGTATCGGCAGACCAGACGATGAGCCAGACTCTGTGCCTCTCCCCATTCACGTCATGTGTTGTTGTCTGCCAGCAGCCCCCACTTGGGCATGTGGGTCTTACATTGAGGGACTCCAGTCCTCGGCCTATTCTGGGTCCTCCAAGTGACGAAGGGGAAGTTGAGTTCCTCTGCCATCTCCTCCTTCCATGTTCTTCCTTGTCCAGGGAGCTCCTTCTTCCACCTTTTAGTTTGGTTTCGCTCTTGCGTCCCCTCAAGAATGTTTGTTCTTGCCCTAAACCTCCCCCTGGATCAGAGCCCTGCTGGACTTGAGGCTCATCTCCGTTCAGAGGATGCCGAGGGTCCTTCTCTTGCTTTGTTCTCTCGGCATCTGCTGCTACTTCTCTCCTAATCTTAGATGTGGAGCCATACCAGCCAGAGGGGCTGTTTTCTCAACTGGTGTAAGTTTCAGGCATCCTGTCACAATGCGCACGGCTTCATTCACCGCGATGTCAACTTCTTTTGCATTGTGCGGATGCACTCCATACCGGAGCAGCATATGCTGGCATGGAGACACTTAGGGGCCAAAGCGGATGTACGTAGTGTGGATGGCTGAGCTTCCCATGTAAGTAAAGGTAAAGGTTTCCCTTGCTTGAAAGCCAGTCGTATCCGACTCTAGGGGTCAGTGCTCATGTCTGTTTCAAAGCCAAAGAGCCAGCGCTGTCTGCTTCTGCAGACGTTTCTGTAGTCATTTGGCAGGAATGAATAGACACCGGAGCACATGGAACACTGTTACCTCTCCCCCCCCCCCGAAGTGGTCCCTATTTATCTCCTTGCAATTTCTTGCTTTCAAACTGCTAGGTTGGCAGGAGCTGGGACAAAGACAGGAGCTCATTCTGTCCTGCAGTATTCAGGAATCAAACTGCTGACCTTCTGCCTCCCAGTCAGCCTCTCACCCACTTGAGCCACTGCAGTCCCGAACTCCCCATGTAAAGTGTGTAAGTTTCCTGATGTTGCTGTTCCTCGTACTCTACCTCCAGCTTTGGCATTCAGGCCATGCTCCTTAAAAGAGACTTCTCCAGACCTGGGATGGTGCCAGGCGGAGATTCTGGCAGTCCCTCTCCTGGCTTGAGAGGGAGGCATGCTCAGAAATGCCCTCCTTTTCCTCATTTCCTCAAATGCGCAAGGCCAGCTGCTGCTAGAATTCCTCATTGTTTCTTTGCCTTCCCCTCATGCGAATGCTCCTTTGCCATTCCGGCTGATAGGCCTCCTCCGCCCTGTGACATTCAATGCTACCTCGAGTCACCTTTCCCCAAAGCCTGACTCTCCTTCTTACAATCATCCTGTGTGTTTCTCCTGAACACCATTCCCAGGCTGACTGGAGGAGCAGCTTGGCAGCAGAGCATGGCACTGGCCTCCTTCGTGGCCCTCCTCCCTGCCAAGGTCTAGACCAGTGGTTCCCAACAAGGGGTACACAGCCCACAGGGGGACTTCAATTCCCTGAAGCCTAAGTCTGGCTGATCAGTGCTTTGGGGAAATGACTTAGGCTTTTGGGAATTGAAGTCCAAACACCAGCATTTGGGAAACACTGGTCTAGACCTGCCTTTGCCTGGCACAAGGCAGTGGCTCCGAATCCAGACTCCGCATCCCTCAAGCATCAGCGGCTGCAGCAGGAGGCGGCGGAACCAGGGAAGGAGGCTCTAGGGAGAGCCCATTCAAGGCTGCCTGGATTTGGGGATCCTCCTTGGAGCCTAGGCTGCTGGCTTCCTCTGCATGCCTCGTCTTTAGAGGCATGATGCTTTGAGAAAGTAGAGTGCAAGTTGCTTGGGAGGAACCCCTCTCCTTTCCTGGACACGGGCTCTCCCTCTCCCTCTCCTCTGCCCCGGAGCACAGAGCACAGAGCAGATCCGGCTGTAAACCCAGAGCTTGTTCTTTGTTCCTGATATTCAAATAATTGGCCATGGCATGTGAGAAGCAGCGCCTGGGGAGCATTGGCCGTGCATTGTTTCAGCCGAAACAAAATCAGCTCCCCGTCACGGGCTCGTCAGCCTGCTTCCCAGTGATGGCTCAAACAAACGGGGCTGAAGGATGTGCTCCGGTGACACATGTGTACTGCCATGCGTAGTGGTTTTTCCTTCTCTTCCTCGTTACTGCCATTATCTTTGGAGAAGTCGAGGTGTCGACAATAACCTCCATGGACAATAACCTCCATGGACAAGAGGAGCCGGGAAAGCTACTCCCTGGGGCAGGAGAAAGGCGGGGTCTGGTGGGATGATGGGGCAGGGGAGCCATCATCCTCGGCCGTGGTCAGCCACGGTGGACCTCCCATAGAAAGCGTTCCTGGCTAACGTGGGCCATAAAGTGTGGACTTGTTTGCTTTTAAAGCCATTTAGCTTATTGGCAGGGGCTGTAGGATCCCTTCCGGCCAGAGGAACTTATGCAGAGGGGAAAAGAGAGTGTTTTCAAACCCATTCATGTGGATTTACTGGGACTTGGGCTTCTGGGCACTGAAGTCCAAGAACACCTGGAGTGCCAAGGCTGGCCATCATGAATGCCACCCTTGGAGACCCAGGAGGCTTCGGAAGGGAAGAAGCAGCTGGCCAGATGGTCCTTTCTACGGGTGTTTCAGGCCCCCCAGAGCCAAGTCGACAGCCAGCAGGCTCTTCCCTTCAGGCCCAGGTGGGAGAGGAGCAGGCAAGTAGGAACAACTGATGATCTCATGCAGGGGTGCCCAAACTATGGCCCGTGCGCCAGATCCGGCCCCCAACGCCAATTCACCCGGCCCACACTGCCCTCGTCACTCCTGGAAGCGGAAGTAAAACATGCCCATGGGCACGTTTTACTTCCACTTCTGGGAGCAACGAGGACAT
Organism: Furcifer pardalis; assembly: GCA_030440675.1. Taxonomy (NCBI): domain Eukaryota; kingdom Metazoa; phylum Chordata; class Lepidosauria; order Squamata; family Chamaeleonidae; genus Furcifer; species Furcifer pardalis. The sequence continues at coordinate 129,190,768 of CP126892.1, read as the reverse complement.
TGGTAAGGGGTTGGATCTGGCCAGCGGGCTGTAGTTTGGGTGCCCCTGGTTTAAGCAGAGAAAATGGCAGCTCAAAAATTCCTCTTGCAAAACAGACTGTAGGGTGTGTTTTACATCTTCTCGTGGGAGGGACCACGTGGCCGGCCCGTGGCCCACAAAGTTTGGGCACCCCTAATCTAATGGAATGTTTATTAATTGATTAGTCTTATGACCTCATCAATAACACAGCAGAAGAATTAAAATCTGTGCTATACAATGGAGTGCAATTAAATACAATAAAAATACAATAAAATACAGTACAATAAAGGTTTCCCTTGCTCAAAAGCCAGTCATATCTGACTCTAGAGTTCAGTGCTCATCTCTGTTTCAAAGCCAAAAAGCCAGCACTGTTTCTGCAGATGTTTCCATGGTCATGTGGGAGGCATGACTAGACACCGGAGTGCACGGAGCTGTGTTACCTTCCCACCGAAGTGGTCTTTATATATCTACTTGCAATTTCTTGCTTTCAAATAAAAATATAATATGTACATACCTGAGCTACATTTAAAAGGAATGTAAACTGGAGTAGGTGCCTTAATACAATTAATACATGCATATCTATAGTCATAAGTGAATCTCCCTTTGCAGGATACTCCAATTTGATTGATTGATTGGATTATTTTAGCTGATGCCTTAATTATAAACTTGGCAGTTCTACATACGAAGTGCATGTTAAAACCCAGGAGGAGATAAGGACAGTTTGTGATTAGATTCCCAAAAAGTTGTTTTTTTTTCCCAGTAGGGATGCAAAGTATTTAAATCTAATATCGGTATATAGCTGGCAATCGAATAAAATATGAGAGATATCTTCGATATCTGGAGAACCCCATAGGCACGTTCTTCCATGATATGGTCAGTGGTAAAAATGCCCAGATTTATTCATGGAATCTAGTCACTCGCCTCTGGCTGGACAGTAGTAAGTCCTTCTCAAAGGATGAGGGAGGCACATCAGTACATATTTTTCAGGTTGAACCATCATTTTGTTAGCAGCCAGCCACCTCCCTGATCTAATTAATGCTCCAAAGATAATTAATGCTCCAAAGAAGGGAACCAGCTGGCCAGACGCCCTGGGGATGGGGAGAGAGAGGAAGCGCCTGTCTTCTGCCAGGAGTCCTGAAGACAGAAGGGCCTGATTCTGTCAGATGCAAAGGAATGATCCTGTGCACTCTGGAGGAGCGTTTGGTCCTTCTCGGATGCAGATGTGCCACGGCTGAAAGAGGGAGCCTGAAATTTGGGGGGTCTGTGTGTGGATTGAAACACGCTTCCCCCTCCCAGGAACAGGGCCAAGGAAGCTCAATTTTTTTTTTTTGGGGGGGGGGGGGGAGCCGACCTGGTTCCTGCATTTCCTTACACTTTGCTCCTGCCCATCCCAAGTCCTGATGTGAAAGGAGGAGGGGTGGGCATTATTGGGGTGACACACCCAGTCCCTGGAAACCTTGGTTGTGAAGCCTCGTTGCCTGGTTTGCTGGAAGGGGGGGAGGAGGCAGGCGCCAGGCAGCTCGAGGAGAAGGAACTATGACCAGTAGTACAGAGTGACCTTGCCTACATTTTTCTTCAAAAGGAAATCTGTCCACTTTGGGGAGCTCCAACTTTTCCTCCACACAGAAACCAGTTTGTAGCTGTTTGCCCTTTAAATGGCAATTTCTGGCTGCACTTTGGCTCTTCAAAGCACCCTGGAAGACTCACAAAGTCAGGTGGAGTCTTTAAGGCCAGTGACATCTGGGGTTCCCCCCCCCCTTGCCATAAGTCTTGAGCATTGCAAAAAGGTCCATCTTTGTCTTCTTCATCTTCGTCTTCTGCTTCTTCATTGTCTTCTTTGTCTTCTTCTACTTCTTCATTTACTTCTTCTTCTGCTTCTTCTCCATCTTTTTCTTCTTTGTCTTCTTCATCTTCATCATCTTCATCGTCCTCTTCTTCTCCTCCTTCTCCTCCTGAGAGGGCCCTGGGGGTCCAAGCAGGACTGCCTAGTTTCCTTTCTCCCCAGGACTTCGCTAAGCCACTTCCTTAAGGGCCACCAACTGATGCCACACTGCTTGAGGGAGAGGACCAGGATCGAGTCCTGAGCTGGGCAAATGCTTCTCAATAGGGCTGCTGCCCCCCCTCCACCCCCACCCCACCCCACCCCAAGGGTACTTTTTCCACTGGGCCTGGATCCTCCAGGGGAATTGGTTTAGTGACATGAGGCAGAATGACAGCTCGGTCGATGTCCTCCTCCTCCTCCTCCTCTCCGTTGGACTTCCCGGGGGCGATGGTGAAAAATCCGTTTGCTCAGATAATTAAAATAAGTGGATGAGGTTGAGTTTGGAGCAGATGCAGCCTTTTGCCATCGACGCAAGCGAAGGAGGCCATTTGCAGGCAACCTTATTTAAACTGTTCCTCCTCTTGTCTCTCTCTCTCTCCACCCCCCCCCCCCCACATTCCTACACTCAAAAGTCAAAGGATCAACCCAGAGGACAATGCGGGTGGGCACATTTTACTTCTGCTTCTGGGGAAGGCAGTGTGGGCTAGATGAATTGGTGTTAGGGGCTGGATCTGGCCCATGGGCCATACATTGGGCACCCCTGGCTTAAGCAGAAAAAGTGGCAGCTTAAAATCGATCTCATCCTGTTGCAAAACAGATGGCAAGGCATGTTTTACTTCCACTTCCGGTGGGAGGAACCCCGGGCCCGGCCCGCCCAACCCCGCGACTGGCCCACTGCACCATGCGACTGGTCTATGGCCCCAAAAGCTTACTGGCTTACCTGATGAGGCACTCTTGGTCGTCGGTCAGGAAGGACCAACAGTACTTGATGAGCAGAGGGCTGCAGTTGGTCATGTCCACCTCGCGGACGACTTCCGTGTCATTCAGGATGCAGCCGAAATCCAGGTGCGTGGCCTGGAAGTCCAGGTTTGGGAAATGGACCTCCCCTCGCAGGCCGATGTGGTCGACGTGAGGATGCTCCAGGTAGCGCAGCGTCAGGACTTCCTCCGCCACGCGGTTGTACAGGTCGTCTCTGTAGAGGGGGTCGAACCTGATGCAGAGATGGTGGACCTCCCCGACGTCCATCTTCAAGGGCTGGATTGGGGAGAGGAAAAAGGGGGGCAGAGTGATTCCCACCCTCGCCCGGGCGCCCCTTTCCTCGGGCGGCTTGTTTTTCACGCTACCCAAGAGCAAAAGGGACAGGCCGGGGAGGCCGGCGGTGCTTCCTGTCCAACTCCAGCGACAGGAAACGGGCCAGAGCTGTCACATGAGGCACCTGGCAGGTGCATCCCCAAAGGTGCCACCTACCTGGCCAGGGACTGGCAGCTCCTTGTGATTCGTGTCACAGAGGGAGAAGGGCCCTTGCAAGGAGAGGAGGACGCTGAGGGGCAAAGAGGAGACGTTCTTCAAGCTCAGGGGCTTGTACTGCGCCGTCAGGATGTCCCCGGGGTTCTGCAGGAGGGAGAAGCCAATGGAGAGGGTCAGGATCCGGCCCTTGGCAACAGGGCAACAGGCAGACTTGGGATGGGGTCAAGCACTGACCTTTTCCACCCGGAAAGTGACCTCCTGGCAAGAGAGCTCTAGGACGGGCGCGATGAACTCGCAGGTGACATCCACCTTCATGATGCACTCTTTGCCAGACTGCTTCCCGATGATGGCATGGCACACCAACCTCTCCTTGATGACCTGTATGGGCAAAGGGGACCCTTCTTGACCGCAGGGGAAGCTGACCGGCCAGGCAGGCTGCTGGGGGGGCGCGGACGGATGGACCCTCGGCCGAGAGCCAGGGAAGAGGCTGCTCCTAAGCAGGCTCCGCTCAGGGGGTCGTCCGTCCGTCCTTCCTCAGAAGAGCCCCAAGGATGTCCCGTTCTGGCATCCTATGGCCCACGCTGGGGTTTAGGAAAGGTTAAGGTCTCTCTGGCTCGAAAGCCAGCCCTATCCAATTCTAGGGCTCGATGCTCATCTCCATTTACAGCTAAAGAGCCAGCACTGCCTGCACCTGCAGACATGGTCACGTGGCAGGCAGGACTAGATGCCAAAGTGCATGGAACCCTGTTCCCATTCCTGCCAAAGGGGTACCTTATTTATTTATATCGTATTTCTATGGAATCGGTAGCACCCTTGTGGGTCCCTGCCTGGCGCCTTCCAAGCCCAAGTCAAGGCCCGGATGGGGACGGGCCCTCCTTGCGAGGGCCGAGAAGCACCAGGCGCCCCAGCCTCTCCCCATACCTTGGGCGTGTCCGACGACCCCTCCAGGAACATCTCCATGCTCCTCCCTGGGGTCAGTTCCATCCTCAGTGGCTGGAGCTTGAAGACCGGGAACTGAGACTCCGCAGCCTTCGGGCCTCGGGCGGCCTTGGCGTGGGGGCGGGTGGCAGGCAAGGAGTTGCTGCGCTGGCGGAACGGGGGGAAGCCTTCTGTCATCCAGTAGAGCTGGTGGGTGCGGCGCCCGCGGTTGGTGAGGGTGAAGCGGTAGCGGCAGGGGTCCAAGCTGGGGAAGGGGCAGAGAGGAGGCTGAAGGGCCGGGCAGGGCAGGGGTGGGGGAGCTGGCGCCACACCCTTGGCCTCGCAGCACAAAACCATCTCCGGGGCAGCTGATGGGTCAAAACAAGGCTGGGGCGATTCCGCCAGGACCCAGGAGTGGGTCCTCACCTGGGAAAGCAGCCAGGCAGCCAGCCACCTGGGTGGTCTTGGGAAGCCCCCCCCCCATGGGCTTTGGGCAGGCCACGACCCACCCAGTGGCTCTTCCTTGGGGCCACGGGCCAAAGGGCAGAGGCCGATGTGCAGCCCAGCGGCCCACGGGGGTTAATCGGCTCTGCTGGAGGCAAAATATGGTGAGTTCGATCCTAATGGGGAATCAGGTTGACTCAACCTCTTCCATCCTTCCAGGGTCGGTAAAATGAGTCCCCAGCATGTTGGGGGCAAAATGATGATGATGGTGGTGGTGGTGGTGATGGTTATTGTTGTTGTTATTATTATTAATTTTTAATCTTTTTAATTTAATTTTTTTAATCTTTTATCTCTGGGACTAAGTTTTTAATCTTTTAATTATGATGGGAATTGACTGATTTAAAAAAATTACAATCTTAAAAATTTAAATTTTTATACAGTACAGTAGTTGGGATTCTGAAGCTCCCGGATGATGGAGTTGGATTGTATTATGTAGTTGTGTTTTTGTGTGTGATGTTTTATTTATTTATTTTATTTATTTATTTAAATTTGTTTATCGCCCTCCTCCCCGAAGGGACCGTCCTGGGTCACCCTGGCGAGGAGGGTGGTATAGAAGTATGAAATAAATAAATAAATAAATAAATAAATAAATAAATAAATAAATCATCATCATCATTTCCTTTTGAACCTCCCAGAGAATGCGCTGAGCATTATGGGACGGTATAGAAGTGCTTTGTTACTACTGCTCTGTCTCTGCAAGCTCGTGTTGGAAGAAGGCGAAGGCCTGCTAGAGGAACTCTGATGCCTCCCATAGGCGGGGTGTGTGTGTGTGTGCATATTATGCCGTGTGAACTGAACAAGAGTGGACGGAGAAGGGCGGAGGAGGTCAGGAGGTCAAGTGACCTAGAACCACTGGGCAGCCTTACCTGAAGTGGGGCCCCAGGTCAATGGCCGGAGCAAAGGGCTTGTCCGTGACGATGGTGGTCCCAACGCCCGCGGCCTGGACCGGGATGACGTAGGAATTGCTGTTCTCGATGAGGAGGTTGATTTTGTCCTCAAACAGCACCGTGTCGTCCAGGTGGGCTGTGAGGGTGAGCGAGATCTCGGCCTCCGGAGGGACCGTCCCTTGGCTGGGCTCAATCCTCCACAGTGAACGGGCCCGAGTCTGAAACACACCGTCCAAAGGTTTGAAGGGACCACAGCCTGAGTCTGGGGTTCAAACATATCCGGGAGTAAACAAAACAAAACAAAAATTCTGGCACTTTTTAAGGTAGGGGTGCCCAAACTATGGCCCGTGGGCTGGATCTGGCCCCCAACACCAGTTCATCTGGCCCACACCACCCTCATTGCTCCTGGAAGTGGAAGTAAAATGTGCCCATATGGCTATCCTGGGCTAGCGTGTTACATTGGGTCACACAAGCATTGCTACAGGGAGAGACCCTGGTCTCTCGTACATGTTTGCAGAGCCAGTGCACTTGATCATCAGGGCCAAAGGCTTGTTTACTTTCAGCTTTGTTCTCTCAAAAGAGGTTTTAGCACTCAGGTCCCCCCCCCCCCCCCGGGCGCTGCCTGCATTTCCAATGAAACCTTCAACTGACCATCACAAGAGCTGGGAAGAACATGCAGGGAACGGAGGCCGGAGAAACGGCCCATTAAAACCACAGCCGAGGCGCACAGAAGGCGGCTATATTTGGAAAACCCAGTCAGGTCCGTTTTATCTCCCTCTGTTCTCGACGCTAGACTCGTGGAGTCCAATTTCCCAGAATGAAGAGGACAAGAGACATCGGAAGGAATTTGTGTCAAACCAGGAACGTTAACTACCGTGAAGAGGCTCCCAGAACATAATTGCCATTAATTCAGATAACACATATTGTATTTGTTAGAGAGCGCTAGAGTCTTTGAAGATGGATGTTAATTAGGAAGATTAGACTACGATGATTCGTTTACTAAGACAGAAAAGGAAACGGAAGGGCCACCTCAGCTAAACTGGAGATTGTGGCATTTTTGAACCACAATTGGGCACATCCTGGTCAATGGCCTGCTTGTGACAGCTAATCTTTCTCACACTAGGTCAGGCAAAAAGAACTGTGGAATAAACTCACCAAACAGTGGCTTCATTTTGGCAGTTTCACGGCATGAACACCGAAGAAGAAGAAAAAGCTAATCCTGTCTCAGTTGTCTAGAGCAGGGGTTCCCATAGGCCAGATCAGGCCCATGATGCCATTTCCTGTGGCCCACCCGCCACCCCTCCAAGGGGATTTGAGAAACAAAGTGGCCACCCCTTTGAAGCTGTTGGGACAAAACGGCCACCCCCATCATGCAGGCAGGGCAAAATGGCCATCCGGCCCTCAAAGCTGACTGAGAGGTCATGACCCAATGGGCCCTGGCTTGAAAAGACTGGGAACAACTCCTGGCCTAGAGAATGCAGGCGGGTTTTCTGCCAAACTTCCTCCATGCCGACCATCCTGCCCAGACAGAGATGTGGGACAGTGCTTCTTGCACCAATGCCATTGCACACGTGCTAGTTCAGAGGAAGGAACACACACACACACACACACCTCTCCCACTTGCACACCCTCCTTCAGTCACTACCCTGTCAGGAACCAACGGGGAGGACGGAGGGGAGGAGATGAAAGAGGAAGGGTTGTTCTTCCTTGGGGCCTGAAGAGCAGGTTGGGGAGGGGGAGAGTCCCCTCCCAAGATGTCCCCCCAGCCTCCAAGCCCAGTCCAAAGGGGCTCCCCGGGAGCTGTCCAGGGTCCTGAACCGGCTGGGCTTGCCTCCACAGTGGGTGAAAAGTGGAGCGCCCTGGACAGCTCCCAGTCCGAACCCAGAGGGATGTGTGTGCATGTATGGGTGGGGGTCTCTTTTAAATATGGGCTCAGGATACTTCTCCCCCCCCCCCAAGTTCTCTACACCTCTTTCTTATTGGTCTTTGCAATGTATTTCCTTGATCTTTTTTAAAATCAGCATACAAATAAGATTGATAAATATGAAATGCCTCCCTTAGCAGCCTCTTTTGGCCCGATTCTTCCTGGGAATCTCACAGGAGGTTCCGGGGTGGGGGGTGGGGGTGGGGGTGGAATGGGCTGTTAGTCCACCTGGAAATGGCTGGCTTTCATTGGCCCACCCGGCCAGTGCGCAGCCCCTGCGTTGAGCTAATGGCCCAGCCGGAGCATCTCCTCCATCTATCAACCTATCTCTAGTTAGGTCAGTTCTCAGCATCCTCATCCATCCTCAGGTGATGAAAAGAAACCTAGCCGGGTTGGAGGCTAGAATCTGGCAAAGTGGCCAAAGGCACTTCCGTGGCTGAAGCTCTGCTGGATTTGGGAGTCACTTTCCCCAAACGATTCACAGCTGGGGCTGCAGAATCCAGGCTGGCCTTGTCAGAAAACCAGCCCCCCCCCCCCCGCTGCTGGGCCCCCTCCCAGCCCTCAAACCTGCCCTCTTTGTGGGAAGCGGCATTTGCTCGACAAGTGGGCTGTGCTTCCGTGACTGTTTCACCGGCTGTTCCGCTGCTGTAATGGGCAAGCGCTGACAGTAATTAACGGAAAGGCAATGATTTGCTTTGAAATGGCTCAGCCGCCTGCTTGGCAAGGGGGGGAGGGGGCGCACAGTTGTTGAGGACACAGCTGGAAATGGCCCCTCCCCCACCTCTGGGCTGGTTGAACGTGAGAGAATCCATACTTCACGATGTCTCTTTCTAGCTGGCTTCACATCTGGAACGCCCTTTGCAGCCGCCAAGGTCTTGGAAGGAAGGAAGGGGTTAGGGGTCATTGGGTGTGAAGTGGCAACAGCAAGTCCTACTCACCATCTGAGCCTCAAAAGGAGCAGGGATAACAGACTGGTTGGAAAGGTAAAGCATCCGGGAAACATCTGTGAGAACCTGGATGTTGCCAAAATCCAGCTTGCCAGGATGCACGTGGACCACGGGGCCTTCTCCGGTGCACACCAGCTGGATCATCTGCTCAGCAGAAGAAGGCAGAGAACATAGAAGGACACTTTGCACCCAGCCACAGCTGTTGAACAGTGGCCTGACTCCATGTTGACACGCCTGGTGCTTGGTCCAAGACAGTGATGGCCAACCTTGGCACTCCAGGTGTTCTTGAACTTCAATGCCCAGATGCCCAAGTCAGCATTCTTCCTGATCAGGGCTTCTGGGAATTGAAGTTCCAGGACAGCTGAGTGCCAAGGTTCACCATCATGGGTCCAAGACCTCCACTCCTGAAGAGAGGACTCACACCTGCCCTGAGATACGGAGCCTCTCTGGCCAGCTCCATCCCAAGACCTCAGCCTTCCTGACCCGGCCCATCAGAAGATGACCATCCAGAAACGGTCCATGCCGGGAGCCTCTTTGCACTTGAAACGGACCCAGCTGGGACTTCCCCGTGTGAAGGAAAGGACTCGTGTTTCCCCAAGATAAACATGAGCAAGACCTTCCTCGGAGGCCAGATGAGAGAGGGAGACATTTCTGACCACAAAGATCAGGGGCTCCCCAACCTTTTCAAACCAGGGGCCATTGGGTCACACACGCTCAGTCAGCTTTGAGGGCCGGATGGCCATTTTGCCCTGCCTGCACGATGGGGGTGGCCATTTTGTCCCAACTGTTTGAAAGGGTTGGTCATTTTGCTTCTCAAATGCCCTTGGAGGGGGTGGAATGGCACCATGGGCCGGATCTGGTCGGTGGGCCTTAGGTTGGGAACGCCTGCCGAAGATACTGCCAATGTTTCTGCAATGAAGCTGTTCTGGCCCACTTCTGCCAGATCTTAAACCTGCTTTGTTAGAGTTTGTCCACTTCTTAGCAAGGGCTCCCTCTGATGCGTCTGCCCCCTTCCACCCCATAAACCCACTCACCAGGGGCAAGTCTTGGTTCCCAAAGACAGCGAGCTGGGCCACCTCCTCCTGGCGCCCTGTTTCCTGGACTTCCAGAACCATTGGGATCTCAATGGAGGAATGAGGAGGGATAATCCCGGATGGGGAAGGGCTGGAATGCACAATGGCGGGAAACCTCCTGCACTCCTGCAAAGAGAGAGAAGCCTGGGCTGACACTTTGCCACTGAGGACGATTATCCTTTGTTGGCCAGCAGCTGGAGGGGTAAAAGCTCCTTCCTGCCTTGGCCGTCTCCTCCCTGCTCCTCTTCTTGCTCCCGTTGGCTTCTTGAGAGTAAGAACTGGACCCACCTGGGGGAGGACCCCGAAGCACCCAGGGAGGTCACTCTCGTTCACAAGATTTGCCACGCGTCGGTAAGGGTACTTCAAAAAGCAGCGTCCAAAATTGACGATGGGATTCTCCACGTACAGGTGAGGCGTGAGGCACCTGGTCCATAAAAGCAAAAGCAGATGAGGAGGATTGAGGTCTATCTAAAGAAGACCACCAGCATTGCTGTGTTTGGGAGCGAAGGACCCGAATTTGGGCCGATAAAGTCCACAAACTCTGCACTCCCGTCCTCTATTTCCCAGCTGTAGAGATGCTCGGTTTTGGGAAGAGGCTCCCCGAACCAAGCACCAAAATCCGGCCGTCTGGAGCAGACTTTGCTGCCCAAGCCTCCCCAGAGACCCTAGGAAGGCAGGCCAAGCAAGGCCAGAGAAGGGGAGAAAGACAAAACCTCTCCCTGTCTTCCTTCCTCACATTCACGATGCTCAAACCAGGGGTGTGAGCAGAAAGCCAGGCCCACTCCCTAAAGATGGAGGAGGGGGCAAGACCCCCGGCGCCCAGCCGAGGAAGGCAGGCAACAGACCATACCTGGCTGTGATCGGGAGAGCCAGGACATCGTCCCCACTGCCTTTGACGCCCACCATGAGGGCCGTTTCATACGTCTTCACGGTGTTGGAACATAAGGTGACCTATGGGGCCAGAAGGGAAGCAAGGCCCCAGGTTACAGGAGTTCAAAACCACCCCACAACAGTCCTGTGGATCTCTGGCACCTGGGGAGGATTTCCCACCCCCTCCCTCTAAAGAGGGTCAAGGTGTGTCAGATCTAGAGGCTGGGTTGATAAAAGAGCAAGCAGGTGAGCGAGAGCAGTCAGGTAATAAGCAGCGGAGAGAAGTAGCATTGGACACCCAGAGAACTAAAAGACCTGGAATGGACCCTCGGAATGGAGATGATGAGCCTCGAGTCCTCCAGGGCTCTGATCCAGGGGGAGGTTTAGGGCAAGAATGAACATTCTTGAGGGGAGGCAAGAGAGAAACCAAACTAGAAGGTGGAGGAAGAAGGAGCTCCCTGGACAAGGAAGGACATGAAAGGAGGAGAATATAGCTGAGGAACTCAACCTTCTGTACATCACTTGGTGGAACCTGAATAGGCTGAGAGGGTTGGAGTCCCTCAATGCAAGGCCCAACAACCAAGACGTTGTGTGAATGTGGAGAGCTACAGAATCCATGGGCTCGTTGGCTGCTCTGCCGATGACTACCAGAAACAGGCACCGATGGCTTCCTTGGGGCGGCCCAGGGACTGACCAGGGCATGAAAAAAGACCCACATCCAAAGGAGCTTGACCAACGGGCCCTTTCCTAAACCGCACGGGGACTCTTCCCACCCATTGGGATGATGCCCATGCGCGGCTCTCGCTTGCTGAGTCTGATGCATGCCTTCCACAGCAAAGGATGGCCACAGGCAAAGCCCAGGAGCCCCAGCCCAAATGCCAGGGTGCTCTTCAGGGGATCTGCCTTGGCAGAACTTCTTCTAACCTGGCACATTCGTGGAGGAGGCACGTGGCAAGGCAGAGGTGGCCACGTGGGCTGTGAACCGGGGAAATCGCCCCAGTAACAAGGTTTTTAAAAAGCAAGGCTGGCCAGTTTTCCTTCTGGAACATTTCACTCAGAAACCTTTGGGCAAGTCCAGAGTAAACACCCTCTGATGCTTCTCAAGACCTTTAAAGGCCGGCCAGAACTGGCCCCCAGGACTGCCCCACAGAGTGTCTAAGCCGAGTAAGTCAGCGCCGTCTCTAATCCTGCATCTGTTCACTCAGCACAAAGACTCCGAGGCCCACGCCGAGGTCCGGCACTCACTATGCAAGACGAGAACATCAACAGGCATGGGGAGAAAATACCCAGAGTGGAGAAACACACTTTTCCTTTAAGGGAAGCCCCCTCAGTGGGAAGAAGAAGACGCCAACATTGCTTCTTAGTGGACCAATTAGAACATGGGTGCCCAAACTCTGGCCTGTGGGCCAGATTTGGCCCCACACCACCCTCATTCCTCCTGAAAGCAAAAACAAAATGCACCCATACAGGCATGCTTCTGCGAGCGACAAGGGCGGCATGGGCCAGATGAATTGGTGTCAGGGCTGGATCTGGCCCACAGGCCATGGTTTGGGCATTCCTGGTTTAAGCAGAGAAATGGCAGCTTAAAATCTATCTCATTCTGTCACAAAACAGACTGCAAGGGTGCATTTTACTTCTGCTTCCAGTGGGAGGAACCACGTGACCGGCCTACTGAACCATGTGACCGGCCCACAGCCTGAACAGTTTGGGCACCCCTGAATAAGAACTTAAAGGCAGAGTGATTTTCCAAATAGATAGGGGTTTTAGGGAAGGGAGATGGTGGTGGTGCCAGGTGGAAGCTGTGAACACAAGATCTGTTTCAGAGGTCTGGATCCCCCCCTTCCCGAGTTTCTGCCCTCTTTGCTTGTACGTTTGGAGCCACTTTCCTTTCCAGATTCAGCCTTCTAGCTGAAAAGGGTTTCCCTGGAGCAAAAAAACTAAAATCCATCTGGCCCAAAGGTCCCTGGGGAGAGTCGGGAGGGCGAAGCAGCATGACATTTAAGCAGGCAGTCATTCTTTGTTTTTATCTTTCCCTCTAAATGCCTGTAAACTCTGATTTCCTCAAATAAACTCTGTTCGTTTACAGAGGATAATCCCATGCCTGGGCAGGGCTTGAGTCTGAAAAGTGCAATTGCAACTCAGATCTCCCACTGGACGGCGTGGCTTGGGCTAGGCAGGGCTTTGAACCTTTTCCTACTTGAAGTCAGCACTAGTTAGACCCCCATCTAGAGCCCCGTGTCCAATTCTGGGAACCACACTTTTCCAGAGAGAGTCAGGCAAACGAGAACAGGTCCAGAGAAGGGTGAGAAGGATGATTAAAGGAGTGGAAACCAAGCCCTATGGAGGAAAGACTGAAGGAAGAACTGAAGATGTTTGGCCTTGAGAAAAGGAGATGCACGAGGGGGTATTATATGGTCATAACGCTCTGTAAATACCCGAAAGAGGGTCATAAAGAGGAAGGGCAGGGTCTGTTCTCCATCATCCCACAATGCAGGATGCATAATAGTGGGCTCAAACTACAGAAGCCAGAGATAGACCGGATATTGGGGAATACTTCTTAATGGTTAAAGCAGTACGACAGTGGAACCCGCTCTCTCAAGCGGTGGAGAACGGTTCTCCAACGCTGGAAACCAACCTTATCTTTCAGACCTGCTTTGATTGGGATTCCTGCCTTGAGCAGACGGGGCTGGACTCCATGACCTCAAAAGCTCCCCTTCCAACTCAAGGATTCTATGCTTCTAAGGGAAAGTGGTTGGGAAAGATTCTGAATACGCTCCACCTCCCAATATTCTGGGCCAGCCCTGGTTCGTTCAGAAGGAGCAGTGGTGGTGGCTGGTGCGTGTTTACATTGAATATTTATGTGCCCTTCAAGAGAGCTGAGGTGCCCCAGTTAACCCAAGTCTTAGGTAAAGGTATCATCTCCCATGTTCAGAAGACCTGCCCTGCCCGGCCCTACCTTGATGTCCATAACCGATTGTGAGCGGATGGTTCCCCGGCTGGGTGTGATGGTGAATTCCTTGGGCTTTGTGCCTCCGGAGGGGGATTTTCGCCACGTCGGCTTTGAGATGTCCGAGGCCTGGTCTTGGCTGGTGACACTTGGCCTTCCATTGCCGTCGCCCGGGATGTGAAGGTTGAAGGTCATCGGCACCAAAGACGTGTTGCTGAGGCAGCAGGACAAGGTGCGGGGAAAGCCTGGGATGGTGGGGAGGGATGGAAGCCATGAGAACTTGTGCCCCAACCAACTCTGGAGTCACCCAAGAGAGAATGGCCAGGCAGCCCTTGGTCAGACCTGCCTTGATGTGGAGCAGGAATGGGTCGGACTCTGAGGCCTCCATGACCTTTTGACTCTACAACAAGGGAGGGGGCACCTTCAGGAGGTGAGAGGGACAAAACAGCCCCCCCTCCTGTTTCCCTAGACCAGGGTTCTTCAACCTTGGCTCTCCAGATGCTCTTGGACTTCAATTGCCAGAAGCCCCAACCAGCAAGAGTGCTGACTTGGCCCATCTGGCAAGTGAAGTCCAAGAACACCTGGAGTGCCAAGGTTCAGCCATCACTGCCATAGGTCCTCAAATTTGGCTCTCCAGGTGTTCTTGGACTTCAATTCCTGGAAGCTCTGATCAGCAGGAATGCATGAAGAGTCGTGGGCCATTGTGTCAGTGCGCCACCACCTGACTCACTCCCGGTGGCACCACAACCAGAAGGCAGAAGCGGGGGGTGGGGGGAGTTGGCAGGGGTCCTGAGCACCCGGGCATTTCCACTGAGAAAGGAGGGGGTTTGGTGCCCTCCCTCCTGCCAACCAATACCCAGACCCATTTTGTTACTTCTGCAGCACCTATTTTACCCAGAGGGGGGCCCTGAGAGTCCCAGATGCTACCTCTGGCCGGATCCTCCTAGGAAAGGCAGCTCCCTCCTCTCCATTCAGATCTGGATCCAGACCAGAACAAACAAAACCAGAGGGACAAAAACCTCCTGGAACCTGAGCCCAAAGGCTCCTGCTGGGGAGAAATTCCATACAGGTGCTCCGTATCCCAGCTCTCCTTCCTCCCAGGAAAAGGGAGGCCCTTTCTATTGTGGCTCTCAGGCCCTCTGGGTGGTTAGACACTAGAGCATCTAATGAGGAGCAGACATGAAAACGACTATTTGACACCTGGCAGCTATTCTGAAATGGGGATGTGCGTTCGGCAAAGGGCTGATACGGCCCCGTGGTGTATGTGCAGAAAAGAGAGAGGAGTGATAGCATTTGAAAGGTGGCCGTTTTGAAGAGCAAGCAGACCAGAAGATCAGAGGGTGTAATAATAGCTCGGAGGCAATTGGGAGGGGGAGGAAAGAGCTTCCAGATGAACATTTCATTGTGTGATTGCACACATTGTTCTTGAAATTTCATAGCCGTTCTTGTGTCGTCCTGCTGCTTTTACTTATACAGTACAGTATATATATTTTAAAAGTCCATTCAAGAGGAAAGAAAAAATAGGAACTAAACGCCTGGCTAATTGGGGTGCCAGAAACGGTTTACCTGGAAAGTTCCAGGGAAACACTGTTGGCTAGATGGAGGCGACTCAGAAACCAGCCACATCCCTTCACTCTGCATTAGGCAACCCGGGACCCCTCCTCTCTTCCTAAACCAGTGATGGCCAAACATGGCACTCCAGCTGTTCTTGGACTTCAATTCCCAGAAGCCCAAGTCCCTCTGAATCAACACAAATGAGTTTAGTAAACCAATTTGTGTGGATTTGCAGGTACTTGGGCTTCTGGGAACTGAAGTCCAAGAACACCTGGACTACATGCAGTAAACCCATCTGTGTGGATTCACAGAGACTTGGGCTTCTGGGAACTGAAGTCCAAGAACAGCTGGAGTGCCAAGGTTGGCCATCACTGTCCTAACCCGAGGGGCTTGGATTTCTCCAGTGGCCTGGGAGGAAGGCAGTTGTTTGGCATTATTTTGCAAGCAAGTAAAAGCTGCTGTAGCCACGACAGAGGAGGTTTGTTTCTCCTCCTGCTTGACAGGCATTTCCTAGGCTTGCCTCATTTCCTACTATGATTTGATGGTTAAAAATTATTTATTTATTTAAAGCTGGTAGCTGTTGAAAGCAGCCCTTTCAGCCGCGCCCTGGAGGCACTCAAAGCGGCTTTGCCCATCTCACTTGCTAAAATGTTCTCCTCTTGTTTTGGGAAGCGCTTGTATAATTTTTGCGGTCATGCATCACAGAGACTGAATGACAGATGAGTAAAGACTTCAACCCCGACGATGGAGGTTCTCTCCCGTTGTCGCCAACAGCCTTTCTTCACCAGAGGCTTGGCTGGACAAGATCACGGAGGTCTTTGCCAGTTTTAGGGTGGACCACAGGTGTCGTAAATGCATTTACAGCAGCTGTGGATGCCTTTTACAGCAGCGTTTACAGTGGGGGGTGGCAATCATTTGCCCAGCCAGCTGCATTTACGATAGCCATGGGTATATTTGCAGTGTGTTTTCGGTTAATTTCACCACTTCTGGTGGCGGCGGAGGTGGTAGCAGGATCAAGGGCAGCAGGCCACATGAAATGGTGCCATGGGCCAGGTCCGGCCCACCAGCTGTAAGTTGCGGACCCCCCTGCTGTACTGCCACGCCAATAAGTGGCACATACATGACCCTACGGCTCAGCGGCAAAAGGGAACAAGAGATGCAATAATTCCCAAGCACTGGTTTTGCACCTTTTTTCCCTCCAGTGACATGTTGGGTTTTTTGCCTTTTAATTTATCCAGCGAGAAAAAAAACGGCCAGAAAGGAGAGACAAAATTAAACAGTGTAGAAAGACGGAATGAATAAATTCCCTTCGATGGCCTGAAAATGAAGAGGGGAAGGTTTCTTGGTCCCCCTGCCCTGCCTTCCCTCATATTGAGATTGATTTTACATTTAACCCAGAGTTAAATCAGATCAGCTTTTTTTCTGAGATGGAAATCTTCCAAATTAATAAGGGGGGAGGTTTGAGAAAATGAATGCGTAGCAGGGAAGGAGCAAACGAACGTGGAGTCGTTCTAGAGCAGGGCCCTGCAAATCTGGCTCTCCGGGTAGTCTTGGACTTCAGTTCCCAGAAGCCCAAGTCGACACACCTGTTGTTCGGGGCTTCTAGGATTTGAAGTCCAAGAACACCTGGAGTGCCAAGCTTGGCCATCACTGCCAGCAGTCGTAAGGCTGAGGACAACCTCCTTTGGGGGAAATTGGATGGAACTGCTCAGCCTCCCTGCTTTCCTTCTAGGCCAAGGGTGCCCAAACTTTTCGAGCCATGGGCCGGTCACATGTTTCAGTAGGCCGGTTGCATGGTTCAGTGGGCCGGTCGCGTGATTCCTCCCACTGGAAGCGGAAGCAAAACACGCCTTGCAATCTGTTTTGCAACAGGATGAGATAGATTTGGGCTGCCATTTTCTCTGCTGAAACCAGGGGTGCTGAAACTATGGCCCAAGGGCCAGATCCGGCCCCAAATGCCGATTCATCCGGCCCACGCTGCCCTCATTGTTTCCGGAAGCAAAATTTTTATTTTATTTTATCACATTTATACCCTGCCCTCATCCGAAGACTCGGGGGTGGCTTACAAAATTAAAAACACAGTTAAAAACATATTGATTAAATGCGGGCGCATTTTACTTCCGCTTCTGGGAGCGATGAGGGCAACGTGGGCCAGATCTGTGGACAACGTCAGCCATGTGTTGCCTGATGACTGCTAGCATCTGTTTTCATTCTTCAGTTCTTTTGGTTTGCTCTGGTGTCAGAAAGATTAGCCATCAAGGTTTCTGCCCAGGATAGGTATGCCCGATTGTACCCACAATCTTCATGGAGGCTCTTTCTATGTACACCAGTGGTGCCCAAACTAAGGCCCGGGGGCTGGGTGCGGCCCCCGACACCAATTCATCCGGCCCACGAAGCCCTCGTCACTCCTGAAAGTGATGGAGGGTCACGTGCCTGACACAGCTAAGGGCTTTCGGAAATGTCTCACCCCTGGGGAGAAGGCAGGTGGAGAAGGAAGTTCCACTGTTTTACGAATGCCGACCACCACCATGTCCCTCTTGGGATAATTAATTAAATGGAAAGTAACGCTAATAAAAGTCATAATAAGGGCCGCCCTTGCTGGAAAGCCAGCTGTGTCCAACTCTAGGGGCTGGTGCTCATCCCCACTTCTGGCCAAAGAACCAGGGCTCTCGGAAGACGTTTCCGTGGTTTTGTGGCAGGCTTGACTAGATGTCAGAGCGCACAGAATGCTGTTACCTTTCCTGCCCAAGCAGCACCTGTTTATCTACTTGCAACTTCTTGCTTTCGAACGGCTAGGCAGGCAGGAGCCTAGGCTGGGAGCGATGGCAGACCAGAATAAAGGCAGGACGATCAACAACATCTACAATTACAATGTCCGCCCGAGAGCGGCGGAGAAATCTTCCCTGGGGAAGGAGCCCTTTGGCCCAGCCAGGCCAGCGCCATGACCCCCTGGGCTGGACTCATTCCTCCAGCACATCAATGGGCAGCTCCTGCTGTAGCTGCTCTGGCAGGCGCACTTGAGTCATGCACGCCCCTCCCTCCCTCCCTTTGCTCCACGGAGAACTGCAGGCCTTGCCAATCAGGCGCGTCTCGCGGCACGTCCGCATCGCAGTGACAGTTGGCACGTAGGGCAGACTTACTTACCAAAGGAAACGTCCCCAAAACTGAGGGAAGGCACGTTGAAGTGGAAGGTCGGTCCAATGACGCAGCCCCTGAGAAGGGGAGACAAGGGGGGGAGACATTGGGGGGCCGTGGGTTCAAATCCCAAGGGAGGAAAGTGGGAGGGAGACAGACAGAAAGAGAGAGAGAGCTGGGAGCTCCCCAGATGTTCTGGGACCTTGGCCCACATCTGGGTCGTGTGAAGGGCAAGGCTTTATGCCTATACATCACCACACGCGCAGCAGTGGCACATGAGCAGTGACAGGGCTAGAGACTCTGTGGTGTCAGAATCCCAGGCTGGACCTAAAACAAAGAGGACCTTTTCCCTCATTCGAGGAGGGGAAATAGGCCCTGGTGGCACAGGAGGGGTTAAACTGCTGTCCTGCAGCCAGAACGTTGTGAACTCAATCCAAGGTTGACTCAGCTTCTTCCATCCTTCCAGGGTTGGTAAAAAGAGGATCTAGTGCAGGGGTTACCAACCTAAGGCCTGTGGGCTGGATCTGGCCCATGGCACCATTTCATGTGGGACCCCCACTCTTCCAACGGCATTCAAGAAACAAAATGGCTACCCTTTTGAAGATATTGGGACAAAATGGCCACCCCCCATTATGCAGGCTGGGCAAAATAGCCATCCGGTCCTCAAAGCTGTCTGAGAGAGCGTGACCCAATGGCCCCTGGCTTGAAAAGGTGGGGGGGGGCCCTGATCTGGTGTGTTGGGGACAAAATGCTAATGAACATGAGGAAGAGCTACAGTGCGTACGTGTCATTGATAATGCTCATTTGGCGGCCACCGCCCTCTTCTTATTTCATTTCCCTTTCACTGCCTGTTGCTGCCTGCTCTCTTTCCACCTAAAGCAGGGGTGCCGAAACTACAGCCAGATCTGGCCCATGATGCCGGGCGCGTTTTACTTCCGCTTCCGGGAGAGAAGAGGGCTTCGCGGGCCAGATAAATTGGCATCATGGGCTGGATCCGAGCCCTGGGCCATAGTGACCATCCCCCTGAACCACGTGACCGTATGGGCCACCCCCTGCTCTCTCTTGCCAGACTTCCTCTGGCGCAAAGAGAGGCGCCACTTCTGCTGCTGGTTTGAGCTCCTGGGTAGAAATGCGAGAGACAGAAAAGAGGACGGAGGGACCAAACCACAAAGGAATCCCCGGGGCAGCCCCGTTCTCCTGTGCCGGGCTTACCGGATCACCAGGCTCACGGGGTGGGGCGAGCCGTTGACATGGAATTTGAACTCTTCGGAGAAGTGGCCCAAGAGGTTGGAGCTGAAGGTGATGAGGATGGCCTGGTGGCTGCCGGGCTCGATGATCCCTTCGCTGGGCTGGAAGGCGAAGCAACAGGCCAGGGCTGTGGGCGGCCAGGTCAGGTTGAAGAGGGCATCGATGGCTCCTTCGTTCGAAAGGATGGCCTGCAAGGAGGAAGCAGGAGGGCCCGTGGAAACAGGGGTACATGGAGGAGGAGGAGGAGGAAGAGGAAGAAGACAATGAAGAAGAAGAAGAAAGAGGAGGAGGAGGAGGAGGCAAGATTGCATCACTCCAAAGAACATATCATTGCAAACTTTCACGATTCAAGATCCCTTCTTCAGGCCTGTATCGGTTTCTTGTGGACAAGACAGGGAAATTATCAAGGAAAGTCCCAAAACGTTCATGGTGTGATGGTCAGTTTGGCAATTCTTCTTTCTTAGAAATGAATGTGAAAAAGCAGCAGTCCGTTCCGATATCCTCCCCCCATTCGACAAAGGCAGGAAAGACGGGGTGAGGGAGGGGTGAAGACGGGTATCAGGCCCCTTGTCTTCGACACCCTCCCTCCCTCCCACATAGCCCTGCCTGCCTCCAGCAGCCTGCACCCCTCGGTGAAGCCCACACCCCTTTGGCATGGCTCTTGGGTACCCAAGGACTTGCTTTAGGCTAGAGCAGTGATGGCCAACCGTGGCACTCCAGGTGTTCTTGGACTTCATTTCCCAGAAGCCCAAGTCTCTGCGAATCCACACGAATGGGTATGCTGAATGTAAATTGAAGTCCAAGGGACACCTGGGAATTGAAGTCCAAGAACACCTGGAGTGCCAAGGTTAACCATCATGGGGCTAGAGTGACTGTGCATAGGTATCACCCTCTGAGCTTGCAAACCAGCCAGCACAGGTAGGACATGGAGTAGCATAGAGTCAGTAGTGTAGTGTTGATTCCAGCTACCTGGAGGCATAAGCCAAATTTTCCACCCCCTGGTGGACGCTGGCACCCGCTCCCCCTAGGGCTTCTGAGAATTGTAGTCTAAGAACACCCATAGCTCAAAAAGTGCCGCCCGGGGCGAGCCGCCCCCTGCCCTCCCCTACGCCCCTGCGTAGTGTATGGTAGCATTTCCAAGACACCAGATTCCCTCTCCTTGCAATGGGAAGGCTATTCCCTTTATTTTGGAGACGTCCAGGCTGATAGATTTCCCCACCCTAGAGCAAGATTTCCCACCAGGCCCAGGGGCGGAGGGTCTGCTCAGAAGAAATAGGATGGCTCTAATGGGGAGCCCCCAGGAGTCATACAAGAGGGAGGAACTAAAGAGTGCCGGGCAGGGTGTGGATCGGGCCCTCCGTTACAAAGCGTTCTGGCTAGTCTTGGATAGCCGCTTTCCTCAGCAGGCAGGACCTCTCACAAAATGTCCCTTGTCGGCCACAGGGACCCATGCTGGCACATCAGCAGGACTCACCTCGTAACTGTGGGTCGATCCAATGAAAATCTTCCCAATGTCCAGCTGGTCAAAGTTGAAGAGCACTTTGGGTCCCATGGCCTCCCCTTTGATGCGCAGAGGGAGGCGGCTCTCTCGGCCTGGGGAAAGATAGGAAGCCCCACGTCTGGATACCAGGTACGAAGCAGGCAGCAGCCCCGAGCATGGCCAAGTCCCCATGCGGGTTGGACCCCCTCTGGGGGCAGAAGGGATGGACCGAAGGGACCTGTCTTGACTCAGGCAGCGCTTTAAGGACGGGGAGGCAAGAGAGGCAGAAACAAGGAGGAGCTGCTATGGGGGGGGGGAGTGTTTACTCAAACCTTACATCGCTCTTTCCCATCCTTTGGCTTTTGACGCCTGAGTCAATTCCCCCCAGCATTGATTGGCCCTTGGACTGGCTGAGGGGGCTTCTGGGGGTGGAATCCGGCCACACAGCCAAGTCCCGCCCTTTGCAACTCCATGGGCCACAGCGTGCCAGGCGCCTCCTTGGTCATCCTCCATAGTCTACCCAGATGCCGCCCAGCCACCTCCTCCTCTGCCGCCCCCTCCTCCTTTGGCCCTCCATCTTTCCCAGCCTCAAGGCTTTTTCAAGTGAGTCCTCTCTTCTCCTTTGGTAGCCAAAGTCCTTGAGCTTCAGCTTCTGTCCTTCCAAGGAGCAGTCAGGGTTGGTTTCCTTTTAGGAGGGATTGGTTGGATCTCCTCACCGTCCAGGGGAGCCTCAAGGGTCTCCTCCAGCACCACAGAGTTCAAAGGTGTCTGTTCTCCTGTGCTCAGTCTTCCTTAGGGTCCAGCTCTCTTGGCCATACATGACCACAGGGAAGTCCAGGGCATTGACTCTGGTGACTTTTCTTGGCAGGGGGATCTTTCCAGTGGTGGGCAGCAAAAAATTCCACTTCCACACCGTGGGCAGAGCCTACGTTGTGGGTGGAGCCTATGTCATGGGTGGAGCCTGTGCCATGGGCAATCTAGTCATGCCTGCCCTATGGCCATGTATACATCTGCAAACACAGGTAGCACTGGCTCTTTGGCTGTAAATGGAGATGAGCACTGCACCCTAGAGTCAGATAGTGCACAGAGTTATTAAACTGGCTGCACTCTCAGAGAGTTTTGCTTAGGTCCGTCCGGGGGACATTGCGCCGGGCATCCGCTATGCAGGGTCAGGGCTGGGAAGGGTTCATCCGAGGAGAAGGACATCGGGAGAGGCCGGCGCCAAGCTCCAGGGGAGGAAGCCGGGATCAGAGAAGCTGGAGGCAGGTGTGTTGGCAGTGAAGGTCAGGCCCCGGGCCAAGTCCCAGGAGGAGCCAGAGAGCAGAGTCCAGAGTGGAGGAGAAGGTGGCTGGCGAAACGGGCTGACCGGGAAGGAGGAGAGCAAGGAGGTCACCCTGCGGGCTGAGCTGAGCTGGGCAGTTTGAGCTCTCTCTCTCTCTCTCTCTCTCTGTGCTGACAAAGTCTCTCCCAAGTTCACCTCTGCTGCATTCCTGGCTTCCTTCCTGCTCATCTTTCCATCCTGACTTCTCCAGAGTTTCCTCTCCAGCCTCCGTGCTTTGCATGCCCTTGGCTCTGTATGTACGTATACACACATCTCGGCATTTTTATCGGACTGCTCCCAATCTATGAACACTTGACTAGTAACGGGAAAGGTCACCCTTGCTCAAAAGCCAATCCTATCTGACTCTAGGGTTCAGTGCTCATCTCTATTGATAGCTGAAGAGCCAGCGCTGTCTGCTTCTGCAGACGTTTCCCTGGACATGTGGCAGGGATGCCTAAACCATCCGAGGACACTGTTTACCTTCCCACTGAAGTGGTACCTGTTTATCCACTTGCAATTTCTTGGTTTCAGACTACTAAGTTGGCAGGGGTCAGAGACGGGTACTCATTCTGTCCTGAGGTACTTGGGTTTTGAACTGCTGACCTTCCGCCTCCCAGCCAGTGTCTTCTTAGCCACTTGAGCCACTGTGGTCCAACTCTGACCGCTTAGGGCCCCTCTTGACCAGGCTGGAACAGACCTGGCAGGCACCTGCCCAAATTGACACAGAGAGCATCGCCCTCCAGGCACAGGAAGAGGCGCCCAGTGGGAAGGGCTTGTACCTGTGATGTCACAGTAGACGGTGTGCTGGTAAAGCCCGGCTTCTTGGGGTCTGAAGATGACGTTGACTTCGACCGTGGAGTTGGGCCAAACGTCTCCCTCCTGGGGAGGAAGAAGAGACAGAGGTGGCTCTGGGGCCTCTTCTTTCGGGAGGGGCCGAAGCACCAGTCAGGGCCCCCCACCACCACATCCCCCACTGGGAACCTCATGGTCATCTCTAAAGTGCTTTCCCCCACCCCCCAGCACTGCTGGGCGACTGGTCTCTGCCTGCCTGCCTGCCTGCCTGCCTGCCTGCCTGCCTGCCCGCCCACCCGCCCTAGAAGGCCACCCCCTGCCTCTTGAACCCAAGTCCTCCTCCTGGCCCAGGGTGGCCGAGGCAGCTCAGGCGCAGGCAGAGGCTCTGCAGGAATGATGCTCAGGTTCTCCGGGTCTCCACAGAAATTCTAAGGCAACCTGGCCCGCAAGACACCACCACCGCCAAGCCAGGCTCTCTTCAGCCTGCACGGCCGGGAAGTGGAGGAAGGATCCTCCCCAAAAGGTGGCCCTTGTTGGCATCGCTCCTGAGGCGAGAGGGGGCAGGGAGGCCCCACCAAGGCGGGTGCAGTGTCACCTCTGAGTCTCCTTTCCCAAGGACTCCGCTGGCCCCTGGGGCTCCCCCCCCCCCCGACTGAGGGATGATGCCAGCAGAACCTGAGCTGATCAGCCGGGCCAGGAGGGGTGGTGGTGGTAGCAGGTGACAGAGCACCTTTGGGGAGCCACACCTGGGCCTGCGGAACAAGCCCTGGTTTTTCTGCTGACCCATCAGGTCTCCTTCACAGCCCCAGAGGAAGCGGAATTGGAGCGCTGCCTCGCTCCCCTTGGGCTTGGAGCGCTGCCCAGGCATATGCGACACAAAACAGACCTGAGGTCCTTTTCTTTTCCCCTGCACCCTCTTGTCCCATGGTGGCGAACCTCAGCACTCCAGCTGTCCCTGGGCTTCAACTCCCAGAAGCCTAAGTCCCTGTGAATCCACATGAATGGGTTTCCTGTGCCAAGGTTCGCCACCACGGCTCTGGCCCTTCATGACTTGGAAGAAAAACGAGGGTGAGATCACCCTCTTCATGAACAACCAGGTGAGGAAAACCAGGAATATGAGGACAGGCCTCCCTTGCTTGCAGGGGCTGGAGACGGTGTCGTGGCCTTCTGGCGCCTAACCCCCTGGGCCTCTTCCTTCCTTACCAGGGGCTCCACGGTGAAGATGTGGTTGTTGAAGAGCAAGGCGTCTTCCTGCACCGAGGTCTGGCGGTTGTGGAAGGTGCGGGTGACGATGGCCAGGTGCTCGCGAAGGGCCGGGTTGACGTTGCATTCGGCCAGGAGCTGGTCCAGCAGGCAGCCTTCTTCCGCCTGCAGAGCCTGGCACAGCCTAGAGGCGGCAACCGCAGTGGGTCACTCAGGCGTCACGGGCAAAGAGGGGCTTTTAAGGTAAAGGAGGAGGAGGAGACCCAGAGGAAGATGGGCAAGGCCGTGGGCAGCCTTCCTTAAGTAAACCCATCCCTTCCTTTCCCTTCCCTCTTACGTCTCTTTCTTCTGCCCTTCCTCTTCCGGAGTGGCAAAGGCCTTCCACTGGAAATGGGCGATGATGTTGCTCCGGTTGTGGATCACAACAGACCGCTGGTTGGCTAACGTGATGTAGGTCTTCTCGACTGTCAAGGAGTTCTTGTCCAGTCGCACGTTGACGTCGGTCGCAGCCCCGTATAAGCTGACGTGAATGTCTTCCCCTGGGCGAAGCAGCCGGGGAGACCAAAGGGGTGACATGAGAGACGCCGGTTTCTCTAGGGAGCGCTCCCCACCCTCTCTCATCACAAACTTCACCAAGGGGGGAAACGACTGTTGGGCAGCTTTAACCATCTTGCCTGCTTTCTATCTATGGAGGGGAACAGGAGGTGCGGCTTCCCTAAACTAACGAAGCGGCCTCTCATCACTAACCAATTAAGAGCCTTTTCTCCCCTTCCTCTGGTGAGCCCACAAACCTCCACCCTCTCCCCATTTGCTGTTGGCATCCTCCATTTATTTGTTTGTTGTGCCAGCAAAGAGAGCAGCACAGCTACGGCTACTGCTCTCTTTTCTCTTCTTTGACCATGACTGCATGGGAGCACATTTGCTGTACACACAGATTTCATTCTTCCTTTTTTAAAAAACTCCTTGTAATTTTAACTGAATAACAGAACTGTAATTCACTGTAAGCAGGGCTGCAGTGGCTTTAGTAGTTAAGATGCTAAGCTTGACAACCAGAAGGTCAGCAGTTCAAGACCTGAGTACTGCGCAATCAAGTGACCTCCCGTCTCTGTCCCGGCTCCTGCCAACCTAGCAGTTCAAAAGCAAGAAATTACAAGTACTGTAGATAAAGAGG
Organism: Furcifer pardalis; assembly: GCA_030440675.1. Taxonomy (NCBI): domain Eukaryota; kingdom Metazoa; phylum Chordata; class Lepidosauria; order Squamata; family Chamaeleonidae; genus Furcifer; species Furcifer pardalis. Next base: position 129,165,487 of record CP126892.1, on the reverse strand, counting down.
TGCTGCTTTGGCAGGAAAGGTAACAGCGTCTGTGCACTCTGGGGTCTAGTCATGCCACATGTCTGCGGAAATGTCTCTAGATGCAGAAAGTGCCGGCTCTTTGGAGATGAGCACTAGATGCTAGAATCAGACATGACCGGCTTTTGAGCAAGGGAGGTCTCTAAGTAACTGTAAGTAGCTGTTTTTTTACTGTTTTAAGTGCTAGTTATTGAAGGGGTGGTTGAAGGAGGACTTGTGCTACACTCTCTTGCACTTTCCTCCTGCTTTTTTGCGCACGCACGCACGCACGCACGCACGCACACGATTTCTGCTCTGTTCAGAAAGGAACCACCAGGTCCCAAAATCCACATTCAACCAAACCACCCTGAACAGAGGCAATGTTGGACTCAAAAAGGGGGGGAGGGGTGTTAAAAGTGATCTAGGCCAAATTCAGAGACTAATTAGCAAACGACCACCTAGGGAATCAGGGGGAATCCAAAGAGTCCAATGCAAGGCTTGAGCCGATGGGCTGAGCGGCTTCCTGGACGTTGCCATCCACGGGGAGGCAGGGAGGCCAAAGCAGGCCAGGAGGAGCCCCTTCCTCGCTCACTCACCTGTGTCGTAATGGACCACCAGGTCCCGGCAGTGGTTGCCCATCGTTTGGGGCTGGAATTCCACAGTGAACTGGGTGGTCTCCGCCACGCCAAGGGTCCCAATGGAGGGCTGGACAGAGAAGGGCCTGCCGTGCCAAGGGAGAAGAACGGCCATCAGCCCCCTTCGAGCCCTGGGCTTCCTCCAAGGCAGGGGGGGAGCAGGGAGGCAACATCCCCAAACAAGGAGAGGTGCCTGGTGGGGTTGCAAAGCCTCCGGGGGGGGGGGGCTTGGGACCTCTGAGCAGAGATCAAAGCTGCCCCTCACCAGTGAATATCCCCAGGGAACCCATTTGCAAAACTGGAAGGGAAGGCCTGACACCCTCCTATCTGAGGGTTCCTGTGCAGCCACCGCAGGGCGGTCAGTTGGCCCTTCCAGCCCTGAGAATGTACCTCATCCTGGGCACAGGGGGCATGGGAGACTGGCCCAGGGTCCCCCTGGCTTCCCCAGGGTCAAAGCCTGGGGTCATTGGATCTCCCCATCAGGGAAGCCTCCCAGCAGCTCCGTCCAAGCCCCCGTGGTCTGTTCCAGCCCCTGCTGCCGTGGGACTCCCTCCCTGCCTCCCCCAGTGCCTTTTCTCTGGAGAGGAAAGGCAGGATGTCACCTCTGTGTGGTGATCTGGTAGCGGGCCTCCCGGTTGCCAATGTTGCGCACGTGCTGCGTTTTCTGTGTGTTGTGCTTGACGGGGCAGAGGCCGAAATTCAACTGGTCGGAGAAGTCCAGGATGCCTCTGGCCCCGATGGCCCGGATGGGGACGATGAACTTCTCTCGTTCAGTAATGCAGGTCACTTCGTGGAAGTAATCCTGCGGGAGAGGAAGGCGTTGGTCCCAGGCCCCACTCCCTACCCCTTGGGTGGCACGCGGGCGGCCTTCACCTAGAGGGAACAGGCCGCTTCGTCTGGGGCAAAAAGGCCCTCCAGCCACAGAAGGGGAGGGCCACGGAGCGCTTCCTCTTTGGGCTGGGGTTCTCAACCTTTTGAAGCTGAGGGCCATTGGGTCCTTCAGGCAGCTTCAGGGGGCTATTTTACCCTGCCTGCCACACGTGGCACTTCTGGGTGTGGCAGAGACGGTGGGGGCCCCACATGAAATGGTGTCATGGGCTGCATCCGGCCTGTAGGTTGAGAACCCCTGGTCTTGAGTAAGGTTTCCCATCTCTGCACCCTTTCCACCTCCCTGCCCTGCCTCCCATTTCCTTAATTCTTACAGCATCTGTCGAGGAAACACACCTGGAAGAGCCTCGGCCCCGTCCCTTTCCTCATTTCACCCACTTTCTGAGATTCACAGGAAGAGCCGCCTCGAAGATTGTGGTGTTTTTGAACCACCGTTGGGCGTAATACCCTGATAATGGCAACCTTGTGGTGCCGGCTAATCCTTCTCACACAAGATCAGGCAGAACAAAGTGCAAGAATGAACTCACCCAAAGGTGTCTTCATTTTGGCACTTTCATGTCTGGCCTAAACAGGGAAGGGAAAACAAACCCCATTTCCTGACATAGACACCTGGACAGGTGGGGGCTCCTAGTCCCGAGAGCCATCCAGGTGAGAGCAAACCGACACATTCTAAAGACCCCCTGAAGGCTGCTTTTGGTGGGTTCCCGTAGCCTTTGCTTCCTCTCTCGCTAATGCAACCCTAAAGAGTAACCCCGGCCCACCCCCACCTCACCTTGTTCTCTTCTGGAGTGAATAAGATTCGGAAAGTAGAGGGCATGCCAGGGGCCACTTTGTTGCACACGTCGTTAGGGCTGATGACCCGGAAGTAAGGCGAACTCTCCAGGACCACTTTCACCAGCCGTGGGATCTATGAGGAAGAGGGGGGGATGCAGTGGTGGGCAGCAACAGGTTTGCACCACCCCCACCCCCTGGGAGGGAGGGGGGGTGAAATTGGGTGGCCTTCAGGTGGGGGGGGTAGTGAAATTGGGTGGCCACGCCCACCTCCCTGCCCTGCCTTATCAGGTTTTGTCCCTGCAAGTGGTTCAAGGTCTCCCTTGCTCAAAAAGCAGCCCTATCCGACTGTAGGGTGCAGTTCTCATCTCCATTTACAGCCAAAGAGCCAGTGCTGCCTGTCTTTGCAGATGTAGACATGGCCATAGGGCAGGCATGACTAGGTCGTCCACGACCTAGGCTCCACCCATGGTGTGGTAGTGAAAACTTTTGCTGCCCACCACTGGATGGACGGAAGGGGGGGGGGAGATCCCTCTATGTGCCCACCCACTTCGCCTTCCTGCCTGCCTCCTTGCTATGTAGACTTCACTGGCTCAACATTGGCAGCTGCAATGGAAAGAGGGGGGAATCATAGCCACTGTCTCTATTTCCAGAGTTGGAAGGCGGTTCCCCTTTGACATCTCCAACCCTCTTTCTCTCTCTGTGTGTGTGTGTGTGTGTGTGTGTGTTATTTCACAGCCACTGTGGCCACGCTTGCCCAAGGTACCCTGCCTCATCCCCACCCACAGGCTCCGTATAGTTCCACAATCAGTGGTGGGATGTCAAAAATTTTACTACCCCACCATGATGTCATCATAGTGTGGGCGGAGCTAACGTCATGATGTCATGGGCAGGGCAAAAGAAAAATAATAAATAAATAAAATATAAATAACCACACACACACCTCTACTTTGCTGTCTTCTGATCTGACTGGCCTCTTCAAGGCAGTGTTAAAGATTTAATGAGATGTTGCTTTCTTCAGTGATTTCAGTTCTATAGCTTAGAGGTTTCAGCTATAGATTAGAGCGATCTCAGCTCCACGTTACACACTTCTATGGCCTTCGCTCTTTTTCTCACCAATCCCAGAGTGGCTTGGCAAGGTCAGGTCAGATTTGTCTTACTGGCTTCTGGACTTCACCAGTCTTCCCTTTGGTCCACGTCAAATTTGCCGTCTTCTGTCCTTAGCCCTGGCCTCGTCAAGGCAGTGCTAAGGACTTGATCCGATGTTGCTTTCTTCAGTGATTTCAGCTCTTTTTATTATAGTGATTTCAGCTCTATGTTGCCACTCTGAGGTGAATGAACGCACTCTATGGGAATACCCCCCCAGGCCATAAACTCTGACTGTGGCAACACCCTAAATGGGTGAACCTTTGGAGCTCTTCAAGGGAGGCGCTTTAAAGCTAAACCAAGGCCTAGCCGTTGGAGTCCCATTTTCCCCCCACACATAATTTTAGCATAATGGGACTACATTCCTGGTGGCCTATGGAACTCCTTCCCACAGGCTAACCCTATTTAGGATGCTGGAAGGTATAAATTGCAAAATAAGTGATACCCCTAGTTAAACCATAAGTCAAAAAGTGCTGATGTGAGTTTGAACTTGATGGCTCAAGGTTGATTCATCCATCAAGTTGGTGAAATGAGTCTCCAGCATTTTGTGAAACATTAAGTTACCTTTTAACTTAACCTTGAGCCAACCTTTATTTTCCTTATCTTTTAACATGAATGTTTTTTAATTTGGTTGGCCTGTGGGGAGCCTGGGCCTTATAGAGGGCCTTGTCTGTGAAACTGATATACAGGTACTGTATATGATCTGATTTCCTACCATTCAGATCGGTTTTACTTGAATATACAGTGGCCATGAAAAATTACATTATAGCAACTTTTACTTAAATACTGCCTCAGCAGATTCAGCAGTTTAAAAGGTAACTTAATGTTTCACAAAATGCTGGAGACTCATTTCACCAACTTGATGGATGAATCAACCTTGAGCCATCAAGTTCAAACTCACATCAGCACTTTTTGACTTATGGTTTAACTAGGGGTATCACTTATTTTGCAATTTATACCTTCCAGCATCTTAAATAGGGTTAGCCTGTGGGAAGGAGTTCCATAGGCCACCAGGAATGTAGTCCCATTATGCTAAAATTATGTGTGGGGGGAAAATGGGACTCCAACGGCTAGGCCTTGGTTTAGCTTTAAAGCGCCTCCCTTGAAGAGCTCCAAGTGCCAGAAACCAACCCTTGAGGCCACTCTCCTCACATCATTTACTGGTCTTGCCATGAATTGGGTTAAACAAGGCTTAAACTAGTCAAAGCCACTGAATGTATAGGTGGCTTCTGAGGTACTACACTGAGAAACTTGTTTTCCTCACCAGTTTCTCAAACTCAGAGTGGCTTGGAGAGTTCAAATGAGTTTTTCTGCCTTGTTAGCTTTTCCCGCCTTTTTCTAGGCTTCCTCAGTCTTCCCTTTGGTCCACCTCAGGTTCACTGCCATTCATTCCAATGGCTGGCTTCTCCTTGGCTGCTTCTCCAGTTTCCTCAGAGGAATCTTCCTGCTCTTCCCTTCAGTGATTCTCAGCTTCTCTCCTCAGTTCTCTTCCACAGCCTTCCTCTCTTCTCGCTCCTCTCTCTTCCTCAGCGCTTTCAAAATGGCCCAGGAAGACTAGGCTGCCCTCCTTAAATAGTCTCCAGCCAAGGACACACCAGCCAATCAGATTCAGCCAGAGAATTCAAAGGGACCAATGGGTGTTGATGGAATGTTCACACCAAAGCCAATCAGATCCTACCCATTTTGATCCCTAGGCTTAGTCCCTGAGGGAAGGGGCTGCAGTGGCCCAGGGGTTAAGAAGCTCGCCTTCTTAGCTGGAAGGCTAGTGTGGTTGTTATGTCGCTAAGTATCAGACTATAAAGAGTAAAGGTCTCCCTTGCTCAAAAGCTAGTCGTGTCTGACTCTAGGGTTTGGTGCTCATCTCTGTGTCCACTGCACAGTGGTGGGATGTCAAAAATTTTACTACCCCACCGTGATGTCATCACAGTGTGGGTGGAGCTAACATCATGACATTGTGGGCGGAGCCACTGTCATGACATCATGATGTGGGTGGGGCCAAAGAGAAATTAATAATAAAAATAAAATAAAAATAAGCACACACACACGCACCCCTCAACCCACCCACCCACCCACAACACAAACCCGTAAATTTAAAAAATAAATAAAATAAAAATACATTAAAATACACCCAAACACCCACCCACCCCACACACAAATCAACCAGAGCCTTTAAACCAGAGCTTAAAGCTTATTCTGGCTAATCTTTCTCACACTAGGTCAGATGGAAGGAAGTACAGAATGAACTCACCACAAGATGGCTTCATTTTGGCACTTTTCAACTTTTCAACAGTTAAAGAAGTTAGGTACTAAGTCTTTGCCTAACCAGTTCTCTAGGATAGTATGCCTTAATGTAAATGTAAAACAGCTGTACCTCCTTAAGGGTTCAGCAATTGGAACAGCACAGGTGTAGCTTATTCATGAGGTAACTCCAAGACTTTGCTTAAAAACCCCAAGCCAGGCCTTTTTAGGAACTGTGGTAGTAAGTCAATATAGGTAAAGGTATTAAATACACATTAAAATACACACAGACGCACCACATCCAAAGGTGAGTCACTTACCCTGGGGAGCAGGCTATAGAGAGCTTCAGGCTAACAGCTTCTCTTCCTCCCCCCCCCCCGCTTGTGAGGTCAGCAAGGAGGCCGTGCATACGCGCCAAGCACTGTAGGCATGCATGCACACCAAGTGCTTGGCGCGCATGCGCAGTGGGGGAACCAGTGAAAAAGTAAGCCCCGAAGGTGGTTCCCTCCAAGAGCTGCTACCGGTTCTCCGGGACACTGGGGAAAGTTACTACCGGTTCTGGCGAACTGGTGAGAACCTGTTACATCCCATCACTGCTTCCACTCCCCAGAATGCCTGTCGCTCCAGAGAGAGGCTCAGAGGGTGAGGATGCCGAAAGTGGGTTCAAGGCCTCCCTTTCCCAAGAGCAAGGCACGCAGTTTAGCAAATGGCCTGCTCAACTTGTTGAAGGACTATCAAGAGGGAGGGAGGGCAGGGACCCAGAGGGGGCCCACCTGCCTGTTAAGGGGGTCAAGGGAGACCCACCGTGCATTGAGAAGATCTGGAGGCAGGGATGTGTCAAATCCTGACCTACAGTTACTTTGCTTAAAGGAGAGCAAAGTGGAGTGAACTGAGCTCAACATGCTGATTTAATCAGAACAAACATGCCAGCCCTCCATGTGCTGCTTCAGGCCAAACTGTCCAGATAATGGCAAACTTACATACCCTGATCCTGGGCATCCCCGGGGGGAGGGGGGTTAACAACCTAATATGCAACTGTCCTTTCCAAAAAAATTAATTGGTAACGTTCCTTTCCTGCATTTCTCATTTGAGGAAACCTTCTACCCTTTCTTCCCGTTTGTTCTGCTAATAGCCTCTCTTCTTCCTCAAAAAGTATTCTCTATTTTTATCTTCTCTCTCTTTTTAATTCTACTAACCGTAACTACAAATGGCAAGATACCCTTTTCTATCCCAAGTGCTTCAATAGTACCTTTCGCATGCAACGTGCTCGTTTGTGTGGAAAGGAAACCAAAGGAGGTGGGCATGGAGCGGAGGCTAAGAAGCCGAACCCTCCGTGTTTTGTCTGTGTTGCTGCCATGGGTTCCCTAACCCAGACTCTACTAATGAAGAAGGAGGAGGAGGAGGAGGAGAACCAGAGTCCCCCACTACAAGCTATGCATGAAGACTCAAGTCCCAGCTGTGCTCTTAAATAATGACTTAAGTAAAGATACTGGAGAGAAGCTTAAATTGATGCCGAGAGCTGGAGGGCAGGAAAACCATTTCCAACTGTTCAAAGCAATCTATGGTTGGAGAGGAGAAGAGCATTAAGGGGTGGAGTGTGTGTGTGTGTAAAATCTGATCACAACTGCTCAGCTAAACCAAGAGCACACAGCCGGCAGGCAGCACAGATTCCTTGACCAAAAATTCACTCCTCAGGTCATTGTTGAGATCAGGGAGCCTTTTGCAAACTGAGGTAAAAAGATAAAGGTCACCTTTGCTCTAAAGCCAGTCGTATCCGACTCTAGGGTTCAGTGCTCATCTCTGTTTTATAGCCAAAGAGCCAGCGCTGTCTGCATCTGCAGATGTTTCTAGGGTCGTGTGGCAGGCACACCTAGGCACTGGAGCATCCAGAACACCGTTTCCCTCCCCACCGAAGTGGTACCTATTTATCTACAGTACAGGGACTTGCAATTTCTTGCTTTCGAACTGCTAGGTGAGCAGAAGCTGGGACAGACACAGGGGCTCAGTCCGTCATGTGGCACTCGGGTCTCAAACTGCTGACCTGCCGACCTTCCAGTCATCAAGTCCAGCATCTTAACCATTTCAGCCACCGCAGTCCCTAACCTGTAATAACCAAGTGGGAAACGGGTCCACTCCGTTTTCAAGACGCCCCCATTTGCAAATCTCATTTTAAGTCCCGCCTTTTGCCTCCTCCAAAGCGACATTCCTAGGTATCCCAGGCACTTCCCCCTCCAAGGGGCTGAGAAGTCCCTCGTCAGGCGACCCCCCCCCCTGGGAGCTCCATCCAGTGGGCTTCCTTTCCGCCTCCAGGCCAATCCGATGGCCAAGGAAGGTAAGAGGGGCAGCATGAGGCGTCCACTTCTCTGTCGTGGGGGGGGGGAGAAGAGGGGGGGTTGATGATGCTACCTTGTCAGTGTTCCTGAGGGTCAGGGGCACTTCGTAGAGCTCGCAGGGTGAATAGTTCTGGAAGATGACTTCCGATGGGAAGGGCTGGAACAGAGTTTGGTCCAGATCAACTGAGGAGAACTGGAGGAAAAAGACACCCGGATAAAGGTTAGTGCTTTGGGGTCAGAAGAGGAAGTCTTCCTCTGAGAGGAAGTCTCTTTTGATCAGGAAGGGGAAAGATATGGGTTGAGAAGTGAGAGAATTCTCTCGGCTGCTTCTACCAGGAAAAGGGTGCCCAAGCTTTTTGGGCCATGGGCCGGTCACGTGATTCAGGGGGCTGGTCACTACAGCCTGAGGGGGCCACACTTGGCCCCTGATGCCAATTCATCTGGCCTACGATGCCCTCATCGCTCCCGGAAGCGGAAGTAAAACACGCCCATATGGGTGCGTTTTACTTCCACTTCCAGGAGCGACGAGGGCTTTGTGGGCCGGATGAATTGGCATCGGGGGCCGCACCTGGCCCCCGAGCCTTAGTGACTAGCTCCCTGAACCACATGATCGGCCCACGACCCAAAATGTTTGGGCACCCCTGGCATAGACAATACGCGTCAAAGCAGTTTACCGCCACCTCCAGGCTCTGTGGAGATTCAAACAGGGCAATCCCAGTGCGTATCTGCTTCAAAGTCAGTCCCACAGGTTGCCCAGGAAGTCGGTTCTCATTGCCAATGTTGAGAAAGATGGACCTTGAATAAATGCGGGACCTCCTGGACCTTGGCTTTTGTTCTAGTTTAATAATAAAGAAAACAACATATTTCCCAGCCTTCATTTCCTTGGCTTACAGGATGCTCAGCCTATCAATCAAATCCTTTCCATGTTTAGGGAAAGGTCAAGGTCTCCTTTGCTCAAAAGCCAGTCATATCTTACTCTAGGGTTCAGTGCTCATCTCTGTCTATAGCCAGTGCTGTCTGCATCTGCAGACCTCTCCATGGATACGTGGCAGGCATAATTAGAAGCCAGAGTGCAAGGAATGTTGTTACCTTTCCTCCTGAAACAGTACCTGTTTATCTACTTGCAATTTTTTTGCTTTCAAGCTGCTAGGTTGGCAGGAGTTGGGACAGAGGATGGAGCGCATGGGTCTTGAACTGCCCACCTGCTACCCTTGCAGTCGTCAAGCTCGTCTTAACCGCTAAGCCGCCGCTGTCTGTACGTTTACACACACATAAAAAGTCTTGCCGTTTTCAGTGCGACCCGCTCCTAAGAGATAACATTGCATCCAAGAAGTGAAGGTACCTTCTGGTGTGAAGTTTCGCTCATGTCCAAAAGCTGAACAATGCGGGGCCGGTGCATCTCATGGGTGTTGGCCAGTTTCTGCTCCGTGGTCAGAGACATCTCCCTCAGGAAGGCAGATGGCGTCAACTGCAGAGACAAGACCCCCACCAAGGACGTCACGTTTAAAAAGGCTGCTCGTTTGTTACCTGAGGTGCCACCCAAATCCTGGTCGTTCTTGCCGAAATGAGACCAAGACAGGCTCCCCACCCTAACCTGCAAAATTTGCAAATAGGCCCACTACACCTCCACTAATTTATTTTGTGTCATTTGTGTCATTTGGTTGCTTGTGTTTATTCTGCTGCTGTTGTTTATTTGCCTGCCCAGAGTGGGAAATATACCTGATGGGTGGTATAAAAGTGTAATCGATCAATCATAATAATAATTTTGTGTCCAAAATTACTCTGGGCTGAAAGGATTTTTGCTGGAGAAACTCCGCTCAAGGGGACGCCCGAAGGAGCTTCTTTTGTATCCCCAAGATCCATCGTGCAGCAGTCGGGTATCGAACCCCGACCTCCCAGCTTTCAAGCTCAATATCTTAACCACTAAGCCCCCGGGGGAGTTAAATTAATTTAATTAATTTCCTCAGGTGAACTAACTAATGAATGGGATCTTCCCAGGTCAGAGTGCAAAAGAACAAGCAGTGTAAAGAATCTGAAGAGCTCTTTCTCAAAAAATGCAAAGAGGAAACCCTTACGTACCTAACACCACACAGGTTTCAAAAACACACGTGCACATTTATTTTTATATTTTGTTTGTATGACTAAGGTGTTTTTTTAAAAAATAACATTGGCATGTAGAACATAACAATTACTACATCTGCAAGAATCTATATTCTGTGCTGGGGAAAACGCCCACATTTGTTCTCAAACTACACTATGCAATTAGCACATCACTAGAGGCAGAAATCAGTTAAGCTTTCAAAGCCATCTGCTTAGCCTGGCCCTGAGTTTGCCTCATTCCACACATTACCAATGCGCTTGCTTTTGCTTTTGTGATTGGTTATCAGGGGGTAAACACGGGTTTTATTTGTAAGCCTGTTTGCTGAGGCTCTGAAGGAAATGTGTGGCTCTAGAGAAAAATATAATTTTGTTTTTCTCTAAAATATTCGGGGGAAATATTAGGGGAAATGTGTTGGCATCCTGCATTAAAGGAGGCATTTTAGCCTTTAAAAGGTGCTCCTGCCTCACATTGCAGAAAAAGCACAGGCTGAGAATCCCCACTTTCGTCTTTTAAGGTGCTATAACATCTCTGTTTTTTAGGGATAAGTTGGGAGTTCGATTCCCCACTGTGCCTCCTGAACAGGAGCTGGACTCAACGGTTGCTTTGGGTCCCCCTTCCAGCTCTGAAGTTCTAAGATAATTGTTCTGAAAGGTAAGCTTACTGGAGCATCCTTCTTCTTCTCTTCTCTGACCATTTTAGGATTACGAGGGGCCACCATTCGGCTCCGGGCCCCTTCCAGTGACTTGTTGGGACCCAGAGACTTCACGGTTCGGTCCGTCAGCATCTTTGGTCGGCCTGCTATGCCAGAGCCTCTGGAAGAAAAACAAAAGACTTATTTCCAACAGCTGGATGGGGGGGGAAAGGTCTTACCAACTGGGGCTTCGTTCTTGCTCTGCTAATGATCAAGGACGGCTGCTCATTAATAATTATTTCTTCCGTGGCATCAAATCAGTTCTGGTGCTTGGTTTCTGGTATGTCTGTTTTATAAACCGCCAGCTGTGCTGAAGTCCAGATTCAATGCCATTCCACGGAGCAGAGAGTACAAAGGCGCATCCGAGGCACATCGTCAAAGCTACCTGCGTTGATGATGTCTGTCTTCTTCTTCCTGTTTGTTGCTGAAATGGAAACATCCACGACTTCCCTGGGAACCTTTTATCCGAATAGGAGACGACCTCCAGCTCCCCGCTTGGCTCTTTGGCCAGACATTTTGCCCAGGGCACAAGGCGACCACCACTCTCCGGAGTGGGGGGGTTAGCTCCCCTCTGGGGGGCACCAAAAGGCCCCCCCCTGACCCCCTTCCCTGACCCCCCCCCCATTCTCTCCCTGGCTGGTCCTTGGCTGAGCCAGGACTCCCCGGCCCACACCTGAGCCCATCCCAAAAAGCACGACACCAACCCTCCCTGCACTTACGCGGAGGCTCCCTCCCCACTCCTCTGAGGATGATGAAGATTATGAGGGCCCCTCCGGGCCCCAGGCCTGCTCAAGACGAAGGCCTGCTTCCCGTATCCCTGTCCCGGCCTCAGCCTCCTCGGCTGTTATCCCGGTTCCCGTAGCAACCGGGCAGGTGGACGCACAGCCCGGTGGGCGCCATGGCAACCGCCCGGGGCAGGCTCAGAGGCCCTCACAAGGCCCAACTGGCCGGCTGCAGGGAGATTTATATCTGTTTATTACATTTTTATACTGTCCGTCTGGGATATTCCCCACTCCGGGCAGTGTACAAGCAATAAAACAACAAAATAGGAAAAAACAACAAAATAAAGGCACTGTGTTTCCCCAGCCCAACCCTGCCCTTTGGCCCTCTGAACCAAAACATGGGAGGCATCTGGGATTTGGGTCGGAGTGACCCTTGACCCTTGAGTCCCCTGGGGCAGAGAAAGCGGGTCAGATCCGGTTCCCTTTGGGTGGAAATAAGACATGGTTGTCACAAACAAAGACACCTCAGGTCCTCTAGAAAGCTGAAGGGCAGTTGACTCCACCCGAAGCTCCCCGGGGGTGGCCGTAACAGGCCCACTGAACAGACTCACAATACTTATATGGAAAGACTCACATGGGGTGCAGGTTGACCCCATGGACCTCTTTCAAAACCCAGAATTTAATAGCAATTAGACTTCTGTACCAACCTATAGTCCTTAGTGTACTCTCTGAGCAGTTCACAAATTAAGTAGCATTTTGCCCCCAACATACTGGGGAAGGGTGGGAGAACCCGAGTCAAACCTTGGTTCCTGCCAAGATCGAACTGACAACCTTTTGGCTGCAGGAGAGCAATTTAACCCTTGCAATGCCAGGGCTCTTTAACCAGTGGCCCTTTTGCAGTCAGTCCTATATTTACCAGTGTTTATTTATATTTATTTAAATGCATTTCCATACCAGTCATCTGGGAGGTCTCCCCACTCTGGGCAGTCTCCAATAGCACAGACACCATAACACCATCAACAAATTAAAATTAAAATACACTAGACAGCACTATGCATTTGCATAATGGACACGCAAATAGTCGAAGCGTAGGGGGCACTTTTCTGCCAATGGGCCTTTTGAACTCTTTTGCTGTTGACTAATTATTATGGTTTTATTAGAGCGGCGTGATTTCTTCTTTTAAAAAGATAACAATTCTATTGATTTCCTCTTTCAATTCATTTCAATCTTGCAACTTGACACGTGACCAGGCACCTCTCTTTTAAGCAGCGCTGCCTGAACACCAAAGCCAACGTTAGTACAAGGAATAACATCATCAGGAAACTCACAAACTATCAGTGGGGGACTCAACCCTCCTCACTGCGCATGTCAGCTTCGGCCCTGAGCATCTCTGCAATAGAATATGCTGCTCCGGTATGGAATGCATCTATACATGCAAAAGAAGGTGACACTGTTGTTAATGAAGCTCTGCTTCATAGTGACAGGGTGCCTTAAAACCTAGACGAGTTGAGAAGATATACCCCGTTGTTGTTATTGCTCTACTTAAGACCATGATGGCAAACCTTGGCACTCCAGATGTTCTTTGACTTCAGTTCCCCAAAGCCCCTGTGAATCCACACGGATGGGTTTACTGCAATTAATCTGGCCAGCGCTGCACTCATCACTCCTGGAAGCGGAAGTAAAATGCACCTGTACGGTTAAGGTTCTTTGGGGTTTAACCCTTCCTCCATACGGGCACGTTTTACTTCCGCTTCCAGGAGCGATGAGGGCAGTGTGGGCCGGATGAATCACAGTAAACCCATATATAAATATAAATTATATAAATTTAGATATAAATCTAAATAAATAAAATTCATGTGGATTCACAGGGGCTTCAGGGAATTGAAGTCCAAGAACATCTGGAGTGCCAAGGTTCACCATCACAGACCTAAGATCAGGAGAGAAGTAGCAGTGGATGCCGAGAGAACTAAGCAAGAGAAGGACCCTCAACACCTTCTGAATGGAGATGAGCCTCAATCCTGCTGGCTGAAATACAGGAAGAGCTTTAGGCCAAGAACAAACACGCGTACGCAAGAGCAAGACCAAATATGAAGATGGAGGAAGGAGCACACCAGACAAAGAACAACATGATAGGAGGAGATGGCTGAGGAACTCAACCTCCCCATATGTCACTTGGGGGACCCTGAATAGGCTGAGGATCGGAGTCCCTCAATGCAAGACCAACATGCTCAAGTGGGGACTGTTGGCAAACAACACACGGTGTGAATGTGGAGAGGCACAGAGTCCATTGGCCCTTTTGCCGGTCTGCCGACGGCTGGCAGAGACAGGCACCAGTGAGGACTTGCATTTGGGCAATGACAAAATGAAGAAAGTAGCTTCATTCTGGCAGTCTAGGGTCAGGTCAGGACACAAAAGAAGAAGAAGAAGAATCTTCCACCTGTGAAAGTTGTTTCTTTTAAAGAAGCACACAGAGTGGGAAAGGAAAAGGTAATTGAACCTTGGAGCGCAGAGAGCCGAGGTTTGATTTCTGGGGTTCGGAAGGCCTTCTTCTGCCTCTTTGATTTGGGGCTGCCTCTGCAGTTGCTCGCCCTTCTTTCCCTGAAGCTCTGAAGCGCGCAGAAACCAAACTAACGAAGGAAAAAGATCATTTCCAGGCAAGGAAGTCCTCGCTCCCAGCTTCCCTCGAGTTTTTGCCCTGCCAAGGAGGCAGTGAGCCAGAAAAAGTGAAATATTTATATACATGAGAGTGTGTCTTGGCTTAATTATTAACACAGATGTTCAATGACTTTCAAAGAAAGGTGCCCCTGGGGGGGATACTCTCTAGCTCTCCCCCCCCCCGCAACCCCAAACAAGACAGGGAAGGCTTTCCCTGAAAAGTGGATTTTCTCGTCTGCCCTTTGGCAAAAACATCCTGTCAAGCTAAAGGGGTTTCCTGTGGCAGAGGAAATGTGGCAACCATACAACCACAATGGCCAAACCACAAATTCCACATGAAGAGAGCGGGGGGGGGGAGATTCCACCCAGTGGAAGCATCCCTGCCACAAGACTATCTATGGACATTTTTGCTTGCGTGCTGAGGATGGCACATCAGTGATTACACCTTGCACAGCCCCTGATGCAATTCGTCGTTACGAATGCTGGAAGCTGATTATGTTAACGCACTGCCTCATGTTCACTTTCTGGGTGTCAGCTGTGTATTTGCATAATGGACGAGCAAGTGGCCTTCTCTCCTGGGGACCCTAGAGATTTCCTCTTCCACTTCTTCCACCTGGATCGGACCACAACATCTATTATTTACGTTCAAGCCCCACTTGTACAGCTACATCTGCCTCTCAGACAAAGAAACAGGAATTTATACCAGCCAGGCGTTTATCAACAAGTTTTGGGAGGCAAGGGAGAAATCAGGTAACTTCTCCAGCAAAAATCCTTTCAAACCTGTCAGGATAAGCACCCTACGAAGCAAGACAAAAGGGCTGTAAGTTGAGAACCCCTGGTCTAGGTAGAAGCATCGCAGCACTGAGGGCAAAGTCTGTCATGGGCACAACAGTGAGGGAAATCTTGCCCCCGTTGGTCTGACGGTCTTTCTTCTTTGGGTGCCAATGGTCACGGAGCCCCTTCAGCTCCTGGCAGGCAAGATCCTCTCCCACCACCACCACCACCACCCTCACCCTCTCTCTCTCTCTCCTGCCATCTTAGAGATCCATCTCCCTTCCTTCAGGAATGAACCAACCAGGGCCTTCTCTGACATCAGGAAGATCTAGCTGCAAACTCTCTGGAACTTTTCCGCCTGGCTTTCATCTTAAATTAACCATTGATGTCTGAAGAACTTTGATTATTATTTTTTTGGGAACAGGTCTGGTTTCCATGGCAACACACTTCCACCTAGACAGTTCCTGCCAGAGCAGGTGATGGAGAAGGGTCTGAAAAATCTCCCTGACAGTTTGTGCAAATGGCAGGTGGCACGAGAAGCCAAAACGGCGAAGAGCCTGGATATTAATTTGCTTGGGGGGGAGGGGAACGGACCTTCTTGGTAAGACCAATGCAGAGCAAGACATGAGGGTCCTCCTAAATCAAGACCATGGGACAAGGAAAGCCCCCAGGAAGCATCATGGACTCAGGGTTCTGAAATGCTGGGGCAAAGGCTCTCGTCTTTCATCCATGAACTGCTACTGCCTGTGGCCTTGACTCCTTCTGCAGATTGATCAGGGAGTCTTCAATCCACAAACCAATATCTCAGGCTGAAGTCAATGATGGTCTTTCTATAACCAGCCTGGCCAGATTATCCTGCTATGGCCACAGGGTAGACCCCACTGCCAGCGACTCAACACTGATTAACTAACCTGACCACCCTGAGGACTAACGGCCTTGAGGGGCAAAGTCCAATTCTTCTTCTTGTGCTGTATCTGATTCTGAATACTGGCAATCATCATGGCAATCAGCCACGAAGGCTGTCCTGTGGATATATAATGCAGTGGCCTTCCATTTACCTTCTGCACTGCAGTGTGACACCCGTACCACTAATCCAGCTAGGAGAGTCCCTTTCTGGCCCTCAGCCCTTTTGGCAGGCAAAGTCTTCCTCATCATCATCATCATCCCCAGGAGGCCAGGATGGATGAAGCTGCTGCCCTCCAACAAGAGGGATTCAAGTGGGACCATTTAATGCACTTGGGGACCATCACCCTCCCTTCCTGTGGACTTCAGCACCCAAAGCCACTAGTCCTCAGGGTGGTCAGGGTTAGTCAACCACCACCTGACACTTGGCACTGAGTCACTTGGCATTGAGTCAATGTCAGTATGGTCTACTCCCGTGATGGCAAACCTTGGCACTCCAGATGTTCTTGGACATCAATTCCCAGAAGCCCAAGCACCCTGTGAATCCACACAAATGGGTTTACTGCGATTCATCCGGCCCACGCTGCCCTCATCACTCCCGGAAGCGAAAGTAAAACACACCCATATGGTTAAAGCTCTTCTGGGTTAACCCTTTCTCTGTACGGGCATGGTTTACTTCCTCTTCCAGGAGTGACAAGGGCAGCGTGGGCTGAATGAATCGCAGTAAACCCATTTGTGGGGATTCACAGGGTGCTTGGGCTTCTGGGAATTGATGTCCAAGAACATCTGGAGTGCCAAGGTTTGCCATCACGGGAGTAGACCATACTGACATTGACTCAATGCCAAGTGACTCAGTGCCAAGTGTCAGGTGGTGGTTGACTAACCCTGACCACCCTGAGGACTAGTGGCTTTGGGTGCGTCCAAGAACATCTGGAGTGCCAAGGTTTGCTACCATGGGTCTAGTCTATTACCAGAGCAGAATAATCTGACCAGACTTGTGAAGTCCACAGGGAAGGGTGATGGTCCCCAAGAAGATTAAACCCCACTTGAATCCCTCTTGATGGAGGGCGGCAGCTTCATCTATCCTGGCCTGAGGAAGAGGAGGAGGAGGACTTTGGGTGCCCAAGAGCTCAGGTCGCCATCAGGATCGCTGCCTGATCACCATGAGGATTTCCAGTCTTGGGAATCGGATCCGACACTTGAAGCAGAGGAATATCAAAAAGTATGTGCCCCGGTCTCAATCTCTGGCTCACGCACATGCAAGCGCATCCCCTGCGCATCCCTTTTCGCGGCGCCCCCTGCCGTCCGCCAGCGCCCCTGCAGCCTCGGCGGGCTTTATAAGACGGGGCGGACGGGGCGGGCGGGCGCGGAGAGGCCGGTGGACAGCGCCCGGTGCTGAACCTCCCGCCCGCCCGATTGCCGTCCCGCGGAGCCTTGCTGCCCGAGGAGAGCGAGCGACGCCCGTGCCCATGGCAGGGAAGCCGCCGTCGCAGCCGCCCTACCTGCACCTGGCCGAGGTGACGGCTTCGCAGTTCCTGGACATCTGGAAGCACTTCGACGCCGACGGTGAGTGGCGGGGCAAGAGGGGGGGGGGCGCTGCCTCTTCCTTGCCTGGGGATCCAGCGGGCAAGGGGGCGTGGAGCCCCGGGGAAGGGACCGTTTCCTAACCCGCGGGGCTCTGGGGCGCCTGTCGCGATGTGGGTCCCGAAGCCCACCTTCCTCGGCTTTGGCCCCATGGCGCTGCCGTCGAGGGAGGACAGGATCAGGCCCTCCGACCCCAAGCAAACCCGTCCGGGGGCAGCGACGGCAGCTACAGGTGATGACTGAGCAAACGGGGCGACTTGGGGTTCCTCGCAGTGAACTTTTAGCCTGTTGAGGGGGGTGGGGTGGCTGTCGGAGGGGGAGGGGCTTTCTATAACCTTCCACTCCCCCCTCCCCAAATAGCCCCAGCAGTGAATTTGAGGATTTGAGCTGCATGTTGGAAATGCCCTTTCCTTGGATCAATGCAGGGGAGGGAAGCCCCATTGGGGTCTCAACTTCTGAAGGGCCAAGGACAATGCCCATGGGCTCCCCTGGACCAAACTGACCACATCCCCCCCCTTCCAAGGTGCCACGCCTATAGGGTCAGAGCAGGTGTGGTCTGGGCTGAAGAAGGGGAAGAGAGATGTCCAAACAGACCCCCAGTGGGTGGCAGAGTCTTGACCATCTGTAATGTTCTGGCTTTGGGGGCTGGACCCTAAAACAAAGAAAGGGGGGAGGTCCAGGATCAGCCAAAATCACCCCGCAAGAATGAGCTAGTTTTTTTTTTTACTGGTCCTTGAGCCCCACTTGTCCTTATAGGCGGACTAGCAAATCGGGCTCTAATTTTCCAGGTGCAGTTGTTCCAACCGGAGCAGAGCAGATGTTGCAGGCATACATTTGGCATCTCTTCCTCGCCTGCTGTCTGGTTTCCCCCCATGCATTTTGGGGCAGGGTTGTTTTAAATACCCTGGGGTGTTGAGTCTACGGGTGACTTGGGGGTTCACTTTTGCCCCCATGGGTCCAACATTCAGGACCCCTGGTTGGGGACCCCTGAGGGCTGGCAAAAACCCAAAAGCAGCAGAGTGAAAAAAATGTCCCCTTAATTTTCTTACTATGGCGATGGAGTTTGTCATCTTCTGGAGCATCTCCAGTACCTACACAGAGAGAGAGAGACACACTTTAGAGTCCATTAAAAGATCCGCTAAGATTGACGTCTGTGCTCTGACTTTTTCAGAAGACCCATTTCATGGACCGCTGCACTGAGAAGGCTTTTTGCTACTGGTCTACTAAAATATTCATCTATGCCACGTCTTTGAGGCTTTCCTGTGGCTGCCGAGGCACTTCTGGTTTAGGATAGCCCTGTGAGGGCTTTTGAGGTCTGTCAGATATTCCAGGAATGACCTGCTCCCCCCCATCCCACACCCACAGGAGAAAAAATAATGATGCAGAGATTTGAATCCAGACCACCTGAGTCATCCTCTAAACCTCCCTCCTCCAGTTTGGGATTGGTTATGGTTCACTTTGCTGGTTCCTTTAATTATTGCACCCTGCATTTTTATCAATGTGGGAAGGGTATCCGACTCTAGGGATCAGTGCTCATCTCTGTTTACAGCCGAAGAGCCATCCCTGCCTGCATCCGCAGACCTTTCCGTGGGCACACGCCAGGCATGCCTAGACACCAGAATGCACAGGACGCTGTTATCTTTCCCGCCAAAGCAGTACCTATTTATTTACTTGCAATTTGTTGCGTTCGAAACCGCTAGGTTGTCAGGAGCTGGGGTAGATGACAGGAGTTTGCTCCATCATGCAGCACTCGGGTCTCAAACAGCTGGCCTTCCAGTCTTAAAGTGCAGCATCGTCACTACTAAGCCACCACAGTAACTTCAAAAAATAATAATTAATAGCTTTTAATTGTTGTTGCTGTTGTTCCATTGCATCCCCTGTCTTGGTGCTTCTTGCAGTATCCTCAGCAATAGATGGATCTTGGCCACCCTTGCTTAGCCGCAGCAGTGCTGTGGGCTCAGGCAGCACAAACATGCCTGTGGGCATCCATCGTGGCCTCTCAGTAGCCATCTTAAGCCACATGGACCCACCGGCCCAGAAGGTACCGAAGCCCAGCAGTCCTTTGGGCGCAGGGACGCTCCCACTTCTTCTACCCTGACTTATGTGACAAGTCAGATTCTCCGTCTGGCACATCTTTTCCTGATCCTTTCTCTCTCTTTCTCTTTGCCCACTTGACCCCCTAAACTCATCCAAGCATTAGATCAATGGCAGGTTGCCCAATCGATTCAGACTCATGGCGACCCTTTCCAGGGATGTCTCAACAGCCTCTCAGAAGCAGTTCCCCCTTCCCTTCTTCCTCTGCCCTGGGACTATCTTGCTTTGCCAAGGCTGGTTCTTCTCCTGGGAGGTCCCAGTGGGGAATCGAACTCCCAGCCGCTGGCTCCTCTGCCAGAGCCTTAGAAACCCCCCCCCCCCGAGGCTCCCCAAGCATGAATTGAGAATAATTAATCTGAAACATTTATACGTTGTGCTTCATCAAAAATTGATCCCAGGGCTCCTAATGCATTGAGGTGTCATGGCAGATGAGACGGGCAGTCATTCTGAAATGGGTAATTCGGTACCTGGGACCACATCCTCTTCCGAATGAGCGTCTGGAACCCGGACCCAACAAACGGGACATGTTCTTGGCATATTCTCTCCTAAAGTCCCAAGTCAGAGGTTCAAAGCATAACATGTGGCCATTGTGCAAAACACCCAGGGGGAGATGCGTGTCCCACGCATGGACACCATCGTCTCAAACACACACACATACACACACCCCATACCCTTAAACACTTGGCTCTCCTTGTCAGCTAAGCAGATCCAGCCCAGTGGACAATGCTTGCCACCCCCCTGGGCTTCTGGCCAGAACAGGCACAGGGTCCTGTGTGCAGAATGCTGCCCACTGGCCTTGCAGGGCAGTGGAGGGACAGCTGGACTTCGCATAGCTCCAGGCGCAATACTTAGTAGCCTTGCTTTGGCCCTTCCTTGACCTCGTCCCACATGGACTCCACCAGCCACTTCTTGCCATCCTCACCGAGGCTTGGACCACCGGCCTGCTTTTGACCTCACCTTCTGCCCCTTCTGAGCCCTGGCGGGGGCCGTGGTTAGACTGGTGTACTGCAGCCAGAACATTGTCATTTCAGTCCTGATGGGACCCAAGGTTGACTCAGGCTTCCATCCTTCCAATGCCAGTAAAATGAGCCCCCAAGCATGGTGGCAACAAAATGCTCATCACCTTGTGAGCTGCGCAGGGAGTGCGCCAAGCACTGTGGAGAGGGAGGTATAGGACTCTCCATGCTCTTACTATGTCCTGGTTAAACAGAACAATGTTCTAATGATTGCCTATCTACGATGTCTATTTCTGCCCTTATGCTATATCAAGTGCTTCTTCTTTGAGGCCCCCTGCGCTGTGTGGATTCACAGAGGACCACAAAGAAGAAGAAGAACAGTTAGATGTAAGCCACCTGTCCTTATAGAGCCCGGGTGGCACAGGGGTTAAAATGCTGTCCTGCAGCCAAAAGGTTGTGAATTTGATCCTGATTGGGATTCAGGTTGCCTCAGCCTTTCATGGTCTGTCAAATGAGTCTCCAGCATGTTGTTCGGGGGGGGAGGGAGTGCTAATTACCTTGTGGGTTGCTCAAAGAGCACATGAAACGCTATGGGATGGTGCATAAGTGATATTTGATATTTGCTTACACCCTGCCCAGAGGGGGATACCAGCCAAATGGGCGGTATAGAAATGTAATAAATACGTGGAATTGCTCTTGCTCCTGTAATTGCTGTCCTCCTCTTGGATCCTGACGAATGACACCAGATTCAGAGGCCTGGGGTCCCACCGGCCACTCCATCCCCCCCCCCCATGGCAAGTCTGGGCCAGGACCTGCCAAATGGCCCACATCTGTCTTCCCTGGAATTTCTCTCCGTTTTCTCTGTTCACAATAAGACAAAAGGGTCCCTAGTCACTTGACACATCTGGCTGGCTGGCAGGCGCATTGGGACTTCTTAACGGCGGCCCCCATTCATCAATGCCTCCAACTGCTTCTAGAACACACTCTTCTCATCCATGCTCGGACTCCGTGGGGTGCCCTGAATTAAAGACGAGACGAGAAAAGACGGGAGAAAGAAGCTCCTCGGGCGTTTAATTAGCTCCGTGCGCTGCCACGTCCGCGAAGAAGAAGAAACAGCATCTGGAATAGCCAGGATTTCAGCCCTCACTCTCACATTAATGAGACGTGTGAGGAACAAAGGCAGAGAATTAGCGGCATTTCCAATTGGCCCCAGGAAGATTTCGTACCCAACACAGTATGCTCCGGTGCGGGCATCCCTGGAATGGCTCTGTGGAAATGGGGCCGGCCTCGATCTGGGCCAGGCAACCCGGACAGCTTCAGACAGGAACGAACCCCTCCGACATGGACTCACACCCATGGGGCTGTGGGTGTCATAGCATCTCAACGTAGTTCAATGCGGAGCTTCCCAGGGGGCCCGAGGAGAGCGAACCTGTTATTAATATCACCCTCCTGACAGCTTGCGATTAGGCACAGCTTTTCAGTTACATCACGTCTCTGGCAATTATCAGAGCAGAAAATGAGGAGCTGGTGTGTTGCCTTACAATTAATCTCAATTTACGCTGCCCCTCTGCCACTCCGTTATCCCATTATGATAATTTGTGAGGTGGCCGGGGGTGGTGGTGGGTGGTGGGTGGGCTGCCATTGTTATCGTGCTTCTCGCTGAAAGATCAACACAACTGGGTAAATTTGTGGGTCCTGCCAATAATTTCGTGTCAGAAATTAGTCGGAGTTGAAAGGATTTTTGCAGAAGAAACTCCGCTCAGAGAATGCCCAAATGAGGCTCCTTTCATGTCCCCGAGAGCTGGGACAGAGACGGGCCCTCAATCCATCATGCTCTACCTGGGTCTCGAACTGCCGACTTGCCAGCCGTCCAGCTAACAAGGCGAGCTTCTTACCCGCTGAGCCACTGCAGTTCTGGCCCTGCCAATGTCACCCCTTCAAGGACCTGACCAGAGGATGGGCCACATGGTAAAGACGGGGTCCAGAAGAGGATGGGGCCTCTCTTTCCCTGGCACCTCCCCCCCCCCCCGTTCCTCTTGTCCTCTGAGCCCACATCCCTCTGGGAAGAGAAGAGGGGTGGCCACTTGCAGAACCAAAGGGCCCACGACTTGGGGAGCCACTGGCCGGCAGACCCTAAACCGGCACGGGAGGTAGCGTGGCTTTGCCGTGGCACTCTACTCCTTAGGATACCCAGTGGGCAAAGCTGTGGCCTGCATCTCCCTCATGGCCTCAATGACTGTTCCTGGGAAAGGTTTCCTTCCTGCGCTGTCCTTTCCTACCAAGAGGACGCAGTCCCAGAACTGGCCCACCCTGGCCTTGGAAGGAGGGCCACACACCCTGGCCCTCCATTCTGCAACTCTCTCTCTCTCTCTCTCTCTGTAGTCAATGGTGAAGAAGATCACCTTGTTAGCAGGAAGGCCAGCAAGTCGGCAGTTGAAGACCCGGGTACTGCATTATAGAATGAGCTCCCATCTCTGTCCCAGCTCCTGCCAAACTAGCAGATCAGAAGCCAGAAATTGCAAGTAGATCAATAGGGACCACTTTGGTGGGGAAAATATCTTGGGGGGGACATGAAAGGAGCCTTGTTCGGGTGTCCCATGAGCAGAATTCCTCCAGCAAAAATCATCTCAACCCAGAATAATTTCTGACCAAGAACAAGAACAAGAACAAGAACAAGAACACCAACACCAAACACCAAACACCAACACCAACACCAACACCAACACCAACACCAACACCAACACCAACACCATACCCCTGCCCCAGGCTTTGACAACAGTGGGGTTAGCTTTGGGACGATGGCTTCATATATAAAATCCAGGCTTGCCAACATCCTGGTCTATTTCTTCAACTTCTTTTTCTCCTCCCAATGCAAAGGCAGGCAGGCAGGCAGGCAGGCAGGCAGGCAGGCAGGCAGGCAGGCAGGCACGCACACACACACACACACACACACACACACACACACACACACACTTCTTTTTCTTCTCCCAATGCAAATTCAGACAGACAGACAGACAGACAGACACCTCTTTCTGGTGCCCACAAATTGTCCACCTCCTTCCCCAACTGTGCCTCCCGCAGGGACATGCCGGGAGTTCAGAAGGCTGTTCCTTTGGGGCCAAACAGGGAACAAACAATTAAGTGACACAAGCCAGGGCTTGCAAGAAGAAAAACACGGGGATTTGCCACCTGCCCGAACAGGTGGATCAAAACACACACACACACCCCGTAAAGGAAGGCGCTTCTTAGACCTGAGCCCAGCGTGAACTTAGGAGATGCTGAAGGACTAAACCTGCATTTGACCTGCAAGGGAGGGGGGATAGCTGCTCTGGTCCAGCTTTTGGCTTAAATAGGTCCAGTTTAGACCTTTCATCAACAGCCCCAATGAGGCCATGCAGTCTCAAGGCAATGCATTCCTTTACTGGATCCATCCATCTCATATTCAGTCTTCCTCTTTTCCTGATGCACCCGCTGGTTTGGGGAAAACCCAGCGAGTGGTTTAGGAGGCCATAACTCAGACAACCCTGGCTTGAAACTTCATCAGACTTGGAGAAGGTCGAGAGGAGAGAAAGCAAAAGAATATCTCCAGTTTTGGTCTGTCTAGGTCAGGGTTTTTCAACCTTGGGCTCCCCAGATGTTCTTGGACTTCAATGACCATAGGCTCAAGTCAGCACACCTGTTGATCAGGGCTTCTGGGAACTGATGTTCAAGAACATCTGCAGAGCCAAGGTTGAGAAACCTTAGTCTAGGCCAGTGATGGCGAACCTTGGCACTCCAGCTGTCCTTGGACTTCAAATCCCAGAAGCCCAAGTCCTGTGAATCCACACGAATGGGGTTACTGTGTACAGCTGGAGTGCCAAGGTTCGCCATCACAGATCTAGACAGCTCAGGGGCTAATTTATGCTCCTAGATCATTGCATTTTCCCCAAAACAGCAAGTGGTGACCTAAGGCTTTTTCCCAGAACTGTGTATCATCCTGAATGTCACAGTACAGCGGGCTAAAGCATATCACATCAGCCATGAGTCAGCAATGAATTCTGTAAGAGCAAATAAAAACTTTTATTGGGGGAAGTTGCTCATGTGTTTTCTTCGCATCAGAAGCATTACGACTTTCAAATAGCTATTGAATTTTGAAATTTGATTTCACTGCTAATCAATATTTCCTGAATCCTAGGACCTAATTAATGTTGTTGCTGCCTGTGTAACAGTCCAGGAGAAGGCAAAACATATAAATAAAATAAATACAATTAAATGCTGTGTAATTTTGATTTATTACAGTCTGTAATTGTTTCCATTTTGAATTGGCTATCCACAAAGTGTTTCTCCTTAATTTTGGGTGCATAAAAAGGCATCGTCAGAGCTTATCAAATTAGTTTTTAATAAAA
The DNA here is from genome assembly GCA_030440675.1 of Furcifer pardalis. Lineage (NCBI taxonomy): Eukaryota > Metazoa > Chordata > Lepidosauria > Squamata > Chamaeleonidae > Furcifer > Furcifer pardalis. The sequence goes on along the minus strand of CP126892.1, from coordinate 129,140,614 downwards.
TGCCCCGCATTCTATTATCCCTTCCACAGTACTTGCACGAAGAGGAAATTGAATTTTGACCCCTCGCTCAGAAAGCCGGTTGTTGCAAATGGGATGTGCTGGCCTCAAAAGAACCCCCCCCCCCCAAGCCTTCCTCCCTGCCCTGGAACTGGAACTGACCTTCCAAACAGACCCAATGAAACAGAGAGGAAAAGAGTCACCTCCATCCCCCAAGTCTCCGAAGGGTCCATCTGAAATACCGCTGGATGAATGGAGCACAACTTTTAAACTATTTTATATGCTGTTTTATTCTTTTTAAACCAGATACCTGTCCCAAATGTAGCATAAATTTAAAAACTGATTTTATTCTATTCTGTTTTAATTCAATGAATGTGTTTACCGGGGGTGCATTTTGATGGTATTTCATGCACTTAAACCAGTGGTGGGTTGTCACATTTTTCCGCTACCCCACCGTGACCTCATTACATCATGGGCATAGCTGACATCATGACATCATGACATCGTGGGCGGAGCAAAAAAAATGTCTGCACATGCGTCAAACCTCCGTTTGACGCATGCACAGTTCTTTTTTTTAGCAAACCGGTCCGAACCGGTAACATCCCATCACTGACTTAAACCCTTTTTACTGTACTGGTCATCGACCGCAATAAAGTTTGATTGATTGATTGATAACTCACTCCCAGAATTTTTCAGGAAGTTTGACAAGAATGGCCTCCCATTTGTAACCCACCTGCCTGGTTTCCTTTCCCTCCCTTGCTTCCCCCCCCCCCCCGGGTGAATTTGTACAAAATGCTCCTGGAAGCCAAAGGCTTCAGCAACGCCAAAGGGCAGCTGTTTTAATTGCCCAGACCTAAATTAGCCAATTAGGAAAAGGCAGCAGCCGGCTGGGTCAGTGGCTTGTTAGGCTCAGAGCAGCTGCGAAGAAGCTGACGATAATTGAGAAGTAACTTTAATAAGCAAGCGTTGAACAAGGACTCTGTTGGGCAGACCGGGCATATTGTCGACAAGTCGAGATCATATGCTGCAATTAAATTTCCATTGTTGCGGTGGGGGGAAGTGGTTTGTGTGGCGACTGGAGCAGAGAGCTGCTTGGGAAGCCCTCGCGTTGGCGCGATTTTGGAGGGAGGGTACGGAATATCTAGATTTCCACGAGACTGACTGTATGAAGAGACCCACACACACACAGCCGTGATTTTAATTCTTTCATGGTTAACCAGTTATTGTTAAAATGCTTTTAGCAGCAGGACTTGAACATGTGCCCTCCATAGGCCATTTTGTCAGTTCCGGCCAACTTCCACGGGATCGATTCGTTCTGCCTAACTGAGCAATGATAAAGCTAGGTCTGCTCAGATCGAAGGCTGGACTTTAAGAGACCAAAATGGTGACATCCTTTTCTCAGTGTGAGAGGAAGCCCCCTCCCTCTCCCCCTCCCCAATAATCTCTTCCACCATCACACTTTTTAGCTATACAGTCAAACTTCACATAAAGAGCGCCTCGCTTAGAGACTAACTCGTTTAAAGAGCAGGATTTTCTCTGAATGGTCACCTCGCTTAACAACTAAAACCAACCAAAAACTCGCTTAACAACTAAAACCAACCAAAAACTCGCTTAAACAATTAAATCAGGGTTCACAATCCCCGCACCAGAAGTCACAATTGTTCACTTACAATAGTGTTTCATTTAAAGAGCAAACTCAGTTAAAAAGCAATTCCGTGGAATGCATTATGCTCTTTAAGCGAGGTACCACTGTATTTTAATTGGCGGGGGTGGGGTGGGTATTTTTAACCATTTTTAAAATGGTTTTGAAAGTCTTTAAGGTTCATTTTATGTATGATTGAAGTTGTGAACCGCCCAGAGTCGCTTGCTGAGTGGGCAGGCAATATAAATTTAACCAACCAAATAAATAAATACATAAACCCATCCAGGTTGGGGCTGGGAATGGTTGGGGTGGGAAAAACTGGTGCAGTGGAAGATTCCATTCAAGGTGGAAGAATCCCCAAGGTAGAGTTTTGGGGCCTCCCCTTCCTGAATTCTGCACAGAAGTCCAGTTACACCTGATGCAGCCAGAGTGGGCAAACTGGGGGATTCCCATGGCTACAGGTGCACCATGAGGTGGTGGTGGTGGTGGTGGTGGTGGTGGTGGTGGTGGTGGTGGTGGTGATTTGTTTCTTGCAGTCTGATCTTTCTTGTAACCTTCTTAGAGCTCCTGCACATTTCCCATGCTCAGCTCCTCACGGGGATCCCTCTCCGCATGGATTGTTCCAAGCCAGCTCGCCCCCTTCCTACATCTTTGCTTCTCCTTGGAGAATTGGACCTGACCCTCAGCATGGGGAGGAGATAACTCACCCACCCCACCAATGGCCTCCGGCTGATAGCTATAGCAAGAGCAACTACACTTCTATACTGCCCAGTGCACTCTTTGGTGCTCCACAATGCAATTAGCCTATTTGCCCCTTCAATGGATGGAAGTTTGAGCCAGCTTTGAGCTCACAGAATAAGCAGTTTGGGCTTCAGTGCTCTAGTGTATCCCCTGTGCCATTAGGACTAAGCAGTAGCATCCGCCCTGTGTGCTACCAGCACGTGGGCACATCTCCATTGGGTCATGGCTGCTGCTAAGTTCTAGGCTGCTTTCCAACTGGGGATGCTGGGTGGGAATTTTGAGGGGGGGGGAGCGAAAAAAATTACACACCTGAGGGTTCCCAAAGTCAACCCCAAGAGGGTCTCCATCAGCTCAGGCAGAGAGTCTTTTAGCCAAGGGGGACGTGAATATGGAGAGGGGAAGTGGTGGCTAGAGGTCATGTTCTCCAGAAGGTTGGGAAGGAGAACACGACATCTTGGCAGCTCACCATGCACTGGAGTGAAGGTGACAACCACATGGACACTTCAAAGCCACAAGCAACCCAAACCTTTCATGAAAGAGTGCTTCAAGCCCTAGGGAAGGGAAGTCTGCCCACGAGGTAGACCACCTTGGCTGGTGCCTCAAGCCCAGAGAAACCCTCATTCCCCAGCCCTTACACTGGCGTTGATTCTGCCTCTTCTCTTTCAGGAAATGGCTACATCGAAGGCAAAGAGCTGGAGAACTTCTTCCGAGAGCTGGAAAGTGCTAGGAAAGGGTCCGGGGTGGTAAGTGATAAGCCGCCCTTTCCTCCCATGTGTCCAGCTTCCCGACATCCTCCTCTTGAGCATCGGGTCAGAATCCTGTGCCTGCTTCGGCAGGAGTAGGTCCCCTGAAGGCAAGGAGGTGACTTCTGAGGGAACAGGCATGGGATTGGCCTGCATCCCAAGGGCTGTTTTTGTCACAAACTCATTAGGTGGCCTTAGGTTAGATCAGGGCCAGATCCAGCCCATGGGCCATAGTTTGGAGACCCCTGGTTTAAGCAGAGAAAATGGCAGCCTAAAAATCTTTCTCATCCTGTTGCAAAACAGATAGCAAGGTATGTTTCACTTCTGCTTCCGGTGGGTGGGAGGAACCACGTGACTGGCCCGCTAAACCACGTGACCGGCCCACAGCCAGAAAAGTTTGGGCACCCCAGGATTAGATTTTGGTCCTTGCATGGCTGTGCTTTGACTTCAGCCAACTCGTGTCCCTCTCTCTCCCCTGTGCCTTCTCTTGTTGCAGGAATCCAAAAATACCAACTTTTCAGGAAAGATGCAGGAATTCATGCGGAAATATGACAAAAATGCAGATGGGAGGATTGAAATGTCTGAGGTGAGTGATGTCCAAGCACATGCCCTGTAGCTTATGTGCCAGGAAACAACAAGGCATCTTCTGGCCCTTCAAAGGCTACCACGTTTGACTTGGCATTCTATGCTTTGGCTGGCTGCCGTCTTGCCTCTGGAGAGGGAGAGGAAAACTATGAGCCTGGGTGAGAGCTGGAAGGAGGCTTGAGCCAGCCGGAACTGGCCAACCCTGTCCCAATCAATGTTGCCATTCTGGCCTCTCCAGTGCCCTGCTAGGTCTTCTTGGTTCAGGCCATGGACTGGAACAAGAGTTTATGAAGGAAGGAGAGAGGAGTTCACGTTGGCTGAGATTCATCCCTCAGGCAAAATAGCCTGAGAGGGACCCTCTCCCTTCAAAGGAAATAGACAAAGGATGGCTACCTCCATGCCATCGAAACAAGACAGGTGAAATCTAGACACCTCACTTGTGGCTACAAGCTCCTTGGGGAGCCCCTATGACCCATTGTAGGAGTTGCCATAGGCAAGTGGCCCTTGAGGGCTCTGCTCCACCCCATCCTTCAACGTCAACCGCCTCCCTCTCTGTCTTTTTCCCTATCCAAGTGGACCAACATTAGAGGAAGAGGAACTTAAGTGGTCAGGTTTTTCAGAAAGGTTGTTGGTGATGAGGGTTGCTCTGATGGGTTGTCTCTTCCTCCATCCTTACAGCTAGCTCAGATCCTGCCCACAGAAGAGAACTTCCTCTTGTGTTTCCGGCAGCACGTTGGCTCCAGCGCGGAATTCATGGAGGTGAGAAGAACTCGGTTCGGGGTCGGTTGTCCAAGCCAGGAAAGACCTGGAAAGATCTCACAGAGATAGGAGGGCTTTGGAGCAAACGTTGGTGGTGGTGGTGGTGGTATCCTCTTCTGACCCCTAACCTGCCCCTGGAATTTTGAAAATGGTGGGCCCAGGATGTTGGCAAGCCTGGTTCCACCATCTCCTTCCCAGGCACTCTGAGGCAATTACCTTCTCCACAGTCATAATCTTGGGTGTCCATCTACCCCAGAATGTCCACCATGGCTTGGATCTCCAAGGCTTCAGCCAGGAGGAACTTCTTCTGGAACTGGCTAGAACTTCTGGTTTTCCAGACCTGCCTGGAGGTGCTCGCGGGAATTGAACTGGGACCTTTCTGCAGGCAAAGCAGGGGAGGGACTTTTTCAGGGGAGAGACTTCAAACAAGGGTCCAGCCAGCATCCCTCCTAGTTTCCACTGGCCTTCCAGTTCCCCTTCCTTCAGACCAGCCCCTATTCCTTGTCACACACCAAAACGAAGCAGAGGCAATGAGATGTAAATAAATGTTATGTCAGAAATTACTCTAGGTTGAAAGGATTTTCCCCCCTGGAGAAACTCTGCTCAGGGGATGCCCGAAGGAGGCTCCTTTCCCGTCCCCAAGATCCGTCGTGCAGCAATAAATAAAGAGGTAAAGAGCAGCTGCCTCCATCTTGAAATGCGCCTCCTCCGACAGCTGTGGAACAGGCACCTCTCCAAGCCAACAAAAGGCAGGCCAGGAAACCAATCCTGAAACTGGAATCCCTCTGCTCTTCTTGGCTAGCAGGCACATTAAACTGCGAGATGGGAACATTCAATTAAATATTAAAATTGATCCCACAAAGGCAATACCGCTTGTAATAAATTGTGCTTTAAAATATTCATCGCTGGCATAATGAGAGTGAAGCCTTGATGCGTTAGTTTCCATTAACCTGGGGCCCGCCTCCAAACAGAAACAATATTGAGAAATCTCTCTCACTAATGGGTTGGTGATTTAGAAATGTGGCGCTCCAGGACATGCGATCGCTCTGGGGAAGCGCTTTGTCATGGGCTGACAGGCGACCTGAGGGTCCCTTTTTTGCTTTTGGTTACCAGCTCATTGTTGCTTGTTAAACATTGATGGTTTTGCTATTGTCTTCCTTGTTTTCTTATTGTTAGCTGCCTGAAGGTTTTTTGCAAGAGAGCAGCCTATTATTAAACCCTTCTGTAATCAATGTAATCAATGTAATTAACAATTATTATAACAAATCTATGCCTTCTCCTTCACAGGCCTGGAGAAAATATGATACAGATCGCAGTGGCTACATCGAAGCCAATGAGCTGAAGGTGGGTTGGGTGATTTCAGGAAACAGGAGATGAAAAAATATATATACAATATCTCAGTCTCCCTCCCTCTCTCCCATTTCATCCATCCATCCATCCATCCATCCATCCATCCATCCAAGCCATCCATCCATCCATCCAAGCCATCCATCCATCCATCCATCCATCTATCCATCCATCAGTTCAGTTGACTAATCCATCCATCCATCCATCCATCCATCCATCCATCCATCCATCCATCCATCCATCCATCCATCCATCCATCCATCCATCCATCCATCCATCCATCCATCCATCCATCGGTTCAGTTGACTCATCCATCCATCCATCCATCCATCCATCCATCCATCCATCCATCCATCCATCCATCCATCCATCCATCGGTTCAGTTGACTAATCCATCCATTCAACCAACCAACCAAGCCACTCATCCATCTAGTTTTGTAACGTTGTTTCCATCCATCCACCCAAGCCACCCACCCACCCATCCATCCACTCAACAAATCCATCCACCCACCCATGTCTGTCTGCCTATCTGTCTCTGAAAGGAGGTAATAATTTTCGGCATCTCTTTTGACAGCCAAGGTGTTGTCCATTCCAAGAACCACATGCAAAGCATGTTGAAAGGACACCCCCTGGTTTCTCCAATTAACTTCACTGGCAGCCCTATAGGGACCCCATTATGACCAGCCACCCTTGGGGCCCCTTCTTCTGGGGAGGGGGGACACTGACAGCTGAAAGGGGCTTGGATTCCAAGAGGCCACATCTCTCTCCAGGGATTTGAGGAACCCTTTTGTGGGGAGGAGAGATGGATGGGGAGGCACCCCCGCCCCCTCCCCATGGAAAGAAGATGGGCTGCTGCTAAGGCAGCAATGGAGTGGAATGGACTTGGGGGGACACACACACACACCCTTGCAATGCTTTGCTTGGTTTCTAGGTTGACCTGGATCAGACCCGATCCTCCTTTCTCACAAAGCACCAACACAAACACACACACTTTGTTTTTTTGATAGGGATTTCTGTCCGACTTGCTGGAGAAAGCCAAGAGACCCTATGATGAGCCTAAGCTGCAAGAGTACACACAGACCATTGTAAGTGCAAAAAGCAGGGGAGCCTACCTTCCCTTGGTGTGTGTGTGTGTGTGTGTGTGTGTGTGTGTGTGTGTGTGTGTGTGTGTGTGTGTGTGCGCGTGTGCACGCACACAACTCAGAGACCCAGGGGAGGGAGGGGAGGAGGGAGGAAGGTTGGCTCTCTCTCTCCCCTGTGCCGGCCGGAGTCCCTTCTGACCTGTCTGTCGCGTTCTGGCTCCCCAGCTCCGGATGTTTGACCTGAACGGGGATGGGAAGCTCTGCCTTTCAGAGATGTCACGGTAAGCCCCACACACCCCGTCCCACACTGGCTTCCCTCTAAGGCAGGGGTGCCCAACTATGGCCCGTGGGCCACATCCGGGCCTGCCCAGTGCCAATTCATCCACCCCGTGCCACCCTCGTCGCTCCAGGAAGTAAAACGAGGACCATGCCCTTGGTCCAAACGCTCTTCTTTGGATGCACGGAGACGCTGGGCCTCTGGGCAGGTTATGAAACAGGGATGGCGTGCCTTGGTGTGAGATGAGGAGTGAGCGAGGATGCCCTCGGCGTTGACCATAAGAGCAAGACAGATGTGCAACAAGACAAACGGGTGGCCGGAGGGCAAATGGGCCACAGAGAAATGCTGCCAGCCCAAGACCAGCAGCTCTTATTCTTGGCACTCCAACTGTTCTTGGACTTCAATTCCCCAAAAAGCCCAATTCAGCACTCCTGCTGATCAGGACCTCTGGGAACTGAAGTTCAAGAACATCTGGAGTCCCAAGGTTCGCCATCGCTGTTGTTAAATGCCTGTCATCTTAAAACCAGAGGCAAAGGGTCCATTCAAATGGCCAACAGCTTTGCATCAAAGGGGTGGGGGAGCCAGTCATCAGCAGAAGTGCTGGTCTTGGGTTCTGCAGTGGTGGTTCTTGGCCATCATTATCATCATTCCCATGGAGGTCACTTCCAGGTCCCCTTTCCCCAAGTGATGGTGTCCCTTTTGCCTTGCAGCCTGCTGCCCGTGCAGGAGAACTTCCTCCTGAAGTTTCAGGTAAAAGAGGCTTCCGTGGTGGAGAGGGGGCTGGGGGAGGGGTGGGGTCTCAAGCTTATCTGAACCCCCACTTGCCCTTCTTTCTTCTCACCTCACCTCCCCTTTCTGTTTCTACAGGGAATGAAACTCGATTCAGAGGAATTCAATGCCATCTTTGCCTTTTATGACAAGGTAAGCGCTAGAGTGGCTTTAGTCGTGAAGACTGGAAGGTCAGCAGGTATGGTTACTAAACCCCCTCTGGAGAACCACCCGGGATTTGCTACCGGTTCACCCGAACCGGTCCAAACTGTTACAACCCACCACTGGTTGAAATCAAGGTCTTTCTTTGGGTGTGTGTGTGTGTGAAGGTGTGGGTTTTCTTTCCCTAGGTAAGATTTTGCAAACCCCCGAGAGTATTTATTTGCTCAGCAGACCGAATAAACAAATAAACCCTTCAGATCTGGGCACGGTGGTGTCAAAGTCCTCATTCTCACCCTTCACGTGCTATTTCTTCTCCCCACCACCACCCATAAAAGTCACTTGACCTCTTCCCCCCCCCCCCCAACACTATCTCAACTGAAACCTTTCATCGGCCAAGTCCTTCTTCCAATACAATTCTGTGGCTCTTAGGAATAGTGACACCGTTTCTTCCCAGGAGGAATTTCTACCTCTTTTTGACTGCTTCTTTCTCATGCCAGGCTAACCATTGGGTCCCAAAACAGAGCTACCACCCATTTGCATTGTGTACAAATGGAGGGGTGTGTGTGTGTTGTATAACCATGCCACAGGCTCCCATCGCCGGCTGCCTGCCGCATGCCCACAGACTGCGAGACTGGCTGTACCCACCAGGTGTAGGACTGCTCACACAATGGGCAAAGGGCGGCACTGCCAGAGTGGAGAAAGCTTACGGGATTCCTCATGCATTGTGTGTTTTGCATGTGTGTGCTGATAAACCAAAGAAGCCACAGAAATGACTTAGATAAGATGGGTGTGTGTGTGTTTGTGAATCTCCAGGCCGCTGGGACTCAGGATGAGGCCAATGTGGGAGAAGTTAGGCATTGATCTCAAGGGGGAGAACTGGGAGGCTGGCAGCGAAGGGTTTCCGACTTCCTCCGTATCAAGGTCCGTTTCTCCTCCTCTCCAGGATGGGAACGGTTTCATTGACGAGCATGAACTGGACGCCCTCCTGAAAGATCTGTACGAGAAGAACAAGAAGGTGAGTTCACACAGAGACAGTTTGCCAAACCAATGGCCAGAGCCAAGGCAGGCAGGGGCTTTCCATGCGCCACCGGCCACAGGCGGCTCCTCTCGGAAGCCTGGCCAGTGCTTTTCAAGTGGACGGAAACTGTACTCTGGTTCTTTATTTATCCTTTTGGGTTTGAAATGGAGGAGACCTTTTGACTCCTGTGCAAGTGAGATGACCGTCCTACCTCCCCCCCCCTGACCAACTCCCTTCTTCTTTGCCAGGAAATGACTATCCACCAGTTGACCAACTACCGAAAGAGCATCATGAGCCTGTCAGATGGGGGAAAGCTTTACCGCAAGGAACTGGAGATTGTGCTCTGCAGTGAACCCCCCCAGTGAAGAGGAATCCCCCCCCTTTTCACCGCTCTCTCCCAGCTTGCCTTGATCACGAATCCACCCACCCACTCACCAGGAGAGCCATTGGCCCGAGAACCCCTTCAGGTTTTGCTCATCTGCTGTTGACTTTAGTCATTGAATTTCTGCCAGATATTTTTTTTTTGGGGGGGGGGATAGTTGGGGGGGGCAGGTAGATTTGGGAAAGGAGCTTGATCAAGGCTATCCATTTCCCCCTCCTGCTTGTTTTCTCTCTTTAGTTACCGTAGTTTGTGTTCCCTGCAGATTCCTGGATCTGGAGTCTTCTTTTTGTGTGTTTAGTTCTTATCTTTATGCCAACTTTTCCTGTCCCAAATCTTCTGGTTTTACCAAAGAAGAGTTTGCAAATAAAACTGATAATCTGCTACAGGGACTTTGTGGTGGACTCTTTTCTTTCCTCTTCCGCTCATTTTATGGTCATCACTAGTATACTGCGGTGGCTTAGTGGTTAAGAAGCTGAACTTGACAACCGGAAGGTTGGCAGGTTAGCAGTTCAAGACCCGAGTACTGTACAACGGTGTGAGCTCCTGTCTCTGTCCCAGCTCTTGCCAACCTAGCAGTTCGAAAGCAAGAAGTTGCAAGTACAGCCACCCCAACTAAGCTCCCAGTCTCTTAAGGGATTGTGAGAGGCCCTATTTTGTCTTCTGGCCCCGCTGGGATTAAAGGCAAAAGAAGCTTCAGACCCTCGGATGTTTTTTATTTTATATATTTTTTGAGGAATGAAAAAGAATTAGTTTGTAAATGTCTGAGCAAGGATGGGAGTCACGCAGGCAGGGCTAGGAATCCAAGCAACTGGGCATCGACTCTCTTTGCCTGCACACAGAAATCTTTTGGAAGTGAGGAGGGCTGGCACGGGGGTGGTGGTGGTGGTCCATTATTTTCTAAAGCAACGGTGCCCAAAATTTTGGGGCTGTGGGCCAGCCACATGGTTCAGTGGGCTGGTTGCATGGTTTAGTGGGCCGGTCATGTGGTTTCTCCTACCAGAAGCGGTAAGTAAAATGTGCCTTGCAGTCTGTTTTGCAACAGGATGAGACAGATTTTAAGCTGCCATTTCCTCTGCTTAAACCAGGGGTGCCCAAACTATGGCCTGCAAGCCGGATCTGGTCCCCAACGCCAATCTGACCCCCATCGCCAATCTGGCCCCCAATGCTCCTGCCTCCCTCATTATTCCTGGAAGCAGAAGTAAAAAGCGCCCATACAGGTACGTTTTACTTCTGCTCCCGGGAATGACGAGGGCAGCAAGGGGCAGATGAATTGGCATTGGGGTCCGGATCCAACCAGCAGGCCATAGTTTGGGCACCCCTGTTCATCTAAAGAGATCCTGCCATCACCTGAACATGGTTGGCTGCACCCAACACTCTGAGGTCTAGCTTGTGATCACGTGCAACCAGGGGAAACTAGAAGGCGTAAGAGGAGAAAATGGATGTCATAATGAATGTCATGTTTGAAAAGTCCAGCCCAACCTTTCATCTCCATGGGGCGGAATCTAAGTTCATGGCATTGAGCGATCTTCCGTCTAATTGCCAAGGTCGCTGCCAGCCAAAATTGTGCAGCGGAACAGCAGAAGACTCCTGGTGTCCCGGAGGAGATGAAACCAGTTCAGACAGGAAACATCTGCTGTGTTGGGTCTTAATTACACGGAGCAGTTGAGGGACGCACATCATCAGCATCTCCCAGGTTCCCCCTCTCCTGGCTTCCAAACCCAAGCCTTCTGTACTGGCACAATCCCGTCTCACCAACTCTAAGGAGCCTCCAAACAAGGGGCGCCCAAACTTTTAGGGCCATGGGTCGGTCACGTGGGTCCTTCAGTGGTGGTCAGCAAAAAAAATTCACACCATGGGCAGAGGCTATGTCATGGGTGGAGCCTACGTCATGGGCGACCTCGTCATGCCTGCCCTATGGCCATGTATACACCTGCAAACACAAGCAGCACTGGCTCTTTGGCTCTAAATGGAGATTTATTTATTAGTTCAAATTTATATTGTTGTAGAATTGTCATATCAGAGATGAGACAGGACAGCAATTCCTGGTCATACAGATTCAAAGGTCTTTTATTTGCGCAATAGTTAACAGAGAGTATAGCTACTCAAAATCTGAGAACCCCGAGGATTCAAAAACAAAAGTTTATATACCCAGTAAGGTAAACGTAAAGGTTTCCCTTGCTCGAAAGCCAGTCGTATCCGACTCTAGGGGTCAGTGCTCATCTCTGTTTCTAAGCCGAAGAGCCAGCGCTGCCTGCTTCTGCAGACGTTTCCATGGTCATGTGGCAGGCATGACTAGACACCAGAGCGCATGGAACGCTGTTACCTTCCCACCGAAGTGGTCCCTATTTATCTACTTTCAATTTCTTGCTTTCGAATTGCTAGGTTGGCAGGAGATATACCCAGTAGTAAACAGGAAATGCATGGCACCTCGACCATGCGGTGGTTTTACAATCTTAACACCTTGGTATTGGTTCCAGGGACAAAGGAATTCAAACTACACACTAATATTGGCTAGTGGCCAAAACTTCACACTTATCTATCCCCTACCATTGGGTACACTTATAAGCCTTCTATTCTAATGAGGAAAGGGTTTATTGCCAGTGTTGGGATGTAACAGGTTCTGACCAGTTCTCCAGAACCGGTAGTAACTTTCCCCAGTGTCTCGGAGAACCGGTAGCAGCTTTTGGGGGGAACCACCTTGGCTTCGGGGGTTATCTTTTCACTGGTTCCCCCACTGCGCAAGCGCACCAAGCACTTGGTGTGCATGCATGCCTATTATCCTAGAGAACTGGTACGATGACCATATCCATCTTGCAACATGGTGCTGCCCAGGCACTTATACTAACAGGTAAGTGAAGGTTTTGTGTTTGGTGTGTGTGTGGGTTGATTTATGTATGGGGTGGGTGGGTGGGTGTATTTTAATGTAATTTTTATTTTATTTATTTAATTAATTTACGGGTTTGTGTGTTGTGGGTGGGTGGGTTGAGGGGTGTGTTTGTGTGTGTATGCTTATTTTTATTTTATATATATTTTTATATTTTCTTTGGCCCTGCCCACATCATGACATCATGACATTAGCTCCGGCCGCACTGTGATGACATCACGGTGGGGTAGTAAATTTTTTGACATCCCACCACTGTTTATTGCCTCTGCCTGAACAACAGGCAGGCAAGTTTTAACTGAATCATGTCATGCCACTTTGTAGGTTACTGAGAGGGCAAAGTTTTATATTTTGGTTTTATATTTCTCTATTTTCCATCACAATATTGCCGCCCACTCGCCAGCGGGCGAGTGTACTGTACCCTAGAGTCGGATGTGACCGGCTTTTGAACAAGGGGGACCTTGAACCACTTGCAGGGACAAATCCAGATGGGGCGTGGCCACCCAATTTCACTACCCCTCCTCCCGGGGGTGCGAACCTGTGGCTGCCCACCACGGGGGGGTGGGCTCCCATTGGAAGCGGAAGTAAAATGCACCTAGCAATCTGTTTTGCAACAGGATGAGATAGATTTTAAGCTGCCACTTTCTCTGCACGGATCGTGTCCCGGGACCGCCAAGGGGGCCCGAGACTAGACACCCGAGAAGGAAGGTGGATCGCGTCCCCCTGCCTCCATCCCTGCTGTGCCAGACCCACGGGGCGGGGTGAGAGCGGGTGAGGATCGGCTTTGGGGGCCGGAGGAAGCAGGCGAGAGGGGCGGCCTCTGAGCACGTGCAGAGCGCCCCGCCTGGCCCCGCCCCTGGCCCGCCTCGTGCTTGCCCTGGCCCCGCCCCTCGCCCCGCCTTCCTTCCGGGCTCCCAACAGCAGGCAGGCAGGCAGGCAGGCGGCTCTCCTTCCTTCCCTCTGTCCGCCCGTCTTCGGCTGCTCTTCTTCCTCCTCCGCCATGGCTCTGCTGCACCCGACGGGTAGCCGCCTGCTCCTGCTCTCGCCCTGCCTGGCCCCGCTCCTCTCGGCCCGCGCCAGGTAAGAGTCACCCGTTCACGGGCGGAGACGCCAAGGGCACCCCCCCCCGCAACCTCCCGCCGCCGCGGGCGGGCATATGTCTCGTGTGAACGCAGACACGTGTCTGGCCGCGTACCGGGATGGGGGAGAGGGGGGGTGGCGCCCCTCCTGCCCGGGACCGGGGAAGGCTCCGAGGGGGGGGGGGCGGGGGAAAAAAGCAACCGCTTTTGCCTTTTTTTGTCCTTTGCCGGGACTCGTAAGGACTAGCGCGAGCCGCTTGGCACAGTGCGGCTGCCAAGCGACCCCGTGATTGGCTGTCCCGAAGGGCGGGAACGCGGGCGGCTTTCCCGATTGGCTGCTCGGTGTCGGCTGTGCCAACTTGGGTGCCCTTGGAGAGAGGCTTTGGAGGGCGGCAGGCGGAGGGGTGGCTGGAGCGCATGCGCCACCCGCGTCGTGCCAAAGGGCTGCTGCGGGCTCTGTCGGGGCCTGCCGGCACTTCCGGTCCCCATTGGGCTCCTTGCCACCCTGCCCCCCCCCAAATGATCCCAGGAGTCCTACGTGGGCCGTGGGAGAAAGATATGCAAAATACGATTAAAAATGTGCAATGTGCGAAAAAAAGAGGGCGAGGGGGTTCCCCCCGCCCCCCCCCCGAGAAAAGATACTGGGGGTGGGCAAAAGCTTGGCACCTGCTCAACAGGTGTAGCTTCCCCCCCCCCCCCCAAATTGATAGACAGATTGGCTGTTGGTCCCAAGACATTGGTGGGACTCCATCCTAAAGCAGGTTACAGTTGCAAAGTTTTGGAAGGATTAAAGGCCATTTCCACCTGCAGCCCACCTGGGTGTCTCCCCCCCCCCCAAAAAAAAAAAAAAAAGGCCACATGAAAGGCCCTTGGGCGAGAGGAGGAAGGCCCAGCCCTGGTGGCCTCTGGGGCAGGCGAGGGGCAGGTGTCAGACGCCCCCATGGACCACTTAAACCAGGAGCTTTCATCCTTTTTAAAGCCAGGGGCCGAGTCACACTCCCTCAGACGGTTTTGAGGGCTAGACGGTCATTTTGCCCTTCCTCTACCATGTGGCATTTCCTGGTGTGGCGGCTGCATCCGGCCTGTTGGCCACAGGTTGAGAATCCCTGACAAACTCTGGCCCTGTATCTTGGGGGCCGGTGTGTGTGTGTGTGTCCGTCCTGAGCCCCAGCCTGTCTCTGGCCTTGCTCTTTCAGTTCCTGGTGGTCTCACGTGGAGATGGGACCCCCGGACCCCATTCTGGGCGTGACGGAAGCCTTCAAGCGGGACACCAGCGCCAAGAAAATGAACCTGGGAGTCGGGGCTTACCGGGACGACAATGGGAAACCCTATGTCCTGAACTGCGTCCGCAAAGTAAGCCGAGGCACCTGACCCTCCTTTCCTTCAGTCTGGGCCGGGGAAGGTGGCCAGACAGGAAGGGCCGACGTGTGCCTGCCTCACTTCCATACAAGGCATCTCATGCCCTTCTTCAGAGCAGGATGATACCCTTGCAGGCCTCTCTGACTTCTTCCTGCCCCTGAACCCTTTTCCAAAATGTGGGGTTCCAACCAAGGACCCCGAGACCAGGCAAGGCAGGGCTGGCCTTTCCGTGTGAGAGGGAGAACTCATGGTTTGTTCTCTGTCCAGGCAGAAGCCCAGATGGCAGCGAAGAAGATGGACAAAGAATATTTGCCTATCGCAGGTTTGGCCGAGTTCAACAAGGCGTCGGCTCAGCTGGCTTTGGGAGACGCCAACGAGGTCATTCAGAGTGGCCGGGTAAGGAGGCCGGGTGGCTGGCCCACCCGGGGGGCACAGAACGGTGCCTTCTAGCAGTGGGTCCCCCTGCCGGGAAATTCCCTTCCCATCCTGACATGTGACACCCAAATAACTCTTAAGCTACTCAGCGTGGAAAGTGCCAACAATTGGGGCTCCTTCTTTCCGCCTGCAAACTGTGCGCCAGAACCTGCCTGGTGGGCATTGTAGGGGAAAGGGGGAGTGTGGGGGTGGTGGAGTGGCTGAAGCATCTTGTTATTCCTTGTCTCCCTCGGAGGAGGAGGAAGTCCTGACCTGCTTCACTTCCCTAAGATGAGATTGTTGTAAGGGTTTTTTTAACCATTTTGTCCCAACAGCTTCAAAGCAGTAGCCATTTTGTTTTTCAAATGCCCTTGGAGGGGTGGGGGCGCATGAAATGGCACCATGGGCCAGATCCGGCCCACGGGACTTAGATTGGGAACCCCTGCTTGGAAGTGTTTGGTCAAGAGCTTCACCCGGGAGAGGCTGAGGAGCGTGAAGAAGGCCAGCCCTGGGGATCTCTTTCTCCGTCTTCTACCTGTGGATTCCTCACGGGGGGCTGTTTGTTGCTCTTTCAGTATGTCACCGTGCAGACAATTTCTGGGACAGGATCGTTAAGAGTTGGTGCCAACTTCCTGGTGAGTGCTTGTTTAATTCTGGCCTCGTTAAAAGGGGGGAGGGAGGGGGGGAGAAGAGATCTGTGGTGGCGTTTTCCCAGACAGACAGACATGACCTCTTAGACCCAGGATGGCGAACCTTGGCACTCCAGATGTCCTTGGACTTCAGTTCTCAGAAGCCCCCGTGAATCCACACGAATGGGTTCACTGCGATTCATCCAGCCCTCGTCGCTCCTGGAAGCGGAAGTAAAACACGCCCGTAGAGAGGAAGAGTTAACCTTGAAGAGTCTTAACCGTACGGGTGCGTTTTACTTCCGCTTCCAGGAGCAGCGCGGGCCGGATGAATCGCTGTAAACCCATTCGTGTGGATCCACGGGAGCTTCCGGGAACTAAAGTCCAAGAACATCTGGAGTGCCAAGGTTCGCCATCACGGTCTTAGATCAACTCCAGCCTGCCTTTTCCTCTCCTTGTTATAGCAACGCTTCTTCACGCCCAGCCGTGACGTGTTCCTCCCCAAACCCTCCTGGGGGAACCACACCCCCATCTTCAGGGACGCTGGGATGCAGCTGCAAAGCTATCGCTACTATGACCCCAAAACCTGTGGCTTTGACTTCCATGGGGCCTTGGAGGACATTGCTGTAAGTTGAGCTCTGCGGGTGAGCAGGAAGGAAGGTCTGAGTCACTCAGATTTCGGGGAGCGAGCAGGTGGAACGTGGGGCCTTCATGCTAAGCAGGCGTCCCTTCAAAGGCTGATTCAGGGGGGACGACTCCAGTTGTCACTTCCTGTATATGCTCAAGTATAAGTCTAGTTTTGTTGCCCCCAAAATGAGACCCAAAAAGGGGACTCAACTTATACTTGGGACAATGACCCCGAGGGTCCCAAAACCACAGTGGTGCAAATTCAAACATACAGTACAAATAAACCACTAAAACTACCGTAAAAAAACCCCTCAAAAACGTACCCACACAAATGTCTAAGTTAATTTTACTGTATTTTAATTATTGAAACTCACCAGCATCTGCTGCATTTTCCACCCCCAACTTCTACTCGGGTCAATCTATTCCCCTAGTTTTAGAGGTCCAAATTAGGTACCTCGACTTATATTCGGGATGACTTATATTAGAGTATATACGGTACACTTGGACTTCAGCCACTGTTAGTAGTGGCAGGAAGTATTATTATTATTATTATTATTATTATTATTATTATTATTATTAAACCGACTCAGAGCAGCTCACAGAATCAACAAATATCAATATTACAGCTCAAAAGCAAAATACCTTGCAAAAGCGAAACACATCTCAAAAACAGCCCCCATTTAAAGTAGTCGTTTAGAACCTTTTTGCAGGGTAGGTACTAAAGCTTTTCACAGCTGAGGACCGGCTTTGCCAGGGGTGTGGAATGCCTGTGTTGTGGGGGGGGGGGCACCAGAGGGGGGAGAGGTCCCTGGGGCCCTTCTTCACTTTATGGTTGTGGGATGGCAGTTTGTAGCACCTCTTAAGGCCAAGCAGACCCGTTTGCTTCTCTGCTTATACGCTGTTCTTTGCACTCAAGAAAATCCCGGAGAAGAGTATCGTCCTCTTCCACGCCTGTGCTCACAACCCAACCGGAGTGGACCCTCGGCAGGAGCAGTGGAAAGAGCTGGCAGCCGCCGTGAAGGTGAGGAGGGACAGCCCCCCCCCCCGGAGACCGCAGGTGGCTTCCCTGCAGGCCCTTCGGCCAAGGCCTGCTTCGGCCAGCCGCTCACACTGTCCTTTCCTCTCTATCCTCTGTCTTCCCTGTGTTTCTCTTTGGCACGGCTTCTCCTGTGCTCCGAGAGGGCTTTCTTGGCTGAAAGGCCACTGCTTCAGGCAGGGCTTGGCCTAGAACTTGTGGGTAGATCTCCATAGTCTGTTGGAAGGGGGTTGAGGGGTGCTTTTAGGGCCCAGGCGAGGGCTGCCACGTTGCTTCCGGCGGACCCAAAGCTTTTCTGCTTGTGCCGATGAAGTTGACTTTGAGGCCTCCATCCTGCCCAAGCGGCTGAGCTTCACGTTCTATTCCTGGGTCAGGTGGACGGAGGAGGAGGAGGAGGAGGAGGAGGAGGAGGGCGTTGCAGAGGTCAGGCTTTGCGTTCAGCTTTGCGTTCCAAGAAGTTTTGCAACTCTTCCGGAGCTGGCAGGGCTTCTTGGCACAGGAGTCCGAAGCATCAGGGGAGGAGATGTGAACTTAGCCTTTGAAATGCCCCTGTGGTCATGCATGCATCGCAAAGGCACTTCGCTCTGCCATGTAGAGCTAACTTTGTCAGGTGCCCAGAGCGGGCTTTGTGCTGTGGTACTCCAGAGGCGTAGAGTCACCGAGTGGGAAGTAGGGTCTTGTGAGGCCGCCTAGTGCAACCCCCCCTCCTCAGTGCAAAACTCCAAATCAAAACAGGTCTCGCAGAGGGTGGTCCAGTTCTCATTTTGATAGGCTTCAGACCTGGCTTCTGGGAAGCATTGGCCTCCCCTGATGCGCTCCCTGGCTCTTTGTGTACCAGCTGCACTTGGTCTTCAGCGCACGCAGTTTGCATGAGAAGGCAGGGAGGGGCAGCTGTTTTAACATAGCTGGCACCTTGTGCACACAGGGAAGCCACGATCCCCATCGAGGTGCCCCTGCCTTGGAAGGTCTAGTCCAGTGGTGGCGAACCTATGGTGTGCATGCCAGAGGTGGTACTCCGAGGCCTCTCTGTGGGTGCCCGTGCAGTCACACAAGCACAGAGTTCGCCCCGCCCCTCTGCCGAGCAGCCCAATGGGAGCGCTTCCTCCCTCCCACCAGCACAGAGTTCGCCCCGCCCCTCTGCCCAGCAGCCCAATGGGAGCGCTTCCTTCCTCCCCTGTTGCTGTGTTGGCACTTTGAGATAAATAAGTGGGTTTTGGGTTGCAGTTTGGACACTCAAAGGTCTCTACAAGGTTCGCTGTCACTGGCCTAGTCAGGTGGTAAACGGTACCAGAGTCTGTCCGTCCGTCCCCCGGTGAGACGGTTGGAAAGAGGGCCACCCTTGGAGCCTGAAAGGGTCTCTATTCTGCCCTTCCTTCCAGAAAAGGAACCTTTTTGTCTTCTTCGACATGGCTTACCAAGGCTTTGCCAGTGGGGACATCAACCGAGACGCCTGGGCCGTCCGCCACTTCATTGAGCAAGGCATCAACGTGGTCCTGTCCCAGTCGTACGCGAAGAACATGGGCCTGTACGGTAAGCCCTCCCCCCCCGGAACACCGGCCTCCCTTCGCTCTCTCTCTCTCTCTGCAGGAGGGAAAGAGGATTAGAGGATTAAAAGTTGGAGAGGGGCTTTTGCTTTCCGCTGCCAAGATTGAGGACAAGCACCCTGTCCCGTGAGCGGGCTTGGACTTTGGACCACTTCCACTGTAGAGAGGAAGGAGGAGGAGGAGGTTGGGTTAGCAATGGGAGCACGGGGGGGGGGGGCAGGCAACAGATGGAACAGGACAAAAACTCTTGAGTGTAATCATCATCTTCCTCCTCTTCTTTTTCTTCCTCTTCGTTTTCTTCTTCCTCTTGGGGTAGTCTTCTTCTCCTCCTCCTTTTCCTTCTTCTCCTCCCTTTCCTTCTTCTTCTTCTTCCGCTTCTTCTTCTGCCACTTTCTTTGTTGCTGGCCAAACTTAAGTCTTCAAGTTTCTGGCCGTCATTGGCAGACCAGCAAATGAGCCCCCTGGATTCTGTCTCTCTCCACATTCACACATAGCATGTTGTTGCCCCCCATCCGCCCTCACTTGAGCCTGTGGGTCTTGCTGGTGGGTCCGACCCTCTGCCTACTCAGGGCTCTCCCAAGTGACATATGGGGAGGTGGAGTTCCTCAGCCACCTCCTCTTTTAAGGTTGCTCCTCACAGGGAAAGGCATTTGTGAGGATATGGGGCTGACTAGGGGCCCCTCTCTTGGTCTCTTCCTTCCTAGGGGAGCGCGTGGGTGCCTTCACCGTGGTCTGCAAGGACTCCGAGGAGGCCAAGCGGGTGGAATCGCAGCTGAAGATCCTGATCCGCCCCATGTACTCCAATCCTCCCATCAATGGGGCCCGGATTGCCTCCACCATCTTGAACAGCCCTGACCTCAGACAGGAGTGGTGAGACCTCTGGGGAAATGGCCTACTGGCCGGGAAAAGAGGGGACTGTGGTGGTTGTGGGGGAGGGCTTCTCTTCTCACATGTCTCTGCCACTTCCTCGGCACAGGCTGGCAGAGGTGAAAGGAATGGCAGACCGCATCATTGGCATGCGCACCCAGCTGGTGGCCAACCTGAAGAAAGAGGGTTCCTCTCATAACTGGCAGCACATCACCGACCAGATCGGCATGTTCTGCTTCACGGGACTGAAGCCTGAGCAGGTGAGAGAGAGAGAGATAGAGAGAGAGAGTGGTGGGCAGCAAAACTTTTCCCTACTACACCATGGGCGGAGCCTACTTTGTGGGTAGGAGCCAATGTGATGGGCGGAGCCTGCGTCATGGGCGGAGCCTGCGTCATGGGCGACCTAGTCATGCCTGCCCTATGGCCATGTCTACACCTGGAAACACAGGCAGCACTGGCTCTTTGGCTGTAAATGGAGATGAGCACTGCACCCTAGAGTCAGATAGGACTGGCTTTTGAGCAAGGGAGACCTTGAACCACTTGCAGGGACAAAACCAGATGGGGCAGGGCACGGAGGTGGGCGTGGCCACCCAATTTAACCACATACCCTGGCTGAAGGTCACCCAATTTCACAACACCCCCCCCCCCGGGGGGATGCAAACCTGTTGCTGCCCACCACTGGGGTGGGGGTGGGGGAGATGAAACTCACTTCGTTGGGATGGTTGGTTTCTGACGACTTCCCTTCCTCCAGCAAATCCACGTTTAAGAGTAACTACAGCGTCCCCCACTTAACAAATCTAATGCGTTCTCTGGGAACTTTTGTACTACGAAAAATTTGTAAAAGCGGATTTCCCATAGGAATGCATTGAAAGCCAAAATACTTTAACCGAAATGCGGTTTCCCATAGGAATGCATTGAAAACCAATTAATCCATTCCCGCCCCCCCCAAAAAAAATGTTTTTGTTACCCAAGCCACTGTTTTCTATGGATTTCCTTTTGTTATGCAAATTTTGTGTGAAGCGAGTTGGTTGTTAAGTGGGGGTCCACTATATTTAGGAAGGAAGGAGGGAAGGAGGTTTCAAAGGAACCCACCTGAATTGCCCTGGACATTTCTCAGTTTGTGGGGAGGGGGACAGGGAGGGAGGGAGGGTGGCTCTCTTTGCTCTGGCTCCAGCAAAGCCGGGGGGGGGGGGATGGCACAACACCTTCCAGTACAAGTTATACTAGGGATCCCCAACATTTTCATCCTGTGGGGCGGGTGACACTCAGTCAGTTTTGGGGGTTGGGACAGCCATTTTGCCCTGCCTGCATGACGGAGGTGGCCATTTTGTCCCAACAGCTCCAAAGGAGGTAGCCATTTTGTTTCTTGCATGCTCTTGGAGCAGGAGTGGGCACATGAAACAGTGCTGTGGGCCAGATTCGTCCTTGGGTTGGGAAGGATACTCTCAGGCCCTTGACAGGAGACTGGGCCATTGGGAGGAGGAGGAGGGGGCCCTGGCATTCTGGTCAGGGCCGCCCACCCTTCGCGGTGTGTGTCCCCCCCCGGGTGCTGCTCACACACAAACAACCGCCCCCCTCCTAAAGGTGGTGCTTTGCCTTCCAGGTGGAGCGGCTGACCAAGGAGTTCTCAGTGTACATGACGAAGGACGGCCGCATCTCCGTGGCGGGCGTCACCTCTGGCAACGTGGCTTACCTGGCCCACGCCATCCACCAGGTCTCAAAGTAAACAGAGAGCAGAGGGGGGACGGACAGACGGACTCAGCTGGCCTCCCTGGGGCATCTTTTGGGCGCTTGGTCTTGCTTGGAGGCTGGGGAGTAGGAGGAGGAGGCCATAGGCCTTCTATACAGCACAAATCTTTCGGTTGCCTTAAAGGCTCATTCAATGTGATTTCTTTAGCCGCACCGCCTACTCTGCCCCCCCCAGCACAGCCATTCTGCTGCCCCCCCTTTTCTGCCTTGAAAAGCATCCCTGTGTGACTTAACCAAAAAAAAAATGGTGGCCTTTGTGCTTGGCTAGAAGAGATGGTAGAACCGGTAGAGTGGAGGGACATCGGACCCCTGGGGTGGCTGTGGGGGTCTCTCTCCCATCTGCCACTCCTTGGGTCTGAGTAGGACGAGCCTTTCCCTGCCTTCTGGACAGGGAAGTCCTATAACAGGGGTGCCCAAACTTTTTGGGCCGCCAGCCGGTCACACGGTTCAGCGGGCCAGTCACGTGGTTCCTCCCACCGAAAGCAGAAGTAAAACGCCCCTGGCCATCTGTCTTGCAACAGATAATATGTTTTGCAACATGACGAGGTAGATTTTAGGTTGCCATTTTCTCTGCTTAAATCAGGGGCCACAGGCCATAATTTGGACGCCCCTGTCCTATAAGATCTCCCTCTCTCACGTGCACTCCAGGCCGTACAGCGTTTTGAGCTTTACCAAGTGCCATCCTTCCTTTCCGCCGTCCTCCTCCCTGTGGCGGTCCTCGGACTGCCCTCTCGTCTGCCAAAGAAAGAAAGGGGCTTCTGGCAGGACATTTCTGGCCCACAGAAATCCAAACTCTGTCACTCAAACTGGCCCTCTTAACGTGAGCCTCCTTCAAGCCCCCAAAGCCCTCCAGGGGACTGAATGGCGACACTTGAAACACAGATTTTTTTCCTGGCCAAAACAGATGTTCATTGTTTCCAAAGACAGGTTGTTACCGCTGAGAAATAACATATAGGCAGAGAATAGCATCATCTTTTTAACCGCACTCTGGCATTTCTGACCTGAAGAAGAGCAAGAAATAAAACTTAACTTTCTTTTTGGTCTTCAGACATTTCTGGTCCATTTGTGTGTTTCCTCCTTCCCTGGTTTCTGTGACAGTTTGGTATTTGAGACGCAAACTTCCCTGTGCAAATGGGGATGTCTAGGCAGGGTCTCTCTCGGAGAGGTGGATGACCGCACCTCCTCCTCCTCTTCATACCTGCTTGGTCCTCTTCTTGCTCTTCTCGAAGCAGGTTTCCACTCTGCTGCGCTTGCTCAAGAGATGCGCCCAAACTCCAAAAAGAAGCCAAAGGGACAAAGTCTAATCCCTGCTCAGGTGCCAAGCAGGATAAGAACAGAGCCCTCCCCCCCCCCCGTAAGAGTCTTCGGGTGGAAGACCTTCTTATGATGTTTGCCAGACTCTGTGATGGGGGCCGAGGGGGGGGGGGGTTGACTTCCTGCAACGCAGGCAAAGACCATCCCAGTCCACTGCCAGTATCCCTTCCCCTGCGTTGTCCTCTGGCATCTCTTAAAACTCTTCAGCCAGGGGTGGGGTGGGGGCAGATAGAAAGCCTAGCTTTTGGGTGGTTTTGCCCCCTCCCCACCCAAGGGGTGGGAGCTTTTGGTGCTTCTCCCGCTGTGAATTATGCCTCCTTGGAAGGACTCAGACTGGCAGCAGCAACAGCTTCCTCCCTCCTTGGCGCCTCCTGGTCGGATCCAAAGGAGCCTTTCAGGACTTTCCACTGCTCCTTCCTGCACATCTTTCTTGATTGGCTGGGTCTCAGATTATTATTATTATTATTCAGTGTCAGAAATCATTCTGGGTTGAAAGGGTTTTTGCGGAAGAAACTCCACTCGGGACCCCCGAATGAGGCTCCTTTCATGTCCCCAAGAGCTGGGACAGAGACAATCCGTCATGCAGTACCTGGGTCTCGAACTGCTGATTTGCTGGCCTCCCAGCTAACAAGGCAAGCTTCTTACCCCCTGAGCCACTGCAACCCCTTTCTGGGCCTCGGATGATCAGCTGGGACAATCTCCACTTCTTGTTCACGCCTGGGAACCTGAGAGACTTATCTGTGGTGTTTTGCCTTGGATGGGCCTGACCCGTCCTGCGCCCGCCTTGCCTCAGGGCTGGCCTTGCGCGGCTCTTGGTGGGGCTCCTCCGCTGCTGAATCCAGGGCGTGAGTCACCCTCTTACTGACCAAAGGGCAACCGAGGTGAAGAACTCGCCCTCAAGAGGCTTCTTTCCTCCCAAGGAAAGCCTCGCCCAGACCGTCCCAAGGGATAAGAACTTGCAAACTGGGCAGATTATGGGATTTGTAGTCCCTTCTGGCAATATATTCTAAACTATAATAATTCCATGTCAGATATTCTGGGTTGAAAGGATTTTTGTGGGAGAAACTGTTCAGAGAACGCCCAAATG
Source organism: Furcifer pardalis (assembly GCA_030440675.1). NCBI lineage: Eukaryota > Metazoa > Chordata > Lepidosauria > Squamata > Chamaeleonidae > Furcifer > Furcifer pardalis. The sequence continues at coordinate 129,116,528 of CP126892.1, read as the reverse complement.
AGGCTCCTTTCATGTCCCCAAGAGCTGGGACAGAGACGGGCACTCAATCCATCATGCAGTACCCGGGTCTTGAACTGCTGACCTGCCAGCCTTCCAGCTAACAAAGTGAGCTTCTTAACCACTGGCTGCAGTGGCTTAGTGGTTGAGACGTTGAACATGACCACAGGAAGGTTGGCAGGTGGGCAGTTTTGAGACCTGACTGCCACACAACGGAGTGAATGTCCGCCTCTGTTCCAGCACCTGCCAATCTAGTCATTCGACAGCAAGAAATTGCAAGCAGGTAAACAGGTACTGCTTCCGCGGGAAAGGTAGCCGCATTCCATGTCTAGTCGTGCCTGCCACACGTCCACAGAGACAGCGTGTCTGGCTGTAAACTGAGATAAGCACCGGACCCTAGAGTTGGATACGACTGGCTTCTTTCCAGCAAGAGCGACCTGGGCCCTCCCTCGTCCTACAGGAAAAGGTGGGGGGGGGGACACTATTCTCCCCTGTGTTCCATCCCTCCCACCCGGCGGGACTACGTTTCCCAGCGTGCAACGCGGCCCGAGGGCGGGGGCGCCTCGTCACGTGACGCCGCTCAGCTGAGCGTCTGCCAGAGGGACCCCCGAGGAAGGCGGCGAACAGGAGGCGGCGGAGACCGAGACCCCTTTCCGGGCAGGGAGGGGGGAAACCGCAGGTGGGGAGGGGGCTTCTCTCCCCCAGGCACTTTAACCCCCCCGGGGTCTGTGAGGGGGTGGGTGGGCTGTGCTAGGGTGGGGCCCCTGCCTGGGGGGGGAGTCCTGGGGGGGGCAAAGGGGCACCATCCTTCCCCCACCCCAGGAGGGGCCCTCGACCCCCCAACTCTGAAGAGGCTGAGAGGACGCGGGGGGGGGCCCGGGAGGGTCCGGTGTGTGTGGGGGCTTTGTAAACAAAGGAGGGGGTGGAGAGAGAGAAATTTAAAAAGACCCCCCACCCCATGTTCAGCCCTTGGGGGTGTTTGGGATTGGGGGGGGTCCCCCTTCCTCCGAGGCCACAGGTGGATCTCTGGACTTTGGGGGGGGAGCGATCCAGGGGTGAGGCCTCTCGGGGGGGGGGGGAGACAGGGTGGGGTGGGGGCTCTTGGGGGGGTCGCCCCTGCCCCTTGGAGGGACTTCAGTCCCATAGATTTGCACCAGGGGCCATTGATTCCCATGGTTGACGTTGGATCCAGGCCATCTTGCTGGCTGCAGGGAGTGACCCCCCTCTTGCGCCCCACCCAGGGGTCTCGTGGCCTTAGGTCCCTTTGAATGTTCGGCCAGAGACTTTGTCTCTTCTCTCTCTCTCTCCTGCGGTTCCAGGCTAGCCAGCAGCTCACGGGAGGCTTCCCCCCCCCCCCCAGAAATTAGGACGCAAAGCCTGTGGTCTGAAACTCCCCCCCCCTACTGCCCGTCTTCCTGACCCAAAGCCTGCCTTCCCTCCCCCCCCTGCTCAGAACTGACCCTTGGTCTTTCCTAGGTCTTTCCTTCAGCCAGGCATGCCCTGCCTCCGCCCTCCGCCCCTGAGCACCACGCCTGGCACCTTCTGGGGAGCGTGACGAGGCCTCCTTCGGAAGGAGCGTCTGTGCCGCTGGGCAGCCCGGCCCACCCACCCCCCAGCCGAGATGACCCAAGGCCACGTGGCCATCAACAGCGACTATGAGGACTGGGAATGGGGCACCGACGCGGGCGAGCGGGCCCGGCTGCTGCAAAGCCCCAACGTGGAGGGGGTGCCGAAGGGCAGCCAGGAGCCGCGCGGGCCGGGCACCACCTCGGCCCTGGGGGCCGTCTTTATCGTCGTGAACGCTGCCCTCGGGGCAGGACTGCTCAACTTCCCTGCGGCCTTCAGCATGGCAGGTGGAGTGGCGGCGGGCATCGCCCTGCAGATGGTAAGAGGGCATGACCCGCCCCCGTTACAGCACGCCTGTCAAGGGACACGTGCAGAGTTAAATGTTGACTTTGCACTGGGTGGGAGCACATTTTACCCACCTCAGAAGGATGGAAGGCTGAGAGTCAAACTTGAGCTCTCTCAGGATCGAACTCACAACGGTTGGGTTGCAGTACAGCAGTTTTAAGCACTGTGCCACCAGGGCTCTTCTAAATAGAACAGGAGTGCCCCAACTTTTCAGGCCACGGGCCGGTCACATGATTCAGCAGGTCAGTCATGTGGTTTAGCGGGCCAGTCACGTGATTCCTCCCACCAGAAACGGACATAAAATGTGCCTTGCAGTACGTTTTACAACAGGTATGTTTTGCAAAAGGATGAGACAGATTTTTAGGCGGCCATTTTGTTTGTTTGATCGTATTTATATCCTGCCCTCATCCAAAGACTCTGGGCGGCTTACAAAATTGAAAACAAAATTAAAACACATTAATTACATTTTTTAAAAATTTAAAAGTTAAAAAGTTAAAAATATCAGGGAGAGAGGTGGAGATTATTTAAAAGAGCCAGCCGGCCAAACAGACTGTCCGGCTTGCCCGCATTTTCTCTGCTTAAACCAGAGGTGCCCAAAGTATGGCCGGTGGGCCACATCCAGCCCCTGACACCAATTCATCCGGCCCACGCCAGCCCCGTTGCTCCTGGAAAGCAGAGGTAAAATGTGCCCGTATGGTGTATAACCTACTCTTCTCCGTACTAACGCATTTTACTTCCACGAGGGCAGCGTGAGCCGGAATGAATTGGTGTCGGGGCCAGATTAGGCCTGCAGGCCATAGTTTGGGTACTCCTGGTTTAGAAGGAGGGCCAGGGCGGGAGGATAGGATCCTAAATCCATTGCAGTTTCCCTTGGTAAATACTCTGCCTGCCCCTTGTTTGTTGTGGGTGCTTTGACTGGTCACTTTTCTCTCGGACAGCCTTGGGGGTGGGGGGGGCAGGCCCGTGCTTTTGCTTTGTGTGCTGGTCTAGCTTGGCTTGGCCTGGGTCTCTTGGCCAATGCTCAACCTCCCACCCCCACCCCCACCCCCACCCCCCCTTTGGCATCCTCCTCCCTCCCTCCCTCCGCTGCAGTCCATGCTGATCTTCATCATCGGCGGCCTCGTCATCCTCGCTTACTGCTCCCAGGCCAGCAACGAGTCCACCTACCAAGAGGTGGTCTGGGCGGTGTGTGGCAAGGCCACGGGCGTCTTGTGCGAGGTGGCCATCGCCGTCTACACCTTCGGCACCTGCATTGCCTTCCTCATCATCATTGGAGACCAGCAGGACAAGAGTGAGTGGCCGCCGCCTCCTCCCAGCCCAGCCCCATAGCTCTCTCTCCCCACACGCCTTCTCCAGGAGGGCCAGAGGTCAGGGGGCTTCTTCTGCGGCCAGGGAGGGGGGGGGACGGCATCCCATCCATGTGCAATCTCTCCTTGTGGGAACCCACGTCACCAGAGGTCTTGTGCCTCCTTTGTGGCGTCTTTCTATGGGGCTCTCCTGGTGCACGTGGACTGGGTTGGCTTAAGATGCTGAACGTGATGGCTGGAAGGTCGGCAGGTCAGCAGTTCGAGACCCAAGTCCGGCATAACGGAGTCAGCGCAAGTCTCTGTCCCAACTCCGGCCAGCCCAGCCCTTCCAAAGCGAGAAATTGCAAGGAGATAAATGCCACTGCAGTGGGAAGGTAAACAGCGTTCCGTGCACTCTGGTGTCTAGTCATGCCTGCCACATGACCATGGAATCATCGGCAGACACAGACAGCGCTGGGTCATAAACAGAGTGGCGCACCCAACCCCTAGAGTCAGACAGGACTGGCTTTCAACCAAGGGTGACCTTTCGCTTTACCTAGTTCACAACAGCCAGGGTGTCCAGTGAACTTTGTGGCTGACCTTTGAACTCTGCTGCCCCTCCCACAGTGCCATATGGCAGGCAGGTGTGCCACCACCAGTGGCCACTGCAGCTTCTGCATGTCTGCCCCCTGAGCCGCTTCTCTGCCAGGCTGAGCCCAAGGCTGGGGCCGCCCGAGCCTCTCCCTGCTTGCCACTTCCCTTCCCCGGAACAACATTTTCTAGGCTTCTTCTTGTTCCGTTATGTGTTGCAGCTGCACAGCAAAGCGGGGGTAGCTTTAATTTAGGCTGGGGGAGTGGCGGGTCATGCGCTCTCAGTCAGCTCAAGGTGGCCATTTTGTCCGGCCTGCGCGAATGGGGCGGTGGCCATTTTGTCCGAACAGCTAATCTCCCTTTCTGAGCATAGACTTCCCTGGTGGATCGGCCCCCACTGTTGTTGACCACCTCCATTGGGCTCTCCCCTTTTGCTAGTAATTGCAGCCTTGGTGAAGGACTCCATGGGGACCGAGAGTACTCACTGGTACACAGACCGGAAGTTCACCATCAGCATCACAGCCTTCCTCCTTATCCTCCCTTTGTCCATCCCCAAGGAGATCGGGTTCCAGAAATACGCCAGGTAGCCCCGGCCGACTGGTGGTGGTGGTGGTGGTGGTGGGAGGCCGTTCTTTTGGCTTCCTCAGGTACCTCCCCCCCCCCCTCTCACACACACGTCCCTTCTTTTCTTCCTGCAGCTGCTTGAGTGTGTTTGGAACCTGGTACGTCACCGCCGTCATCATCCTCAAATATATTTGGCCCGATAAGGAAATCACTCCGGGAGAAATTCCAACCAGGTACAGGAATGGGGCGGGTTCTTCAAGAGCAAGGGGGGACCCCCCCCCCCCAAAAAAAAAAAAACCTTTTCAGGCCGCAGGCCTGTCCCATGGTTCCTCCCACCGGAAGTAAAACAGCATTCCATATGCTCTGGTGTCATCATGCCTGCCACATGACCACGGAAACATCCGCAGAAGCTGACATGCGCTGGTTGTTCAGTTTTGAAACAGCTGAGCACTGAACCCTAGAGTTGGATACGACTGGCTTTCAAGCAAGGGTGACCTTTGCCCTTTACCTAAGCCACTCCTGATCTCCTGCTGACCTGCTTGTGCTTCCCTCTGTACAGCCCTTCGTCGTGGATGTCTGTCTTCAATGCCATGCCCACCATTTGCTTTGGTTTCCAGGTAGGGCTGGTTGGCGGGCTCTGGCTGGGGGGGGGGGAGAAGCCATACACTCAGAGCAGGGGAAAGGGGACCCCCCCCCCGCCCCATATCTCCCTCTCCTTGCCTTATGGGTCTTCCTCCGCGTTGGCTCTCCTCTGGCATTGATAACTGTGGCATCAGCTGGGTTTCAGAGGGACCGGCCACCCTCTGACAATCTATGCTTAGTGCCCTCTCTGGGCGGCTCACAAGTTAATCAGCATTCCCCCCCCCCCCAATGCTGGAGACCCATTTGGCCAATCTCTGGAAGGATGGAAGAGGCCGAGTCAACCTTGAAACCCCATCAGGATCGAATTCACAATGTTTTGGCTGCAGGACAGCAGTTGGAACCTTGTGCCAGCAGGGCTTCATAGGGAGAGGCCACTTGCCTGTAACTGTTCTTCGTGGTCCCCTGTGAATCCACACGAATGGGTTTACTTGGGCAGTAAACCCATTCACGTGGATTCACAAGGGATCACAAAGAAGCAACACTTGATAGGGTGTTGGGTCAGGAATAGGCGTTGTAGGTAGCCCATAATTAGAGCATTTGTTTTATTGAAGATTGTTCTATTTAAAATTGTTATATTTGACAAGGATATAGCACCAGCAATTACTGTACGCTGCTATACAGCCCCATAGCGGAAGGGATGGAAGAGGCTGAGTCAACCTTGATCCCCATCTGGATTGCACTCACCCCCTTGGGGTTGGAGGGACAGCAGTTCAACCCCAGCATTGCCACCAGGGAGAATTCCCCCGTCCTTGGGGAATGCCGTGTCCCCAGAAGGCTGGTCTTTCTTGGCCAAGACCCACTCCTTCTCTCTCCCTGGCAGTGCCACGTCAGCAGCGTGCCCGTCTTCAACAGCATGAAGCGCCCGGAGGTGAAGCCGTGGGGAGCCGTCGTGACCGCGGCCATGGTCATCGCCCTCTTCGTCTACATGGGGACGGGTAGGCCTTCCTCGCCAGGGCAACACTGGCCCTGACCCCCCCTCCGGCTTCTCTGGTCTCGGTCTGGGCAGAAGAGATTCCCCCCACTATGTCAGGGGCGCACAAACTTTTTGAACCATAGGCCGGTCGCATGGTTCAGGGAGCTGGTCACTATGGCCCGGGGCCCAGATCTGGTCCCCAGCGCCAATTCAACTGTCCCACAAATCCCTCGTCACTCCTGGAAGCGGAAGTAAAACGCGCCCATTTTACTTCTGCTTCCAGGAGCTATGAGGGCTTCACAGGGCAGATGAATTGGCGTTGGGGGCCGGATCTGAGCCCCGGGCCATAGTTTGGGCTCCCCTGCCCTATGTCCTGTGGCCATAGGGAATGAGCGGCCTCTGGAAACCCCACGCACTGCCTCTTTCCCTCCAGGCGTCTGTGGCTTCCTGACCTTTGGCTCCAGCGTGGAGCAGGACGTGCTCATGTCTTACCCCTCCAGCGACGTCCCCGTGGCCATAGCCAGGGCCTTCATCATCGTCTGCGTCCTGACCTCCTACCCCATCCTTCACTTCTGTGGCCGGTGAGAGGGGAGGGGAGGCCCTGGGTGTGTGTGTGTGTGTGGGAGGGGAGGGCTCTCATGGCAGTCCCCATACAGTCCTCTTGAGCTTTGCTTCTGGCCTAGGGCCGTCCTGGAGGGCCTGTGGCTCCGCTACAAGGGAGAAGCTGTGGAGGAAGACGTGGTGCGCGAGCGCCGCCGCCGCCTGGGCCAGACCCTGACGTGGTTCCTGCTCACCCTCTTGCTGGCTCTGTTCATTCCCGACATTGGCAAGGTCATCTCGGTCATTGGCGGACTGGCTGCCTGCTTCATCTTTGTCTTCCCAGGTAGGGAGGGCCCTTTGCCCTGACCCGCCCCTCCCTCGCCGTGCTCCACACCCTGGCCCCAGGGTGCCGGGTCTGGGCTGAGGGCCGCCTGCCCTCCCGTAGGGCTCCCCTGCGTTGCTGGCCTCCGCCGGCCAGGCTGCAGCCACAGGGACCAGGTGGCCGTGCCCGTTTCAGACGCTCGGCCATTCGGTCTGCGCTCTTTGGTACATGATTGCCAGTGGGTGCCATGCATACAGGAACTGCAATGGCTCAAGTGGTAAAGACACTGAACTTGACAACTGGAAGGCCAGCAGTTCGAGACCCGAGTACTACACAATGGAATTAGCTCCTGCCAACCTTGCAGGAAATTGCAAGTAGATAAATGGGGTAGTACCAGTGTTACGTGGACTCAGGTGTCTAGTCGCCTGTCACGTGACCACAGGAACGTCTGCAGACACAGACAGAGCTGGCTCGTTGACTGTGAAAGGTGAGCACTGCACCCTAGAGTCAGATACGACTGGAATTCAAGCAAGGGAGACCTTTGCCTTACCATGAATGGGGAAGTCTTTGGTCAGCATTGCATCCTGGTTTGCTAATGCTTGCCTTGCATGATCTAGGAAGGTTGTGCCGTTCATGACGAGGGAGATTTTAGTTGTGTGAAGTGCCGGGCCGGGGGGGGGGGGGGACGAGCGCCGCTCATTTTGCTCTCAAGCTTAGCCTCTCGGTCTTCATGGCTTCCTGTCTCCCTCCTTCCCCGCCAGGGCTCTGCCTCATCTACACCAAGTTCTCCGAGATCCAAGAAGCCCGGCCAGCCAGGTGAGCGCTTGGGTTTCTTCTTGTGCCTCTCTCTGTCCAGTTCTCCCCTCCTGGGTTGTGAACGGAGGAAGGAGGTGTCCTTCCTTCAATCATCTTCCATGTGTTCCTTCCTTCCTGTCTCTGCAGCTGGTGGATGATGGTCAGCTACGGGGTATTCATGGTTGTCCTGGGCGCCTTCATCTTTGGCCAGACGACAGCCAACGCCCTCTTTGTGGATCTGGTAAAGTGACCCTTTCGGCAGATCTGCTTCTCTTCTCTGTGCAATTACAGGAATCCAAATGGAAAGTCCCAGGCCAAATCACAGGCTGTCCTGGACATTCAAAAGGAAAGGATGACTTTCTCTCCCACCTGGTTATTCTTCCCTTCTAGGTTTCTCTCAACGGACTTTGATTTCTCAGTCACTTTTCCCAGCTGATGTTTCATCAACTCATTCTTTTCTGCACCGAGCCATTGGCCAGGCACCCACTTCCACTCTGCGAAGGCAGGCTTGAATTCTCGTCTACCTTTCAGAAGACTTACCTGTACAGGGAAGATGTTCCGGATCATTCATACCCAACTTGTAGTCCCCATTTCTTTGGCCGAGGGACTTATTTCTATATCCTGACAGGTGATGTGCTTGATAGCGACATGATGGCTAGATGACCAACCTGACCACATAAAGCAGGTCCTGGGGCTTTGCGCATCAAGGGAGGCCAATACTGCCGCCACCACAGAGCCCAGCAATTCTGCTAAGAATCACAGTATATGTTCGTGTGGACTCGATTTCCCTGCAGAACCACCAGAAGGCAGTCCAGGGAACGGGGAAGCCAAAGAGAATGGGAAGCCAATTGCTCAATTACTCTAAGGCTGAGCAGAGCAAAAGTTGCTCTTTGTACCCAACATGCCCTCCTCCTCCTCCTCCTGGTCCTTCTTCATGGCCCCCTGCTGGCAAGGGGGCTGCGGGCATTCGTCACAACAGCTGGAGGCCCAGCGTCCTCCCCCCACCCTTCCTAGTCTAAGAAGTTGGTGCTTTACATCTAGTTCAGGAAATTAAACTTTTTAATTTTTTACCGGAAAGAAGAATGTGTAACCATGTCGATACTGAGCTTCCTTTTAAATCCCCCTCCCCCCAAAAAACAACAACAACCCGGAAGTGAATAGAATCATTGTTTAACTATACAGTCATGTTGGAAGAAGGGATATTAGAAAGGCATTTGAGTTCTTTTGCCCGAGGTTTGTTTGAACCAATGGCCTGTGACACCAAATAATTCAGCCTCCGACCTCACTCCGGCTGCCCCTGCCGGAATCGGCCGGGGACTCATTCACAGCTGTTATAAACGTGTTTACTACAGCCGTAAATGAGTCCACAGCCGCTGTAAACACATGTACGACAGCTGCAGGTGCAATTTACTGCAGTGTTTACAGCAGGGGGACCACCAGTCCTGCCCACTTAGCTGTCTGAAACAAACGGGGTGTGTGTGTGTGTGTGTGTGGAGATGCAGGGGGAGGTTTCCTCCTCCTGGCTTGTGACTCTCTTTCATTCCACTCCTTTTTGCCCCGGTGAATTCGTGTGTTGCTGGCAACTGCCTTCAGCAATAGGAACAGATACTGAACTGGTTTTCCACCTTTGCTGGATGTTGTTCCTGCCTTCCAAGCAGGCAGAAGGGAGTCTTTTCAAAGCACTGTTTCCAGCGTTCCATTTTGGGGTCCATCCTAATGTTTACAATGCTGGCGCCGTCAAGGGAGATGCACTACAAGTGTTTTTTTTTCCTTCAGTCCATCCTTTATTACTCTTACTTTGTTTTAATTGTGTTGGTGTTCAGGTGCTATTTTCCTTTTCCTCCGTTGACTGCTGGGGAATGTGGGCGGAAGAAGTTTGGGATTTTAAAGAGACAGCATCACAATGAAAATAACAATTAAAGAGTAAAAATAACTCACTGTGGATGACTGCTAATTTGGTGCCTGCTGAAAACATGCCTTTAAGCGTTGCCACAAGGTGAGGCCAAGGCCTTTAGAGACCAGAAGCCTTGACACCCTGCAGCCATCTGCAATGTGCTGTTGGTAGCACCATTCAACTCTGGCTTTCCAGGCCTGAGAACAGATTGGGGGCAAACGTTTAGGCTGCAAGCCGGAGGGCCTTTCCCTGGCAAGCCTGTTCCCCTGCAAGCAGTTTTTCCAACCACCAGGCCTTCAACTATATCCTGTTGCCCCTCTACTGGCTGTCATGATTTACCCGGCAGAGCCTCCTGTGTGCTGCTGACCAATCTCTGCCACTGGGGCAACCAAAAATATTCCACCCTCACTGTCTAACAATCATGCCACAGTTTGGCCCCATTCGCCCAAAGTCACCGTTCCAAGCTCTGTTGCTTCCAAAATTGTTTTTCTCTCCCCCCCCCCCCGCGTCCAGTTTAAGTGCTTCTCTGCCACCTTGTTGACAGCAAGCAGTGTCAGAAAGCGGTTTTGTTCAGCTTCCAGCGGAGCACATCTGTAGTCATCCCCAGATATCCTGCAGTTGAGCCTCCCCTTCCTGGGCATCTTGTGTGCCACTGAGACCCCAGCCAAGCTGGGCTTGTGCATGGCGATATATACTTTGGTGAACTTGGGTTTTTGCTTGGCATCTAACTTTGGCTTCTGGGACTACCGACGACATAGGTGAGGAGTGACATCCACAACCTTCAACTGAGGCAGGTACAACACTGCAGTCTGTGCCGCCTCCCCAAACCGATGGAGGGTCATTCCATATTTCCATATTTCATTTCTAAAGATGACATGTCGAAGATACGCTCTGACTTGGAGAAACCCTTTGTAGACATACAAACAGTTCCAGGAACCAGAAGATTCCATAACTTTAAGCCAATAGACTGTTTAGGGAACTTGGAAGCAAGAAGGATCAGTACTGACGAGAAACCCGCCCTCACGTTTGACTTAAAAGAACAAATTAGCATCATTTGTGAGAGAAGAAAATTTGAACCCATCGTGCTATGTGGCTTGTAAATATGACAATCTATGGTACTTTGGAATCATAACTGAAGTGAACAAAGAAGAAGGTGATGTGACAGTTCAGTTTTTACGTCCTGCAGGGCCATCCCCATCATTTTATTGGCCTAAGCGAGAGGACATTTGCGCTGTGCCTATACCTCATGTACTCTCAATTGTTGATCCTCCTGACACTTCAACTGGAAGGACCTAGAGGTTTTCTGAAAAATGTATGAGGTCAATTGAAGAGAAAATGTCAAACCTCCATTAAATTTGTTACTGTAGAAGTTGAAGAATGTAAATATTGGAAATATCAAATACATTGGTAAGTTTCCAGACCTTATCGTTTCTTTATGTTGTTGAGTTAGTCTAAAATTAAGTTATTGAAGAAGACAATTCTGGTTAAAATATTATGTTATCAACTGACAATAAAATAGGTAGTTGTCAAATCTTCATAATAGTCTAAACCTAGAGAATTTTAATCCCTTAAAATCCTTATTACTCAGTAAAATCGGTGAATAAAACAATTTGAAAAACTAATCTATAACATAATGAAACACAACAAAGGTATCAAAACCCCATCAATTTTTTTCTGCATTTGATAGCCCATTTAGTAAGGATCATTTTGAAAAAAAGATTTTGTGATTATCACATACCCTTTCTGTGATATGGAATTTTACGCTGACCTATGTTTTGGTTTTTAAAAAATACAAAGATGTAAACGAAAATATTTTTTCAGACTTAGTAGGTTTTCTTAGAGGTGTTATGTATTTTTTTCTAGAATCCTCATTTTCTGAAGAAAAAGACTACAAACTTTCATCAAGATTGGATGGTAAATAAAAAAGTTATAAATTATTTTCAAAATGTCAGCGACCTTCATTTCGCGACATCCGTTGGTTACAATTGCCAAAAATACAAAACTTCAAAAGCCTATAAAATGGAAACGAAGTGAGCTAGAGTGTTAAAATTTGGCATGGGTACTTATCTTTGTGGGTAGAACAAATAAGCCAAGTTTCACCAAAATCTGAGATGTTGGGTGAGATAGCCTGGTTGAACTGACACGGAATTACCCTGTTTCCAGTGGCCACCATCCATTAGTTGGACAACCCTGCCACAGCCGTATTGTCTGCGAGCAGGAGCAGGCAACCGTTTCTGCTCCCCAGGGAGGGTGGCGAGCAAGCAAGTAGGCCACATGTCCTCCTTCAGGGGAGCAAGCCTTAAGGATAAGCCTTTTGGGGGGAGGTGCTCTATTCCAAATATTGGCTATCCTTGTGGCAATCTGCCATGAAGATTGTCCTGGTGACAATATAATGCACCGGCCTTCTACATCGCAGCAGGGCACCCATAACACTGACCCAGTCCCATGAGCCACATTCTGGTCCTGAGCCATTTTGGCACCATAGGAGTGGAATTGGTCAAAGGGTCAGGTCGTAGGTGGGGCGCGGCCTCTGATTGGTCCGGCCCGCGAGGCTCCTTCTCCCTCCTCAGCCCCAGGCCAGAAACGTGCACTGATGAGGTCCTAAGTTTGGCCAACGACAAAGCCAAGAAATTGGGCTTCATTTTGGCAGTCCAGGGTTTGATCAGCCACACAGGAAGAAGCCCTAGGCTAGTCCTGATGAAGCTGCTGCCCTCCATCAAGAGGGATTCAAGTGGGATTTAATCCACTTGGCGATCATCCCCCTTCCTTCTCTGTGGGCTTTGCCACCCCAAGGCCATTAGTCCTCAGGGTGGGCAGGTTAATTAACCGCCGCCTGGTCATCAGGGTTGAGTCAATGGCAGTAGAATCTACTCCAGGGTTCCTCAACCCTGGCACCTTGGGGTGTTCTTGGACTCCAATTCCCAGAAGCCCAAGTCAGCACAGCTGTTGATCAGGGCTTCTGGGAACTGAAGTCCAAGAACATCTGGAGTGCCAAGGCTCGCCATCACTGCGCCCTACACTCTGTTAACAGGATAATTCCCCGGCCAGTCTCAAATGCAGTAATACCTCATATAACATTAGTATCGAATAACACGAAAATCGCATAACATCAAGGAACCTGGGGGGAAGAATTGCATCAGATAACATTAAGATCCTATGGGATGCTTCAGATAACAACCGCGAAAGCCTGTGTGGTTACAATGTATCTCTATGGATCCCATAGAGGATCAGATAACACTAAAAATCATATAACACGAAGACTTGTGGAACCAGGTTTTAGTGTTATATGAGGTTTTACTGTGCTTCGCTTTTCCGCCCAAACCACCCCGTGAAGGGGCTCCGCTGCCCTGCTTGGTCTAGGCTGGAGGCCGCTAAAAAGCCTCGGCCTGCCTCCCGGGGCGCACCTGGGGCGCCGGGCCCTTTTCCCGGGAAAGGCCGGCCGGCTCTGAGGCGAGAGCCGCATCCCACCCACCCCTCGGTTTCCCCTCAGTTCCGGCCGCTTCCGAGCTTCGCTTTCCGATTGGCCGAGCGGGGCCCGCTTCCTGCTTCGCCCAGCCAATCCTCGCTCGCTGCCTTCCGCGCGGTGCCTTCTGGGGCCACCCTCGCTCTTCCGCCCCGCCTTCAGGCTCTCCCCCACCCTTTTCAGGAACCTGAGTTCAGGAAAGAGGAGTCGCGCCGCTCTAGGCCGGGCTGTGATTGGTCAAAGGGCCAGGTCGCGGGGCGGGGCGGGGGCCTCTGATTGGTCCGATCCGCCAGGCTCCTTCTCCCTCCGCCTGGCGTCCGCCGCAGGGGAAGACGGGAAGGGAAAGGCCGCGACGTGAGCGCGCGACTTCGGCCGCCATTTTGTTTTGGAAGCAGCGGAGGAGGAGGAAGAGGAGGAGGGACAGGGCCCCCCCCGCCTCAGCCCCCCCCCCACCGAGGAGCGCGAGCGGCTCAGGTCAGGCGTTCGTACCGGCCCGAGACCCCTCTCGCCTCGGACGCGACTCAGGTGAGGACCGCGGCCTGCGCTTGGCCTCCTCCGAGGCCAGGCAGGGGACCCCCGGCCCGGCGGGGAAACGCAGCCCCCGGGCTCCCAGGCCTCCTTTTTCCCCGCCCCAGAGGGGCCTGCCGTGGCCTTTCGCTCCCTCAGCTCTGAGGAGGCCGCGGAGCTCCTCCTGCTTCTCCTCCTCCTCCTGCTGCTTTTCCTCCGGGCGTCCCGGGAGGTAAAGAAAGCGGGAGACGGGGACGTTCTCTGCCCCCGTTTGTGGACTCGCTCCCACCGTCCCTCTCGACTGGGGCCGAGGAAGGGCTTTCCCGGAGGGCCTCCCGGTCCCCGCGGGCGGGCGGGCGGGCGGGCGGGGAGTTGGCAGCTCCGTCGGGGCATATTGCTGGGGGAAACCCCGGGGCCCTCCTTGCCCGGCGCAAGTGGGGCGGGGGACGCCTCCCCGCCGCGTCGGTCAGGGCGGGAGGCGAGGTTTCGAGCCTGAATTTGGGCGGGATCCTCGGGAACTTCGTAGGTTCAAAGGGGAGCCCTTCCCCCCCCCGGCCGCCCCCCCCCCCGGCCCTGTCCTGAGTTAACTCGGGTCCCGGGCTGCCGGCTGCTGACCCGCGTTCAAGACCTCCCGGGAGCGGTTGCCTAACGTCTGCCAGAGTCGCGGGGCGGCTTGTCCACACGCGCATCCCGCAACGGCCTTGGCGCCTAGCATTGTTTGTTGGGGGCAACGACGTACAGCACTCAGTCCTCGGGGTTTGAACTGGGGGGCCGTGGTTGCTGAAACCCACCCCACCCACCCACCCCCGTTCAAGGGCAGGTTTTCTCATCCTCTTTGAAACCCCGAGGAGCTCCCCTTCGCCTCAACTCTCCCCACACCTGGAAGCAGCAAAGTGGATTTGGGTCTCCCAGGGTTCCTTACAGTTTACCGGGCTTACATTTTGATTTCTATGTGTGAAAATGAAGTAAGCACTTAATTTGACCTGACCGAAAGAAAGAAAAAAACCTGATCTGAACTGCTTGTGAACCCTTGTGCCTACATTGTAGATTTGGCTGGAGTGACATTATTGCCACTTGTTTGTTCAATGTAGCTAGTCCTTTGGTTGATCATAAGCACATAACTATCTTTGTTTTTTTTTTCGTAATAGGTGATTGGTTAATTTGTAACCAATTGATTCAATGTCAATATTTTCCATAATGAATATGCATGGAATTTGGAATGGATAGGCTACCAAAACTATTTTTCCCCACTCTTGGCTTCCATCCTGAAAACCCTAGTTTATTTGCCGTGTCCAGAGAGCACGACTCCCTCTTCCATGTCTGGGTCATCTTTAATTATGATTTTTCTTCTTGTTTGGTTCTCTTTGTGCTTCTCGTCTCTGTGATTGTGGACTCACTGATTCTTTTTCTGCTGGCGTATTTCCTGGTCCAATGTTTTCTTAAGGAGAATTTTTTTTGCTTTGCTTTTTTTGCTGGTTTCATCAGACCCATGTTATTACCTGCTGTTTCAATGTTTACTGTGCATAATTTCTTGTACTCTATTATCATCATCATCATGATGTCATCATCTTGCACTCTGTAATGTTCAGTATTTCCTGTAAACAGATGATACCCAGACTGCATTCGACTTAATCTTCTTCTTTTAATTCCCCCTCCCTCTTCTCTCAAATCATGTATCTCAGAGTACCTTTGATGTGTCTGCCTGGATACTTCATTGTTTTATCAGATCCACTATGTTCAGGATAAATGTTCTTGTCTTTCATCCCATACCAGCTCCTCATTTCCCCAAGAGCTGCAAGAGAGAGGACATGAAAGGAGCCTTAACCAGGTGCCCCCTGCAAAAATCCTTTCAACCCAAAGTAATCTGACACACAAACAAGTTCCTCATTCCACCATTTGTCTATTGTTAAACCTCTCCAGTTAGAAGCCTAAATAATTTCTTTTCTTTATCCTTGGTCCATTTATTCCATTGCCAGATCAATATCACTTCCTTATCTAGTTAGCGTTGCAAAGATACTAGCTTGCCTTCCCAGTCCACTCTCAAGTCTTTGGCTCTTACCTTCACCTTGATTACTCTAGTCTTCTTTTTTGCAGTTTTGGGAAGATGAGACTGCCTCATACAAGGAAGGACTTATTTTACGATCTTGTCCAACCCTATCTGCTTTAGTTGGCAGCACCTCTCCATGGCCTCAGATAAGCTGGTATTTCTAGTATCAGCTGCTGTGTTCAACAGAAGATAATAGGAAATGGACCTTGCAGTTCTAGTTGCAAAATATGCACTTTATAATTGAGCTGTGATTCCTTTGTACATCTTATGTACTCTTCTGTATTCACTCACAGCCTGCTTGTGTACAGGTAGCATTCCACTGTTAATATTATTTCCTGGTTTCTTTATTCTAATCACATGCTTCCTTCTCTAAATCCCTGTGACAACTTCTGCTGAATCAAAGAAGCTCTTTAATACATTCCATGGCCTTGAGTTCAGTATCTCTCCATAGTTACAGCCCAACACATCCTTACTTCTGACCTTTGCTCATCTGACTCTTTTCAGAACCATCTCGCTTCCTGAAATATATGCTATCTTTTCCCATTCCTGCTTATTTCTGGAATTGGTTCCAAAATGCATCTGTGTAGCTATTCCCTCCAAAACAAAGCTTCTATAGTGGAATGAGCTTTAGAAAGTGTCTTCTCTGTGAAGTTACCATGTTGTAAATAAATCCAAGCATATGATGTCATGAAATAGCCATTTGTTTGTTTTGTTAGTCCTCATCCATGGTTCCTTATCTTTTTTTGTCCTTTCCAAATTGTCATTGTCTAAATTGACTTACAGTCTACCAGTAGTTTCTTGTTCTGAAACAATTTCTTAAAACAGTTCTTTTATTTATTTGTTTGTTGAAAATGGAAGTGTTCTAAATAGAGTGTGATCTGATTCAGCGTATTTATTTATGTTTGCAAGAAAACTTTAAAATGCCATGAATCCATAAGTATTTGAATTAAAATGCCTGACAAAGTATTTGTATTGTTACACTGCAACTCTAGAAGGGAACACCTGGCTTTAAATCTACAACTGATAGCGAGGGTTACACAGAGACCTTTGGACTGTCACTACTTTATCTTAACCTTCCTTACAGCAAATTCTAGCAAACATGCTTTCTGTTTGCCTTTTGTGGCTTAACTAGTAGACTTCATAGCATCTTAGCTGGAGATCTAGAGCGGGATAGAGCTAAGATTCTCACAGGTTTGTGGTGATAAATAAAACAAACAATTAAATAAACATTTTCCAGGTCAAGAAAATAAAGTAGAAACTATTGTATGTGTTTTTTGAAAATGAAACAAACGTATATCACCATTTTTTAATTTGATCTGCACAGCCAGACATTTACAACTTGATTTTTTTATTATCGAGTGCAGGATCCTGTTTAATGTATTTCCAGGAATGCTTCACAAAATGAGTCCTGTGTGATCTCCAGTTTATTGTTCCACAAGGAATAATCACTGTTGGAACTCATGGGGCTTCTGTTTGCAAAAGCAGATGAGCCTCTCCTCTTTGCACCAGCTCAAGAAATGCTACTATTCACATGGGTGGTGGTGGTGGTTGGGCTGCACAGAATTCTTGCCATGGTGTTTTTGTGATTTTGTTTTATATTTCTTTATAGACCAGCAAGCTATAGCAAGCTATACACGCAAGCTATATGTGAAAGTTTACTGTTGTTATGGCTGCAACTCCATTAGCCTGGGTTCTGAAATGACTCTTGCAGAACATAAAAGAATGCTATAGCTGGCTGAAATAACTTTGGGACTGTCAAAAATTCTATTGACACCAATTCAATGTTACGAATGGGTTTTATAAAAGAAAGAGGGTTTCTTTAAGAAATGAAACGTTTCCTAAGGAAAAATGTCCATCTTCTGACCCTCATTAATTTTTAGCTAGACTATAGCTTAATGTGTATATCTGTACCATAAGCCTGTATTAGTTCTAACCAATTACACCATTCTGCTTCTCAAAAAGAATACCAAGAATTGTAATTTAATTGAGTTCTTCAAGAACATGTGCAAAGGAGTTTGATGGCTTTTCTTTCATCTGCTCCTACACAGTATCCTCGTATTAAGCTATTACCTGGGAGACAGGTAACATCACCATCGCTCATGAAGCATATAAAGGGATCTTGTTGTTCAGTTGCACAGTTGGTTCCACCCCTTCACGACCCCATGGACCATTGCCCTCCAGGCACCTCTGTCCTCTACCCTCCTCAACTCGCTCAGTTCTGTGCCCATTGTGTCCACTATACCATCTGGCCATCTCATTTTTGGCCGTCCCCTTCTTCTTTTGCTCTCCACCTTTCCCAGCCTCAAGGCTTTCTCAAGCGAATCCTCTCTTCTCATTTGCTGTCCAAAGTACTTTAGCTTCATCGTCAGTATTTGACCTTCTAAGGAGCAGTCAGGGTTGATTTCTTCTAGGATCGACCTATTTGTTTTCCTCGCTGTCCAGGGGACTCTCAAAACTCTCCTCCAACACCACATCTCAAAGCCTTTATTCTTCTGCGCTCAGCTTTCCTTACGGTCCAGCTCTCACACCCATACATTACCACTGGGAATACCATTGTCTTGACTATGGGATCTAGAAACAGCAGTTATTTGCTGTGATATTTGAGTATTATATCTGCAGTGATTAAGAAAAATATTGATGAAGAGAGTGTTGTTATTGCCTGATTCCAGACTGCTAAAATGGTACTTGAGAATGTATTTTACTCATATTCTTTCAGTAGAATAGAAGTGAGGATGTAGTCAAAAATTATTGGAGTTAATGATTGCTAATCAAGGAAACAAGAAAGTATTGCTCCTCCCATTGTTAATTACATCAGACTTCATTTGGGTCTTAATTTTGCACCACGGTCCATTTGTTTCATGTAATATTGGGAGCACGTTAGCGTTAGTTATGCAGGATCAATTATTAGCAAAAACCGTCTATTCTAATGCAACTGTGTGTAGCTTTCACTTTTGAGGAAATTGTAAATGCTGCTATTTTGTCTTGCAGGTGCCATGATTCAGAACATATTGAAAGTGCTGAGGAAGAAGAGCTGAAGATAAAGCATAAATTGAGATACAGGCTGACTGGAAAAAAATTAAGCTGTCTCTGAGGTGACTAAAGGGGAATAATGGTGATTTTGCGCCGGGCTCGGCCGCCTGCTTCCGCCCCAACCAGCAATGAATCTTGATTCGCTTTCGCTGGCCTTGTCTCAAATAAGCTACCTGGTGGACAATTTAACCAAGAAAAATTACCGAGCCAGCCAGCAGGAAATACAGCATGTGAGTAGAGAATGCCACAAAAGTCTTTTAATCATATGATAGAACGAAAAACAATATTGACAACACATTTCATTTAAGTACTTGCTTCTGACTGGTTGAGGTAGTTTGTGGAATAACTGCTGAAGATTGAGTGCTACAATATTTGGAAACTTTGGTCGTCTCACCCTTGTTAATGTTGACTAGGGCTCCCCCCCCGCCCCACCCCCCGGCGAGAAAGGCTGCCACAGCTTCCTCTGAAAATGGTGATATTTGCATATTTTAGCTGCTTTTTTTCATAAACAGATGCAAAACTTCAGTTTGTAGAGAACTTGGTTTGTCTTTGAGACAACTTTATCTAGCCTGTGAAATACAGCATGTTCTGACATTCTTGTCCTCACGCTTGTTTGTTTTTTACACTTGCCTACTGTTCTTTTTTGATGGACTGTGGTGGCTCAAGTGGTTAAGATGCTGAACTCAAAAGACTGGAAGGTCAGAGTTCGATTCCCGAGTACTGCAGGACGGAGTGAGCTCCCGTCTCTGTCCCAACTCCTGCCAACCTAGCAGTTAGAAAGCAAGAAATTGCAAGTAGACAAATAGGTACCATTTCGATGGGAAGGTAAGCAGTGTTCTGTGTTGAGGCATGCCTGCCATGTGTACACGGAAAACATCTGCAGATGCAGGCATCGCTGGCTCTTTGGCTGCAAGTGGAGATGAGCACTGAACCCTAGAGTCGGATACGACTGGCTTTTGAGCAAGGGTGACCTTTACCTTACTTTTCTTTAGATTCAAGACTGGAGACTTTATCTGACTGTTTTTCTTGAATGAACTGCATTCTTTATTCTAATGTGTGGATAGGTTGTACTAGTGCCCTCAGATTTCAAAGAGCTGTTTCAGCCTGAATAATGTAAGCTATTTTTTCCCTTGAGAATCATGTTAGTCAGTTTCAGAAGAGTAGCAACATGCCAGCTGCTCAAATTTGCTGAAATGAGCATTAATAATCTGTGAGTAATTTAATAACTTTTATCGGTTCTGTAAAATTTGATTTTTGCATAGGAAATAATATATTTATTTCTCAGCTATTCAGGATGTACATTTTCTGATATAAAACCCCAGTTGCGGGGGGGGGGATGCCTGTTTTAATTTAGTGTTGAGCACATTTGATTGCAAAAGTGACAAAAGGACGGTTGTTCAGAAAGCAGGAAGCATATTATTTAATCACTTTCTGCATTGAAAGAGAGGAAGAAGAGAACATACTTCATTCGCCTTGAAGGCATTTTGTCTCCGAGCCACCACCACAATTTAATAGGGGGAGAGGCGAGGGCGGGTGAGCTTGGGGTGGTTAGCCCAGTGAGAAAAGGGGAAGTGTGTGTGAGGAATGAAAGGAAGTAAGGAATCAGCAAAAAAGGAACCCTTTCTTCCATTTTATATAATAGTTTTTCCAATGTCCTTTGATTTAATGAAATGTCAAGTCAGTATTAGGGAACATGATTGAGGCTGTGTCTTGTGTCGCACTCTGATTCTCTCACACCTTCACAATTTTTTCCGTGTGTCACACACCTGTGAAGGAGCCACAGCATGTTATTTTGATAAAGGAAGTGCCGTCTACCGAGGTCTTCTCAGTGAGGATACCTGTACTCTTTATGCCAGGGGTGGCCAAACTATGGCCTGTGGGCCAGTCC
Organism: Furcifer pardalis; assembly: GCA_030440675.1. Taxonomy (NCBI): domain Eukaryota; kingdom Metazoa; phylum Chordata; class Lepidosauria; order Squamata; family Chamaeleonidae; genus Furcifer; species Furcifer pardalis. The sequence goes on along the minus strand of CP126892.1, from coordinate 129,096,138 downwards.
TGGCCCATGGCACCAAATTAATTTGGCCCTTGCTGCCCGTGCCACTACTGGAAGTGGATGTGTGTGCGCAAACACTGCCATGAATGCACCCACAGCTGTCATAAACACGTTTACAACAGTTGTGGACACGTTTTATGATGGGAGGAACCATGTGACTGCCCTTTCAGCCACATGACTAGCCTGTGTCATGAAAAGTTTGGGAACTCCTGCTTTATCCTGTTGCCTGGACTTGTAGGCACAGACAAAGGCTTACTAAGTTACTGTTCTTTCCAAAGCACTGGTATTTCCCAGTATTTGAGGTCCCTGAGCTGGCGGAGAGAAAGAATCACACCCAGGGAGAAGGAGGCCCCACCCCTGTCCAAAAGATTTCCTAGCATTCTCTTCCTGTTCAACATGTTCTACTGGAATGCAGTTTTCAAATGCAGGGCAGAGCTTTCGTCATGTTATTGAACTACAAACCTCATTTGTCTCCCTGCGCTGTGTCTTCTTTTTAAAAGATGGTTTGGATTATTCAAGGGGGGGGGGGGATGTTAGGCCAAAAAAAAAAGCAGATATCATTTTGCATTTACAGCAAGGACACTTTGTAAAACTGGTTGGTTGAAAATCTCTCAGAATGAGAAGTTAATTTCCTTTCCCCCCCTAACCAGTGTTTGAGAGCAAGATGGTCCTTTTGCTCTTTTCCCATTGTGTCAGGACTTCTTCTGGAAATGAGTGAATCTTTCTCTGTCAGCGAGTGGCAAAGTCCTTCTGTGTGGCTGCTCACAGCTCTGCATGCATTGCAAAATACCGTCAAGGTTTCCACACTGGCCCTAAGGCATCAGGTCATGCCTCATCACCTGCTCACCCATCTGTAGCCCTCCCTAGACAGTATGCAAAACAGTAAAAACTGCTTCTTGGCCCTATGCTCTGGGTGAAAACCTGTTGCCTAACATAATAAGTTGAAACTAGAGTAGGCCCACAGAATTAGCAAGAATTTGGTAAGGTTGCCTCCTCTACATTTCGTGGATTCAGTGGATCTCCTGTAGTTGTAGCTAACATTAATCAACAGAATTTGTGCCAGTGTTTTATAGGATGGTTAAAGGATGCTTGCTGAAGTGAGTCAGATATGAGGCATTAGTGTTTCCTAGTCTTTGGTTTTGGGGACTTCAGTTCCCAGAAGCCTCAGTCAATTCCCCAAAGCACTGATCAGCCAGCGTACTGACTTAGGCTTCTGGGAATTGAAGTCCACCAGTGTTTCCGCAGAACATAGTTTGGGAAATACTTCTTAGCTGATTCAGGATTACCTTATCCCCTACTCTATCAGCATGTGAAATTTGGCTCAACCAGACAAAAGTCCTATCTAGGCTGAGTCTTTGGGAAGCTCATAAGCTACTGGACATGAGGGTTATAAGCACCTCGGCTGCATCCAGCTGCCTCTCGCCCTGTGGCTAGATGCAGCTAGTCTGACTCCCACTTGATATGTTTTATGTTTCATGATATTTTTGTTTACTTTTGAACTCATTCATGTCTGGTAGAGCACTGCTTTGGCTTAGTGGTTAAGACACTGAGCTTGGAGTCTGGAAGGCCAGGGTTCGCTACCCGAGCGCTGCACGATGGATCTTGGGGACATGAAAGGAGCCTCATTCGGGTGTCCCCTGAGCAGAGCTTCTCTAGCAAAAATCCTTCAACCAAGAGTAATTTTTGACACGAAATTTATTTATGTCTGTACTAGTCATCACACCTTGAAGTAATTAATAGGCTCCTTATGTTAATGTGCTTGCCAGCAAGAGACGTATAGCTGGTGGGGACAGAAGAAGGAGCATTTTCACTGGCATGTCCAAGGAAGGCTAGGGTAGTATCCTTGTTTTGCAGGCAGGCTGCAAAGACATAGAGTTCTCTCATGCTGAACCCCCTCCCCATGTCTGTCACTAACTCAGTGAGTGGAAAATTGGTGTGTGTGTGTGCATGTTGAACATTTGTCTTTCCCCAGCCACCCACCCACCCCTCTCTTTTTGTGAATAGCATGAACTTCCATACAAGGTTGCATTACAGCTGTGCTGTAATGACAGAAGCATCTTCAGATGCATTTCTAGCACTCCCCAAAAACCCCTTGAAAACCAGGGAGTTACTTACTGGTTTGCACTGTACAGTTTCAGCTGTTTTTTTTTTTAGTGCCTCGGGTCTATTGCTTAGTTTTGGGAATACACTGTACTTGGGGTGGAAACAATGGACAGAAATTCAACAGAATCATCGGTTTAATTTACCTTTACCCTTTGGTTCTCTGGGTGCTTTTCCAGATCTACAGGGAATTTTCAGCCTAAGCTGGAATGTTCAGAAGCAGGAGTAGATGGGATGTAAGAAGAGTTTGTGATTGAGAGTCCCCTTTTCTGTTACTTTATTCAGGAGCAATTTTTACCAGAATCGTTGTAATAATGAAATTTTAAAAGTTAGATGAGAAACATTTTTAGCAGTTTCCAGAGTGGTAGTGGTTTAGTCTGTGCAGACATATCAGAAAAGAAACAAAACAAACAGTAAAATTAAAAAAAGACAAGGTCTGAGGAAATAAACTTGATCCCCAATACCTCACAATAAAATATAGCAGTTAGTCTTTATTTATTTATTTATTTATTAGTCATACTTATCAACCGCTTTAAGCCGCCACAACGGCTTGGTCTTTATTTTTGCATTTGTTTTGTTTCCTGTTTGAAAATGGTTGCAATGCATGCTGAAATATTTGTAAGAAACGTGAAGTGACTAATGTACTTGTCAACGGTGCCAGTATTTCCCCTTTTCCTTCAGTCATACCAGCTTTCACTTGAGTGTGCTTCGGAAGGCTGCGTCCTTGGGATAGAAGCTGAGTGGAGCTGTAGGTTAACCAAAAGGGAAGCTTCGTCCTGTGGCTTTTCATAAGGAGCATTTTAAGTTCTCTTTGCCTTTTTGTGGTCAAGCTGCTAGCTAGGTAAATAGAAGCAACTAGAAGCCTTTGGATTTTGCTTAGATAGCAACAAAGTGGTTGGTGTTTCTAAGCATGAATGACCTAGGCCCGTGATGGCAAACCTTAGCACTCCAGCTCTTCTGGGACTTCAATTCCCAGAAGCCCAAGTCCCTGTGAATCCAGTACGCACAGTAAACTCATTCGTGTAGATTCACAGGGACTTGGGCTTCTGGGAATTGAAGTCCCAGAACAGCTGGAGTGCCAAGGTCCACCATCACAGGCCTAGGCAGGAACAATGGGTGGTTTCAAGTGGAGGCAAAGTATTTCGTGTACACTTTTTGAAGATTGGTATTTTAGTTTATCTTTTACCTGAACTATGCGTGCCTGGGTGAAAGATCTTTTTTGTGGTTACAATTGTACTGACAATGGACTGTGAGAAGTTCTCTCTGTTTTGTTTTAATTATTTTTTGCCTAGATTGTGAACCGGCACGGCCCCGAGGCAGACAGGCATTTGCTACGCTGTCTATTCTCACATGTGGATTTTAGTGGCGATGGTAAAAGCAGCGGTAAAGATTTCCATCAGGTAAGTTCACTATATAAATACTCCCTGCTTCATTTCTTCATGAATATATATATATATATAGATATATAGATAGATAGATAGATAGATAGATAGATAGATAGATAGATAGATAGATAATTTCAGCACAACAACACGCATGTCAGTTGATTCACACCACTGTTTTTGCACCGGCTTACAAAGCTATTGTGAAATATCACCCTGGAGAATTCTTAAGGACTTTCAAACAGGCATAGAGAACTTGTGGCATTAAAACATTCTGAATATACTATTTTTAAAATGGTAAAGCAGAAGGGAGAGTGTTTCGGTCTTCTGCAGTTGCAGAGTCCAAAGGCCTTCTCAAAAGTCTATGTTTGCCAACTGTAAAATGTGAAAGAGTCAGCAAAAATCACCCGCCAGACCAGCTTTAAGTAAATGCTTCTGTGGAGAAGGCTTGTGGTTTAATGGCCTTTAGGTTGCCACATGAGGAAAAAAGGCAAGCAAGGCCTTCTCTGATTTTTCTGAGAACGTTGTGGCGTGAAATTCCCTTGCTTGAGTCTTTGAAGCAACATGTTCCCTTCCTGCCAGTAGGTTGATTTGAATTAATCTGATGAATGTCCATGTAATGTGTGGACTTCAAACAAACTGAACGGGCAAAATGTTCTGAATGACATTCATCAGACTCTGTAGGGGAAGCTTTAGCATTTCTAAAAAGTCAGCCCGGTATTAATGGTTAAACACATAAGACTGTAACTTAAAAAGAGTCATATAATTTCTTCCTTACAGAGTCTGTTCCACTTGCTTACAGAGTCTGGTCTTCTGTTCGGTGAACATTCTTAACATAATTTGCAAACTTGTCTTCTGCCTTAGGAAGAGTCTTTACCTTTTTGGACAGTTGCTTGAATTTTTGCTTTTATCCCCTCCAAAGATAATGGTTTTTGTGGTTTTGGAGTTTGCATGTAATGTGTGAAGCGGTTACACAGTGAGTGTAGCTGTGGTGTGTAGTTTAAAATCCAAAGTAGATAAATAGGGTCCACTTCAGTGGGACATGAAAGGAGTCTCATTCGGGCGTCCTCTGAGCGGAGTTTCTCCGGCAAAAATCCTTTCAACCCAGAATATTTTCTGACATGAAATTATTATTATTATTATTATTATTATATCTTTTCAGACTCAGTTTCTGATCCAGGAGTGTGCATCATTGATTACGAAGCCAAACTTTATTTCAACGTTGTCCTATGCTATTGAAAATCCATTGCACTATCAGAAGGTTTGTTTGCATGCATGTTGTAAAGCGCAGTTATCCAGTGAAAGCAATAAATCTGCTGAGGTAACGTGACAAAATATGTCACTATGTTTTAGAGCTAATGTTTATTACCACAGTTCAGAATTTTGATGCCAGCGTCTTCTATAATCTTAACCAGCCTAGAAGAAAATAGGCAGCTGTTCTTAAATGTAAGCAAAGTAGCTAGGGCTAGGATGCTCATTAGAAGGTGGTTGAAATAAGTCTTTAGGTTGCGGTAAGTCTCCCATGGGGGATTCTACACGTAAAGAGATCTAAATTTATATCCTCTCATCATTTGTTCATGCAGTGCAAACAGGATTTTAAGATGATTTTCAATCCAATTTTAGTGGCAGTTCCCTCCCTTTTTATAATACTGTGCTTAGATTGCCCAGTGTAGTTTGTTAAACTGTCAACATAACCATCTTTCTTCTTCTTTCAGAGCCTTAAGCCATCGCCCCATCTTTTTATTCAGCTGAGCAAAGTTATCAAATTAAGCAAAGTTCAAGAGGTAGGTTATTCTAATACCTTACACAGAGGATGCAGTTCTGTTGTTAGAGTATGAGGAAGGTTGACCGCTGGTAATTCCCCAGGACTTTTTTTAAAAATTAGATGTAGCAGTACTCTCTGTGAAGTCCTTTGATTTTCTTTCAGAAGGTTCAGAAGGTTTGCTACAATCCTGCCAGGAAATCACCATACAATTCCAAACCTGCCCCGTGGGCACTCTTTGCAGTTGCTCTGGGTTGAGAGAGGAAAGTTGTGCGGGGAGGGTAACTGTTTCCACCTCATGGAGTTTCCTTTTGGGGAGTCTAGTTGCCAACCTCTGTCATGTACCGTCATTGACAGGGTGCACAGAGATACTCTTTAACTTTCTTCTTTTCATTTTTAGGTTATTTTTGGCCTTGCTTTGTTGAACTCTTTCAACCCAGACCTACGAGGTTTTGGTAAGAGGCACTTTTACCACGTTCTGTTGGGTTTTAATTGCTGGAAGTAGCTTTCTCAAATGTAGCTTAAGGGCAGGCAGCCGTCCTTTCTACAGGGACCTGGAGCAGCCAGCTACTTTGGTTTTAGAATGCGTAGCTAGAGGGTACCAGAGCATAGGGCCAGTTTCCTCATTTTAAGGATCCTTGTAGTCACCCTTGCTGAGGCTGCTATGAGCCTCCCCCCACCTTAGGAATCTCCCCCCCCCCCCCATCACAGTGACTCAGAAGGTGGTGTCCTCAAGACACAACAGATTTCTTTTTCTAACATCTCTTGAGATTGGTGGTTGGAACTGTGTGTAGGCAGCTCCGAGTTGCCTATGGAATCGTCCCCATGTGATACAGTTGGATTGCTAAACAGAGCAACCAATTAGGAGAGCTAAACTGTCTTTAAACGTTGGTTTTCTCCTGTGTCCAGGAGGCACTTCTTTATGCCAGTTTGCAGTCAGCTGACAAAACAACCTCCTCTCTTAAAATCCAGGATTAGAGCTATCCAACTCCAGATGCTTTAGAATCGTCCATAGGCAAGGGACAGGGTCTAGTTAAACATCCCCTCCATTTTGATGGGACATTTCATTTCCAGGCTTTCTATAGGTTGTGCTTGTAGTCATCTGCCTATTTATAATGGCTGCCTATATTTGTGGAATTAGTGCAGTTGTCGTTTCTGACAGGCTTTTCTTGATGCTCAGCGGTTTTGACCACATAATGACCAGACCCGTAGGAAGAGGCCTATTTTGAGTCAAAAGAGTGAACGTGTGTCCTTCTGTCAAGCCAAGTCCCTTAATGTTTCCCCCCTCCCCTCTCTCTTTTGAAGCTGCTCAGTTTATTAAACAGAAACTGCCTGATCTTCTGCGTTCCTATATTGACGCAGACGTCAGTGGAAATCAAGAAGGTGGCTTCCAAGATATTGCAATAGAGGTCTTGCACCTCCTCCTCTCCCACCTTCTTTTCGGGCAGAAAGGAGCCCTCGGAGTTGGACAGGAACAGATTGACGCCTTTCTCAAAACATTACGTAGAGGTAAGTGGTGTCTACTGGATGTATTTACTTGGAACCTACTGGCCAAAGTGAACTGACTTTCTATAGAGTTTACTAACTGGTCGATTAAAAAACATTATCAGGAATGAGGTTTCCCAGACACCCCCAATAAACTAACTAACTAACTAACTAACTAACTAACTAACTCCAAATGGCACATCCTTACTCGCACTCCTTGTGGCGTTCCAAAACAAACATTGGGATACAAAATAAATTACTTCCCTGAGGATGTCTATCTCTCCTTAATTGTCATAATTCTAAATGAATGTATGCTCCTTTCTGGCCTCCAAGTCACTTGGTTTTTATACCCTGCACGACACATCTGGTAGTTGGATTTTCTGCTTTGCTTTTGTGTACTGATGTGATCGTTTGGGCCCTTTTAGATTTTCCCCAGGAACGTTGCCCTGTGGTGCTTGCGCCACTCCTCTATCCTGAAAAACGGGACATTCTAATGGACAGGATCCTGCCTGATTCCGGAGGGATCGCCAAAACCATGATGGAGAGCTCGCTGGCTGACTTCATGCAGGAAGTGGGCTATGGCTTTTGTACAAGGTATGTACTAAAGGCCATTCCTCTGAGACTCGGTGGAAACCATGAATTGGACTTCCAGAGACTTGGGTAGTTTCAGGGTGTAGTAGATTAAATCATCATTATCATCATTATTATTATCATCATTATTAGGATTTGCATGCCGCCTCCTCAACAGCGTGACTCCACAACAATAAAGCATCCAAAACACAGTTTACATATCATATCAGAAAATATATACAGTAATACCTCAGATAACGCTAAGACTTGGTTCCACAAGTCTTGGTGTTATCCGATTTTTAGTGTTATCCGATGCATGCTAAAATCCTATGGGATGGATCGGATAATGTTAAAGCTCCATAGAGATACATTGTAACTGCACAGGCTTTAGCGGTTGTTATCCGATCCATCCCATAGGACCTTAACATTTGATCCAATTCTCCTCCCCAGATTACTTAACGTTATGCGATTTTAGCATTATCTGAGGTAAACGTTATCCGAGGTATTACTGTATATCACAATACAACAAAATACAATACCATAATAATAAATAGATGACAACATCATATAAATCACTGCATTGTATAAATCACAAATAAATCACAGCATCATACCATCATTGCCTCTCTTGACTGTAGTGTGGAAGAATGTCGCAGTATTATCACCCAGTTTGGTGTTGGAGAGGTTACAGCTGCGCAGGTTGCCAGGGTTTTGGGGATGATGGCGCGAACACACTCCGGATTGGCCGATGGCATTCCTTTGCAGGTGAGTTTCCTAAGTGGTGAGTTTCCTCCTGTGCTGTGTGGTGTGATGTTACAACATGTGCCCTGCGATGGAGTGGTGTTAGAGACATGCCAAGCCGGGGGGAAGGGGAGCGGCGGGAGCGAGGGTGTGGATGGGATGGAATGGCAGCACAAGCTGGATCTGGCCCACGGGCCGTAGGTTGAGAATCCCTCCCGTAGGGAATTGAACTCCCCACCGCTGGCTCCACTGCCAGGTGTCTCAATCACTGAGTTGTCCAGCCAGTAGTTGCTAATAGTCTCTTGGTCGAAATTAACCCTCCGTCTCCTTCTTTCCTTTTGCTTTTCTGAAGACCCTGCCTTTAAATTGCTGCTCTCTTCCTTGGGGTCTGCCATCCTAAGGTTAAAGCACTCTGAAGGGGGTTGGGCTTTTAATCAGTTGGCCTTTTTCTTTTGTTTTTGTCGTGTTTGGGCGACAGTGCAGGGTGGATCTTGGATTAGTAGTAATAAATGCACGAGGCTGGCAATGTTTGGGTATTTTCAGTCAGCCGTGAATTTTGATTTTTCACATTCGCTGAAACTACACTGTCTAGGTCACTAAAAACGCTCTAAGTTTATATGTGCATCTTTAATTTGTAGTCCATCTCTGCACCTGGAAGTGGAATTTGGAGTGATGGGAGAGATAAAAATGATGGAACGCAAACCCATACATGGAACGTGGAGGTTTTAATTGATGTGCTTAAAGAGCTGGTACGTTAAATTATAATTGACATGCGGGGGGAATCTGTTGACCAAAGCATTACTGTTTCATATTCATTTGGGGGCTTTTTAAGGGACTTTGCTTTTTGTGTCTTTGATAGAGAAATGCCATGGTTACCTTATATGCTTTGTAGACTCTGAAGCGTGTGTTCTTGGGAATCTGGAATGCTGTGTTAAAATAGTATTAACTTTTTTGCAGAACCCAACTTTGAACTTCAAGGAAGTCACATATGAACTCGACCATCCTGGGTTTCAAATCCGTGACAGCAAGGGCTTGCAGATTGTGGTCTACGGCGTCCAGAGAGGGTTAGGGTTGGAAGTCTTTCCTGTTGATCTCATATACAGACCTTGGAAACATGCTGAAGGCCAGGTAAATAGGCAGCTGGTTTCTCTTGGCTTAATACTGTTGGCTGGAAAAATAATAAAACAGCCGCTTTCTTACTTGCTGAGTCTTTAGCCTCTAGGCGGAAAAAGTGTTTGGGGGTGGCTTGGTTAAGATCTGGACGTCATGATTTTTAAATCAGTCCATGCTGTCAAGAACTGGAGGGATATGAAGTCTTTAAAGAATTGTCATTTCTGCTCCAGTCGTGACCAGGGTATAGAACAGTCATTGCCAACCTCTTTTCTTTTGGCCACATCCCATCTAAGAATCCTGATTCCCGCCCCCCTTTCCTGCGGTGACATATATAATTCTTATTATTCAAAAAGTGAACTCCTGTTCACATGGAGGAAACCTAAACTGTCATTAACGTGGTCTAAACAAGCTTTGAATTGCCCCGTTAAAAATCAGATCCCACCCCCACCCCGTGGTGCGCGTTCTCCACGTTGAGAACAACTGGTATAGAATAACTGAAACACAATTGGCTCCAGTACTGTTGATGGATGTTATACGTTGCCACCCTGTGCTTTAGAAGATGAATCCGTGTCGGTCTGGAATGACTCTTAAATTGTATTTCCCTGCAGCTCTCGTTTATCCAGCACTCCCTCATTAACCCTGAGATCTTCTGTTTTGCTGACTACCCCTGTCATACTGTCGCCATCGATATTTTGAAAGCACCACCTGAAGATGACAACCGAGAAATTGCCACGTGGTGATTATTTATTTATTTATATTTGTTTATCGCCCTCCTCCCCGAAGGGACAATTTCTTTGTCTTGGGGATGGAAACTTCTGCTGCTGCTCCTTCTGCCTTTGGCAGTGACTGGTCTACAGTCCTCTTCCTTGCCTTGGGGTGGCTTTGGGGGCAGGAGAATTTGAGCCTCCAGGTGCTTCCCTGGCCCAGAGATGTATGTGCAGCCTTCAGGGGCAGTAGCCAGGTCATTCCGGGCTGGCCAGACGGTTCCTCTCAAAGCCCCCTAATGCTTTGCTGTTCCTGTGGAGCTTAGAAGACACCCCCCGTCCCCCCCCCCCCCAAGGCTTTGAAGCAGGGGTTCTCAACCTTTTCGCATCATGGGCAGGAACATGCCCACACAGGCAACTGAGCAGGCCGGACACGTGATCTCCCCTCCCCCCCCACCCGTAAACTGTGCCGAGCGCATTGGGGCGGTCGCGTTTACGGCTGTCGTAAATGTGTCCGCTTCCGAGGTCGTTGCTGTGGGCTATATGCTTTATCTGTATGCCATAACGCCCCCAGCCCGTTGGCTTGTCTGAGCAGCCCCCTTGTCCTTAGTTGTAGTGTAATATACATTTTTAATTGTTAAATTTTTAATTGGTTTTAGTTAGTTTTAAAATTTTTGATTAATAGTTTTTTTAGTTTTTATAACTTGTTGATGTTTTTATTGTAAATCGCCCCGGGTCAATTGTGAGAGGGGCAATGAATAAATTCAACAAATAAATAAATAAATGCTTTGCTGCCTGCCCCCAGGCAAAGACCTTCCTTTCCAGGCTCCCTCCATCCTGCAAGAAGTGGGGAACTAGGAAATACTTTATGGAATTTAGACGATTGATGCTTTTAAAATTGTTACTAATATTCAGTTTTCAAAATGTAGAGTTACGTATTGTATTTTAACTTCTTGTTGTATTATTTTAATTGTTGTGAACCCTCTTGGGGGGGGGGGGTCCCTGTTGGGGGTGGGGGAGGTGGCATACAGAAAAATGGGAGGAGAGACCCTGGGAGATGCCTTGCCCGTCCCTGCTCTTGCTTTTGCAATTGCAAGAGTTCTTGCCACTGCTTTTATTTCCTCTTTCCCCGGAGTTCATACAGCATTGAGGGAAATGTATGTCCTTTGCAGATACAGCCTTAGAATGAGCCCCTTTGATAACCCATATCGCTGGCCATCTTCTGTCACGAATGCCAGGTGCGAATGCTGTTGCCTAACCGGCCTTCTGGGCTTTCTCTTAGGAAAAGCCTGGACTTGATTGAATCCCTGCTGCGGTTGGCAGAGGTGGGTCAGTACGAGCAGGTGAAGCAGCTCTTCAGCTTCCCCATCAAGCACTGCCCGGATATGCTGGTATTGGCTTTGCTACAGATCAACACCTCCTGGCATACTTTGCGGCATGAACTCATCTCCACACTGATGCCCATTTTCCTTGGCAACCACCCCAACTCTGCCATCATCTTGCATTACGCATGGCACGGCCAGGTAAGGGCTTGGCAAGGGTCTTGCCTTGAGGGGCACAGCCCAGGCTTCCGGGGGACTATGCGGGGCTGCTTAGAAATGCAGGGTAGTAGAGCTCTTCTCTGTTTCCTCCCCGGTTCCTTATCTGTGCAGTCTGTAAAGGAGGTTGGCTTAGAGTCCTACGGATGAGGCTAGATAGGCTTCTTCTTCTTCTTCTTCTCTCTCTCTCTCTCTCTCTCTCAATCTCTCTCTCTCTCTCCTCCCCCTCCCCCTCCCTCCCCGAAACAGTGAAGGTTCTGCCCTGTGTTTCTGAGCTATTAGTATGAGATAAGGGTGAACTAACTGAGTGTAGCAGTAACTGTACCTCCACTTCCTGTTTCTCTAGCTTTAATGATTTGAGTGTGCCCTTTGCCTGCCCATCTTGCCTCAGTAAATATCTCTATGGAAAGGCAAGGTCAGATATGTGCTAAATAAATAAATAAATAAATACACTCTCACGTGCCAGACATTTAATCTCACTGACAGTGGAAGTGTTAAATATACCATAGTTGGAGAAGAATTGAAGAGTTTATACCTTCAACATCGCTCCGTGCGCTCAGGTGTCTAGTCATGCCTGCCACATGACCACGGAAACGTCTGCAGAAGCAGACAGCACTGGCTCTTCGGCTTTGAAACAGAGATGAGCATTGAACCCTGGAGTCGGATACGACTGGCTTTTGAGCAAGGGAAACCTTTACTTTTACTGTTGCCTTGAATCCCTGTTGTGTTTAACTGGCATCTTTCCTGGTGAGGGTGTCATTTCAAAGGTGTTTGGTGGTAATATGGCTGGTAAGAGGAGTGGGGGTCAGAATCCGTCAAGACCTCCCGTAGAGCAGGGAGAGCCCCTCTTGTGTGGTGTTGAAAGGCTTCTCTGAAGAGAGTTTGAGAATTTGCCTCAAAGCCTGAAATGTCGGTTATTTTCTCAGGGCCAGTCTCCTTCGATCCGCCAGCTGATCATGCACGCTATGGCAGAATGGTACATGAGAGGAGAACAATATGACCAAGCCAAGTTATCGCGTATTCTAGACGTGGCCCAAGACTTGAAGGTGAGCTTGATGTTCCAGTGCTTTCTGTTTTGACTTCTGGGCTGGGATCGCCTAGACAGGGTTTGGGGCCAGGCAGGAGCGAAAGATTACATCCCTGGGCTGGTTAGTCCGAAAATGTGTTCAGAGGCCATGTTTGGAAAGGGGGAAGCCGGCTCTTAAATTTGCCAAATGCAGTGTCTGTGCCCCTGAGGAGGCCGAGCGGCACAAAGCATGGAGGGTTTTCCTGCCCGTGGAATCTCCCAGGATTTGGGTGACTGGGGCAGTTTTGCACTGGAGTATCTTGACAGGATGGGGAGACTCTTTGAGACTTATAGTCTCTCTCTCTCTCTCTCTCTCTCTCTCATACATACAAACACACACACACACACACACACACACACACACACAAGTAAACCAAGGGTCCCATGTTCTTGGTGTAGCTTCTCAAACGCTGTGGTAAAACGCAGGCAGGCTGTGTTGCCGCCCTACAGTGGTCTGGCTGCGTGGGACGTGTTAGAGTACGATTTGCCCCTACAATATGACGAATGCCGCAAGGGTGGGTTTGTGAGTAGCTGTCACGTTGTTCGGATCAGCTACGAAAGCTGCACAACCAGGCTTGTAAAGTGAGGCTGGTCCTTGAGGTCTGGCTCCTTCGACCTGGCCTAGGGAGGTTCTGTGCCCCCCACCCCACCCCCATTGTAGACATGTCCATCCCTGGTGAGAGTGAAGGAGCAGATCCCTGCGCATACAGTGGAGGGCCCCCCCACTGGAATGCGCAGGGGAAAGTGTAAGGCATCTTGTGTGCCAAGTAAGCAGGAAAGCTTCGTGCTCAAGGGGCCGGGCCACAGCGCGCCCACCCATTCTTGTCAGGCGTGTCCTCCCCTCCCCCCCAGCTTCCTGAGGGGGGGCGGGGAGAGGGGGTTGTGGGGAAGGAGGAGGCGGGGCGCATGGAAAGAGAAGCCTAGAGTCATCCGTTGACTAGCGGGTTTCTGCCTTTCTTCCTTTAGGCGTTGTCAATGCTGCTCAATGGGACTCCATTTGCCTTTGTTATTGATCTTGCTGCACTTGCCTCTCGACGGGAATACCTCAAACTGGACAAGTGGCTCACAGATAAAATTCGGGAGCACGGGGTAAAAACAGGAATGGCTTGATCCCTTTTCACAGTAGGGTTGGTGGTAGCAGGTCCCTCCTTCCAAAGCATGGAGTGTTTCCAGAACGTGTTTGTTTTTTTGTACAGTATATATCTATCTATATCTATTATTATTATTATTATTATTATTAAGAAAAATGCGTTTCAGCATTCGAACTCTTGATTTTTAAAAAGGACTGGATACGATTTGCCATAGACCACTTCTCCTTAAATGCCACTTCCAGGGCCGTGCGTGGCATACTGAGGTCCGTGTCGTTCCTCCCCTAGGAGCCTTTCATCCAAGCCTGCATGACTTTTTTGAAGAGGCGGTGCCCCTCCATCTTGGGCGGCCTGGCCCCCGAGAAGGACCAGCCCAAAAGTGCTCAGCTCCCACCAGAGACGCTGGCCACGATGCTGGCCTGCCTTCAGGCTTGTGCTGGGTAAGCAGCAAAGAATCGTCTTCTGTGCTTTGGGTGTCTGTGTGTGTCTTGCTTCCTTTGCAAGAGGTTTCCAGAAGGGGCTAGGAAGAACAGCGGTTGGTATGTAAAGCATGCCCGTACCTGGAGTGCCAAAGTTCGCCATCCCAGTTTTAGGCTGGATTCAGGATTTGCCTTTTGCTTCCTTCCACCATACTAGCTCTCATCCATCAACGTGAATGTTTATGCCACATGTACAAGAGCTGACGTGTTACAGAGATGCTCAAGTAGCATGAGCCTAAATTTGGGCCCTTTGAACTTGCCCAATAAATCTCTGAGCCACCAGTTCGCTATTTGTCCTTTGTAAAAAATGTCACGGCTTGTTCTGGCATCTCTTGGGTGAGTTGCAAAGATTTTGGTTATCTCTCTCTCTCTGCTGCTGCTGCTGAAGTGTGAAAGTTGTCTAGATGACTCTTCCTTTTTAACTCACTTTCATGATAGAAGCGCAGAAATGCATTTCAATAGCTTTGTGTGTTATAAAGTGGCCTTTAGCTAATTTAGATTTGTGTTGACTTTGAAACGTTGCCAGTGCTGCTTCATCCCTTTGAATGCCTGTACTGTGAAACCTCTCTGGCAACCGATTATTTATTTATTTATTGGCATGATGAGTCATCTTTTTCTTTTTGCCTTATTTTTTTTTAAATGAAAGCAATCTGTGGGGCTTTCTCTGCAGACTGGAAGTTAATACAAAAATGCAAGGCTGGAGGTTTAATGAGACTTTGAAGGATGGGTTTATGGAAAACATTCAGATTCTGTCGTAATTTACAGAAAATGGCATTCTTGTGTTCAAAATGGACATACAGCGAGAAAGGGTCACCCACACTGTGAGCTGACAGGTGTATGGCTGACTCCCATACCAGAAAAGAGAGCAGACTAGGGAGGGTATCCTCTGGAGGAGATTGGCAAAGCCAAGATTGGCCTGGAAAAACCAAGTCCAGGAGGTTCCCTGAAGAGCTGGCTTTGGGCAGAGGGACTTCCCGAAGGGTGGCTGTAGGTAGTGGTTGGCCATCTGTCGGACCACATTCTGTAGCTGCGCACGAGGGATGCGGTGAGCTTGGAAAGATACTCCTTGCTTGCTCCTGGGAGTCCTACTTTCCCTTCAGTCGGTTGACAGGTTGGTCCTTCCATCCTCCCTGCAATTAGCAGGTCCTGAGCTGTTGAGTTTGTGTGTGTGTGCGTGTGCGTGTGTGTGCGTGCATGTGGCACACTAGGTGAAAGCATTCCAACTCTCCCTAGTTCTGAGTTGGGAGCCGTTCAAGTTGAGTGAGCGACTGGTCCTGAATTTCCAAACATGCCACCCTAAGAGGCCATTGCTTATTATTTATTTATTTATTTATTTAGATTTATATTGCCGCCCATTCACAAGGGCGACTCAGGGCAGCTTACAGTCAAAATAGCAACAGTACAGTAACAATAATATAATACAACCTCACAAAATAACCAAAGCAGAACACAGACTTAATTCCCCTCTGGCCGTTGATGGGGGCCTGGAGGTGGGGGCAGAGTCCTCAACCGCCTGCCAGGCTGTGGCGTCTTTCCCCCTCAGGCCGTTGGTGTGGGCCCAGAGGAGGGGGCGATGTTCTCTGGCACCTGCCAGGCCATGGATGCCTCGCAAAGGTATAAACCGTGCAGTAAGTTTTTTTAAAAAACACCCCCTTTCCTCCCCTGTTAGAAGCGTGTCTCAGGAGCTGTCGGAAACGATTCTCACCATGGTCGCCAACTGCAGCAGCGTCATGAACAAAGCGAGGCAGCCACCACCTGGAGTTCTGCCCAAAGGACGCCCGCCCAGCACTAGTAGTCTAGATGCCATCTCTCCTGTACAGGTATGTGGACACCTGGATGAACCCTGACGCTGGTGCCTTGTCGGGGAGGGCATCATATAGGACTCTCTGAACTAGTTTCTTTTGCATATGAAGTACAGTCAAACCTCGCATAAAGAGCGCTTCGCTTAAAGAGCAACTCGCTTAAAGAGCAGAATTTTCTCTGAATGTTCGCTTTGCTTAACAAATAAAACCAACCAAAAACTCACTTAACAAATAAATCGGGGTTCACAACCCCCCCCCACACACACACACACATACAATTGGTCACTTAACTGTTCCACTTAATGAGTAAACTCACTTAAAGAGTAATCCTGTGGAACACGTTGTGCTCTTTAAGCAAGGTACAAACTGTAAGATTAAAGCATATTAAAACATTGGTTGGTTGGTTGATTTTGCCTGGTCTCTTCCCCCCCCCCCCGCCCCCTCCTCATTGAAGCACTGCCTTTGAACCCGGTGTGGCTTCCGTAGCCTCTCAGGCCAAGCAGCAGTGCTAGATTGTGCGGCCTTGTTATAACTGGGGCTCTTCAGCTTTGAAC
The DNA here is from genome assembly GCA_030440675.1 of Furcifer pardalis. Classification (NCBI taxonomy): domain Eukaryota; kingdom Metazoa; phylum Chordata; class Lepidosauria; order Squamata; family Chamaeleonidae; genus Furcifer; species Furcifer pardalis. The sequence goes on along the minus strand of CP126892.1, from coordinate 129,079,757 downwards.
TGAACGCTCTTTTAAAAACAAGACACAACTCTGTTCCTCTTTCCCATATTGTCTCACGGCCTCCCCCTAGAAAGGCTAGAGATTTTCTAGTAACTAAGTCTTTATCTATGTAAGGCATATTTTTGTTATTCCTTTTTAAGATAATGAAATAATTCTACCAGTTACAAATTAAAATATAGTTGAGCAGCTTTTGAAAGCACACTTTGTGCGAGTCAGCAGAGCTGGCTGGATATTTCAGTGAGTTAAGTAGCGCTTTAAGGGAGACAGAGATTGGGAGTTCAGTTCCCTGTTAGGCTGCCCTAAAGACCCAACCTCTGTAGCCGTGGGTAAGCAACATGTTCCCAGGGCCCCCCAGGAATAAGGCTGCGGTAAACCACTCCTACCTAGAAACCCCTTGGGGGAAAGGGTTACCAGAAGTCAGAATTGACTTGATAGCACAATTGTTATTTTATTTATGTATTTATTTCTTATATTTGTGTCGCCTCCCCATTGGCCTGGGCGGCTTACAACACATTACAAGCCCAACATTAAAAACAACCCCATAGAAATAATCATAAAAAGTCTCAGGTTAAAGTCACTAAAACCTCTTTAAAAAGTCCTTTAAAAACCTGTAACAGGGCCTACAGTGAGCCCATGTCCATTTGGAGCAGTTAAAAATAGTTTACTGTGCGCCCCTGTACCTTTGAAAGCAAGCCTCGTTTGCTTTTGCATCTATTAGACTTAAGAGCTAATGAGTGGCTTAAGCCTATATAGACCATACTATTGTTGTGACAAGGCTGGATTGGGCATTAACATAATGCAATAATGGCATAATAGCATAAAAGGGCTGGCTTGTTTTTTCCAGCATGAAGGCCATAGCTGGTGTTCAGCAGTTATTTTTGCTTAGAGAGAGATGATGAAAGTGTTTAAAATGATGCCTAGTGGTGGTGGGGACAAAGTAGCTTCTTCCTTCCTTGTTGCCAGGGCCAGCCACTGAAAATGAGCCATCGGAGACTTAGGATGAATAAAATAAATTATTTTCTTCATACAGCTGCAGTGTGAAACGTAGTAAATGCAGGCAATTTGAGTAGAACTTAAAAGGGGATGAGATTAATTTAATGAAAAACAAGCTGTCTTTGATCACGATACCTATGACGAGGATATTTCAATTAGCAGCCCTACCCGTGAATTAGAATGGGAACAGACATGCGACGAGATGCCACAGCTTGCATCTTGTTGGCCACAGCAGAGATGCCCAAACTACAACCTGTGGGTCAGATATGGACCCTCCCCCGAAGGCATTCCATCAGGTCTGCGACACCCTCGCCAAACCAGGAAGTAAATACGGACGCTTTTGCGCATGTGCAAAAAGCAGCCCTTTTATTTTCTGGTTTGGTGCTGATGCTTCTGTGAAGTAAAATGGCTGCTTTCGTCCATGCGCAGAAGCACCCGTGTAAAACCAGGAAGTAAAATGGCTGCTTTCACGCATGCGCAGAAGTGTCAGCACCACATCAGGAAGTAAAATGGCCACTTTTCACACATGCGCAGAAGCAGCTGCACCAAACCAGGAAGTCAAATGGCTGTGTATGCGCATCCCCGCATTGTTTTTTGGGGTTGGTGTCTGGCCCGCTCAGCTGCTCCGGGGTGGTGGTCAGGCAGGGCCCCCGGCCCAAAAGGTTTGGGCACCCCTGATTTACCGCATGGTGATTCCTGGGTTAGCTGGGCATGGTGTAAAGATAACCGGTCTTTGCTGCCTGCCTGACTGGGATCCTCTCTCGCTTGTCTCTTCCTCCCCTGTCGTCCCCCGCCCCCCCCCCTCCTCAGATTGACCCCCTTGCTGCTGGAATGGTCTCCCTGAGTTTAGGCGGTTCGGCCGTGCCCCACACCCAGAGCATGCCTGGCTTCCCTCCCAACTTGAGCTCTGCTTTCAGTACTCCTCAGTCTCCAGCCAAAGCCTTCCCACCACTTTCCACGCAGAACCAGAACACCCCTTTCAGCGGGATTAGCGGGCTGTCTTCGCAGCTTCCAGGTAAGGCTGTGGGAGAAACCCCAGCAGCTCTCCTCAGGAACGGGTTGCGATTCTCCCTGGGGATCGTCTCCAGGGCCAGAGGAGGGTCTGTGGCCATGGCCGGGTGGCTGAGGGAGCCACTCCGCTCGCCTCTTCATTTGCAACGCACTCTGCCCATGCTCCTTTCTACACAGAAGGAAAAGCTCCATTCTGTTTTTGTTTTTCACGGGAAGAACACCAGGATGGGTTTGTGGGTATTTGCATGGTAAACCCCAAATGAAGGGTGTTCTGGCCCAATGGGTGCTGTGCTGCATGGGGGGGGGGGGGAGAGAAACACCTCCCATGCTTTCTGACCTTGGTAGCATTCCATAGGTTGTGGTCAGAAGCCATTGGATGTAAGAGATCTCTCTGTCATGTCTAGAGAGCTCCATGTATGTGGACACGTGGTCCCTCTTTGTCTCTGAGCGCATTCGTTACAGGAACTAGCAAATTCTGCAGTTCTCACGATCAGTGAAGGAATTAACTGATGTCTTTCTCAGTAGGTGGCCTTACGACCGGTAGCCTGGGGATAGGAACGGGTGCCCTCGGCCTTCCTGCGGTCAATAACGACCCCTTTGTGCCAAGGAAACTGAGTACATCGACACTGAACCAGCCTGCGTTCCAGCAGAGTAAGATGAAGCCTTGTAAGTGAGCGTGACTGTCTGAACGTGGAGTGGGATTGTGGTCTACGTTGAAAGGGTTTTCTAGTAGTCAAAACAGGAAGAAGAAGAACCAGACTTTGTGCCTTTTCTGTTGTTCAGTTTTTCCTTTAGTAGCCTTTGGCATTGGGGGCCAGATCTGGCCCATTGGCCATAGTTTGGGCAGCCTAAAATCTATCTCATCCTCTTGCAAAAGGTGCGTTTTACTTCCACTTCTAATGGAAGGAACCACTGGACCGGCCGATGACCCAAAAGTTTTGGACACCCCTGCTTTAGGCAGCTGATTGGCCACTGAGTACACAGAACCATAGGCAGGCCTTGGGTTACATCCAGCATGGGGTTCTTATGTTTTGATTGACAGATAGAGATCCAGCCTTTTCTTGAGCTCCTAAAAGGAGTGAAAAGTTCGTTCATTTGTAAGTTGCATCCTGTGGAAACTTTAGGCTTGATTCTTCCCCCTTCACTCTGAGATCTAGCAATGTTGAATGAATGAATGAATATTTCTTTGATCAGTCTCCTTAATTTCTTTCTACCTTTTCCCTACAGCTGACTTATCTCAGGTATGGCCGGAGGCAAATCAGCACTTTAGCAAAGAGATTGATGACGAAGCCAATAGCTATTTTCAGCGTATTTATAATCATCCGCCGCACCCAACGATGTCTGTTGATGAGGTAACCGTTGGGCGGTTGTTACAGTTTTCTCTAACCTTATTTTTCTCCCACAATGATGTCGGTTTCCTTTCTGGTCCTGTAAAATCATGGGGGCTCAGGCAGCGCTTCAGCACTGGTTCTTGCCTGCAGCGTGCAGCTTAACAAAACCTTTGCATTATAAAGTTGCAGAATATAATATGTTCCTACTGTTAGGGGCCCCCTTGTGGCATTTTGGCTAAGCTGAGGCACAACAGCCAAAATTCTGCGTGCAATCCGAGTTCCATCCTGACCAGGGTGTCAAGGTTGACTCGGCCGCTTCCGTCCTTCTGAGGTTGGTAAAATTAGTAGCTAGTATGTTCGGGGCAAAATGCTTAATTACCTTGCGAAGTGCCCCAAGTGGATATGGCAGTCACGAAGCTTTAAATGCCAGCTTGACTCAGAAGGGTAAAATGAGTCAAATTACCTTTGCTTATTAAAATCCATTTTGGCACAAATATTTTGTAGTCTTAAAAAAAAAGATAATGTTTGTATTTTAAAAAAATAATTACCTGTAACAATTTGCAGTAGGGCAGTTAACTGAACTTGAGTGGATTTTATTTATTTATTTATATTTGTTTATCACCCTCCTCCCCAAAGGGACCCAGGGTGATTTACAATATTTATAAAACCATTTAAAAGATTTAAAAACTTAATATTAAAAGCTAGAATGTTGCTAGTTGAGGTGACGTTTATATGCATTGCAAATATACTTTCACAGCAAGTTGTTTCTGCGTAAATGTATAGTGCAGAAATTCAGTTAGACCTCCAGGCTTGTTCGGGGAATAAAATATGTGAGGTTTTCTTAACTGAAATTGATTTTTCCACTGCGTCTTCTGCCGAAGCTCCAAACCCCATTGTGTTGTGGGTATAAATGACTCTGCAATGTTTCGGTTTCCTGACAGGTGTTAGAAATGCTCCAGAGATTTAAGGACTCCAACATTAAGCGGGAACGCGAAGTGTTTAACTGTATGCTGAGGAACTTGTTTGAGGAGTATCGTTTCTTCCCCCAATACCCCGACAAAGAGCTGCACATAACCGCCTGCCTCTTCGGTGGCATAATCGAAAAGGGACTGGTGACCTACATGGCCCTGGGCCTGGCCTTGCGCTACGTTCTTGAAGCCTTACGGAAGCCTTTTATGTCCAAAATGTACTATTTTGGCATTGCTGCACTAGATAGGTTTAAAAATAGGTGAGTGCTTGCTTATGTTTTCAGAGATTCTCCTATATGCCTACGTCATCAGTAGACTGAGCTTTTAAACCAGGGGTTCTCAGCCTGTGGGCCAGATCCGGCTCCCCACACTCACTCCAGCTGCTGGCAGAATCGGCCACGGACTCATTTACTGCAGTCCTAAACAGCAGGGGGACAACCAGTCAACTGTTTGAGGGAGCGTGACCCAACCCCGGTCTTGAAAAGGTTGAGATCTCCTGTTTTGAACACGCATCTACAGTAATTGTATTTTGCTGTTCTTGGCTGTAGCCAGCAATTGGAGGCATAAATTAAATGCCACTTAATAAAAGAAATGCGTATTTTAGCATAAACGAAAGCTGTCATGGGCGGTCTGAATGTGGGGAGACATTTCCTTCAAAGAAATCACACGATGGAAGCCATTTCAGCTGTCTTTCCCTTGACGTGCCTGGGGTTTGCAAGTTCTTCCTCCCAAGACTCACGACGATTGAAAGATTCGCCCTCCATTTTGCAAGACAGTTTTCAGAGATTTAATTTTAATTTAATTTTTGCACTTGTATGGCGCCCACTCAGGAAACCCGACTCAGGACGGCTCAGATAACAGTTAGACAATCACCGTAATTACAAGTGATGCAATATAGAAAAATTCAACATTATAATGATAATTAAACCCTATCAACACTATGCTTTGGGCTGGCCGATGGTTCTGCACCCTTTATATGCCTAGAGACTGGTGGCAAGGATGAGGTTGACATGTTGACCCTACAACGCGTTTGTGCCAGAAGAGATACGGAACCACTCTTTCGATTTAGCGCGAGAAGAACCCCTGTTACATTTTTTCTCCTACTAATGGACCGCTTTCCTGTTGACAGGTTGAAGGATTACCCGCAGTATTGTCAGCACTTGGCTTCTATTAGTCACTTTATTCAGTTTCCTCACCACCTGCAGGAGGTAAGTGCTAAACGTCACCTACAGAGGTGTGGAGGGTCAAGAGCACCAATCTTTCTTGCATGTTGAAAAGTCTTTCTTCTTCAGTGTTGGGCCTGGAAAAGTTCTGTTATAACCTCCCACCGCCATCCCTGCACCTGAGGAGAGAAAATCAGGTTAAAGTACAGGTGGCCCATTTTTCTGTATCATTATCCATGGCTGCAAATCTGGGAACCACTGACTTAATTCTTGCCAAGGATTGGGTTTAAGTGGCTTTTCCTAGCAAATAGATCTATACCTGCTAGGCAGATTTGTCTGTTCAGACCTTTTGATGGTGACCAAACCAGAGAGACTGGAATGAGAAAAGTCTGGTTCGAACATTGAAAGCAACGTTGCTTTACGCTTCAGAACCCCTGGTTTGTTGATCAGCAGCAGGGAAGATGATGTTAAGTCTTGGCAACGATAATTAGAAGAGCCAGTCCCGGGTCTGTCTGTTGTAAGCAGCAGACGTCACGTTGCCATAAGTGGAATTAAACAGCTTTCGTGGTTACAGACAAAATTAAAGATTTCTTTTTTGGAACAGTTTGCTGGAAGGGAATTTCTCCTTCCCATTTCTCGTTAAAGTCTGTGCCAAAGTTTCCCCTCGCTTTCCAGCACCACTTCCTTTCGTCTGTCCAGCTCTTGCTCTTTCTGGAACTCCCACAGGATGTTCAAAAGGGAATAGAGGTTTGACAGTCTTAACCTCTACAGCTCACGTTTCTGTGGCTAATTTATTTGAGCCCAAACTTTTCAGGCTGCGGGCCGGTCACATGGTTCAGGGGGGCGATCACTGTGCCCCATAGGCTGGATCCGGCCCCTGACACCAATTCATCTGGCCCACGGAGCCCTTGTTGCTCCTGGAAGCAGGGGTAAAACACGCCTGGATGGGCGCGTTTTACTCCCGCTTCCGGAAGCAACGAGGGATTTGTGGGGCAGATGAATTGGTGTTGGGGGCCGGATCCAGCCCATGGGCCATTGTTTGGGCACCCCTGCTTTTATTGAATTTATTGCAGCAGGATTAGGGGGTCAATGTCTAGAACTCTTTTTCCCCCTGTGACTTTAAAGTCCCTGGGTGAGTGCAAAGTGCCGTTTTCATTAGCTAGGATGTCCCTCGAGTTTCAAGACTAGGAACTTTGGTTTTTTAGGAAGGTTCTGCAATGGGTGGGTGGGTTTGAGTTTCAAGAAGACCCCCCTCTGCTTCTGGTCCATTGCAGTATATTGAATATGGACAGCAATCCCGAGACCCTCCGGTGAAGATGCAGGGCTCCATCACCACCCCGGGGAGCATCGCTCTGGCCCAGGCCCAAGCCCAGGCCCAGGTCCCAGCAAAGACGCCTCTCGCAGGCCAAGTCAGCACCATCGTCACCACCACCACCACCACCACCACGGTGGCCAAGACAACGATCACGCCTGTGGGCCGCGTCAGCTTCAAAAAGGATGTGCCGGTAAGTGCAGGAGTGAATGTGAGCAGGGGTTGGGTGGGCCGGGGTAGCAGTTAGCACCCTGTGTGGTCAAGTCATCATAAACAGCAGGTTGGATGTTTGCTAAGCACCACGTAGGAGACTTGTGTTTGCTGTTGGGTCATTTTAAATCACATTTGTTTAAGTAAAAGAGCTTTGTTCTGTTTGTTTGTTAATTGCCAGGGTTTGTTTGTTTTGATTTCTCTGGACTTTGAGCTGCATCTCACACAGCTGAATGCCTGCACTTTGCTGGGTGGGGTTCGCTTTTCCCCCTGCCTTGCCTGTTCACTTTCTTAACCCTCTTAGCTTCTTCCCTGACCCAGAAGCTTGACCAGAAGCTTTTTGTAATGCTGCTTGTGTTAACCTGCTTATCAATACAGGACTCTGTTCTATTTCAGTTCCTATTTCTTAACCACTACTCCTAGGGGGTCAGCCTTTTGTAACTCCAGTGTCCCTCCTCATCCTCATCCTCCCATACGTATCCCTTTTGTCCAAGCATGTGTATTAAATCCCTGTCCACTAAAGCCACAAGCCATCCATTGATAAAACCACAGCTGCATTCTGCGAAAGCTCTACCAGAGGGAACTAAATTTGTCTTTAAGGTGCTGCTAGATCTGGGTTACCTTTCCGCCTATAACCCCTGTCTCTCTCCTTTGTACCTTTTGTAACTTGGGGGGGGGGGGGGTTAAAAGAATAACTGGACGCATTTGTCGTGTCTGTGCTGAACTGTTAAGTCCGTGCTCTCTTGGATCTTTAATGCCATTAACTCATTTCTTCAAATCGTCGTTCTTTTTTCTACAGCCTTCTATAAATACAACCAACATTGATACCTTACTAGTAGCCACAGATCTAACCGAGAGAATTGTTGAACCCCCCGAAAACGTGCAAGAAAAGATTGCTTTCATCTTCAACAACCTGTCTCAGTCGAACATGACTCAGAAGGCAAGTGTGGCGTGATGTTAAATCTTGACTTTCTTTCTCATTCTTTCTTACGGAACAATCAGACTCCAAGACCCTCCTGTCGGCTGAGAGAGAACTCAGCCAGTGGATGTCTGCCTTTGCAAATGATTGACTTGTGTAGCATGATTGATGGTGTTTTCAGAAGTCTTCCTTTTATCCTCTCTACTGCATTGCAAAGCTGGGTTTCTGTGCTCTGTTTATATGCAAAACACAGAATCTGTTGGATGCAAAATTTGGTATCCTTAATCTTCTTATGTTCCATGTCTTTATGAATAGTCCAGCGTCTCGTGCCTCTTGCGTTACGGCCTCTTGCTCACCCGTCTCACTCCCTCTTGTGTGTTTACGGAGGCAGGTTGAGGAACTGAAGGAAACCGTGAAAGAGGAATTCATGCCTTGGGTCTCACAGTACCTCGTGATGAAAAGAGTGAGCATTGAGCCAAACTTCCACAGCCTGTATTCAAATTTCCTGGACACCCTGAAGAATCCCGAATTCAATAAAATGGTTCTGAGCGAGACCTACCGGAACATCAAAGTGAGTGCTGCGGAATCGCCCTTTGCCTTTTGCCGAACGTGGCACGACTAGGACTGCCGTCTTAGTATGTCGGAGAGTAAACAAAACAAAAGGCAGAAAAAACCTTGTGGCACCTTAAAGACTCACTGCTGGGTTTGGATGTGAGCTTCCATGGATCAAGTTCACTTTCTCAAACATATAGAGTGAGGTGGAAAACATTTAACAGCGGCTGTAGTCCATTTTTCTTTCTCGTTCCGTTTGATTTATATGCTGCATTTCTCTTAAGAATAGGAGTTTGCAACTAAATAAAGCAAATACAATTAAAAAGTGAAATGGGTAAAAACGTTTAAAGACATAAATGCCCAATCACAGGGACAAATCTGTAAATGCCCCTAATTACAATTCCTCAGTGGCTGCATTCTATTGCTTGACATAGTAAATCGCAACAAGAAGAGACTTACTGAATCGGAAGGGCTTTGATGCGCCAGTTTTCCCATCAGTTCCATTGATTCTGTGAGAGCCTTCACGACGTGGGCGAATCAAAGTTTGGGTAATACCGCATTTGCTGGCATATAAAACCCATTTCCCCCCTTAAAATACACTGGGAAAATGGAGTGTGTCTTGTACTGTATGTAGTGGGCTATTTTGGTAATAGCGGGATGCGTCTTACATGCTGGCAAATGGAGTAATTTTATTGGACCTGAACTGGACGACTGGAAGGTCAGCAGGTCAGCAGTTCAAGCCCCGAGTACTGCATGACACACCGAGCTCCCGTCTCTGTCCCAGCTCCTGCCAACCTAGCAGTTCAAAAGCAAGAAATTGCAAGTAGGTAAATAGATACTACTTTGTTGGGGAAGGTAACAGCGTTCCGTGCACTAGTCCTGCCTAGTGTTCCGTGTCTAGTCATGCTTGCCACATGCCCACAGAAATATCTGCAAACATAGACAGCGCCGGCTGTTTGGTTATAAACAGAGATGAGAAGTGAACCCTAGAGTCGGATACGACTGGCTTTTGAGCAAAGGTGACCTTAAGCTAAAAAAGGTATAAGCGGAGCAAACATTCAGGCCTCTCCAACCTCTTCAGCTGCTGAAAGTGGCAAAGAATATGGGAAATGAGTCCAAAATTTGGGCCAGGTGTAATTTTACATGAGCTCCACCCGCAGGGAGAGACTTGGGATTTTGCAGATTACATATGAGAGGGAAGTGCGCGAGACTTGCCTGTTCTGGAAGTGGTGTTGAAGATCCAAACCCTCATGCGAGTAAGGTGGCTTCTTTCTGAGGATGTATGTTTCTCTCTCTCTCGCTCTCTCTCAAAACAACTTTTAGGTGCTGCTCACGTCAGACAAAGCTGCTGCCAACTTCTCGGACCGTTCTCTGCTGAAGAACTTGGGCCACTGGCTGGGGATGATCACACTGGCTAAAAATAAACCCATCTTGCACACGGTGAGGCAGGAGTGGAAAAATGAGGGTGTGTGTGTGGGGGGGGAGAGATGTGGTTGGAAAGGTCAGTGCAGCCGCCTGGCACATCGGGGTGTTCTGCTTTCCGTTGTGAATTGGCCGTTGTGGAAATGAATGACTAAATCTAGGCAGAACAAGCCAGGCCTATGACAGGCAAAGGCGCCCCTGGATCTTTCTGCATGTCTTTTCTCTCCACTCCTGTGGATTTTTTGGGGGGAGGATTCCATTGTTGTACTCTTTATTTTAGGACTTGGATGTGAAATCCCTGCTGCTGGAAGCTTATATTAAGGGCCAACAGGAGCTCCTCTATGTTGTGCCGTTTGTTGCCAAAGTCTTGGAATCCAGCGTAAGAAGTGTGGTAAGTTGGGAAGGGGGGAGTTCAAGGGGGGGGGCATTTGAAGGGAAGGAGGTTATTTGTCCGGCTTGCTCCCCCCTCACGGCTGGTAGGCTGGACCTTCTGGCCACCCTCTACGGCCCTCTACAGCTGCCCTCAACCTTTTAAAGCCAGGAGCCATGGGGCCACGCTCCCTCACCTTTGGGGGGACGGACGGCCATTTTGCTTTTCCTCCACCATATGGCACTTCCGGGGGTGGGGGTCCACATGAAATAGTGCTGTGGACCACATCCGGCCTGTGTGCCGCAGATTGAGAATCCCTGCTCTGTGGTCTGAGGTGTGGGAATGATCCGGTTTAGGCAGAGGGGGGGGAGGGCCCTGCCTAGGAAAGCCGGACTTGGAAGTGGAGTCGACATTCCCAGAGTGTGGCTGTCTGCCCGTGCAACAGGCCTTGATGCGGAACCTCCAGCAACCCCCTCTCACTCTGGATTTATTTCAGGTTTTCAGGCCCCCCAACCCTTGGACCATGGCAATCATGAATGTACTCGCAGAGCTGCACCAGGAGCATGACTTAAAAGTAAGTGGCGCCGAGCTTTGTCGCCTCCCGTCCAGGCTTCCTCATTCAGCATAGCCTTCCGCAGGCAATTTGCTTGAAGGGGGGCGACAAGCAAATTCTAGACAGAGAAGTGAAACTGCAAAGATCAAGGGTGCCCAAACTCTTTGGGCCACGGGCCGTTCACGTGGCTCAGTGGGCCGTTCACGTGGTTCCTCCCACCGGAAGCAGAAGTAAAACGCTCCTTGCAGTCAGTTTTGCAACAGGATGAAATAGATTTTAAGTTGCCATTTTCTCTGCTTAAAGCAGGGGCGCCCAAACTATGGCCTGTGGGCTGGATCTGGCCCACAGGCCATTGTTTGGGCACCCCTTGCATATATGTTGGTCTTGTACATGTTTCCGGTGTTGTGCTCCTCGTTTGCTTCTGAGGTACAGAGCAACTCTCCAGAACGTGTGTCAAGGGGTAGAGTGATGAGGGGTGAACATAACCAGGTGTGTGTGTGTGTGTTTTTCAATGTCAGCGTAAGCTACATGATTCAACTTAAAATAATTAAATATTGCACAGCTGAATCTAAAGTTTGAAATTGAAGTCCTCTGCAAGAACCTTGCCCTTGACATCAACGAACTGAAACCGGGGAATCTTCTGAAAGACAAGGATCGGCTGAAAAATCTGGACGAGCAGCTCTCTGCTCCGAAGAAAGACGTGAAACAGCCAGAAGAATTGCCGCCCATTGTCACCACCAGTAAGTCCCCTTCCCTGCTTCGTGTTACGCTCCTGTCTTTATACTGGCAATGGTCAGGACTCCGTTTGTCTTCTTTGCTGGGGCTAATTTCAGAAGGCCTGTTAAATAAAAGTTTTGGGTTTGGACCTTCATGGAGCTGTAGTATTTCGCAGCTAAAGCCAGTTTTATCCCACTGCTGAAGTCAGTGGGACCAGATTTTATTGACTAAAGAACCTGATTTGCTTCTGTGGAAACTCCGTACCTGAGAGGGAGCTTTGCTCTTCAAGAGGGATCTGTGTCTGACTTTTAAGTGACCAAAGAGGGGAATTACTGCCACCCTTGACAGCTGAAAAGCAGAGCGGCGTTTGCCAAAATCCCAAGATCGGAGACCTTGGCACTCCAGTTGTTCTTGGACTTCAATTCTCAGAAGCCCAAGTCCCTGTGAATCCACAGGAATGGGTTTACTGTGCATACACAAATGTTCTTGGACTTCAGTTCCCAGAAGCCCACGTCTCTGTGAATCCACAGGAAATACCCATTTGTGTGGATCCACAGAGACTTGGGCTTCTGGAAACTGAAGTCCAAAGAACAGCCAGTGTGCCAAGGTTGGCCATCAGGGTGCTGAAACTAAAGCCATGTGTTGACTTTAAAACTGATACTGAAATAGGGAGCGAATTTCTGACCGTCACGTCCCTGTTTTCCATGTCCCCCTCTTGTGTTTCTCAGCGGCTTCTACCGCTCCGGCCACCACCACCACCACCAGCACAGCAGCGACGGTTCCTCCACAGCCACAGTACAGTTACCACGATATTAATGTTTACTCTCTGGGAGGGCTGGCGCCACACATCAGTCTGAATCCAACAGTAAGTCCCAGGGTATTTTTTTTTTGGGGGGGGGCAGAACCCATTGTTCCAAAAGGTAGGCAGGCGTTGAGAGCTGTTTCTTCCACCCGTTCTAGATCCCCCTATTCCAGGCCCATCCACAGTTGAAGCAGTGCGTGCGCCAAGCTATCGAGCGGGCGGTCCAAGAACTTGTCCACCCGGTGGTGGACCGCTCCATCAAGATCGCCATGACGACTTGCGAGCAGATCGTGAGGAAGGATTTTGCACTAGATTCGGAGGAGTCCCGCATGCGCGTCGCCGCGCACCACATGATGCGGAACCTGACGGCCGGCATGGCCATGATCACCTGCCGGGAGCCGCTCCTGATGAGCATAGCAACCAACTTAAAGAACAGCTTTGCCACCGCCTTGCGGGTAAGGGCAGCCCTGGGGGGGGGGGGAATCGGTCCAGGAGGGACAGGCCTAATTGGGGGCGGGCTCACCTCTGCCCCATGGAAGTTTCCCAGGTGGTGTTTGAGGGAAGGTGAAAAGTGGGGAGTCTCCCCCCTCCCCATCATCACCCCGATGTCCACGTCCAGCTTGGCTGCCTCTTTCTAAGTCCAGTGGTACCTCGAGTTACAAATTTAATGCATTCCAAGGTATTTTTCATGTTAGGAAAAATGTGTAACTCGAATTTCCCCATAGGAATGCATTGAAAACAAAATTCATAACTTGAAACATGGTTTCTCATAGGAATGCATTGAAAACCAATTAATCTGTTCCAGAAAAAAATTCATAACTCGAGCCATTATTTTCATTTGATTTTCATTCATATTGTGATAATTTTGTAACTCGAACCATTTGTAACTGGAGGTACCCCTGTAGTTTCTTTCACTGCCAAGCTTCGCCATCAAATTCAGCATCTGAACGGTGCAGATTTGTAGTGGAGAGCTCTTCCCCCTTCCTTGAAAGCTGCCTTCTTTGCGCGGACTGGCGCACGATGCTATCCAGCAAGGCCATTTCGTGTGGCGCGCGCATGCATGAGCGGTCCCTGGGAGGCAAATCCTAGCTGGCTCCGTCCCTCCCTTTCATCGTCTGCCTTTTCTCACAGGCAGCTTCGCCACAGCAGAGGGAGATGATGGAGCAAGCGGCCGCCCAGCTGGCCCAGGATAACTGTGAGCTGGCCTGTTGCTTCATCCAGAAGACGGCTGTGGAGAAAGCCGGGCCGGAGATGGACAAGAGGTTGGCCACGGTGAGTGGGGTGTCGGTTTGGAAGTCCGAGCGAAAAAAGCACGCTGGGATCCAAGTCCTTCACCTGAACAACATTGGCTTTTTGTGTGGCAGGAATTTGAGCTCAGGAAACATGCCAGGCAGGAAGGCAGGCGGTACTGTGACCCAGTGGTCCTGACCTACCAGGCGGAACGGATGCCGGAACAGATCAGGTTGAAGGTGAGAGGTCAGGAGGAGGGGGGGGCGGGGTGGGGGGGAGAGGTTCCCTCCTTCCCTCTGTTTCCAGCAGGGGTTAGAACCCCCGAGTTTGCATCACTGGTCAGAACCTTGTTGCTTCCGTACACCCGACATACGTCAGGCCATGTAAATCAGGGAGCCACGAAAAGCTTCCCCCCCGTGGGGAACGATGTGTCGTCGGATGGGGTTCTCCAGCTCCCCCTGTGACTGTTTCCTTTTTAAAGGTTGGTGGTGTGGACCCCAAACAGCTCGCGGTCTATGAAGAGTTTGCCAGGAACGTCCCAGGCTTCTTGCCGACCAACGATTCCACCCAACCCACCGGAATCCTGGCTCAGCCGATGAAGGTAGAAAGCCCAGCTGACAAAATGCCAGAATCATGTGGGGTCTTCCTGTACAAGATGTGTTTTGACAGCGTAACTCAGGGATTCTCAACCTGTGCGCCATTTCACGTGCCCTCCCCCCGCCTCCACCACACCCAGAAGGGCCATGTGGTAGAGGAAGGGCAAAACGGCCATCCGCCCCCTGGAGCTGCCTGAGGGAGAGTGACCCAATGGCCCCTGGCTTTAAAAGGTTGGGAACCCCTGGTTTAATTTGCATCTTTCAGAGATCACTGAGTTTTTAGCCTCTTGGGTTTCTGTTCGGTAATAATAACTTCTCTGGAAAATGCCTTCTAAAGTCTTACTGAAAGAAATTATTTATTTATTTATTTATTATTAGTTCAAATTTATATTGCCGCCCACTCGCTGTGGCGAAATTCGCATTATGATCTCTGAGGACTCTTTAAAAAGTTTCTAATATCGCTGTTGGTGGAGCAAAGAACGAATGTGAATGAAGTCGGTAAATCTTTAGACTCCTCACTCATGCAGGCCCTACGAATGCCAACTCCTCCTCTTCTCCTTCCTCTCCTTCTTCCTCCTCCAACTAGCAAGCCTGGGCGACAGACGATGTGGCCCAGATCTATGACAAGTGTATGACGGAACTGGAGCAGCACCTACAGTCCATCCCGCACACCCTGGCCATGAACCCACAGACTCAGGCCTTACGGAGCCTCCTAGAGGCTGTGGTCGTCGCTCGTAACTCCCGCGATGCTATTGCAGCCCTTGGTTTGCTACAGAAGGTGCGTGCGTGCATGTGTGTCCGTGTCCGGTGCGGTGGCCTTCCGGATCCTCCCCCCCCCCCCCGCCCCCCGGGAAGGAAGGCCCACACACTTTGCCAGAAGCTGCTAGCTTGCGGTTCTCAATAGCCAGTATCAGCAAACATGGTGTACACAACTCAGCTCATTCCACTTGTGCACAAGTCTGCAGTGGTCGAGATCAAAGAGGCGATCTTCTTGTTGCGCCGTATCTGATTCCAAATATTGGCGACCCTCGTGGCGATGAGCCATGAAGACTTTCCTGAGAATATAACGCAGTGGCCTTCCGTCTGCCTTCTGCGTCGTAGCCCTGACACCCATCGTACCACGGATCCAGTTCCGTGAGTCCCTTTCTGGTCCTGAGCCCTTTTGGCACACAAAGTCCTTATCATCATCATCCTCAGGGCCAGGATGGATGAAGCCGCTGCACTCCCTCCATCAAGAGGGATGCAAGTGGGACCATTTAATCCCCTTGGAGACCATTCCCTTCCCAGTGGACTTCGGCGCCCAAGGCCATTGGTCCTCGGGGTGGGTCGGGCGAGTTAGCTGCTGCCTGAGGATTGCCGTTGCGTCTCTGGCAGTGTGGCTTACTCCGTTGTGTTCCCCAGCCTGTGGTCCTTGGGCTTCAGTTCCCAGAAGCACTGACTAGCCAATGGACTGACTGGGGCTTCTGGGAATTGAAGTCCAAGAACCAAAGGTTGGCAAACACTGGCCTGCTCTATGACCATGGCAGCATCACTTGGCCAGACGGGCTACAATACCGTGTGGAGAGAATTCTAATGTTGTCCCAGTGGATAATAGCGAAAGAGCAGGGCAGGATTTTCTTCTTCCCCTGGAACATGTTTCCCCTTTCGTGTCCAGTTAACCTTTCAGTGAGATTCCAACATTGCTCAGGAGTGGTCTGGACCTCCGGGAGGTGCTGGGGGTGGTGGTGGAAGGTTTTCTTCTCCGGAGTTTTGGTCCTTCCAACACTGAAGCTTGAGCGAGGGTGCCGTGAGGGTGGGCCGCCTCCTAGAGCCCTTGTGGGGGGCAAACCGGCCAACCTCCTCTTCTGAACCAGACGGCGGGTTTCCTGCTTTGTCTAGGCTGTGGAAGGCTTGTTAGATGCCACCAGTGGCGCGGATGCCGACCTCCTCCTCCGTTACCGGGAGTGCCACCTCCTCGTGCTGAAGGCCTTGCAAGATGGCCGGGCCTATGGGTCTCCGTGGTGTAACAAGCAGATCACAAGGTCAGTCGTGGGAACGCTTTCATGGGCGCACAAAGACTGGCTTTCAACTGTTTTCGTTTGGGTGAACTTGAGCATCCTGGGGGGGGGGGGGAGTAAATGCAAACCACGTCACGTGACAGACCTGAGCCGTTGACTCACACAGTCAAAACAGCCGCAGTGGTCAAAGATTCCTGCCATAGTTTCCTGTTCAGCCTGAGCGCCTTTGCTTATTCTGGGCCACGTCATCGTCTGTCCACTCCCAGGGCCTGCTTCAATTTGGCTGAATGTGTGGAAGTTTCAAAGGGATTGACGTTGTGAACCGGGGGGGGGTGTGTCCCCAAACCTTTTGGGCAGTGGGCCGGTCTCGTGGTTCCTCCCACCGGAAGTGGAACTAAAACACACCTTGCCATCTGTTTTGCAACAGGATGAGATGGGTTTGAAGCTGCCATTTTCCCTGCTTAAACCAGGGGTACCCAAACTACAAACCAGCCCCAGCCCCCGCCACCAATTCATCCGGCCTGCACTGCCCTCGTCACTCCCGGAAGCAAAACACACCCATATGGGCATGTTTTGCTTCCACTTCCGGAAGTGACGAGGGGCAGCATGGGCCAGATAAATTGGCGTTGGCCGGATCTGGCTCACGGGCCGTAATTTGGGCATCCCTATTGTAAACTTGTGTGCTGTAGATATTGGTGTTGAAAGGAGGACAGATTAATAATGTCACTCGAGGTGAAAAATGTCTTGCTTTTCCAGATGCCTGATTGAGTGCCGTGACGAATATAAGTACAACGTGGAGGCAGTGGAGTTACTGATACGCAACCATCTCGTCAACATGCAACAGTATGACCTTCACTTGGCACAGGTGAGATCCTGGCCCAGGCTTCGCCCACCCCCCACCCCAAAGCCTGCCCTTGTGCTGCAGGCCGGAAAGGGACTCACCTTCCTTCCCGCCCTCTTTGTATTGGCAGTCAATGGAGAACGGCCTGAACTACATGGCGGTGGCATTTGCCATGCAGCTGGTGAAGATCCTCTTGGTGGACGAGCGCAGTGTGGCTCACATAACGGAGTCGGACCTTTTCCACACCATTGAAACCCTGATGAGGATTAATGCTCACTCCAGGGGGAATGCACTGGAAGGGTAAGGCTCCCAGTGTCTTTGGGTGCTGGTGCGAGTCCTGTGTTGACTACACACGTACCTCTCGCTGGAAATAGTGCTTTTACCTTATTTCCTCGTTCAAGCACAATGTTTTTTTGAAGCGTCAAGCTTTTCTCTCCATTGGCGATGCAGACTTTCTGGGGGGGTCCCTCAGACTTTGGGGAGTGTCAAAGGTTTGGTTGCTCTTCCACAACTGAAATTCTGCACATGCAGAAACTGGGCAAAGGCTAGGCTGGATTCCCCCCCCCCCCTAACAACACGAAATCCTTGGGTGTCTCCAGGACTTGTTCCTTGAGGGCCTGAACTTACATCCTGTCTGTTTTCTAAAAGTGGGCTCCCAAGGCAGGATCCTGCAGCTTTTCTTCAGTGTCTCGGCCAGACGTGAAACTGTCAAAATGAAGCCACCTTGGGGTGAATTTATTCTGCCGTTCCTTTTTGCCCGTCGCTAGTGTGAGGAAGATTAGCCGGCTCAAGATTGCTGTCGCATGGGGCGTGCCCGATTGTGGTCCAGTAATGCCACAAATCTTCAAGGAGGCTCTTTCTGTGTGCCTTAGCAAAGTATTAATAAAAGCAGCAAGAGGGAGGGGGGAGGCCCATTTGCATGAGGACGGGCTGCTTCGTTTGACCATTGGTTGAACAAGATAAAAAATGGGGAGGGAAGGGCAGGATGAGTCTGATCTATAAAGTAAACTGACGACAAGGTCAAGGTCGCCCTTGCTCGAAAGCCAGTCGTATCCGACTCTAGGGTTCAGTGCTCATCTCTGTTTCTAGCCGAAGAGCCTGTGCTGTCTGCCTCTGCATGAACATGTGGCATGCATGACTAGATGCCAAGTTCTGCAGATTTGCTACAGGACTCTAAAACCTGCCTGTGTGTGTTTTCCTGATGGCCTTCCAGGTTGCCCCAGCTGATGGAAGTGGTCCGGTCCAACTATGAAGCCATGATCGACCGGGCGCATGGAGGGCCAAACTTCATGATGCATTCTGGGATTTCTCAAGCGTCGGAGTACGACGACCCCCCCGGCCTGAGGGAGAAGGCTGAGTACCTCCTGAGGGAGTGGGTCAACCTTTACCACTCGGCGGCGGCCGGCCGGGACAGCACCAAAGCCTTCTCGGCGTTTGTTGGACAGGTAGAGCTTAGCCAAAGAGAGGTGCTTGTTACTCCCACCCCCCCAAGTATGGCATTTAAGAATAGCTTTGCAGAGAATTAAAGCGTTGTATGTCAAGGGGGTGCCCAAACTACGGCCTGGGGGCCGGATGCGGTCCCTGGTGCCAATTCACGCAGTCGTGTTTTACTGCTGCTTCCGGGAGCGACGAGGTCTTCGCAGGCCGGATGAATTGGCGTTGGAGCCGCATCCAGGCCAAAGTGACCGCTCAATGAACCACAATGGCACAAAAAGTTTGGGCACCCCTCCTGTACATTGTCTTCCTTCCCTTGAAGACATTTTCTTTCTTTTTCCATCGTTTAATATATTTTTTTAATTAATGGTGGTGGTGGTGGTGGTGATGACGATGATGTGTTCCAGTATGTGCCTGTAGCAAATTAATGACACTTTCTATCTCAATAAACGTGGCACATCTTTTATAAATACAGTGGAACCTCGGGTTAGGAAGTTAATGTTATTCTATGGGACTTTCCATGTTGCGAAAAATTCATAAACCGAATCTCCCCTAGGAATGTTTTGAATGCAGTTTCCCATAGGAATGCATTGAAAACCAAAATACATTAACCAAAACAATTTCCCATAAGAATGCATTGAAAATCAATTAATCCGCTTTGAAAAATATTCCAGAAACCCAAGGCATTATTTTCAGTGGATTTTTGTTAGTAAACTGAAAATTACCTTAACTGAAGCATTCATAAACTAAATAATACGAACCTTCTGTGCGCAATTTTGATTCTGTTTTTGAATTTTTTAAAATCACATCCTTCGCTCTTAAGTTTCTTTCACTCCACCTGAATTGAACCCAAATGAAACCAGAAGGCTTTTCTACTCTTGACAGGAATAAGAATGTAATGACTGTTATTGTGTTGTTTTTTTCCCTTGAGTTCTCCTTATGGTAGAGTCAGGATTTGCTGGATTTTATACATGTAAACCAGGCCATGAAAATGCAACAGGTCTCAAATGCCAGGCAGGCTTCACAGCGGGTTCTAGTGATCCTGATCGGGTGGCCTAGATTCACAGAGCTTTATTTGTTTGTTTATTTGTTCAGATTTATATTGCCGCCCACTCAGGGAGGTGACTTAGGGCGGCTTACAGTCAAAACAGCAACAGTACAGTAAAAATCATAAAATACAACCTCACAAAACAACCAGAGCAGAACACAAGACTAACTCCCCTCTGGCCATTGTTGTGGGCCCAGAGGAAGGGCCCCAGAGGTCCTCAGCCGCCTGCCAGGCCGTGGAGTCTTCTCCCTCAGGCCGTACGGGTGCATTTTACTTCTGCTTCCGGTGAGGGCGGTACGGGCCGGATGAATCGCAGCAAACCCATTCATGTGGATTCACGGGGACTTGGGCTTCTGGGAATTGAAGTCCAAGAACATCTGAAGTGCCAAGGTCCACCATCAAGGGGCACATAGTTTAGCTGTGGTACTTGCTACCGCCAGCTGTGACAGGCTTTTAACTGCAACGTGGATGAGGTTGTGATTCTTAGGATCTTCTAGTCACAAATCCCTGGCACCTGGGATGTCGTCTGGTTTTTAACGTTGTGCATTAAGAAGAAAAGGTCCGACCCCAGGGCTGATCCCAAGGGAAGAAGGGAAAGGCTGCCCTGACGGGATAAGGATGGTCGTGCAGGGCTTTGTGCAAGCCCTCCCTCCCTCCTCCCTTTCCCGTTCTTCCTCCGCTGCGTGAGAGGTTTCGTGTTGGCTCTTTCTGAGCCACCTGCGCCCCCCTCCCTCTTTCTCCTCCTCCTCCCTGGGACTGACTCATTTGGCCCCCTTTCAGTGTCGCAAAGACTGCAGAGTCCACAGCATTGACCCACACACAGTATGGGTTCCTGTTTATTTTCTGCCCCATTGGTCTAGTCTGGAAGGGGCAGGGTTCTGCGTACCCCAGTATACTCTCACTGCTCCAGGGGGATGAACAATATCCCAGTGGCCCAGCATGCTGCACAAGAAATCTTCTTTAAGAAATGTCCTTATCCGCCTAGCTTGGCCCCTGACGTGGTGTGTGTAGAGCACTGGCGATGGCTGCACGTGGGTTCCTGTGGAGGCCTATGGTCCTTCCTTGTTATGCTCGCCCCTTCTCCCAGGTGTGGAAGCCCTCCTGTCCTGTTGCCATAATAAGGTCAAAAACAGGCCCTTGAGAAGCATGGAGGCATGAGATTCTGCTTGCTTTGACGGGTGTGTCTTTGTGTAGAGCATGTCGCTTTGCCCTTGAGTCTGAGCCTCCCCCCCCCTTTGTGTCCCCACACCAGATGCACCAACAAGGGATCCTGAAGACGGACGACTTGATCACGAGGTTCTTCCGGCTTTGCACGGAAATGTGCGTGGAGATCAGCTACCGCGCTCAAGCGGAGCAGCAGCACAACCCCGCGGCCAACCCCACCATGATCCGTGCCAAGTGCTACCACAACCTGGACGCCTTCGTGCGCCTGATTGCGCTGCTGGTCAAGCACTCGGGGGAAGCGACCAACACCGTCACGAAGATCAACTTGCTCAACAAGGTCCGCCGGTGAAGCGCCTGTGGATCTTTCGGAGGAGCATAGGCAGGCCTCCCCCAGGGCGGGGGGGGGCGGACAGGGTGCTGAGTTTGAAGGGGGCGCATAGTGCTTGGCGTGGGATGGGGGTGGGGGTAGTCCCCTGTTTGAACCCTGTTGCTTCCTCCTCCCTCCCCGGCAGGTTCTTGGGATTGTGGTGGGCGTCCTCCTGCAGGATCACGATGTCCGTCAGAACGAATTCCAGCAGCTCCCTTACCACCGGATCTTCATCATGTTGCTGTTAGAATTAAACGCTCCTGAGCATGTCCTGGAAACCATAAACTTCCAGACCCTTACGGCTTTCTGGTACGTGTCGGGAACTGCCCTTCCCTTGGGCTCAGCGCAGGCAGGGTACATGTGAGCATATGAAGGAAAGGGGTCTCTGTGCCTTAGGAGAACTGCACATGGAGTGGATCTGTGCGTCACTGCAGAATCCTTTCCTCAGGGAAGCTTTTCAGAACCAATCTTTATTAATTCTGCTGTGATGCAGTTAATTAACTAACACTGTAAGGGCTGGGGTGACTCAGGGAGTTAAGAAGGTCATCACGTTAGCAGGAAGGCTGGAAGTCAGCCGTTCAATTCCCAGGTACTCCACGACAGAGTGACCGCCCGCCTCTGCCCCAGCTCCTGCCAACCTAGCAGTTTGAAAGCAAGAAATTGCAAGTAGATAAATAAGGACCACTCTGGTGGGGAAAAGATCTTGGGGACGTGAAAGGAGCCTCACTCGGGCGTCCCCTGAGCGGAGTTTCTCCAGCAAAAATCCTTTCACCCCAGAATAATTTCTGACACAAAATTATTCTGACCCTGTTTTTACAGGTCTTTTTTTTTTTTTTGGGGGGGGGGCAGATGTTGATGCCTGTTTTTCCTTGTGCTGGGAAGACCGACAAACTTTATGTGTTCCTTTCCTTTCCTTTCAGCAATACATTTCACATCCTGAGACCTACGAAAGCTCCCGGTTTTGTTTATGCTTGGCTGGAATTGATCTCCCATCGGATATTTATTGCAAGGATGCTGGCCCACACGCCACAGCAGAAGGTAAGGGGGGGCAGCACTTGGTCTACTCTAGCGTAACAGAGCTGCCGCAGGGAATAAATGAGGCTGCGTCTTGGTGGCAGGTTTAGTTTAACGAGGTAGAATGACTTCGTGGTGTTTGATGTGCCGTTTTTGATTTCGTTTACCCCCGTTCTTCCAATATAGGAGCAAAGACATCCGACGGTTGTCGCGAGAGGGGAAACCAAAACATGGAACCCTTGAGAGGATAGATTAAAATAGTTTAATTGGGGGCGGGGAGGGAGACTGTTTGAATTGCAGGGATGGCTTAGGATTTGGAGGGGGAAAATCTCGTGACTTTGTTTCCGTGGCGTCATTTCTCCTTCCAGGGATGGCCCATGTATGCGCAGCTGTTGATTGATCTCTTCAAATATTTGGCTCCTTTCCTGAGAAACGTGGAACTCGCCAAACCTATGCAAATTCTGTACAAGGTAAAAAGGGGGGGCTGTTCTCTAGGAGAAGCTCCAGAAGGAAGAATTTTTTTTTTTGGGGGGGGGGGGACTGGGTTGAACCAGCCCAGAATGGGGTGAGTGTTGAGAACTGAGACCTTTGGACTCTGGGGTGTGTGTGTCTCGTTTTCCACCAGCCAGTGGTAGAGTAAGGGTGTGGAATTTGTGCGTGCCACACGCACTTCTGTTGGTGCTGGAGAAAGGGGGGTACTTGAGCAGTGCCATGCAGCCTCCATAGCCATGAGGGCAAACCTTGGCACTCACTCCAGCTGTTCCTGGACTCCATTTCCCAGAAGCCCAGGGTCCCCCAGGCTGCGCCACTGCTGCTCAGCCTCTCGCGGCCTTCTGCTTATGTGCAGGGTACGCTGCGTGTCCTCCTGGTCCTGCTGCATGATTTCCCAGAGTTCCTCTGCGACTACCACTACGGATTCTGTGACGTGATCCCTCCAAACTGTATCCAGCTGAGGAATCTGATCTTGAGTGCCTTCCCACGCAACATGAGGCTTCCGGACCCTTTCACCCCCAACCTTAAGGTAACGGTTCTCTGGCACAAATTGAAGCTCCTCAGGCCGCTGGGGCTTTGGTCCGTGCGCGAGGCGGGCTGTGAGGGTTTTGCGGGGGCTTCGCCTTTGGCCCGGAGGGTTTGCCAGTGGATCTGTCTTGCGTTGTGCATACGCTATTTTGCATCGTGCTAATGGTGTGAAGCCAGTTTGGAAGCTGCTTAAGTGCACAAAACTGGGTTGTGTCTTTGTAATCCACTGGAGAAACTTTGGTGGAGAGTCTTAAGAAACGCATGACGGACCAGACCAGTGGCCAGAAATCATGCGCGTCACCACAACAGTGTGAAGCGCCCTTAGGATTCTCTTGTGCCTCTTTCTTGGCAGGTGGATATGTTGAGTGAGATTAATATCGCTCCCCGGATTCTCACCAACTTCACCGGAGTGATGCCCCCGCAGTTCAAGAAGGACTTGGACTCCTATCTCAAAACCCGCTCGCCCGTCACGTTCCTGTCCGACCTGCGCAGCAACTTGCAGGTCAGAGGCCTCACCTGGGGTCAGAAGGCAGGAGGGGGGGTCTTTCGGGGTGGGGGGGCAGGCATGGAAAGGCAGGAACCACACTCCCTTCTCGGCACTGACCTTCCCTCCCTCCCTCCCCGCGGCCTCTCCAGGTGTCCAATGAGCCGGGGAACCGCTACAACATCCAGCTGATCAACGCGCTGGTGC
This sequence comes from Furcifer pardalis, assembly GCA_030440675.1. NCBI lineage: Eukaryota > Metazoa > Chordata > Lepidosauria > Squamata > Chamaeleonidae > Furcifer > Furcifer pardalis. The sequence goes on along the minus strand of CP126892.1, from coordinate 129,056,032 downwards.
TGTACGTTGGCACGCAGGCCATTGCGCACATTCACAACAAGGGCAGCACCCCCTCCATGAGTACCATCACTCACTCGGCCCACATGGACATCTTCCAGAACCTGGCTGTCGATCTGGACACCGAAGGTAAAACCATGTCCTCCCGGGCCTTCCTGGCAAGAGAGGCTTCCTTTCTGAATCGGGCCGATGGGGCTGGGGAAGGCCTTCTGCCAGGGTTTCCCCTGACCTTTGGTTCTCGGACTTCAGTTCCCAGAAGCCTCCCCCAGTCCATCCCCCCCAGGCCCTGATCAGCCGATGGGCTGGCTGAGGCTTCTGGGAATTGCACCCCCCCCCCGTGGGGAAGGAAAGGGACAGGGAGGGGGCTTCGTGCCCCAGCCCTCCCCCCCCAACAGCGGTTCTTTCCTGTCCTTGTTCCAGGCCGGTACCTCTTCTTGAACGCCATTGCCAATCAGCTACGGTACCCAAACAGCCACACGCACTACTTCAGCTGCACCATGCTCTACTTGTTTGCGGAGGCCAACACGGAAGCCATCCAGGAGCAAATCACCCGGTAAGAAATGGTGCAGAAACGGAGGCAGCGCCGGGTCCCTCCAGCTCTCAGAAGCCCCGGGGAAAGCCCGGGGGGGGGGGGGTAAAAATAGCTGCAGACAGGAAAGCAGGGGTGCCTGAAATTTTCGGGCCATGGGCCACTCGCATGGTTCAGGGAGCTGGTCACTGGTCTGTGGGCCGGATCCGGGCCCTGATACCAGTTCATAAAATGTGCCCATTCTGGAGTGTTTTACTTCCGCTGCCTCTTTTGAAGCCCAACTCTTGCAAGGCCTGAGGCTGTGGGGTGATTGAACAATACACGAGAATGTGGCCCCCGGTTTTCAGCAGACACCCCAGTGGCCACGGTGCTTTTTTACATTTGGGGTGCAGAACCTTTGCCATTTCCAACTGGGGGGGGGGTGGAACATCTGGCCTGCCAGTGGTTTTAGACCACAGGGCCCCCTCAGCCTTTACTCTTGGCCGTTCTAGCCCAGGGCTCTGCGTGTTGAAGAGGGCAGAGAGTGGCTTCTCTTCCAGATGTTATTTAGACTGGAACTCCTCCTAGGACTCTGGTGGCCAACCTTGGCACTCCAGCTGTTCCGGGACTTCCATGCCCAGAAGCCCCAAGTCCCTGCGAATCCCCACCTGTGCGCAGTAAATCCAATAATTCGTGTGGAGTCACAGAAACTTGGGCTTCTCCCGGAACAGCTGGCGTGCCACTGCGGGCCGTCCGAGTCCTGGGGGCACCTCCTACCTGTAGGGCAGCTGGGGGTGCCACAGAGCCCCTTCGGCCCTGTCTTGCATCGCATCCTGACCTCTTTCCCTTCCCTCCCGTCCCCTTTGACTGTCCCTTTTACAGAGTCCTGCTAGAGAGACTGATTGTCAATCGGCCCCACCCGTGGGGTCTACTCATTACCTTCATTGAGCTGATCAAAAACCCAGCATTTAAGTTCTGGAACCACGAATTTGTTCATTGTGCTCCAGAAATTGAAAAGTGAGTCACTAACTCTGAAAGGAGGAAGGGGGGGTTCCTTATTTTGGGCCACGGAGCGAGACTCAGGCGCTCTTGAGGGAGGGGTCCAGGGGGGTGTGGGGCAAACCTCTGAGAGACCTTTGAGTGCCTAAACTGCAACGCAAAATCCACTTATTTATCTCAAAGTGCCAACACAGGAATGGGGGAGGAAGGAAGTCCTCCCATTACGCTGCTGGGCAGAGGGGCGGGGCGAACGCTGTGCTGGGGGGAGGGAGGAAGCGCTCCCATTGGGCTGCTGGGCAGAGGGGTGGGGTGTACTCTGTGCTGGGGAGAGGAAGCGCTCCTATTGGGCAGAGGGGTGGGACAAGCTCTGATGGGGCAACCGCACGGGTGCCCCCAGAGGGCTCCGAGTGCCACCTCTGTCACACGTGCCATAGGTTCACCACCAGTGGCCTGGGGTCTTGACGTGTGTTCCCCCCCCCTCTCTTTGCCCGTAGGCTGTTCCAGTCGGTTGCACAGTGCTGTATGGGGCAAAAGCAGGCGCAACAAGTCATGGAAGGAACGGGTGCCAGTTAGAAGATGCCAACCTCCTGGAATGGGGGGAGGGGCAGCCAGCCTGGGCAGGGGGGGCATGTGTGTGTCTCCAGTCCCGTCCAGCTGACCACCGGAGTGCACGCGTGCGTGCGTGGGTCCTTCTGTCCAGAGCTGGGGAGACGCCGCCTCCCTCTCTCTCCCTCCTCACGGTGGGTGGGCTTGCATTACAGATCTTTGTGAGAGAAACTCCTTCCTCCTCCTCCTCCTCCCCCCCCCCGGGGTATCTGGGCCTCTTCCAAAGTTTAAAGCAAAGTTCTGACTCTTTGGCCAAAACGCAGAAGATGCTGTGAATATAATTGTGAACTTTTGTAAATAACACAGAACAGGAAATGTGGGTCTGGACTTTGGGTTTGTGCAAATTGTGTAGAGAGAGAGAAGGGGGGGAGGGAGGGCCCCCCCCACGAGGGTCTGGCCCGGCTGGTGACACAGAGGGTGGTGGTGGTGGAGGCCGCACGACTGAGCCTTCTTCTGCCTGGGGCGCTTCTCCTCCCCCCCCCCCGCCTGACATTCCCGGGCTCCCAAAGAGAATGGAAAAGCCAGTTTAAATATTATGTAACTTATTTTTCTTGCCGGGGTGGGTGGGAGGGGACGGACACCTATAAATCACAAAAGTTGTCAGAGATAAAATGAATGCAGTGGACCACGGAGGGATCCTCAAAGGCAGCCATAAAAAAGGGGGGGGGGTCAGGATGAGGCTCTCCCGGGTGTGAATCTATTCCCCCCCCTCCATGAAATGCTGCCAGCAAAGAGAGACGCAGGAGGTGGACCAGAGGTGACCCCCACCCCAGTGGCCAAAAACACACCTCTCAAGGCCTTGGGGGGGCAGGGGGGGGCTTTAGGGAGAGACTCCCCCACCCCACCCTGTAGATTTTTCCTTTCTTGACACTTGTACATTTTTTGGGGTGGGGGGGGGAAGGTTTAGGGCCCCCTGACTTCCTCTCCTCCTCCTGCGTCGGCCACAGTTTTGCGTTTGTAAAAAGAACAAAAGGAGTAAAAAAAAACCGGACCAATACAGGCCATTTTGTAAAAGGATTTTGAATGTTTTGTAAATGTATTGGTCCACGTGTTGTATTTTGTAGCCTTTCTAGTTCTCTTCTTGGGCTTTCTTTCGTTCTCCCACTTCTTGTATGTATAATGCATTCTGTAGTTAAAACATTAAAGTCATGACAAGCAGCGGCCGGCGCCTCTCTCTGGCTCTCCTCTCTCCATCCATGCGCGCCTCCCTAGAATACTTTACACAGCAGGGACGCCATGCCCGGGGTGTGGGTGTCCAAAAATCCTCGCAGAGGAAGAGCTCTGACCATATGGATTTATTCAATTTGCCCTACAAGGAGTTGACAGCCATACGTGGGACCCCCTCCCCTCAATTTGTGGACACCACCCGGGGGGGGGGGGGAGCCAGGGCTAACATGTAAACCAGGGGTGCCCAAACTGCAGCCTGTTGAATGGATCCAGCCCCCCCCCCCCAACGGCAATTCATCCAGCCCACACCGCTCACGGAAGTAAAACATGCCCAGCGTCAGGGGCCAGATCTGGCTCATTGCTTGGGCACCCCTGGTTTCAGCAGAGGAAATAGCAGTTTAAAATCTATCTCATCCTGTTGCAAAACAGACGGCAAGGCATGTTTGACTTCCGCTTCCTGGTGAGTTTGGGCACCCCTGATGTAAGTCCCACCACACACACACAATATGACACCAAGAGCCTCCGGCAGGCTGAGCGGTTGCTACCTGGCCAGTTGGAGCAACCGGTGCAAGATCATCTTCTGGCCGTAGCGCACTTGCAGGGCAAACTGTTCTCTGCGGCTCAGCCGTGCATAAGCCTGGGGGTCTCTGAGCAGGAGCTGCTCCTCCTCTTCCAGGCCGGAGCTGTAGGACTTCAGAGTCAGCTGCGTGGCCTCCAGGAGGAGTTTCTTCCAGGAAGCTTGAAGGCTGGGGATTGACGCCACTGGCAGCCGAGGGAGTGGGCCGGAGCCTCCGCCACGCCTCGCTTCTGCCTCATCCGCTTTCAGCGCTCTGAATTCTTCCGCAGTCAGGCTGAGCACCTACGGCGCCACACAGAGAAAAGGGAAAGGCCGACTCGAGGCTGACAGGGACGTGGAAGGTCCCTTCCATGGGGTTGGCTCTTGCCTACAAAACCCAGACCTCTCTACTTACAGGCCACCCCCTCCCCAGTATAAATCGGGGGGTGGGGGGAACTTTTGGGGCCATGGGCCCGTCACGTGGTTCAGTGGGCTGGTTTCCTCCCACCTTGTCATCTGTTTTCCAACAGATGTTTTGCAATAGGACGAGAGAGTTTTTAGGCTACTATTTTCTCTGCTTAAACCAGGGAGGCCCAAACTATGGCCGGATCTGGCCCCCAACGCCAATTCGCCTGGCCCTCGTCGCTCTTGGAAGCGGAAGTAAAATGCTTCCGGCCGCGACAAGGGCAGCCCGGGCCCAGCTGTTCTTGGACTTCCCATTCCCAGAAGCCCAATTCTTCTTCGTGGTCCCTGTGAAGCCACACGAATGGTTTTAGTTTGCACATGCGCAGCTCAGTCCGGAAATCGTCCCTAGCTTAGTGGGACCCTCAGAATCCGTCCTTCATGCCAATCAGGAGCAAAGTGCCCCCCCCCGCCCCGCCCCAGCGCTTTCCTTGCCGCGGGAAGAGTCCGGTGCCCAAGGCCAGCGGTTTCCCCTCCTTTTCCACTGAGAGCGATTTAGCGCCTTTGTAGTTCTTGCTTAATATTTAAATTCTATTCGCTAAGATTGTTCCCCCCCCCCCTTTATGGGTCTATTTCCTAAATGGTCCCTCGTAAGTTCTTTATCTAGTTTCCAAATCATCTTATTTACTTAGATTTTTCACATAGGGATTGAATTTTATATCTTATCTGTTTTCCCAATGCTATTTTTGCTATAGTTAGTAATCTTTGGGTTGTTAAAACCTTCAGATTGATGACCCTTTATGGGTTTTTCCTAAATGCTGTTATCTAATTAGATTTTTAAAAATCTAATTACCCCCTGTAAGTATCTCTGTTTAGGAAAACCCTCGCCACCATCTACGGAATACAGTAAAACCTCCAATAACACTAACAGACTTGTGCTTCTGGGAATAAAAGTCCAAGAACAACAGCTGGAGCGCCAAGGTTGGCCATCATGGTGTCCTCCTCCGCTAACGGCCTCTTCCCTTTGTCCAGGACATCCCCTTTAAGGGGGGGCGCGGGGACTTGCCCTTAAAGGAAAGGGCAGGTGAGTGATGGCCAAAGGTCACCCCCGCCCTCCGAGGAGGCCCCCTGCCCCCTCACCTTCAAGGCCATGAAGAGCTCCTCCTCGGTGAAGATCTCCTCCCGGCCGATGACAAAGGCCCCTTCCCGGCCCACCATCTGCAGCTGGCAAAGGAAGCCCCACTGCTCCGAGACCAGCTGCCGCTCGGCTTCGGTCTGTGTTGCTGGTTGGCGGGGAGAGAAGGGCAGAAAGGGGCGGCTTTTACTACGCAGGCCAGACCAGGCCCACTGGGCCGAGGGAGTGGACCAGCGGCCAAAAAGCATCTCCTGGTTTAAACGGAGAATGGTCTTCCCACTGCAGTAGGAGCTGCTGCTGCTTGTTGTTGTGCTGTATCTGAGTCAGAATATTGGCGATCCTCGTGGCGATCAGCCATGAAGACTGTCCTGAGACTATTAACGCAGTGGCCTTTCACCTGCCTTCCACATCCAAGCATGACCCCCCCCCCCCAATAGTACCACTGATCCAGTTATGAGAGTCCCCTTCTGGATTTCCTGAGCTCCTTTGGCGCGCAAAGTCCTCCTCCTCCTCAGCCCTGGGCCAGGAGGGACGTGGCGGCTGCCCTCCATCAAGAGGGCATCCAAGGGGGACCATTTAACCCCCTTGGGGACTTTTATCGCCCTTCCTTCCATGTGGACTTTGCCACCCAAAGCCATGAGTCCTCTGACAGACTCCGCTACTGTTGACCCAGCAAAGCCCGCTCAGCCAGAAAAGGGGGAAATTGGGCCGCAATTCCCTGCTCAGCCCCAGAGTGGCAGGGCAGCCTCTTCTAAGAAAGGAACCCTGTGCTTCCAGGAACCTGGAAGGACAAAAATCTCTGCTCTGGCTCTCACAAGACTTCACAGCAGCCACTGCAGGACGAGCCATTTCCGGCCGCCGCATAAAGAATCCCACCCCGTTGGACCCACCGGTTCCCTTCTGGGGCATCCTTTGGTTGACTCCAGGAACCCGTGCGGAGTCCTGCCCAGAGCGCCACTCGCCTTGCAGCGCAGCTTTCAACAAAGTCGTCATCTGGATGTCCGCAGCGTCGTGTGTGTTGCCAGGATACGGCTCAGCGAAGCCATACATGTGAAGCAGCTGCCAGTTGGCCATCTGCCCGTATGTGTTGAAGACCTCCTGGCCTTTGGGGATTGGCTGAGTCGCCACCATTTGCAAGGATTCCTGCGGGAAAGACAGGGAAGCCTAAACCCCGTTGGAAAGAGGCCCTCGGGACGTGGCGCGGGCCTTCCTTGAACACACTGCTCAGCCTCCCACATCCCCCCAGTGACCTTCAGCAGCCTTGGGGTGTTCCTTGGCAAAGGCTTCCACCGTACGGAAATCTCTCAAGCCTTACAAAAGACAAGGTGTAAATCTTTGCTAATGGGGAAAGCTCCTTAACCAGCCGCCTCGGTTTCTAGGTAGGCAAGTCCTCCTCCTTGTGCATTGAAGCATTTAGTAGCTTTGCCTTCAATATCCATCTTTTCCAAAACCCTTTTCCACACCTCCGACTCCTTCCTAACCACAGACTTCCCCCCTCAGGGATTTCTGAACCGGGTCAAAACCTCCAGAGAGACCGACAGACTGAGTCTCTTTATGTTCTCGCCCCCCCGAAGAAGCAGCCTTTGGAAACTTTCATCTCAGGGTGAGGATAGGAGCGGAAAGACCAGCAAGGGGTGGGGTGTGGGAAATGCCCTCCCCCCCCCTCACCAAAGCCCGAAGGCCTTTATCCGCAGGCTCTGCTCACCAGGGAATATTCCAAGTTGGCATTATGGTTGGCGACATGATTCAAGAGATCGGCCAGAGGGACCATCGTGGGAGGGTTGGGCTCCTTCTCCTCCTCCTCTTCCTCATCCAAAGGTTCCTGGAAACTAGTTACAAGGCAAGGCTGTTTATTTGTTTGTTTGTTTGTATTTCTCCACCGCCTTTCTCACTGAAGTGACTCAGGGCGGTTTACAAGTAATAAAAAAAAAACATGACAATAAAACACAAACACTACCTAAAAACATCAAAATTAAAAGTTAAATCTAAAAAAGATTAAAAGCACACCAAACGCTACATCTTACTAATTTAAAAAGTAGAGGGAGAGAGGGGCTCATCATCTAGCGAGCAATAGAATGAAGCACAACAGAGTCCTGATTGGGATGGCGGGCAGGGAGAGAATGTCGTCGTCATCATCATCATGCAGGTGCACTTGGTTCTAAACCTCCTCTAAGCCACTCCCAAATCAACAGAAGATGTTTCCCTTGCCTCCGGATTGAGACGGCTGGTGTCCCCCTAGTCCAGTACGACAAGCTCTGACTAGCAGCTGTGCCTCTGTGGGAATGACTGGCAGGATTGCATCCTGACTCTGCCTGTGGATCCCTTCTCTCCCCCTAAAGTCCTCCCATCCAAGGACTCACTTGGCCCGGCCCGGCCTACAGCTCCAAACCAACCGTTCTGCTTAGGGCAGTGATGGCAAACTTTGGCACGCCAGCTGTTCTTGGACTTGAATTCCCAGAAGCCCAAGTCCCTGTGAATCCACACGAATGGGTTTACTGCCCTTGCCTGCTTGCCCGCCCTTTCTCACCTGTAGGCCATGACAAAGGCCACCATCTTCTTGTAGAGCTCCAGCGTGTGCACCTGTGGGTTGAAGGCATCCGGGTGGGCCTTCATGAAGGGCAGGACGATCGAGGAATACTCCGCCTGGATGCTGGCCAAATCTTCATCCACCGCTTCTGGGATTCCGGTCCCTCGCAGGAGACTCAGGCGCTCTTCGCTGCTCCTGCACAAAACCAATACCCAAGATCGATTTGTCGCCGCTTACCTATTTAAGCGCCAATCAACTAAACACCAAAATGTTCTATCTTGTGCCTTCTGCTTCCCTCTCTGGCCGAGCAACTTTCCCACCGGCTCATCCCGTCTTTTGATTCATAGTCCATTCAGTCCGTGTGTCCTATTGCAGGAATCGTTCAGATAGCATTTTTTATTCTGTTATTTTAGCAAGAAGGTCTCCCGGTAGCATCGTTCAGGTTGTGACGCTCTATGTCCACCTCCACCTCTCCACATTCAGCCAAGCTGACTCTTGGGGGTCAAAGGAGGGAAGACACTCCGCTGGCCTAGCCTTCCAGACTCTCACTGCCACTTCCGCACCAACTTTGAAGTAGTGGAGTAGGACTTTGCGGAAGCCTGCACAAGACATCAAGCCGGAAAGCTCTGCTAAAGAAAGGCTCAGATCAGGGTCCTTCCTATTGACGAGCGATGGCTTCCGTATCCTAAGGGTCACGGATCCGGACTTTGTCACCAAGTGCAACACACTGTCCCTTACTCTTCCTGCGTGCTTCACCACTACTGCCTAATAATAATAATGAGCAAAGCTATTGTTATAATTTCCTCTTACCAAAACATAGGGAGATCCGGGCCAGTGAAGCTGGGCCACAGGGAGAAATAAGGCCCCCAGAAGGAACGGCTGGCTGTGGATTCGTGCAGAAGAGCCAGCAGGAGGGGGACCCAGCCAGACTGACTCTCCAGGGAGCCTGGATCTATTGGGAGGCCGGGAGGAAAGAAACACAAGAGGGGACCGAAATGAGGCTATGGAAATGATGCTTCCTACAGCCAGGAATCTCCAACTCCTGATGGAGGTTGGCCAAGCAAAGAAAGGCTCCTTTGCTAGACCTTATTCGGATAGCAAGGCTTAAGGCATTCCAAAGAATCTGAAGCTTTCTTGCGATACGGCAGGGGTGCCCAATTTTTTTGGGATGTGGGCCGGTCACGTGGTTCAGTGGGCCGGTCACGTGGTTCCTCCCCCCAGAAGTGGAGGTAAAACACGCCTTGCCATCTGTTTTGCAACAGAATGGGACAGATTTTTAGGCTGCCGTTTTCTCTGATTAAACCAGGGATGCCCAAACTACGGCCAGTGGGGTGGATCCGCCACCCGACACCAATTCATCTGGCCCGCACCACCCTTGCAAGCAGAAGGAAAGCATGCCCGTACAGGGAGATACAGGGTTCTTCTCCCCTTCCCCCTGGGCGTACTATATGCACACTTCTTTAGCGTATGATGTGAACAGGGACCGAACACTGTGGCCAGGTTTGCACGCCAGGCTCCCAGGTAACCCTGAGGCTTTTGAAGGCTGGTCTGTTCCTATCCAGGCAGAAGGACTTGCCCCTATTTGTACCTTTCTCCAGGAGGGAAGCAATGGCGCTGGTGTGTTGGGAGAGCAGGAGAGCTCTAGGGATCGTGAAAAGGACTTCGCCCGCTTCGAGGTCTTCTCTGGCTATCAGGCCGTAATCTGCCACCGTGCCTTCTCTACTCACACACACCTGCCATGAGAGGAGAAAGAAGGTGAAACCGTACAGTACTTTTTTTTATTCCTCAATCCATGTTTTAGGACGACAGGAGAAGAGGAGCTGCAGAAACAGCAGCCAAACAGAGCCCAAATCCTTGTGCTATTCCAACTTTGCCACAATTGGGGCTGATCCACTTCTTCTTCTCCCATGTCTAGGCCAGAAGTGAAGCTGCCAAAACTGAAGGCACCTTTGGGCGAGTTCATTCTGCAGTTCCTTTCACCTGGCCTAGTGTGAGAAGGATTAGCTGGCGCAATGAGATTGCTGTTGCCCAGGGTGTGCCTGATCTGTGTTTTGAGGCTACCACAACCTTGGAGGAAGTCCTTTCTGTGTAGGTCAAGGTCGCCCTTGCTCAAAGGCCAGTCGTATCCAGCTCTAGGGTTCTGTGCTCACCTCTCTTTGCAGCCAAAAAAGCACCGCTGTCCGCAGACGTTTCTGTGGTCATGTGGCAGGCACGACTAGTCACAGAACGCTGTTACCTTTCCTGCCGAAGCGATACCTATTAGTCTACTTGCAACTTCTCGCTTTCGAACTGTTAAGGTTGGCAGGAGCCGAGACAGATGACGGGAGCTCATTCCGTTGTGCATTACTCGGGTCTCGGAACTGCCGGCCGCCTAGTCTTCCAGTTCAGCGTCTTAACCACTAAGCCATCGCAGCCCCTCTACAACAAGGCATCCCCTTGTACTTGTCTGTCGCTGAGCTCTTCCCGCCCCTCTCCCACACAGCCGCCGCCCCCCCACACACACACACACTTCCTCCTCACGCCGCCCCTGCAAGGTAGGCCAGACCCACCGGAGACACTTTCCGGGCTCCTTCCCCCTCCCTCACCTTGGCGCTCAGCTCCAGGCCCTGTTCCGCGCACCACCTCAGGAAGGGCCCCTCCGGCGACCCCCGTGGGGGGCCCTCGCCCCCTCCGCGCTGTTTCTTCCGGGGTCGCCTCGCAGCCATGACGGCGCTCGCCGTGACCCAGGCAACGACGGCGGCCGGGAAGGCCTCGCGGAGCGGCGCATGCGCACACGGGCGTCTCGCAAACCCCCGCCGCGCATGCGCATTTCCTCCTCCTCCGTCGCCTGCTCCCTCTAGCGGAGAGAGGCGGGATTGGGCGGTGGGGGAGCAACGCGCATCCCAGCAGAGACACGTGTCTCCCAAAAAGCGGGTGGGAAGGGGGAGGCTCCCCTCGGCCTTCTCGGGGGGGGGGGGGTCATTCGCGAGCACCACCAACCCGGGCGCCTGCTTGCCTGTCCGCCCCCGCCCCGCGTGTGCACGTGTGAATGGAGTTACCCTCTTCAGCCTGGCCCTGAATTACCACCTCCTTCAGGGGCCGTTTTTCCGCCGTCCTACTTCGCCTCCCGCCGACACGGATGTCGTTTGGATGTTACTCTGTGCCCGGATCTCTGGACGTCCTCCGCCCCCCCCCCCAATGGATGGGGCTATACGATCGCCCCTCCCGCAGCCAAACTTTTACCACCACCACCCATCCTTTTTGCCCCAAAGTCATAAAGAAACTGCCTCTTCCATTCGGGGAAACAAACATCGGCTTGCTCTTAATATCTTTATTATTAATTGTCAACACAATAATCCTCTACAACAACGGCTGGGTTTTACGTTGGACAGATATCGTGGCATCAATGCGACCAGCATCAACAACCGTCATGCACAGAAATGTTACGTTTCATCTCATACATGGGGTGTGTGTATGGGGGGGAAGGATCCATTAAATTCCATCATCATCATCAGGAAAATTAAAAACACACACACACAGAGAGATATACACACACACCTTGATCAGATTGGAAAAGACAAAACTGCACGTGGCTTGCCAATTGCTACAAGGAGTTGGAACGAAGGGGGATCCAAGATAAATATTTTATATATGTATATATTTATTTATATATACCTATTTATATATATAGGCTTGTATAGGTTTGTCTCCTCTAAAAGAACACACAAAAAGTTGCAGCAATATCTACAGTCAAAAGGGATCCTAAGTGCCTTCAAATATCCACGTTCCCAGTCGAAAAGGAAGCCGACAAAATAAGCATCAGAAATCATAAAACCTACATCTGGAGCATCTGGCCTGGCTGTAGCAGTCACTCTTGAGATGCAAATGGTCTTGTGCCCGTGTATGTATGTACACACACATGTACAGTATGTGCGATGCATGGCTATGCTGTGTGTAATGGAACTGAAATAGGGTTGTGGCTTGTCAGAAACGAGCAGGGATCGAAACCTGGGGCAGAACCTCACGTACGCTGAAGCAGCAAAGGTCTTCTGCTGGCTTCCTAAATGGGTGTAGGTCTCTTGTCAGGTGGAATGGGTCCTGTAGTAGTGGGATAATGGGCTTTGTTAGCCTTACAAATAGGTCTGTTTTACACACATGCCCGCAATTGGAATGGGACAGAGAATGAAAACAGCATCATCACATCGCTGTCGTAGGACAGAGGTGCCCAAACTACAGCCTGTAGGCCAGATCCGGCCCCTGATACCAAGTCATCCAGCCCACGCCACCCTTGTTGCTCCCGGAAGCGGAAGTAACCCACGCCCGTATGGGTATATTTTACTTCCAGTTCCAGGGATAGCGAGAGCAACACAGCCTGGATGAATTGCCATCAGGGGCCAGATATGGACCATAGTTTGGGCACCCCTGGTTTAAGCAGAGAAAATGGCAGCTTAAAATCTATCTCATCCTGTTACAAAACAGATTGCAAGGCGCCTTGTACTTCCGCTTGTGGGAGGAACCATGTGACCGGCCCGCTGAACGACTGGCCCACGGCCCAAAAGGTTTGGGCACCCATGTCATAAGAGATAGAAGCCACCCTTTCCCAGAGAGCAAAGCCAGGTCAGACTTCTCTCACACGCCTGGCTGGCAACCCTCTTTATGCAGCTTGTGCCTTTTGCATCCTTTGTTCCTTTATATGCTCCATTACTCCCCCTGCCTCTACTCCCCCCCTTCCCCTCTGGTATCCTGTGCAGAGGGTTGGTTGAGTCTTGCATTGTAAGCTCCATGGGGGCAGAGACCTTTTGCATTTCCTCCATCCCCAAGGCCAGGTACCCTGACGGTGGCTGTGTGGATCTCAACGAAGAAGGGGCCCATCTCCCCCCCCCCCAGGAGGGCTGCTTGGGGACTTGAACCCCCAGGAGCACCTCTAGCAAAACTGGGCCCAAACGGGCCCTTTAGCCACGTGCCGTGGGCGCCCCAGACGTGGTCTCAGGAAGCCCCCACGGGGAAGCCAAAGAGATGCTTTATATATATATATAGCCACAACCTCCCACTTTTAGGAACCCTCTTTTGCAAATCCAAAGGCTTTTCCATTTCCTCCGGAAGATCCATCCGTAAGTAACGCAGAAGAGCCCAATTACCTGCCCCATCATCTCAGGTATGAAGCCTCCACACACACACACCCCAGGAGACGAGGAGCGCCGTTATCGGCTTTCAGGTGAAAATTGCAGGTGTCCAACCGGCCAGTCTTGGACTGCTGCTCGTTTTTTTTTTATTGCTTTTGCTGTGCTTTTCTAAAGGAAACCGGACATTTCTACTCTGTGGCTTCAATGGGCCTAGTTTGTGGCTTTCAACCTTCCTAGCCTGTGACTTCAGATTTCTGACATTTGTAACATTTAACTGTGGTTTGCTTTCCTAACGTGAAGGCTTAGCTGCCCCGACTCTCATGAGAAGGAGGATGGGCTATACACACAAATCATCCTCCTCATCATCAGGGTGTCAAGGGAGAGGAAATAAGCAGGGTGACGTGGCCTGGGAACCAGTGGTACAAACCCTAAGATCGCCTCCCTTCAGGAGCAAATTTTTATTCATTTCCACTCTTGGAGGAATCGAAACTGCCGACAGCTGAGCATGCCTAAGTTCTGGTTAAATGTTTCATGTTGTCAAGATGTGTTTCTCTGTTTCTGGGTTTTAATGGGGGGGGGGGCTTATCACTTTTGTTTCTCTGTTGCTATTGATAATTTATTTAGTTCGTTTATTATTTATGTCTAATTTTCTATTGTAAAAATTGTTTGCTATATATATATCTTGTAAGGTTCTCAGAGTGTGAAAATGGCCCAGATGGGCAGGACATAAATGTAATAAATAAATAAATAAATAAACACCCCCATAAAAAACACCAATTTTTCACCTTGTGCTTCTCTGCAAAGCTGTTTGCTCCCCATCAAAGCTCCCCCAGACCTGCTTTACCCAAAAGACACCCCACCTGTGAACAGGTGATCCATCTCCCCCACCCCGCCCCATCCCATAACTTCCATTCACACCTGCCATGCCTCCTGCTGCCAGGTGGAGCCCAATAGCAGCCTCTTTCATGCCGGTGGTGAGGCTGTTGTGAAACACTTGTGTAAGAAACCATTGTGCAAGAGACCCAGTGGGCAAAGGAGCGAGGCTGTGGTTACAAAGGGTGCCCAGGCCTTCCCGGGGGGGGGCACACCCCACTCTGTACCCCACAAACGCCAAAAGAGAAAAGAACAGACAGCGATAAAAGGTGAAACCACCAGAAACCAGAGAGGAAGGTGGCGGTTGGGCCGGAGAGGGACGTGATGAGCGGAGGCTGGAGTGGAGATGTCGGTGAGGAAGAGGAAGGCCTTCAGCAGGAGACCTCCATGGTGTGGTTGACTTGCCCCATGGCCTCGCTGCTTTCGGAGTGGGTGCAGGGCCTGGGGCGGCTGCCCTCCACCGAGCCGGCGCTGGTCAAGGAGGCCGTGCGGGAGCGCGCCAGGCGGGTCATGCTAGCCGAGGGCACTGCGGAGGAGAGAACGAGGAAGCGTCAGCATTTCCACGAGGGAGGAAGGAAGGAAGGAAGGAGGGCAGAGCAGAGCAGAGAGCAAGATGCGCAAAGCTGCCACGTGGGATTCAGTGGTGGGGGAGGCGGGGGGGACTCCCTCCAGCCCCACATCAGAGGGCGCCCCAACGCCCGCCTCCCCTCTCGCCCACGCGTCATCCCTGCAGGCGAATGGCAATGGCACTGACCTACCACCCCACAGTGTCCTCTCTCTGGGTGGTTCACAAGTTAGTATCAATAGCTTCATGCGGTGGTGGGTTGTCAAAAATTCCGCTACCCCACCATGACGTCATGGACATGGTGAGCATAGCCGACGTCATGATGTCATGACATCATGGGCGGAGCAAAATTTTTAAAAAATGTCTGTGTATGCATCAAACCTCCATTTGAACCATGCACAGTTCTTTGTGTGTGTGTGTGTGTGCATGCGTCAAACCATTTTGACCGCCCAGAAATACAATTCTAGAGGGGGCCGGAGAGATGATCAAACCGGTCGCCTGGGGGTTTACCACCCCCCTGGCGACCCCTCCTGATGGGGTACTACCGGTCCGGGCGAACCGGTCTGAACCGGTAACATCCCATCACTGGTTTCATGTCAGAAACTATTCTGGGTTGAAAGGGGTTTTTTTGCAGAAGAAACTCAGCTCAGGGGATGCCCGAATGAGGCTCCTTTCATGCCCCCAGATCTTTTCCTCACCCAAGTGGTCCCTATTGATCTACTTGCAATTTCTTGCTTTCAAACTGCTCGGTTAGAAGGAGCTGGGACAGAGACAGGCGCTCGATCCATCATGCAGTACCCCGGGTCTTGAACTGCCAACTTGCCGGCCTTCCAGCCGGCCAAACTACGGCCCGTTGGGCCATATCCAGCCCCCCAACCGATTCCAATTCATCCAGCCTGCACCACCCTCGTCGCTCCTGGAAGTAAAATGGGCCCATATGGGGGTGGTGCAGGCCGGATGAATCGGCAACGGGGGCTGGATATGGGATCATAGCTTGGGCACCCCTGCTTTAAGCAGAGAAAATGGCAGCCTAAAATTTATCTCATCCTGTTGAGAAACACAGATTGCAAGGCGCATTTTGCTTCCGGTGGAACCATCTGCCTGGCCCGCCGAATCATGTGACTGGCCCGCAGCCCAGAAAGATTGAGCACCCCTGATCTAACCCCACTGGCCAAAGAGCACCCTTCCCACCTCTACTGCCAAGACCCCATGGAGCTCCCTCAAGCATCACTGGAAGCATTCAGGGGAGAATTGGACAGGTCTGCTTTGATTCGGATTCCTGCACCGAATAGAGGGAGGGACTCAATATGGCTCCAACTCGGCCATTCTATGGTTTTATTGAAGCAAGGAAGCAACATGGAGAAGAGGGAGGACCTGTACATGACTGGCCCGCTGAACCACGTGACACGTCCTACAATCTCCCTGCAACTAAGCCTTTCACCCTGACAGGTTGAGTTTGGCAGGATGGAGGGTGGAAGCGGTGGCAACAGAAACGAGCCAACCACCCTACAGTAGCAGCAGCAGAAGCAGCAATGCGCACAGCACACGGGTGGCCTGTGGGCGCATGCAACATTCGGCCGTGAGAGGGAGCAGGCACAATGGAGCGAGGGGGTACCTGATCCTCCGCTCAGCCTCCGATCCTTCAGGTAGGCCACTGAGGAAGAGAGGGAAGGTTGAAGAGGAGGAGGAGGAAGAAGAAGAAGGCAGGGACAGCCCGCGTCTGGGCGGTCAGTGGGGGGTGGGGTGGGGGCGAGGGGCAGAGGCTTCTTAAGTGGGGCAAGAAACATTGAGGGTTTGGCCGGATGCCTCAGAAGAACAAGAAGGCAAGGACTGAAACCCCCCGAGAGAGAGAGAGAGAGAGGAAAGAGGGAGGGAGGGAGGGAGGGAGGGAGGGAGGGAGGGAGGATTTCACACAGGCAAAGTACCCTAACTCATCTTTCCCTTCACAAAGTAAGACATGTTCCCTACAGACTGACACATGCTCCCTACACACACACACACACACACACGGACGGACGGACAGCTTCCTTGGAAGGAAGCCATGTTCCAGCCAGCCAAGGTCCCCCACCCCCACCCCGGCCATCTCTAGAACCTGGACATAGATCCAGATCAGCTTGGCCAACCCGTGGAGGTCTTCCTCTCTCTGCTAAGCAACCTGGTTGGGTGGACCACAGGTGGGGATGGAGGAATGGGATGGCCAGAGGGCCCTATAGACCCGCCTTGGACGTGGGGCAGACAGACCAGGAACCCGTCCGCTCAGACATAATTGCCCCGGACAACGGCTTTTCATTTTCCAAAGCACAGGCAAAAGAAATGTGGGGATGGCCCGGGACGGCGATGGCCAACCTTGGCGCTCCAGGTGTTCTTGGACTTCAGTCCCCAGAAGCCCAAGTCTCTGTGAATCCACATGAATGGGTTTACTGCCCATATGCAGACTTGGGCTTCTGGGAATTGAAGTCCAAGAACAGCTGGAGTGTCAATAAACCCATTCGTGTTGATTTACAGGGACTTGGGCTTTTGTGAATTGAAATCCAGTAACAGCTGGTTGGCCAATAAACCCATTCGTGTTGATTTACAGGGACTTGGGCTTCTGAGAATTGAAGTCCAAGAACAGCTGGAGTGCCAAGATTGACCATCACAGCCCTAGGAAGCGAGCAGCTGGTGGTGGTGGAATTGACAGCTCGAGGCCATCCTCCCAGCTGGCACACTCACACACACACTCTCTCTCTCTCACACACACACGCACACGCACACACCGCCAGTGAATGGTGCCACTGCTGGCCATATGGATAAATAAATAAATAAATAAACTGGATGTGTCCAAGCCTAGCTTCGGGTTGAAAAACAAAACCACAAAGACATCGCCATCGTCTGTTCAGCAAGCACAACGTGGTCACCGCTCCCTGCTGGAAGGTGGAAATACCTCCTTGTGGCCCACGAGGATTCCCTGCGCCACTGGAGCCCCCCCCCCCTTGCCTCCCCTCTCCCAGAAGCAGAGGAAGACTCACCATAGCCCATTCCTTGGAGAAAGTACTTGAAGGCTTCCGTCAGTTTTCCTGGCTGTTCGAGAAAGCAGAGGGGATGGGCGTGTGAGAAGCAGGATTTGACCCTTGTATTCCATGGACCGCTAGAATCTTAATTTTCAACCTTCCGCTCAAATGTTATGGTGCTCTAAACATGCATCTATGCTTTATACACTTAAATGCAAACCTTAAACTTATTTTTCAGCCCCTCGTGCAGTAGATTCCCAAACCTGATCAAAGGAAGGGATGGTTTATGGGATCTCCTTCCTCATTGTATTGGCTATTTCCCTGCTTGCATTTCAGTCCCGCCCCGGTGATATTCCAGGATCCTTTCTCATGTGTGGCCACATTAGAAGAAAGACTCTCCCTTAAACTGTCCTTTACTGAAGAGATAAAGAAAAACACAGCAGTTTTCTCAAAACACAGCATGAAAATGCAGATTTTTTTTCTCTTTCCAGCATGACAAATAGCTACAAACTTATCCAAGATCAAGGCTCAGCTCCAGACTTTTCTGCGCTAAAAAAAGAACGATGGGCCGACTTCTTGCGAGCATGTGCATGTTGGGATATGACAAACGCCACATTCTTGCCCAGGCCAGACTCCAGCCAGACCACAACAAAATGTGGCAAGTAATCAAAGAGATGGGAATACCAGAACACCTTATGTGCCTCATGAGAAATCTGTACAAGAGGCAACAGTTAGGACAGGATACGGAATGACGGGAGTGGTTTGGAATTGGAAAAGGAGTCAGACAAGGCTGCATTTTGTCACCCTGCTTGGTCAACTTATACACAGAGCACATAATGCGCAGTGCAGGAATGAAGGAATCACAAGTTGGGATCAAGATTGCTGGGAGAAACATCAACAATTTGAGATATGCAGATGATGCTCGCCTCTCCTATTCAACATCTACATGAAACCGCTGGGTGAGATTATCCATTCCCACGGGGTGAGGTAGCACCAATGTGCTGATGACATCCAGTTGTATATCTCGGCCTGTGGGGACCCCAGCGATGCAGTGGGAGTCCTTTCCAGGTGCCTGGAGGCTGTCAGGGTCTGGATGGGGCCCAGCACTCCTGTTAATCAAGACTTCTGGGAATTGAAGTTCAAGAACATCCGGAGTGCCAAGGTTGGCCGTTACTGGCCCAAAGGGGAAGAAAAAGGAGAACTCACCTGCGTGATCTGGGGGAGGCCGCCAGAATCCGCCATCTGGGTAGGAAAGAAAAGAGGATCAAGCAGGACTCGCGGTGTCCTCACAGGGGCTTCTGAAAACCACCCGCCCCTCCCTGCAGTCACTGGCCCAGGTGGGGGCTACCTGTAGGCTTGAGCCCATGGTCAAGCCAAGGCCACCTTCTGGCCCACCTCCTGCTGGCTTCCACCTGTTTCTCCTATCTGCCCCTCCCCTCTTTGCCTTCCTCCTCCTCCTCCTCCTCCTCCTGGATGCTTTTCCCAGGGCAAAGTCACTGCCTGGCAGGCAAAAGACTGGCATTTCCAGCTGTTCTGCTCCACGCCCAAACCCTACAGTGACAGAGGAGAAGCTGTGCCAAAGGAGAAGCGGTTTTAGAACAGGGGTTCCCACACTTTTGGGACCGGGGGCCGGTCGTGCAGTTCAGTGGGCCGGTCATGTGGTTCAGCGGGCCGGTCACAGGGTTCCTCCCACCGGAAGCAGAAGTAAAATGGGCCTGTTTTGCAACAGGATGAGATGGATTTTTAGGCCGCCATTTTCACTGCTTAAACCAGGGGTGCCTCAAACTACAGCCAGTGGGTGCAGTTTACCTCCGCATTCAGGAGCGGCAAGGGCGGTGCGGGCCAGGTGAATGGTGGTCAGGGGCCGCATCCAGCCCACTGGCTGTAGTTTGGGGCACCCCTGGTTTAGAAGAAGGTATAGAAGAAAGGAGTCTTCTTTCTTCAATGCTTCGTTACTTATGCCTTCAGATGCGAGGGAAGAAGTGTGGACCCCCACCCTCTCCCCAGTTCCTTTTACTCAAGAGACTTTAAGACAGCATTGGGGGGGGGGGAGGTGGCCCTCCATCTTATTACCTTCAGGAAAGTGGTGGTGGTCGGATCCAGCTTGGAGTTGCATTCCACCTGCAAAGAATAACGTAGAATGTTTCAATGCAATGCATAGTCAAGGATACACTGGTGAGACCAAGCCACGGACTCATTGCCACAGACCCTGACAAGCAGCCAAACTCCAAGGAGGGGGCACGGACTAGGTGGCCCCATAGGTCCCCTTCCAACCCCATCATTCTCTGAACGCCACCCTCTGGAGAGTCCACAGGACGTCCAGTCTTTGGCTGTCCCCTTTCCCCCAAAGCATCTCCTCCTGGAGTCAATGGAGTGGAGAAACCCAACAGGGTGAGGAGCTGCCACGGGATGGATAGTCTGCGGCCACTGAACCGGCGGCAGGAGAATCAGGGGCAAGAGAAAACAGGGGTGGAAGCAAGAGGCCTGGTCACTGCTTTGCTTCCTCTGAGGCACATGGGGGTACATAGGGGTAGTCCTGGCATCCTAAGTCCCTTAAGGACGGTGCCCCAGCTGACAGGAGGAGGCCGAGAGCTAAGCCTGGGGTCTAACTGAGAAAGGAGAAGAGTTTTGACTTCTGCAGATCTCCAGAGCATGTCGGGATGCCTCTGGCCCTTTACTCACCACACCTTCTTCAGCCGGTGCGTTGTCACCCACAACTAGCATCACAGAGCAGCTGCAAAGCCCAAGGGGGGGGGGAATGGGGGTTAGCTCAGAGTGCCTCTAAGTTAGGTGTATATAGATAGATAGATAGATAGATAGATAGATAGATAGATAGAGATAGAGATAGAGATAGAGATAGAGATAGAGATAGAGATAGATAGATAGAGATAGATAGAGATAGAGATAGATAGATAGAGGTGCCCCCCCCTGCTCAATAGCTAGTCTTATCCAACTCTAGAGTTTGGTGCTCTTTTCCATTTACAGTGGAACCTCGGCTAACAAACAGCTTGGTTAGCATAAAAATCGCATGACAAAAGGAAACCCATAGAAAATAGTGACTCGGTTTATGGAATTTTTTTCTGAACCGATTAACTGGTTTACAATGCATACCTGTGGGAAACCATGTTTTGGTCAATGTGTTTTGGTTTTCAATGCATTCCTAAGGGAAACCATGTTTTGGTTAAAGTGTTTTGGTTTTCAGTGCATTCCTATGGGAAACCATGTTTTGGTTAAAGTGTTTTGGTTTTCAATGCATTCCTATGGGAAGCCATGTTTTGGTTAATGTGTTTTGGTTTTCAATGCATTCCTGTGGGAAACCATGTTTTGGTTAAAGTGTTTTGGTTTTCAATGCATTCTTATGGGAAACTGAGTTAAAGTAATTTTTGCTGTAAGAAACGTCCTGGAGAGCACACTAACTGTGTTAACTTAGGTTCCACTTTACAGCCAGAGAGCCAGCGCTGTCTGCATCTGCAGACGTTTCCGTGGACATGTGGCAGGCATGGAACGCTGTTTACCTTTCCCACCAAAGTAGTCCCTCTTTATCTATTTTCAATGTCTTGCTTTCAAACTGCTAGGTTGGCAGAAGCGGGGACAGAGACGGGAGCTCACTCCGTCATGCAGCACGCAGGTCTCAAAGAGACGACCTTCCAGTCATCAAGTTCAGCGTGCCCAAACTATGGCCTGTGGGCCAGATCTGCCCCCCTGACACTAATTCATCAGGCTTGCACCGCCCTCATCGCTCCTGGAAGCAGAAGTAAAACGCACATGGGTGCATTTTACCTCCGCTTCCGGGAGTGACAAGGATTGTGCGGGCCAGATGAATTGTCATGGGGGGGGCTGGATTTGGCCCCTGGGCCGTAATTTGGGCACCCTTGGTCTAGACCACTACGCCACCACAGTCCCATAGAGATGGAGATGGAGGAGATGGAGATAGAGATGGAGATGATAGAAAAAGAGAAAGAGATAGAGATGGAGATACATACACACACACACACACACACACACTCACCGAAGGGTTTTGGCATTGGGGACACTTCCAGGCCGGTTAATGTCCAGGTCTCTGCGGCTGCAAAAAAGTGGGAAATAGTTTGGTGAATAATAATGGAAGCGGACGAGTTGGGGGGAGGGGGAGAAAGAAAGAGCAAAGCAATCTTCCAAGGCCGTTGTTTGCTCCCTGCCTTTGACCAAAGAATCTCTGAGATGTTAGGAAGGTTTCCGAGGCAAAGCTTTGAAAACCTGGAGGGTGTATTGTATTGTATTTTTGTAGGGGGGTGGCTCAGGAAAGGGGCAGGGAAAGCCCCAGAGGAGGTTTTCCTCCCCCTTCTTGCACCTGCTGAAACTGCTCTAATCAGTTAAATGGGTGGAAGAGGACCCTGTGGAGAAGGGGGGGGAGCAACCAGCTTCCGGGATTGGAAAATGCCATTCATTCTTCTGCTGTTTGTCCAAAATGATGCATCTCTTCGGAGAGCACCAGACACCATAAATAACGTGCCATGGACTTTTTTATTGATAATTTCATGCCTGCCTGATGAAGAGACCTGTTCTGGAAAGCTTGCAACCGTTTTTGTTTTGTTTTTCAAGCGGCCCAGTAAAGGGTATGGCCTCCCTCATGCATTGTTTGCATTTCTTAATGCTCCAATCGGCTTTTCTTTTGTTCTTCTGCAAGATCTCTCCAGTGTCGCGCGGGGGGGGGGGGGGGGCACAAGGAGGGAGGGACATTTCTCCTTAATGTAAGGCAGGGTGCCCAAAAGGTTTGGGGCAGTCACGTGGTTCAAGGAGCCAGCCACTATGGCCTGGGGGCCAGATCTGGCCCCCGACACCAATTCTAGCCGGTGAAGCCCTCGTCACTCCTGGAAGCAGAAGTAAAACGCGCCCATACAGGCATGTTTTACTTCTGCTTGCAAGGGTGGTGCAGGGCAGAGAAATTGGTGTTGGGGACCGGATCTGGCCCCTGGGCCGTAGTTTGGGCACCCCTGATGTAAGGAAAGGGAGAGAAAAGAAAGACGGAACCCTCCATCCAACAATCTGTTCTCAGAGCGTTTGAGCAGCAAGAGGAAAAGAAGAAGGAAGGAAGGGGACCCTCGTATTTGGAATCAGAATCGAAACCACATCTTTATTATGGTCTAGGACTATTGTTTGGAAGGGAAAGCCTGGATCAGGCCCTACAGTGCATCCCAAGAAAGGATAACTCAAGGCCCCCCCCCCCCCCATGAACCGAAGCAGCTTCTTGGCATGAAAAAGGTGCCCCGGAGCTATTGGGACGACCATTGTCACTTTCTCTGGGGTGTCAATTATCCTGCAGCAAAAAGTTGAATAGCAGGAAGGAGGGGAAGGAAGACGAAGAGGAGGAGGAGGAGATGGAGAAGAGGAGGAAGATAAGCAGAAGGAGGACGGGGGCAGCCACTGGGTGGAAAGCAGGGGCGTCTGCTGGCTATGCTAAAAGGGCGCTGGACAGGGAGGGAGGGGGCGGGGCCTATGGGGGATGTTCCAGATGACATCATGGATTGTAGCCACCAGGTGACATACTTCTGCCCATCTCTTGGGGGGGGGGGGCAGTCACTGGGGCGTACCGGGACGTGCCCCTGAGTCCCAAAGGGCCAGCACAGGCCTGGTGAGAAGGGAAGGGTTAACCGAGATGCCCCAAGCAGACACACATGCGCACATGCAACCCCCCCCCCTCCACTGGCCGTACCCGTTGTACATGTTCCAGAAGAGCTGCAGGTTGAACTGGTTGATGAGACTCCCAATCTGCTGGCGGTAGCTTTGTAGTAGCTCCGTATTGCTGACCAGCTCCTCCTGGCGGGGGGGAGGGGAGGGCATCAGAAGGGGGGAGGGAAAGGAGAGAAGGCCCCCAAGGAAGAAGGGGCCCCCCAGGAGGAGGAGTGGGGCTCCCAATGGGGGTCACTCGGCCGCTGCCCCTTCCTTCCCTGGGCACAATTCAAAGGGCTGGTATTGATCTATGAAGCCCTCAAGGGCTTTTGTCCAGGTGACTTGAAAGACCCACGTTTCCCCAGGGGGGCCTTTGAGAATCGGGGGGGGGGGAACCTTCCTTGCAGGGCCCTGGGGGTTCAGAGGGGGTCACAAGGGGAGGGGCTTCTCTGCCTGTTCTCCTGGCCTTTGGAACTCCCTCCCACTAGAGGCCAGCCTGGGCCCCTCTCTGCTAACAGGGGGAAGACCTGTCCTAAAAACCCTTTCCTACAGTTCGATTCCCGAGGACTGCAGGACAGAATGAGCTCCCGTCTCTGTCCCCAGCTCCTGCCAACCTAGCAGTTCGAAAGCAAGAAATTGCAAGTAGATAAACAGGGACCACTTCGGTGGGAAGGTAAACAGCGTTCCGTGTGCCTAGTCATGCCTGCCACATGACCACATAAACATTTGCAGAAGCAGACAGCGCTGGCTCTTAGGCTTTGTAACAGAGATGAGCACTGACCACTAGACTCAGCTACGACTGGCTTTTGAGCAACTGAAACGTTTACCTTTTCGTTACTGTTGGTTTGTGTTTTAATGGTGCTTGTTTTGATACTGTAAGGCAGCGATTCTTGACGTTTTCAGGCGGTGGGCCAGCTGAGCGGGCCGGTCGTGTGGTTCCTCCCACCCAGAAGCGGAAGTAAAATGTGTGCCTCACATGCACACAGTGCATTTATCAGCGCTCTGCGCACGTGCGATGTGCAGTTTCCCCCCCACTTCCGGGTTTGGTGATGCCATTGCAGGACTGATTAAATGGCCTCGGGGGCCGGATCTGGCCCATGGGCCGTAGGTTGCAAACGCAGGCTGTAAGACGCTTGGGTTCCTTTGCATGGAAACGGGCAGGGTATCAATATTTTAGGCAAAGAAATAATAATTATTTAAAGGTAAAGGTTTCCCTTGCTCGAAAGCTGGTCGTATCCGACCCTAGGGGTCAGTGCTCATCTCTGTTTCAGAGCCGAAGAGCCAGCGCTGTCTGGGACGTGTCTGTGACAGCGGAGGCAAAGCCCTCCTTTCCCTCCCTGAGCAATGCAAGCCTTGGAAGGCAAGCCAGGCGGTTGCGTAGCGAGGAAGGGGAAGTCGCTAATTATGGAGGCCTGCAATTAGCAACGAAGCCACTTTATTGCTTTATATATATGTTACAAAGTTACTTTCCTCAGGAGTCATTCTTAATCTAAACCGCCTAGAATTTAGCTACGGTAGCAAGTTACTCTGGAGTGGTCAAAACAACATAGCAGGGCTATGAGCAATCAAGTTACAGTACATTGTAAAGTTACTTTTCACGGGAGCGGGTCTTAAGCTGGACGAGCCTCAAACCTAAACCAGGCCTCTCGGTTTTGCATGGAGGAGAAGGGGAGAGGATAAGAGAGAGAGAGCAGGCAAAGGGCCAGTCAGAGAGATGCGCCCTTGTCCGCCCGTCCACTGCTGATGCTCGGTCTTTCTTACCTGGCTGAACAGGTGAGACAGCACTGTGTCAGGTAACGCACTGGTCAGGCCAGACAGCTGCAGTTTGAAAACAAAGGATCACAATAAAGGACTGTATTCTTACTCGCAGGGTTGCTACCCAGTTCCCTCCCCTGCAGACTCAGGAATCGGGCCCAGTGGTCAGTTCAATGATACCCTTGGCATGGAACCACGCACGTATCATGTGCCGGTCCACCTGGCACTCTCCTTCCAATCGTTCAAACCCCACCGTCAGGCAAAGTGGAATTTGCACATCACTCGTTATGGTCTGGGACCGGGGGGGGGGGGTGCCCAACCTTTTCAGGCCACGGGCCCGGCATGTGATTCAGCGGGCAGCGTGAGGAGAGATGGGGGGAGAAGTGGGGAAGGAGGACTGATCCACCCACCTTGGTAGCTGCCCAGTCAATCCAGCCCTTGCTGTTGGGGTCAACGTTGATCAGAACCAGGCCTTCCACCATGTCCGGGAAGATCAGCTGGAACGAGAAAGGGAAACAGTCCAAGCTAGGTCGACGGAGCAGAGGGGAGAGAGAGGGTGGGCTCTCCTGCCCCAGGCTTAGGGGTCTGTAGTATGCCCGGTTTGGAAGCTACTTACAGCAAACTTGGCCAGAACGTAAGCCCCGGCACCCACGCCAATGCCGATCACACACTTGAACCTGGGGAAAGAAAACCAATCAGCGGCTCACCTGAGGGAAAGACCATTGGCAGATCTTTCCTCCCAATACCCAAAGCCTCTTCCCAGGTTTACCTGGTTGGCACTTGGACATTTCAGATTGGCTGAACTCATGGTTTGGGAGAGTTCAGGGCTAGCAGCTGATCAAGGGTTCCCAACACAAGTGAATCTAACTCATTAACTAGTTCAGGGCTAGCAGCTGATCAAGGGTTCCCAACAGAAGTGAATCTAACTCATTAACTAGTTCAGGGCAAGCAGCTGATCAAGGGTTCCCAATGCAAGTGAATCTAACTCATTAACTAGTTCTAGGAAAAACAGTCTTAAGGCTTGGATCTTTAAAAACCACTAGAGCTTATGGGATGGAGCATTCTCTGATGGGGCTAAAGTCCTGTAACTACTTTGCAGCTGAGAGGAGAAGGGCTTTCCTCAGCAGCTGTAAAGCAGCTGCTTGGCTTGCCCTGTGCCCTCGCCTGAATCCCATTCACCGCAGGTTTGGGGTAAAGGCCACATAACAGCTGACTGAACAACTGATCCAAAATCAGTTGTAAAGGCTGCATTACATCTCGTCCTAAATCAGTTGTAATGCACTCCACTTTATTCTATCCCTGGGGACAGGATAAAATACAGGAGGCAATTCAGTTGAGCCTCCTGATGGGGTCAAAAAATGGGGTGCATTGGAGGCAGGTTGAGTTGACTGATGTGTCTGAAGTGGGTGGGGGGAGACCAGGGGGTAGAAAACTCACCCAAAGTGCTGGACCACACTGGGGAGCATCGCTGCCAACTGATCCATGGATGGATACTGGTACCTGTAAACACAGAGGAGAGGGAGGGAGAAGATGGAAAGGTTAAGTTTGCCTTGAGATGAAGGAGTCCTGATGAAGACCTCAGGGAAGATGCCTTGCAAGGACAGACCCAGCTGGCCCATCTCTTTCTGGGGGAGCCACAAATGCACCGTTGGGCAAGACATCTCTGACCCCAGCTGGTCAGCGCACTATGCAAGTTGGCCTGAATTTGACCAGGACACCCCCTGGCTACCTCTATGCTAAGACAGCCGGGGCCATCCTGAGTTGGGGGTCAAACCCAGGACCCACACAGGTCAGTAGCACTGTGATTATTCTCCCCCATTGTCCAGCAGGTGAGAAGATGCTGGTAGGGGCAGTCATGACAAGACCATGATGTTCACATTGACATGAAGTCTAGACCACCTGACTTACAGGACAACATCTCTGGGTGGGTGGGTGGGTCATGTACATGGCAAACCAGCAGTCCTGTGACACGACAAGTATGCAAAGGCTGCGGGAAAGGACCTGCCAGATGACCTCTGGAGCCATGCCCTCCTCCGACCCCACCACCCAAGCAAAGACAGCCCTGCCTTCTGGGGGGAAGGAGGGGGCCGAGCAGGAGGCACTCACCCCTGGGGGAACTGGGAAGCCCCCACCTGCTGCCCCGGAGCGTCCACATGGCACACAACAAAATGCTTTGTGATCTCCTGCATGTCTTCATAATTGAAGAAGGTGTTGAAGCAAAGCTTGTCTGCAAGAGACCAGACAGAAAGAAGGAAGGAAGGAAGGAAGAAAAAGTGAAGGCCAAGGATGGGTGAAATTGACTGGAGAAAGAGATGATCCAGTAAAATAATCTGCAACAAAGACTTCTTCAAGTGCCTTATCTGAGTCTGAATATTGGGGATCCTCACGGCGGTCAGCCATGAAGACTGTCCTGTAAATATCATGCAGTGGCCTTCCATTTGCTTTCTGCATTGCAGGTTGACTCCCATAGTGCTATTGACCCATTTCCATGAGTCCCTTTCTGGACTTCCTGAGCCCTCTGGGGACACAAAGTCCTCCACCTCATCCCCAGGCCAGGAGGGATGAAGCTGCTGCCCTCCGTCCAGATGGATCCAAGTGGGACCATTGAATCCACTTAGGGACCATCATCCTTCCCTGTGGCTTAGCCACCCAAGGCCATTCATCCGCAGGGTGGTCAGGTTAGTTAACCGCTGCCTGATGGTCAGTGTTGAGTCACCGACAGTAGGGTCTACTCTTTGACCATAGCAGGATCACCTGCCCAGACTGGGTGAAGACAGGCTTACCCAAAGTTCTGGGTTCCCGAGGCAGTTGTAACCTGGGGTTTTGCTGTATTGTCACCCATCCCTACAACAGACCGCTCTATGGGTAGAGGCGGAAGGGTTGCTTGAAATGGTGGCGCATCTTCTTAAGCTCCCTCTTGACTAATCCTGTGCGTTTCTATTCCCAGGGCCTGAGCATTTCAGCCCCTAAGACTCTGGTCATCTCCTCTGGAGGCTTCCACACAAGGTTGTACGGTTGCTGTGGAGCGACAGCTTTTTCACTAGAAATCACGATGGTAGCTCCGTCATGCATCCACCAGACCAGCGCTGGCTCCCCCTGCAACGTCCTTCTGCTCTGGTGATTTGCTTCTACGCATCAGCAAAGAGCTCTCCCATGGTTAATTGCAGGCCTCCGGCTTGTCCAGATGCTGCCCAGGCTCTCTCGCTTCAAGGCCTCCAGAGGGATTGGGGTGGAAAGGATCCTTATGTGGCTCTCTTTAAACCCACGAACGTGGAGGGAGTTTTGTGAATTCTTCTCCTCCTCCATCAAACCCTGGACTGCCAAAATGAAGCCACTTTAAGTTATGGGTTCTACGTAGAGGCGCCCGGCCGCCCCTCCCGGTATCCTGGTAGCCCAGCACGGGCCTGGAGGAGAGGAGTCCTCTGTTTGAAAAGCTGCCCGCTATTTTGAAGGGCTGTCCTCTATTTGAAAGGCTGCTGAAAAACAATCTTCCTTTGGTAGCCGTCATCCAGTTGTAGAAATGGCTCAGTCCAGCCATGAGTTCAAGTCAACCGAGAGCCAGCAAATTATAGCACGGACCCTCTTACCCTGCCCCACAATACTTTGTGCCCACTCTGGGCAGTTCACAGAGTAATTAGAATTTTGCCCCCACCCCACCCACCAACATCCTGGGGACTCATTTGACTGATCTTGGAAGGAGGGAAAGCTGAGTCAACATGGAGCCATGGCCAGGATCAAACCCACAATGTTCTGGCTGCAATTTAACCCTTGTACTGCCAAGGCTCCATCAGAGGAAGGAGATCAACAACAACCCCCACCCACCCTCCAAAGTTTTCCACCGTCTACTCCGAGCAGGACATCGAGGTAAGTCGCCCTAACACTGCCTGCCCCGCTCCGGTTAAACTAAAAGATCATTCTGCTTAAGTTATAAAGCTAACGTCTAATTCTGTATCTGCAGGTGCAGTTTTGTCTGAACCGCCAACATCTCCTTTGTCCTCCTTGGGGGGGGGGGTTTGATCGGCCCCCTTGGGACTCGTCTGTCCATTCTGACAACCCTCACTGCAAACAGAGTGTGTGGTCAAGGGGGGGGGGGCTTGAAGCATTGATTCCTTTCTATTTACTTCTTCCATTCCAATGTCCTGAATTCATCCAGAGGCCACGTCAATAGCGCAACGTTCAAAAGCCCAGATCGAAGTGTGAGGAAGAAGGACACATCGCAGGCCATGTCCCGCTAGCCTTCTGTCTAATTCCACCCCCCACCCACCCATCCCCCAAACCATCCTGGTGATATGCCACTAGATTGCCACGAAAAGGAAGAGATAAAAATGGAGTGGAAGCAGAAATTGAGGACCAAGGAAGAGTCCGGGCCTCCTCCATTACAGACGCATGATCCATGCCCGGGTTGGTCATGCGGGCACTGTGAGGGCATTTGAACCTCCCACAAATCACCCCAGCATCCGCTGTGAGACACGAGCCTTAGGGGAGCACGGTGGGCGTTTGACCTTCAGCGGAGTCTCATGCGCAGCATCCTCAATTAACGCATTAGCAGATGTGCGATGGGGCTTGGTGGTTAAGACACTGAACTTGATGACTGGAAGGTTGGCAGCCAGTGGTGGGCATCAGCAGGTTTGCACCAGTTTGCCACCACCCCCGACCACGCCACGCACACAGTGTGGTAGTAAAAACAAATTGAGCCCACCACTGTTGGCAGGTCAGTAAGTCAGCAGTTTCAGACCTGAGTGCTACACAATGGAGCAAGCTCCCATCTCTGCCCCAGCTCCTGCCAACCTAGCAGTTCGAAAGCAAGGAATTGCAAGTAGATAAATAGGCACCACTTTGGTGGGAAAGGTAACAGTGTTCCATGCTCTCTGCATATCCGGTCATGCCTGCCACATGTCCACGGAAACATCCGCAGACAACACTGGCTCTTTGGCGATGAACGGAGATGAGCACTGAACCCTAGAGACGGAGACGACTGGCTTTCGGGCAAGGGTGACCTTTACCTTTAATGTGAGAATGTTTATTTCGAGTCTTTAAGGTGCCACAATGTGGAGGAAATGCCCCTGGAAACCATCCTCTTGGGCCCAAGGGCAAAGCGAGCGGAGGAGGAACTCTGGTTCCCAACGGCCACGGAGGTGGAAGAGGCCGTGCCAGATGGACTGGCTGTGAAGGTGCACCTTGATACTATCCTCGGTGTCAAAGCCTGCCTGTCTTGGTTCCTATGTGCTGTGGGCGGTGGCTCTGTGGGCTTCCTGCTGGGGTCCACCGTCAACAAATCCATGCCAATGGCATTATTCCTGCTGCAGGGGAAAACAATGCGTTCTCCGATGCAAGTTGCAGCCAATGACAATGACTCTCTGGGATGCTCGAAACACAGACTCGCGCGGCGCCCGCTTGGAAAATGTCTACGAGACTTAATAGGCAGCATGGGAACGACGGCCACGTGAGTGGGAGCCTCTTGCGCGGCCTGCTCCACAGCTGTGGGCTCCGTGCGTGTCTACGAGGGACAAGCCGTGGCTTCTCCTCCTGCTGCTGCTGCTCATGCAGACCACCACGTGTCCTCTCCCTCCCCAGCTCTGCAGCATTTTAAGGTGACCTTCCTGGGATAACAGCCGCTGCCACTGCCGCCACTGCTGTACATCTCCAGTGAGCAAGGAGGCCACGTGACAGCAGCGGCAGCAGATGCCTCCACCCTCCCTGGCCGTCCAATAACAACATCACCAAACAGCCGACTCTGCAGCTGCCGGGCTCTGCAAACACGCACCAATCTTTCCTGCGGCCCATCCTTGCTACCGCGACGCCCAGCCGGGTGTGCCACAACTGTGGGCCAAGCACCCAGAGGCTGCTTAGGGGGTCTTGGAAGCATCCGCTTGTCCCGAAGAGCAGCCTCGGCAGGACGGGTGCATCGAGGCTCAGAGCCTTGCCTCTGTCACGTCTGAGACGCCCCTCGGTCTGCGAGGCCTCTTGGCTGGCTGACCCTCTTTGGAGTCTGGAGGGCAGTTCCGGGGGGGGGGGGAGGAGAAGTGGAGGGAGCCCCCCTCCCCCAAAAAAACACACCCTTTGTGCTCTTTCCCCATAGCCAAGTCCAGGGGGTGGTGGTGGCAGAGAACAGAGGGGTCGTTTCAGGGGGGCAGTTGAGATTTAAATGGGGTGTGTGTTTTTAAATGGGTTTTTAATGCTTTGGACTGCTGTGCTGTTTTTAATGTTTTGAGTTGGACGGCTATACTAGTTGGATAAATAAATAAATAAATAAATAAATAAATAAATAAATAAATAAATAAGAAAGGGGCAGGGGGATTAGGGGTTTTAGAACCGCAGATCAATAGAACTGGAAGGCTTTTGGTCCTCTGACCAAGCCCAGCCTCACCTCTATCCCAGAAGGTGGAGAACTACAGATTTTTAACAATCGCTAAAGACCCCCTCCTCCCAATTATGGGAGAATTAGGCTCAAAAGCTAGTCATATCTGACTCTAGGGTTCAGTGCTCATCTCTGTTTGCAGCCAGATTTGGCTCTGCCTGCGTCTGCAGATGTTTCCGTGGCTGTGGGGCAGGGATGACTATATGCTGAAGCACACGGGACGCTGTTACCTTTCCAGCCGAAGCAGTACCTATTTATTTATTTACAACTTCTTGCTTTCAAACTGCTTCGTTGGCAGGAGGCCGGGACAGATGATGGGCACTCACTCCATCATGCAGCACTCGGGTCTCAAACGGCTGACCTTCCAGTCATCATCTTCAGCATCTTAGCCACTAAGACACCTCAGTCCATGGGAGAATTACACCACTGCAAACTCCAGGGACTCTTCCCCCCCCCCCTCACTTCCACTTCTGCCTATCACTTGAGCAAAACTCAACCACCGCCACCCCCACCCGTGTTTTAAGTGGGGGGAGTGACCCCCCCAGTCCTTCCCTGGCTTTGTTGAGGAGGGGTGCTACCCCAAGCCCTAGCAGGTCTCAGTGATGGTTGGAAGTGACCTGTTGACCCTCTAGTTCAGGGGTTCCCGGCCTTTTCAAGCCAGGGGCCAGGGTCATGCTCTCTCAGTCACCTCTGAGGGCCAGACAGCCATTTTTCCCCACCTGCATGACGGGGATGGCCATTTTATCCCAACAGCTTCAAAGGGATGGCCATTTTGTTTCTCCAATGCCCTTGAGGGGTGGGGGCACATGAAATGGCACCGTGGGCCAGATTTAACCCATGGGCCTCAGGTTGGGAACCCCTGCCCTTAAGGCCACTGGACCCCAGCTGAGTTGGCCCCTAGCTCAGTGTAGGACCTGCTAATTAGCATTTCCAACCATTTCTCCCAAGCTCCCTTCAGGCCGATTCTGCCCATCCATCTTCCGGACTCACGGCCCGGCTGTCAGCCTCTTTTCCTAAAACTGGATCCAGCGCTCCAGAGGCAACCAGACCAGCAGAGCCGATTCAGCTTCTTTACAGACAAAGAGAACCCCCGGATTCTTGGATCCGACACCCCCCCCCCCAGCCAGGTCTTTCTCCATCTCCACTAGAGACCCACTGTGTTGGAATGCTGGACTTTAGGTTGGGCTTATCTCCTGTTGAGTTCCTCCTTGATTCTCTGGCCTTGCCTTAAGGTCCATCAAAGACCACCTTAAATCTTGATTCGGTCATCTGTTATCCCACCAAGCTTTGTTTCATTTGAAACTTCAAGAGGACTCAAGAGCTCTGAGATCAGGCCGTGGCTCTCCCACGGTAGAACCATCCCTTAAACATCTCACGTCCCTCTGAAATCCTACTAGGGTTGGCCGAAGTCAGAAACAATTGTACGCAAACACTTTACGTGCACACACACACCCAAGAAAACTTTACACAAAACCTTTACACACACAGAGAGAGAGAGAGAGAAGAGTATTATTCTTAACAAACCACCGGTTCTTAGTCATCAGTTTCATTTCCACCACCCCTCCTTAGATGCTCAATCAATTTAATAATTTGAACTTTGTCAGGTCTCACCAGATCAACTTGCCTACAATTCCCTGGAAGATGTGCCTTCCCTGGACTTTCAAAGACAAGGTCACCTTTGGATGACAAACGTCAGGAAGTTCAACCTCTCCCTCTTTCTGAAGCTAAAGGACATGGGCTTTGGGGAGGGGTGTCCCATGCCAAATAGTGGGAGGAACTCCATCTGTTACCATGAAGTTCCTCTCTTTCCTCCTCATGCTCCAATCCTGTGATTCTGGCCTGCCATGCAGAGCTGAAATGGTGTGCAATGGAACAACCATTGTTTCCACAAAGGTCCTCTGGAAGGTCCCTTCCCCTCCTGTCCTCATGGCAAGAAAGCCCATGGAGCTGGCCCAAGTGGTGTCCTTCTGTTCCTTCAGCCATCAGCCTGGAGAAGAGGCTCCCGCCTTGGCAATGTAAACACAACTCTTGAGTGAAAGAACCTCGTCTGAAGCAAGCGTGGGATTGCTGCTCTCTGGGGATCCACTCAGGTCTAATTGCCTTCCATCCATGATTCATCCCGCTCGCTCCGCTGGAGAACTGGAGTGACAATGCTTTTTTGTGGAGTGGGAGGGAGCTGAGGGGGGACGTGGAGGAAGGCTTAGGTTGAGGAAGGGGAGGGGGGTTCTGTCTGTTGGGGAGGGCGGCCCCTTGGTAGTCTGGATGCAGGTTCTCATCTTTAAGGCAAATGCTTGACTGCCTGGTTTGATCTCTAGTGGCTTCGCCACATGACATACCACAGCCTTCCCTCACAAGAAGAAGCCTTCCAGCTACACAATGGGGATGGGGCCACTCAGGTTCTGCCAGTTCGATACTGCCTAAGGTTCTAGCGGAGCAACATGCTGGACATGAAAGTGGAAAGGAGCAGGAATCTAGAACTTCACCCAAGTGGAAGGTGTTCAGCTCTTCTTCTTCTGCAGAGCTAGACCAACATAGAGGCAATCAATCCATCCATCCATTCATCATTAACTCCTTCCTTCCTTCCATCATGAAGTCCATCCTTCCATCCATCCATCATTAACACCTTCCTTCCATCCATCCATCCATAACTCCTTCCTTCCATCCATCCATCCATCATTAACTCCTTCCTTCCTTCCATCCATCCATCCATCATTAACTCCTCCCTCCCTCCCTTCCATCCATCGTTAACTCCTTCCTTCCTTCCATCCATCCATCATTAACTCCTCCCTCCCTTCCATCCATCCATCATTTCCTTCCATCCTTCCTTCCATCCATCCATCCATCCACCCACCTACACACCCACCATCATTCATCCTTAACTCCTTCCACCCACCCATCCACCTATACATAGAAACATTCAAGAACTTGCCCGCAGACCTGTGGCCACTTTCTCCAAAGAGAGCCACCACCCTAATCCCTCTTAGTGTTTGAGAAACTGGACATCCATGCTTCCTTCCGCCTGTTGGCCAGCCCAGTGGAGAGATCTGCCAACAGTTCTATGCCTTTGTTTACCTCTGGGCTCTCCTCTCTTTGCTGCCCAGCCCAGCCCAGCCCAGCCCGAAGAGGCTCCTCTGCCACCTCCCTGCCAGCTCCTTCCCCCACCCCGGCTCTGAAAGCCAAACCTAGCAAGGACTTCAGACCCACAGCCAAAAGAGGTCCACTCACGGTTGAGTCCCACATCATGGTAGGTCAAGAGGGCCGGGCGATTTCCCTTCGGGGACCCCCGGATGACCACATGCAGCAGTCCATAGGGGGTCTCGATGTCATGTTCCTGGGGGAGGAAGGGAAGACACAGAGCTGTTAGGGAGGGAAGGAGAATGGGGGGAGGGAGCAAAGATGAGTGGGAGGGGGCCGATTCCTCTTCTCCCCGCCCCCCAATCCCCAACCGGAGGAGCCTGGAAATGGCTGAGAAGCTTCCTTGCATCGAATAAAGGTCAAGGTCTTGACCTTTATTTAATATAAGGAAGTCGTATCCAACTCTAGGGTTCAGTGCTCATCTCAGTTTATAGCCAAAGAGCCAGCACCCTCTGCGTCTGCAGACGTTTCCATGAACATGTGGCACGCATGACTAGACACCGCAGCGCACATAATACTGTTTACCTTTCCCACCAGAGTGGTCCTTAGTTATCTACTTGCAATTTCTTGCTTTCGAACTGCTAGGTTGGCAGGAGCTGGGACAGAGGCTGGCGCTCAAACTG
This sequence comes from Furcifer pardalis, assembly GCA_030440675.1. Lineage (NCBI taxonomy): Eukaryota > Metazoa > Chordata > Lepidosauria > Squamata > Chamaeleonidae > Furcifer > Furcifer pardalis. The sequence goes on along the minus strand of CP126892.1, from coordinate 129,021,085 downwards.
TCGTGCAGTACCCAGCTCTCGATCTGCTGACCTTACAGTCAACGAGTTCAGGGGCAGTAGAAGACGGAGGGGGAGGACAGAGGCTCAGCCGGAGGAACAGATTCAAGAGGATCTGTTCCCACATGCAGAGTGTGTGCGTGTGTGTGTGTTGAAACCACCCCCTCCTGGCACCTGCATGTGCTCAGGGCTCTTGCCCCACTGAACCCCCATCAGCACCCCTTCCGCTATGATCACAGTTAAGCACCACCGCCGCGCATGGGAACGATGCCTTAAGTGGGGCAGGTGATGACGCAGAACCTGGCCATGAGGAGCCCATGGATGTGGTGTCAGGATCCGGCCACCCTGGGAGGAGACGCTGTGGCTGGCCTCACCCCTCTGTCCTGAATCTCTCCCCCCCCCCCGCCTTCTCACCCCCATTCTGGCAAGGGGGGGCACTGCCCCCACCCCACTAGCCCTCTCTCTCTCTCTCTCTGCAGCAGGGAGCGTGTGACAGAGCATTTCAGAGATGCAGGGAGATTCAAGGGCAAGCGATGCTCAAGGTCAAGGCTCGGCCAAGGAGAAACGGGAGGCTCGGATTAGGGTCCGGACTCTGGACCCAGGACCCACCTGCCAAGCCCCCTCCCCACCCTCCAAGATGCTCTGGCCAATGGGGTGGGGGTGAGAAATGGGCTCCCCCACCCACCTCAGTGGAAAGGATGCTGCTTCTCTCCCAGCACAAAGACACAACGGCTGTTTGGGATATCACACACACAAACAAACACACACACTGGATTCTCCCTCCTCCTTTGCCAAGGCACAGCCTTTCCCTGGGCTTAGGGGAAAAACCACCTGATTTGGGAGCAACTGCCTCTGAACATGCACAGAGTACCTTCCTGCCCAGACCTCCAGGTGTGTGTGTGTGGGGGGGGAGCAGGGGCTTTGGCTCGAGCAATGCAGCCTTCGGATGCCCCCCCCTCTGCTGCTTCAAAGAAGGACCCAACAGGAGGGTCCTAAGCAAGAAGAGCTCCCCAAGGGAGGCACACCTGGTGAGGGCCCCCCCCCGAAGGTTTCCTCCCCCACAGGTGGGCACACCTCCTTGCGTGTGTGTGTGTGTGTGTGTGTGTGTGTGTGTGTGTGTGTGTTTGCTTCCCCTAGCAAAGGAGGAGGCAGGGGGATGCTGGTGGGGAAGAAGACCCCCTCCCCTCCTGGGCCCACAGGGTACCTACCCCGTCCCAACACTCGGGCATGATGCACTGCCTGCCTCCCGGAGCAGAGTCTGCCCAGGGCAAGTGGGGTGGCCTTCCTCCTCCTCCTTCCTCCTCCTCTCCCTCCAGACTCTCCCGGGCTCTCCACTCCTACAGATGCTCTGCAGATGCTACTGATGCGTGCTCACTCGCTCCTTCAAGATGCTCTGCAGTGGGCTGGCCTCTTTCCACCCGCCTTTATAGAGCCACAAGGCTCCTCACCCCCCCCCTCCACATCCCCCCCTCCCTTGCCTACTCCTCGCCAGCGCTGTGGCTCACACGGAGACCAGGGATAGGCTGCCAGGGGTGGGGTGGGCTCGGCTCAGGCGCACTTCGGAGGGATGGGGAAAACCGCCTGTTTATTTGGAAACATCCTCAAGCAAAGCACCCGACCAGGGCTCTGGTCTCCATCTTCCCTCTCTCTCGCCCGGAGAGGAAGCGCAGGGGTTAAAGGTGCTGCCCTGCAACCCAAAGGGTGTTTCAATGCTGACCAGGGGTCAAGGTTGACTCAGCCTTCCGTCCTTCCGAGGTCGGTAGAATGAGTCCCCAGCATGTTGGGGGCAAAATGCTCATTCACTTGTGAACCGCCCAGAGAGTTTGCACTAAAGCGCTGATAATGGGGCTACTCGAGGTAAGGGTGATTAGAAGATGCTGACTGGGAGGTGGGAGGTCAGCAGGTCGATTCCTGAGGACTGAAGGATGGAATGAGCTCCCGTCTCTGTCCCAGCTCCTGCCAACCGAGCAGTTTGGAAGCAAGAAATATTTTTATTGTTAGATTTCGTGGATCAAGTCCACTTCGGCCACGAAAGCTAATAATAAAAATATAGCAGTTAGTCTTTAAAGTGCTACAGTGTCTTTTATTTTATTTTATTTATTTTGTTTTGTTTTCTGATATGCCTGAACCACAGACTAACACGGCTACTATTCCAAAAAATTCCAAGTAGATCAATAGGGACCACTTCAGTGGGAAGGTAAACAGCATTCCGTGCGCATGTCTAGCCATGCCTGCCACATGACCACGGAAACGACTGCCGAAGCAGACAGCGCTGGCTCTTTGGCTTTGAAACAGAGATGAGCACCGAATCCTAGAGTTGGATATGACTGGCTTTTGAGCAAGGGAAACCTTTACCTTTACCTTTGCTTTCTTTAAATGAATATTAGGGGAAACGTCTGGCCAGGTTCTCCTGCTTTGGTCATAGAGGAGACCCTACTGCCAGCGACTCAATGCCGAGTGTCAGGCGCTGGTTAACTAACCTGACCACCCTGAGGACTAGCAGCTTGAGTGCCAAAGTCCACAGGAGAGGGCGAGGGTCCCCAAGTGGATTCATTCCCACTTGGGCCCACCTTGATGGAGGGCAGCTGGTTCATCCCTCCTGGCCTGGGGGGGAGGGGGAGATGGTGAGGACTTTGTGTGCCCAAAGGGTTCAGGACCAGAAAGGGACTCGCGAAACTGGATCAGTGGTACTCTGGGTGTCACGCAGCAATGTGGAAGGCAGACGGGAGGCCATGGCGTTATATTTGCAGAACAGCCTTCATCTCCTCGAAGACTCTGGTATGTTTGAACTACAATCGGGCGTACCCTGGTAATTACAACCTTGTGTTGACAGCTACACTTTCTCACAGGGCTGCAGTGGCTCAGTGGTTAAGAAGCTCGCCTTGTGAGCTGGAAGGCCAGCAAGTCAGTAGTTTGAGACCTGGGTATTGCCAAAAGAAATGCAGAATGGACTTGCGAGGAGGAGGAGGAGAGGAAGAAGAAGAGGAAGAAAAAGAAACAAACAACAGAAACATCCCGTGCTGCCCTTGTCTCTCCCGAGGGGGAAATCCCATCCCGGCACATTTTACTTCAGCTTCCGGGAGCGACGAGGGCAGCGTAGGCCAGATGAATTGGCGTTGGGGACCAGATCTGGCCCATGGGCCGCAGTTTGGGCACTCCTGGTTTAAGCAGAGAAAACGGCCGCTTAAAAATCTATCTCATCCTGTTGCAAAACAGATTGCAAGTCACGTTTTATTTCCGCTTCCGGTGGGAGGTGCCATGTGACCGGCCCGCTTGACCACATGACTGGCTCACGGCCCACGGCCCAAAAGGTTTGGACACCCCTGCTCTGGGCTGCTCACAAGTTCATTAGCATTTGCCCCCAACATGGGCTGGGGAATCATTGCAAAGGCTGGAAGGCTGAGTCAACCTTGAACCCTGGTCAGGGTCGAACTCACAACCTATGGGTTGTTGCAGTACAGCAGTTTAACCCCTGCATGCCCAGGCCTCCTTGCAAACACGAGGAGAATAAAACCTCCACCTGGATTTCACCCCAAACAATTTCCATCCCTAAAGTAAGAAAGAGGGAAGGAGGATAATGTTAAAAAAGACCTGGAAAGACAGGGAAAGAAAACCCTGTGTTTCAATGAATGGCTGTTTCCGGTTCAGATTCTGGGAAGGCCGCCAAGATTCTGCCCACGGCCTCTGCCTGCCCAATCCAGAGATTCAGGGCGGCCGCTGCTTCCCTTTCTTAAAGGTTCTGGCAAGGAGAAAGACCCTGCAAAAACACCATCATCTACACAAATGTGCTGAGCTATCGTATTCTTGACAAGCATCCACTGGTTATTGGAGGTCATAGAGCGCCATTCCTAGACCATGACTACACCAGTTGGGAAAATACGGTATACCCTCTTGTTGGTATCTCTCCATCAGGAGAGAAGGAGTAGCGGACGTCGAGAAGACTACGGTAAGCAAGAGAAGGACCTTCCTTGACATCCTCTGAATGGAGATGAGCCTTGTCCTCCTGCTCAGATCCAGGAAGAGCTTTAGGGCAAGAACAAATGTTCTTGAGGGGAGGCGAGAGCTAAACCACATTAGAAGATGGAGGAAGAAGGAGCTCCCTGGACAAGGATGAGCATTAAAGGAGGAGGAGATGGTTGAGGAACTCAACGTCTTCTATGTCACATGGAGGACCTTGACTAGGCTGAGGGTTGGGTCCATCAGTGCAAGACCAACAAGATCAAGTTCGGGCCAATGGCGGACAACAACACACATACAGACACAGAATCCATTGACTTGTTGAGTGGTCTCCCGACTGCGCCAGAAACACGCACCAATGACAATTTAAGTTGGACCAATGAGCAAGGCAAGAAAGTGGCTTCATTTTGGCAGTCCAGGGTTCAGCCAGGTCGTCCTGCTATGGTCATAGACTGTAGACCCGACTGCCAGTGACTCAACGCCGATGGTGATGATGATGCATCTGCCCCAACCCCCCGGAAACAAGAAAGGCTTACCTTCCAGTCTGTGTCCACTGCAGGCAGGAAAGTATCCGAATTCTCCTGGAAGGGAAACAGCTCAAATCAAACCATTCCTTGGTTCCTGAATTGCCTAAAAGGACCCTTCCAACTCTGGGACATTATCAAATCTGATACATAGATTGATACGTAGATTTGATTCATTCATTCATTCAGATTTATATTGCCACCCAACTTGGAAGATTCTGGGCAGCTCACAGAGAATAAAACCAATATCACAGTTTAAAAACCAATTTTTAAAAACCCATTAAAACGACTACCAAAAATTACCCCAACCCACTACGACTTAGAGAGAGAGTGTGTGTTCTTATTAAATCTTGCTATATTTTGGTGTATTATACCACCGTCACTAACCTTCCTGCAATGTTCTCTTTTACAACATGAGCACAACAGGAGAGGTTAAACTGATTAGCATATGCTCTGTTTGGCATCTTTTAAAACAGATTAGATTTAAAACTAATCTGAATAACAAACCGTAGGTCATTTGTTACTTCCAGCTGTATGCTTATCTGTCATTCTGCTTGATTACTCTTTACCTTGTAACCCCTTTACCTTGTTACCTTTACCTCTTTACCTAGTACAGTATATATAAACCATGCCTGGAAATTTCACTCCTACATCTGAAGAAGTGGACTTGATCCACAAAAACTCACAGTAAAAGTATAGCAGTTAGTCTTTAAAGTCCTGCAGTGTTTTTATTTTATTTTAAGAGACTGCATCGCCCCAAGGACATCTGCCTGTCCCACCAGAGCAGACCGTAGAGGCTCTCTGGTCGTGCCATCATCTAGAGAGGCTCACCTCTCTAGCACGAGAAGGAGGGTCTTCTCTGTGTCCGCCCCGGCCCTTTGGAACCTCCTGCCAAGTGAACTGCACCACCAGACGGCGCAGCTGCCCTTCAGGAAGGGAGTGAAGACCTGGCTGGCGGGGTGCGGGCCAGACAGTCAGTTCGGCCGGCCGGCTCTTTTGAATAATCCCCACCTCGCTCCCTGATATCTTGTAAACGTTTTAGCCCTTTTAACTTTTTAATTTTTAAAAATACAATCAATATGTTTCCAACTGTGTTTTTAATTTTGCAGAAGGGGCCCTCACCAATTCGGTGTCCTGCCCCCGAAGGAGCGGCTTCTCTTCCGTGAAGCCCTGCTCGTGCAGGCCAGCCATGGTCACTTCCTGGAGCAACAATCCTGTGGGGGAAAGAGCAAGATCAGGATAAGTAACTCAGCCCCACACCTGGCACCAGAGCTCCCCACAGGCACCCCCGAGAACAGGGCCCTGCAGTGGGGTGATGCACGTGTCTGCAGCAACCTGAAAGCCAACCTAGCCGTTTGAAAGCAAGACATTGCAAGTAGATAAATAGGGACCACTTTGGTGGGAAGGTGAACAGTGTTCCGTCTTTAGTCCTGCCTGCCATAGGTCCATGGAAACATTTGCAAATGCAGACAGCCCTGGCTTCTTGGCTATGAAACAGAGATGAGCACTGAACCCTAGAGATGGAAACGACTGGCTTTTGATCAAAGGTGACCTAAAAGGCCTTTGCACTTTTCCTGGCTTGATTCCCTCCCCACTGGCCCAGGAAGGCAGGTCAGACTCAGGGGTGATCTTCCCATTCTGCAGACAGGAAAGCTGAGGCTGAGGAAGCCACGTGGACCCATGTTCCACCACCACCACCACACCTGCAGCCTCTCCCCCTGGGAGGGAGATGGAGGCAGCCAGGAAGAAGGGGCACTGTCTCTTTTGAGCAGCCAGGCAGGGGACAAGAAGGCCTGGTGACACAGGCAGGGGCTCAACTGCTGTCCTGCAGCCAAAACGTGTGCTCAATCCTGATGGGACTCCGGGTTGACTCAGATTCTTCCACCCCTATGAGGTTGGGGAAAATCAGTACCCAGCATGTGAACAAGGGGGAAATGCTGGTGTTGGGACCCATGGCGGGGGGGGGGGATCAGGGCTGGGTTGGTGGCACCTGCTTTCCTGTGCGCATCCCTGGGGAGGGGGGCAAGAAAGATGAGGCCACGAGCATTGCCACGTGGCTGTGTTGCACTGGAAACCTCCGCCAAGGAGCCAAGAGCCCATTGCTTATGGCCAGGTAAGAGTGTAACTTTTGTGGGCAAAGAAATGGAGAGGCAGAGGAGCACCTGAAACCCCCCCCCCTTTTCCTTCTGGCCATTCCTCAGAAAAGGGAGGGAGGGTAGAAGACAGATGGGTGGGAGGGAGGATAAGTGATAGATAGAAGAAAGGAAGGGAGGGAGGGAGGGATAGATGAGAGATGGGATGTAGAGAGGAAGAGAAGCAGGGGGGAGGGTAGATTAGAGATGAAAGGAAGGAAGGGTGATAGATGATAGATGGAAGGGAAGGAGGAAGAGAGGGAAGAAGGAAGGATAGATAGAAGGAAGGAATAGATGATAGATGGGATGGAGGAAGGAAGAAAGCGAAGGAGGGCAGGAGGATAGATTAGAGATGGAAAGAAGGAAGGAGAGAATAGAAGGCAAGAGAAAGCAAGAGAAGGAAGGAAGGAAGATAGATGGGACGGAAGGATATATTATGGATAGATGGGAGGGACAGAGGAAGGATAGAATAGATGGGAGAAAGCGAAGGAGGGAGGGAGGATAGGTGATAGATGGAAGGAAGGAGACACTCAACAAGAGGCATCATTGTTGTCTTTGATCCACATCTTGGCCAGAAACCAGAATTAAGTGGGTTAAGGGTGGCCTGAAGGGCCTGTTGCTTCCCAACATTTCCCTTCGCAAAGGAAACCGAGGCCGACCCTTTGAGCCCCTCCCTCCCACCCTCCCTCCCTCTTCATGCACAATTGCTACTTCTTAAATCGCCCTCAGCTACATTGTTGCTTTCTTGCTTCCTTCCTCTTTGCACCTCCGGAGGCCACTTCCTCCGTCTCTAGGAAGGAGGCCGGGATCCTAACCGGGCCTGACAGACTTCACAACGCCACACTCTGCGTCCGCCGCCTAGTCAGAGGGAACCAGCCCAACCCGCGTCTGAGCCGAGGGGTGACCATGCTCGTGTTTGCGAGTCCTCTGGGAAAGATTCCACCGAAAGTGTGGCCTCCACATTATCTGACGTTCTATCCAGGGCAGCAGGTGAGTGGGAGGAGGATGGAAAAAGCCACAGCAAGGGAACAATCTGGTGGCTGGAAAACCCTCAGCCAGGCAGGAGGAGGAGGCTGGAGGGGAGCGACCAAGAAAAGATGTGACCCAAGACCACGATGGCCACACTGGAGGATGGAGCCTTCCTTGGGGTGGCACCTTCTATCATCCCATGCTCAGAAATCCCCATCATCTCAGGACTCAGCCCTTTACCCATCATGCACCTGGCAGGAAGCCTTGTTCAATGCAGGGGTCTCGATCCCACTGCTTAGTGGAAGACGTTGGGGTCAACGGAAGAACTGGTGGGCTTTTCAAATCTGCTTTGATTCAGTGGGCCTACTCCGGTGCGATTTACTCTGCCCTAGTAAGCAGCAGGGGGCTGTGACGGCTTGGTGGTTAAGAAGCCGAACTTGACAACTGGAAGGTTGGCAGGTAAGCAGTTTGAGATCTGAGTGCCACACGACGGAGCGAGCGCCTGTCTCTGTCCCAGCGCCTGCCAACCAAGCAGTTCGAAAGCAAGAAATTTGCAAGTCAATAAAGAGGTACCGCTTCGATGGGAAGGTAACAGCATTCCATGCACTTCAGCCTCTAGCCATGTCTTTCCACGTGACACAGAGCTGGCTCTGTGGCTGTAAATGGAGACGAGGCTGGGGCAGAAGAGGTTGACGCTCCTCTGAGAGCATGGCTTCTCTCTTCAGCACAAAGACATATGAGACATTTTTTGAGGCTGGCATTATCTGTCTTTCAGGGTTTTCCCTACCAGCAAAAAAGTTGCCTCTCTGAGTTGCTACATTTCTCCTTGCCTAGTCTACCCTATTGCTATATCCATGTGAAACAGAACCATTTTAAAATAGAGCCATTTTCTAAGTATGGACCATCTACCACGTCTATTTTTACCCCTACGTGGCTCTAGCAAGTTCTTCTTCTTCATGGTCTCCATGAATCCATGGTAAACCTACACGATTGGCTTCACAGGGGGTCACGAAGAGGAACAATCCTTACAGGTAAGCAACCTGTCATTTTAGAGCAGTCCTGGACGTTGTGAGTCCAATCTTGGTGGCAATCAAGGTTGACTCAGCCTTCCATCCTTCAATAAAGGTCAGTAAAATGCGTCGCCAGCATGTCGATGAGGGGAAAATGCGAATTCCTTTGTGAACTGCCCAGAGGGGGTGAGATAGAAATCCCATTGGTGTCTGGAGTTTGTTTGCCAAAAAGTAGGGGAGGTGCCATAAGGGCGGCGGGGGGGGGGGAGCAGGTTGGAAGTCTGCAGAGCCCCTCCCCCCCCCACCACCCCCATTTCCATCCTTCCTTGTACCTTTCCTACCTCCAACAAGGGCACTTTGGGGGGGGGGAATTTAGGTCCAGTGGTAAGGGGTAAGGAGGCGCAAGGAGGGGGCTGCATCTACCCAAGCCCCCCCCTCCAGCCACCACCACCACCACCACCCCCGCCGCCGCCCCCAGGCCTAACCTTCCCAGCCTTTTCTCTTCCCCAACATCTCTGCCTGGAGGGAGGAGGCCAACCTGCTCCCCCTAAGAAATCCGTCTTGCCCCCCCCCCTTTCTGGAAAGGGAGGCGGTTCCCTTCTTCAGGCAAACGCTGGTGACTTAAAGGATGGGGGGTGGGAAGGTTTAGGGCAAATATCTCCCTCGCAACATCGACTGAACATTGACATCCCCCCCCCCCCATTCCGTCTCTGCCGCCAGACTGGAACCACTGCATCTCTACAGCCCCTCTGCCTCCACCTTCCTCTAGGGTGGGGCGGGGTGGGGTGGGGGTCCTCAGATCCAGATTGCTGCTTGGAGGGAGGGGCCTTGGACTGCGGAGGGAGCAGAAAAGGACGCTGAAGGCATTGGGGGGGGGGTGTCAGAATGTCCCCTCCCTCCCTCCTCCCGCTGCCCCCCTCCCTGGTTACCGGTTAATACTCCGATCTTCTGCCCCCAGACCTTCATGCTGCTGCGCGCCTCTCCCCCCGCCGGCCCCGTCGAGGCTCCCACCGCCAGGCAGGCAGGCAGGCAGGCAGCGGCTCACTGCGGATGGCAGCGGGGGCGGCCCCGGGGGGGGGGGGGCGCCGGGCAGCGATCCAGCAAGAAGGGCAGGAGGTGGAAAGCTGCGGCGTGTGTGTGTGTGTGGGGGGCCGGTGGGCCAAGTACAGCTGGAGGAGGACAGCGGGAGGAGAAAGATCCGTAAAAGGGGGGGGGGGGTTTCCAACCCTGCCCGCCTCCTTTGCTAGTGGGGGGGGGGCTTAGGGCCCCTAGATCGACGTGGGGGGGGGGCCCTCTACTTACAGCCGGGTGGGGCGACGACCAAGGTAGCGACAGCCGCGCCCCCGACGGAACGAAGCACCTGCCGACCCAGGCCTGGCCACCTGTCTGGCCCGCGAGGGCGTCAGTGGGTGGGTGGGTGGCGCGCCCGCCTGCCCTGCGATCCTGCGGAGGAGGAGGAGGAGGAGGAAGCACCGTGCGCGCCCCCGGCCCCCTGCTCGTCTGGATGGCGGCTGCGTGGGGCCGGGAGGGCGCCCCGTTTAAAAGGGCCGTCGGTGCTTCTGCTGCGTCAGAAATGGGGCGGGGGGCGGGGGCTAGGGTCTCTCCCCCTCCCCCCACGGAGGCGCAGGCGCTGACAGCCTGCTCCGCCCGCCCGCGGAGCCCAGCTCGAAGCCATCGGGGTCGTCGCCCCCTCGGGTGGGGCGGAAAGCTGCCCTCGCCCCTCTGACCCGCGGGCAGGAAGGATCGTCTAGGGCAGGGTGGATCACGGGGAGGGGGGCTCCCTAACGCTCCCACGGGGACCCCCGCCTCGCCACAGAGGGACCCTCCGGCGCCGCCCCCGTCTTGACGCTCTGCTCTACCAGCCCCCTCCCTTCCCTTGAGTTGGGGGGCTGGGGTGGGGGAGCAAGCCCCCCACCAGCAGCCCCCGCCCCTCCCCGCCCCTTCTCGCCTACCGGTTTCTTAGACTTGAGATAGATGGGATGTCAAGCCTCTAGCCTCGAGGATGCAGGAGAACGAGACCTTCCCAGGTGGCCGGGTGAGAGGGGGGGGGCTTCTTGGGGGTCTTGCCATTGAGTCCCAGGGACCCCCCTGAGACCCTCCTCTGGAACCCTCTGGTGGAGCTTCAGGACTGAAATGGGTCCTGCTTCTACCGCCAACGACCTTCAGGAGGGGGGCGGTCGATTCCCACCCCCGGATCTCTCCGTGGCCTTCAATACCATCGACCAACTGTCCCTCTCTAATGGACCAGCCAGCTTTTTTTTTGGGGGGGGGGTCCAGGACCCAAGGCCCCACCCGTACTTGACAGGCTGGCTCGTCCTGGAAAGGCTCCCTCCCCTCCCTTCCTGCTGATGTCGAAAACCACTGGCTTAGTGGGTAGGACACTGAACTTGATGTCCAGAAGGCCAGCAGTTCGAGACCTAATCTGCAAGACGGAGTGAGCTCCTGTCTCTGTCCCAGCTCTTGCCAAACTAGTAGTTTGAAAGTAAGAGACTGTGAGTAGATAAATAGGTACTGCTTCGGTGGGAAAGGTAACAGCCTGTGCACTCTGGCATCTAGTCCTGCCTGCCACGCAACCACGGAAAAGCCTGCAGATACAGACAGCACTGGCTCTTTGGCTGGAAATGGAGATGAGCACCAAACCCTAGAGTTGGATATAACTGGCTTTCAAACAAGCGAGACCTTTACCTGCAACACCCCAATGGTTGCCCCTCTCCCCCACGAAGAGCAATTCTACCAGTCCACGGAGGCCACGGATGTTTTTTAAACAGAGTTTCTCCACATTTGTTTCTCACTTGCTTTTAAAACTCCCGGCCCATGTCATTAATTTCCCCAGTGCTTTTAGTTCAGTCAACCATAGATAAGCTAATTAGGATAGTGTTTAGAGAGCCATGTTACTTTTTCCAAAACCCACCTCATGGCGAGAGACACGTGGGTTTCACTTACATCATGGGCGCCCAGACTTTTAGGGCCGTGGGCCGGTCACGTGGTTCAGCAGGGCAGTTGTGTGGTTCCTCCCTCCAGACACGGAAGTAAAATGCGCCTTGAAATGTGTTTTGCAACAGGATGAGATAGATTTTAGACTGACGTTTTCTCTGCTTAAACCAGGGGTGCCTAAACTATGGCCTGCTGGCCGGATCCGGCCCCCAATGCTGATTCAGCCAGCTCATGCCGCCCTCGTTGCTCCCGGAAGTGGAAGTAAAACACGCCCATACGGGGCGGCATGGGCCAGATGAATTGGCATTGGGGGCCACATCCGGCCCACAGACCAAAGTTTGGGCACCCCCAAGTAACATGGAGAGGGGGACAATCAGCTTTCTTGAGAGTAGTGACATTAAGGATATATATATATATATATATATATATATATATATACATATACATATACATATACACACACATATACATACATACATACATATACATATACATATACACACACATATACATACATACATACATACACACACACACACACACACACTGTTTACACAAGTGGCCCACCAGGAAAGACTAGGCTAGTTCTTAGACTACACTTGAAAGGTCTGGTTTGCGTCCACAGAAGTGAGATCTAGCATTGCCGTTTGACTGATAAACAAGCCCAGGCTGGCTACCGCCCTCCCTCTGTGGCTACCACATGGTCCTGAGCTGGAGACATGATGGGGCAGGACAGACTCTGGCCGCAGCTGAGTTTAACCTTCACTTTGCGTCTGGCCAGAGGGCACCACCGATGTGTCAATAATGACATGCGGTAGGACAAAATGAACTGTCGCTGCCAATTAACACACAGTGCTTAATCAGGGGGGGGAGGGGGGGTTCAGCAGGCCAAGCAAGGTGCCGGAGCAGTTCAGAAAGAGCGCAAACAGCTCGGGTTGCTGGCCGGCCCGCTTGCTTCCCTCCGGCTCTCCTTGGCAAGGCCAAAGTCAAATGGTCATCCGAGGGTGGCACCACAGAGCATGGCAGGGAAGCCAGGCAGTTTCCTAGGCATGGTGAGAAGAGGGGCATGAAAGCTGTTTATTCAGAGGTTGATGTACAGTTAAATCCCTACTTACGTAAAAACTCTGTTCCATAGGCTTTTACGTAAATCTTTTTTTTTTACTTAACTCAAAGCAAACCCAAAGGGGGGAAATGAATTGTATATAACTCAAAGCAAACTCATAAGAAAAATGATTTTTTTTACGTAACTCAAAGCAAAACCCATAAGAAAATGACTTTTATGTAAATCGAAGCAAACCCATAGGAAAAATGGGATTTTATACATAATTCGAAGCAAAACCCATAGGAAATTGTGTTACATAAATTGGGACATTTATGTAAATTGGGACATGGGTTGAATGCAAAAATCATTACGCAAGTTGGGTTTTTTTACTGTTATCTACTAAGGTAACTGTTTTCCTTCTTGTGTGTCAAGGCCAGATGTGAAACTGGGGAAACGGAGCCACTTTTGGGTGAGTTCATTCTGCAGTTCCTTTCGCCTGACCTAGTGTGAGAAAGATCAGCCGGCACAAGGCCATCTGCGCCCAAGGTATACCTGACTGTGGTTCAAAAATACCACCATCTTTTCGAAGGCTCTTTCTGTGTACCCCAGGCAGCTATTTATTCCATGTTAAAGTATTATTCACTGATAATCCCTCTCCTGTCACCCCAGGGAGGGTCTTGCTGGGTTAGAGCCAGAAGATTCCTATAACTGCCCATTGCTATGTGATCACACAGGATAGAAAGACATCACCCCTTCACTTACTGCCCGCCTCGTTCCAGTGTCTTCTCTCTCCAAAACTGGAAATCTTGAATTTTTGGTTTCTCAACAGTGAGCTGGTACCAGACAGGCAGGCAAGCATGTGAAGCTGCTTTTAATGTTAAAATCCTTTAGAAATCCAAAAGAAGAACCAAAAAGCATTTGATACATGCTATAAATGATGATCAGCCAAAAGGACTAGTTTCTAATGTTAGGGAATGTCACAGTAATAAAACTGAACTGTCTAGCAGAGCAACATGTAAAATATTAAAGTATAAGACATGGGACCTGGCAGGCAAACTGATTTGTGGTAAACTTTGCCCCTCCAAGGTCTCAGCTGTCCAGATCACTGAATTTCCTCTTCTTGTAGTTCTGGACCAGGCTGGAGGCCGTAATCTGGGAGGCCTGGCCCATTTCCCACCCCTGGAAGTCATGGAGTCCTTTCTGACCCTTTTGAAACAAGTCTCGCTCCAGTTCGTCCAGCCGAGCCACCAATGCAGACGTGTCCTCGTTGAAAGCATTCTGGGAGGAGTCCATGATCCGACGGAATCGGCCAATAAAGGTCTACAAGGGAAAGATAATTACTCCCCAAAAAAAGGACTTTTCTGATAGAGAGCCTGGATTCTCTCCCTCAAATGATTGCACTCAGAGGCAGATTACAATTATGCCAAAACTGTGGAGCAGATGTACATTTGTAGTGTATTTTTGTCTCCTTTGTGCTATATTTAATGTTGTTGTAAACTGCTTTGTAAATACCTGCCAATGTACACACAGTCTCTATATAGCCTTATTGTTTGAGATTTCCCTGCTTTTATCTAGGCTGTGGTGGCTCAGTCGTTAAGAAGCTCACCTTACCTTGAAGGCTGGCAGTTTGAGACCTGGGTACTGCATGACAGACTGAGCTCCCGTCTCTGTCCCAGCTCCTGCCAACCTAGCAGATCAAAAGCAAGAAACTGCAAGCAGATCAGTAGGGACCACTTCAGTGGGAAAAGATCTTGGGGACATGAATGGAGCCTCATTTGGGCGTCCCGAGGGGAGTTTCTCCAGCAAAACCCCTTTCAACCCAGAATAATTTCAGACATTAAATTATTAATATCTGTGCCTGTTCTTAAATGTTGTGAGTCATGCTAAATTCTAGTTCCAGGATACAGACAGATAAACACACACTTGATCTTACAGAAAGAAAGGCAGTCTATAAGGCTATGTGGCCTAGTGGTTAAGACGCTGAACTTGATAACTGGAAGGTTGACAGGTCAGCAGTTCAAGACTCAAGCATTGCATAATGGAGTGAGTTCTAATCATCTATCCAAACTTAGCAGTTCAAAAGCAAGAAACTGTAAGTAGATAAATAGGTACAGCCTCAGTGGAAGGTAAACAGCATTGACTGCCAGATGACCACGGAAATGTCTGTAGACACAGACAGCACTGGCTCTTTGGCTATAAACAGATATGAGTACCGTCCCTTAGAGTGAAATATGACTGGTTTTCAAACAAGGGCGATCTTTACCCTTTAATAAACACACTGTATATACTCGAGTATAAGCCTAGTTTTTAGTCCCTAAAATGAGCCTCCAAAAGGGGAAATGGCTTATACTCGGGTCAATGACGATGAGGATCCCAAGACTGCATTGGATTGAAACATGCCATCAATTTAATTAATTTTATCATATTTTCATATATTTTGATTATTTAAGCTCACTAGCAGTTGCTACATTTCCCACCCTCAGCTTATACTCTGGTCAATCTATTTTCCTGGGTTTTCAGGCCAAAATTAGGTGCCTCGGTTTATATTCAGGTTCGCTTATACTCAAGTGTATACGGTAATTGCACAACTGGGACACAAACATCAAACACCATCAAGGATCTGGCTGCAAAGCAGAGAAAAGCAAATCAGAAGCCTAGAAAGCAGAAATCTTCTGCCAATTGCTTACCTGCAATATAGTCTGAGCTAGTTCAGTGTTTTCAGGGCTGTCGAAATTTAACAACTGGCAGCCAAACCCATAGTAATAAGGGCCCAATTTATGGAGGTCGACCACGTTGGCATCCGCACTGAAGACCGTCCGCCAGTTCTCTTTGTAAATCTTTGGCAACTCTACCGAAATCACCCGTCGCTTGGGGTCATACAAGCCTTTGGCCAGCCAGAGGGGCAACTCCAGTTTGGTACCCTAACAAAGATGGAGATAACGGTGTAAGAGCAAGGGTGCCCAAACTATTTGGGCTGTGGGCCAGTCACATGGTTCAGGAGGCAGGTCACTACGGATCAGGCACAGGTGCGGCCCCAATGCCAATTCATCTGGCCCGCAAAGCCCTCATCATTCCTTGAAGGGGAAGTAAAACACGCCCAAATGGGGACATTTCACTTCTGCTTCCAGGAACGACAAAGGTTTTGTGGGCCAGATAAATTGGTGTTAGGGCTGCATCTGGCTCACAAGCAGTAGTTTGGGCACCCCTGGTGTAAAGGAACAGCAGTATAGCATTGGCTACTTTCTTCAGAAGACTATGGGGCTTCTCATAGAGTCCAGTGGAGAAAACAGTGAAAACCCACCCACCCACCCCCACATCTAGGGAGCCCCTTCTGATCTTGAGAGTCAGAAACCCTGGGAAGAGGGCAGGAGCCCTGATTCATGCAGGGCAGGGAAACAGGTGTGCCTTTGGAGGGAGGGGCCACGCATGGGGCTCAAAGCAATTAGACTTCTATACCTCCCCAAAGAAGTGCTTAGGAGGGGCATCTCAGGACGGTTCACAAGGTAAATGAGCATTTTGCCCCCAGCATGCTAAGGACTCATTTAACCAACCTGACAAGGATGAAAAGCTGAGTCAAATTTGGCGTCAGGATCGAACTCACATTTTTTTGCTTGCACACACCTGAGCTTTCAGAGGTAAGTGCACCCTCTGGGCAGACCTCAGGTTAATTAGCCTTCTGCCCTCATTAACATGCTAGGGACTTATGTTACCGACCTCGGAAAGATGAAAGAGGTCGAGTCAACCTTGATTCCCATAGCCAGGCTCCAACCCACAGCATTTTGGCTGCAGGAGAGCAGTTTAAGTCCCGCGCCACCCAAGCTCTCCTAGCCAGAGCTTCCTCTCGCCGCTCCTCCCCCTCCCTCCCCATGACGTCATTCCCGCGCAGCGCCCCCTGGGAGTCGTAGTCCCTCACCTGAAGGAGGGCGTCGCTGGCGGAGCCCGCGGCCTTGCCCAGGACGGCGGCCAGGCGAGGGAAAGCGATCTCGCTGCGGCAGGGAAGCCTCTCCTGGGACAGGAGGATGTCCCCCAGGGAAAGGAAGCTCTCCTCGGGGCCAACCCCGGGCTCCACCGGCGCGTAGGCCTCCGCCATCCGCTCGGCTCGAAAGGCGGGAAGGCAGCACGCATGCGCACACGGGACCTCCCAAGTCTGGCTGAAGCCCAGAAGCTCCACCGCCCTCCCTGCAACTCGCGCCTGCGCAGTTGGGCGGGTGAAGCACCCAAGCGAGGGACCTGCCCTTTCTGAAAGGGGGAAGACCATTCGCGTAAGCCAGGCTGGTCCTCCTGCTCACTTATTTTTGGGTGGGAGCAAAACTTTGGCCACCCACGAGCATCATGTGACCAGCCTAGCCTTTACTTCTCCGGGGAGTTTGCAATTTAATGTCCACCCAACGTACTGGGTCAATTTTACCAACCTCGAGTGTTGATGGCAGTTAACCTAGAGCCTGTCGGCATCAAGTTTGCAACACTAGAGGCAGGAAGCAGGTCTAGCTTGAAATTGGACCGAGAAATGACATTTGTCTTTTAGGAAGAGGCAGTGGTTGTTTAAATGGGCATTACAGGGCGGGTTAGACGCGGACTTCTCTTCAGTAGTACTAGAAACCCAGCGGTGGCTTTGGACAGAGAAAAGGCCACAGACCAGAGGCTTAGGGTTGGCAGACGCGCCACACTATAAAAGAAAGACCAATCTCACAGGTGCCGGGAAGACCCCGAAAGACTCGGCCCGGAGTTTTATTAAGTCCTGCTCCACCGGACTGGCGGGCAGGGGCTGCTCTGAGCTCACCAGGCGGTTCATCCCTCTGGACCAAGCTTCAGTCCAAGGATGGGGTCGGGGATTCTTCCCAGCTGCTCCCGACGGTCTCCGGTGACTAGATAGCCGGAGAACCATCTCTAACGGGAGACAGGAGACTCTCCTGGCCTTTCGTCCCACGCCGACCTTCCTGTCAGTGGAGCGAGACCCTTGCCAGCCCGTCACTCGCCCGCCAGCTCAGCCGATTTCAGCTTGGGCCGCTCCCATAATTTCCATCCCAAACTTTCCAACCTAGCCCCAAATCTTCAACTTCAAGCTCTTCAGCCCGTCCCAAATTCGTGATTTCAGCTTTTAACAAACCTCAACCTGTGAGTTCAGCTCTTTTAACAAACCCCAAATACTGTGATTTCAGCGCTTTAACCAGCCTAAGATCTTTGCTGTTGCTTTTCATTGTTTTCCAGTCACATCGCCGAGTCAACTTTGGCCCATCCCAAATCTTCCCTTTCAGTCCTTTGCTCCCTTCCCGCAATACCAGCTCTTAAAGACTTTCCCCGTCTTCGTTCCCTGGAGCTCCTCCGCCGCCGCCCCGCCTGCCTTCCTCGCTCTCCACCCGGTCGTTTCCCTCCCTCACAGTTTCCTTGGCGCCGCTTTTTCTCTTCAGAGACGCGCAGCCTCTTTCGCTTCCCGCTAAAATCAGCCACCTGCGGCCGAAACGCCCGGTTTAAATACTCCGTGGTCGGACCGCAGTGAAACCTGCACCTCTTCGGTCCACTAGGGCCAGCCCCGCCCCTTTGCAGCTTCCTTCGCTCTGATTGGCTAGCTTCTCCCGACAGATGCCGGGTGGAAGAGACTGTGGCCTTCAGACCGAAGCCGAGGGGGAATGTGCTGGACGGACTCCGGCCACCCGCGGAGCCTCTTCCGCCGCTTCTGGGGCTTCGCACCGGTCCTCCTGACTCTAAAGCCGGCCATGAGAAAGCGGCTTCGCCGGGCGGCGATCCTCCCAAGTCTGCCTGTCAGAGAAGTTGCCGTTTCTGGCTGTCACGTTGCCTCTGACTCATGGTGACCCTCTGGATGAGTAATTAGCAATAAACTTCTATACCTAATACTGCCCCTCCGTAGCTCTGGGCGGTTCACATTTTGCCTCCAACATGCTGGGTCCTCATTTGCCGACCTCAGAAGGATGAAAGGGACTGAGTCAACCTCAAGCCTTGTAAAGGTAAAGGTTTCCCTTGCTCGAAAGCCAGTCGTATCCAACTCTAGGGGCAGTGCTCATCTCTGTTTCTAAGCCGAAAAGCCAGCGCTGTCTGCTTCTGCAGACGATTCCATGGTCATGTGGCAGGCATGACTTAGACACCGGAGCGCATGGAACGCTGTTACCTTCCCACCTAAGTAGTGCCTATTTATCTACTTGCAATTTCTTGCTTTCGAACTGCTAGGTTGGCAGGAGCTGGGACGGAATCTCATTCTGTCCTGCAGTCCTCGGGAATCGAACTGCTGACCTTCCGCCTCCCAGTCAGCATCTTAGTGACTTGAGCCACTGCAGTCCCTAACCTCAAGCCTAGTAAGGATCAAACTCAAAATGTTACAATAGTTAAACTACGGTGCCAGCAGGGCTCCCCCAAATCTTCTGTTCTCAACAGCCTTACCCTCAAGACTAGGAGTCGATCCACCTCATATGTTTAGCCTTCCATCTTCCCCACCTTGATTGTCTTTTCCACAGAGCCCGGACTTCTTCTCATGATGGGCACAAAGTAGGACAGCCTAAATTTAATCATGTCTTCTTTGGCTTCCAGACATAGTTCAGGCTTAATTTGCACCTCCTCTGGAGGAGGAGGCAAACATAGGTACCCTATATCTATTCCCAAAGTGATGAGTGAGTCATCTCCGCATGAAGATGCTGGTATAGACAAAATTGGAGTGGCTCATTGACACTGGAGTGCATTATCAAGCTGTTAATTAGCAGATCTGACCTAAAGTGAGACGCTATAGGTCAGGTTGGCTTGGCCATTATAGAATGTTCAGAGCCATTTATGAGACAGAGGTCAGAGTCTGCCAAGAAAGAGGGTTATTTTATACCCATAAATTATTGCCCAAACCTGAGTTAATATATGCAGTGTGCTGAGAACCCCTGATCTCTATTTAGACCCTTACAGATGTAGGGGGACTTGTTGATGAAGCCGATTTCAGTGACTCTATTCTTCTTCTATCTGTGGTCCCCCCACTCTTAAAGCCATCCTTGCAAATCCTGGTCCAGTAACAAGAATAAAATTCCAGGTGCAGAGACCAAAGTCCAGCTGGAGAATCCAAATCACAGACCTGTCAGTTTATCCACAGCAAAGCCCAGGCAGGACATGAGTCTCTCTAATACTGTATTTTGCAAAGCCGTCTTAAAGCGCATCCGATCCTCAGAACCTTTTCCCCGAAGAGTTCTGTATGGAACCTTCTTCCTAGACTTCCACCTTCCTTTTGAACTGCAAGAACTCAAAACACCTTGGCATCGGTGACCTCATAGTTGCCGACCCGGCAGTGCTGAAGGCCAAGTGGCAGTGGTTCCCATTGTGGGACCCCCACCCCACCGGGGGGGGGGCGTTAATTCCCAGAAGCCTACGTTAGTCCATTAGCTGATCAGTGCTTTGGGAAATTGATTTAGGCTTCTGGAAACTGAAGTCCCCAAACCCAAGATACTGACTTAGGGTTCTGGGAAGTGAAATTGCCCTGTGGGGCATGTGCCCCTACTCTGGGAACCACTGATCCAATGTAATAAAGGATGATGATGACCTAGAACAGGGTTCCTCAAACTTGGCTCTCCAGGTGTTCTTGGTCTTCAGTTCCTGGAAGCCCAAGTCAGCGCACACCTGCTGATTTGGTGTGCTGACTTGGGCTTCTGGGAACTGACCTGGAATATATCCAGTCTTACCCTGCACCCATCACTCTACATCACAAGGAAAAGGGGGTCCTGCAGGTCCCCTTTGGTATTGAAGATGGTACCACAATCCCAGGGCTCTTTCCCCTGGCGAATCTCAGAAGGAAGTTGAGTTTCACAGCGGCTGGCTGTTTTTGAGTCTTTCTATCATTGCCCTGAGGAAATGTTCTAGAAGTGGTTCCTTCCTTTGCTGCCCCGTCCAAAGGCTCCGATGGTGGGCAAGGTGAGGTTAGGCTGGAGAGCCGCTTGAATGGTCCAGCGGGTGAAGAAGGCTG
Organism: Furcifer pardalis; assembly: GCA_030440675.1. Taxonomy (NCBI): domain Eukaryota; kingdom Metazoa; phylum Chordata; class Lepidosauria; order Squamata; family Chamaeleonidae; genus Furcifer; species Furcifer pardalis. The sequence continues at coordinate 129,000,575 of CP126892.1, read as the reverse complement.
TGGAAAATCCCCGAGCCAACCTCCTCTTCTGCCTCTTTTTCACAGGGCAGATGTTGGGTAGGAAGCCTGCTTCTCCTGGTCTGGTCCACCTTGCCTTCTGTTGCTGCTGTTGGTGAGTTGGAGGGTTCTTGGGACTGAAGAACTTGGTTGGGGATTTCCTGGGAGAACCCCCTGGGGGGCCTTGAGAGAGAGTGTGAGTTTGGGATGAGGGAGGGGAGAAAGGTTAGTCTGGCCAACCGATGGCTTTGCTTCCTCTCTTTGCCTCAGGGGCCGAATGTGGCAAACTGGACAGCTTTGCTCCTGATGGCTCAATGCAAGACTTGGCCATGGTTGGGGACTTCCCATGGATGGTGTCCTTGCAGGACCTTCAAGATAGCCATGTCGCCTTTGGGGCCATCCTGAGTAAACACTGGATCATCACCACAGCCTCCAGTGTCCATGACAGGTAAGTGGGACTCAGGTGGGGGCAGGTGATTTGGCGCCACAGGCTGGATTCAGCCCACCGGCCGGTTTGGACACCCCTGTTCTAGAGCAACTCCGGTATGCAGTGACTGCTCACACAGTAACTAGACAGGAAAGACTAGCCTGACCAAAAGGAAGTTGTTTTGCATTGTTTGTCTCTAATTATAATTAGAAAAGGTTCTTTCCTGCCTCGGGGATCACCTGACCCTATTTTGCATGTTCTGGTCTTCTCTAGATTGCTTTGGGGGTGTTTTCTGCTGGGTCCTCCTCTCTGGAGCATGGGGGCTCTTCCATAAAAAAGGAAATTAACTTGAACAGGAGGCAGAGTGGGTGGGTGATGTTGGGAACATTTCTTTTCCTCATTCTGTGTCCCCCAAGAGCTCCTTCCTCTTCGCTCCTTCTCTCGCCAGAACTCCGCTGGTGGCCTCGGTAGGTGTTGCAGGCCAGGAGGTGCCCATCGGCACAATCATCCCACACCAGGCCTTTGACGAAATCACCCTCATCCACAATGTTGCCCTCCTGAGGACTGAACACCCGATCCGCCTAAGTGAGACCGCGCGGCCCGTCTGCTTCCCTTACCAAAACTTCCCCACATCAGCTCTGCAGAACTGCTGGGTTGTTGGCGCGTTGCATCCTGACGGAGGTGAGACCATCTTGCCCTTAGCAAGGGGTTTGAGACAGGCGTGGGCCAGAGAGGGCCAGACCAGGAGACCAGAAGGTGCCCAGCTCCTGCCGCTTACAGGAAGGCAGAGTAGCACCTTCACGCCCCACGCAGGGCGAGGCTTCCGGTACGTCTTACTGAGCAGGGAAACGTCTCCAGTGCGTTAGTCTTAACATATTTCCCTTTGCATGAAGGGAATACAGCCCAGCCAGAGTGGACCTCCCCAGCTAGGCCACTCCCCCCCCCCCAAACAACAATCCCCTCCACCCACTTCTGGTTAACACCAGGAGTTCTCAACCTTTTAAAGCGGGGGGGCATTGGGTCACGCTCTCTCAGACAGCTTTGAGGGCCAGACAACCATTTTGCCCTTCCTCCACCACACGGCACTTCCTGGTATGGGGGAGGCACATGAAATGGTGCTACGCGCCGCATCCGTCCCCCGAGCCGCAGGTTGATAATCCCTGGTTTACACCCTTAGCTTGATCGGAACTTTCTGACTTTCTGTTGGAAGTAGATTTGGGAGGCTATCCCGTTCCTGTGCTTTATCCAGACTTCCCCGAGACGTACTTGCCCGTGCTTGTCTGTAAGGATAACATAGCTCATTATCCCACTGTTACAAGGCCCATTCCACCTTGCCAGGTACCCTCACTCATTTAGGAAGCCACCATAAGGATTATAATTATGATTATTTCGGTTCCCTGACCCTCTCTGGGCCAGAAGACGTGCTCCGTTTCCGGCTGGGTTCCCCCAAAGACCTGGCAGGGATCTGGAGCGCTTCTCTGTTTCTTAACCCCCCCCCTCTTTTGGTCCATACAGGGAGCACCTCCCAGCACAAGCTCTTGGTGGTAGACGTTGACCCTTGTCCCCTGCACAGGATCATGACCACAGAATGCTGCAGCCACAGGGAAGGCGACAGCGTGCCTGGGTGCCTGGTGAGGAGGCCAAGGATGGGTTGTTCCTATCCCCCGGCCAGGGTAGTTTTCAATTGGGGGGGGGGGAGAAGTCGCCTGCTCTTCAAAACGACCGGAGAGCCCTTTTGGAAGAGAGAGCTTGGGAGCAGGGGAGGCATCCCTGTTTCCCATCCCTCAGGGCTGGGCCATTGCTGGAGCCCTCCATGGGGGAACATCTCAGCCTATCTTCCTTCTCCCCAAGGGCTACCCTGGCACCCCCGTTGTGTGCCTAGAGGAGGAGGAACCCGGGCGGTGGCTCCTGAAGGGCCTCCTCACCGAAGGGGGTGCCCGATGTTACGGGCCGTTCCTTTACACCAAGATCGCCTACTATGACGACTGGATTGTGAGAACCACCACCCAAGGTGGGGCTCCCGTCCCTCCCGTCGCCGGCCGGAGACACGCAGCCTTCCACCCTGCAGTGGAGCTACGCATGGGTGCAGCGGAGCCCTTTGTGGAAGCCATGTCCCTCAACGCCTCGGCTGACCAGCTCGAGCTGAACTGGACGCAGGAGGCCAACAGCAGCAGCCGTGAGTCCCCCGAGGGGCCAGATGAGCCGCTGGGCAGGGCGGCGCCCATCTACTATGACTATTACAGCGGGGAGCAGGTCCCCGTTTCTCCCGCGACATCAGACCAACCTTGGGAGCTTGGAAGGGTCCTCTTGACCAGCTGCCTCGGTCTGACTGGCTGGGTGAGAAACTAACACGGGCCAGAAGGGCTTATGGGGGGGGGGGCTTTTTGCCCGCACGGCGGAGGCCACGTCCCTGCCCTGGTGGGACTCCACGGTCACCTTCTCCTGTGAAACAATTAAACTTTATTAAAAACTTCTCTACATGCCTCTCCTGCCCCGGTTGAGACGGCAAAGAACTCCCGACGAGGTAGAGGAAGGCAGATGTTATTACTCTCTGCATCGTCCCGATGTTTGTTTGTAGATACTCTCCCAAAGTAAACACACCAGACGTTCTCTCTAGAAAGTAACTTTGCATGTAGAATCCAGGGACGGCAATGGACCAGAAGGCAAGGGGGGGGGACACTGCAACGCAAACCTCTGGTCATGAACGAGGGAAAGTGTGACATGTGAGCATGTCCTGGAAGGCTCCTGCCCCCACCCCCCAAGTCCCATCGGCCGGAGTCCCCGGGCGAATTCTCTCTCTTTCTGTCTCTCTCAGAGGGCTCCCTCTTGGGGGAGAAGGGCCTGCAGTTGATGGCTGGCCATCTTTGCCTTGTGCCAGACGCTGCGGTAACTCTGTAAGGCCATCTGGGGAACAGAAGAGGAGAAAGACCAAAGCATGAATGGATGGACGGACGGACGGACGGAGGCAACTTCCCATCCAGCCCTCTGTGGAGCCAGAGAGGGACATATGGCAGGCATGCCTTCACACTGGAGGGAATGGGACCCTGTTTACCTTTCCGCCCAAGTCGTCCTTCTTTAAAAGTAAAGGTCTCCCTCGCTCGTAAGCCAGTTGTATCTGACTCTAGGGTCTGGTGCTCATCACCATTTACAAAGCAAAGCAATCCCACTTCTGTACATCACCCCATACAAGCATCGAGTGCCCCCTCTGGGTGGTTCAAAAAGTGAATGAGCATTTTGCCCCGCCCCCCCCCCCGTGGGCAGGGGACTCATTTTCCTGACTCCCAGAAGGATGGAAGGTTTTAAGTCAACCCTTGAGCCTGATCAGGATTGAACTCACAACCTTCTGGCTGCAGGACAGCAGTTTAACCCTTGCATTTCCCCCACCCTCATCTTCAACCTGGCGCTGCCTGTGTGGAGCCCCTGCCAGGCCTACACTTGAGTCCTGCGCCCAGAGAAAGGCAGGAAGTGTGACAGCGAACCTGGCAGTGGGGCCAGACCCACGCAGATAGAGAGAGAGAGAGTGTGTGTGTGTTTGTGTGTGTGTGTGAATGATTCCCCAAACCGTCCCAATACCTCGGCAATTTCCACCTTCCGCTCCCAGATCCGGATGGTGTTCCCCAGTTCCTGGACTCTGATCTTTTCGTGGACGTAGTCAAGAACGGGGGGGACTCTGTACTCGGCCAGCTGCTTCCGGAGCTTCTTGTTCAGGACCTCTGCTGCCTCCCGTTCCTTTGCCGCAGAGAGAACACAAAACTCAAAAGGAGGACCTGCCCTTTGACAGGGAATCCAGTGGATCTACATTCTCTGCTGGAGGATTTTGCAACGGTTAAGAGCAGAGGGGGAAGGAGTCTGGGAAATGCTGGCATTGGAGGGGGGGGGGAGAAATGGACTTTGAGGGCCACAAAAATCCTATAATCTCTCCGGGAGTCTTAGTTCAGAGAAGTAAAATTGCAAGTAGATAAACAGGGACTGCAGTGGCTCAAATGGCCAAGACGCTGACTAGAAGGCAGGAGGGGAGCAGTTCGATTCCCAAGTACTGCAGGACGGAATGAGCTCCCGTCTCTGTCCCAGCTCCTGCCAAGCTAGCAGTTCGAAAGCAAGACATTGCAAGTAGTTAAAGAGGGATCACTTTGGCAGGAAGGTAAGCAGCGTTCTGTGTGCTCTGGTGTCTAGTTATGCCTATCACGCCTGTGGAAATGTTTGCCGAAGTTGGTTCTTCGGCTTTGAAACAGATGAGCACTGAACCCTACAGTCGGATACAACTGGCGTTCGAGCAAGGGAAACCTTTACCTTTAAACAGGGACAACTTTGGTGGGAAGGTAAACGGCCTCCCGGTATTAAGGCATGCCTGCCACATGTCAATGGAATCGTCCGCAGATACTAGCTCTTTGGTTATAAACGGAGATGAGCACTGAACCCTAGGGCAGGATACGACCCTAGAGCTGGGAAACCTTTACTGCCCCATAGCGCTTAGTGCACTCGTTGGGCGGTTCACAAGTTAATTAGCATCCCCCCCCATGCTGGGTACTCCTTTTCCCGACCTAGGAAGTTTGAGTCAACCTTGCTCCCCGTTAGGACTGAACGCACAATGTTCTGCCTGCAGGACAGCTATTTAATCACGCTGCCGTAAGAGCTCACATGACTCCCCCTGCTCCTAAGCAAGCCCATCTCCACCAAGTTTGGGCATCAGAGCCATTTCACTGGGATGAGAGTTTGGCCTGGGCTGTGTCTGTCTGTCTGCCCTTCCTCCTCTCCCTCCCGTCTTACCTCCACAGCCAGGATGGCATCCTGCTCAATTTTATCCAGGGACTCCTTCCTCTGGCCAAAGTCCTTCACCAGCTGGCTGGCCATGGCTGTCGCGTGTTGAAGTTTATTCTGAAACGCCACAAACAGGGTCCGGACGGAGAGGGAAGAAGCCTTTGCCACACGGAACGGGGCGGCCTCAGAGGCCGCACAAGACTCTGTGCCCAGTTTCCCCCGCGGGATTCAGGCATATCAGAAAACAAAATAAAAAACACTACAGCACTTTAAAGACTAACTGCTATATTTTTATTGTCAGCTTTTGTGGATCAAGTCCACTTCTTCAGACAAGGAGTAAAACTGACAGGCATGGCTTATATACACCAAATGCAGGGGTTAAAGGGAGAAGGGTTTGGTCAAGCAGAATCAGTAACAATAGATTATTGTTACTGAATAATCTTATTTTAATCATATTGTTATTGAATAATATGTTGTTACTGATAGTTGTTTTGAATGTAAGCCGCCCTGAGTCACATGTGGAGCCAGTGGCAGAGAGGTGCCATGGGACCCAACCCACTTACCTTGTAGAAGTTCATGATCTTCAGGGAGCTGCCCACCGTCAACTTCAGCTGGAGCAGCTCCTGGTTCCTCTCGTCTATCTTCTCCAGGAACTGGGCGTTCTCAATCTTCAGCTGCTGGAAATCCACCTCATGAAGGGCCTCACCCAACTCTTCCTTCTGCAGGCCAGCCATGGAGAGGAAGAGGCATTGACCAAGAAGCCTGGCACTGGGCTCAAGAGAAACCTCTGAAGACCCACGCTAGTCCAGCCCTGGGCATCATGGGAGAGGGATGCGTCAGCCCTGACGCCTGGCCACGGGCCCATCAGTGCGGGGCATTAAAACCCTGTCCTGAAGACAGGTGACCAATCAATCAATCAATCAATCACTTTATTACAGTCAATGACCAGCACAGGTGACCAGCATTTAGACACAGTGTCTCCCAACCTTTGGCTCTTGGACTTCAATTCCCAGAAGCCCCAGTCAATTCTCCAAACCACTGATAAGCCAATGGACAGACTAAGGCTCCTGGGAATTGAAACCCCCCCCTCCGGTGGAGCATGGGCTCCACATAGGAAACCACTACTCTAAAGCATGAATTCTTAACCTTTTTTAGCCAGGGACCAGGTCATGCTCCCTCAGACAGCTTCAGGGGCCAGATGGCCATTTTGCCCTTTCTCCACCACATGGCACTTCCTGGGGTGGTGGCGGGGGATGGCCCGTGGGCCGCAGGTTGAGAATCCCTGCTCTAGTCTAGAGGAACACGTAGTGGACAAGAGCTGTGGGCTGAAATGCCAGTGGCTTCTCTGCCCGTCTCCCCACGAGGCAACCTCCACGGCTGGCTGAAAATCTTCCTTGTACCTGTTTGAGCTGTGTCTGCATCTTCTTCCTCTGGACTTTTAAGGAGTCGTTCTTCAGACGGATTTTCTCTTTCAGGATATCCTAAAAAACAAAGCCACGTGGCTGCTTTTTGAGTCTGCTGGGTCTGTTTCCACCTCTGGGTGGGACAGGCCCCTGGGCCCCTCCAGGCACCTGCCCCAAGTCCGTGGGGAAAAACTCCCAGGCAACGATCGAGTGGTTTCTCAGGATCATCTCCAAAACCCGTGAGGTTCTACTACTGGTCCTTCTCTATTCCGCACTAGTTAGGCAACATCTAGAGTCCTGAGTCCAGTTCTGGACACCGGACTTTAAGAAAGATGCAAATAGAGATGCAAACACTGGCAAGAATGATGATCGGAGGATATTGGAAACCAGGCCCTAGGAAGAAAAGCTGAAGGCACTGGGCATGTTTAACCTTGAGAAAAGGAGACTAAGAGGGGATAGGATGATAGGGCAAGGTCATCCTTGCTCGAAAGCCTGTCATATCTGACTCTAGGGTTCAGTGCTCATCTCTCTTTCAAAGCTGAAGAGCCAGTGCTATCTGCGTATATTTCTGTGGTTATGTAGCAGGCATGATTAGACACCAATGGTGTTACTTTCCCCGCCAAAGTGGTGACTATTTATCTGTTTGCAATTCTTGCAATTTCAAACCGCTAGGTTGGAAGGAGCTGGGACAGACAACAGGAGCTCATTCCGTCGTGTAGCCCTCGGGTGTCTAACTGCCGACCTGCCGAAAAGAGAACAAGAAGACCGGTTTGGCTGCCAACGCTCTCTCCACTCACCCGGGAGCGAATCCTATCCTCCATGTAGCGAAGCACTTTGTTGGAAGCGATGACGCTCCCTTTCTTCTTGATGATGGTCTTGATGATGTCTTTGTCAAAGTCCGCCATGGCTTTCTTGATGTCTGCCACGCGAATATCTGCTTCGTCCAGGACAGCCTGCCAAAATCAAACCACACCCTGGCTGAAGATGCTGTCTGTTCTCTGGGGCACATGGAGGGGAAGCCAGACAGCCAGGTGCAAACAAAGCACACCTCACAGTCTGTGAATCCGGAGTGAAAGAGGGGGAGAAGGGCGGGGAGGGAGATGTGTGGTTTTGCCACAGCTGAAATGCTCTCCCAAAGGGGGGACTCGCAGAGAGGGGTTTATCAGGGATTTAGGCTCCCTGTTTGTAGGAACTGACAATCATTTGAGGCCCATTAAAACTTTTACTGCCAAGGGAGCCAAAACATTAGCATAGATGTAAGCATGTCCCCCTATGAGAGCAAGAGGCAGTTCAGTGCACAAATGCAACAAAACAAGCTGACTCCCATTCCGATTTTTGAGACGGGTGGCCTATCGTACCAGATAATTCTCCATGATCTTCTCTGATCGCTCCTTCAACCTCCGAGTTTCTTCTTTGGTCTCCTCCAGCTCTCTCTGCGCAATGTCACATTTCTGCTCCACCGTCAAGGAAATCAGGCGTTCGATTGCCATTCGGGATTTCGATTTGCGCCTGCCTCGTGCCTGGAATCCAAAGGAAAAGCCTAAAGTTGCAACACAAGTCTGGATCAAGACCCTTGCAGTCTTTTACTGTCAGACTCGAGCATCTGCCAGTAACATACAGTGACTCTTTCCAGGGCTTTCCAGATAGAGAGTGGCTAAGCCTTCCCTTCTTCTAGAAGAGCAAGGGGCAGCAAACTTGGCTCTCCAGGTGTTCTTGGACTTCAGTTTCCAGAAGCCCATGACATTACACCTTCTGGAAATGTGCTGACCTACCTCAGTGGGCAGGGTCGTCGCACAGTGGAGCTACACAGAGAGCGCTGGCAGCAGTCTATTTAAGGAGCATCCAAATAGCAAAGTCCAAAGAACAAGCCGAGGTCTGGTTACCAGTAGTTCAAGCAAGCATCTAGTCCAAAGGATGTCCGGGGATGTCGTCAGAGAAGTCAGGGTCAGAGCAGGCAATCACAAGAGGTATCCAAAGTCAAGCAAGGTGTTGGTCTTTGCACAGAAGAAAATTGTACCAACGCTTGTCTGGTGAGACAAGCATACTTAAGAAGTCTCCCAGCTAATGGGTATCACCTGGGAGCCTTCTCGGACAATGAGCTCTGGCTTTTTTTATGTCTCAGCTGCAGATCTTTTCAGCACCATTCCTTGGCTGAGGGCTGACTGCTGTCAGTCAGACTTCTGATCTGACTGGTCATTTGCTTGAGGAGTAAGAGCAGGCTGAGGTTCTGGGTTCAAGACACCCTCAGGTTCAGCTGCAAGCTGGGGTTCAGGTTCAGCTGCAAGCTAAGGAGGCAGAACTGGGCTGGGTATAGGAAGTGCACAATGTCTGTATAATATTTAGCCAGCTGGCTGGCTTAGGTATATGGCTGGAAAGCCAGGTTTGGAGTTTGATTCTTCATTGTGTCTCCCGAGAGAAAAGCTAGCCTATGTAGCCGTGAGCAACCTGTATGGCACGATTTGTGCGGAAGCGGTTGCTTTGTTGGTATGGACTTGTGAATTGAACATATGGACTTTTAAATATTTTTTTTGTAATGATTTTATGATGTTTTATAATGTATTTATGACCTGTATGATTTTGTGATGTTTTCCTGTTGTGTGTGCTGCTCAGAGTCGAGCAATTGAGGGGCCGGCATATAAATGTGAATAAAAAATAAAAAATAAATAAATAAAATTGCCTCCTGATCCAGGTCGCCTTCAGAGTCTGATGAGGACTGGATCACAACAGGCAACTGAAATCCAAGAAAATCTGGACAGCCAAGTTTTGATCTGTATCATCCCCTACACTCTATCAAGTTCTTTTTCGTGGTCTCCTGAACCCACCCAAATGCGTTTAGTGCTTGTACGCACAACAAATCCATTCATGTGGGTTCCCAGGGGACCACGAACAGTTACAGGTAAGCAACCTGTTAGGCAAGGGTCTGCAAATTTGGCTCACCAGCTGTTCTTGGACTTCAATTCCCAAAAGCCAAAGTCAACACTCCTGTTGATCTGGGCTTCTGGGAAGTGAAGTCCAAGAACATCTGGAGAGCCAAGTTTGCAGACCCCTCCTCCTCCTTTGTGTCTAGGCCAGCTGTGAAGCCACCAAAATGAAGTCACCTTTTAGCGAGTTCATTCTGCAGTTCCTTTCGGCTGACCTAACTGTACAGGCTACATAGGCTAAATTATACAGACCAGCAGGATTCTGTCCCTACTGTATTCGGGCACGATGAACAAAACTCCAAACTCTGTCTCACAATACGGATGACTGAACCCTTGAAAACGACCCCTTTGCTTACATAGTGGTATTGGCCCATGTCTATCGAAGAGGTACGTCTTTCTGACACCAATTCCTTCGGCTCGATCCGGTTGAAAAACTTCTCGAACATTTCCGTCTCCAGTTGGAGCATAGAGTTTTCATAGCTGGGTGGAGAGGGAAGAGGAGGTGAGGGAAATCACACTTGGGCACCTATGTGGGTCTCTGTACCCCTGGCTATGGGGCCAAGGATCAATGAAGAAGACCCACTTTTGTGACTCATCCATGAACAAACAGACAGCGGTGGGATCCATACACAACAGTGATGCTGTTGCAGTTTCAGAGGTCAGGCCGTCTCCGGACAGGGGGATTGGAAGAGGAGACTCTTATGGACAGACTTGATTCTCTGTCTTTGTGGAATGGGAGATGCTCTCAGATGGAGCCTGTTGGGTTTTCCAACTTGCTCCTGAGAAACATAGCTTGGCACAACATCTGGCCCAGATGTTTTGGGATGCAACCGTGGTCATTTCCTCTGCCCTGTCCAAAGCGGGATCTTGGATCACAGCAGCTGGCCCAGAAGTTGGATTCTTTTACATCAAGCTCTCCCTTGCTCAAAAACCCAGACGTCTCTGAGGCTGGGGTATCTCCATTTACAGCCAAAGAGCCAGCGCTGTGTCTGCATCTGCAGACATTTCTGTGGTTATGTGGCAGGCATGATTAGACACCGGGAAACACTGTTACCTTTCCTGCCAACATGGTCCCTATTGATCTACAATAAAACCCCGGGTTACAACTGCCTTGGGTTAAATTTGCTCCAGTTTACAATGGCAAATCCTATGGAAATGCCATCCCGGTTTACAAAATTTAAATATATTTGTTTCGGTTTACAATGATCAATTCGGGACCATTTTTTTAAAAAACAATTCAGTGCATCCCTATGGATGTTTTGGGTTACAATATTTTCAGTTACAACGGAGGCTGTCGGACCTCCGACATCACCCAGGGTTTTACTGTACACAGGTACTTGCAATTTCTTGCTTTTGAACTGCTAGGTTGTCAGGAGCTGGGACAGTAGACAGGCACTCACTCCGTCGTGCAGCGCTTGGGTCTCGACGGGCTGACCTGCCGACCTTCCAGTCGTCAAGCTCAACGTCTTAACCACTAAGCCCTCTTTTAGGGATCCCATAAAGGGGATTCCCCCTGCCGGAGTAAAAAGGGGGCTTGGTCATCATCATCATCATTCTTTTTGGCAGCCAGGACTTGGGGGGAGGTAGAAGCCAAGCCTGGGCTTTGCGATCCACCCCCCCCCCCCTTCACCTGGTCTCCTCCACCAGGGCGTCGAGCTGCTCGAGGGAGAGCTGGGCCAGGTCATGCTGGATCTCCTCGCCGGGCTCCCGGGACTCGCCCGTGTGGACGCTGTCGCGCTCCGACTCCTCGTCCGTCATGGCCACCGACAACGCCGACGCCGCGGAATGGGTCGCCATGGCAACGCGGCGTCCCCCCCCCCCTCCCGGCCTCGGAGGGAGGTTCCAGCCGCCGGCCTACCTCACCTGGGCGTTGTGAGCCTCCCAAAAATCAGGCGGGAGGGGGGGGGGCTGGCTGGGCGCTCCTTTTGTTTTGCCTCCCCCGGAGCCCCGGGTGTGTGTCTTCTCTAACCCTCGGGAAGGGACGGAGAGAGAGCGGCCAGGACCCCCCACCCACCCACGAGGGCTGCCACGAGGGCAGGGAGAACGTTATTGGAGGGGGGGGGACACCCACCCACGCCCCCTCCCAGAATGGAAGGCTGTTCCAAAGCAGGGGTCACATCGGGGGCCCCCAACACACACACTTGGGCTCCCCTGCGTTGGCTGAGCCCCCTCCCCCCCCCGCCCAGGCAACACAGGGGAGTCCAATGCTTGGGGAGGGGGCGAGAACCCCACCCCACTCGCCTTCCTGGGATGCTTCATAGCCAAGGCTGTGGGTTTCCTTCCTGAGCTCCTCCTGCCTGGGCAACGACCCTCCTCTCCCTGGCGGAAGGGACGGGGACCCCCCGGCCACTACGACCCCCAATTTCTCTCCGAGCCCCCTTCGGGCTTGGGCGTCCCTCATGCCTTGGCCAAGCCCGGGTCTCCTTTCCTGGAAAGCCCCCTGAGCAGTGTCTCTCTGCCCCACCCCCCCAGCAGATAAATAGGGACCACTTGGGTGGGAAAGGTAACAGCGTTTCATGCACTCGGGAGTCTAGTCATGCCTGCCACATGTCCACGGAGATGCCTGCAGAAGACGCAGGGCTATAAGCAGAGATGAGCACTGAACCCTAGAGTCAGATACGACTGGCTCTCGAGCAAAGGCGACCTATAATAACAGACACCATGGGAACACACACACACACACGTGGACGACTCAATCGGAGCCAGAGGCGAGGGACCCACGACCGAGACACTTCTGCACCCGCCCCTTTCGAACGCCCCGCCTCCCGCGCCACGTGACGCAGAGCGGGCGTGCCCAGAGCGGGCGAGAGCTCTGAGAGGGCGTGGCCAGAGGAATCGCCGGAACAGGGGGCCCCCTCCCTTTCCGCGGCGCCTTGCAGTCCTCCCGGCCACAAGGGGCGCTGCGGTGCTGGGAAAGAGCCGGCCTGCCCGGCGGACTCTCTAGCCACTCCGGGCCGGGCTGGTGGGCGCGTCGCCGCCGCCGCCACTACTACCGCCGAGGCCTAGGCCCCGCCCGCGCCCGCCCGCCCGCCCGCCCGGTCCCGCTGCCCTCCGGCCCGCTGTGGCAGCGGGTACGAAGCTTGGCCTCCCGCCCGCCCTTCCTCCCGTGGGCGCCTCCGTCAGCCTCCGCCGGGCGGCCGGCCTGGCGCCGCGGCTGCTCCCCGGGGCCGCCGCCGCCGCGTCTCCGGGGCCAGTGCTGTTGCTCCCGCTGCTGGTCCGCCGGTGGGCCTCCTCCTCCTCCTGCCGCCCGCCGCCGACGCCCTGCTGCCCGGTGCCCGCCCGGCTCTGGCCCGCGGCGCCCTCGGCCCCGCCCGACCCCGCCATGCCCGGCCCGGCCGCCGGGAGCCGGGCCCGCGTCTACGCCGAGGTCAACAGCCTGAGGAGCCGCGAGTACTGGGACTACGAGGCGCACGTGCCCACCTGGGGGTAAGGAGGAGGAGGAGGAGGAGAACCACCCCCACCCCCCGGGGGCCCCACCAGCCCCCGAACGAAGCGGAGGAGGAGGGGGGCCCGGAGGCGGGGGAGGGGGCGCCCGGCCCCCGTAGGACCCAGAGCCCCTGCGCCCCACTGGGAGGGAAGGGGATGAGGGGGGAAGCCCGGAGGGGGGGGGAGGTAAGAGGTCGAGGGTCATCACCATCATTAACAACCCCCCCAAAAATATATATATATATCTATATCTATCTATATTTATCTATATCTATCTATCTATTATATCTATATATATATATCTGGCTCCTTTCTCGGCCATCATCATCACCACCCCTGGCTTCCTTCTTGGTTATCTCCATCATCAAACCCCACCCCCACCCTTTTTTTTCTCGGTCATCATCACCACCACCCTCCCTGTGGGTCATCCTCGATCCCAAGCAGGTAAGCAGGTGCCCCCCTCCCCTGGCCCGGCCCGCTTCTCTTTCCATCCCCCATGAGGTCCTTGCCTGGCAGCCGTGGGTTTTGACCGGAGGGGGACGGGTCCCAAACGCTTGGCTGGGCCCTTGGGCGGTCCTGCGTAGGAAACCCCCCCCCCCCCCAGGTCTCCATCTTGGACCTGTCCAGACAGGTGGCCGAAAGGATGAGAAGAAAGGGATAGGAAGTCTTTGCCTCTCCCTGAACCAACCCAGGGAGGGGAAGGAACAGGGGATGCGAGGAGGGACGGAGGTCCTTTTAGGGTCCCCATGTGGGCGAGGGGTCCAGAGCCAGGGGAGGAGGCAGCGATGGAGAGTCCAGGTAACGTGGGTTCTGCCTTCCCACCCCATCCATGGCCAGGAGCAGAGGGGGCAAAAGGGTGGGTTGCCTGGCGGAGTGAGGTGTCTTCGCACAAGCAGAGGGTGGGTGAAATAAGGGCCCAGAAGCCACTCTTTTACTCGTGGTCTCTTTCCAAACATTCATGCACAGTATTTGTGCTGCTTCTGGAATCTGGGCACTCCAGCTTCAAGTGCACCTGCAGATTCCAGAGCTGTTTTGTTCTTGCAATAAATAGCACGACTTCTTTCCCACCCTTTTGGCATACTTTTAAGGGGTAGACCTTTTTTTAAAAAAACATACTTCTAGAAATATTGAAACTGGGATTATAAGTGGTTTGGTCATGTTAGAGTAAAAGCTGCGGCTTAGTCCTATGAATACAAATGATCTTGCACAGTCCTGTATTTGTGTTTGTAAGAGAGAAATGTTAGTCTCTGCATTTAAAAAGTTCAGTGAGCAAAAGTCTTGCGGAGGGTTGGACATTTGACCAGCCAAGTATCCATGCAGTTTTTATGTACTGGACTAATGACAATTGCAGCTTAAGAAAATATGAATGTAAAACAATAGTGGATTGCTTAAATTGTACTGAATTGCTTTTATAAGTTTAAAATCCAGATCCGTTACAGAGAGTAGACTCTTTTCGAAAAGAGGACGCATGCCTACAGCCGACAGCCTGTGCAGCTCATGTCCAGTGGGGTAGAAGAACTGAAACGAAACAAAAGTTTTAATGTTGCTGACATGTAAGAATTATAGATTTGCAGTCCATATTGACTGACACCTGCCCTGGCAGCAGTCTGCTTGAAAACTATCCACATGTAGCTCACAAACTGAACATGAGTTAACAGTGTGATGCCGTGGCAAAAATTATAAAAATGAAATAAAAGAAAGAAGAAAAGGAGTTTTAGCTGCATCAGCAGAAGTCTCCAAATTAACGGCAGTTATCTTACAATTCTGTTGTGTCTTGGAATGACTTTGCTGGCAGTCCAATGTGCCACCAGCCGTTTTTAAGAAACGGGTCAGCTATACATCTAGAGAAGAGTGACAAGTTGATAAAGCAATGATGGCAAACCTTTGCACTCCAACTGTTCTCGGACTTCAATTCCCAGAAGCCCAGGTCCCTATGAATCCACACAAATGGGTTTGTATAGATTCACAGGGACTTGGGCTTCTGCGAGTTGAAGTCCAAGAATAGCTAGAGTGCCAGTAAACCCATTCATGTGGATTCACAGGGACTTGGGCTTCTGTGAATTGGAGTTCAAGAACAGCTGGAGTGCCAAGGTTTGCCATTGCTCTGATAAAGTACCTAGAAACCAAGCCCTTTGGGTTGAAGTGGTTGAAGGAGAACAAGAGGTAAACTGATAGCTTTCTTCGGCTGTATGGAGAGGGCTGTTAGATGCCTATTGTACATCCCTTGTTTTCTGAGGCTCCAGAGAGCAGTGCCAAAACCATGCGATTCAAATTACCAACAAAAAGGAAATTCAGACTGGATTCGGAAAGAACTTCCCGATGGCAAGAGCTGCTTAGTAGTTGGAATGAAGCACCCCAGAAGGAGTGGACCGGTTGGCAGAGGCTTTTGAACAGAGATTGGCTGCCCGTCTGCTGGGGTTGTATTAGCTGTAGATTGCTGCAATGGCAGGGGATTGGACTCAATGACCTCTGGAACTTAACGCCAAAGATTCTATAACTGTGACAAGTGTGTAATCCAGTAGATCAGTGTTGGGGAAATGAAGTCTTGTTTTGTAAATAAGTATAGGCGATTTTTGTTGATTTGTGTTCTCGTTAGAGAATGGAAGTCTGAAACTCATTTGTTGCACCTACTTGGGGTGAGGGACTGCAGTGGCTCAGTGGTTAAGAAGCTCGCCTTGTTAGCTGGAAGGCTGGCAAGTCGGCAGTTCGAGACCCGGGTACTGTATGACGGATTGAGCGCACGACTCTGTCCCAGCTCTTGGGGACATGAAAGGAGCCTCATTTGGGCGTTCCCCGAGTGCAGTTTCTTCTGCAAAAATCCTTTCAACCCAGAATAATTTCTGACACAAAATTACTGTTACTTACTTGGCATGGAAGATAAGACATCAGAAAGTGCATCAGGGTGTCCATGTTTTCTGAAGGAGGAGGTGGTTTATGCTGTCTGATTTTCCTTGCCTTTGATTCAACAGATGATTCTGTGGTTGAAACCGTTGGGCTATAGTTGTGATAATGATTTATTGCTTCCAAGCAGCATAGCCCCTGCCCACCATTTTTAAAAGAAATTGCATGTTTGCTTCATTTTTTTGCATATGTTCCCCCACACCCACCCCAAATTCCATCCCTTCCATATTCCCTATGAGGTAGGTTAGTCTTTGTGTCTCTACAGCCATACGAGGACTCGAACCTGTTGTTCCTGACCATAGTTCAGGACTACCTGCTATACTGATCCTGCTGATGACTGCATAACATGGGGTGGGTTGTGATGTAAACAAAAAAATCCAGATGCACAGTTATACTTGGCTCAGTAATACAAGAAGTGAGAAGGATCTTGGAATTGTAGATCACAGCAATGCAACATGGCTGCAAAAAAAGGCCAAGACTGTTTTAGGCAGCATTAACAGAAGTATAGTCTGCAGAACCCACGAGGTGTCCCCTCTGTTCAGCATTAGCCAGACTACATGTAAAGTCCTGTGTCCTCTCCTGGGCACCGCCCTTTAAGAAAGATGCAAACAAATTAGAGCAGGTGGGAGAAGGACAACAAGGATGATCGGAGGACTGGAAACAAGACCCTATGACCATGATGAGGAAAGGATGAAGGAACTAGGCATGTTTAGCCTTGAGAGAATGAGACTGGGAGGGGATAAGATGATGGCACTCTTCAAATACCTAAATCAAGAGTTCTCAACCTTTTAAAGCCGGGGGCCATTGTGTCACGCCCCCTCAGACAGCTTCATGGGCTGGACGGCCATCTTGCCCTTCCTCCACCACATGGTACTTCCTGGTGTGGTGGGGTCCACATGAAATGGTGCCGCAGGCCGAATCCGACCCACCGGCCACAGGTTGAGCATCCCTGACCTAAATGATAATCATAAAGAGGAAGAGCAGGATCTGTTCTCCCATCATCCCAGAGTGTAGAATGCGTCATAACGGTCTCAGACTACAGGAAGTAGAGAGTGAATATCGGGGGAAACCTTTTAACTATTAGAACAGTACAGCAACGGAAGCCATCACCTCAGATGTTGGTGAGCACTCCAACACTGGAGGGATCTGTCATCTAGGCTTTGATTCGGATTCCTTGTGCTCTTCTGTGGACCCTTCTATTCTGTTGCAAAAATTAGGCTGAGTCTCTCGTTCGCTGAAGTCTCTTACAGTGGCTTGCTAATGGTTTTCCTTCGCGGGTTCGGAGATGGATAATTAGAGTCGGAAGGCTTACAGATTCCCTGCTGCTACTTGGTCTGTAGACCGAGAAGGTGATAACCAACCAGTTTCTTGTTTCCAGGAAGTCGCCACCTGTGGAGAACAGGAGTGTCCTAAGGGCGAATGGTTTCTTGGTTTCTGTTTGGCAGGTCTGCGTGTTAGCAGATGCTCTCTGCAGAGAGCTTTTGGTTTCACTGTGCTTGGAGGCAGAGGCGTTTGGAAGAGAGAACTTCAGCCTGGTCACTTCAACGCTGTTTTCCTTTTTGCTGTCTGTAGTAATCAAGACGACTATCAGTTGGTTCGGAAGCTTGGCCGGGGGAAATATAGCGAAGTCTTTGAGGCTATAAACATCACCAACAACGAGCGAGTGGTTGTGAAAATTCTTAAGGTGAGTTCCTGTCGGACTAAAACAAGGTGCTGGGTTGTGTCAACATCTGGTAACCTTATTCTAATGAACACCCTCGTCATGCTTGGATACCTTGACGTCGTTATTCAGTGAGAAGTCTGTGCATTGGTAGGACATCTCCACGATGACTTTCCACACATGCAAATGGATATGAGAAATCAAGTCCATTTGCATGCAGGGTTTTTCCCCAGTCATTTGGATAGCACATCACCCACTGGCTAGATGGACCATGACTTGTGCCCTCTGCTTTCACCTGGCTCAAGGCATCTAACGGAGCATACTTTGGTGAGTTTTAGTCCTAACATCATTGACAAGAGATGGACAACGCTGCCTAGTTAGACTGTTGAAGCTCCCGCACCCGAAAAAGGTCCTCGCCTAGCAGGCGACCCTCATCATCATTTCTTTTTTAAAGGGAAAATTGCTGTTTCAGTACTGCTACCGAGGCCTGAAGACCGTGCGCCTTTGAGAGGTGTTTGCTACCTTTTGAACCTCACACTGGGGAAAGGAGGTGGGGAAAGATTTCTCCCAACATAAGCTCAGCCAATGTTAGACTTTGTCTGTAGCAACAGACATGGTAGCTATAAGCAACTGGTATTTCTATGCAGTCCAGTCTCTGGAATCCCTTCTCTACCCCGGCTGCTTGGTTTCCATGGCAGCTGGGGAGGAAATGAAATCTCTTCTTTAAAAGTCTAAGGTCATGGAAACGCTTCAGGCTGGGGAGGAAGAGATGGCAGGCGTCCTGGTTGAAAATATTTTTTAAAATTGATGCTGGCATGCCATCTGCAGAGAAGGGACATTCTTCTCAACAGCACAATCAGCATCAGTGCAACTCTTAGTGTTTCAGTCAGGTTTCCTTTTTTTTAAGATAGTGGAAGGTTAAGCCACTAACATTTATCACAGGAGTGTCCACAAGGTTTTTGGGCCATGGGCCGGTCATGTGCTTCAGGGGGCTGGTCACTATGGCCCCAGGGCCAGATCTGGGCTCCGACGCCAATTCAGATGGCCTGCGAAGCCCTCCTGTACAGGCGCATTTTACTTTGCTTTCAGAAGCGAATGAGGGCTTTGCGGGCCGGATGAATTGGTGTTGGGGGCCGAATCTGGCCCCCAGGCCATATTTTGGGCACCCCTGTTTTATGAGCTTATTAATGAGGCTGGGGTAAGTGATTATAATAGCACCAGCCAGCCAGCCTTATTTTCCAGTCCCCTGGATTCCGAGCTTCATCTATTGATAGCGAAGTTTGTGTTTTTGGGGGAAGCTTCACTGTAGAGTCTTTCATGAGAACAGAAACTCATCTGCTGACCAACTGTGGGTGTCGGTGTGGGAGTGAGTCACGGCTTGTTCTTGGCTAGCCCTTAGGCCGTAGATTTAGGGAATAAGCTAGAATGCGAGGAAACCCCTGATCAAAATATTGTACAGTAAAACCCCGGGTTATGACGGAGGTCCGTTCCAAAAGCCTCCAATGTAACCTGGAGGAAACTGTAAACCGAAACATCCATAGGGATTCATTGAAAAATAAAAAATGGTCCTGAAGTGATCATTGTAAACTGAAAAAAAAAATACATTAAAATTTTGTAAATTGGGAAGTCATTTCCATAGGATTTGCTGTTGTAAACCACAGCAAACTTAAACCGAGGCGGTTGTAACCCAGGGTTTTACTGTATTACCTCAGAAATCCAAATGTGGCTTCTCTGTTCTTTTTCTGTGATAAAGTGAGACTTACTTTGACTTCAGAGTAGTTGTAATGGTTTCTGAACATGGCATCATCATTATTATGACCACTAATTATGGGGAGGATCCTGTGTCTTAACTGTGCAGACACAACCTAGTATTGTGCTCGTAGTAGTTACTTTACCACCTGGGCAGAAGTGCTCTCCTCCCCTGCCAGCACATTGTGTGATTGTATGCACCAGGGACACGTGAGTGTTTGCACAATTTGTTGCTGCTGACCACAACACCTTGCACATTTATGCGGGCATAACTTTATACTTGCTTGAACAGGATTTTGCTCTACTTCTCAATTTTGTTTAGGCTGGAGATGGTTAGATGATCACCTGCTATTTGACCAAGAATGTTCTGATGTTATGACTACTATGTTCTGACTGTTATGTTATGACTACCATGTTATGACTGTTATGTTCTGGCTACTCCCTTGCACCTTGAGCTTTAAAATGTCATGAATAGTTCTTCTAGGCAATGTGAACCGTAGCAAGTGACGTAGTTGAAGGAGCTTCATGGTGCAGCGAAAAGGGACACCTTGCAAAAAATACCTGCCTCTACCTTCGGATGCAGAGTCTGTACCTGGGTTTTAAAATGGGGACTGACACCAGCTGAATAGTTAGCACGATTGATCTTTAAATCTGCCACATAGCCTTCTTATTATTCAAAAAGGGAACTCCTATTCACGTGGAGGAAGCCTAAAGGGCCATTCGCTGTTAAGAACTCATCCTCAAATTGTCCTCCTCCCCCTTAAAAATGGCCCCCCTTTTGGGAACCATAAGCGTAGAGTGTTTAGGAGACTTGGGCTCGTGGGACTGAGCTCAGATCACTGCTTGGTTGTGACAGTTACAGTCAAACCTCGCATAAAGAGCGCCTCGCTTGGAGACCCAACTCGCTTAAAGAGCAGAATTTTATCTGAATGTTCACTTCACTTAACAAATAAAACCAACCAAAAACTTGCTTAGCAGCTAAATCGGAGTTCGCAACCCCCCCCCACTCCAATCCAGAAGTCACAATGGGTCACTTACGATGGTGCTTCGCTTAAAGAGCAAACTCACTTAAAAAGCAATCCCGTGGAACGCATTATGCTCTTTAAGCGAGGCACCACTGTCCTTGGAAACTTTGGGCTGGTACCCACTCCATCTGTTGCTCCTTCATCTTAGGACTGTTGTGAGGGTCAAATGGGGGAGAGAAAGGCTGTGTATATAGCCTACAACTCATTGGAGGGGGTGTGCTAGCAATTAAGTAACCGTGACATATTAGAAGCCCTAATGAGTGACACAAAGTGGATTTTCATTGGCAAATTCAGCCCGTGGCCTATTTCCTGCCGTTCCAATCAGGAGCAGATGAATCTCTCGTGCGAGCTGGACAGCTTCCTAGATCAGATTGGTTTCCCAAGGGTTCAAGATTCAGCAGCTCTTTAGTGACATTTTGCCGGATTTTCTCTTATCTCTTACTGCATTCTGTATTTTAAATTTTAAAATGCAGAATGTAAAGCTTGGTTATAAACGAGTGCTACAGGAGTCAATATTAAGCTCCACATTATTTGCAATAAAAGATAAGAGAAAATCCCTCAAGGAGATGTAGGAGCTAATTTGGAGAGAGAACCAAATAGCTGCAGTTTTTAGTCCATTACAATCTGGCAGGTTGATTTCCTTCTCTAAAAGAAAAGCACATCACGTTTAGAAATGCCTGAAGTCTAAGGCAGCCTCATTTCAAAATGCGGTTGATTACCATTAGGAATTTTTTTTTTTTTACAATTAGTTAGATAAGGGGTGCCCAAATGTATGGCCATGTGTTGCTTCTGGAAGTGATGAGGGTGGCATGGGCCAGATGACTTGATTTTGGAGGCCAGATCTGGCCCATGGGCCATAGTTTGGGCACCCCTGATTTAAGCAGAGAAAACGACAGCTTAAAAATTATCTCTTCCTGTTGCAAAACAGATTGCAAGGCACATTTTACTTCCAGTGGGAGGAACCACATGACCGGCCCTCTGGACCACGTGACTGGACCACGGCCTGAAAAGTTTGGGCACCCCTGAATTAGATGGATTTAAACACCTAGTATTTGTTTCCGTTTTTCCAATTATAGTGGTCGTGTTTCCTCTTCTTAAGAAGAAGGATATTTATACTATATAAGTAAAAAGGACCTGCTATGCATTCTAATTGCAGAACTAGGAAGCAGACCTAAATCGAATATTGATTGGTCATGTAATAGGCCAGTGGTGGCAAACCTTGGCATTCCAGGTGTTCTTGGACTTCAGTTCCCAGAAGCCCAAGTCCCTGTGAATCCACACAAATGGCTTTATTGCGTGCGCTCACAGTAAACCCATTTGTGTGGATTCACAGGGACGTTAATTTCTGGGAATTGAAGTCCAAGAACACCTGGAGTGCCAAGGTTCGCCACCACTGTAATAGGTGTAAACTTGCTCTCAAAAACCTCACTACTCCCCGCCCCGTATCAAAAGTGTACTCTCTCACACAGTCACAAACTAGTGCAGGTAACTTTTTGGCACTGAGAAATCAGCATTCTTCCGCCTTGCCCCTCCCTTTGGTAATTACGTCCTTGGTATGTTATGAATTATTCTGTGGAACGATGAAGGGACGAAGCAGAGATTCAATGTTTCTCAAATTGTCCTTCATGGGCTTTTTGCTTTTCTGCTGACTCCACTCCACAGGTTTGTTAAGAAGACGATTTCTGAGTTGAGGCACTTTCTGCTCTCCAAATTGTGTTTATTTGTTTATTGATCGGATTTCAAATCGGAGTCTGGACATTCCTTTTTACTACGTTTTTGGAATCTAAGAAGCTGCCTCAGGTGGTATCGGCTCAGTCTTTGTGAGAATGTTTGTGAAAATACATTTAGGGTGTACCTTTCAATTTGTCTTTGAGAGTCTTAGCTCTAATCAGGGAAGCGAAATAGACTGTCTTACTCCAAGATTATGAACCAACAGCTATTCTGTGTCTAGTCATGCCTGCCACATGTCCACAGAAAGGTCTGCAAATGCAGACACCGATGGCTCTTGGGCTGTAAACAGAGATGAGCACTGAAACCTAGAGTCTGAACTTTACTACGTACTCGTCTGTGTCTCTTCAGTCTAGAAGTGACATTTTTGCAACCTGTCGGAAATAGCGCCTTTCTCTATTGCTCCATGGTGCAAAGGAAATGTTGAAAGAAATCTCACATCTAATCATCTTTATGTATTTAAGCCAGTGAAGAAAAAGAAGATAAAACGGGAGGTTAAGATTTTGGAGAATCTGCGAGGTGGAACCAACATCATCAAGCTGATTGACACTGTCAAGGACCCCGTGGTATGTCTCTAGGATGGGCAAGGAGGAGTCCTTGGGGGTGGCTGGGCTGACTGTGGCCGGAGGTGGTTGTCAAGGTCTTGTTTGTCGCGTGGAAGTTTGATGATTCATACGTGTACAGCATTGGAAGTGATAAAGTTGGGTTGGGATTTTCAGTGCATCAGTTTTGAATGGCTTTAACCCAGGGGTTCCCATCCTACAACCCATGGGCCTAATCTGGCCCGTGGAGCTCATTAATCCAGCCCGCAGTGGCTCCCCGAGCACCTCCAGAAGCTACCACCACCAGAAGTTGCAATACTTCACTTACTGCAGCATTGGCAGCAATCGCATTATTCTTGCACATCCTCCACCGCTTCCCAAGAAGCGGGAGGCTTTTCGGAGCATTTTCACTTCGCCTTGGGATTTTCCCCGCAGCTTCTCCACTGCGTTTCGGCACCTAAACCACAGCGGTTGGGGACTTCTGGTGCTGGGTGGAGTTTATCCCAGTGCCCGGGTTTCCAGCGCAGAACCAGGAAGTTCCTAACTGGCACAGTTCACCTGCCAAATCGCAGCAGAGAAGCGGCAAAAAAATCCCAAAATGCAGCAAAAATGCTCCGGAAAGCCTCCCGCTGTCCTGGGAAGTGGTGGAGGCTGTGCAAGGAGTCACAAAAATGGCGCAACAAATGTAAGCAGTGGGCGCAGCCACGCCTCCGGCCCACACAGCTGAGCGTCGGTGGCGGGAACTGGCCCCTTGTGGGAAAACATTGGGAACCCCTGCTTTAAGACATTATTTGTTACATTTTTTTTAAACTATGTTTTTTTTACCACCCAGACCTTGGGTGTATATTATGGGATGGCAAGGAGAAACTAATAAATTAGCAAGAAGATTCCAGTAGTACTTCCATGTTCTTTGATAGAGGATTTGACTTTGGTGCTCACCTCCTGGTTCCTGAATCCCAGAACTAGTGGCTGTGTTTGTTACCAGCAAGATTTTGGAATTAGCTTGGGAAAGACAAAAGTTAAATTGTAGACCTTTCTCTCTCTTCCAGTCAAAGACTCCAGCCCTGGTGTTTGAATACATCAATAATACAGATTTCAAGGTGAGTCTTCCTGTGTGCCAGAAAGGAAATGCTAAGCAGGGTAAAACAAGTCGTCGTTCTGATGGAAGGTTTAATTGTGAGACCTCCTGGGTAGTTTGTGAAAGACTCAGCTGCAAACAGCAAGTGGTCCTTTTTCCGTGGCTTTTGTGGTTGGGACTTTGAAGGGAGTGGTATAAGTGGACGTTTACTACATTCCCTAGCAACTCTTGTCTCAGTATAGCAACTTGGGCTTTGCAGCTTTTAATTCCATGTTGAGCTCTCTGCTGTTTACACTCTGTTTACGGCAGTGTCGTAGTTGAGGATGACAGTGTCCGAGTTTTGGAAAGAGGGGGTCCTTTTCGAGAAGAAATAACGCAATGCTTGGTGGAAGGGAAACACAAAGGCAGGCTAAACAGTCCATTGATGTCAAACTGGGAAGACTGGGAATTCTTGGTTCCCAATCAGAAACGCCGGGAAACAAAATACAAAAACACTGTAGCACTTTAAAGACTAACTGCTATATTTTTATTGTTAGCTTTCATGGATCAAGTCCACTTCTTCAGACAAGGAGTAAATTTACAGGCATGTTTTTATACACCAAATGCAGGGGTTAAAAGGAGAAGGGTTTGCTCAGGCAGAATGACAGACAAGCAAGCACAACAATACAGCTCCCCACAGACATCAGCAACAGTAGATTACAGTATTCAGATTAGCGCTAAATGTCTCCCTTTGACCCCTGAATTTGGTGTATATAAACCATGCCTGTAAGTTTCACTCTTTGAAGAAGTGGACTTGATCCACGAAAGCTAACAATAAAAATATACCAGTTAGTCTTTAAGGTGCTACAGTGTTTTTTTGTTTTGTTTTCCGATATGCCTGAACCACGGACTTAACACGGCTACTATTCCAAAAAAAGATCAGAAACAGTGGGGTACATTGACCCAAGGGATATACACTCCCATGGAAAGACTAATGATCCAGGGGCTCGGTCCAGTAGAAGGCATAGAAGCACAAATGAACCAGAGGGTGAAAAAATAATAAAAGGAGCAGACCACTTACCAGAATCACAGTGGGCCGGAATAGTGAGCCATGAAATTACAGTAAATAGTACTTTAGGCATTCAGTGTCTTCTCAGGCTAGAATTCTGAGGCTTGGACAAAGAAATACGGCGCACGAGATAGACCAGGGAATGTTGCAATCATATTTACTGGGCAGCGGTGGCTTAGTGGTTAAGACGTGGCGGAACGTGATGACTAGAAGGTCAGCAAGTCAGCAGTTTGAGACCCGAGTGAGCTCCCGTCTCTGTCCCAGCTTCTGCCAACGTAGCAGTTTGGAAGCAAATTACAAGTAGATAAATAGGCACCACTTTAGTGATAAAAGTAGCAATGTTCCGTAAACTCCGGTGTTTTGTCATGCTTGCCACGTGTCCACGGAAACATCTGCAGACACAGACAACACTGATTCTTTGGCTATAAACAGATGAGCACTGAACCCTAGAATCGGCTACGACTGGCTTTCGAGCCAGGGTGACCTTTCCCTAACACTTTGAAGTCAAGGGTGTGTTTACGACAGCTGTGAAATGTCCCAATGCATGCGTAAACACTGCTGTAAATTCACCCGCAGTTGTAAACGTACACAGCCGCGGATGCGTTTTACAGCAGGAGGAGCCATGTGAACGGCCCGCTCCGCTGTCCATGGGGCATGGTCTGGCCCACGGCACGAAAAGGTTTGGGACCCCTGTACTTAGGCATGTCTCCAGGGAAACTTCCAAGTGGCCTTCTATGACCCGGCTGTAGGGGCTAAACACGGTTAAGTTTGCAGACCCCAAACTGCAGAGTAAACTTTACAGCCTTGGATGGTGTTACTTTCACCTCTAGGAAGAGACAGGCTGCAGATGGAGAGGAAACCAGAATCCCTGCTCCTTTAAGAGTGGTGCAGAAAAGAGAACTTCTGCAAACTTTGGAAAGCAGAATTGTCTGCCTGGGTTTCCAAAAAGCTTTGGACGCGGCCCCTGGTGGCCCCTCCAGAATAAGCGTGGCCATCCGGCCCGAGAGGGAAGGTTCTGTTAACTGTGATAATCGGAGGTTAAACAGGAAACCAAGCAGGGGATAATTGGGCAGTTTTCACAATAGAGGGAAGTGAGGTTGCGCCCCCCCCCCACCCACCCCCTGAGAAACTGCTTGGTGTCCCGGTTCTGCTTAACTGTTTGATAAGCTTAAGTTTGGCAGTGAGGAAGAGGGCAGCTCAATTGCAGATGAGGCCAAATTGCATTCAAGGCGCTCTAATCCATCGCTGGCTGCGATGAGTTCTAGCTGGCTCTTTCCAGTTGAACGCTAACAAGGTTAAGCATCAAGTCAATGCAAAGGGAGGACAAGGAAGCAAAAATAACTAAATAAGTCACAACGGATAGAGTCATTTTATTATGAATAGCCCAGAGAAGAGACACATGAGTGCGCACTGTCCACTGGCAAAGAGAGGATCTGAACGGGCTGGGTTAGTTAGTCAAATAGAGGCAGCTGCTTTCTTGTGCCCTCTGGAGTGTTTTGGAAGAGTTGCTGGAGCATGGGTGACGGGCTTGCCACCATTTCCGATGTGAGGCTTGTGTTGGCTTGCCATGCATGGTTTTTGGTGTGTTTCTTCTATCAACGATAAAAGAGGCATCATGTGGCAAACGGCAGCACCCTTCGCCTCATCAGATGCGTAGCCAGATATGCTCCTAGGGTGGGGAGTCTCGTGGTTGGGGTCTTCAATTGAGATCTAGGCTACAGTGCACTGTGGAGCGGTATACATGTCCGATTGATAGCGCTATATCCTTGTTAAATGTTTTTTTAAAAAATAAACTTTAAATCTTTTATAATTTTTACATCTGAAGTTTTTAGGGAACGTTTTGATTTCTTTGTTATGTTTAATGATATGTAAACTGCCCTGAGTCGCCCCGGTGAGGAGGGCGGTATATAAATATGAATGAATGAATATAGCAATCTTGTAATGATAGTCTATCTGCCCCTATGCTCCATTAATTTCTTTTTTGTGGTCTCTGTGAATCTACACAAATGGGTTTACTGCACGAACCTGCCACTCGGTGCCTTGCGGTTGTGGGAAGAGTGCCTTTGTCTAGTCCAGTGTCACCCCAGTAATTCTTGAACTTCAATTCCCAGAAGCCCTGATCAGCAGGTGTACTGACTTGGGCTTCTGGGAATTGAAGTCCAAGAACACCTAGAGTACCAAGATTCGCCATCACGACCCTAGATCACGTGCAGCAGAGATTATTATTAGCTGTGGATTTTAGATAATAATTTTGTGTCAGAAATTATTCTGGGTTGAAAGGATTTTTTTTTCTGGAGAAACTCCACTCAGGGGACGCCTGAATGAGGCTCCTTGCATGACCCCAGGAACTAGGACAGAGACGGGTGCACAAACCGTCATTCAGTACCCAGGTCTTGAACTGCCAACTTGCCGGTCTTCCAGCTCACAAGGCGAGCTTCTTAACCACTGAGCCACCGCAGCCCCTGGATTGTAGATGGAGAGAGGTTTGTGTCGTATCATTCTCTGTCCTATGTTTGCCCTATACTGGATCACAGCCAGGTCGTCTTGTGGCTTGGCCAGACTCTTTCCCACTTCCTTGGGTGAGCACTGAGAAGGGATGGATGTAAATCTCTACAATGAAGACTAAAATGTGCGACTGTGCTGTATAGATCGTCTAGCTTGTGTCTTCAGAATGGAAGCCAATGGACTGCCGTTGTAAGGTTGCTTGGGCTGTAATAACACTGCATCACCAAAATAAATAAATAATAAAATAAAATACAAATCTTGCCTGCTACTAGTCCAATCCATGTGTGCCGTATTAAATCAAGTGTGCTGAATCCAAATCTGAAGTCTGATTCTGCCTAGGACGTCAGGATCTTCAGTTAATTATATAGACACAATTGTCTGGTTTATTAACACAGCTGCGCCTACTCATCTTTAGCTCAAAACAGACTTACTATGGCCTAGTTGTACTATCCAATAAGAGGGTTTTGGTCCATCTTGGCTTATACTGTATACCTGTTTCTGACGTCAGGTCACTGACTTGCCCAGACATACCCGGCCATTGCTGGAACATGCATGCCACCAGGGGACATGATTCAGCTGAGGCAGCAGCAGGCCTAGTGGTAGCTGCAACTGTTATAATGTTCCCATTTAAAAATACTTTACCCAATTCCCAACCATTTGAACAGCTATAGCACACCTGTAACTTAAAATCTGTACGTGATATGCAAATTCTGAGTTCAGATTGAGAATCAGCACACTCGATATCATGTAAATCACACGTGTTATTCCCAGTAGCAAAATATTGTGCAGTGTAATCAAAAAATTTAATGTTTCAACACAATTGTTAATTTCTTCTTCTTCTTCTTTTTTGTTCCTTATCCCTTTCAGCAACTGTACCAGATCCTGACAGACTTCGATATTCGGTTTTATATGTACGAATTGCTCAAGGTGAGTATTAGAGTGGCAGCCGTTTGGATTAGTGCAGGGGTTCCCATTCTAAGGCTTGCAGGATGAATCGCCCACAGCGCATTTAATTTAACTTAATTTAATTGTTAGATTTCTATTCCACCTCATTCACGAAAGCGACTCTAGGTGGCTTACAGAATACAATATATACAATATATACAGCAATTATACAATACACATGCAAAGAAAAGAAAAGAAACCCAGTGCTTAACAACAATAATGATACAATATCCAATACAGTAATACCTCGGATAACGCTAAAATCGCGTAACGTTAAGTAATCTGGGGAGGAGAATTGGATCGAATAACGTTAAGGTCCTCCTATGGGATGGATTGGATAACAACCGCTAAAGCCTGTGCGGTTACAACGTATCTCTGTATGGAGCTTTAGCGTTATCCGATCCATCCCATAGGATTTTAACATGGATCAGATAACACTAAAAATCGGATAACACCAAGACTTGTGGAACCAAGTCTTAGCGTTATCCGGGGTATTACTGTATATAATAATACAATATGCACAAAAATTACACAATACGCATCCTACAAAAAAGGCTCATAACAGCAACAATAATCAATACACAATATAAAAATTAAGCAATAATCACAAAAATCACAACATATCAAACACCACAGTACAATAAAATGTAGCAATGCAATAAAATGTAATAATGCAATAAAAAATAATGCAATAAAAGATAACAATGCAATAAAAGATAAAAGGCGAAAACATACTTTGACAACTGTGGCAAAGGGACCATCGTCTCATGTGGCTCCCTACCCCTCCAAGGGCTTTTGAGAAATAAAATGGCTGCCCCTTGAAGCTATTGGGACAAAATGGCCGCCTCACCATGCAGACAGGGCAAAATGGCCCTCGAAGCTGACTGAGAGAGTGTGACCTGGCCTTTGGCTTGAAACGGTTGGGGAACTCCTCGATTAGTGCGTGTGTGTGTGTGGTGACACTTGTGTAGGGAGAGGCAAGAGGCCCAGTGATAGAAAGTCCCAGTAACGTGGCGACTGTTTCCGTCTTTTCTCGTGTGTTTGTCGTGGCGCTAACTTCCGACTCTCCCTGTCAGGCTTTGGATTACTGTCACAGCATGGGGATCATGCATAGAGATGTGAAGCCTCATAACGTCATGATAGACCACCAACAGAAAAAGGTAAGGAGACCCACAGGGGGCCTTTGGCTGACCCTCTGAGACCTCCTGCACCCGCTTTGCCTTTTGAAGGTAGACAACAAGCACCGTGCGCCTCTCGCAAAGGTGTGCCGGAAGCAGAGAGCGCCCCCTGGGTGAGGTTTGGCCTGACCCTGGGCACGTCACAAGAACTGTTTGCTGGTCTTCTTAAACTTCGTGTCGTAGGCTTAATCCTTCTCTTTTTGAGACTGCTGGCCTTTCCACCACCCTGCGTGTGAAAGAAGTATAACAGGAAACGAAGAGGTTTGGCTTCAGCTTTTCCGCCCCTGGCCGACCCGCCTTCCTGCTTTGGTGTCAGGAGGACTGTCTTCAGAGCCGTGGGGCACACGCCCCACCGGGGGGGGGGAGATTTGATTTTCAAAAGGGGGCAATACGAGAAGGAGTTGCTAGACCGAGTGAATGGTGTT
This sequence comes from Furcifer pardalis, assembly GCA_030440675.1. Lineage (NCBI taxonomy): Eukaryota > Metazoa > Chordata > Lepidosauria > Squamata > Chamaeleonidae > Furcifer > Furcifer pardalis. Next base: position 128,970,859 of record CP126892.1, on the reverse strand, counting down.
TTAGGCTTCCTTTACGTGAATAGGAGTTCACTTTTTGAATAACAAGAATTATAAGTCACCAGGGTGGGGTGAGGGGACATTGGGATTTTAGAGATGCTTAGGTGGGGCATGACCCCCCCCCAAAAAAAAAATAGATTGGGGACCTCTGATTTGGTTAAACAAAGCCTTTAGGCGGTGGGTGGTATTTAGGATTAGCAGGTGAGCCTCCCAGGTGTGTGTGTGTGTGTGATGTGACCAGAGCTACAGGACTTGCCTTACAAGGCAGAGGAGTGATGCACTATGCGCTATGTGGGGCCGGGTGTCAGGCAGGTTCCTTGACCGCCTCTTTCCTTGTCTTCCCAGTTGCGGCTCATAGACTGGGGCCTGGCCGAATTCTACCACCCAGCTCAGGAATACAACGTCCGTGTAGCCTCGAGGTACTTCAAAGGACCAGAGTTGCTCGTGGACTACCAAGTAAGACTTAACCCTGGGTTTCATGCTCTCTCTGAAGAAGGGCTGGCTGCCAGAGTAGGCGTGAGCTGGCGCGTGCAAAATGGATGCTTTGCACGGAGCCACAGAATAAATGAGTTGGGAGGGGCCTTTTAGGCCAGGAGTACCCAAATCTATGGCTCGTGATGCCCCTTCATCGAGCCCTCGTCCTCCCTGAAGCTGTAGGAGTGCGTTTTGCTTCCACTTCCGGGAGCGACAAGGGCGGCATGGGCCGGAAGAAACAGGCTGGATCCGGTCCATGGGCCGTAGATTAGGTTCGGGTTTAAACACCCCTGGTTTAAACAGAGAAAATGGCAACTTAAAATCTATCTCGTCCTGTTGCAAAACAGATTGCAAGGCATGTTTTACTTCTGCTTCCGGGGGAAGGAACCCCGTGACCGGCCCAGCGCTCTCCACCTCCCGAGGGAGTGGGGGTTCCACTGTCGTACTGCTGTAACGGTTAAGAGGCTTTTCCTGATATTCAGCCTAGATCTGGTTGCCTTTCGTCATTACATGCCCTGCAATCTGGGATGATGGAGAACAGACCCTTGCCTTCCTCTTTAGGGACATCTTTCAAACATTTGACGTGTGCCCTCCTATTCCTTTTCAGTCTCCTTTTCTTAAGGCTAAACATGCCCAGTTCGTTCAGTCAATGACAGAGGATTGTCTGATTATAGAATCACTGAGTTGGAAGGAGCCATTTAGGCCAACGGGTCGAACCTCCAAAGTCAAAGCAGATCTGAGAGATGGTTGCCTTCCAAGTTTTTTCTTGAGTGCTTCCAGTGTCGGAGCGCTCGCCACTCCTCGAGGCTGTTGGTTCTACTGTCATTCTGTTCTAAGTGTTAATAGGGTTTTCCTCATATTCAGCCTGCGTCTGGTTTCCGGTCGTTTCAGCCCGTTAGGAAGCTGAGACAGAGGGGCCCCTCCCCCTTTCCTGTATAGCAAAGCTGGAAGGGAGGAAGTTTGGATGTGGGATGGGAAGAGGGGCCAGCGCTGAGTAGAGCAGTAATGGCGAACCTTGACACTTCCGCTGGTCTTGGACTTCAATTCCTAGAAGCCCAAGTCCCTGTGAATCCACACAAATGGGTTTGCTGCACAGTAAACCCATTCGTGTGGATTCTCAGAGACTTAGGCTTCTGGGAATTGGAGTCCAAGAACAGCTGGTGTGCCAGTAAACCCATTTGTGTGGATTCACAGAGACTTGGGCTTCTGGGAATTGGAGTCCAAGAACAACTGGAGTGCCAAAGTTCACCATCACTGGAGTAGCTTCAGGTTTCCCCCTCAGCCATGAAAAGCTCAGAGTGACCTTCTTTGGAAGCACCTCACAGATAGTTTTATTCTGAAGTTAAAAAGTGAACAGGAGGAGATTTTTCCGTCTTGGGCTTATTGAAGAGAGATGCTCTATAAATAAGACAAGGAAAGGGAGAGAAGATGAGAGGGCAAAGGTGGATATTGTGGAGATGCTGTGATGGAGCAGAACCTGTTCCTCAGGGTTGATCAGGATCCGACCAGAATACCTGCATCTAAGGTGCTCTAATCAACCCCGAGGAACAGTTCCTGTTCCATCACAGCCTCTCCTGCATCTCAGGTGCTCCAGGGACTGCAGTGGCTCAGGTGGTTAAGACACTGAACTTGAAGACTGGAAGGTCGGCGCTAGGTACCCATGTACTGCATGACGGAGCGAGCTCCCGTCTCTGTCCCAGCTCTTGTCAACCTAGCAGTTCAAAAGCAAGGCATTGCAAGTAGATAAATAGGGACCACTTCGGTGGGAAAGGTAAACAGTGTTTCGTGTTGAGGCATGCCTGCCGCATGTCCATGGAAACATCTGCAAAAGCAGACAGTGCTGACTCTTTGGCTATAAGCAGAGATGAGCACTAAACCCTAGAGTCAGGTACAACTGCCTTTTGAGCAAGGGCAACCTTTACCAAAGGTGCTCCATCAGACCTGGGACTTCCTTGGAAACAGGTGTCGGCATAAACAGGACCGGTTTTCTGCATCTCGGAAGGAGCATTGGAGATGAGTAAAGTCCTGGCTGATGAGGAAGCTTTCCTGTCCACCTTTCCCTTTCCAGATAGCGAAACAAAATCCACGCATCCGATTTGACGCTCGTAGGATTTAAAGAAGTTGCTTTTGAAACCCCCACGTCCGTGTTGCAGCAAACTGAGTGCAAGAGAGAAATGCCCTTCCCTGACTGCTCTTTCTGCCTTTCTCTTCCCTTCAGATGTACGACTATAGCTTAGACATGTGGAGTTTAGGCTGCATGCTGGCCAGCATGATTTTCCGGAAAGAGCCTTTTTTCCACGGGCAGGACAATTACGACCAGGTGAGGAAACAGGAAATCTGGCGGTGGGAATTTTGCCAAAGGCAGCTGAAGGCTGTAAGCAAGCAAAGGCAGGCGGGGGGGGGGGGGTTTGCCCTAGAATATTCTCCCTTCAGAGTCACCGGGTGGGGAATGTTGAGCGGCTTTGGTCTCAGACACAAATCTGCACATCCCTGGTGGCAAAAGGATGTCCCAGCTTGCTAAGGGGCAGAGCCTCGACGCCCTCAAGACAGCGATGGCCAACCTTGGCACTCCAGCTGTTCTTGGACTTCAATTCCCAGAAGCCGTGACCCACAGGAGTGTTGACTTGGGCTTCTGGGAAGTGAAGTCCAAGAACACCTGGAGTGCCAAGGTTCGCCATCACTGCCTTAGGAGACCTTCGGGCATACCTGTCTTAAAACACTCCTTTCTGCATGTAATCGCTGATAGTTTTGACCTGTGAAATGGGATTACCTGGAGGAAATGAAGATTTGTTGTTGTTGTTGTTGTTGTTGTTGTTATTTTGCATCTACAGATGAAGGCCCTTTCCCCTTGGGCTATACTGCTCAAGGTTGTCTGCTCTGACCAGGCAGTGTTTAGGTCAGGGATGCCCAAACTATGGCCTGCGGGCCGGATCTAGCCCACGAGCTGGAGTTTGGACACCCTGGTTTAAGCAGAGAAAATGGCAGCCTAAAAAATCTATCTCATCCTGTTGCAAAACAGATTGCAAGGCTCGTTTTACTTCCATTTCCGGTGGGAGGGACCATCTGACCGGCCTGTGGCCCGAAAAGTTTGGGGACCCTTGTTTTAGGTAACAGGATCTTTTTCACTGGAAGTGGCAGGGACTGAACATGGGGATATCTTGTCCTGTAAGATCCCAAGTGCGGAAGATGAGAGAAAGGAAGTAAATGAGAAGAGTCTTCATCCCGTAACACCTTGTTAGCTGGAAGCCTGGCCAGTTGGCAGTTCGAGACCCGGGTACTGCATGACGGCTTGAGCACCCATCTCTGTCCCCCCCCCTTGGGGGACGTAAAAGGAGCCTCATTTGGGCGTCCCCTGAGTGGAGTTTCTTCCGCAACAATCCTTTCAACCCAGAATAATTTCTGGCAATAAATTATTATTTAAAGGGGCTATGGTGGCTCAGTGGTTAAGAAGCTCGTCTTGTTAGCTGGAAGGCTGGCACAAAATTATTATTATTATTATCGAGGCGGCATCCTGCTATCGCCTCTGGTCACAAAGCAAGTGTCGCTTCCTCTTGCCTGGCAACCCTGGCTTTTCTGGCATGGGCCACATTGGGGCCATCTTGGTCCCAGCGAAGGAGCAGCAGCAGTGAATCTATGGCACCTCTATTGTTTCTTGCAGTTGGTTCGGATCGCAAAGGTCCTGGGTACCGATGAACTCTATGGTTATCTGAAGAAGTACCACATAGAACTGGACCCCCACTTCAACGATGTCTTGGGACAGTAAGTTCACGGTGGCATGGTTTGTTGTGTTGCTGAGGGTTGCGTATACTTAACGCAAGTCTCTCCTCTTTCGGTGTGCTAATAGCCATGGGTGATAAGATTGGAGGGTTGGCAGGACCATTCAGAAGTCTCTTTTTTTTCTGAGAGAGGAAATGGGTACAAAGGATCCAGGTTCAGTCCCTGGCATGTTCTGTGAAACTGTCCTGAGGCTGAAAAGAAACCTGTTTGTACCTGAGACAGAGATGGGGAACCTTGGCATGCCAGCTGTTCAATTGGGAGCTGCCCAGGGACTTCCCAGTTCTGTTGTCACATCCCTACATGCTGTCGTGATAGAGCTGGACGCCCCCCATGGATTTCTGGATGGATTCACGTCCTTGTATCGAAGCGACGTGGTGTTTGATCCTCCCCAAGAGATGGCTGAAGAGCCTCCCAAACTGGCCCTGCTTTTATGTGGTTTCTAGGTGCTCCCACCTCCTGCTTGAATGTCCAAAATGTGAGGATGACCTAATTGGTATGGCTAGAAATGTGTTTGATCTGACAGGTGTCTGTTTGATCTTGTTACCTTCCCAGATACGCATTGATGCAATATGACAGGTCATTTGGTGCCTTTTTTCCCATCTGAGAGTTAGTTATCTCCCTTTCTCAGGAATGTTGGGGATAAAGAGATCCAACCTTAGGCGATTCCCTTTGTTGTCTTAAGTGTGACCTCACTCACAGGTGTCATGGTATTTCCTGTGTCCACTTATCCCTTCTTGGCATGTGGTGACTTAATGCTCTCTAAAATGCCTTAGCAGATGTCATGGAATGTGACGGACGCCAGAGTGCTCCCATTTTGAGGTTAGCTATTCTCAAAACTTTACAGAGAATATGACCTGTAAATCCTAACAGTCAATGAATATGTAAATGTAAAGAAAACTAAAATATGAACTAATCCCTTGTATGATTTCATGACACGTGCAGTCCTAAGATTTGCTTTCAGTGAAATACCTCTGAATACGTCTGACTGAGTAATGGGCTGCAGTGTCTCAGTGGTTAAGAAGCTCGCCTTGTTAGCTGGAAGGCTGGCCAGTCAGCAGTTGGAGACCCGGGTACTACATGATGGATTGAGCACCCATCTTGTCCCAGCTCTTGGGGACATGAAAGGAGCCTCATTTGGGCATCCCCTGAGTGGAATTTCTCCAGAAAAAAAATCCTTTCAATGCAGAATAATGTCCGACACGCCTCCACAGATTGTAAAAATTGTTTAAAAGTGTGGATTTTAATTCTATTTGAACAGAAAGCAGGATATGCTTTCTAAAGTTTGCTAGACCTGTTATGCTTTCAGGACGTGTGTGTGTGTGAAACTTGCAAAACCTCCCTTCTGCGTTCATTCTTCTGGCTTTAGTTCCCAAAAATTAACCTCTCCGCCTTGCTTGTAGACACTCACGGAAGCGCTGGGAAAACTTCATCCATAGTGAAAACAGACACCTGGTCAGCCCTGAAGTCCTGGATCTTCTAGACAAACTTCTGCGATATGACCATCAACAGAGGTTGACTGCCAAAGAAGCTATGGAACACCCATATTTCTGTAAGTCAGATGGTGCAGGATATCAAGGGAGTTGAGGCATTATTATTATTTTGCAAGAGCTATTAGCCATTTCAATGCTTTTGCTGATAGTTTTGAAGATGTTCTGGACCTTTGGTGGTGAATGCACTAAAGACAACCCAAGGATGTGGGCCTTGATGTTCTCCAAAACAACCCAAGAATGTTAAGATGTGTTGGCGGTCAAGGCATTTTTTTTTTCTAATCTAAGCCTTTGTTACTGTGACCACCAGACAACAGTTAACAGGAATATGAGGGGCAAAAGAAAAGCTTATAAGAGCTTCTGTGGGAAACTTTAAGAAATAGTTTGTTAACTTCAGAGACTGCCACCTCAGAGTTGAAAATTACACCGCGATTTTAATCTATTATACTCCTTTAACCACTTTATTGGTGTTGTTGTTGGCCAAACTTAAGTCCTCATTGCTGCATCTTTCTGGCAGTCATTGGCAGACCGGTAGATGAGCTGGATTCTGTATCTCGCCACATTCACACGGCGTGTTGTTCTCCCCCACTTGAGCCGGTTGGTCTTGCATTGAGGGACTCCAACCCTCAGCCTATTCAGGGTCCTCCAAGTGACATGTAGGGGAGGTTGAGTCCCTCAGTTATATCCTCCTTTAATGTTGTTCCTTGTCCAGTGAGCTGCTTCCTCCCTCTTCTAATTTGGCAAGAATGTTTGTTCTTGCCCTAAACCTCACCCTGGATCGTAACCCTGGTGGACTTGAGGCTCATCTCTGTTCGGAGGATGTCGAAGGTCCTCCCCTTGCTTAGTTCTCTCGGCATCCTACTTCTCTCCTTATCTTAGATGGAGCCATACCAACAATTGTTTCTGTAAGAGAAGCATCTGTGACAGAATGTATGTTAGTTAGTTAGTTAGTTAGTTAGTTAGTTAGTTAGTTAGTTAGTTAGTTAGTTAGTTAGTTACCATAGAAAACATAAAATGTTAGGGGCCCATTTTTTTTTAACTTGCATTTTTCTAACTGAATGAAGCTTTAGTTTCTCACTTCACTGGATACAGAGCATTCTTTCCCCACATATCATCCCAATCAGTCTTCTTTTATTCTCACACAGATGAATTTTTGTAACATTCCTGCACTACAAGATGTTACTCTAATATGGAAGCACAACACTATCATTAGTTCGGGGACTGAAAGTAGTCTTTTCAACGTCCAGAGTTGCTCACAGTTTTGTCACATTTCTTTATCCATCTAATTGAGACTTCAAATCTTCTGCTAAACTCTCTTTAACAGTAAACAATCTATCACGGCATTTTGAACCTTACTCCAGAAACCTCCGAGAAGTAGCCATGTTTTCCTGCTGCAACAGGCTAAATATCTAGTAGCAAGTTTAAAGACTAGCATAATAACTTTATTTGGCATAAGGTTTTGTGGAAGTCTAATCACCTCATCAAATCTAGTCCAATAGATGGCAGGACCCAGTCGGTATGCCTGGAGAAGGAGAAGTCCAGCCCTAGGCCCCTGCAATATGGGTGCCTCAGGGTTCGGTACTTTCTCCTCTCCTGTTTAACATCTATATGAAGCCGCTGGGTGAGATCATCCATTCCCACGGGGTAAGGTATCATCAATATGCAGATGAAAGCCAGTTATACATCTCTGCCCGTGGGGACCCAAGCGGTGCGGTGGAAGTCCTTTCCAGGTGTCTGAAGGCTGTTAAGGTCTGGATGGGGGACAATGGGCTACAGCTGAATCCCGGCAAGACTGAGTGGCTGTGGGTAAGGGGTCCCGTGTTAACAAAGGAGCTTCCACCTTTGGTTCTGGATGGGGCAGCCCTGCCCCAAACAGACCCGGTGCGTAATCTGGGGGTCCTCCTGGACTCACGGCTACTGTTCGAAGAGCAGGTGGCAGCCGTGGCCAGGAGGGCTTTTGCACAACTTCGTGTAATACGCCAGTTACTCCCACTCCTGGACCGGGATGCTCTGCTTATGGTCACACATGCGTTGGTCACCTCCAGACTTGATTACTGCAATGCGCTCTACATGGGGCTGCCCCTGATGACCATCCGGAGACTCCAGCTGGTTCAAAATGCGGCAGCCCGGGTAGTGGTGGGGTGTGGGCATTATGCTCATGCCTCACCGCTGCTCCGGGAGCTGCATTGACTGCCAGTATGTCTCCGGGTGCAATTCAAGGTGCTGGTTATTACCTTTAAAGCCCTATATGGTAGTGGGTCAGGATACCTAAGAGACCGCGTCACCCCAAGAACATCTGCCCGTCCCACCAGGGCGGATCAGAGAGGCTCCCTCGTTGTTCCTTCGGCAAGAATGGCGCATCTCGCCTGTACCAGGAGAAGAGCCTTCTCCGTGTCCGCCCCGGCCCTCTGGAACCTCCTGCCCACTGAACTGCGCCTTCAGACAGAGCTCCTGCCCTTCCGGAAGGGTTTGAAAACCTGGCTGGCTGGACAGGTTTGGGGACCTGGGAATACGAGTTCCCTTACCAGGTGGCTTATTTAAAGGACTGCCAACCTGGGTCTGGAAGTGGGACTGTGTACTGTTTTTAATTTTTGTGGTAATATTTTGATGCCCTTTTAACTGATGTTTTATTGGAGTAAACTGTTTCTTATGCTTTTACTTTTATTTTTAGTGTTTTGTAAGCCGCTCAGAGTCGGGTCCTCCCGATTGGGGCGGGGTATCAAGTGTAATAAATAAATAAATAAAATAAAAATAAATAAATTGTGCCAAGTAGAACACATTAAGGCTACATTTTTATACTGCAGCAACAGAGATGTTCTCTCTCCCTCCTTTCCAGATCCAGTGGTGAAGGAACAGGCCCAGCCCGGCTCGGACAGCCCTGTGCTCTCCAGCAGCTTGACAGCAGCGCGATGAAGTTTGGGGAACAACGGGTAATTCCAGAGGTTTACAAATACAAACACACCTTTCAGTCTCCCGGGGAAGAAATGAACCAATACCCTTGTCTCTTCAGCCGAAGCCTCGTCTAGAGGGGGGCTAGTACTTGGCCTCCCCTCCTTTCAGCACTGTTGGCTACCCCCCAGCTTTCTCTCTGTGTTACCAAAGTCCCAATCCCAAACGGTTGCACAAGATTTACAAGGATTCGAGGGTGTCACTCCAGGTCTGTGCAGTTGGCGCGCGGGGGGGGGGGGGTTGGGGGTTGATGCTGCAGTTTTCCCCTCTGCTCGTCTTCCCATGCCCCATTTCCCCCCTTCTTCCATTGGGCAAATCCTTCTGATTCCTCTCCCCCCCCCCCAAGAACGCAGCATGGGCCCCTCAGAGACAAGCCCTTGCAAGACCTGATCTACTTTCACGAAAGCCTATAAGCAATGGGGGGGGGGGGGTCCTCTCTCTCTCTCTCTTGAAGCCTGATCTTTGCCTCCTTGGTTGGTTTGTTTATTCCCTTCAGTTTAAAAGGCAAATCTTGGAAACAGTTCGATTCAGACATCGTTTGACAGGCAGCCAATTGGGGGGGGGGGGTGAATCCCCACTCCACCGTCCGTGTGGGGCCGTGCATGCCTTTAACAAGAGAAAGTCCAGTTCTTGGGGGGGGGGGGGAGGGACAAAGGGACCTTCCCCTGAAGCATGTCCGTTTTTGCTGTTAAGAAAGCCAACCATGGTCTTTCCCATTAGATTTCCCCATGCAGTTTTAGGATGGCCCCTTTGACTATGTGAATAAGCCAAGAGGAAAGACCCAGTCATGGCCCAGGGTGGGGGGTGGGGTGGGGGTGGGGAATCTGGGAAACCAGAGATGGTGGGTTTGTTCAGAACTGGTGTGCAGCGACCTGACCTCTGCCCAAGGGTCAGATCCTCGTAACCTTTTTTTATACACTCAGCTTACTGTTGGAGTAAAAGCCTCTCCTTTCGGGGATGGGTGTGTGAAATGCTCCTTTTTGTTTTTCCATTGGGTGGAAAATAATCCCTATAGTTTGACCCCATTATTTTTTTGCAGGGGGTTTATATTTTTCTGATTCTGGTGACTTCATAAACCTAAATATCCATGTGGGGTTTTTTTGTCACCGTACCTAAATGCGCGCGCATATATATATATATATATATATATATATATATATATATATATCCCCATCCCCTTTTTTCTCTTGGATTTTTGTCAAATATTTAATTTTAAGCAACAAGGTTTAGACAGTTTCTATTTGAAGCATCTGTTTACATTCCGCATCCCAGTAAAGACATGTTAGCCTTGATATTGAGTCAGATCCATTTGTACAAATTCACTGGAACCAATAAATCTCTCTGTGTACAAACCTGTGTTGTCCTGGGAATTCTTTGGGAGGAAAAAGCGAACTTGGGTTGAAGTCTTCTCCCCCCCCCCCCAATGTTTTAGCCTGCATCTTTTACATCTTAAATCGCTTGGATGTGAAAGACCAGAGTTCAAGTCACAAGGCGGTGGCTGGCTTTGAGTAGAGTAGTACCCTTTCAGTTCAGGGGTGCCCAAACTTTTTGGGCCGTGGGCTGGTCACATGGTTCATGGAGCTGGTCACTATGGCCTGGGGGCCGTATCCGGCCCCCGATGCCAGTTCATCTGGCCCACTAAGCCTTCATCACTCCTGGAAGCGGAAATAAAACACACCCGTATGAGCACGTTTTATTTCCGCTTCTGGGAGTGATGAGGCCTTCACGGACCAGATGAATTGGCATTGGGGGCCGGATACAGCCCCCGGGCCATAGTTTGGGCACCCCTGCTTCAGTTTCATCACTGCTTGACGCCTTGGCTCACAGGTTTATAATGGGAGCAACTGTGGAAAGAGGACCATGTGCTTAAGTCCCGAGTTCTTCCTCGTCTGTAATGTTATCTACCTGCTTTACTTGAGAAGCAACATTTCCATGTCCTTCCTGTCCGCTTGGTAGACTGTTTGCAAACAAAGTTTGTGCCAGGCAGCTTGTTTTAGTGCTGACTACCACCTAATCGTTTCCTTTGGATAAAACTGCTCTTGTATAACTAACACATAACTGGAATGTATATTGTGGAGGTACAGTATATCTAAGACCTTGTTGATAGTATTTCAATTAGGAAAAAGAAAGTTTGCGTCTTCTTTTTTACCTCTTTACTGTTGCTCAATCTTTCGTTAGATATGCATCCAGTGGCACTTTGCTCTTTTCCAATACAGTATTTGGAATCGGGCATGGCACTCAAAGAAGAAATATACAATTAGATAAAAGACTGTGTCATTATGAACCCCCATGGTCAGGGAATCCTTAGCTTATATCCTACTTCTACTGATTTTCTCCCCATCTTGATTCTCCACCTGAACCATGAGGCCAATGATACCATCTGACCCTGTAGAACAGTGGTGAGGACTGCAAATTCATTTTTCAAAGTGCTTCACATACATTTGGAAAATGCCGTCTAACCACTGCTATCTAATTACTGTGCAAACACAGGACTGCATCGATGGCCCCAAAAGGCGTAGCCTAAACTTAAAAAAAAAGTTTGCAGCAAGGAAACCAGGAATTTTAGATATGAAGAGTAATGCTTCACATGTGTAGCCTCTTGTTTTGCCTATTTCTTGTTGATGGGGCAGAGCTAGGACTCCCTACAGGGCATGCAATGCTACCCTTGTTCTTTGGAAATGTTACTCGGCCATGTTTGGGTTTTGAAACATGAAAAAGTGTTGGCTGTCCAAAATCATTCAAAAGTTTCATGGCAACGCGTAAGTTTTCCTTTTTTAAAAAAAAACCCTTCAGTTGTTTTTATTGAGTTCTGCTCCTAGGCAGCTGGAGTCTTCCCTTTAAATCAGATTTCCCCATCCTGCCGCCCTCCAAAAATGTTCGGCTGCCTCTCCGCAGCCCCAGATGGCTGGATAGGTAGAGTATTGACGTAGCCAGGTATTAGGAAACCACAGATGATTAGGATGGTTGGAATTAAAAAACAGTGCAAAGGATTTCTCCAGGCTAGGCAATAGGCATTAAAATAACACAGGAAGTTCAATGCATGGTTGGTACAAACATTCCAGTTTCACATTTATGTTGAGTGGATCTGACCAAGGAAAGTGTTTCAGGGCTTCATGTGCTGGAAGCCTTGATGAACAGGTGACCTGCTGCCCCACATGCAACCCCTAACCCTAACCCCCCTGGGTAAGACCCCCATGTCAGGGCTGTGCCATCCCAGCTGACCTGTGGCCACAAGTGTTCTAGTCGCCTCGGGTCTTTGTTCACTGTACTGGCTGTTTGGCCTCTGCAGCGCCTTCCCTCCCTAGCTTTGCGTTTGATGCTTGCTTCCCATCTCTCCCTAGGTGGTCTCTCTGACGCTGTCCCTCCCAATTTTCCATAAGCAGAACAAGAACCAGATCAAACATCTTAACCCGCTTCTGTACAGCGACGGTGGTGTGCGGCTTCCAGATGTCCTCCCCGTGCAGGTTGTGGCGCAGCGGAGGTGGAGGCGGCGATGGCAGCGGCACCACCACCCACCACCACCTGATGACATAAAAACCTTAACCTCCGCGTTTGACTTCCCGTTGACCTTCTTCTTCCTCACCAGGAGAGCCTAGAAAAAACATGGTGGGGATGCGAAAAATAGTTGTTGGCTTAGAGGTAGCTTCCCCTGAACAGAAACCCAATCCGACCCACTGGCTCTATATCCTGCAGGCTGGGGGGGGGGGGGGAGGCGCCAGGGCATGACGGACAGTTCTATATTAAAATTATTATATATTATTGAATAAAAGTTTTAAAAGAACTGCATGGAGCGTATTATTTACTTTTAGAGTGTTCTTATTCCGAAAGGGTTTCCAAAATAACAGTTCTTAAAACGTACAATATGGAAACTTGAGTACAGTAATAGGAGGTCTCGCCTCTTGAAACATTTGCCAAAACGCATGGTCTGTTTTTGCTGCCTGCAGGAGTCCAGGGTACCCTAAAATCCCAATAATCCTTGGTCTCGAGTAAGGAGGGGGTCCCAAAATTGGAAAGTGGGGTCTATGAGAGACATAGCTGGTCACCAGAGGCTTAAACAGAGACCAAGTTTTTTACATCACACCACCTATGCTTATTTCTAAGCTACTTTCCGGTTATTAAAACTAGCCAAACAGTTGTTTTGCTTTGCAAGACTGGAGTTGGGTCCCAAAAGCAGAGTGCTGCTATTTCCCCGCTAACAAGCCTGCAGCTCACTGTATTGGCTTACAGACGTTTTGCATTAGCCGATTACTGTGTATTGTCGGGGAGTTTTGTGTAATCAGCATTTTCAAAGGCGATGACCAGTGTTAATACTCTTGGATCTTTTCTGTTCCTGGGCCTGTAGGTACGGGCAAGCCTCACTATTTTGCTCCATGGGGATGAGGAAAGCAGATGGGCGCAGGGACTCCTTTCGGGGCCACAGTTGAGTTTAATTAAAACTAAATTCACGTCTGATGAAGTTTGCTCCACAAACACATTAGAATACAGATCAGAGAGAAAACAAAGGCAAAACTCTTGTGGCATTTTAAAGACTCGCTGCTGTATTTTAATGTGAGCTTTTGTGAATTTATATTGTTTTAATATTTGAGATTGTAACACTGTTAGCCGCTCGGAGTTGCTCCGGCAAAGAGAGCGGCATTTAAATTTTATATAATCATCATCATCAGGTCCACTTTGTCAGACATGAGAGTCAGGCTTCATGGCATCAATTTGTACGCATCAGGTACACAATGATGTGCTAATAGAAAAGGAATTACTAAAGTAAAATTATTTAAATACAGGAATTAGTTCTTAACATTTTTGTCTTGTTTTGTTTATAGTTTATGTCCTGGTGGCTCAGGGCAGCTTGCAATCAATACAGCAACTGATGAAGTGGACTTGATCCACGAAAGCTAACAATAAAAATATAGCAGTTAGTCTTTAAAGTGCTGCAGTGTGTTTTTTTTTGTTTGTTTGTTTTGTTTTCTGATATGCCTGAGCAACTGTACAGTAACAATCATAGTAACAATGAAATACAGTTATGTTTCTGTCAGACATAAAAGTGATTTTTGCGAAAACATTTGTGTGGGGTGTTTTTTTGTTTGTTTTGTTTTTAATGCTACAAGGCAAACGGAGGCTTCAGGCGCCCCAAGGCCCACTTCCGGTTGCCAGGGCAACGCGCGCTCGCCACAACACACTCGGAAGAGCGACGCGGAGGCGAATGAGTCCCGTCCGCAAAGGAGTCCCGTCCCTTGGCGACGGGGGGCGGGGCGGGGCTTCGAGGCGGCTTCTGATTGGCCTGCGTGCGGAGCGCTCTGCCTCTTACTGGGGTTCGCGGAGGCGCCGAGCGTGTCCTTCCGCCGAGGGCGCCCCGGCGACAGCAGCGACGCGGTGGGCGTCGTGGTGAGGCGGGGAGAGAGGTTCCCTCCACCGCTTCCCGCCGGGCCTCCTCCTCCTCCTCTTCTCTCCGGCGCGGCGGGATGTTCAAGAACACCTTCCAGAGCGGCTTCCTGTCCGTGCTCTACAGCATCGGGAGCAAACCGCTGCAGATCTGGGAGAAGAAGGTGCGGGGGCCCTGCTAGGCCGCAGGAGGGCGGGCGCCCCCCCCGACCGGGGAAGGGCCACCTTGGTTGGGCAGGGAAGGAGCCGCAGCGCCCTCGCCTGAAGGGCTCCGCCTCACCTCGCCGGCCTCGGCCTCCTGCCCGGCCCTCCGAAGGGGGACGTCTAGGAAACACGAGACCCAGGACTCGCTGCTCTGCCTGGGCCAAGCGGGAGGGAGTCCCTGGCCTGAGCCCCCTGGAGACCCCCAGTGGGTTTCTCCCCCCCCCCGGTCGCTGGCCTCGGCCTCCCTCCCTTCCCGCACCCCGGGCCTTCTCCCTTCCCGGATTGTGCTCGGGGGGTCGGTCGCCTGCGAGGACTCTGGGCGCTCCTCCGAGAGATGGCTGGCAGGGAAACGCCTTCCCTCAGCTGGAGAAGTCGGGGGGGGGGAGAGGGAAGGAGCCCCAGGGACCCTTGCTCTGCCTGGGTGGGTGCCCAGGAGGCCCCTGCCTGCCTGCCTGGCGAAGCCCTCTTGGAAGGAGCTCTGGCGACCCTGAGAAGCCGCCGCCGCCGTGGCCCTTGTGGCCCGGCGGGGAGAAGGGGCTCCCCCTTCCCACCTGACCCTCCTCTCCAGTTGTGTGGCTTCTGGCTGATAACAAGCCTTGTTCTATCTAGGGCAGGGGTGCCCAGACGATGACCCAGGGGCCGGATCCGGCCAAAGTGACAGCCCCCTGGACCAAGTGACCAGCCCAAAAAGTTTGGGCACCCGTGATCTAGGTCAAGGGTTTTCAGAAGTGGTTAACTTTCCCCTCCTGGAAGGGGAGCCCTGGGACTGTGTGGCTTCTCCAAGGCCATCCAGGCTGGCACTCCTGGGAGGCTGGCAGGAGGTTGGGGGTAGGGGTGGGAATCAAGTTCCCAACCTCTGGCTCTACAGCTGCAGAGTGTTAATTTTATAGCAGGCTGCTCCAATGCGACTAGATGCAATGCAGCCTGTTGCTAATGGAGTGATGGTTTGTTTTTTCCTCCTCTCCAGGTGAGGAATGGTCACATCAAAAGAATCACAGATAATGATATTCAGTCGCTGGTGCTGGAGATTGAAGGGACCAATGTCAGGTACGGAGAATTATACCGGGGGGGGGGGGTTGGAGGTTCGAAATTAGTTCTTTCCCCCCATTCCAAATATCAAGAGGTTTAGTTTAGTCTGTGATGTATTTGTCAGTGGTGGGCTTTGATTTGTTGTAGGTATTGTTATTTATTTTCTGTTTGTTCACCTCCCAAAGTGGGATAACACCCAGATGGGTAGTATAGAAATCAATCAATAAATAAATAAATACATTTTCTGCAGGCCAAAGGCTAGCATAGCCAGCTCAGTGAAACATAATGGTTGAAATTGCAGTTGGTGCCACCATTCGATAAACCAGGGTGTGATGGAAGCAGTTCCTTTCGACCTTTCAAAAACAAGGTGGCGGTAGTGGCAAGCCTCTCGCAGAAGGTGCCCAGACAAAGAGTGGGTAGCTTTCTCTCACGACATCATCACTGATGGCCAACCTTGGCACTCCAGCTGTTCTTGGACTTCAATTCCCAGAAGCCCAAGTCCCTGTGAATCCACACAAATGGGTTTACTGTGTGTACGCAAACTCTTCACAGGGACTTGTGATAGAAATCAAAACATAATAATAATAAAAAACAACAACTGGAATGCCAAGGTTCGCCATCCCAGGTTCTCTATTGTCGTGTGCCTTGAGTGGAGTGCTGAGCTAGAGCAGTCATTCTCAACCTCCATTGCATTGGAAAGGCATGATGATGTACATGGGTGTCTCCACCCAGCGAGGGCAAGATGAGCCTGTTTAGTCTTTGCCACATGGGGAAGTCCCAAAAGCAGCGATACCAGATGTACTGTGCCATGTGGGGAGACCCATATCTGCTCTGTTTGTCCTGGGTCTTCTATGTCCCTAGGTTTCAGCACTTCCAGGGGCTGGGATGATGGTTCATTGCAGGTGCCCATAGCATCACCTGCTGTGCTTCTCTCTCTTGCTCAGTACCACATACATCACGTGCCCTGCTGATCCGAAGAAGACACTCGGGATCAAGCTGCCCTTTCTGGTGATGATAATCAAGAACCTGAAGAAATACTTTACCTTTGAAGTGCAGGTTAGTGGCTGCGCCTTAGTGGGCTTTTTGAGTTTCTCCATCTCCTACCCTCTGAGGGAAATGCACCTGGTGTTTCTACTTTACTTGGTCATGGGGTCCATTAAGTTGGAGGGCTTAGCTTTGACAATCTCCTCTCTTTCCCAGTTTCTTCCCAGCACGTACAGCAAGCGCTTGTGGAACGCGTGTCGTGTAGTGTATTCCTTTAAAACGGGGGTGCCCCAACTTTTTGGGCTGTGGGATGGTCACGTGGTTCAGGCAGCTGTTCACAGTGGTCTGGGGGCCAGATCCGGCCCCAGTGCCAATTCATTCAGCCCACAAAGCCCTCGTCGCTCCCAGAAGCGGAAGTAAAACACTCCCACATAGGCGCGTTTTACTTCGGCTTCTGGGGGCCGGATCCGGCTGCCAGGCCATAGTTTGAGCACCCCTGCTTTTAAAAAATCCTCTCAGCAGCCAGCCTATCCCTTAATTGCCAGGCTCAGGTGGCATTCTAGACAGACTGCAAGTGTAAATGGGGAACCGCGGGTGGGGGTTCATCCCAGAGCAGCTCCACGACCCGCGTGACAGCATCGCCCCCTCCCTTTTTCACGACAAGGGGGTGGTGGTGGTCTTTCTGTGCTAGGTGTTGGATGACAAAAACGTACGCCGGCGATTCCGTGCCAGCAACTACCAGAGCACGACCCGTGTCAAACCATTCATCTGCACCATGCCGATGCGCCTGGATGATGGCTGGAACCAGATTCAGTTCAACCTCTCTGACTTCACACGGCGAGCTTACGGCACCAACTACATCGAGACCCTGCGAGTCCAGGTAGAGAATGTGGTAGGCGGTTGGTTGAGGGCCTCGGGGGGTGGGGGATGCCTTTTGCACACTCCCTGAACTACGGTATTTTGCTGTTCTTAAGGAGAGAGCCTGGCAGATCCAACAGCCACGAATGTTTTAATACATGCCTGAAGGAAGTGGTCTTGAACCACGAAAGCTCACACAATGTTTGGTTTTTCTTACTGCTACAGTCTTTAAAGCGCTGCAATGTTTTTGGTTTATTATTATTTTGTTTTTCTTCGTGATCCAATAAAGGTGCCGTCTGCCTCCTGCATCTTTTGCATTCTTTACAGTTTGAATATCGCTAATCTTCCTTGTTTGTCCAGAATTCTGGACCTCCTTTGGATTTATTTTATTTATTTTCATTGGTACCCCGCCCTCCTCTGAAGACTCAGGTTGGCTTTACAACTAAAAACAATTAAAACACATACATAACAATTATTAAAAATTATTTAATTAAAATTCAAGTTAAGGATAGTGGCCTGTTGCTTGCTGGGCCTCAACCCCGTGCGCGCCTGTCTCTCCTGGCAAGGTGCTCTGGGTGAGGCTGGCGCAGGAAAGGGGGATAAAGACCACAGAGAGCAAAGCATCAGGGGCTTCGGAATGGCTAGCAGCAGCCGGTGACAAGCGACTGTGCCTGCTGCCGTTGCCTCTTTCATAGGGCGGCCAACCGTCCCGCATTCCACGGGGCAATTCCATTTAGGGAGGGGGTGGTTCGACTTACCCTCCGTTCGAAAATCCTCCCGACCTCTCCCGTTGCGTCACAGACGCACCTGTTTCCCCTCTGCCCTGCGCAGAGACCCAATCTGGCTGCATTCTATTCTCTTGCCACTAGTCTGTGCTGTTGCATAAATTTCTGACGCCAGATTGGGTCTCTGTGCAGGCGCGGTTCATTGGAGCCTTTTCGGCTCCGTTTCCCTTTAACTGCCTGCAGGGCAGAGGGGAAACAGGTGCGTCTGTGACGCAACGGGAGAGGTCGGGAGGATTTTCGAACGGAGGGTAAGTCGAACTACCCCCTCCCTAAATGGAATTGCCCCGTGGAATGCGGGACGGTTGGCCGCCTTACTCTTTCAACTTTCTTGCTTGCTTTTAGATCCACGCCAACTGTCGCATCCGTAGGATTTACTTCTCTGACAGACTCTACTCAGAGGATGAGCTTCCTGCTGAATTTAAGCTTTACATCCCGGTCCAGAACAAGGCAAAGGTGAGCTGATTGGGGGGTGGGGGTACAGTCCATGAAGGGTAACACTCCTTAGAAGAGCAAAGCCAATTGAGCAGGTCGGTTGTCACCTGGGGCTACACATAGGCCAGGCCACACCCCTCCAGAGGCCTAGGAGGATCTTGTAGCTCAGAGAGCCTAATCCAGCGGTGGCGAACCTTGGCACTCCAGCTGCTCTTGGACCTCAATTCCCAGAAGCCCAAGTCAGCACTCAGCTTGATCATGGGAATTGAGGTTCAAGAACAGCTGGAGTGCCAAGGGTGGCCATCACTGGATTCTAATCCATAAATGCGTATTGTGCTCATTTTAAGAGGTTCTCTTACTGGGAGGTGGGAAAGAAATTTCCTCCCGTGGCAAGAGGGTGAATCTCTTTCCTTGGTTACATTTGGTTCCCTTGCCGAAGTAATAAGGTTTTACCGAACAGAGGGAAAAGTATTCCACTTCTGTAGGAAGAGGTCTCTGCTGAGGGAAAACCTGAACTCTTTGAACAAGTTTCTTGATTTAAAACAAGAGCCAGTGGAGGGCAGATCCTGGGTGGGGGGGTGGGGGGGTGGACCTGTTGCCTTTTTAACCATCAACAAAGTGGGCACTGAAAAGCTCTCAGTCCCCCAGTGGAAAGCCACAAAGGAGATGCCCATGCCTAGGGACCCGAGGAAGTGGCTTTTTGCATGTGCGTTCTACAGCCCTGCTTCCAAAAATACAGTACAGTATAACCTCGGATAACGCTAAAACTTGGTTCCACAAGTCTTAGTATTATCTGATTTTTATTGTTACCAGATGCATGTTAAAATCCTATGGGATGCATTGGATAACATTAAAACTCCATAGAGATACATTGAAACCGGCACAGGCTTTAGTGAACGTTATCTGATATATCCCATAGGGTCTTAACGTTATTCAATGCAATCCCTCCCCCTCAATTGCTTAACATGTGGTTTTAGCGTTATCTGATACAAACGTTAAGGTATTACTGTACCTTCTACTTTTGCACACACTTCTATACGTATGGCCTACATAGGAGAAACGTTTGACACCAAGGGAGGCACAAGTTTAAAAACAGTTCAAGATCTTAATTCCTCTGGGGCAGCCGGCATTTCTACACTGGTTGCCTCCACAGCCCAGTCTGTTTGCCTTCAGGCCTTGCTGTGGTTCTGTCACAGAAACCACAGCAATGGCAGCTCCTGCAGCGAGCCTGAGAGCCACTTATCCACGGATTTTTGAGCTGTGTATAAGTGGACCCAGACAGTCCAAAGCCTTGTTCTTTGCGGGCCAAGGGTATTTTAGTGCCCAGGTTAGAGTTAGCAGCCTCCATGGCGTTTGAATAAGCCTCTCTTTGTGCATCTCTCCCCACACAGCAATGACGACGCATTGGGAAGCCCTCCAGGGGATGCACTGTGAAGACGGGTGGAAGAATTGTTTTATAATTAACAAGATTTAGATGTTGATTTATGTAGGATAACTTTATTTAATAAAGGTTGGCATCTGTAACGCTGGGTCTGGAGACCACCGTCCAGGTCATTGTTCTGCGCGAGAGATGGCTTGCCATCCAGGCTTGTGGTTTGAGGGCATCCACAGAGAAAGCCTGTCTTGGGGGACCAAAGTATCACTTGTTGGTGGCTTTACCTGTAAGAGCAACACCTTGTGCCCTCACAAATCCCATCAGCATTTTCTTTCTCTCTGCAACTTGTTTTGATGTGTGCTCCGAATACGTGGGGACGATTCCCTTCCTGGAAGCTGCTATTAAAGATTTGATTGTCTTTGTAACGCTAGTTCTGGTATCGTTCATGGCCACCGCCTCCTCCCCACCCCCACTGGTGTTCGATAGATGGGACCATCTTCTTTGTCTCCTTCCATGTCTAGGCCAGACCATGAAACTGCCAAAACGACAGCACTTTTGGCGAGCTCATTCCACGTTTCCCTTGCCTAACCAACGATGGCCAACCTTGGCACTCCAGGTGTCCTTGGACTTCAATTCCCAGAAGCCCAAGTCAGCACTCCCTCCGGATCAGGGCTTCTGGGAATTGAGGTTCAAGGACATCTGGAGTGCCGAGGTTCGCCATCACTGACCTAGTGTGAGAAAAATTAACCCATTCCTGCTGGCTGCAGTGATCTGAATCAAACCAGATCTGACAAGAGGGTTGCCTTGAATGCTTGCTCACCACCTCGAGACAGTGGGTTCCATTGTTGTACTATTCTAACCATTAATAAGTTTTTCCTCAGATTCAGCCTAAATTCTGCGTATTCCGCCTTCCTGTAGTTTGAGTCCATTATTACATGTCCTGCCCTCTGGGGATGATCAATATCACACAAAGAAAACTATACGCAACTCTGGCTTGTCTCTTGGACTGCCCTCTGACTGGGCTTCCCTCAGGGATGTAAACAGTACCAGGGGCCACGTAGAAAGCTGAAGATAGGAGAAAGCTATCCAGCACATGCCAAGCACATGCCAACGCAGCCCATCTTTACAATCCTCTCTCTCATGCTCTGCTTCTCACAATTAACTTGTGGATGTGGCTAGCTTTAGGATGGAAAGCCCCACACAGCTGTCATTTAGCAACTTTTTGAAGCCAAGACTGGCCATTCACAGTTGACATTTGGAATTGGTTATTCTTCAAGGTGCAAGTAGACTTTTCCATGTTAAAAGTCACCACTGCTGTCTTCCCACCCACCCCCCTTCAATTTATACTTTTGTGGCTTCTAAAACTGCTGATGAGAAAATATTTTATTCTTGTGACACATTTTTACTTAACGGTAACAGTCTGACAACTGGCCACGAAAGTCTGCTTGCCACGAAAGTCTGCCATTCTGGGTCCCGGGGCATCTTCCTGGCAATAAGCATCTTGGTGAAGAGACGGTCGATCCAGAGTGTATTGCCAAGAGCCTTTCCAGACGAGACGACCCCATGGCAAAGCCCCGAAGAGTGCGAGGAGGAGGAGGAGAAGCAGCTCTGCTGGCTTCCAAGCGCAGAGTAAAACACTGTTTTCAGTTGGACCCCATCTTCCAACGGGGCCACCGCTCGCCCACCAATTCCATTGGCTGGAACGATGTCACTAATAAGGCACTTGTCCTGAGGTTCCCGCTGAGTGCCACCGGCCTCTGCAAGTGACAGGCTTAGAGAAGAGGCTGATGTTTGCATTACTGTTAAGCCAAATATGTCATTACAAGCCACCTGCAAATTCATTGGCCGGTGATAAAGAAACCCGGCAGGGCCTTTGCTGGTTGGCATCCTGCGGCTACTGCAGGGGGGAAGAGAACAGCTTATTGCCAGACTTGCAACGGACTTCAGACCCAGGAATACTCAGTAAAGACGATGAGTCTTCAAAGCCATCCACAATCTCCTGGAAAAGACCAAGGGAGCGAAAGATGTCATGCCTGGCAATAGAAGAGTGTGATAGGACCTTGTGACAATGCTAAAATGTAGAGTCAAGGAGGAATACGTTCTCTGGGCGTTTAAAGGTCCCCCTTGCGTGTGTCTGGTAAAGCCTCTTTCTAGGCAGAGCATTCTGCCTTTCACCCTTTAAAGCAAAGGGTGCCCAAACCACAGCCGGTGGGCCGGATCCGGTCCCTGACACCAATTCATCCGGCGGCCCACACTGCCCTTGTTACTCCTGGAAGCAAAGTAAAATGCAAGTACGGGTGCATTTTACTTCCAGGGGTGACATGGGCCAGATGAACTGGTATTGGGCCAGATCCGGCCCATGGGCTGTAGTTTGGGCACCCCTGCTTTAAAGAACTAAAAAAAGGCATGTACGGGGACATTCCAGCAGTAACACACATTCCCTCTGATGTGCCCTGCTCTGTAGCACTGCCACAGCTTTAGGGATGCCATTTCTGAGGCCTCAAAAGGCTCCTCTCTCCTTTCAAACTGAGTTACCTGCAACTCCTGAAGACACTGGCCTTCTAGTGCTCTGGAAAGGTCTCCAACACACCACGCAAGGCTGAGGTGGAAGGAGGGATTCTGTACAAAAGGCAAGAAGAACCAAGCAAAAAAGGAAAAGGATCAGAAAGCGTTGTAGCAAATCCGGCAGGCACGGCTGCGCATGACACCTTTGGGAGTGTTTCAGAGCCACTTGTTAGAACTGTCACTTCTCAAATGGAAAATGGTGCACCATTTTCTTCCTTTACTGAAAATCGGAAAGGAGCGGAAAACAACTATTTACTGTAACTAGTAGTCTTTAAAACACAATTTCCCACTTGTAAGTAGCAGCAACTCGCAAGAAAGAAAAAAGGCTCACCTTGTAAAAGGTTGGCAAGTTAAATTCTTCCATAGCTTTGTCCACTTCGGAGACCAAATCTAAAAAGTGAGAGTGCCCAGAAGAAACCTCCAAGCCAACGAAAGTCCTGCAGAAAAGGTGAAACAGGAAGTGTCAGAGCTGCTCCTTTGGGGTTAAAACCTACTCTGGAAACTTCTTCCTACGAGGCAACATTCGATAAAAGGACTGAGGTTCAAAATGAACAAAGCAAGGGCGCACGTGTGGAATGATGGAAACTGTCTATCCTCCAAGGACTAGGGATGGACAGGATTAAGTTTTCAACTTACTAAAGTGACAAACTGGAACACCGAACATATTGGTCAGGCCTGGCTCTGCAACAGAAAGCAAGTGGCCTAAAACTTGCCATACACCCCTGCAGCAGTGATGGAAGCTCCCTTCCATTCTGCTCAGGCCACCGTGAAGAAGACGGACCACCCAGCCAGAACAAGAATAGGAATCTAGCTGCATCCCTTTTAGGAAGCACTCAATTATCAGATGGGCATTGGGAAGTATGAACTGTATTCCCTGGGGACGGGTTCATCTTCCGAGCTACGCTGATCTCTAGCCTGCCTGTCTTTCCCTACTATGTACATATGTACAAAACCAGCATCGTACAGAACGTCGTACACAAGTATGGTGATCCATGGTCACTTCCCCCACCTGGTTTTGGTGTGGTTGGTGTAAACTTTTACTCGGTCAGCTCTGCAGATGAACCTGAGACAGAAAAGTGGATACAATTAAAGAGAACGTATCTGGGAGGGCGAGAAGCTACAGAAAGAGTGAGAATCCTAGGACAGAAATGCTAAGTAGCTGAAGTTAGTCTCTGAGAGCTCTAGCTCAGGGATTCTCAACCTGCGGCCTATAGGCCAGATGCGGCCCACTGCACCATTTCACCACCACACAAGGAAGTACCATGTGGTGGAGGAAGGGCAAAATGGCTGTCCAGCCCCAAAGCTGTCTGAGGGAGCCTTCCATCTCTTCCACTTCCACACCTTTCCAGTTTGCTTTCTCACACAGGCCATAATCCCATAAAACACTCTCACAACTCCCACCCCCCCATCTGTCTCTCTGTTCTCTCTCCACCTCAACTTCTCCGTCTTTAGCCATAGACACAGTGATGGGATGTCCCCGGTTCTATACGGTTCCCTGGAACCGGTAAGAACAATCCCGGAGGATTCTCCGTGAGGGGAGTCCACTTTTGAGGCATCCGGTTCCGGACGCCTCACCGAAAGAATTTTTTTTAAAAAAAAATCGGAGCTAAAATGGCTCCGATTTACTGCGCATGTGCAGAAACTCAATCTGCCGCATTGCGCATGCGTCAGATTGAGTTTCTGCACATGCGCAATAAAATTGGAGCAATTTTTACTCCAATTTTACTGCGCATGCTTAGAAACTCAATCTGACACATGCGCAATGCGGCAGATTGAGTTTCTGCGCATGCGCAGTAAATCGGAGCCATTTTAGCTCCGATTTAAAAAAAAAAATCAGCAACACCGGCAGTCCTCAAGAACGAGATAGTGGCGGTGGCGGCGCTGACGGCGGCGGCAACACAGGCAGTGGCGGAGATGACGGGAGTGGCGATGACGGCACCAGCAGCGGCAGCAACGATAATGGCGGCGGCGGAGATTGCAGCGGGGATGACTTTGGCGGCCGCAACTCTCCACGGGCGCCCTAAGCCTCGCTGCCCGGCGGCGCGCCTAGCCGGGCGGCCCAGGGCTCCCAGCCGCAACTCTCCACGGGCAGCCCTGAGCCACAGCACCCGGTGGCGCGCCTAGCCGGGCGGCCCAGGGCTCCTGGCCGCAACTCTCCACGGGCAGCCCGTGGAGAGTTGCGGCCGGGAGCCCTGGGCCGCCCGGCTAGGAGCGCCGCCGGGCGCCGAGGCTTGGGGCAGCCCGTGGAGAGTTGCGGCCGGGAGCCCTGGGCCACCGGGCTAGGCGCGCCGCCGGGCAGCGAGGCTTGGGGCGCCCGTGGAGAGTTGCGGCCGGGAGCCCTGGGCCGCCCGGCTAGGCGTGCCACCGATGGGTGCCGAGGCTTAGGGCTGCCCATGGAAGGTTGCGGCCGGGAGGCCCTCGGCCACCCAGCTAGGCGCGCTGCCGCTGGGCGCCGAGGCTCGGGGCCAGCCCCAACGGTCCCCATTGTAAGTGGGGTTTGTGTTTGGGGTGGGTGGGTGTTTGGGTATTTTTATTTAATTATTATTTTATTTATTTATTTTATTAACAGTTTTGTGTGTGTGGGTTGAGGGGTGTGTGTGTTTTATTTTTATTTTATTTATTTTATTTTTGGCCCCGCCTACAACGTCATGATGTTGGCTCCACCCATGACGTCATGACGTTAGCTCTGCCCCCACTGTGATGACGTCAGGGTGGGGTACTAAAATTTTTATCATCCCATCACTGCATAGACACCTTGGACAGAAATACAGACGCAAATGTATTTCTTCGTATTTTGGGGCTAGCAGTTCCAGTGTACTGCATGAAGAAGAAAGTATGAATGAAATGACTGTTAAGACTTGGAAGTGACAGGCGACTATCTTTTAGTCACAGACGTTATGCATTATTCTTTACGTACACTCTGAAGCACTGATTGTTCAAATGCTTGCTTTCTGTTTCAGCATCTTTTAAATGGATAAAACAATTCATCAGACATGCTTTAAATGTTGTACAACAAAGAAAACAATTGCTCTTCAAGGCCTTGTCTGTGACCTCTTGACTTCTTTTATCATTGGAATTCTAGATGCTGGGCCAGGAGTAAAGATTCATGCATAAGCATTCAGTGTCATGTATGCATAAACAGGAACCCTCAGCCCTACGTGCTACGCAGAAAGATGACACCGGGGGGGGGGGGTGCCTAACGTTCTTACCTTTGGAAGGAGGCCAGGCGTTCTTTGAGGGACTGGACAAATGGATGGATCCAGTGGTAGCGCAGGACCACACTTTGAGAGAGGCTGATGTGGAACTCAGTCATTGCCGTCAGTGAAGCCCCATAAAGGCCAGCATGAAGGAGGAGAAGCTGCAGCAGGTCCAGGAACTCCTCCTGAGGTTCATCTGCACAGAAAGATGGAACAACTGAGAAGTCACGCTTTGAAACGGCCACTGTCAACTGTCTAACATGTTTCCAAAAAGACATTAAAGGTGGCAGTGAAGTGAGTGTGGGCAAGGGAAAAGAGCTTTGTCATACATCAGGAAAAGGATTGAAACAACTTACAAGGCACATAGATGTATGTCGCCCAGTTGCCGCGCTCGTGGGGGAACGTCCTCAAGCGCCCTCCGTGTTTACTTTTGTCGTCCACCACCACTTCCTCCTCCTCCTGCTCTTTGAACATGCTCAGCACACTGTCTGGTACATGAAGACGAGGAGCTGGCAGGCTGTAAGACACAGGTGAAAAAAGTCCAGCTTGCCTGAAAGGTTCTTTAGGAAGAAATGGATCATCGCCTGCGTTTAGGGGGGGCCCAGGGACGCGCGCACACACACACACCACTTGCACAACTACTGTAATTGCATATTAAAATGACAATTTCTTCCGCGTACAGGCCAGACATGAAACTGCCAAACGAAGGCACTTTTTTAGAGAGTTCATGCTGCAGTTCCTTTCGCCTCATCTAGTGAGAGAAAGATGAGGTGGCACAAGGTTGCCGTGATGAGGGCATTACACCTGAGGGTGGATCAAACAACGCCACAATCTTCCAGGAGGCTCTTTCTGTGTATATCTCCACATGACAACTTAATGTGCTCACGGGTTGTATACTTTTCTAACACAGCCTTTTGGAGCCTTTTAACGCAGTGGTGCCCAAACTAGGGGCCAGGTGCGGCCCCCGACGCCAGTTCATCCGGCCCACGAAGCCCCCGTCGCTTCTGGAAGCGGAAGTAAAACGCGCCCATACGGGCGCGTTTTACTTCCGCTTCCAGGAGCGACGGGGCTTCGTGGGCCAGATGTATTAGCGTCGGGGGCCGCACCCGGCCCACGGGCCTTAGTGACCGGCTCCTTGAACCACATGATCAGCCCAAAAAGTCTGGGCACCGCTGCTTTAACGGCAGGCGGGTCAGACCCAAGGCCAACCCTGGGGAAGGGGGGGAGGTTGCAAACCAAGGGCCTCCCCCCTCACCCCACCTCTGGATAGCCCTGGCTGTGTGGATGATGGGTACTGGAGTGGTCCAGGTTGTTCGCTAGGAGGGCCCCTGGGCGAGAGAGAGAGAGGAGCCCTCCAGCTCACCTGGAGCGGCCGGGGCTACGTGGGGGGCCCGCCGCCGCCGCCGCGCCCCCTTTCTGCCCCTCCTCCTCCTCCTCCTCCTCGGAGCTGCTGTAGCCCACCAGAGCCGCCCGGCTCATCCCCGGAAGCGACGAGCACGCATGCGCGCCACACAGGAAGGGAGCCCTGGCGCACGGCGGCAGGGCGCGCATGCGCCGCAGGGCGAGGGGAAAGGGGCGGAGTCAGGAGGGAGCCAGACGGCCCGGGACAGTCCGCCTCGGTTGGCCTTCTCGCCGGTCGGTGTCCAAGGCCGGGGGGGGGGGCGTAGAGCCACCTGGGGGGGGCCGCTCGGGGAGGGGGGGAAAGGGAGGATGGTTGCCTGACCAACGGCAAGCCCCGCCCTCCCCAAGCCCCGCCCGCGCCTGCAGTTCCCCTGCTGGCCGACAGGGGCCGCCCGTTCGCTGACCCGCCGGACGCCGCCCCTCCTCCGGTCCATATCGGCTCCTCCCCTTCCCCGCTCTCGGCGTTCCTTCCGGGGGGCTGCGCGCTACGCGAGGCCGGGGACCGGGCAGGGCCGCTAGGCCGCGGAGCCTTCGCCGAGGCGCCAGGTAGGGGGAGAGCCGGAGCGAGTCTCGTCAGGCCTGGCGGTTCCCTCGGGCAGGAGGGCTCCCTTTCTCCGGGGGCCAGGAGCAAATCCCCAGGGGAAGGAAAGCACCCCACCCCACCCGCCCCAGAGGAGGAAGAAGCGCCTCGGCCTGTCGGGTGGGGTGGGGGGAAGGGACAAAGGCCGCCGGTGGTGGTGGTGGTGGTTGGGCAGCCTTTGGCCTCTTGGTCCCGGGATCGCTCCCTCCCTCCCTCCCTGGGACTGACCCTTTGAGGGGCCCTTTGCTCCACAGGGAGCTGCCCTAAGGCCTCGGCCAGAGCTAGGCCCTCCGGGGCCACATGCCTCCTCTCAGCAGCTCCATAACCGAATACTGCAGGACGGAGTGAGCTCCCGTCTCTGTCCCAGCTCCGCCAACCAAGCAGTTCGAAACCAAGAGATTGCAAGTAGGTAAATAGGGACCACTTCGGTGGGAAGGTAAACAGTGTCCTGTGCACTAAGGTGTCTAGCCGTGCCTGCCACATGGCCACAGAGACCTCTGCAGATGCAGACAGCGCTGGCTCTTCTGCTATAAACAGCGATGAGCACTGAACCCTAGAGTCGGATACGAATGGCTTTCAAGCAAGGGAAACCTTTACCTTCCTCTTCTTAGGATGTGAGTTTCAGTCCGGAGGTCTGAAAGGACTGGAGGAGACCCTAAGCAGCGGCAAAGAGATGCTTATTGTGAGCCCTTTGACCCTCCCCAGGGAGAGAAACCTTCCCCGTTTAGAGGTTTTACCTGCCTGCTCCTTTCCAGAAACATTACAGCTTCACCTGTTTGCACGGTCTCTGAGGTCACCTGCTCCTGTTTCCAGTGGTATTCAGGTATTTAAAACTTGCGGTCTTCAGGTGTAGAGGGGCATCTGTTTTGCAAATGAACTGATACTACGGATAGACTGGATAGACTTTTGCAAGGAAGAATTGGGAGCAGCAAACGGTGTGTCCTGAAGTGTATCCTCTGTCGAACTAGAATCCATTTTCACATCGTCTTCCTTCTCTTGAGAGAGCTGAGGTTGACACAGAAGGGGCTGTCGCGGCTTGGTGGTTAAGAAGCTCGCTTTGTTAGCTGGAAGGCTGGCACGTCGGCAGTTCAAGACCTGGGTACTGCATGATGGATTGACCGCCCGTCTCTGTCCCAGCTCTTGAGGACATAAAAAGAGCATCGTTTTGGCAGCTCCTGGGTGGAATTTCTTCTGCAAAAATCCTTTGAACCCAGAGAAATATCTGACACAAAATTATTAGTAGTTGACACAGCGACACAAAAGCTTTGTACCTTTCACAGAGTCGGGTCAAAATAAATAATCTGCTCTGAGCACATTGATTAAAGAATAGCTATTAAAAGGGAATAAGTTTTGTGCTGGGGAGGGGGCAGAGGAGCTGGACCAGGTAGAGCTCTACCCAGCAGATAACAACAGGAAGAAAATCCAATTGAATGGTGAACATTGGGGGAGATGATGTTTCGTCAAAGGCTTACGGAAGGGGGTTGGAACAGAGCAGTCTCCTGAGGACAAGGCAAAGGATCCTTCAGTGAGGTCTGACCCCCGGAGTTCCCAACGTGTTACACACTCCCACAGGGGGGCAATTTGAGAATGAGTTATTAATAGTGAGTGGCCTTTTAGGCATCCTCCTCATGGTTAGGAACCACTGGTCTAACCCAAACTTTTCTTTGCAGGTTTTTTTTCCCTGAGGAAAGACTTTCCGCCTTGTACAGAACCTCAGCCGGGGTCTTCTTCTCTTTGATGTGTCCTGGTTATCGCATGGAGTAATTGCTGGGCTGTGGAATGCAAGTCCTGCCCTTCCGCCCGTAGGGTTGGTCCCTGGCAATTCGGATCTTCTCCCTCGAGCGTTGACGTCTGCCGAGAAGCTGAAGCCCTTGTTGTGGAAACCGCGCTTCCTTTTCCCCAGGATGTCAGACACCTGGCAGCAGCAGCAGCCTCCGCCGGCCCCGCCGCAGACCCCGCACCACGCTGGGACGTCCGCTCTCCCAGAGCACCCCATCCCTTCCGGGGCCGAGAACCCCTTGGCCTGCGCTGTCTACGGCATCTTGCTCCAGCCTGAGCCCAGCGGGTTGCAGCACCACCCGTCCATCCCGGGAGGGGGAGGGGAGCCCTCTCCCAAGTGTGGGGTGTGTGGCCAGGACCTGGGCCACCTCTCCAGCCCGCAGGAGCACCCGTGCCTGCAGGGGGGTCACGACCGGTCCTTCCAGTGTACCCAGTGCCTGAAGATCTTCCACCAGGCCACCGACCTGCTGGAGCACCAGTGTCTGCAGGCCGAGCAGAAGCCCTTTGTCTGCGGGGTCTGCAAGATGGGCTTCTCCCTCCTCACCTCCCTGGCCCAGCACCACAGCGTCCACAGCAGCAGCACCAGCAGCACCAGCAGCGGCGCCACCGCTGCCGCCGGCAAGTGCTCCATCTGTGAGAAGACCTACAAGGGGGCGGCCGGGGTGGGGGTGCCTGATGAGCCGGCCCCCGCCCAGCAGGTCTCGGTGGCGCTGAGCCGGAGCCCGGCGGAGAAGCCCTACAGCTGCTCCATCTGCCAGAAGCCCTTCAAGCACCTCTCGGAGCTGTCGCGCCACGAGCGGGTCCACACGGGCGAGAAGCCCTACAAGTGCAGCCTGTGCGACAAGAGCTTCAGCCAGAGCTCTCACCTGGTCCACCACAAGCGCACGCACAGTGCCGAGCGGCCCTACAAGTGCTCCGTCTGCGAGAAGGCCTTCAAGCACCGCTCCCACCTGGTGCGCCACATGGATGCCCACGCAGGCGAGGCCCACCTCTTCCGCTGCAACGTCTGCGAGCTCCACTTCAAGGAGTCAGCAGAGCTGCTGCAGCACCCGTGCACCCCCAGCGGGGAGCGGCCCTTCCGCTGCGCCGCCTGCGCCAAGGCCTTCCGCCGCCCCTCCGACCTCCGGCAGCACGAGCGCACCCACAGCACCGAGCGGCCCTTCCGCTGCGACCTCTGCCAGATGAGCTTCAAGCAGCAGTACGCCCTCATGCGCCACCGCCGCACCCACAAGGTCGTGGCCGCCGCCACCGCTGCCTCCGTCAGCGCCGCCACCCCAGCCGAGCAGCCCGAGGCCCAGCCAGCCGCGCCCTTCAAGTGCTCCCTCTGCGAGAAGGGCTTCGTACAGCCGGCCCACCTGCTCTACCACCAGCACGTCCACGGCATCGAGAACCTCTTCAAGTGCAACGCCTGCCAGAAGGGCTTCGGCCAGGCCTCGGAGCTGCTGCGCCACCGGTGCGCCCAGAGTGCCGACCGGCCTTTCAAGTGTGCGGCATGCAGCAAGGCCTACAAGCGGGCCTCGGCGCTGCAGAAGCACCAGCTGACCTCGCACTGCGCCGAGAAGCCCCTGCGCTGCACCCTCTGCGAGCGGCGTTTCTTCTCCTCGTCGGAGTTCGTCCAGCACCGCTGCGACCCGGCCCGCGAGCGGCCC
This sequence comes from Furcifer pardalis, assembly GCA_030440675.1. Classification (NCBI taxonomy): domain Eukaryota; kingdom Metazoa; phylum Chordata; class Lepidosauria; order Squamata; family Chamaeleonidae; genus Furcifer; species Furcifer pardalis. The sequence continues at coordinate 128,939,961 of CP126892.1, read as the reverse complement.
CTCAAGTGCCCTGACTGCCACAAGCGCTTCAAGTACGCCTCGGACCTCCAGCGCCACCGGCGCGTCCACACGGGCGAGAAGCCCTACAAGTGCCCCTCCTGCGAGAAAGCCTTCAAGCAGCGCGAGCACCTCAACAAGCACCACGGCGTCCACACCCGCGAGCAGCACTTCAAGTGCATGTGGTGTGGGGAGCGCTTCCTCGACCTGGGCCTGCTCCAGGAGCACAGCGCCCAGCACACGGCCACGGAGGCCTCCGCCTACCCGGCTGCCCCTTGCCTGCCCTGAGCTGCTGCTGCCGGTGCTGCGCCTGACCCACTTTCTGGACAGCCCGGAGGGAACCTGTGGGCTGCGTTCATCCACGGGCCAAGGGGCCGCGCCTCAGCTCTGCCCTCCGTGGGCCATTGCCTTCCCGTCCTGGCCTTTCCTCCCCAAGGGGCGAGCGGGATCTCACTGGCACGGATTCTGGCCGCCTGCTCTGCCCTTGCCGACTGGGCACCTTCGGAATGGATGGACACTCCCCCCCCAAGCCGGCCAAACCGGCCCTCGCCTGTCATGACTCCCACGGTGTCTGTCGCCCCGACCCAACACCTTTCGCCTCGTGGCCGAGGACAGAGCAGGACTCTGTCAAGCACAAGAGGCCGTTGCTGGGGCAGTTGGGCTGGGTCAGCTCAGACCCCACGCCTGGGACCCTCGGGGGGGGGGGAGAAGTTTCAGAGGGTTTCCTGTGCATAGTAAGAGTGCCTCCGTAAGAACGAGTTGCGTTGGGGGGGGGTCCTGCCCGGCTGGCTTCTTCCTGGCAAAAACAAACCCCATTCCTTGGGGGGGCTGGAATTGACACGTCCTTCTGTTCTGGAGCTGTCAAGAGGCAGCCCCCCCTCCTATGGGACAGAGGCCAAACCGGGGGGGGGGGGGGGACCGACAGGCCTTTGAGTGGCGCCTGTGTCACTGGACTCGGAGGGGTTCCTTTTTCCTCCCCTCCCCCCACATTGGTATAAAATAACTTCTTCAGTGTAATTTTAGAAAATAAAAAAAGACAATGGAGGAGGCATTTGTCTTTCCATGCAGCTAAAGGGTGGGGAGGAAATGGCTGTTAAAGCGCCAACGCCAGACCTGCCATGGAATTGGAAATCTTCTGGACGGCCCGTTTTATATCCATCGGCGGCTACGCGTATCCGAGCATACATTTTCCCCTGGAAGTCATTTCCCCCGTTGATGGATGTGTCTCTAGGAACTCAACAAGCCCATCCTGGCGTGGAACCTGCGACCACACACAGGACGCTGAGCAGAGGGTGGAGGGCGCATAAGTTGAGTTGGACCGGGCTTTTGTGTCCGTTGCTTGGCCTCTTCGTATCTGCAGCATTCTTTGAAATGATCAGTAGCAGCAGAGATGGTTTGGCACCAAAGTGGGCGGTCTTCAACCACTGGCCGCCGCCGCCGCCGCCCGCCCCCCATCCCCAGGTTTGTGGGTTTATACCTCACTCCCTCATGGTTTGTTTCAGCTGGTCTTTGTAATGCTTCAAAGGACGTCCGCGAGGTCTTTTCCCCATAAAGAATTTGACAAGGAAGCCTAGAATCATCCATACTGCGGACATGCCCTGTCTTAAGACAGGGGCGCCCAAACATTTCAGGCCACGGACCAGTCACGTGGTTCAGGGGGCCGGTCACTATGTCCTGAGTGTCAGATCTGGCCCACAATGCCAATTCATCTGGCCCACAATTCATCTGGCTGGATCCGGCCCCTGGGCCGTAGTTTGAGCATCTCTGATCTAAGGCAGTGGCCCATGAAGGAAGCTTCAATGCTATTTACATGTTTGGTGCAACAATGAAGTTTCCGGTAAGGTGATCCAGACACACACACACACACACACACACACACACACACACACACTCTTTCCCGAGAAAGTCGTGATTGTGTGTTTGAGGGCCAAATCCTTACCCTGTGGAAGGGGAGCTTTGCTGACCAAGACGCGTGCAAGAGAGGGAGGGGCCGCTTCTTGGTCTTGGTCCCTTGAGTGGGTTCTTCAATTCCTTAACACAATGAGAGGAAACGCTTGGGCCCTTTTGGAAGGGAGCACATCCTGCGCCCTTTGGTGGCTGGGTGGAAACAGAGACGTCACCTGCACTTTGGAGGGGGTTCTTCTAGGAGAAGCCAGGCAGCATCGAGAGGAAAGGAGTCCATTTTAATCTGGCCATTGGTGATCTGACCTAGTCTGTTTCTCTTCTGCCCTGGACGCGCGCGCACACACAAATTATAAGACTCCCACTTTATCCTCAGAAGAGCCTTTGAAGGTAGGCCACTCATGGAGAACCTTGGCACTCCAGATTTTCTAGGACACTAGTTCCCAGAAGCCCGAGTCCCCGTGAATCCACATGAATGAGTTTTACTGGCACTCCAGGCTTCTGGGAATTGAAGTCCAAGAAAATCTGGAGTGCCAAGGGTCGCCATAAAGCCCAGGAACACCTGGAGTGCCACAGTTTGCCATCCCAAAGGGAGGCCAAGTGGATCCAGCAGGTCCCCAACCCCTAAAAGGTCCAGGGAAGTGGGATTTCAAGTCTTAAGCTCCCTGGTGTCCTGTCAGTCTGGGGTAACGAAGGCTGGACTTTGGACCCATCCCAGGAAGAGTTGAAGCATTTTTACAGCTTTGGTGTTGCCAGCGCTGCAAATGGCGCCGAGAGTCGCACTCCGTACAGAAACAAAGGAGCATCTGTGAAACAAACCTGCTGTTGAAAGTGCATCGGGCTGTGGGGTAACTTGGGGATTAAAATGCTGATCTTGACAACTGGAAGGTCAGCAGTTCAAGGCGATGGAGAGACCTCCCGTCTCCATTCCAGCCCCTGCTGACCTAGCAGTTTGAAAGCAATAAATTGCAAGTGGATATATAGGTACCACTTTGGCGGGATTGTAACGGGCATTCTGGGGACTCGCTGCTTAGCCGTGCCTGCCACATGACCACAGAAATGTCTACAGGCACAGACAGTGCTAGCTCTTTGGCTGTAAACAGGTGAGCATCGAACCCTAGAGTTGGATACAACGGGCTTTCAAGCAAGGGCAACCGTTCCTTGAGGGTTTTTTGGGGGGAGAGATGGTTATTGCGCTGCTTCAGGATAGGACCCCCCCCCCCCCCGTTCTCTGACGATGAGGTGGAGGCCCCTTCCATCATCCTGCCTAACTGGCTTAACATTTGCTAGCAAGCTTTCCGTCTGAATGTGGTCCTTGCTGTTGTCTGGCATGGGCTGCTAGGCAGGGTGGTGAATCTCTTCTATCTCCCCCCTCCCCTTTTGAAGGATGATGGTGCTTCCCCTTGAAGGATGATGTGGTGGGTGGCCATTTCAGAGCTTTACCACCAGAGGGCTGTCTTGGGACGCAGAAGGCTGAGATGCAAATGTTAATAACAAACTGCGCTTGTGATCTTGCCGTGAATACTTAATTTGGTCCAAATATCAAAGCCAATAATTGGATAGATCTCATTCACGAGGGAAAAGACGCCTCAAACCTACACCAGTGGAGAAAACAAGGCCAGCAGTTGGGTTCCCGGGTACTGCAGGACAGGATGAGCTCCTGCCTCTGCCCCAGCTCCTGCCAACCTAGCAGTTCGAAAGCAATCAGCAGAGAACTAGGGACCACTTCGGTGGGAAGGTCAGCAGCGTTCTGTGTCTAGTCATGCCTGCCACATGCCCACGGAAACGTCTGCAGAAGCAGACACCGCTGGCTCTTCGGCTCTGAAACAGAGATGAGCACTGGACCCTAGAGTCGGATACGACTGGGTTTTGAACAACTGTGACTTGGACCTGTGTCTGGCTTGGAGTTCAAAGAGTAGGGAAAGCTTGTCATGGAACCCTTATACTTTTGAAGGAGACTTTGACCTCGCTCTGAATAGGCTTTTGGATCATCCCTGGCTTTGTTCTTGTACATGAGGAAACTAAACCAATTTCTCTCTCCTCAGCTTGAGGAAATTTATGTTATTTTCGCCCATTATCAACAAGGCCCTCAACATCCTCTGAGTGGAGATGAACCTCAAGTCCACCAGCTCAGATCCAGGAAGAGTTTCATGGCAAGAACGAACATTCTTGAAGGGACGCAAGAGCAAAACCAAATTAGAAGGTGGAGGAAGAAGGAGGTCACTGGACAAGGAACGACATTAAAGGAGGAGATGGTTGAGGAACTCAACCTCCCCTAACGTCGCTTGGAGGACCTTGAATAGGCTGAGGGTTGGACTCCCTAAATGGAACACCAACAGGCTCAAGTGGGACCTGCTGGTGGACAACAACCAACACACTGTGTGAATGTGGAGAGCTACAGAATCCATGGGCTCATTGACTGGCCTGCTGAAAACATGTACCGATGAGGACTTGGGTTTGGGCAACCACAAAGCGAAGAAAGTGACTTCATTTCAGTCCAGGGTTTGATCTGGACATGAAAGAAGAAGCCAGAGAAGAGCCTGGTGCTGTTCTTTCTGCCACCATCCTACCAGATCCTGGCCAGGATAGTCTGAACCCTGGATCAGCAACACAAAGGCTTTAAGACCGGGGTGCCTAAACTACGGCCAATGAACCAGATCCTGCCCTCAATGCCAATTCATCTGGGTGATGCCGCCCTCATCGCTCCCAAAAGTGGAAGTAAAATACGCCCGTACAGGGGCATTTTATTTTCTGCTTTTTTTGGAGTGACAAGGGTGGCGCGGGCAGGATGAATTGGTGTCAGGGGCCAGATCCGGCCCACAGGCCGTAGTTTGGACACTCCTGGCTTCAGCAAAGAAAATGGCAGCTTAAAACCTATCTCATCCTGTTGCAAAACAGATGGCAAGGCATGTTTTACTTCCATTTCCGGTGGGAGGAACCACACGACTGGCCCACTGAACCACGTAACCGGCCCACCACCCGAACAGTTTGGACACCCCTCCTGTAAGAGGTGAAAGAGAGCCAGGCCCAACTCTGCCCAATGGGAGGAAAAGACTTTGCTCAGGGTAAAACTCCTAATGGCTCTCCTGGTGAACCTGGGGTGGCCTTTTGACCGGGGCTTCCAGCTTTGACATCCAAGCCACACACGACAACATGCCTGGGAAAGTGATGGGGGTGAAAAGGACACTTTCTCCCCACTCCCCTTTCGCCCCACTTCTAATGTGCATTTTGAGTCGGCCACGCCATTTCACCTCCTTTGTCAAGGCAGGAAATAGTCTTTATTCTTTCTGGCTGTTGAACCACCGGAGGAGAAGATCCTGTGTCCTTTGGCTCTTGGGACTCTTGCCTTCTTCCTAGCGCCAGGGCTGGAGGTAGTGAGAGCGGCTAGAGAAGGAGAGACGACCCGGCACCATAAGTCAGGAACTGCTATTGAGCTATTTACACACCCACCCACAACACTTAAATAAGGATCGAAGGGAACTGGTGTGGATTCCGGGACCTCAAAAGCTCTTGACAACGCCATAAGTAGGATTTTAGGGCGCATCTCAGAGACTTAAGTTTCATGGCTAGAGTTTGGCACATTGAGTAAAGTGATGTTTCCTTCCGACCCATCCACCCAACTCCGCTTCCCATCTGAGGCCCTTTGAACTCTGGCCTTCACCCACACAGTCCCTTGCGGTATCATTTGGCCAGAGAAAGGCCTTTTGTCGTCCCCCCCCCGGGTCAAAATAGCCCCTCAAAAACGGGGGGGGGACATTCTGGGTCCCCTTCAGGGCATGGGTCAGCAGCTAGACATTTCTGCGCTCTGTTGGGTTCGGAGCCCAGTCCAGTTTACCAGTGTGCCGATCCGAAGCTCCGGTAGGTGTTGCTGTAACCAAAGGGAAAGAGCACAGATGATGTTCAAGAACTGCTCAAGGAGGTCTTGGCTCCAAAGTTGGGTCAGGAGAGGCTGTGATACTTACACGGTGTTGTAAGGGATGGGTTTGGGTCCGTATCTGTCCAGGCTGGGGTTCTGGTTGAGGCAGAACTAGAACCGGAAGGAGGGGAGAGGAGGGCGTAAGTTACCGATTGAGTGCGCGAAGGAGGCCTGGCCGATGACGTGTTGTGTTAAGGGCACCCGTTGGCCATGGAGCTCCTCGAGGATACCACATCCGTCCCTCCTGCCCCGCAAACCCACACAGGGCCACAATTCTTTGCCTACCAACAATACTTTTTAAGCGAGATGATGTGGGGGGACCCTGAGGTCAGCCAGGGCAGCAGAACATCTCGAGATTTCGCCAAAGGAGGGAAGGAAACACAGACCCATTGGGAGATGGAAACAAACTCATCAGAAGAAGGGACAGTTCCATGTGGCTTCTTGGAAAGCAAAAAGGGGGCGGCCACCTTTGTGTGTCCGTAGTGAAAACGCTGACCACCCTGGGCAGGTTCTCCTGCTATGGTAATGGAGCAGGCCGACTATCAGGCAGTGGTGAATGCACCTGCTCGCCCTGAGGACTAGCGGCCTTGGCAAAGTCCACAAGGAAGGTTGATGGTCTCCCAAGTGGATTAAATCCCACTCGGCCCCATCTTGACCAAAGGCAGCAGCTTCACCCATCCTGGCCTGGGGCCAGTGAGGACTTGGTGTGCTCAGGACCAGAAAGTGACTCGTGGGACTGGGTCTGTGGCAAGGGCATCACGTGATGCGGAAGGCAAGTGGAAGGCTCCTGCATCATGTTGTTCCCAGGGCAATCATTATGGCTGACCGTCGTGAGGAGCTCCAAAATTCTGAATCAAATGCAAAGCGGAAACACACACTGACAAGATCTGCCATTAGCACAACCTTTTTGCTTCCACCCACCCACCATGATACGACGGTACTTACGCGCCAGGTCTGTGTGACGTCTGGTTTCAGGTACCTCACAGCATAACAGCTGAACCCAAGAACTGCGAGGGAAACACAGAAGTCTCCGATCACTCGGTCCTCCTGGCTGTGAATTCCCTGCAGTGCTTATGCCACAGGAGCCCAAACTACGGCCCATGGGCTGGGTGGATTTGTGTTGCGGGCTGGATCCGGCCTGTGGGCCGTAGTTTGGGCACCCCTGGTTTAAGCAGAGAAAAATGGCAGCTTAAAATCGGTCTCATCCTATAGCAAAACAGATGTGACCGGCCCGCTGAACCAACGTGACTGGCCCGCTGAACCAACGTGACCCCAAAGGTTTGGGCACCCCAGGCTTATATGTTGAACTCCAAAAGAAAGCCAGCCACGGGCAGGGCAAGGACTGGCCAGGGGGACGGAGAGGGCGAAGCGGTTTCGGCCAAAATGTTCCCTAGAATGGGTCAAGGTGGTGTGCGTCCACAGAGAGCCATAGAAACGGTGTGGGCCACTGGCCACCCATTTTCCCTCTTCCATTCCTCTCCCCACCAGAAGTGGCCTTTGAGAAACACATGCCATGCACGGGGAGACACCCACCCACACAAGTGCACTCCCCGGGGCGCTTACTTCTTTTGCCAAAGCTTGGCAGCTTGAACTCTCCCGCTGTGGAGACAAAGTGAGACCAGTCGTCCATGGCCCGCGTGTAGCTGGGCCATTCCTCTTGGTTCGTGCTGGGCATGAGAGGCGCCATCCTGCCGGCTCGGTGCTGTGTGGCCAGGGACTTCCCCAGCTCCGTCATCCCCTGAGCAAGGAGGCAGATGGGACATAGTGTCCATGAAACAAAGCTGAGCAAAGTTTAGGAAGCTGTCGACCTTCCCACCAGACTGGTCCCTATTTATCTACTTGCAATGCCTTGCTTTCAAACTGCTAGGATGGCAGGAACCGGGACAGAGGCAGGTCCCTGGGCCAAGGAAGACGGGTTTTCTTATTGCCTTGTTAGCTGGAAGGCTGGTAAGTCAGAAGTTCGAGTCCCGGGTAGTGCATGACGGACTGAGTGCCCGTCTCTGTCCCAGCTCCTGGGGATGTGAAAGGAGCCTCATTTGGGTGTTCCCTGAGTGGACTTTCTTCCACAAAAAAACCCCTTTCAACCCAGAATGATTTTTGATGCCAAACTGTGACACCTCTTGCTTGCTGCAGAACCTCCCTTGACCTGTATCTAATCTCCTGAGCTTTCAAACATTAAATGCTGGGGCAGGCCAGAGTTAGGCTCCCTCGGCCACGAAAGCCACAAGGCCTCGCATGAGCCTACAGTCCAGAGGAGGGAGAAGACCCTGAGAGGAGGTGGGGGTTGCATTCGTGCGTGGCAGTGGCGGCAAGGACTCACCAGGGAGGGAAGGCGCTGGTTGGGGACTCCGGCCAACGTGAAGGTCGCATTTTCAAAGTCCTCTTGAGCAGGACGGAAACAAGAAAGTAGGTAAAGGAACATTGCTCTCCTCTCTCCCCCCAACACAGAGTTCGGCCCACTCCTCTGCCCAGCAGCCCAATGGGATCGCTTCCTCCCTCCTCCCAGCACAGTTCGGCCCACCCCTCTGCCCAGCAGCCCAATGGGATTGCTTCCTCCCTCCCTCCAGCATAGAATTCGCCCCACCCCTCTGCTCAGCAGCCCAATGGGATTGCTTCCTCCCTCCCCCCCAGCACAGAGTTTGCCCCGCTCCTCTGCCCAGCAGCCCAATGGGATTGCTTCTTCCCAACCTGGCACTTGGTCTCTAACAGGTTCTCCATCACTGCCTTAAATCTAATCTTGCTTGCATTATGCTACAAACAGAAGCAGCTCAGGCGCAGAGTTTGGCCTTTGGTCCCTGCTTTGCTCTTGGTACCAATTGATGAGGGGCGGGCGGGGGGCCTGGTGTTACCTTTGGAACAATGGGTTGCTGTCCTGGAGTGCTCATCAGTCATCCTGTGCATCACGGTGTCCATATCCATGCGCCTTAAGGTTGGCAGGAATGGGTGGTAGAGGCGGTCCTTCACGCCGGACAACATGACCTTCCTGGGCTCCAGTGGGATCAGGACCCCCGGAGAGGCGTACACGGGGCTGGCATCTTGTGGCCATGGCACCAAGTCAAGCGCTTGGGCCATTGCTGTGACCTCAGCAAATATCAAAGGATGCTCAAGTTACTGTATCTCTGGTAGGAAGGAAGGAAGGCGAGAATAGAAGGCAAGAGAAGGAAGGAAGAAGGAAAGAAGGGAAGGAAGGAAGGAAGGAGAGTAGAAGGCAAGAGAAGGAAGGAAGGAGGGAAGTAAGGAAGGAGAGGATAGAAGGCAAGAGAAGGGAGGACGGAAGCAGCTGCGTTAGAATGCTTGAGCATTTATAACAAAAGCAAAATCTGATGGTGGCTTTAAAGCTGCTTCTTCCAAGTCTAGACCAGCTGTGAAACTGTCAAAATAAAGGAACCTTTTGGTGAGTTCATTCTGCAGTTCCTTTCGCCTGGCCTAGTGTGAGAAAGATTAGCTGGCAACACAAAGTGGCTGTTACCAGGTTATGCCTGATTGTGCCTCAGAAACACCACATTCTTCGAGGAGACTCTTTCTGTGTAACCTGCTTTAAGGTTACGAGGCTCATTTTGATGTGAACTTATGTTCAAGAAGGAAAATTCTCATCAGGATTCATGAAGATCCACAAAACAAGACAATAGAAAAGCAATGAGAAGCCAAATTGCAGAATCAGAAGCCTTGAGAAATGGCCCTTCCTTCCTTCTACCCATCATCTACTCTCCCTCCCTGCCTCCCTCCCTTCCTACCTCCCTATGCCTTCCTTCCTTCCTTCTTCCCTTCCTTCCCTCCCTCCCTCCCTTCTTCCTCCCTCCCTATTTTTCCTTCCCTTCTTTCCATCCATCTTTCCTTCCTTCCCTCCCTCCGTCCCTCCCTCCCTTCCTAACCCTCACCTGTCCTGCCTCTGTGCCACCCAAAAGGCTCTCTGTTCTGAGTCACTGGGCAAACTATGCCCTGTAGGCCAGATCCGGCCCCCAACATCCATTCATCTGACCCACACAGCCCCTGCCGCTCCTGGGCACATTTAACTTCCACTTCCAGGAGTGGCAAGGGTGGCGTGGGCCAGATGAATTGGTGTCGGGGGCCAGATCCAGCCTGCTGCCCATAGTTTGTGGACTCCCTGGTTTACGCAGAGAAAATGGCAGCCTAAAAATCTATCTCATCCTGTTGCAAAAACAAATGGCAAAGTCCACGTTTTACTTTCACTGCCGGTGGGAGGAACCACCTGTCCGGCCTGCTGGACCTGATAAGTTTGTCTCTCTCCCCCCCCCTGCTTTATTCCCTTTAGGCTTGCAAGGAAAGTGTAAACCCAATATACCTCCCTGGGCTACTGGAGGTCTAGTTTCCTTTCTCAGCCTGGCATGGCTAGGCAGGGAGTCCTTCCAGAGAGCTTCTCTCCATGGCAACAGGGCGCTAATCCCCAAAGAAGTTGCTGAGGGGATGATGCTGAGTTGCTAAGTGACAGCAACAATGGTGGCTTCACCGGGATGCCCACCTGGGGCTCTTTGGAGAGGGAAACACACCTGGCGGAGGTTACCTGCAAGGAAGGTCAGAGCCCGGGTCTCCGTCCCAGCTGGGCCACTGCCCTTACTTAGGCCACCCTGCTATCCTACTGGCCTCGAAGGTGGGAGGGTAAGAGGCCCCATTGCACCTGCGATGCAGAGCTCTTCCCCTGGGCAGAGATGACAGACACCAGTCTGGTCAGGTTGTCCTGCTATGGGCATCGAGAAGATGTAATGGTGGACCTTGGCACTCCAGCTCTTCTTGGACTTCAATTCCTAGAAGCCCAAGTCCCTGTGAATCCACACGAAGGGGTTTACTGCATGTACATGCAGTAAACCCATTCATGTGGATTCACAGAGACTTGGACTTCTGGGAACTGAAGTCCAAGAACATGTACAGTAAACTCATTCATGTGGATTCACAGAGACTTGGACTTCTGGGAACTGAAGTCCAACAACACGCACAGTAAACCCAATCGTGTGGATTCACAGAGACTTGGACTTCTGGGAACTGAAGTCCAACAACACGTGCAGTAAGCTCATTTGTGGCCCGGATAAATTGCTGTTGGGGGCCAGATCAGGCCCATGGGCCATAGTTTGGGCACCCCTGGTTTAAGCAGAGAAAATGGCAGCCTAAAGTCTATTGCATCCTGTTGCAAAACAGATTGCATGGCACATTTTAATTCCACTTCTGGTGGGAGGAACCACGTGACCGGCCCGCTGAACCATGTGACCGGCCCACTGAACCCCATGGCCGGCACATGGCCCCGAAAAGTTTGGGGACCCCAGTTCTAGAAGATGAAATCTTACCAGAGGGCAGTTTAGCCGAGGCAGGTGCTTCTGACCCTCAGAGTCGCAAATAACCCCAATAAATAGCTTTAGTAGGAACGGAACCTTTGAGGGTGGACCGGCCGGCTTGTTGGGGGGGGGGGAAACGGCCTGTGCTTCAGGATTAGGGGCACCAGGAACCAAATCCCGTCAGCACTTCCGAGGCGGGGAGTAAGAGATCATCCTTGAATGGCACAATTCACTCAACTGCTCTCCAGTTCTACCTCCAGAGTAGGTGAGGACTCCATCCCTTTCTGGTGGGGTGGGGGGAGCCCCATTTCCTACCACTCCAGATCCCTTGACTTCCCAAAATGTGAGCGTTTGGCCCCAGTTACCGGGACGGATGTCCACTTGCCTGCTGAGTCAGGCTGGCCGTTCTGGCTTCTGGCACAGCTGTCCTTCCCTTAATCCAATTTGTACCACAAACTAATCCCATCCCCAGCTCTCTTGCGGAGTCCATTTGTAGCAGCAGAAGAGTGAAATCAGCCCAACTCAAGCAGAAGCTGAATCCCCCCCCCCCCCCAAGGAACGTATGTTTTCTCCAAGCCCCTCTCGGGCAAATAAGGTCTCCTTCCTTCAGAGAGAAGAAGAAACCCCTGCGTCGCTCTTGCTGGCGGTAAGTTGCATGGGGGGGAGGAACGGTATCCGCGCCTCTCCCTCGCCTCTGCTCCACGCATGAACTCGCGGGTGCCAGGAAGGCCGTTTCCTTCTGGAGCAAGTCTCTCGCGGGATTCCTCCTCCGCATCTCCACGGCCTGGATGCTCAGGAGGGGGGTTGTGGCCAGGTGTGACAGGTGGCATCGTGGACAGGCTCCGTGGGCTGGAGCGTCCTGCGAAGCACGGCGAGAACGTGCCGTGAGGGCCGGTGGCCTATTTAGTCCATTGTGTTTATTTAAAAAGGCGATCGTATGCCCCAGGTTTGCTTGCATTATTGTTGAGAACAAAGCCCTTTTTTTGGCATCTTCTTTCACGTCCCGATCACGTTTTTGGACTGTCCAAATGAAGCCACTTTCTTGGCTTTGTCGTTGGCCAAACTTAAGTCCTCATTGGCGCAGGTTCCTGGCAGTCATTGGCAAACGAATGAATGAGCTGGATTCTGAATCCACATTCACACGTTGTGGTCTTGTCCTTAGCTTGAGCCTGTTGGTCTTGCATTGAGGGACTCCAACTCTCAACCAATTCAGGGTCCTCCAAGTGAGGTAGAAGACGTTGAGCTCCTCAACCATCTCCTCCTCCTTTAATGTCATTCCTTGCCCAGTGAACTCCATCTTCTAACTTGGTTTGGCTCTTGCGTGCCTCCAAGACTGTTTGTTCTCACCATAAAGCTCTTCCCGGATATGAGCTGGTGGACTTGAGGCTCATCTCCATTCCGGGGATGTCAAGGGTCATTGAGAGCAACGTTGGACTAACAGGGACTTCTTGTGGTTGTCTGGTTTCTCTCTTGGCTTATTCCGGCCACTGCTTGGAAAGGCCGGGGACCTGGACTGGCCCCAAAGAGGGAGACGAGTAGGATGGCTAGGTCAAAGTTCAGGGGCAAAGCCTGAAGGGGGAAGGGCGATCCTGGGGATGTGAGGTCCCACGGGATGCCCCTCATGCTCTCACAAGGATGGTCCTTATGATGTCACAGAAGCAGGACAAGCAAAGGTTGGGAAAGAAACCAGGCCAAAATGCCTACATAGGATCTTCGTGTTGGCCCACCAGAGGCTGGTGCTGGCTGGAAGCCTGAGGTTAGTCTCCCTCCCTGGGAATCTAAAGAAGAAGAGCAATTCCCAGAGATGTCCCTCTCGTCCAGGGAGGAACGTGGCCTGCATTGAAACGACATGTTCAGAAAAGTCACTCCCAACCTCCCCATTGGATCATTGACTGAGCATATCCAACAGATTTCCACCATTGAATTAGCTTGACCCATTCCTTTGTCACTCTCTTCCCAAGGTCTCCCCAGTGGTTGGATTTCTGGGTCATTCCGGCCAGCCGCAGTGGCTCCTCCTCTGCCTTCCCCAGGCGGTGGGATGCTTGGGTGGGTAGAGAAGGCGATACCCCAACCTCCTGGCTCCTCTCCTGTCCACACGGCCATGGAGAAGAACACACAAGCGACAACAGACACCCAGCAGGTGAGTGTGGTTAATCGTCTCCAAGCCGAGTCTGGACTAGGATGGTGATAGTGAGCCTTTTAGAGGCTGAGTGCCCTAATAGAGGGGCAGAACAAACTCTGTGCTGGGGGGAGGGAGGAAATGCTCCCATTGGGCTGCTGGGCAGAGGGGTGGGAAATAATAATAATAATAATAATAATAATAATAATAATAATAATAATAATAATAATAATAATAATAATAATAATAATAATAATAATAATAATAATAATAATAATAATAATAATAATACACTCGACAGTAGTTTAAATTCAAAGGGGGAGAAATAGTGTGTCAGTCCATTTTTTGTTCTCTGTAAAATTGCTTCCATCTCTACTTGACATCCAAGACAACCACGAAGTCTCCCAACTCAACCTTAGGTAATGGTAAAGGTTGCCCTTGCTCGAAAGCCATTTGTATCTGCTTGTAGGGTACGGTGCTCATCTCTGTTTATAGCCAAAAAGCCAATGCTGCCTGTGTCTGCTGATGCCTCCATGGACATGTGGCAAGCATGCCTAGACACCTGAGTGCACAGAACACTGTTTACCTTCACACTGAACCAGTCCCTATTGATCTACATGCAATGTCTTGCTTCCGAACTGCTAGGATGGCAGGAGCTGGGACAGAGACGGGGGCTCATTCTGTCCTGCCGTACTCGGGAATCGAACTCCAACCTTCCAGCTGTCGAGTTCAGTGTCTTAACCACTTGAGCCACTGCAGTCAACCGTAGGGTGGTAATAATTCTGGGAGCTCCAAATGTTTATGACACAAGAATGGATTTGCTTCATTGATGGGGGGGGGGGAGGTCTCTTTAATTCAAACGGAGCTCCTAGCTGAATTTTACTCACCTGGAGAGCTTACAACGACGGCTCCTCAGGGTTTGTCTCCCTCCCTCCCTCTGGGATTGGGGATGGAGATGTATTGGACACGCGCATGTCCAGAGCTGGGGCCCTGGGAGGCCAGGCTGGACCCCTCCCCAAACCTTCTTGGGCTGGCTCTTGCTATTCCAGAGGTTGGCCTCTCCTCTGATGCCTTCTTTCCTGTTCTTGTGTTTCTTCAAAGCCGCCAGACGGGATCCCCCACAGACCAGCTGGAGGTAAGAGTTTTGGGGAAAGGATTTGGGTCAAAGAGGGGAGGGCAGGATGGAGCACCAATGGCACTGGAGGAGAGAGGTTCAAGGAAGCAGAGAACACATGTCTCCAAACCCCTTTTGCTCTGAACACTTGCACAAAACACGGTCCTGCTCCTTAAATGAGATGCAAACACAGGTGCGCACTCAGAGGGAGGCTTTCAATGCTTTGTTGCTGCCTTGGAATCTCGTCGCCATCCATTCCGCACCTTCTGTGGGATAAGTGACATTGTCCAGTTCCTTAAAACTCACATTTGCTTCTGACAAATGTGGGAATTGTAGGGTTCAGATGATGAGGAGGTCAAAGCGGTTTGTTTCACTCAATGCGGCTGATATCACGCCGAGGCTGGGTCTAACAAGACTTGCGTTCCCACACTGGTCATGGTGTACCACAACTGAAAGGTGGTGAGTTTGATCCTGACCAGGGCTCAAGGTTGACCCATCCTTCCATCCTTCCAAGGTTGGTAAAATGAGGACCCAACTGGTCTCTTCCAATCCAAAGTCTAAACCAGCAGAAGGTAACAAAGGCAACACCGTCACTCTTCACAACCTAACGGCCAGTCCCAACTCAGAAAGGACCACTAAAGCCCACTGGTAACAAGTTAAAACTCCTGTCGAACCTGTTGATTCAATGGGTTTGCTTGAATTGGGGCAAATGCTTAGCTTCAGGCTCACCTCGTTTCAGTGACGCCTAATAGGATAAAATCGTCTTACATTAATTACCCGGCATAGCTTGTGTGCCACACGCTACCGGTTTCGGCGAAATAGGACCTTCTGGTGCAACTTTCCATGAACTATTAGCATCAAGCGGCCAGTAAAAAAAATAAAAATACTTCCACTTTGCCTAGGATTTGAGCAAATCCCGTGGTGTCCTGGCCGCGCCGTCGTAGCCTTACAGAACAATTCTGTTCTGCAAATTTGGACTTTCTAGACATGAAGAGCAAGGCTGAGCCATCCAGGCCTTTTGCCGAGTTCCAGCGCCTGACATGGAGAAAGGGAGACATCTTCTTTTAACTGCAATTTTTAAATAGCTGATGGGATGGGGGTAATTTTAGTGTTTACCAAGGTTTTTTTAAAAAAGGGTTTTAATGTTTTAAGACAGCACTGTTTTTATATTATTGTAATGCCGCCCAGAGTCATTGATTGATTGATTGACTGACTGACTGACTGACTGATTGATTGATTGATTGATTGATTGATCCAGTTAGGCAGGTTGTTAATTAATTAAACAACCCAAACCCTGCCTACCTGGATTGATCAATCAATCAATCAATCAATCAATCTAGGTAGGCAGGGTTTGGGTTTTTTTTTAACCTAACTGATTTTGCTTTCATTTTAGGGTCAGGCAGTGAAGATTCCCAGGATCCTGTATCTACAACAGAGAGGTAGCTACACTCTAGGTCTACGTACAGGATCTTTCCCCATTGACCCCATTTCTTCAACCCCTTTCCCTCGTTCGAGGAAGCGTCTTCTGTGCTGTGATGAGTCACCAAAGTCTCCTGTCCGAAATTTATTTTATTATTTATTAGTTCAAATTTATATTGCTGCCCACTCGTCGTAGCGACTCAAGGCGACTTACAAACAATAAAGAAATGTCTTTAGTTGGTGTCTCAGGGAGAAAGTGCTGGGTTAGAGAAACCTGCTCCTAAGTCAGGGGTGCCCAAACTTTTCAGGATGTGGGCCAGTCACATGGTTCAGCGGGGCGGTCACATGGTTCAGCGGGCCAGTCACGTGGTTCCTCCCACTGGAAGCAGAAATAAAAGGTACCTTTGCAATCTGTTTTGCAACAAGATGAGATAGATTTTCAGGCTGCCATTTTCTCTGCTTAAACCAGAGGTGCCCAGACTATGGCCCATGGGCCGGATCTGGCCCACAACTCCAATTCATCCAGCCCACACTGCCCTTTCCACTCCTGGAAGCGGAAGTAAAATGCATCCACATGGGTGCATTTTATTCTGCTTCCAGTAGTAACAAGGGTGGCGCAGGCCAGATGAATTGGTGTCAGGGCGGATCTGGCCCACGGGCCATAGTTTGGGCACACCTGTCCTAGCTCCAGTCACCAAGATTATCTCTGGAATGTGAAGCACAGTACAGTACTGTGTTAGTTCTTTTCCGTGGCTTGTTTAGAAGGGAGTATTACAGCAGGCCGAAAAACCATTTTTCTCTGAACCAAATGCTCAAATGGCACAAATCATTCACGGGTTGATCCTTAGATGGGACAACGTGTAACAGAGGATGGAAGATAAACCAAACACCGGTCTTGGGTTTGCATGAGGAAGGCAGCCAAGCTGAGCCTCGGTTGTCTTCATCGCTGGTTAAGATCTTTCAGGCGTATTGGTCTTGCCTCCCTTGACCATCCTGGATGGGCTTAGTAGAGGCATTATGTGCCATCTCAATGCTCAGAGTATGGGACTGCAGTGACTCAGTGGTTAAGAAGCTCACTTTTTTATCTGGAAGGTCGGTGAAGCTTTATTCCTGGGGCCGGCCTCTTATGACTTCCCTCCTTCCCCATGGCTGCTTACTCAAGGGGGTCTCCGTCCTGCTCTTTAGTGTGAGATCTGAAAGCCCTTAGACCAGTGATGGCCAAGTGTGGCACTCTAGGTCTTCTTGGGCTTCAATGACCAGAATCCCAAGTCAGGACTCCTGCTGATCAGGGCTTCTGGGAACTGAAGTCCCAGAACACCTGGAGTGCCAACGTTGGCCATCGTAGACTGTGACCATGGTTGCCTCTATGCTGATGTTGAATGGTGCCCATGGGATGCTTTCAGGTGTGGCTTCTCTCCAATTTCGGAGGAGTGACCCGACCCATTCGTGTGTTGTGGGTCCGGAAGAAAGAGAACTTGCTGCCACAACATCGTTTCCTCTTCAATTCCTTCGCAGCCTTAGTCAGAGCGTTATCAACTGGCTCTCTCACGGCCTGGAGAAGGTGATGCCCCAGCCGGTTCACAACGGCCCGGTCTTGCTGCAGAACGTTGGGAAGAGCTTTCAGGCCAGCGCTGATAACCCTGACGTGGTGAGTGGTTGTAGAGTTTGAGTCCAAAAGGTAGACAGCAGAAACTGGGAGACATTCTTAAATGCCAGATCTAGAGGCTCATATCTGAAGACCACGGCTTCTTCATATGCTGCGCATATCATAGACAGCTTGCATGTAAACCTGTGGCTTGAATACTCTACACCAGAGGTGGTGAACCTATGGCACGCGCACCAGAGAGGACACTCAGTTCATCCCGCCCCTCTGCCCAGCAACCCAATGGCAGTGCTTCCTCCCTCTCCAGCACAGATTTCATCCCGCCCCTCAACCCAGCAGCCCAATGGGAGCGCTTCCTCCTTCCCCCAGCACAGCGGTCGCCCCACCCTGCTGGTTGGGCACTCAGTCTCTAAAAGGTTCACCACTATACCCTACTCTCTGCTTCTGTTGATCATGAAGGCTGCCAGCAGGGGCGTAGCTACCGCCGTATCTGCCGTATCAATTATACGGGGGGCCCGGGTCACGGGGGCCCCCAACGTGCGTAATCAAAACAAATCTTTACCCTTCCTAAGGGCCCCCAAACAAATTTTTATATGGGGCCCCGCCAAGGCACGCTACGCTTCTGGCTGCCAGTAAGATCCATATATATATATTTCTCCTTTCTCTCCAGACAGAAGTCCAGAACATGGATCTGTACAATGACAAGCTAGGTAAAAATTCTTCTGCTCCTCCTGTGAGAAATACATCTCTGAAGGTACCCCAAACCTCTGAGTTCTGTTCTAGGCATAGCCTACCTTAAATGCATTTTTATCTTCCTTTTATTCACCCTAGAGTGCAGCTGTGGAAGGGCAAAGACAAGGGGTGTGGGTGTGAGCATGAGATTTTTTGCAGAGTCCTCTCTGCATTGGGGTTTGGGTCGGGCGAGCCCCTCCATGCAAACCTTTAACATTTTTCTTCCAGTGGTCACTGTGATAGAACCTGACGAAGAGGATTTTAGCGATCTGCAGTCCAGTTCGGATAACAATGCCCCAGACAGAATGTAAGTCCCAGAGGCGAACGGAATGTGGACCTCAGGCCATGATGGCCAACCTTGGCACTCCAAGGGTTCTTGGACTTCAATTCCCAGAAGCCCACGGCTCTGTGAATCCACATGGATGGGTTTACTGCACGTACATGTGGATTCACAGAGACTTAGGCAGGGGTGGGCAGCAACCAGTTCGCACATACACCTGGGAGGAGGTGTAACAAAATTGGGTGGCCTCTGGGCAGGGGGGAAAGCAAATTGGGTGGCCACGCCCACCTCCCTGCCCTGCCCCATCAGGTTTTGTCCCTGCAAGTGATTCAAGGTCTCCCTTGTTCAAAAGCCAGTCCTATCCGACTCTAGGGTGCAGTGCTCATCTCCATTTACAGCCAAAGAGCCTGACACTCCATGTGAATTAATTAGCATATTTTTAGTATGTTGACATATTCTCTTTACAAAGCAGTGTGTACACAATGTATGCAATTAGGTAAACATAAGTAGAGCCATCTCGGAACTTAGTGCTGCCTGTGTTTGCAGGTGTATGCATGGCTATATGGCAGGCATGACTAGATCGCCCATGGTGTAGGCTCCGCCCATGATGGAGGCTCCGCCCATGACATAGGCTCCATCCACAATAAGATTAAAAGAAAATTATTCAGTAACAATAGATAATCTATTTTTATTGATAGCTGTAGGAAGCTGTATTTTTATGCTTGTCTGTCCTTCTGCTTGAGCAAACCCTTCTCCCTTTAACCCCTGCATTTGGTGTATATAAGCCATGCCTGTAAGTTTCACTCCTTGTCTGAAGAAGTGGACTTGATCCACGAAAGCTAACAATAAAATATAGCAGTCTTTAAAGTGCTACAGTGGTTTTTTGGGGTTTTTTTTTTTTGTTTATTTTGTTTTGTTTTCTGATAGGCCTGAACCACAGGCTAAAATGGCTACTATTCAAAAAAAAAATTCAACTATTTCACAAGGATTGTTCTATTTAAAAATTGTTATATTTCACAAGGCTATAGCAGTAAAAATTCCACTTCTAAACCCCACTCTCTATAACGCTCAGTGTAAGATCCAAGCGGTCACAAGGTAATAAGCATTTTGCTCCTGTCGACTCATTTCACTGACCTCGGAAGGATGGAAAGTCCCAGTGTAAACAAATGTAGACCGAGGACCCAACGACAGATGAGGATGATGTAGAGGGAAAGATAGGGTTTGCCTGAATGTAAATCTGGAGATTTCAATCATCCTCTTTTTTTCCTCCCCTCCCAATTCTTCTCAAGGGGTGCCAAGAAGCTGCTAACTTGGCTGAAAGTGGGATTCGACAAGATGGTTCCTCAGCCAAAGAATATGCCAAAATCTCCGGTAAGCGGCAGAAGAGGGTAGGGTGGAATTAAGCAAAAGGATCCCTTTCCCTCCAGTCTGAATGTTAACTGAGAAGGGGAAAGGGAGAAGATAGAATGATATGGATAAAGGTCACCCTTGCTTGAAAGCCAGTCGTATCTGACTCTAGGGCTCAGTGCTCATCTCTGTTAACAGGCAAAGAGCCAGCTCTGCCTGCTTTGGTAGAGGTTTCCGTGGTTGTGTGGCAAGCAGGACTAGACTGAGCCACTAAACGGAGTGCACGGAATGCTGCCCACCTTCCCACCCAAGTGGTCCCTATTGATCTACTTGCAATTTCTTATTTTCGAATGGCTAGGTTGGCAGGAGCCGGGGGAGAGATGACAGGCACTCAACTCTGTCATGCAGCCCTCGGTTCTCGGAACTGCTTACCTGCCAACCTTCCAGTCATCAAGTTCAGTGTCTTGACCACTAAGCCACCACAGTCCTTTATAATGATATAACAAATAGTTAAATGAAGGTCTATAACGTCCCACCGATGGTGGCTGCACGTAATAGTCTGACTGTATATAAGATTGTTAAGAATTTTGTGGATTTTTAAATAGGTTTGTAAGTTATCTTTTGTTTCTTGGGAGGGGGGGTTAAATTAAAAAGGGGGGGAGTTTTGTGAGGCACATGAGTTTTGACCCATCCCAAGGGTTATGTTGGCAGGTGATGGTCAGATGGTCAGAGGTGTCTGCTTGGATTCAGATTTCTCATTTTGTTCTTTTTCCATTTCTGCACCAGGAAGGGACTCCAGAACACACGGCACAGCTCGGTAAGTGCCACGTCAGGCTCCCATGAAATGCCTGATTCCTACAAAGTGCCAGGGGAAACCTATTTCCCCAGGGATCCTGGTGATCGGGGGGATGGGGACGGATGGATGAGAATGGGGGGGGGGGGGATTCTGTAACTGAAGGAGGAGCAGAGTTTGGCCCCCAATTCTCCAATATGGCAATGTTTTAAGAGGAAGAAGAGAATCAGGCTGTTGAAACGCGGGGGCCAAGGCTTC
The DNA here is from genome assembly GCA_030440675.1 of Furcifer pardalis. Lineage (NCBI taxonomy): Eukaryota > Metazoa > Chordata > Lepidosauria > Squamata > Chamaeleonidae > Furcifer > Furcifer pardalis. The sequence continues at coordinate 128,919,196 of CP126892.1, read as the reverse complement.
AATGGAGGACTCTTCAACCTTGGAGAAATTCTCTAGTAGCCACAAGGGTGCCGTTGGTAGCCGTGACATGGGTGGGAAACGGGCCCTTGTCTGTTTTGAGAGGCTGCCTGGCAAAAGCAGGAACTCTTCGTAGCGATAGAACTGCTCGCATTTAGCTACAGATGTTGGTCCAGTGGTGGGGAACTACCGGTACGGACCGGTTCGGCCGAACCAGTAGCGGAAATCCAGAGGGGTTCACCTGGGGGGGAGATAGTAAACCCCCACTCTACCAGTTTGGTCACCTCTCCGGCCAGAAGCCCAAGTCCCTGTGAATCCACACAAATTGGCTTCCTGCACATATCAAAAGATCTGCCATGGAACTGAAGATAATCTCGATTCACAGGGACTTGGGCTTCTGGGAATTGAAGCCCAAGAACAGCTGGAGTGCCAAAGTTCGCCATCATGGTTATAAAACATCAGACAAGGCCAAAGTATGCGTACGTGCAGTAAACCCATTCATGTAGATTCACAGGGACTTGGGCTTCTGGGAATTGAAGTCCAAGAACATCTGGAGTATCAAGGTTCGCCATCATTGCCTTATAAAGAACGCTGCCGATGCTTTCACAAAGAACAGCACAGTCGGAAGTCTTTCTGGCTTTCAAGCTTTACAGATGTTTCTTTTTGTTCCTTTCAAAATGAGAGCCATTAAAAAAAATAAATGCCATGAAATAATAGCTGGTTTTAGAATGAAATGTGTTTTCCATTTTCTTCCTCCCTATCGTGCAAACGATGTCCAGCCAACACCAAAGAGAACAAAGCGAGGATGCCGCAGAAGGCAAATATCCTGGCCGATTCTCCCAAAGCCTCTGAATCCAAACTTCGGGAATCTCGGGAATCGGCCATCAGCCTCTCCAGTCTCAGCCTCTTTATTTTCCCCCAAACCCTCGGCGGTAATGATCGCAGGTAAACCCCGTGCAATTATCGCGAGCATCTCACCCTGTTTAAATGTCTTCCATGCGCCCGTAGCTATTCATAGTTCCTTCCCAAGTCCTGATCTTAGACTCAAAAGATCTGCCATGGAACTGAGGATAATCTCCAGCCGGCAGAACCGTTTGGCAGAATGTGTCATGGAAAAGTCATAAACTATGAGATCTTTATTATATGTTTTCTGCTGGGGAGACTGAATGTTTCTTGATTCTGTTGCATCTTGAGATTGGTAGGCGAGAAGGAGGCAGATCTGCGGTTTCTTGTCTCAGGCAACATTCCCCAGGATGTATTAAGGAAAACCGGGAGCGGAAGGGCCAAGGAAAGTGGCATTTAAAGTAACGGTAACACAATTATGGGGACTGCGGTGGCCTAGTGGTTAAGACACTGAACTTGATGACTGGAAGGTTGGCAGGTCAGCAGTTCAAGACCCAATAGAGTGAGCTCCCTTCATCCGCTCTGGCCCTTTGGAACCTCGTACCCACGGAATTGCGTCTCCAGACAGAGTTGCTGCCCTTTAGGAAGGGGGTGAAAACATGGCTGGCGGAGCAGGTGTGGGGCCCTGGGCATCCGATGACCCCAGCCTGCTGGCCAATTTGATCCACCCCTTAGTGTAATTTTAATTTTAATCTTTTTAATCTTGGTTTTAACTCGTTGATTTTTAACCCTTTTAAATTCTTTTAATCTAAATTTGAAACAGAGATGAGCACTGACCCCCAGAGTCGGATACGACTGGCTTTCGAGCAAGGGAAACCTTTACCTTTTTAATCTAAATTTTATGGGGTTTTATGGCCATGGATGACTTTTAATGTGGGATTCTTTTAGTGTTTTGTTATTGTTGTGAAACCGCCCCGAGTCATTCGCGAACAGGGCAGTATGCAAATGCGAAAATAAATAAATTAATTAAATTAATTAAATCTGTCCTAGCTCCTGTCAATTTAACAGTTTGAAAGCAAGAAATTGCAAGTAGATCAATAGGTACCACTTTGACGGGACAGCAAGCAGTGTTCAGGGCCATAGCCAGGATTCTATGTCACATATATAAGCAAGTTTGAAGGTGGGCAAACTGCTAACTCTGTGCGCTCCAGAATCTAGTCATGCCTGCCGCATGTCCATGGAAACGTCTTCAAACGCAGACAGTGCTGGGTCAGGAACTATACTGCCCAAAGGATCCCATTTAGCCATGATGGCCAACCTTGGCACTCCAGGTATTCTTGGGCTTTCATTCCCAGAAGCCCAAGTCAGCCCTCCTGCTGATCAGGGCTTCTGGGAATTGAAGTTCAAGAACAGCCCGGGGGGGGGGCAAGGTTCGCCATCACTGCCATATAACTTTGGTCAAGGAGGTCCTATGTATGGGGTGACCCCCCTCTGAAGCCTTCTCTCGATTCCAGTTCTTCCTTGGAACAAAACCTCAAGACTGTTCAAGCTTTCACATTTCTCTGGATTAGAGACCTATCGGGAGCAGACCGAAAGAGCCTGCTCAAAGATTGTGGTATATTTGAACCGCAATCGGGCATGCCCTGGTAACAGCAACCTCGTGTTGCTGGCTAATCTTTCTCACACTATGTTGGGTGGAAGGCACTCTAGAATGAACTCAACCAAAGGTGCCTTCGTTTGGGCAGTTTCACATCTGACCTAAATGCGGGGTGAGGAGGAGGGACCTATTGAGTTGCTTCTAAATTGATATGGATAAGGAACGATGACAGGGACATCTGATATCATGGCCAATGCTTTAGACCAGGGGTCCCCAACCTTTTCAACCCAGGGGCCAGCTCACATTCTCTCAGCCAGCTTCGAGGGCCAGATGATGGCCATTTTGCCCTGCCTGCATGATGAGGTGGTGGTGGTGGTTTTTGGCCATTTTGTCCCCACAGCTTCAAAAGGCTGCCATTTTGTTTCTTGAATGTCCTTTGAGGGGTGAGGGCCACATGACATGTTGCCACAAGCTGGATCTGGCTCACAGACCTTAGGTTGTGAACCCCTGCTTTAGACTGACGTAGATGTTGCTGTGCTCTTAGCCGCCTGCTGCAGGGCGTCTGCCTTGTCTCAGCCTCTTCTCATCCCATTGGCAGAAGGTGCTAACGAGTCTCCTCTGCTTGGCCAACAGCCTCTTCGAGTGGTTTGTTCAAGGACTGGAGAAAGTGATGCCACAGCCTGTGACCCCAACGAAGCAGGCCGGACAGGTGAGGGTTACCTTCTGTCTTCTCATTCTACCAAAGGTTTGGGACATCTAACCAAGCCTTGACCAGGAACCCTAGAGGTTGCCTCCATGGGCCATAGACCCTTCTCTTTAAGGTGGGTTTCGGGCAGTTTTCAGGCGTGGCATTTGGGCCCATCAGGTTTCTAGCATTATTTGAAGCCAAGAAACACAAACATCTGGAAAGGGGAAGCGTTCGCTTTGGAATATACTTTGTTTTTCCATTATTCTTCTTCCCAGTAGACTACGGAAGCTGCAACCATGGGATCAGGACAAGAAAGTAAGTACCAGAATGCCTTTTTCTTCTGCAACTTTCATTCCTATATTGTCCTTAGGATAATGATAACTCGTGTAGGTAAACAGGTAACAATTCATTTTAAAAAGAGAAGAAGATGTGCTATGAATCCTGGATTCATACCAAGAAGTCAAAGTCGATTTGGTTGCCTGTTCAATGAATTGTGGAAGGAAAGTATTCAGATGCTAGGAAAGAATGGCTCTTGGGAAAGGTTTATATCAGGGGTGCCCAAACTATGGCCTGGGGGCCGGCCCTGGCCCCCAACACCAGGCTGGCCCCTGGGCTGTAGTTTGGGCTCCCTGAACCACATGACTGGCCCACGGCCCAAAAAGTTTAGGCACCCCTGGTTTATGTGGAGAAAGACAAGTGGGTAAAAGGGAGAGGAATGGGAACCTCCCGGGATATCTTTAAGATTTTCCGTGCGACTCCTGGCGTCAACCAGAGTTGTGGCCCCTTTCCTTTTAGTGTCCAAAACAACGGATCACATCTCCCAAAAGTCAATCAATCAATCGTTCAATAAGCTTATTGCGCCACTCAATTGACCATAGCAAAGTACAAGAAGCCCAACACTAAAAACAAGGACACAACGATTAAAACTGACACGATAAAATTGGTACCTCTTGAGATTGGATACATAATAGGTAAAACCCCTTGTATATAAAACGATGCAAAAACGGCACAACAAAACTGTTACAGACTGTATTGAGATTGGATATAAAAATCAGTAGAACTTTGCATATAAAATGGTTTAAAATTGACACAAAAAAATTGGTAAAAGGTTAAGATTGGCTACATAATAGGTAAAACTTGACACATGAAAGAATTTAAAATGTACTGTACAGTTAAAACATAGTAGGACTGTTAGGGGTGAAGTTTATCATCTTCCAATTGTAGCGTTGTTGTTCTGAATCTCAGTGCTAATTTATAAGGAGTCCAAAGACTTCTTCCTGCGTCTAAAAGCAAAAAGGACTGGAACGATCCGAATTAGCCGTTGAGTGAACTCATGCAGCAAACTGTGCCGTGTCCGACGAAGCCACCCGAGCCTCAATTCACCTCTTTGCTCCAAATCTGCATCTTCTGTTGGCACTCCATATCTCGTTGAAACTCGCACTAGACTCAGAATTAATTAGGCTGAACCTCAGCTCTTTTGGAACCCCAGCCCAGTCCACCAAGCAGCACAAAACGCTGGCATTTTCTGTGGTCTTTTGGGTTCTGGTCTAAACGTCTTCAAATGACTCCACTAGGAAGTGCCTTCATGCGATTAAAAGCCCGGTGGTACAATTCACAGGTTGCTACGCCAGCATAATTTTTCCTTCCCTTCTGTTCCGATTAAAAGGTTTCGGTCATCCTTTAACCTCCCCGTCTCCTTCTGTTCCAGGGAGCAAAGGAGCTTAGGGTCTCGGGAAACAAATAGACGCTGAAGATGACAGAGGCCCCTTTTTGCAAACCAGAGCATCCTAAACTGAGACTGTGCACCTCTAAACAGGAAGAAAAGGATTTGAATTAGTTTATTATTTATTTATTGCTGGGGGTGGGGGTTCGATAAATAAAGCTACATTCCAAACCTGAAGGTGGAGAGCGTTTTATTGCTTAAGCTGTACTTACCTATAGCGTGATGCAAAGTCTTTTCAGGTCACACTTTGTAGGCTGGATGGCCATTTTGCCCCATCCCAACAGCTTCTAAGGGATGTCCATTTTCTTTCTCAAAACACCCTTGGAGGGTGGGGGAACCACATAAAATGACACTGTGGGCCGGATCTGGTCCATGGGACTTAGGTTGGGAACCTGTAGTCTAAGGCCTCCGGCCACTGCCTTAGATAGTAGAGACTTGGGCCCGTTCTCCTTATCTCCTCGCAGGAGTTTTGAGACGTCTCCCTCCGTCCTTTGCCCCATGGGATTCTCCCTTCTCCGTCCACCATCAAGACACCTACCCCCCAAGAGACCAAAGCCTGCAAACCAGCCCAGCAGGAGTTATTGGGACACTGGTGGTGAATCTTGGCACTCCAGGTGTTCTGGAACTTCAACTCCCAGAAGCCCCAATCAGCAGATGTGTGCTGACTGGGGCTCCTGGGAATTGAAGTCTAAAAGCACCTGGAGTGCCAAGGTTGGCCATCATGGTTCTAGGAGAGGAGGAGAAGTGGACAACTGGACTTTGAGGCTTCCTGCTTGGGAAGAAAGAGAAGGGCAGAGAGCTTGAAGGGAAGGATCCTGACCCCATCGCTAAAAGAGCCGCCCACATCCACACTCCTTTGTTTCCGGAAGCAAGGGGTGTTGAGTGCCTGGGAGCTGTCCAGGGTGCTCCCCTTTCCACCGGCTGTGAAGGCAAACCTAGTCAGAAGGCCGAGGACCCCGGACAGCTCCCAGGTAGCCCCTTAGGCTGGGCTTGGAGGATGGGTGGGACCATCTTGGAAGGTAACCCCAACCCTGCTCTTGAGACTCCAAGGAAGACCTTCCCCTTTCATCTCCTGTCCTCGGTCCTTTGTGGAAGAATCCAAGCGCCCTGTCAGTTTCCGGCGAGCAGAAATTCCTGCCAGGATAGTGATGGAGGATGGTGTGCAAGTGTGAGGCACAGTCTCTTCCTCTGAACCACCACATTGGTGCAAGAGGCACAATCCCACTTCTCTATCTCGGCAGGATGGTCTGCACGGAGGGAGGTCGGCTGTTTCGTAGATGGCCAAGACAGTTTTAGCTGCCAGGTGAGGATCTGACAAAATGAAGGCACCTTTTGGCGAGTTAATTCTGTTAGCGGATAACAACACATGGTGTGAATGTGGAGAGACACAAGAGTCCGGTTTATTTTACTGCTGATTAATGCCGGAGACACACACCGACGAGGTCTTGGGCTTGGCCAACGACAAAGCCAAGAAAGTGGTTTCATTTTGGCAGTCCAGGGTTTGAGCAGGACACGGAAGAAGAAGAAGACTTCTGTAGTTCCTTTCACCTGACCTAGTGTGAGGAAGATTAGCCGGCACAAGGAGGCCGTTGACCACAATCTCAGGTTTAGCTTCCGTTTCCTTTACTGTCTTAGTAAATAAATCATCGTAGTCTAATCTTCCTAATTAATGTCCATCTTTGGAGAGTCTAATAGACATATACCCGGACTGGGCTACACTTTAAGGCTCCCTAAATGCAAGGGAGAGGGACTCTGGTGGTTCAAGTGATTAAGATCCTGAACCTGACGACTGGAAGGCCTGACGACTGGAAGGAGAATAAGTTCTAAACTTCTCTGGGGAAATTTCATCTAAGAAAATTACTTAGAACAGGAGAGGAAGAAGCAGAGAACTGGACTGTGAGCATCAAATTCCATGCGTTTCTGTTCTTCATCTTCTCCTGGAAGTTTCCCTCAACCCCCGGGTTCTGAAAGTGTCCCATGCTTGGAATCTCCCGACCTATCGTTCATGAAATATTATTTAAAATAAATAAGGAACGGAGACCTGCTCCTCCCTAACAGTGCATAATGTCGCCAGGCAGCTCATACGTGCGCCATCGTAGGCCTTTTCCACAGACAGACACCGTCCTCTGTCGGACTTAAGAGCAAAATTCCCATGTCTTCATCATTCCTGTATTCATTCTGGAAACGGAAGCACATTTTTCTGTGCACAGCCAAAAATAACTGGGTGAGAATCAGCCTTCGGTTCTACCACCAGAGCAGCAGTCAGAGAAAGTGGCTGTGGGGGGTCTGTTTTGGGCAAAAACAAAACAAGTATTGTGACACCATGAAGACTGGCAGATTTAATTCAGTGTACAATTTTATGAATTGCATTATGAGGATGGAAAAGCAGGTTACAATCTACAAATGAAATAAATGTGTTGGCCATAAAGTTGACACAATATACTTCTAGTTGTCGTTGTCGTTGTCGTTGTCGTTGTCGTTGTCGTTGTCGTCGTCGTCGTTGTCGTGGCAGTGGTTGTTGTTCTGGTTGTTGTCCTTCATCCTTCTTCATTCTTCTTTGTTCTTTGTTCTTCTTCTTCTTCTTCTTCTTCGATCACAACAAACATGGACCATTTTTCTACACCCCAGAGGAGGAAGTTGTGAAAAGCCAAGCAAACTATAGCTTGCTTTGGGTAAAATGAGGGCTTCTTATTAATCTCTTCCATAAGCGAATCATGCGCCCATCTTTCTATAATTTACTGCACAAACAGTTTGTTATCCTGCACTTCACAGGGAGCCACAGGGTTGGCCCTTCAAGAACCCACCATGTCATGGAACCATTTGTAGGAACAATCCCCACGTACTGATTAAGTCTGGACTCTTTGTTGTGAAAATATGTGGAACAACCTACAAGCTCTAGCGGAATACAGAAAAACATGTGCTACAATCAGTTTGTCATTCCTTGGGTCTCCTTGACAAATGCTTCCAAGCCAGTTTGAACTTAAAAAACAAAACCCTAGTCCTCATTGCTCACGGTGCAAGTCCTGCATCAAGGCAGAGGCACTTTGGCATGGTCTCCCGTGGTCTCGGCATTGCTGGTGTATTCATAGATGGAATACTATGACCAACAGAACACCAGAAGCAATAGACCAGGGCATCTCCTTTATCAGTGAAGTGGCATTGGCGACATCCAACCATATTTGAAGACCGATAACACTGCACAACAACGATTTTGCTACTGGGAATAACATGTGATTTACATGATATCGAGAGTGCCGATTCCAAATCTGAACTCAGAATTTGCCTATCGTGTACAGATTTTAAGTCACAGGCGTACTATAGCTGTTCAGATGGTTGGTAACTGGGTGATGTATTTTTACATGGGAACATAATAACAGTTGCAGCTACTACGCTGCCTGCTGCCTGCCTCAGTTGAATCACGTCCCCTGGTGACATGCATGTTCCAGCAGTGGCAGGGCATGTCTGGGCAAGTCAGTGAGCAGAGGTCAGAAACAGGTCTATAAGCTGAGGTCTATAAGGTGAGATGGACCAAGGGCCTGTCCCTAGTGTGAAACCATCTTATTGGATAGTACAGCCGGGCCAGAGCGAGTCTGTTTTGAGCTTAAGATTAGTAGACAATTATTATTATTATTTTGTGATGCAGTGTAATAAAAATCAGTTTTTTAAAATGCTTCCTTGGTCCCATTAAGTCTAGATGATAACAATGCTTCATTTTTATTTCAGAGTTCATCTTTCTCAATGGAAAAGGACATGTCGACTTAGTAGAAGAAGAGGATAAAATTCAAGGGGAATGGATGGTATGGCACACCGAACTGAGGCAGGCAGCAGACTGCCCACTGGGAGGTCCCCCAAGCCCACAAAGGCAATGGAGAACAGAGGAGGAAGCCAAAAGGTAAGGAAACACACATACTCCCAGGTGTGTATGGGGGTCACAGAGGAAGCATTGTCTCCATTTTGAATGCTTAATATTTAGTAAATTTTTATATCTGGGACATTTTACACTTTGGGCAGTCTAAAGGTAAAAGGTTCTCATCTCTGTTTATAGCCAAAGAACCAGCATGTCTGTAGATGTTTCCATGGACATCTGGCAGGCATGATTAGACACTAGGGTGCACAGAATGCTGTTTACCTTTCCTACTGAAGTGGTACCAGTTCATCACCTTGCAATTCCTTGCTTTCTAACTGCCAGGTTGGAAGGAGCTGGGACAGAGACAGGCACTCAATCCATCAAGCCGCACTCGGGTCTCAAACTCTGACCTTCCAGTCTTCAAATTCAGTATCTCAACCCATGGAGCCACCACCATCCCTTGGTCCCTGTTTACCTCCTTGCAAGTTTCTTGCTTTTGAACTGCTAGGTTGGCAGGAGCTAGGATGGAGACAGGAACCCACTCCGCCATGCAGCACTCGGGTCCTCGAATGGCTGGCCAAGTCCAGCCACGGCAGTCCCTATTATTCTATCCCACTCTGGGCGGTGTACGAACAACTAGATAAATATGCCATCTTCAGAGCCAAAAGGCAAAGCAACAGAGGCCGATCCTCCTGGTACCCTCCGTGGCTTCCTAGCAACAGCGCTGCTTCTCCTGGCAACGGCAGGCCATGGGTCCCTCCTGGATGATGGCCTTGGGGGATGTGCGAGGGAGGGGAAGCAGCTCCATCCTCAATCGGATTATGGGGAGGGGAGGAAGGAAGGCCGGCGGCTGTTCGTCAAAAGGCATCGCAAAGCCCAGGGAGGCGGCCCTGGAGAAGCAGCGGTGGGTGATGCAAAAACGGCACGGCACGGGGGTTAGCAGGTTCCCGTCCAGACGGCACGTTGGGCAGATGTGAGGGTGGCTCAGCTTTGGGAGGAATCCGGGCACAAAACAGGTGAGTGTTTCGCCTCCATTTTTCAAGGTACATATATTGGGTGGGGTGGGGGGACACACACAAAATAAAGGAGAGCCTTTTGCTCTGACGCTAGGTTCTCCCCAAGGCGGCTTTGGCTTTGATTGTTCCCATGAAAACTGTGGGCTGCTTTGAAGATTTGGTTTTATGTATATATTAAAGGTCTATATTAAAGGGTGGGACTGCAGTGGCTGAAGTGGCTAAGATGCTGGCTGTAAGGCCGAAGGTCAGCAGTTCGGTTCCCGAGTACTGCAGGAGGGAATGAGCTTCCGTCTCTGTCCCAGCTCCTGCCATCCTAGCCGTTTGAAAGCAAGACACTGCAAGTAGATGAATAGTAGGGACCACTTCGGTGGGAAGGTAAACAGCCTTCCATGTGTTCCGGTGTCTAGTCATGCCTGCCACATGACCACGGAAATGGCTGCAGAAGCAGACAGCGCTGGCTCTTCGGCTCTGAAACAGAGATGAGCACTGAACCCTAGAGTCAGATACGACTGGCTTTCAAGCAAGGGAAACCTTTACCTTTACCTTTACCTATATATTAAAGGTAAAGGTCATCTTTGCTCAAAAGCCAGCCGTATCTGACTCCAGGGATTGGGGCTCATCTCTGTTTGCTCCCAAAAAGCCAGCGCTGTCTGCATTTTAACATTGAGCTCAATCCTGATGGGAATCAGGTTTGACTCAGACTCAGCTATCCTTCTATAGGTTGGTAAAATGAGTACCTAGCATGTTGGGGGAAACAGGGTAATAATGACCTTGTGAATTGCCCAGAAAGTACAAAGCGCCCTGGAGAAGGAGGTGTAGAATTCCTATTGCTATTCCTATTGGTATCTGTCTGTCTCCCTTCCCTGCAGAAATGTTTCAGATGCCTGTATTGTTATGGGATGTGTTTCCGACGAAGTCAGCACAGCGGAGGTCCTTTTAGTTCCTCTTTCACAGGTTGGTTGCCCATTTAACCCCGATCTGGGCCTTTGTAATCTGGCTTGCTTGCTTGCTAACTGGCGACAGGAAAACTGTGCTTTTAATTTGCAAATATTTAAAAGACTTGACATCTGTTTTTTGTTTGTTTTGTTGTCACTTAAGGCTAACGAGGAGGAAGAAGAAAGAACTGAATCAGCTACTCCTGAAGGTAACAAGGAACTTGAGGACACTTTTGTGCAGAGCACCAAAGCTTGGAATAGGCAGGATCAGGCCCGCCAAAGCCCTGGGTGCTAGTGGCATGATAAGTGTGGACCCCCCCCCCCCAAGCTCTTTTATGTTTCTGGTTGTTTTTTCTACGGGTCTAACAAAGGCATCACCTACCTTTATCTCTGGATTGTGTAAGGATGATGGGCTGTTCTCTCCCTTCCTTTTTAGACTGACTCCAATATCTGTTTCTAATCTCAGGGCCTATTTCTGGAAGAGTGTGAAGGCATTTCCATGCCCCCAACCAAACCCTGCTGAACGGCGGCTGCTTTGGAAATTGGCACTACCACTTTTCCTCGCCCATCTCCATGTCTTTTCTTCCAGCTGTGCGTAGAGCGCAATGCTCATGGCCCAACGAAGCGGAGATGTCGCGTTGGCTCGCTCGGTCCACCAGACGGCTTCTCCTTGCCCTCCTCCCGTAGCTGACCAGTTGCCCAACGTGCCAAGCTACCACCGGACCACCGCTGGCTCCCGCATCCCTGTCCTGACCTCCAGAGAGGCTAAGGCAGGGGTGACGAACCCCGTTTATCGGAAGGGGAACATGTCCTTCTCTTATACCCGGGGTAACGTAGCATCTGCCGTAGCTTCGTGCCTGTAGCTCTTCTGCTGGCGCTGTTGGGCATCTTTCAACCTCTGCTTTCAGGTCATCTTCTCAGTTAATTTGCAAAGCGTTGAGTCCAGTAACTCAAACGTCCAGAGGAAGAGCCTGGGTTGAAAACTAAGCATTCTTTGGCATGTTCAAGACCAGCAAATGTACTACACAGCAGTGCTATTCAGCTGAAATCCAGTTCATCACGTGTATGGTCTCATTCTTAATCAATGGACATTAGGATACGCTCTTCTTCTTCTTCTTCTTCTTCTTCTTCTTCTTCTTCTTCTTCTTCTTCTTCTTCTTCTTCTTCTTCTTCTTCTTCTTCTTCTTCTTCTTCTTCTTCTTCTTCTTCTTCTTCTTCTTCTTCTCTTTCTCCTCCTCCTCCTCCATGTCTAGGCCAGATGCAAAACTGCCAAAATGAAGGCACCTTTTGGCGAGCTCATTCTGCAGCGCCTTTCGCCTGACCTAGTGTGAAAAAGATTAGCTGGCAACACAAGGTTGCCAGGGTACACCTGATTGTGGCTCAAAAATGCCACAATTTTCAAGGAGGCTCTTCCTGTGTACCCCATGAGATGTTCATTTAAGTAAAAATGACCTTCTGGTTGGCTGTTGAGTTACTTAGCTCTGCCGTGGGTGTTGCTGTCACTCACTGGCTGCCACCATGAATGGTCATGAAGCTTAATTTTGTACAGCCCTTAATTGCACTCTCGCTCCCAACGGAAGACACCATACACTTGAGGAAATGGACTTCTCTATAGTTGAAGGCGAAGCCCATCTTTGGACACCATCTTGTTCGTTCCTGCTCCCCACACGTGATGAAAGGCTTTCTAAGCTTGTTCCCCTGTTCTTCCTGCAACATTTGGTTGAGTCAACAGAAGGGATGGACAAGATTCTGCCCATTGGCTTTTGTACATGCCCGCGGTCAACCTTTCCAAAGAACCCAGTCCCCTTCTGCCCTGGAAATTCTCAAAAATAGCTCATCAGAAACTGCAAATATATATTTTATTCCATTGCTCAGAATGGAGACGGCATGTGTGGTTCACCACTGGGCAGCTGCGCTAATTCTGCTGAAATCCTAGAACTGTGATGGTGAACGTTGGCACTCCAGCTGTTCTTCAACTTCAATTTGCAGAAGACCAAGTCCCTGTGAATCCACGCAAATGGGTTTACTGCACAGTAAACCTATTCATGTGGGTTCACAGGGACTTGGGCTTCTGGGAATTGAAGTCCAAGAACAGCCGGAGTGCCAAGGTTGGCCGTCACGTTCCTAGAAATTCCACCGCTTGCTTGTCTTGCTACCCTTACAAACAGCTCTTTCGGAGGCAGGTGAAGGATACGTCCCTTCATCCTTGCTGGGTTAAATCGTGTTTGTTCACTACCACAGAATTAATCCTTGTTTCCAAAGTACCCAGCCAAAAACAGGACACCAGTGCTACAATGGGATAACAAATGCAAACGAAACAGAAACCATAAATATCTGGGGTTATAAAAATAAATGAAACAATAAATATTTGTGGACATAAATAAATAAAGGGGCCTTAAATAAAGGCCCTTTCAAAATGTGCAGAAGTTTCAAAGCAGGCCAAATGTGGCCTGCCTTTCTAGACTTTAGGGTGGGTTTTTGCATTAAATTGGTAGATGGATCAGCAGAGTGTGGGCAAAACATAGTTATTGGGAGGCATAAATTCATGACCTGCCCCAGGTATTTCCTATTTTACAGCCATCCTATGCTTTGACACATGACAAGCATTATGAATGGTGAGTGAAATTAACCATTTCCAATTTCCCTTCCATTTTAAATTACACTGGAGTAAATAGCCCATAGGATATTAGGCCGTTTTAGAAAACAAAAGATTCATCTGGATAGTTAGCAGAGTACAGTTAGAGAGTTCTATTCATTTGGACCACGGCAACCTATGGACGTGGCCCGTGGCACCATTCCATGTGGCCTGCTGCCCTCACTCTCGCTGCTACTGCTGCCAGAAGCGGCAAAGAAAGCCAAAAATGCACCATAAAAGCACCCGTGGCTGTCCTAGATGCATTTATGACAGCCATGGATGAGTTTTATGGCAGCGTTTACGGCAGGGAAAGCATGTGTCTGGCCCACTCAGCTGTCTGAGGAGGTGTGGTCTGGCCCACCGCAGGAAAATGTTGTGAACCTCTGATTTGGACAAACACTGTGTAAACATTGGGACATGACTTTTCTGAGTGGGTTTTGAATTCATGCTTCTGTTTCAACCTTCTGTAGTAGAAACAGGGCACCGACCTCCTGTAGGAGAGGCGCAGAGGATGCTATTATTTTTTTGTTTCAACCTTCTGTAGTAGAAACAGGGCATCGACCTCCTGTTGGAGAGGAGCAGAGGATGCTATTATTTTTCTGCCTACCTTTACAACAAAATATTCAAAGTAGACTCAAAACAAAGTTAATTTTGACTTAATCTGTCTAATCTTCTTTCTCTGGTTTACTCACACACCAAGGACAGCCATCGGTCACTGTGAACATCCAGCTTGTGGAGCCGAAGACTTCTCGGCTGCCTACCCCTGCCTACCGCACTCTGCCATTGGCACAAACCAAGCCTCGAACCCTCACCATGCCAGGAAAGTCTGTAACCCACCAAAGGTATCAAACCCAACTTCAAAGGAAACAAGTTCATGGGTGCCTAGAATTTTCAGGGTAAGGGGTATAACCACTTCTAAATAACTCTATACAGTACATAAAAAGGCTGGAAAGGTTTGCCGTAAGTCAGAACTGACTTGATGGCAAACAATTATTATTATTAATTATCAAAATGCAGAAAGTTTGCTTTTTCTTTTGGTAGAGCCAGGGGCTTAAAGAGAGGTGCTCTGCTCCACTCCAGTGGCCAAGATGCAGGAGAATGCAAAAGGGTTCGAGGAGAGTTCTTCACTTTCTTTCCTCTCCTCAGGGAGAAATGGGACGTCAAAGAGGAGACGGTGGAGGAGCTGAGCCTTCCTGATGGGACTCCCTTTCCCGTCGACGCGTGGCTTGAGGCGTCGAGTCCCACCAGCCTAGAGCCGCCGCCTTCGTAAGCCTTAGCACTCGTTTGCAATTGCTTTACCGTCTCGGTCTGTCTTTGCCATGCTTGCTATTAATGTCCTCATCTTGTGGCCCTGTTATCCTGAGTATGGACCTGACCAGTGATGGGATGATAAAAAATTTAGTACCCCACCCTGACGTCATCACAGTGGGGGCGGAGCTAACGTCATGACGTCATGGGTGGAGCCAACGTCATGACATCATGACGTTGTAGGCGGGGCCAAAAATAAAATAAATAAAATAAAAATAAAACACACACACACACCCCTCAAACCCCCCCCACAAAACCGTTAATAAAATAAATAAATAAAATAATAATTAAATAAAAATACACCCAAACACCCACCCACCCCAAACACAAACCCCTCTTACAATGGGGACCGTTGGGGCTGGCCCCGAGCCTTGGTGCCCGGCGGCGCGCCTAGCCGGGCGGCCCAGCGCTCCCGGCTGCAACTCTCCATGGGCGGCCCCGAGCCTTGGTGCCCGGCGGCGCGCCTAGCCGGGCGGCCCTGCGCTCCCGGCTGCAACTCTCCATGGGCGGCCCCGAGCCTTGGTGCCCGGCGGCGCGCCTAGCCGGGCGGCCCTGCGCTCCCGGCCGCAACTCTCCATGGGCGGCCCCGAGCCTTGGTGCCCGGCGGCGCGCCTAGCCGGGCGGCCCAGCGCTCCCGGCCGCAACTCTCCATGGGCGGCCCCGAGCCTTGGCGCCCCGCGGCGCGCCTAGTCGGGCGGCCCAGCGCTCCCGGCCGCAACTCTCCACGGGCGGCCCCTAGCCTCGGCGCTCCGCGGCGCGCCTAGCCGGGCGGCCCCGAGCTGCCCATGGAGAGTTGCGGCCGGGAGCGCTGGGCCGCCCGGCTAGGCACACCGCCGAGCGCCGAGGCTTGGGGCGCCCGTGGAGAGTTGCGGCTGGGAGCGCTGGTCCGCCCGGCTAGGCCCGCCGCCGAGCGCCGAGGCTTGGGGCGCCCGTGGAGAGTTGCAGCCGGGAGCGCTGGGCCGCCGGGCTAGGCACGGCTCCTCCTCCTAAGCCCTCCGCCACTGCCAGAGCCACTTCAAAATGGTCCGGCTCCGGCAAAAACAAGTGCGCATGCGCAGAAACAGAATCTGACGCATGCGCAATTTAAAATTGCAGCACGCATGCGTCAGATTGACTTCTGCGCATGCGCACTGAATTGGAGCCATTTTGGGTCCAATTTAAAAAAAAAAAATTTCTTTTTTTCAGGCGTCCGGAACCAGACGCCTTAAAAATAGACTACCCTCTCGGAGAACCCTCCGAAATTGTTCTTACCGGTTCCAGGGAACCGTCTGGAACCGGGGACATCCCATCACTGGACCTGACGGTCAGCGTGTGGAGTGGCTTACCTTTAAATTTGACCCCATAAGGGTCCTGGGAAGAAGCAACCAAGATATAGAAGAACCAGAGGCTCCATCTTTTGAAAGGAGGACGATGGTTCCAAAAACTCCAAGCAATGGTATAATTCAGATGCAAACCTGAACCAATATGTACCACAACCACCTAAGTCTGGGGTTCTCGACATTTTCCTGCAGGCCAGAAACATGGATCCCCCTCCCATGAACACTGCCATAAATAGAGTTGCCATAATTCTCTACCAGAAAACCGGGACAGGAATATACTTGACAAAAATGGGTGGGACGGAATGAGCTCCCACCTGTCGGACTTCAGGCATCTCTGTAAGGGCCCTCCCACTCATGCTCCTGAGCATATGCTCATTTCTGGAACATATTTAACCCTTACCATCACCTTTGAGAGACCTGAGCCGCTTTTAAAAAGAATTTACTGAGCTCTGGCAGTAGAGCATAACAAGAGAGGCTTCTTCAGGTAGCATAGCGTAGGTGTGTGTGTGCTAATCAAAGAACAACAATCTTCAAAGAGAAACAGCTGCTTTATTCCTCAGGTTCATTGATAGCAAAGTCCATGGAAAAATGTAGATTAAAAGGTTATAACAAAGAATCAGTCCAATAAGAACAGTCCAAGTATCTTTAGGTAATCATAGTGAAAAGGAGAGAAAATCCCATAAGCCAAACTGAAGTCTTAGTCCATTGAGAAACAAAACCGAACTAACTCACTTCTCTGCAAACATGGAGAATTCCTGGTCAGGTGGGTTACTCTTAGCCAATCAGGTAACGGAGAAAACGTTCTCAAAACAATGAATTGTTTACATCCATGTGAAGACATAACACTCTAAGCTCTGCAAGCTGTAATGATAACACGGGAACACTGACTGAAAACAACCATCTCGTGACAGTCTTGAGAGACACACAGAGATGGGAAATGATTGTTTATGAGGCCTAGCTGAAAAATAGCAATTTCAAGCCTTGGGAAGCATTAGGAAACAGGTCTTTTCCTGACACCGTCTCTGTCCCAACTCCTGCCAACCTAGCCGTTCGAAAGCAAAAAATTGCAAGTAGATAAATAGGGACCACTTCGGTGGGAAGGTAACAGCATTCCGTGCGCTCCAGTGCCTAGTCATGCCTGCCACATGACCACAGAAACGTCTGCAGAAGCAGACAGTGCTTGCTCTTCGGCTTTGAAACAGAGATGAGCACTGACCCCTAGAGTCGAATACGACTGGCTTTCGAGCAAGGGAAACCTTTACCTTTACTATCTACAAAATAGCCTTTTTTAAAAAACAAACATAATATAATGACAGTTATAAAACACTTTCACAGTCAGTAGGTTTTGAAAATCTGGCACTTTAACATGATTTTTATTTTAACTAGGGACAATATTTCCAACCTTGAATCCAGGACAATCCCGGTTTTCTGGGACTTATGGCAACCCTAACCATAAACCACATCCATGGCTGTCCTGTTTAGGACAGCCGAGGGTGCATTTACAGAACATTTTTGGCTGTTTTTGCCACTTCTGCTGCTTCCGGCGGTGGCGGGCCACGTGGAATGGCACCACAGGCCGGGTCTGGCCCATGGGCCGTAGGTTTGCGAACCCCTGACCAAAGGTGTTACTCTTTCTCCCTAGCATTGCTTACAGAAGCTAGTCTCCTTTATTCGCCCTCTAACAGCTGTGTCTGGATTGCTTTAGGTTGTCGGAACGGAGATACTCAACAGGAAGCCAAAACAGCGACACGGTCAACGAACGGCTGCAAGAACTGGTGCGGTTGTTTAAGGACCGCACAGAGAAAGTCAAAGAGAAATTGGTGGACCCGGACTTCTCCTCCGACGAAGAAAGTCCCGTGGCCAGTAAGTAACCTCACCAGGTTATTCCCCTCCCCATTATAGGATGCATTTCCCCTTCCAGGGACCTGCACCCCTCCCAGACACCCACAACCTAGCAGTTTGAAAGTGAGGAATTGCAAGGAGATAAATAGGTACTGTTGTGTCCTGGTTTTTAAGTATTTCCAAACCCTTCCTTAACTTTATCTTAAATACTCCAAAATCCTTCCAAAGGGTTTTCTTGGTCCCTACATGTTTAATTAACTGTTACCTTTTTACTATCTTATCTTTTATGATACTGAATATGAGTATAAAGTTCTAAAGCTACTGGTATACAATTCTACTAAATAGTGAACGAGTGAATAAACGTGGTTACCATTATGTGAGTGTCCTAAGTAAAACATAAGAATAAAAGAAATAAAGACGTAAGGAAGTGAAGGTTAATGTTGATGGAATTACACACAAGAATAATATAACTTCTTTTGTTTAAGTATATAAGCTAATATGTATGTAAACTAACGTGTGTATAAACTTGCTATTCTATAAAAGTATTATGTTGCATAGTATCTAAGAATATTGTAACCTACAATTCTAAAAATAATTGTATAGTGTTTCATAAGGGTAGATATAGTAAGGATAAATACAATCTTTGTGTTTGATGCAGTATATATCTAGGTAACTATAACATATTTATATGTAATAAAAATCAGTCCTTATCACAGTGGTGGGCAGCAAAAAAATTTCACCACCACACTGTGGGTGGAGCCTATGCCATGGGTGGAGCCTATGTTGTGGGTGGAGCCTACATCATGGGCGGAGCCTATGCCATGGGGGATCTAGTCATGCCTGCCATATGGCCATGTATATGTCGGCAAACACAGGCAGCACGGTTCTTGCGTCATATGCCCTTCCTTGCCTTGCCCCCACAGCACCTTCCAAAGAGAAACTTCCGGAAGAGGAAACGGAAGAGACGGAGAAAGAGGAAGAAGAACAATACCGTGAAATGTTGTGTTGCACGTTGAAGCCTCGGCCCTTGGGGTGTCACCTGAAAATGCACACCTTTCCCAGCAACATCGACCCCCTGACCAGTGAGTAAGACGTTTGGCATAGCCACGCACAACCTGTGTTAAGGAAAGACCCAGGGGTCTTCCGACAAGCGCCACTGCTTGCGTTGCACGTAAGCTACATAACCCCCCCCGGGGGGGGGCCTTGCTCTGTTGTTTCAAACGAACTTGTCTTTAAAAATGAAGACCACCTCTTACCTCGAGGATGAATGCATCCCCAATTGTTTAACGAGGAATTTTTTTTTAAATCTACTCCACTTCTACCCCACCCACCTGGCAGGTCTTCCCCACTATGGGCAGCACACAATAACACATTAAAAGTCTAAGGACACGACTGTCAGGGATTTAGTTCATGAATTCGATGTGCTGAATTATGCTCATTGGTTCATTTACTTCTTTTGATCTGGATGAAATAAAAGAAATAAATGAACTTACGAGCATAATTCAACACATCGAATTCATGAACTAAATCCCTGACAGTCGTGTCCTTAGACTCTACCTGCCGCTTTTTCTTTTTTTGAAGGAAGAAAGGTTAGAAAGAAAGTAGGGCTGCGCCGGACCCCGCCCCCTTGCTGCTTGGCACAGGGCCATGTGGCCTGGTGCTCGGCGAACGAAGGCCGCAGGTGGGTGCCTGGCCTAGCACTGGGCCACGGCCTCCGCCCGACGCATGTGCGCTGAGTCCAAGCACAAAATGGCGGCTTGACTTGGCGTGCATGCATGTTAAGATATCAATTGACGCATGCCCGTCAATTGATATCTTAACATGCATGCGCACCGAGCCAAGTAGCCTGAATTCTTACCACCCATTCTACAGAACCGGGGCGAACCGGCCGATGCTCACCACTGGTTTAAGAGCAATCCTGTGGAACACATTATGCTCTTTAAGCGAGGTGCAACTGTATGTCCAATTTCCACATCTGCAATTCCCTCCTCCTTTAAACCCATCCTGTTACATGTCTTTATTTGGTCAAAGCAGCTGTACGTGTGCTGCGTGTGTGTGTTCAACTTTATTATTTGGTCACACTGCAGTTAAACCTGGTTCTTCTTGCAGTTCCATTACAAAAGTCCTCCTTTAGGAGGCAGCCAGGAAGATTCCTCGTTATTAACTGGAAGTTATTCCAAACTGTTTTGTTTCGGCATAGCTTTTCTGTTAGATACCTAAACTCCCCTTATAGTGAATTGTGCTTCGAATCTAACTGCAAGACCAGTATCTTATTTGTCATCCTGCTCCTTCTCTGCTCCTTCCCAAATGCCATTTCTTATCTTGTTATTTTGCTACGAGTCCCACGCTGCACTTAAATTCTTCTTTTCCTACATCTTTCTTTTCAGATGGTCTCTCCGTTGTCGTTATCTGGGGTGGGGTGGAGGTTTTATTGCTATGGGTAAGCCTCATATGCTGAGGAACATGGATCAGATTTTGCGAAAGTGCTTGAGAAAGCTAAAGGGAAAGATGACACCTTTCCCCAAGGAACCTTTCTGGGTAATAAAGAAATTAATACCACAGCCCCTTCAAATGTTCTTGGACTACAATTCTCAGAAGCCCGTGTCTCTGTGAATCCACACAAATGGAGACGCAGTAAACCCATTTGTGTGGATTCACGGAGACTTGGGCTTCCGGTAATTAAAGTCCAAGAACACGCGCACCAAACCCATTCGTGTGGATTCACAAAGACTTGGGCTTCTGGGAACTGAAGTCCAAGAACAGCTGGAATGCCAAGGGTCGCCATCACAGTTCTTGGACATTACTGGAGAGCTTTCGTGAGGATCAGGCTAGGCCAACCTTGGCACTCCAGCTATTCTTGGACGTCAATTCCCAGAAGCCCGCGTCAGCATTCCTGCTGATCAGGGCTTCTGGTCAAGAACAATTGAAGTTCAACAACATCTCGAGTGCCAAGGTTGGCCATCACTGTTTATGGGAGATGCAGGAGAAACTCTTGACCAGCCATACCTGGGGCTCCTACATTTTGCTCTGGCTTCTCCTTCCTACCTTAGATCTGATGTACGTCTTCTGGCTCTTCATTGTGGTTCTGGCGTGGAACTGGAACTGCTGGCTAATTCCAGTTCGCTGGGCTTTCCCGTACCAAACACCCACGAATGTTGCCTACTGGATGACCACGGACTACCTCTGTGACGCCATTTACATTCTCGACATGGCTGTCTTCCAGGTCCGCCTACAGTTTGTCGAAAGAGGAGATGTCATTGTAAGTGGCTCAATGCACACAAACACACAAAACCACGTTTGACTGTCTACACAACATTTGCTGGGGAGGAAGAAATTGCTGTCCTTGTTCACCAAACTATACATGACTAGGGCAGGAGATATCAACCTTTTAAAGCCATGGGCCGGGTCTAGGTTTGCCATAATTCTCTCCCACAAAACCGGGACAGAAGGATACTTGACAAAAATGGGCTGCTCATCTACAAAATTGCCTTTTATAAAAAACAAACATAATATAATGACGGCTATAAAACACTTTCACATTAAATATATCAATATATAAATGAATTTATTTACAGCAGTTAATAGTTACTGTAAGATGATCTGTTGTACTTCTGAGAAGTCTCGGTCAACTCTTAACATCTTCAGTTCCAGGAACTACACTGGTCATACTTATCGGGTGGTGGTGTGAGACGAGGATGTTAAGATTTGTCTCCAGGTATGCTCCAACTCCAATGTGGCAGGAAATTACTCATTTGAAGGGAGAGTTCAAACTTATTTCAAGGGTGTGTTATAATACACAATCAGTAAGTTTTTAAAATCCAGGACTTTAACATGACTTTTATTGAACTGGCCAGGGCACTTTTTCCAACCTTGTATCCGGGACAATCCCGGTTTTCTGGGATGTATGGCAACCCTAGCCGGGTCATGCTCCTTCAGACTGCTTTGGGGATCAGACTGTCATTTTGCTCTTCCTACACCACATGGCACTTCCTTGTGTTGTGGGGGATGGGCACATGAAATGGTACCATAGGAAGGAGCCCCATAAGTTCTGAAGAATTTGGTGTTGTCACAATACAAATGTAATCACAACAGGAACTTTTCACAATATAAATTTAATAAATAAGTAAATAGATATTTGTGAGGATTCTGAGATTGTGCAGTTTTATCTGGATTTCCCAGCTGGATCCCCCCCACCCCTGAATTTCCTGTGAGAAACTGAACTCCTATGTTCTTCAGCCAGATATCCAACACACCAATTAACTAATCCAGTTGGTTTTTATCACACTAAAACTTATTTTTAAAATTTTCCTTTTCCTTTTCTTCCAGACTGACAAAAAAGCCATGAGGAAGAACTATCTGAAGTCACGTCGCTTCAAGGTCTCTATGATTTCCCTCTGTCCCCACCCACCCCAATAATTCCAATGTTTAAAATATGCACCACTTTACCAATGTTAAAAATTCCATTTATGGTGAAATGGTACTTAATATAATTTCCCCCCCCCCGGCACCCCCTGGGCAAGATTCCCTTTGACTTCCAGGTAATGCTGCTGTATTGCTCACTTCAGGTGGCTGACCTGTTCTTCCCACAACTAGACCATTTTGTTCTTCCAAGGTCACCAGTGCTCGAAAGCCAGTCATATCTGACTCCAGGGTTCAGTGCTCACCTCTGTTTATTGCCAAAGAGCCAGCACTGTCTGTGCCTGCAAACATTTCCGTGGCCATGTGGCAGGCATCACTGGCATACACGGAATGCCGTTTACCTTTCCCACCAAAGTGGTCCCTATTGATCTACAGTACTTGCAATGTCTTGCTTTCCAACTGCTAAGTTGGCAGGAGCCGAGGCAGAGAAAGGAGCTCGCTCCGTCATGCAGTACTTGGGTCTTCTATGCCAACCTTCCAGTCATTAAATTCAGCGTCTTAACCACTTGTCCTATCAAGTGTAAACGGTTGGAAGTACCCCTAATTAGGGATAGACCAGATATAATATTCTTACAGGAAACCCATCAGAAAGTGGAAGATAAGAATTTGTTTTTGGGTTGGTCCCAGTTTTATGAAAAGGCTTTTGGCTCCTCTAAGGCAAGAGGGGTCGCAATTCTGATATCAAAAAGTTATATTCTTCGGAAGAGATGGGCAATTAATGTCTCGTGGCTGGTGTACTCCGTTGATAACCTCTTTTGTGCTTTTCCGCCCTTCCAGATGGATTTGATCTGCCTTCTTCCACTGGATCTATTTTACTTCAAATTCGGTGTCCACTCTCTCCTCCGGCTGCCCCGTTGCTTGAAGGTGGGCCCTGAAACGTCATGTTTTGTTTCCTAGTTTGTAGCCCCAGCATAAAATCCAAAGGCAGAGTTGATCGGCACTTTCTCCTGAGCCGCAGAAATACCATCCTAAAGTCAAGAAGCCAGACATTACCCGTGGAAGAGGAAGACGTAGGAAAGTCCAGTCATTATCCTGGCCACATGTTAGTGTACCCATGGGATGTGCCCTTACAATTGGAAAAATAGCAGTTTTCCCATCCGGCTTTTGCATAGCTGACATTTAACAGTAGTCACCAGGCATAAAACTTACAGATCTGAAAAATTTGTTGTCGGTGAAGGTGAAGAAAAATGTTGTTTTTTTAATTGCTAGGTTAAAAGTAAATGTCTCCCTTGTTCAAAAGCCAGTCGTATCTGAATCTAGGGTTCGGTGCTCATCTCCGTTTACAGCCAAAGAGCCATAGTCTGCGTCTACAAACATTTCCATGTTCATGTGGCAGGCATGGCTAGATACACAGAACACCTTTACCTTTCCTACCAAAGCAGTACCTATCTATCCACTTGCAAATTCTTGCTTTCGAACTGCTACTTTGGCAGGAGCAGGGACAGACAACAGGCACTCACTCCGTCATACAGCACTCGGGTCTCGACCTGCCAACCTTCCAGTCATCAAGGTCAGTGTTTTAACCACTAAGCCACCGCAGTCCCTCACTAGGTTAAGAGGTCATCTTAATAGTGAAGTTATCAAGGAAGGAGAATTTTGGAGTTTTACCAATGACTCTTCTAAAAATAAATTTCATTTTCTTTCTGAACTTTCTGCTACAGTACATGGCCTTCTTCGAGTTCAACAACCGGCTGGAAGCTATTTTGAGCAAAGCATACATTTACAGGTAAAGAGACCCATGCCTGGGGAATTCTGCAGGACATTTGCTGCAGCAAAAAAAAATTAAAATTAGAAATACCTATCATTTATTTATATATATTTTTCTAAATACAAATTAACAGTTGAAAAACAAATGGAGGTTGGGTTGTAAAGAATATATAGTTTTGCTTGTACTGTGCATTTCAGTCTTCGTTTTAGGCTTGCTTTCTAAATGTAGGCCAACGTGTATCTCTCTTGGCAATCTCTCCTGCAATTTAGACAAAGGGTAAGGAATCTGACATCCTGAAAATGGAACCAGCTTTCAATTATTATCTCTGCTACGTTTTATGCTGTCCCAAAATTATAGCCTTGGTCTGTGACTATGAACCTTGGCACTCCAGCTGTTTTTTGTCCATTCCCAGAAGCCCAAGTCACTGCGTAGTAAACCCATTCATGTGGATTCATGGGGACTTGGGTTTCTGGGAATTGAAGTCCAAGAAGAGCTGGAGTGCCAAGGTTTGCCATCATTGGCCTAGTTTGTCGTACTGGTCTGTTAACTGTTTGTTCATCACTTCCCAGACTTCTTTGTAATCCAGAGATGCCCAAACTACGGCCCTGGGGTTGGACCCGGCCCCCAATGCTAATTCATCTGGCCCACAAAACCCTCATCGCTCCTGGAAGCGGAAGTAAAACGTGCCCATATGGGCACATTTTACTTCTGCTTGCAGGAGCGACGAGGGCTTCGCAGGCCAGATGAATTGATTTCAGGCCCGGATCTGGCCACCGGGCCGTAGTGACCGGCTCCCTGAACCATGTGACCAGCCCACACTCCAAAACGTTTGGGCACCCCTGCTGTAATCCCTCTTTTTCCATTGCTCCCGCTTTGATTCTTTATCTGCTAAAGAGACAGAATCTGTCTTTCTGTAGCAACTATTTCCATGGATTTTGAAAATGGAAAGAAAGATTATTCTATGGGGGGGGGGGTGTTGGCATGAATTTTAACACTTGAGAGCAACAACAGTCCAAAATATTGTATTCCAAATGATTCCATGAAATCCTGGGAACAGGGAATTTAAAATGTGGCAAGGATGGTGGAAGAAATCTGTAAAGTGCGGAGGTTGTTTTACTATTATTATTTTAATGATGACACGCTTGTGTTACTATTAACAGATAGGTTTGCTCCATTTCTGGAGATTTCATGCTACGGGGGAGCAGCTCTTTCATTGAGCGTTCCTTTCAATTGGCGACTGGAAGGTCGGAGTTCGATTCCCGAGTACTGCATGACGGAGTGAGCTCCCGTCTCCGTCCCAGCTCCTGCCAACCTCACAGTCCAAAAGCAAGAAGTTGCAAGTAGATAAATAGGGACCACTTCAGTGGGAAGGCAAACATTCTTCCATGCACTCCACTGTCGAGGCATGCCTGCTGCATGTCCACGGAAACATCTGCAAACGCAGACAGTGCCGGCTCTTCAGCTCTCAACAGAGATGAGCACTGAACCCTAGAGTCAGATATGACTGGCTTTCAAGCAATGGTCCATTTCTTTTAGAGGTTTAAAGTCAGGAGATTTCATGCTACGCGGTCTTTCACTGATCGTTTCTTTTCACCGCTTCTCCAGAGTGATCCGGATCACAGCTTACTTGCTCTTCAGTTTGCACGTGAATTGCTGCCTCTATTACTGGGCCTCGACCTTCGAGGGGTTGGGCTCTACCCCATGGGTGTACGATGGAGAAGGGAACAGGTATTTGTCGTGTCCTGAATTTCTGCTCCATCAGGAATGCCTTCTCATAGAATAGAAGTTGGGGTGGACAAGTGTGCACCCATGTGAATGTGTGCCTTTAATTATGATCCTCTCATTTCCTTGTTTCCCCCAGTTACATCCGATGTTATTACTGGGCCGTCAAGACATTAATAACGATAGGTGGGCTTCCGGACCCACAAACCCTCTTTGAAATCATCTTTCAACTTCTCAACTACTTCACAGGCGTCTTTGCTTTCTCAGTAATGATAGGCCAGGTAAGAAAACAGGACTTGCCTTGGCTTTACCTCCGGTGAATGAGACTTACTAAAACTGTCACTTTTGGTTAGAATGAGAAAAAATAATTGCTCAGTTTTTCACAGTTCCTAGAATCATTCATTTTTGCTTTCTGCACGCAAAGAAACATTAGAAAGGTTTTTAAAAAGTGGCAATACAAGCGTTGAGAATGGCTTTTTAAAAATGATTTTATAATTGTTGTAAATCGCCCTGGGTCCCTTTTGGGAGGAGGGCGATAAACAAATTTAAATAAATACATAAATACATAAATAAAAGAGCATAGTTACAAAATGCTGTGGAGATGGTATTTCAGTAGCATAGCGTGGGGAGGCAGGGGGCGGTACGCCCCAGGCGGAACTTTTTGGGTGTATGGGAGTTTTTGGACTACAATTCCCAGAAGCCCTAGTGGGAGTGTCCTAAGACCCCACTAGGGGGCGGCAAATTTGGCTTACGCCCCGGGCAGCTGAATCCCACGCTACGCTACTGGGGTATTTGACACCACTTTGGCTGAATCTAATTGATAGTAATAAATAAATAAAAATGCTTCTTCACTCCATTAATTAATTTCAAATGTAAGTTGTTATCCAAATAGTTCCAAAATGCCGATAAATGCTGAATAATGACTCCAGGAATCCCTTCTCTTACCCAGATGAGAGACGTCGTCGGCGCTGCCACCGCCGGGCAAACGTATTACCGGAGCTGTATGGATAATACAGCCAAGTACATGACTTTCTACAAAATCCCCCATTCGGTCCAGAACCGAGTCAAAACGTGGTATGAGTACACGTGGCACTCTCAAGGCATGCTGGGTAAGAATAAGTGGAAGGTGAGAAGTCCCTGGATCCTGGCTTCAGGAGAGGGAAGTGACTCGGGCGGTTTCTTTTGCTGCAGATGAATCAGAGCTGCTGATGCAGTTGCCGGACAAGATGAAGCTGGACATCGCTGTTGACGTCAACTACGACATAGTCAGCAAAGTGCCACTTTTCCAGGTAACATCATCCTCCACGGGGCAGGGTGCCCTTGCTTGGAAATTAGTCATATCCAACTCTAGGGTTTATCACACTTAGGGTTGCCATACGTCCCGGAAAACCGGGATTGCACCGGATACAAGGTTGGAGAAAAAGTGCCCCAGCCAGCTCAACAAAATTCATGTTAAAGTCCCGGATTTTTAAAACTTGCTGATTGTGTATTATAACACACCATTAAAATACATTTGAACTCTCCCCATCAAATGAGTAATTTCCTCCCAAATTGGAATTGGACCATGCCTGGAGACAAATCTTAATGTCCTCGCCTCACACCACCGCCCGATAAGTGTGACCAGTGTGTTTCCTGGAAATGAGGACGTTAAGAGTTGACCATGATACGAATTCTCAGAAGTACAACAGATTATCTTACAGCAAGAATTAACTGTTGTAAATAAATTGATTTATGCATTGATATATTTAATGCGAAAGTGTTTTCTAGCTGTCATTGTATTATGTTTATTTTAAAAAAGGCTATTTTGTAGATAACCTGCCCATTTTTGTCAGGTATACTTCTGTCTCGGTTTTGTGGGAGAGAATTATGGCAATTCTAGGTGCTCATCTTTGTTTACAGCCAAAGAGGCAGTGCTGTCTGAGTCTGTAGATGTTTCCCTGGTCATGTTGGCACACAGAGCACTGTTACCTTTGCTGCCAAAGCAGTACCTGTTTATCTACTTGCAGAGTTGGCTTAAATTCCGAGCTGTTTTTGCAAGCCCAGCAGCATCTCCTTTATTTTTGGCCTTTAGGGATGTGATCGGCAAATGGTTTTTGACATGCTGAAGAGGCTCCGCTCCGTCGTCTACTTACCCAGTGACTACGTATGCAAAAAGGTAACCGGCGGGGTTCGAACAGCAGAAAGACATTCAGCACCAAATTGCCCAGTGGTACAAAATAAAGCTTTCAGGACCGTATTTTTGATAAATGTCCCTCGTTTCCCCCTGCTTTCTTGGAAATGTTTGCAGGTTGCTTCTATTTCCTTAAAGAGCTAGAGTGGGGGTTCTCAACCTACGGCCCACGGGCTGGATGCGGACTGCGACACCATTTCATGTGGGGGGCCCCATCACCTCCGCCACACCTGGAGGTGCCATGTGTGGCAGGCAGAGCAAAATGGCCATCCAGCCCCCAAAGGAGTCTGAGGGAGCGTGACCCCGCTCTAAGCTTGAGAACCCCTGATCTAGAGCAGTGTTTCCCAATATGGGGCTCAGGCCCCACAGGGTGGCTTCAGCTCCCAGAAGCCTAAATTCCTCAGCTGTATCCTCCTTTAATATCATTCCTTGTCCAGTGAGCTCCTTCCTCCACCTTCTAATTTGGTTTTGCTCTTGGTTGCCCTCAAGAATGTTTGTTCTTGCCATAAAACTCTCCCTGGATCGGAACCCTGGCAGACGTGAGGCTCATCTCCATCCAGAGGGTGACAATACAAGGATAGTTTGCCTGAATGGCTGGGAAATCTGCCCACGTGATTCTTCTCGCTATTTCCTCCCCACTTTTGATCCAGGGAGAGATTGGCAGGGAAATGTACATCATTCAAGTGGGAGAAGTGAAAGTGCTCGGTGGACCGGATGGCAAAACTGTCCTTGTCACTTTGAAAGCTGGGTCTGTGTTTGGAGAAATCAGGTGAGATCCTTGAAAAATAGCCTTTTGGAAGGGGTTAATGGGGGATGCCCAAACTATGGCCTGGGGGCCAGATCCGGCCCCCAATACCAATTCATCTGGCCCACGAAGCCTTCATCGCTCCTGCAAGCGGAAGTAAAACGCGCCTGTACAGGCACCTTTTACTTCCGCTTCCAGGAGTGACGAAGGCTTTGTGGGCCAGATGAATTGGTGTCGGGGGGGTATCCAGCCCCCAGGCCATAGTGACCATCTCCCTGAACCATGTGACTGACCTGTGGCCCGAAGAGTTTGGGCGCCACTGGATCTCTAACTGCACTGGTAGCAGGGTAGAAAGAGCCAGTGTGAAGGGAAACCCTCTCTTCTTCCTCCTCCTCCTTGTGCCCTGTCCAATTCCAAATATCCTGAGAATATAATGGAATAACAATAATAATTTCATGTCAGAAACTATTCTGGGTTGAAAGGATTTTTGCTGTTGAAACTCCACTCAGGTGACGTCCAAATGAGGCTTCTTTGGCCCCAAGAGCTAGGGCAGAGACAAGCGCTCACTCCATCATCCAGTACTCGGGTCTCGAACTGCCAACCTGCCGGCCTTCCAGCTAACAAGACGAGCTTCTTAACCCCTGAGCCACCACAGTGGCCTTCAATTTGCTGTACTCTCTCTTCCTTATGTCTCCTATTCTTCTTCTTCCACATCTAGACCAGTCATG
Organism: Furcifer pardalis; assembly: GCA_030440675.1. NCBI lineage: Eukaryota > Metazoa > Chordata > Lepidosauria > Squamata > Chamaeleonidae > Furcifer > Furcifer pardalis. The sequence goes on along the minus strand of CP126892.1, from coordinate 128,889,954 downwards.
AAACTGCCAAAATGAAGGCACTGTTTGGGTGAGTTCATGCTGCAGTTCCTGTGCCCTGGTGTGAGAACGATTAGCCGGCAACACAGTGTGGCCGTTACCAGGGTATGCCCAGTTGTGGTCCAAAAATACCACAGTCTTCCAGGAAGCTCCTTCTAGGTACCTTACAAACCTACAGCAATGGCAGCCCCGTCTGTAACCGGACTCTAGAGGGAGCATTCGTCCCTCTTGTCCATCCCAGCTGAGCTCCAGCGATGTCGGCATTTCCCCCCACTGGCCAGAGGGTGGAAGGCTGCGCTGGGTGCCAAGAGTGAGGAAGGTGGGCAAAAACACCGGCCTGTGGCCAACGGGCCGAATGTGGCCTTTGCATCATTTCATGTACCACCCCCCCACACACTGCCTCCACCACACCAGGAAGTGCCATGTGGAAAGGGGAAATGGACATCTGAGGGAGTGTGACCTGCCCCCTGTCTGCTCTATTACTGGGACTGCGGTGGCTCAAATGATTAAGATTAAGACTTGCTGACTGGAAGACCGGAATTTGATTCCTGGGTACAGCGTGACGGAGTGAGCGCCCATCTCTGTCCCAGCTCCTGCCATCCTAGCAGTTCGAAAGCAAGAAATTGCAAGGAGATAAACAGGGACCACTTTGGTGGGAAGGTGAACAGCATTCCGTGAGCTCTGGTGTCTAGTCATGCCTGCCACGTGTCCATGGAAATGTCTGCAGTCACAGACAGTGCTGGCTCTTTGGCGATGAGCAGAGATGAGCACTGAACCCTAGAGTCAGATAGGACTGGCTTTTGAGGAAGGGCGACCTTTGCATTATTCTATTACCATAGCAGAATAAACTTGGCCAGGCACTCAGAGGTTATTTGGGTAAAATAAATTATTCTCTCCAATGGAAATTTAAAGCACTTCTGCAGCCCTGACCCTGCCGGGACACTCCCGCCCCCTCCCTCTGATGTCCAGGCAACCCTAAATGTGGGGGGCAGAGAAGAGAGGAAGCAGAAACCCAACTGGGGGTTCAACTGACCTCTCCGTTTCCCCGCTAGCTTGCTGGCGGTGGGAGGTGGGAATCGGCGGACCGCCAACGTCGTGGCTCACGGATTCACCAACCTTTTCATCTTGGACAAGAAAGATTTGAACGAAATCTTAGTCCACTATCCAGAGTCCCAGAAGCTGCTGCGGAAGAAGGCCAGGTAAGAGACGGTCTGAGACCTAATGTGGACCACACCAGAGGTCCCCCTCATTACTGTGAATGCTCGCAAGGTGACAACGCATAGAAACATGGGTTTTTAGTCTTTCAATAATGCAGGAGAAATGGTCAAAGAAATCAGTCTCCTCCAGGAAAGGGGGACAGCTCTTTCTCCGGCTTTCAGCAGCTTTTGGGGGTCAGGATCGGTGGTGGGCAGCAAAAATGTTTGCTACCACACTGTGGGTGGAGCCTATGCCATGGGTGGAGTGAACCACGTTGGGTTGAAACGCCAGTGCGTAGCCTGGCACTGAAACAATCTAGGGCAGGGATTCTCAACCTTTTTAAGGCAGGGGCCATCGGGTCACGCTCCCTCAGACAGCTTCGGGGGCCGGACAGCCGTTTTGCCCTTTCTCCACCACATGGTACTTCCTGGTGTGGTGGTGGTGATGGTGGGCCACGTGAAATGGTGCCGTGGGCCCGCCTCTGGCCCACAGGATGGAGGTTGAGAATCCCCGATCTAGGACTTTCACGTGATCGCCTAATCGGAGTAAGAAGCACACATTAGGCTGTGAATTAAGAGGTTGATGATTAAAACTGTAGATTAAATACTTCTAAAGAATTTCCCGAAACTTCGCCAATTGTTCTCCGCTCTCCTGATTTCATTGAATGACTGTTCCAAAGTGGATAATAAGATTTAATCCTTTCTCCTTTTTATCCCCCTTAGGAGAATGTTCAAAAACAACAGCAAACCGAAAGGTGAAAAGGCCATTCCACTCATCATCCCCCCGAAGGCTGGGACCCCGAAACTCTTCCAAGCCGCCTTGCTGGCAGCCAGAAGGATGGGGAGCAAAGGACGGCTGGCTCACGTCCGGTGGAAGCTGAAGGAGCTGAAAGCGATGCAGGTGAAGCAAGGGCAGGATCCATAGGGCACCTGTCCGTGGCTGGGTGGGACGGATGAATGAGGATGCTCTCAAGCCCATTTCCCCCTTGAAACAACTCCGCGTGGATGAGCTTGTGGCAAAAATGGACTGATTGCAGCTTGTGTGGGTACCAAAAGGAATACGTGCACCAAAAGTAGGAGAGAGAGAAAGGCTTTAGTTTATGTATGCCTATGGCCTCAGTGGCTCAAATGGCTAAGACGCTGAGTGGAAGGTGGGGGGCCAGCAGTCCGATTCCCGAGTACTGCAGGACGGAGTGAGCTCCCGTCTTTGTCCCAGCTCACGCCAACCCAGCAGTTCGAAAGCAGGAAATTGCAAGTAGATAAATAGGGACCACTTCGGTGGGAAGGTAAACAGTGTTCCGTGCACTCTAGTCATGCCTGCCACATGACCATGGAAATGTCTGCAGAAGCAGGCGGCGCTGGCTCTTCAGCTTTGAAACAGACGAGCACTAAACCCTAGAGTCGGATACAACTGGCTTTTGAGCCAGGGAGACCTTGACCTTTATGGCCTCTCTGACTTGCAGTGAAGAGCAAAGGAACAAAACCTTCTCTCATAAGGAAGGCTGAGAGAGCCAGAAGACATAAGGAGCACGATAACTCAAAACTAGTTTGACCAAGTCACCTTTGTCTCCTTATTATGCATCTAACTCCCTGGTGGTTCAGTGGGTAAAAGCACTGTGCTTAGGGACCGAAAGGATGGGGTTCGGTTCCCCAGGAGCTGCATGATGGGGGGGGGGGACATGAAAGGAGCCTCATTTTGGGTATCCCCTGCAAAAATCCTTTCAGCCCAGAGTAATCGGTGACACAAAAACACACACCTTCTCTTGTACAAAGTCCTTTTGCATAACAACTCAGTTCGTTTACCTGCTGGGGCAGGGCGACGAGGGGGACTTCTGATCCATAGTTGTAGCTCACTTAAAGTTCAAAATGGCTTTCCTTTGGCTATGCCTCTTCTCTCTAGGCCAGCAGCTCCAGCCCGGTTCCACCGAAGCCCCTGGACAGTCGTGGTTCGCCGGATGGTGCTCCAAAACTGGAGAAGGAAGGAGCGGAGCAGAAGAGGTCCTCAAAGGCTTCAGATCGATCTGTCCGGGTTTGCATGACTTCAGCATCCAAGGAGGGAGAAGAAATCCTCTCAGTGGAGGTTTTTGAGACGGAGACGTCGAAATGAGAACAAGCACATGAGGGGCTGCAAACCAACGCCACTTTCTGCAGCTGAAGCATTCCAAAAATCCCCCCTCCTAGCTGCTAGTAGAGAACCATAGTAAAGGTCCCCCTTGCTCAAAAGCAAGCCGTATCCGACTCTGCAGATCAGTGCTCATCTCTTTTGACAGCCCAAGAGCTAGCACTGTCTGCAGACATTTCCGCGGTCAGGCATAACTAAATGCTGAAGCGCACAGAATGCTGTTACCTTTTCCGCCAAAGCGGTACCTATTTTATCTACTCGCAATTTTTTCCTTTCAAAGTGCTAGGTTGTCGGGGGCAGGGACAGAGATGGGCCCTCACTCCATTGTGCAGGACTCGGGTCTCGAACTGCTGACCCTCCCGTTGTCCAGTTCAGCGTCTTAACCATTAAGTCACTGTAGCCGTAGAGAGAATTATAACTGGCTGCAAAAGGATTAAAAAAACCAAACAAACAGGAAACTAAATGTCAACTGAAATCCAAAGGACTCGTTAACCTTGCATAAAACAATAGTGGCTTTTAACATTGTCAGTAAACATTTATCTGCATTTAAAACATCTGTTTCTAGTTTCTCCCCTCTATGATACTGTGCACAGTTTTAACAAAGGGAACTGTCTGCGTTTCCCAAGAGGTCGATAAGTCTCAGCAACCAGAAATGATTTTGGCTGGACATCTGCTTTCCAGAAGCTCAGGGGCTGATCGTATAGCAAATATGTGTATGCTTTAAACCAGGGGTGCCCAAACTTTCTGGACCGAGGGCTAGTCATGTGGTTCAGTGGTCCGGTCACGTGGTTCCTCACACCTTAAGCGGAAGTAAAACATGCCTTGCAATCTGTTTTGCAGCAGGATGAGATAGATGTTAAGCTGCCGTTTTCGCTGCTTAAACCAAGAATGCCCAAACTACATCCCAAAGGGCCAGATCCGGCCCCTGACACCAACTCACCCACCTGGGCATGTTTTGCTTCCAGGAGCGATGAGGGCAGCATGGGCCCGATGAATTGGCGTCAGGGGCTGCATCCGACCCATGGGCCGTAGTTTGGCCACCCCTGCTTTGCAGCCAAAATCTGGTTTCACAGTCCTTTGGCAGCTCTCTGGATGCCCTCCTGGACCTCTTTGGTGTCTTCTAACCCACGGAAGGCCAAAGACCGGTCGCTGGTTCCCGGGGCCTGTTGTCGTCTCTCCGAGCGTAACTTCATCCCAATAAAAGGCTTGATGTAATTGTCTCAGAGTTATTCAGGACAACACAAAGAGCTTTTTCAGCTGTCAAAGAGCAGGCAGAGGGAGTCACACAGGGCTCCTTCTTTCCCCAGAAAGATTACCCAGACCAAAGTCTGTGTAGCCACATGGGCCGAAGCAAGGCGGAAGATAAGTTGCTCCACGGGGAAACTGGAGAGGGATTCACACGTGTAGCTAACCCCCCCCCCCCCGGTTAATACCAGCTTGACGTGAAGGTACAGAGCACCAATATCAGTAAAACATCAAGGAGGGTGGGATTCCCAGGATTCCCTCCATCTTTCTCATGCGAAAAGCAACAAACTGTAAAAGAAAACAGTATTAAAATACATGTTGGTTCTTAAAGAGTTGTGGACAAACCCAGATTTAATCAACTTCGTAACTGTTAGAGCAGTACAACAGCGGAACCCGCTGCCTTGAGAGGTGGTGAGCGCTCCCAACACTGGAAGCATTCAAGAGAGAACTGGAAAGAATCCCTCTGTCATTTCTGCTTTGATTCGGATTCCTGCCTTGAGCAGGAGGGGTTGGACTCAATAGTCTAAAAAGCCCTTTCCGGCTCGGTTATTCTGTGATTCTAAGAACTTCTAGAAAGTGAGGTAAAAGCTGCTCTGAAAGTAACAGGAAGAAATAAATCAATACACATAATAGCAATTGAATTTGATTTGGATTCCTGCATTAAGCATGGGTTTGAATTCGATGTCCTCAAAGGCCTCTTCCAACTCAGTTGTTCTATAATTCTATTATTCATCTAAAGAGGGACACAGGAGACTCACAGTTCAAGGAGACACTGGAAGGATTAGACCTGGGGAAAACCAGGCAACGGAACCTCCATTCCTATTGTAAGCTTCACCAGTTGCTCCTATCCACTCTTGGTTGTGCCTACGGCAGTGATGGCACAACCTTGGCACTCCAGGTATTCTTGGACTCCAGTTCCCAGAAGCCAAAGTCAGCGTTCCTGCTGATCAGGGCTTCTGGGGATTTAAGTTCAAGACTATCTGGAGTACCAAGGTCCACCATTACTGGCTTACGGTATTGCCCCCTCTACCCTTAGTTATTGCCCCATTTCCCACGTCAACCCTCCGCCAGGCACTCAACGGGCTGCATGTCTCAGCTGGAGCTAAACCAAGTCACTTTTATTGCCGAAAGAGACTCATTAAAATGTAGTTTTATTCCTCAGCCTAATCTAATTCTTATCCCACCCCCATCCCCAGCCATTCCAGTTCAATCCTCTCCAAATCCTCTCTGCTTTCCCGTGTCTCCCCCCAACGTCCCCAGACAATCTGAACCAGCCATTGGCCAACCCCCTCCCCTCTTTAAAAGTAATATTGAGTCTAGCCTCCATTTTCCGCCTTAGAAATCCACAGATTGTCTTGCGACATGCGCTTCGCTGTGTGTGACGGCTAAACTTTGAAGTGACCGATGCTTTTAACGCCGCCCGTGCATGAATGTCCAGATCTCTTGGAGAAAGACCCACCTGATGTCATTCTGGCAGAGGTTAATTGATCCCTTTATCTGCCCTAGATTAAATTAGAAGTAAGGAATTATGGCCCTTCATCATAGCTTGTGCTGTTCTTAAAGGGACAGAGATAAGTCCTTGATAATGAGCTTGTGTTGCTATTTTCTCTACTGGCTTGGAAGAGAAACGGTCACCTTGGGAGGTTTTTTATTATTAACATACTGTAAAGGTGCACAAGCCCTTATAGCCCAGTTCAGACCAGTAACCTCTTAACAATCTCCTATATCCGGGGTGCCCAAACTTTTCGGGCTGTGGGCTGATCACGTGGCTCAGCAGGCCAGTCTTGTGGTTCAGCGGGCCAGTCATGTGATTTTGCAACAGGATGGGTTAGATTTTAGGCTGGCCGTTTTCTCTGCTTAACAACACTTAAGCAGGCGCGTTTTGCTTCCGCTTCCGGGAGTGACAAGGGCGGCGCAGGCCAGATGGATTGGCATTGGGGGCTGGATCCGGCCCGTGGGCTGTAGTTTGGACACCCCTGTTCTACATTCTGAACAGGCCATGACTGTTAACCGAGTGGCAGAGATGATCTGAATATTCTCCTAGGCCTAGAGGGTTGCAAAAACCCAAACAAGCCTTCTATTGTTCTTGATACTTTGGGCAAATCTCCTTTCCTTGATTCTTGACTTGTTGAACCTCTTCCAGGTTTTTGGCTGAGCGTTCTCTAAGACTTCGAAGCAAATCCTAACTAACGCTGGTACGATTTACACCAGTAAATGGGATGTTCCACTCCCCCCCCCCTTCTAAACCTAATCCTGCCTCCATTAAGTGGCATTCTTGGACTCATTCTTCATTGTTTTAAAACTTTCCATCAACTTATGGAGCATCTCCACAGTTCTTAGTTCCTCAGAAACAGTTAGTCAGGAATCAAAATAGAACTTGGGAGCTCTTTGTATCTTGAGAGAAAGAGAAATTCTGTTCTATAGACCAGGGGTTCCCAAACTAGGGCCTGTGGGCCAGATCCGGCCCCTGGGCCAAATTGCCACAAATGCCGGAAGCGCCCCAATGTTGCTGGAAGTGCTGAAATCACTGCAGGTTTTTTTTTCTTTTTGCACCTTTGCTCCCTCCTCCAAGGGAGGAATTGGGGAAAACACCCAGAAATGCAGCACATAATGCATGCAGCCCCGCCAGTGCTGCCGGGAAGAGCCATGTGACCAGCCTGTCAGATGACTAGGGGCTTCTGGAAACAGAAGTAAATTGTGCCCATACAATTGGTGCTGGGGGAGTGTCAGATCCAGCCCTGGTTTAAGCCGAGAAAATGGCTGCTGAAAATCTATCTCATCCTGTTGCAAAACAAATTGCAAGGGCACGTTTTACTTCTCTCTTTCCGGTGGGAGGAACCACGTGACTGGCCCACTGAATTACGTGACCAGCCCATTGCCCCGGAAAGTTTAGGGGGCACCCCTCCTCTAGACCCTGGGGAAATAAGCCCAAACTTTCTTTCCGTTCTCTGTGTTTCCCCAGAGCTGGGCTGACGGAAGTGGCCCTTAGCAAAAAGTCTCGGAAATTTCCCCATTTCTCGGGTAAATCAGCTGATTCTTTAAAAGCAGATCTGTCCGTATTGCCTCCGGTCAGCTGATTGTCTTAAAGTGGCTCAGACCTCGTGCACGCTTGACTCTTTGGCTTGTGGCTTGGCAATGGCCTCTGTCTGAGCTGTTTTAAGTCTTGTTTTGATGTGTCCCCCCCAAAAAAAGAATTACAGTACTTTCATTCCATTCAAAGAACATCCATCCAGACTGAAATGTTCTTAAAGAGATTTTTGTGTGTTTCCATTATTGGTGTCCAGTTTATGACCATTCATTCTTCGGCTCAGAGATTATCCTGTTTGTCCTAGGCAGAAGGGCGTTGTCGGAAAAGAGGCCGGAGCTCACATTAGCCGAGGAACAGGTGAAAGCACTCTTTATAGCGCATGATGTGACATTATTAGGTCCTGAAATCATGTGCCCTGCAGTGGCTTGGTATTGGTTAAAACACTGAACTTAATTAGAATTGCCATAATTCTCTACCACAAAACCGGGACAGAAATATACTTGACAAAAATGGGCAGGTTATTTTACAAAATAGCCCCTTTTTTTAAACAAACATAATATAATGACAGTTATAAAACACTTTCACAATCAGTAAATTTTTAAAAATCTGGGACTTTAACTTGATTTTTTAAAAAATTAGCCGGGACAATATTTCCAACCTTGAATCCAGGACAATCCCGGTTTTCCGGGACGTGTGGCAACCCTAAACTTAATGACCAAACTGCAAGTCGACAGTTTGAGACCCGAGAGCTGCAAGATGGAGGAAGCACCTGTCTCTGTCCCCAGTTCCTATCAAACAATCAGTTTGAAAGCAAGAAATTGCAAGTAGATAAATAGGTACCGCTTCAGAGGGGAAAGGTAACAGCGTTCTGTACACTTTGGTATCTAGTCATGCCTGCCACATGACCCGGGCGCTGCAGGCAGTGCTGGTTCTTTGGCTGTAAATGCAAATGTACCAGCATTTAGTTGCTACCTCCATACCAAGTATTATGTAGTCCAGGAGTTCTGAACCTTTTTAAGCTGGGTGACGCTACCTCAGACATCTTCAGGGGCTGGACGGCCATTTTACCCTTCCTCCACCACATGGCACTTCCTGGTGTGTTTGAGGCGGTGGGGGGACCGACATGAAACAGTGCTGCAGTCCGCATCTGGCCCACAGGCTGCAAGTTTAGAATCCTTGGTGTAGTCTGTTGCATGTCAACAGTTGCTAGAGATGGTAGGAGTGAAATCGTCATCTTTTTTTAAAAAAAATAAATTTTTATTAAGTTTCCAAATAAAAAAATACATATAAAACAATCCACACAGTAACAGAATAATAATACGAAAATAAAATAAAACAATAAAAGACAATACAGGTACAGTACATTGAAAAAGCATATACAGTGGTACCTCGCTTAAAGAGCATAATGCGTTCCACAGGATTGCTCTTTAAGCGAATTTGCTCTTTAAACGAAACACCATTGTAAGTGACCAATTGTGAGGGCGATTGAAAACCCCAATTTATTTGTTAACTGAGTTTTTGGTTGGTTTTATTTATTAAGCGAAGCAAACATTAAGAGAAAATTCTGCTCTAAGCGATTTACTCTTTAAGCGAAACGCTCTTTATGCGAGGTTTGACTGTACTGTATTTATATCTACATTTATACTCTTAATACCTTCTAATTACACTATTCCATGACATACACGATTAACCACTTTTCCAAATTTATTAATATTCAGTGTAGTATCTAGTGGCGTTGTATCATAGTTGTCTTCCTTTATTTTAAAAAACTTGTTTGACCTGGTGCTGGTTTTAATACCTCCATCTCTATTCATTGTAGATTCCACAAATAATTGTTAAATCTTCCAAAATCTATTTTCTTGAACTATGCCTTTTTTAAATATGTAGTTTCCCATGTTAACTTATCATTTAATGCCAATTCCCACATTTCTTTATACCAATCTTCATTATTTAAAAAAACGACATCATATTTCCAATTTCTTGCAGTCCACTGTTTTCCTGATGCTAACATTACAGAAATGAAGTCCTTCAACAGCCTCACAGCCTGTTCCTTTACTAACAAATAACTCACTTCCTCCACCTGATCATAGGCTATGTACTGTATGTATAAGGCAGCCACCTGGTCTTTCATCTGATGAAATGGGCTTCATCCTTGAAAGTAGAATACAGCAGTAAGTCTTAAAGAAGACAATGGTTTTAGTCTTCTTTACTTGCTTTCATTTGGCTTCGTTTGCAGAGACTAACAGAGCGACATCTCAGGAAACTTTTGGGAGTGAAGACCTGGCTGGCAGGGCATGTGTGGGGAGTGGGCCAGATGGCCAACTCGGTCGCCTGGCTCTTTCAAATATTCCACCTCTCTCCTCGGTGTTTTTAACTTGAATTTTAATTTTTATGTATGTGTTTTAATTGTTTTTAGTTGTAAAGCCGCCCTGAGTCTTTGGAAGAGGGTGGGGTACAAATGTAATAAAATAAAATAAATAAATAAAATAAGTTAAAACATTTTAAGTGGTAGCCATGGGAGTCTGTGAAAGCATATCTGAGAGTCAACGAAAAAGAACAGCAAAAAAAAAATATGGACTTTTTATTGAATTATTTTCTTTTTGCTGTGTTTTTGATGTTTTATAAGGATTGTAATGTAACTTTGATGTGGTAATGTATTGTTGTGAGTTGCCCTTTGTTTATTTATTTATTTGTTTGTTCATATTTATCCACCGCCCTTGTCACCGAAGTGGGAATTCGCCTTTTATTGGGATGAAGTTACACTCAGGGCGGTTTACAAATAATAAAAGACACCACAATAAAAACACAAACTCTAGTTGCATGGCGATTGAGCAGCATATAAATGTAAATATGACATGAAATAAAGAAAAAAAAGGACTAAAAAAAATTGTAGCCCTTTAAAGACTAACTCCTGTATTCAACTATGTGTTTTCGTGGACCAAGTTAAACTTCCAAACTGTGATCTGGATCTGGTGTCAGTGCCAACAGACAAGGCCAAGGTCAGCTCCTTGCTCGACAACCTTGGTGACTTATCCGATTTGGTAGGATTGATTCGAAGAGCATCTAATCTTACAACTTCTTCCTGTTCTTGGAAGTAGTCAGAAGTCTGGCTTAGAAAGGGACGCTTGACCCAGGCAAGGAAATGAAGAAGAGGAGAACCAGAGAAGGAGACAAAGAAGACCAGCCAACCTTTCCAGCACCTTCTGAGTTCAATTCAGGAGATGTTTGCATTTCCCGGTTCTTCTTGCATTCAGTGTGCTTATAATTGGTGCTTTGTTATCAACCATGCTGAGAAGAAAAAAGCAAGTCATAGAAGTCATACATTAAAAGGAAATGTGATTTTCTTTTAGGCTTGCGCAAGGGAAGGACTTGATTCATTTCTCTATATCAGGGGTGCCCAACCTATGGCTCGTGGGCCGGATGTGGGCTCCCATGCCAATTCATCTGGCCCACGAAGCCCTCGTCGCTTCCAGAAGTGGAAATAAAATGCGCCTGTCTGTGTGTTTTACTTCCGCTTCTGGGAGCGATGAAGGCTTCGTGGTCTGGATGAATTGGCATCAAGGGCCGCATTTGGCCCATGGGCCATAGTGACTGGACCCCTGAACCACATGACCGGCCCACAGACCAAAAGGTTTGGAGACCCCTGCTCTATATGCACTCTTTTAACTCACAAATGAAAAAAAAACTAGAAAAATAACTTATCTCCAAAAATTAGGAACTACAAAAGGCCTTCATTCCTTGTGCTGGCAATTAAAATAACACACACACACACACACACACACACACAAGAAAATGACATTATTTATTTTATGCCTTGACCTTCCTAAACAAGAAGCATGTGACGGTGGGAGGCAGAGGAAAAGATAAGTGGTTGCTGTACAAAGACAGTGTTTTGTATTCCGAATTCGGCCTTCATGATGAAAACCACGAGAACTACAAATGTTCCCAAACAACTATAGTACTGAACTCCAAGTTCAGGGTTTCTTTTCCCAGGCAGCCTGTCGCTGCCTTGAGTCCCTGGGAATGGGTTTTTGGGAGGCTTACTTCTGAGTAGACTGGGGCAGGATTGCAATGTTCACAAAACAATTTTTGCTAATAAGTTGTTGCATGCTGCATGTTGCAACTGATGTGCCAACCTAGCCGTTCAAAAGCAAAAAAATTGCAAGTAAATAAATAGGTACCCATCGGTGGGAAAAGTAACAGTGTCCTGTGAGCACCATTTTCTAGTCATGCCTGCCACATGACCACAGAAATGTCTGCAGATTCAAACAATTCTGGGTCTTTGGCTAGAAACAGAGATGAGCACCGAACCCTAGCGTCAGATACAATGGGCTTTAGAGCAGTAATGGCGAACCCTGGCACTCCAGCTGTTCTTGAACTTCAATTCCCAGAAGCCCACGTCCCTGTGAATCCACAGGATTGGGTTGAATGCACATATGGGTGTTCTTAGACTTCAGTTCTCAGAAGTCACCGAAAGTTCCCTTTTAAAAGGGCTGATTCATGCAATTTGTAGATTTAATTTAAAAATAAGAAGTTCTGAAAGCATTTCTAGAAGTGAGGCAAATCAACCCGATAAAGAGCAACAGATCTACCGTATATCCCCAAGTATAAGCCAACCCGAATATAAGTCAAGGTACCTAATTGTGACCTGAAAACCCAGGAAAATAGATTGACCGGAGTATAAGCCGAGGGTAGAAAATGCAGCCACTGCGAGTGAGTTTCAATAATCAAAATACAATACATGCTAATAAGGTGAAATAAATTAAATTGTTGACACATCTTAATACTGCACTATCTTAGAACCCTCGTGGTCGTTGACCCAAGTATAAGCCGGGTCCCCTTTCTGGGGGGGAAAAACCTCAGCTGATACTCGAGTATAAACCATATACATTTTTGTGCATAATGTGCCTTTTGCATTAGTCCATTGTGACCTATATTTTATTTATTTTTCTGTGAGAACAGACTGAGGTAGAAAACAGTTCACTTCCCCGTCTCGGCTGCAATAGTGACATCACACCAACGGGTGGCCATGAAATGAACCGTTAATAAAATGCCATTGATTCTGTGGGTCTACTCTAGCGATTGGATCCAGGATCCCAGCTCCAAATTGCAAGCGACATTGGAGAAGGCTTCCCTATTGAATGGACACACGTTCAATGCACTGCAAAGGATGGGTAATTTCTCTCACACACCCCAGTCTAGTGAAACTGGGCCAAACTGGTATTTTACTGGTGAGGGATAAAAGACTTGGACTTTCGCTATTTGGTTTAAAGACATCTTCGCAGGCTGAATAGCTCTGTGAGCTAAGGACCCTGAGGCCGGCAGTTCGAATCTTGCTCTTTGCCTCCCTGCCTGGATAGCCCTGGGCCAGCTGCACAGTCCCCAGAGCGCCCCCTGCAGGAGGGAATAGGAAACCACTTCTGTGTCTTCTCCCTACCTAGAAAACCTTGGCAAAGGTCATCATAAAATTGACTTCATTTGTTATTATCACTCAGGAGAAACCTTATGGACTTTGAGACTTCCAGAACAGGTTTAATTACAAGGAAGCCCTTTGGCAGACGCATGCAAGAAGGAATGTGAACATGAATCAGCGACACAACAGGCGCATTCCTCAGTAAGGAATCATTGTGGCATCCGGAACAAGGCTTTTATTGTGCAACCCGTTGCAGAAATTTCACCCAAGAGGTCCGTCCGTCTGTCCGTCCAGGCTCTGCTTCTGCTTCTTCCCACGCCTTCCCTGCTGCCTTTCCTCTTTTACTTTTGGGCAAGGGAGCATTGAAAAGGAAAAGGCAGAAACGTGGCATGGAAAAAGAATGTGGCATGAAACCGGCAATGTATTTTTACATTGTATTTGCTGTATTATTACATTGTCTTGTTTGATTGCACTGCTATATTATTGCTCCATTGCATTGCCACATTATTGCTGTTTTGCTATGTGGTGTTCTATCATGGCATTGCTATGCTCTAGTATTGCATTGCATTGCATTGCATTGCATTGCATAGCATTGCATTGTTGATTCTGTGAACCGCCCTGAGTCGGTTTTTACTGAGTAGGGCAGTATATAATAATAATAATAATAATAATAATAATAATAATAATAATAATAATAATAATAATAATAATAATAATAATAATAATAATAATAATAATAATAATAATAATAATAATAATAAACAACTGATCACACAGAGCCTGAACACGGAGTGAGAGGTCCAGTTAGCACAAATACCCTAGCCAGCCCGAATCCGGGGGGGGGGGGGAGCTGCCTGAGCTCCCTCTCCTTCCAAGGGCTCTCTAGCCATAATTCCTAGCAGAGACCCCCACCCCCACCCCAGTGGTCCCCGTTGAGTGGATGTCCCTGGAAGAGGGTCAAGATGGGGAGATTGACCTGACTGCTGCCATCTTGGGTGTCCTCTCCCCCTCAGCCCCTTCCCATCCCCAGGACCTGTTTCTTTCATTATTCTTTTTGCAAAGCTAGTGCACAGGAAGGGGGGGGGATTTAGGGGGCTCCTAGCCTTGTTGAAGCCCACAGCCCTGCTGAAGGGAGGGAGGAAGGAAGAAAGAAGGAGGGAGGGAGGGAGAGAAATGGATGGATGGATGGATGAATGGATGGATGGATGGATGGAAGGAAGGAAGGATGGATGGGTGGATGGATGGAAGGAAAGATGGAAGGAAGGAAGGCAGGCAGGTAGGTAGGGAGGAAGGAAGGAAGGAAAGAAGAAGGAAAGGAAGGAAGGAAAGGATGGGTGGGTGGGTGGATGGATGGATGGATGGAAGGAAAGATGGAAGGAAGGAAGGCAAGCAGGCAGGCAGGTAGGGAGGAAGGAAGGAAGGGAGGAAGGAAGAAGGAAAGGAAGGAAGGAAGGAAAGGATGGGTGGGTGGGTGGATGGATGGATGGATGGAAGGAAAGATGGAAGGAAGGAAGGCAAGCAGGCAGGCAGGTAGGGAGGAAGGAAGGAAGGGAGGAAGGAAGAAGGAAAGGAAGGAAGGAAGGAAAGGATGGGTGGGTGGGTGGATGGATGGAAGGAAGGAAAGATGGAAGGAAGGCAGGCAGGCAGGTAGGTAGGGAGGAAGGAAGGAAGGAAAGAAGAAGGAAAGGAAGGAAGGAAAGGATGGGTGGGTGGGTGGATGGATGGATGGAAGGAAGGAAAGATGGAAGGAAGGAAGGCAAGCAGGCAGGCAGGTAGGGAGGAAGGAAGGAAGGGAGGAAGGAAGAAGGAAAGGAAGGAAGGAAGGAAAGGATGGGTGGGTGGGTGGATGGATGGATGGAAGGAAAGATGGAAGGAAGGAAGGCAAGCAGGCAGGCAGGTAGGGAGGAAGGGAGGAAGGAAAGAAGAAGGAAAGGAAGGAAGGAAGGAAGGAAAGGATGGGTGGGTGGGTGGATGGATGGAAGGAAGGAAGGAAAGATGGAAGGAAGGCAGGCAGGCAGGTAGGTAGGGAGGAAGGAAGGAAGGAAAGAAGAAGGAAAGGAAGGAAGGAAAGGATGGGTGGGTGGGTGGATGGATGGATGGAAGGAAGGAAAGATGGAAGGAAGGAAGGCAAGCAGGCAGGCAGGTAGGGAGGAAGGAAGGAAGGGAGGAAGGAAGAAGGAAAGGAAGGAAGGAAGGAAAGGATGGGTGGGTGGGTGGATGGATGGATGGAAGGAAAGATGGAAGGAAGGAAGGCAAGCAGGCAGGCAGGTAGGGAGGAAGGGAGGAAGGAAAGAAGAAGGAAAGGAAGGAAGGAAGGAAGGAAAGGATGGGTGGGTGGGTGGATGGATGGAAGGAAGGAAGGAAAGATGGAAGGAAGGCAGGCAGGCAGGTAGGTAGGGAGGAAGGAAGGAAGGAAAGAAGAAGGAAAGGAAGGAAGGAAAGGATGGGTGGGTGGATGGATGGATGGAAGGAAGGAAGGAAAGATGGAAGGAAGGAAGGCAAGCAGGCAGGCAGGTAGGGAGGAAGGAAGGAAGAAGGAAAGGAAGGAAGGAAGGAAAGAAAGAAAGAAGGAAGGGAAGGGAAGGGAAGGAAGGGAAGGGAAGGAAGAGCTCCCAGATTCGTTCTGCTCAGCAGGTTCTTCCCCTCCCGCAAAGTCCGGCCCTGGAGCGTGAGAGGGACGGAAAAGCCCCTCTCGGCTTCGGGCGGCAGAATCTCCTGGGCCGCCCCGCTCGGGAGAAACCGCAGGGGTCGCCCTGGCAACCGTAGAAGGCGGCGGCGGCGCGCGTGCGCGAGAGCCAGGAGGTTGGCGTCGGGGGCGCGCCTGGGAGACTCCGCCGCCGCCGCCCGGACACGGCCGAGGGCGGGGAAGCCGAGCCCGCCCGCCCGGTGGTGGAGGAGGAGGAGGCCGGGGCGGGCGGACAGGCAGACAGACACGTGACGGAGGGTTCCCACGAGACGCCACCGGTGGGTGCGCTGAGAAGGAGGCGAGACGGAGCGGCCCAACCCCACCCACCGCCACCCCCAGCCTGGGCGTCTGGTGTCCCGGACGAAGCCCCTCCGGAGCCGAAGGGGAAGAGGCTCCGCCGAGGTGGTCTAGCCGGACCCCCGGGCCAGGGCAGGAGGGAGGGGGGCCTTGGACGCCGGGACCCTCCCGTGCAAAGCCCAGAGGTAGGCAGGCGGGTGGGTGAGTGGCCTTATGGGCTTATGCAATTGCAAGGACCACTAAGGGCCCCCACCCGGGTCTTAGGGTCTTCCCCAGGTGTGCCCAAACTACGACCTGTGGGCCAGATCCACCCCCTTGACGTGAATTCATCCAGCCCACTCCCCCTTCGTCGCTCCCAGAAGTGGAAGTAAAACACCCCCGCCTTTTACTTCTGCTCCTGGGAGCGACAAAGGTTGGTGTCAGGGGCTGGATCTGGCCCACAGGCCATAGTTTGGGTACCCCTTGTCTTCCTGATGGCCCCGGGCACCTCCCTGGTGCATTTCTCTCCGGAGTGGGATGGAGGTCTTGTGCCTCTAGTCTGCAAGCCCCCCCCCCCCCGCCCAATAAGGGGCTTGTGCAAAGAAGGGAGGGTGAATCGTGCACACGCCAAGGGATGCTGCCTCCCGACCCACCTCACCATCCCACATCCGAGGTGGGACTCTGGGGTCTGCAGGAGCCCCCCATGCTGCCACCCCCTTCTTCCCCATTCCTGCAGAGGGAATTGGGGATTTTGCAAAGGGACGGGATCCGCCTCTCCAGCTCTGACCTTTGGAGGGGAAGTCAGTCTTGCAGGGAGTCTTGTGGGCAGGATCCCTTCTCAGCACCCACATTTTTGGGTGTGTCCCAAAAAATGGATTGTGCAGCATCTGTGGCTTGTGCGTCCTCAGCCTGCATGCCTGCTTGGTTGTGTGCCAAGCCCTTCCTTTCTGCCACAGGTTACGTCCCCCCCTCCCCCAGTGCCACAGTCTGGGACCTACCTGGGTGACACAACCTGTCGGGATGGCTGTCTGAGCGCCGTCAGTGCTCATCTTCCGCCCTGCCTCCGCATTTTCTCACACTGGGACTGGAGGAGGAGAAGCTACAGCCGACGTAACCCGCACTGCTGCATTTCTGGCATTCTTTTGGCAGATGCCAAAGACGAGACGAAGAGGAGGGTTTCGGTGGAAGGGACGTCCCAGCAGCCATTAAGCACCTCTGGGAGACTTTGGCCGGGAGAAGTGGACTTGGCAGAGCTGTGGCAAAAGACTTTTCCCTCCCCTTCTTTCCCTTGAGAAGAGAAGTTAACATTTAACAAGGAAGACACTTTGCCGGAGAAAAAACATGCCACTTCTTTCGGGCCTTGGACATTTCATTATCGCCTGACCGAGGGGCAAACCAGGTAGGTGGCCGTCTTCTTCTTCTGATCAAACCGCCAAAATGAAGCCACTTTCTTGGCGTTGGCCGAACTCAAGTTCTCGTGGGTGCTTGTTTCTGGTTCTTCTTTCATGTCCAGATCAAACTCTGGACTGCCAAAATAAAGCCACTTTCTTGGCTTTGGGATTGACCAAACTTAAATCAGTGTATGTTTCCGGCAGTCAACGGCAGACCAGCAAATGAGCCGGTTTCTGTATCTCTCCACATTCACACAGTGTGTTGTTCAGGGTCCTCCCAGTGATGTAGAGGAGGTTGAGTTCCTCAACCATCTCCAGCCAGGCTTGATAATATATTTTAAAGGGACTGCCTTCCATTGGACTAGAAACACAAATAGTCTTTCCTGCCTTGTCTTCTGCTCAGAATTCACCCAGTTGTGCCCTCGTCGGAGTTTATTTTAGGCTATTTCAAGCTCATTTGGCCACAAACCAACTCACTCTTTTCCCAGTGTGGAATTTCCTCCTTCCATTTTGGGGCTTTGCGGTGGCTTAGTGATTAAGACTTGATGCCCGGAAGGTTGGCAGGTCAGCAGTTCGAGACCCAAGCACTGTGTGACAAAGTGAGCTCCTGTCCTCTGTCTGGGCTCCTAGCAGTTCAAAAGCAAGGAATTGCAAGTAGATAAGATATCGCTTTGGTGGGCAAGGTAACAGCATTCCATGCACTCTGTCTATTTGTGCCTGCCACATGGCAACGGAAATGTCTGCAGAGGCAGACAGCACTGACTCTTTGGCTATACATGGAGATGAGCACCAAACTGTAGAGTTGGATACGACTGGCTTTCGGGCAAGGGGAAATTTTACCTACCTCCTCTATTTCTTTTGAATATATAAAACTCTTGTGAGCATCCCATGATGTGGGTCAAAAGCTAAGAAACAAACGTCGAGGGATGGATTAAACCCCAGTCTTGTGTTGTACATTGTTATCAACACTATAAATATTCATAAATATTCATAAATATTGGGCTCCCTCTTTACCATCTCGGTTTTTTGAAAGGTGTCGGCCATCTGGCGTTCACCGCAGCTGTTTATACAGTTGGTTTTTCCTTATCTGTTTGCAAATTTGTGTGACTAATTGGCCATTTCTCTGCCATGATTAGGTTTCCAGGCGTCTCATTAAAAAAAAAGACCAGGCAGCTGTGATAAAAGCAAGGGCCAGAGAGAAAGAGGGGAATAGTATTTTGTGGAGAATGCTTTAAACAAAATAGAGCCCCTAAAGCAGGGGTGCCCAAACTGCATCCCCTAAGGGCCAGATATGGCCTCTGATGGCAATTCATCTGGCCCACGCCGCCCTTGTCGCTCCTGGGAGCGGGAGTAAAACACACCCATACAGGCGTGTTTTGCTTCCACTGCTGGGAGCAATGAGGGCAGTGTCGGCTGGATGAAATTGGCGTTGGGGGGATGGATCCGGCCCGTGGGCCGTGCTTTGGGCACCCCTAGTTTAAACAGAGAAAGTGGCAGCTTAAAATCTGTCCTGTTGCAAAACAGACTGCAAGGCACGTTTTCCCTCCACTTCCGGCGGGAGGAACAACGAGACCGACCCACTGAACCACGTGCCTGAAAAGTTTGGAACCCTTGCCCTAAAGTGCAGTTGAGCGAAACAGCAATTTAAAATAACTTTTTCGAAAACTAGCGCCGTCCTTTTAAACGCCCCTTTCTTAGCACTGCTTGAATAAAAAGATCTTTGCTCCTTGGTCGAAAAACCCTTTTATAATGCTTAGCCAGAGTTTGGGAAATTGTCCCTGTGGGGTGCAGTTTATGGGATTTCCAGCCTGCCCGGTTCTTTCAGTGTAGCTGTTCAACTCTACTCGGTCGTGTCCGTTATTTCCTCAAGAGCATAAAAGGCGCAAAGCTTTCCAGATTACAGCGGCAAAAGGGGAAGGGCCTTTTGCCCCATCTTGCGGGGCTTATTCCTTTGTCATGTGCCTGCTAGAGACTGGCAAAGGGCCGGGATCCCTAATTACAGAGGCACCTTGACAGGTAAGGTAGGCGGTGAATCCCTCTGGCTTCATGTTTACGGCAGTCCAACCTTCATTCCGGCTTTGTAGAAATTAACATGATCTTTTGGCCCTTGGGCTTGTCCCGGGCCTTCATTGTGTGGCTTCGATGCTGGTGGAATTTGTGAATGGAGCTAGGAGTCCCTAGTGGCTCAGTGGTTAAACTGCTGTCTGGCAACCAAAAGGTTGTGAGTTCGATCTTGGCTGGGAATCAAGGTTGACTCAGCCTTCCCTCCTTCCGGGGTCAGTTATATGAATACCCAGCCCATGTTGGGGGCAGAAATGCTTGCTTGCTTCCTTGTTTATCTATCTATCTATTCTGAACCATCTATCTATTGGTAACTATCTATCTATCTATCTATCTATCTATCTATCTATCTATCTAGTTAGTTAGTTAGTTAGTTAGTTAGTTAGTTAGTTTATTCAATTTCTATCGAACTTGTGAACCGCCCAGAGAGTGCACTAAGCGCATATATGGGGCAGAATTTAAGTGTGATTGCTTTGTTTTGCTTTTAGATCAGGGGTGCCCAAACTTTTCAGGCTGTAGGCTGGTCACATAGTTCAGTGGGATGGTTACGTGGTTCCTCCCAACGGGAAACGGAGGTAAAACATGCCTTGCGATCTGTTTTGCAATAGAATTATATAGATTTTAAGCTGCCATTTTCTCTGCTTAAGCCAGTGGGTGCCTGAACTACAGTCTGCGGGCTGGACCCGGACCCAGACGCCAGTTCACCCAGCCCATGCCACCCTTGTCGCTCCTGGAAGCGGAAGCAAAATGCGCCCATAAGGGCGCATTTTGCTTCCGCTTCCATGAGCGACGAGAGCGGTATGGGCTGGATGGATTGGTGTTGGGGGCCAGATCCGGCCCATGGGCCGTAGTTTGGGCACTCCTGCTTTAGATATTTCTCAGCAGCTGAAGTGGCAGTCAACTGGAAGGCATGGGGCTTGCAGACTACAGATGTTTCGGATCCTGGTTGTGTTTCTACCTGTTCTAGCCGGGGATGTGACACATCTCTTTCACACCATAGTTTCCCCTCCAGGACTTGTTTGGTTTCTTTTGCTGCCAGAAACTTTTCTGATACAGCATCTACCTTAGGCAGGTACTGTATCTGGATTCAGCAATCTTCCTCGGCAGCCTCTTTTTGAAAATTTAGATCAGGTGTTGCAGAGAATTAAAGACCTGCAAACAGATTCTCAGACAAGCACAAATCTCCAAACAAACACGGCCGACACTTCTATGGAGCCACTAAACTAAAATATTTCAAAAACCTGGTGAAATTTAAGGTCCTACGAACCTTTTCCGAGGCTGGAAATTTCAGAACCAAGGTGGAGATGGAGAAATTAGAGTCCCTATATCTTTGATGGCGAACCTTGGCACTCCAGCTGTTCTTGGACTTCAGTTCCCAGAAGCCCAAGTCCCTGTGGATCCACACGGATAGCGCAATAAACAGATGGTAAACCCATTTGCGCACTAAACCCATTCGTGTGGATTCACAGAGACCTGGGCTCCTGAGAGTTGAAGTTCAAGAACGGCCTGTCATCATTGCTCTTTATTCCTGGTGGCGAACCTTGGCACTCTAGTTGTTCTTGGACTTCAATTCCCAGAAGCCCAACTTAGCGCTCCTGCTGCTCGGGGCTTCTGGGAATTGAAGTTCCAGAACATCTGGAGTGCCAAGGTTCACCATCACTGCTCTAGGTCGTCGTGCCTTGATGTTGAAACTTTACAATTAGTGAGTAAAGCCGAATCCCAAGATGTTGCATTGCAAACCTGTACAACCAGTGGGGCGGGGGCTGCATCTCCCTAAACTCTCACCTGAAGAGACCTTTCAGGTACAGTCAACCTTCCCTCTAAGAATCATAAACTCTGCCGGAAGAAAACCAACATATATCCAGCCTTCCTGGTGTATAGGCAGGTCTTGCCTTTGGAGGGAACCTTCTAGCACCTGGTAAGCCTTCACAGGTAAGCCTGGAAAGGAGGGGCCTGGAATCAGGGCAGCTGTTCAGACTAGGTGGGAGCAGCCGGTGTGTGGAATTTGGCAAGAGGGTAAGAAAGCCGGGGGGGGGGGGGGGCTGCTGCTTCGGTTTATTGCTGGTGATTGTGGTCTAGTCATCTCTAGATTAGGCTGCTGTGGAGGGCATTCATTGTGAGGCTGCCCTTGAGTTTGTTGGTTGAAGGCTTGGCTGCAGGATTGCTAGAAGGTTTCAGCCAGGCAGCCGGGAAGGTTTTCAGCCCTTAAAGAGCCGACCCAGCTGCCAGTCAGAAAGGATGTCCTGCATTTTATGCTTGGATCATTTCTGTCCCAAATAATAATAATAATAATAATAATAATAATAATAATAATAATAATAATAATAATAATAATAATAATAATAATAATAATAATAATAATAATAATAATAATAATAATAATAATAATAATAGTAAAGGTTTCCCTTGCTCGAAAGCCAGTCATATCCGACTCTAGGCTTCAGTGCTCGTCTCTGTTTCAAAGCCGAAGAGCCAGCACTGTCTGCTTCTGCAGACGTTCCCATGGTCATGTGGCAGGCATGACTAGGCACCGGAGTGTATGGAACACTGTTTACCTTCCGACTGAAGTGGTCCCTATTCACCTACTTGCAATTTCTTGCTTTCGAACTGCTAGGTTGGCAGGAGCTGGGACCGAGACAGGCGCTCAAACCATCCTGCAGTCCCCGGGTCTTTAACTGCCGACTTGCCAACCTTCCAGCTAACAAGGCGAGCTTCTTACCCACTGAGCCCCTGCAGTCCCTGTCCCAGGCACTGGCAAATCGGATAGGCCGGGGTTCCTCAAACTTGGCTCTCCAGGTATTCTTGAACATCAAGAGAGCCAAGTTTGGGGGCTCCTGAGAGGAGACCATCATCTCCTCAAACCGAAGTACCTCCCACCTGAATGACACGTGGGGTGCGTAGGGAATTCCCTTGTAGTTTCGCCTGCCAGCCTATCCTAAATGGCACCCTGGGAACATATAAGTTAATCACTTATGACTAATGACTCTCTGGTGACACTCTGTTTTCCGTCAGCCGGGGAACTGGTATGCCTGGTCTAGAGAGATACGGCTTTGAGCTCACCCTAGAAACTTACATTGTGTAAGGAGGGAAGATCAAGGTTTTCTCACTGGATCATAGCTTTGGGAAAAAATGCACCTTTGAAACAATAATTGCTCTCTTGATGTGAGAATCGGCGACACGTGAAGGCCGTCCTCTGGCAAAGCAGGCGCTCCTTTAGCCATTGCAGTGCTTGTTGCATTTTTTTCTTCAGTGTTTCTTCCATATATTAGAAATACAAATAGGTGTGTTTGTGTGTTGGTGCTGGTCGAAGCGAAGGACAGGGAAACGCTTTTTGCCTCAGCTGTGTTTTCCACAAAATCCCAAACAGAGCTTGAGTTTGTCAAAACAGCTTCTTCTTTTGCTACAGCTGTGGTCAGTTTCATCGCAAATCCCTGCAGATCCTGTGAGCTCCACAGTTTAAGACAGGGGTCGCGTTTTACTTCCACTTCCTGGAGCAACAAGGGATTTGTGGGCCAGATGGATTGCCGTTGGGGGCCACATCTGGCCCATCGGCCATGGTTTGGGCACCCCTGATTTAAGAGGTCCACAAACAGCTCCACTTTCTATGTTTTATTTAACCTGACAATGGCTTTGATTCCCACCTCTCTTGTTATATTAATCAATGGGTAGAACTAATTAACTTCACTGCCTGTTAATATTGACCTTATTAACGGAGGTGCTTGAGTCAGTTGGTATATTTAATCAGTCGGTTGGGGTTGCGGTGGCTCAAATGGTTAAGATACTAAACTTAAAGACTGGAAAGGTTGGAGTTCGATTCCCGGGTACTGCACAACGGTGTGAGCTCCCGCCTCTGTCCCGGCTCCTGCCGACCTAGCACTTCCAAAGCAAGAAATTGCAAATAGGGACCACTTCGGTGGGAAAGGTGACAGCGTCCCTTGTTAAGTCGTGCCTGCCACATGTCCACTGAAAGGTCAGCAGATGCAGATAGCCCTGGCTATGAAACAAAGATGAGCACTGAACCCTAGGGTTGGATACGACTGGCAAGGGTGACCTTTACTAAATTTATTTCATTTCCTTTCACTTTGGGGTGAAGTTCTGGAGAATAATCTGTCTAATCTTTCTTAGGTCTAGATGCAGTAGTTGAGTTCTCATAGCCCTAAAGGTCCTCTAATATAATAAAAGAAAGAGCATTCAAAGGCAAAACCTTGAGATTATTTGGCATCTGAGGCAGTGGCAGGGAAGGCAGTGGCAAGAACCGGAGCGTAAGGCACGGCCAAAGTAAGCCCATTGAGTCCATGGGGATTTGGTAAGCCAATTCCATGGATTCACTGGATCTAATCTCACTGTGACTTACTACTGGATTTTAGCCAGTGCTGCAAAAGCAGGCTAATGAAGGGGAACATTGTGCCTTTTTGAGATGTGCCGGCTTTTAAACAGTGCGCTATTCTTCAGAAAGGGGGCCTTTTTGGGCTTCCTTTTGCTCTTCAGGGTAATAATCTGCCTGATGTCTTTAAGATTAGCAAAATAACAAACGTAATCTCTTTTTTAAAAATAATAATAGATTAAATTATTATCATCATGATATTAATCCATTATAAATCTGCGATCAGCTTTAAGCCAATATAATTGTCTACTACCCATTTTGGGAAATGCGCCTAGCAACGGCATTGTCAAATGCATGCCCTAGTTCCGTGATGGTGAACCTTGGCACTCCAGATGTTCTTGGACTTCAATTCTCAAAAGCCAAAGCACCTTGTGATTCCACACGAACAGGGTTTGCTGCGATTCATCCGGCCCGTGCTGCCCTAGTCGCTCCCGTAAGCAGAAGTAAAATGCGCCTGTACAGAGGAAAGGTTAACCCAGAAGAGCCTTAACCATTCTTCAAGTGCCGTATCCGATTCCATATTTTGGCAATCCTCATGGCGATCAGCCATGAAGATTGTCCTGGGGACAATATAATGCCGTGACATTCCACCTGCCTTCCGCATCACAAAGTGACTCCCATACCACCGATCCAGTTCTGCAAGTCACTTTCTGGTCCCAAGCCCTTTTGGCATGCAAAGTCCTCATCATCATACAGGCTGGGATGGCTGAAGTTTCTGCCCTCCATCAAGAGGGATTCAAGTGGGATTTAGTCCACTTGGGAACCATCACCCAAGGCCATTAGTCCTCAGGGTGGTCAGGAGAGTTAACCACCACCTGATATTCGGTGTTGAGTCTCTGGCAGTAGGGTCTACTCTACGACCAGCAGGATCACCTGCCCAGACTTTGTCACATTGTCAGATTTGCTGCATATCTCTTAATAAAGGTATAGTGCAGTGATGGTGAACCTTGGCACTCCAGCTGTTCTTGAACTTCAATTCCCAGAATCCCTGAACAGCAGGAGTGCCGACCTGGCCTTCTGGGAATTGAAGTCCAAGATCACCTGGCGTGCCAAGTTTGGCCATCACTGTAAACCTAGACCGATTATGGCCAACCTTGGCTCTCCAACTTTCTTGGACTTCAGTCCCCAGAAGCGCCAAGGTTCGCCCTCACGGCTATAATGCTCCATGTTGTGTTGGTAATCCGTGCCCATTCAGCAAAGGAGAGGTTGAACTTTTTGACTGGTGAGTTGGTTTTACATGTTGCGTGTCTTTAGGAGACAGAAATGTTTTGTGGTGCATTTCAAGAAGTGCTTTTTAGGGATTGTAATGATCTGTTGTGTGCAGCTTCCCACATCTTAGCGGTTGCACTTGTCAAAGAGCCTCCTCCCATGCCGTGGCTCCGTGGAGAGGCAGAAGACGCCCCCGCTTGCCCTACCCCAGCTGAGTTTGTGGGAAATGCCTGGGTCTTGGATTTCAGTGGGAAGCCTCTTCTTCTACCCAGCGGGACTATTTTGGGCTGCAGTATTTTCAAAATTCAGGAAATCGTTGCCATGGGACCAGATGGAGGTGGCAGGGAAAGCTCTGGCCTCTGGTTTCGTCAAGAGGATGAAGGAGGAAAAAGTTGGGGTTTTGGAGGGTGGGGTTTTGGTCTGGTACAAAATGACTTAACCCAATGTTGGTTTTGGGACTCCCAGAAGTCAATTCCCCAAAGCATTGATCAGCCAATGTACTGACTGAGGCTTCTGGGGAGTGAAGTCCCCCTGTGGGGCCTGGGCCCCACATTAGGGACCACTTTCTTAACCCCTTGAGGACTGCAGAGAAGGTTCCTTTGTGGCTGTAATTCTCCAGCGGTTCATGCCTTTTCTTTGTAAGACAAGCTTCGTTAGGAAACCAAAGTCTCCTGGGAAAGGAAAAGGGACGGGTTCTTCAGGTTAGCAGTGAGAGGAGAGAGGTGCTATGTTCCCCCCGAAAACACTTTGGGTCCTCTTTGACCCAGGACTGATACCTGGGGCGTTTTTCGGTGTGATTTTGTCATTTGGAAGAGTCCAGCCAAAAGGGTCATCCTGGGGTTTAGACGTTGCCTGCCTGTCACCCTTACCTGGACTCAAAGGTTCCCCTTGCTCAAAAGCCATTCTTATCCGACTCTAGGGTTCAGTGCTCATCTGTTTCAAAGCCAAAGAGCCTGTGCTCCGTGGTCATGTGGCAGGCATGACTAGACACGGAATGCTGTTTACCTTCCCACTGAAGTGGTTCCTATTTATCAACTTGCAAATTTCTTGCTTCCGAACGGCTAGGTTGGCAGGAGCTGGGACAGAGACGGGCGCTCATTCCGTCCTGCAGTACTCGGGAATCGAACTGCTGACCTTCCACCTCCCAGTCAGCCTCTCAGCCACTTGAGCCACTGCAGACCCTTTTACCTGGATTAAGGGAGATTAAAATGGCTATTCTAGTCATGTATTTCTGCAGAAAGCCTGGAAGGAAAAACGAACCAGGGGGAAGCTTTTAACATCACCTTTAGCAAGAAAGCATAGAAAGGTGCGCACTGCGCAAGGAACAACATTAAACATAAGACCAACAGGCTCAAGTGAGGACTGTGGGCAGACAACATGCTGTGTGAATGTGCAGAGATGCAGAAACCATGGGCTCTGTTATGACTGTGCACCCCACGTGTGTTTCTGGCCGAGGCACGTTGGCAGGTTCGGGGGAGCGGAGGTTTGAACTCAGAGTTTCTGTCTTGCCAGCAGGCTCTGCAGACCACGGGGGACGGAGGGGACGGAGACGCCGGCAACAGCTCACAGCAAGACTCTGACGGCAGGAAGATGGAGAACAGAGGTACCTCTCTTGCTCTCTGGGAGACACAACCGGGAAACCGCCCCCGGTTTGTCCCAGCTCCTGCCACCCTTGCCGTTCCTAAGCAAGAAATTGCAAGTAGAGAAATAGGGGCTGCTTCAGCGGGAATGGGAACAGCATTCCGTACACTCTGGCATCTAGTCCTGCCTGCCACGTGTCCATTGAAATGTCTGCAGACACAGACAGCGCTGGCTGTTTGGCTGCAATTTGAGATATGAGCAATGCACCCTTGAGTTGGATACGACTGGCTTTCTAGCAAGAGCAACCTTGAGCTCCCAGGTTGCCTCTGTCTTCTCCTTCCCTTCGCTGTGTGTTCTTCCCTTCCTTCCCTTTTCTATTTCTTTCTTTCCTCCCATTCCCTTCTCTCCTTTTCTCCTTCCTTCCTTCTCCTTCCTTCCTTCCTTCTCTTTCCTTCCTTCCTTCCCTTTTATATTTCTTTCTTTTCTTCCTTCCTTCTCTTGTCTTTCTTTCCTTCCATTCCCTTCTCTCCTTCCTTCCCTTTTCGTTTTCCTTCTTTCCTTCCCTTTCCCTTCCTTCCCTCCTTCCCTTTTCTTTTTCTTTCCTTCTTTTCCTTTCCTTTTCCTTTCCTCTCCTTACTTCTCCTGCCTTCTATTCTCTCCTTCCTTCCTTTATTTACAAAGCATATCGCTTTGAAGATAAGCAAGAGAGACGGTTCCAAGGAGGCTGATTTGTGCCAGGTGCTGCCGACCCCTCCGGCTGCAGGAGGGGGAATATTTTGGGAAGTGGCCTCCACTCCTTCCATCTCTTTCCTTTGCCTCCTTTCTCTTCCTTTCTGGAAGGCCAGGCCCTGCTTAGACAAGCGCCGGTGGGGAGGCTGTCTTGGCTCCGGCCTCCCAAGGCAGCTCTCCTCCTGGCCTGGACTTGTTTGGGCCCATCGGAGCAGGGAGGCGCTCCCGGGACGACGGGAGCTTTTCATGTGCTGCCGTGTCTCCTTTCTGCCCTTTCTGGGGCCTCACAAGGCTGCGTGAGAGCAAACAAGGGAACTTGCAGAGAAGGAGCAGCCGAGGGGAAAGGGGGGGGGGGAGCTCCAGAGGCAGGACAAGGGAGTGGAACGGCCCCAGGTTCTTGGTAAGGGCAGGCAGAAGGGATGGAAAGACACGTAGGGCGAAGGTGAGGTCACCTTGTGGGTTCTTTATGCAGGGGATGCCCAAACTACAACCTGTGGACCAGATCTGGGCCCCGACGCCAATCCATCCGGCCCATGCTGCCCTCGACGGGTGCGTTTTACTTCCAGGAGTGGCGTGGGCAGCGTGGGCCGGATGAATTGGCATCAGGGGCTGGATCTGGCCCACGGGCTGTAGTTTAAGCAGAGAAGACGGCACCTTAAAATCCTATCTCATCCTGCTGCAAAACAGATGGCAAGGCACGTTTTGCTTCCACTTCCGGTGGGGGGAACCACGTGGCCGGCCCACTGAACCACATGACCGGCCCGAAAGGTTTGGGCACCCCTGCTTTATGCCTAGAAAGACTCCACGTGTGGCCAGCAGGCCAGGACTGTGTTTGCTCTTCTCTGCTGGGGTGCGGCGCGCATGTGCGTGTGTGTGTGTTGCCACCGCTGAATGCCTGTGGTTCCGCTTCAGGCTAGAGAAATCGCTGTGATAGGTTTCACCTACTGGACTGTTTCTGCTTTCAAACCAGCCAGATCAGGTAGGACATCCAGCGTCCTTAATGGTACCATTACCAACAAAGGAACCAGACCACCTCCCACCAGCTTAGCTCTATAATCAGCTTTATTTAGAGTACACTTTATAAGCCGCAGTACAATCAGCTTTATTTAGAGTACAGTTGATAAGTTGTAGAAGATTAGAACAAAGGAACACGGTTCCTGATCCCTTATCTATCTATCTATCTATCTATCTATCTATCTATCTATCTATCTATCTATCTATCTATCTATCTATCTATCTATCTATCTATCTATCTATCTATCTATCTATCTATCTATCAAACTTTTATGCGGCCCTCCTCAAAAAGACCCAGGGCGGCTACCGGTAACAAAACTTTCCAGAAACACTTAAAACACAATATAAAACACGGTATAAAATCAGAATTAAAACAATAAAAGCATTTCTACTGTTTGCCTGGCCTAGCCTGGCCTATTCACACAGTGACTACATTTTGCTGGGTGGCTCAAGGGGTTAAGATGCTGACTGGGAGGCAGAAGGTCAGCAGTTCAAACCCCGAGTAACGAATGACGGAGTGAGCTCCCGTCTCTGCCCCAGCTCCTGCCGAACTAGCAGTTCGAAAGCAAGAAATTGCAAGTTAATAAATAGGTACTACTTGGGTGGGAAGGTAAGCAGCATTCTGGTATCTGGTCACGTCTGCCACATGCCCACAGAAAACAACACTGGCTCTTTGGTTATAAACAGAGATGAGCACTGAACCCTAGAGTCGGATACAACTGGCTTCCGAGCAAGGGCGACGTTTACATATTGCAGAGATTCTCCAACCACAGCCCCCTTCCCTGATTTTGTGAATGAGGTGGTGGTGGGGGGTCACATTTGCAAGGTGAGGCAGAGAAACCGGGGCGGGGCGGGGGGCTTCCATTCAGGACCCTGTCCCTGTCCGTGATGTGGCAGGACCTTTCCAAAAGGAGAATAAACACCGCAAGCGGCCAACTGGGTCAGCCGTGCGAAGACTGCTTCTGGTCTTCAGATGTCATGTCGTAATGGGGAAAAGAGCATTTCAAACAGATGGAACTAGGCTGGCGGCTTCACTTTTGTCACCCCGCCTTATTATAATTGACACCTGTGTTGTTTTATTCTTAATAAACATGTAATAATGAGATGGTCATTAGCTACCATTGGCTCACGTGCAGTGGTGAGCCACAAGTGCTGGACCCTAGTTTTGCACTTCAAAGCTGTATTATTCACTCTTTTTGTGTGTGTGTCTGTGACACTTTAATGAGATGACAGGAAACAGGAACTCCTCTTAGAAATCAGCCCAAAAGGGGAGGGAAAGCAAATTATCCAAACCAGTGCGTGTCCCAAAATTAGGTCCTTGGACTTCAGTTCCCAGAAGCCTTGGTCAATTCCCCCAAAGCTCTGATCATCCAACAGACCGACCAAGGCTTCTGGGAATCGAAGTCCAAGGACCAAAGGTTGAGGAACAATGCTCTGTGAATCCACACAAATGGGTTTACTGCGTGTATGTGCAGTGAACCCATTCGTGTGGCTGCACAGAGCAGCGTTTTGTAACCTTTGGGCTTGGGACTTCAATTCCCAGAAGCCCCGGTCAATTCCCCAAAGCTCTGATCAGCCAACGGACTGGCGGAGGCTTCTGGGAATTGAAGTCCAAGAACCAGAGGTTGAGGAACACCAATCCAAAGGGTTGAATAATATAATTTATTAAGAGCAGGTGGGCGATTATCCTTCTGGGGTTTGAATGTCAATCATTTAGCCAATACAGGGAGGTAGAAGGTTCATTTCTGGTGGCTGTTGGTTAATTTTAGAAGAGGTGGTTGGATGTGAACTCTACATCTGCATCATTCAAACATTGCTCTAGTAGTGCATACTAATTTTGAGTAACCCACCCCCCCAACAGCTGTAACTGGGCACAGTTTGTATGCTTAGGGTACATTTATATCACCAGCAGCTGTGCACTGAGTTTAAAACTTCTTTTGGAAAGTTATGGTCGTGTGCCCAGTGTACACAAAAGACAATCCTTTGCCCCATAAAAGGTGGTGTTAAATCTATAGCTACGACAGGCTTTGAAGCCCAATCCGTAGGCCGTGAGGTTCAGCCAGACAGCATGAATCTGATGCTTCATTTCATTTGCTTCTTCGGTTTGGGAAAGCCGCCTCATGCGTCGATGTGAGAGCTTGATCAACAGATTTCTTTGCGGTTCCTTCTCTCTTTTCTTGGCTGTTTAAAGTGTCCGAAAGCAGATGCTGAAAGTTACATTTCGGTATCTCAGGTATGAGCAAACGGTGCAGAGAAAATGCCACGGAATTAGCTAACTGTCATAGCCAGTTAATAAGCTTAGAGGCCACTGACCTCCTCGGGTGTAACAGACGGATTGAGG
The DNA here is from genome assembly GCA_030440675.1 of Furcifer pardalis. NCBI lineage: Eukaryota > Metazoa > Chordata > Lepidosauria > Squamata > Chamaeleonidae > Furcifer > Furcifer pardalis. The sequence goes on along the minus strand of CP126892.1, from coordinate 128,859,281 downwards.
CACTAGAGGGGAAAATCCAGGAACCGGGAACAGGCAACAAGGTAGAAATCCAATAATAATAATGATAATTTCGTGTCAGAAATTATTCTGGGTTGGAAGGGTTTTTGCTGGAGGAACTCCACTCAGGGGACGCAGAGTTTCTCCAGCGAGCGAGGCTCCTTTCGTGTCCCTGAGATCTTTTCCCCACCCAAGTGGTCCCTATTTATCTACTTGCAATTTCTTGCTTCCAAATCTGCTAGCTTGGCAGGAGCCGGGACAGAGACGGGCGCTCAATCTGTCATGCAGTACCCGGGTCACAAACTGCAGACATGCCGGCCTTCCAGTTAACAAGGTGAAGCCCTAAGTCAGTTCCCCCCAAAGGCACCGATCAGCCAGTGTGCTGACTTAGGCTGCTAGGAATTGTAGCCCAAGGAGCAAAGGTTGTGAAACACTGCTCTGTGAATCCACATGAATGGGTTTCCTGCATGCACGTGGACACCCCTGCATACGGTTGCTGGCACAGCCAGAGCAGCTGTGCCTAGCACATGCACATGCTTGGCCATGCTTCGTGCCGTGCCCGGCCCCTCGATTCCCATTTCTGAAGCCTCAGGCTTGGGTGGGGGCAAAAACTTTCTTCTAGAAAAACTGGGTGTGCTGGTTGAAAACAGAAGTCTGGATTTTTGTGTGCATGCACAGTTATGCGCTGCAAAGTCAATCCAGTCTTTGGGTGACCCTTTCCATGGATTTCTGGGTAGAGAGTTCACAGAACTGGTTCATACCATTCCCTCCTTCTGGGGCGGCACCTGATGGGACTGTACAGTTTGCCCCCACGCTACATAGGCTGTGTCTTTTCCTGGGTGGCACCGCTCGGGAACCGAACTCCCGGCCTCTTCACAGCCAGAGACCTAAACCTAAATCTATCTGGGCAGCACATAGGTAAAGGCCTCAGTTGCTTAAAAACAAGTCATGCCAAACTCTGGGCTTCCCAGGTTGGCCAGATCTGGCCTGGGTGTCATTCTGGCATCATGTCTTGCATCCGCCCTTGAGGGAGCCAGGCTTTGAACCTGTGGCTCAGCCTCTCGTGATGTTCCGCTGCTCCTTCATCCCATGCGCTGGCCTTCCTCTCATCTTGGCCCATCCATGGATACAGCCACCTTCCTTCCCGCCTGCCCGGCTGCCTCCTGGCCTGCTTGCCGGAGTGCCCTGTCCTTCTCTTGCAGGGGGAAGGTGCTTCGGTGGGCAACGACCCAGCCTGCCAGGGACCCCTCCGCTTCCCGTGGTCCAGACACTGGTGGACTCTGTGGCCAAGCTCCAGGAGGAGAAGCTCCAGCTGCAGCAGGAGTTGCATCTCTTGGAGGAGAAGCTGACGGCGCAAGAGAGCAGCCACATGACTCAGGCCGCTATGCAGCTCCAGAGTCAGGTATTCGCTGCGGCGAGGGGGCGGCGATAGAAATCCAATAAAATAAATAATAAATAAATAAATTCTCCCCTCACACACACACACACACACACACACACACACACACACACACACACAAACACACGGTTGACCCTCCCTGTAATGCAGGGGTGCCCAAACTTTTCGGGCCGTGGGCTGGTCCTGTGGTTCTGCGGGCCGGTCGAGTGGTTTAGCGGGGCAATCAGGTGGTTCCTCCCGCTGAAGCGGGAGTAAAATGCGCCTAGCAACCTGTGATTTGCAAAATAATGAGATCGATTTTAGCCTGGCACTTTCTCTGCTTAGCCCAGGGGCGCCGGATCCGGCCCCCGACACCAGTTCATCCTTTCATCTCTGTTTCTCTTTTGGCAGACAGAAAGCCTGAAGGAGAAGCTCCGAGAGCAGGTGCAGGAAAAGAGCCGCCTTCACACGGCGTTGGTGAGTTGTGTTTTGAGGGCATCAAAGCCTTCCCGGTGGTGATGCGTTTGAGGAACCAGAGGAGACGGAAAGGAGAAGGCATCAATTTAAATTAATGCGCCGGCTGCAACCATAAACAGAGACATACTTTCTGTGCATTCAGGCGGGGTCACAAGATTGATGGTTGGGAATCCTTGCCACGCGTGTGTTTATGTCAATTAGCAGTCTTGCACTTCCAGACTGTAATTAGAGGTTGGTGCTAAGTCATTATTAGCCGGCGTGTGCTTATGCATGGAAGCTGCACGTGTAGAGGGAGCAAAGGGCTATTTATCATGTCAGATCTAACACATTGATTTTGTGGTAGCAGGGCTGATTTTCTGTAGCAGCAACTCTCCTCCTTAAGGCTCACCCCAATTCTGTGCCACTCTGGTGATATGTCTCTCACACTCTTTCTATCACCAGCCCAGAATCAGTGATGGGATGTTACTGGTTCGGACCAGTTTGCCCAAACTGGTAGCTCCCCATCAGGAGGGGTCACCGGTGGTGGTGGTAAAACCCCGGGCGACCAGTTTGGTCGTCTCTCCGGCCCCCTCCAAAATAGCTGCCCAGAACTGCACATGCATCAAACCTCCGTTTGATGCATGCACAGTTCTATTTTTTTAGTGTGCATGCGTCAAATAGAGGTTTGACGCATGTGCCCTAAAAAAATGAACTGCGCATGCATCAAACGGAAGTTTGACGCACGCGCAGACATTTTTTTAAAAAATAATTATTTATTTTTTGCTCTGCCCATGACGTCAGCTACGCCCACGACATCCATGACGTCACGTTGGAGTAGTGGGAATTTTGACAACCCACCCCTGCATATAAGGTCTTGTTGTCCAGTCCTGTTCTTGCCTTAAAACCCCCACCAAGTCCTGCATATGCTATTGGGTAAGTATTTAATAACTCAGTTATATATAATTCTAGATCTTCCCAATCTTTGTCTACCAGTGGATTGGTCTTACCAGGGGGCATGTAGACATTGACCATCAAAATTAAAGTGTGATGGCATCTAATGATAATCGCCATGGCCAAATTAAGGCAGGGAGGAAGTTCTGTCACCTCTCAATGTTGTCAGTTCGTTCCTGACGGGGATCAAGGTTGAATCCACTTCTTCCATCCTTCCAAGGTTGGTGAAAAGACGACCCAGCATGTTGGGGACAAACATGCGAATTCCTTGTAAACTGCCCAGAGAGTGCACTAAATGTTATGGGGCAGATATTGAACTGTGATTATTATTATTATTATTATTATTATTATTATTATTATTATTATTATTATTATTATTATTATTATTATTATTATTATTATTATTATTATTATTATTATTATTATTATTATTATTATTAGTTCAAATTTATATTGCCACCCACTCGCCTTAGCACCTTACATTGCTTTGCTGTAGCTATTGCAAGCGATTGCAACAACCACATCCATAGCAGACCCCCCCCCCCCGGCTTTTAAAATACAACAATCCTTGTTAAATATATGTTCTAATTATGGGCTGTCTCCAATGGGTATTTCTGCCCCTGTGCTTTCGCTCATTCGTCTCCGTGGTCTCTGTGAGTCCACGCAAATGCGTTTACTGCAGTTGGGAAAACAACATCCGGGTAAACAAACGAGTATCGAAATAATAAGCATATTGCTGACAAGTTGATATTAGGCTAAGCCAGAGATTCTCAAACTGTGGCCCATGGGCTGGATACGGCCCACAGCACCATTTCATGGGGCCCACCACCGCCTCTGCCACACCAGGAAGTACCATGTGGTGGAGGAAGGGCAAAATGGCCGCCTGGCCCCCGAAGCTGTCGGAGGGAACGTGACCCAACAGCCCCCCGGCATTAAGAGGTTGAGAACTCCTGAGCTGAGCGTCCAGTTGAGCAACGAAGGCAGGATCCTGTATTTCAATATACAAAGCCACTCACATGAATTATAAGGGCGCTACAGTTCTCATTAGGGTGGGTGAAACAAAACGTTAATTAGCACACACGACGCACACCAGCATAGTTCATAGTTGTGGCTCCTGCCAGGTAATTTATTGCAAAGCGTCCGTCTTCAGTTTTCCAGGTATCGCGTGAGTCATCAAAGCCTTCATGGCAAAGCAGAGAGTCATTTGTTGACACCTAGGAAGTCTTCAAAAGAGAGCAGGATGACGCCTCGTTTGGCTGGATTATTATTCCTACTGAGTCTCGGTAGCATTCTGTAACACACTATTGTGACCACACACAAACAGGAACTAAAAACAGGATTTAATGTTAATGGGGCTCAAGTCATAGCATCAAGTCATACCTTTGTCATTGACCAAACTTACCATAAATCCTCATCTTCTTCTTTCGTGTCTGGTTCAAACCCTGGACTGCTCAAATGAAGCCACTTCCTTGGCTTTGTTGTTGACCAAACTTAAGTCCTCATCCATGCATCTTTCCGGCAGTCATCGGCAGACCAGCAAATGAGACAGATTCTGTATCTATCCACATTCACACAGTGTGTTGTGTGTTGGCCAGTAACTCACACTTGAGCTGTTGGTCTTGCATTTATGGACTCCAACCCTTGGCCTGTTCATGGTCCTCCAAGCGACGTAGGGGAGGTTGAGTTCCTCAGCCACATCTTCCATTAATGCCGTTCTTTCCTCCATCTTCTAATTTGGTTTAGCTCTTGTGTACCTCCAAGAGTGTTGGTTCTTGCCATAAAGCTCTTCCTGGATCTCAGCCAGGTGCCCAGTTCTCTGGACCCACCTCGGCCACCTTTGCTCTCTCCTCAGGGTGACACAGACCTGGAGAAGCACCGAGACCTTCTAGTGGCTGAAAACTTGCGTCTGAAATGCGAAGTGAAGATGTGTGAAGCGCAGTTGCAGGAACTGAAGAGGCAGCCCGCGAAATGCATGGACTGTGAGCACCAGGAGGTAAAGAGGGGCCTGCTTTCCACCGGGAAGAGAGAGCGGGAGGCTGCCGGTTGAGTTGTCCCAATGGGGTTCCTTATGTGTGCGGGTTGGTTTCTCTGCCCAGGAGAACACGAGGCTGCAGGAGAAGTTGGCCCAACTGAAGCGGGAGGCGGAGGAGGTCAAAGGGCGCCTGTCGGAACTGGACCAGGAAGTGGAGCAGAAGACCAACCGCTTGGCTGAAGTGGAGCTGCGCCTGAAGGACTCTCTGGCCGAGAAGGCCGAGGAGGAGGAGCGGCTCAGCCGGAGACTGAGGGACAGCCAGGAGACCATCGCCAACCTCAAGGCCCAGCCTCAGCAGATCAAGGTCCGGGTGGACTGGGTCAGGGTTGAGGGGGGGGTCTCCTGGGGTCACCTGGGCAGGGGTCAAGTTGAACGCTTGACCAAACCCCTCGCTTGAAGTAGAGGCTGTTTGGGAGACCTCTTCAAAGAGCCCACCCGTTGCTTCCTGCAGTATGTCATCCGGACGGTGGAGGTGGAGTCCTGCAAGACCAAGCAGGCCCTCTGCGAAGCCCAGTCCCGGAACCAGTACCTGCAGGACCAGGTGGGGATGCAGAGGCAGGTGCTGAAGGAGATGGAGCAGCAGCTGCAGAACTCCCAGAAGGTGGCCACCCAGCTCCGAGCACAGGTGGGCTCACCTTCCCTGGAGGAGGAGGAGGGAGGGAGATGGTTGGAAGGGATGGGTCTCTGTATGGGTCTCTTGTATGGAGGTCCTCCACCTCTCCTTGCCCAGTGGGCCCCAGGGCTACTCGGGGGTAAAAGTCTTCCTCTCCTTGGTCCACGGAGTCCCCCCCCTTAGCCAATGGAGAAGACAAAGGAGTGGCATGGAATCCTCCATTGCACTACTGGGGGCTTGTCTGGAACCCTGAGTGATGCCTTGCCACCGGACGAAACGGCAGAAGGAGCTCTCCAGACCATAACGCTTGGGCATGCTCTCCAGACAGTTCTGATGGTGACTCTCTCTGGGGTTTTCCTAAGTCAGTGATGGCCAACCTTGGTTCTCCAGATGTTCTGGAACCTCAATTCCCAGAAGCCCTGGTCAGCAGGAGTGAATTGAAGTGGGAATTGAGGTCCAAGAACACCTTGAGTGCCAAGGTTAGCCATCACTTACAGATAGAGAGAAGACAGAGAAATGTTTTCTCCTCCTCCTCCCCTGTTGTTCTGGGACATTGCTGCTTGCCCGGTGCCTCCCAGGGTGGGAATTGAACTCGCAACCTTTTCCCCTGCAGCCAGACCCCTAAACCTGTGTCCCATCTCTCTTTGTGTGTTCCATCTTCAAGGTTGCGCTGTACGAATCTGAGCTGGAAAGGGCTCACGAGCAGATGATGGAGGAGATGCACACCATGGAGGAGGACAAGAACCGGGCCATTGAAGAAGCCTTTGCTCGAGCCCAAGTTGAGATGAAAGCTGTTCACGAGAACCTGGCAGGTAAGGCGCTTCCGGCGGCCGGAATGTTCCTCCGCAAGGACTGAGTCTTCGTAACGTCCGAGAATCGCCAGAAAGCCTCCTGTCTTTCAATTTGGATCCAAATCGGGTAGCGTTGGTGGGCCGTCTCCTACTCCCCAAACCAGGGGTTCCCAACCTAAGGCCCACGGGCCAGATCTGGCCCACGGTGCCATTTCATGTGCTCCCAACTCTCCAAAGGCATTTGAGAAACAAAATGGTCACACCCTTTGAAGCAGTTGGGGCAATATGGCCTCCTCCATCGCACAGGCAGGGCAAAATGGCTGTCGAAGCTGACTGAGAGAGTGTGACCCAGCCTAAACACTTTCCCCGCTTGGCTTTAGCATTAAAGAGGCAGGGAAATGGCTCGTGGTAATGACGATGGGATGCCTTCCTCTCTTTCTCTGCTCCCTTGCAGGGGTGCGGGCCAACCTCCTGACGCTACAGCCGGCTCTCCGGACCCTCACCAGTGACTACTACAACCTGAAGCGGCAGGTTCGAGATTTCCCGGTTCTTCTCCAAGAAGCCTTACAGTCAGCCAAGGCCGAGGTTAGCAGAACCGCCGTGCATCCGCTGTTGCACATCTCGGGGCCAGAGTCCACAATTTAAGTTGGGGGTGCTCAAACTACGGCCTGTGGGCCGGATCCAGCCCCCAACGCAATTCACCCAGCCCGCACAGCCCTCGTCGCTCCTGGAAGCGAAATGCGCCCATATGGTGAATTGGCATCGGGGGCCTGATCCAGCCCACAGGCCATAGTTGAGCACCCTGGTTTAAGCAGAGAAAATGGCAGCCTAAAATCTATCTCGTCCTGTTGCAAAACAGATGGCAAGGAGGTGCCTTTTACTTCTGAAAAATTTGGGCACTGTTCCTTTTCTGTAATGAGTTTGGGGGTTGGGTCCGTGGACTCAAGCGTGGTGCATGTGGGGGGAGGGGGAGAATTCTTCGCTGCTCACGTGGCCCCTGATATTGTTCATCTCATCCCTTGAAGATCGGGCAAGCCATCGAAGAGGTGAACAGCACGAATCAGGCCCTGCTCCGTAAATACCGCCGGGAACTGCAGCTCCGGAAAAAGTGTCACAATGAACTCGTACGGTTGAAAGGTGTGTATGTGCCTCTTTCTGAGATGGCCCCAGGGGAGTTGACTATGGCCTCTATCCGTCCCTTCAAGGCAGTGCTTTTGCAGTGCCCTGTCCCGCAGGCCTCCCTGCCTTGCACTGTGGAGAGAGACACGGTCTAACCCAAGGGTGCCCAAACTGTGGGCCAGATCCGCCCCCCAACACCAATTTATCCACCCCACGCTGCCCTCATCGCTCCTGGAAGCAGAAGTAAAATGCTTCCGGGAGCGACGAGGGCAGCGTAGGCCAGATGAATTGGCATCAAGGACTGGATCTGGCCCACGGGACATAGTGTGGGCACCCCTGGTTTAAGCAGAGAAGACGGCAGCATAAAATCTAACTCATCCTGTTGCAAAGCAGATTGCAAGGGGCCTTTCACTTCCGCTTCTGGCGGGAGGAACCACGTGACCTGCCCGGTGAACCACATGACCGGCCTGCGGCCTGAAAAGTCTGGCTACCCCTGGTCTAACCCTCAAGCCTCGGTAGTTCACGCCAGACCCGTGAACCGGATGTTTCGGTTTGATCGGGTCCTCTTTTGTTAAAGGCAACATCCGGGTGTTCGGTCGTGTCCGGCCGATCTGTAAGGAGGACGGCGAAGGACCAGACGCCGCCAACGCGGTGACCTTTGACCCCGAAGATGATGCCATCCTCCACCTGATGCACAAAGGCAAGCTGGTCTCCTTTGAGCTGGACAAAGTCTTCCCTCCGGAAGCAAGGCAAGAAGACGTAAGTCCAGCGAGGGTGGCCCCTTGGCGTCGGGTTGAAACTCCTGCCACCGCTTTAAACCTGCTTTAAGCCGTCCTTCTTTTCCCAAAGGTCTTCCAGGAGGTCCAAGCCTTGATCACATCCTGCATCGACGGGTACAACGTGTGTATCTTCGCCTATGGACAAACGGGGGCCGGGAAGACCTACACCATGGAGGTGAGCGTCCTTCCCTCTCCCCTTCGGCGGCTTTGCTTCGTCTGTCCCGTTCCTGGACCCCAAATCCAGTCTAACATTGCAGGGTCGGCTGGCTTGATTTCAGCCGGGCAGAATACCAGAATTTGATGGTCATTCAGGATGGAGGCTATTTATTCCAGGGTTTTATATACGAGATCCTTCGTGCAGCACTCGAGTAGCGAAGCCTGGTATAAATGGATAGCAAAACCCCGACTTATGTAAAAAGTCCGTTCCATAGCCTTTGTACATAAATCGGGGTATTTTTTACGTAAATCGAATCAAACCCATGGGAAAAATGAATCTTTACATAAATGAAAGCAAACTCAGGAAAAATGAATATTTACATAAATCGAAGCAAACCCATAGGAAAAATGAATATTTACATAAATCGAAGCAAACCCATAGGAAAAATGAATTTTTTATGTAAATCAAAGCAAATTCATAGGAAAAGTGAATATTTACATAAATTGAAGCAAACTCAGGAAAAAATGAATATTTATATAAATCGAAGCAAACTCATAGGAAAATGATTTTTTTTACGTAAATCAAAGCAAACCCATAGGAAAAATGAATGTTTACATAAATCAGAGCAATCCCATAGGAAAAAAATATTTGCATAAATCAAAGCAAACTCATAGGAAAATGAATTTTTTACATAAATCGAAGCATACCCATAGGAAATCACGTCATGTAAATCGCTACATTTATGTAAATCAGGACACCATTTTAGTGAAAAATCCTTACATGTCGAATTTTACATAGCTTGAGGCATATACAAGTCGGGGTTTTACTGTAAATGAGTGAGTGAGCGAGCGAGCAAGCAAGCCAGTGCCCCTTCCTGTCTGCCGGTGGGTCAAACTCTAGCTGGACTGCCTCTAGCTGGGCCCATCCCTTGAACGGTCTGCCTGTCCCCTAGTTGTTAAGGCAGGCTAGGCTCACGGCTCTCCCTCTTCCTGCCCAGGGCACGCTTGAAAACCCAGGAATCAACCAGCGAGCGCTGCGGCTTCTCTTCTCGGAAGTGCAGGCCAAATCCTCTGACTGGGATTACAGGATCACCGTCAGCGTGGCAGAGATCTACAACGAAGCGCTCAGGTAACGGAAGGGCAAGAGAACCAGGTGGCCACAAAGCTGGGGGAGGTTCAAGCAGGAGCAGGCCAGCTTGGCTGTAAGGCGGTGCAGAAGGAATATCTGGCTGATCTTCACGACTGGGCTCCAGGAGTCTGTGCATGGTCAGAGGCCCTGTCTGATGAGCCACACGGTAGCCAAATATTGCTGGGGTGACTCGGCCTGAGCATTTAGAACAGACTTCCTCAGCAGTGGCCCTCCAGCTGTTCTTGGACTTCGATTCCCAGAAGCCTTCATCACCAGGAGTTCTGACTTGGGCTTCTGGGAAATGAAGTCCAAGAACATCCATTCATGTGGATTCACAGAGGCTTGGGCTTCTAGGAAATGAAGTCCAAGAACACCCATTTGTGTGGATTCAGAGACTTGGGCTTCTGGGAATCGAAGTCCAAGAACAGCTGGAGTGCCAAGGTTCGCCATCATTGCCATAGGCGTCACTGCTATTGCTATATCCAATTTTAAAATGTAACCATCCTTGTTAAATACAGCAATGTCCTAATTATGGCTATCTACAATGTCCGTTTCTGCCCCTATAATATTCTCTATCACAGTGATGTCCAATCTTAGCACTCCAGCTGTTCTTGGACTTCAATTCCCAGAAGCCCAAGTCCCTGTGAATCCACACGGATGGGTCCATTCGTGTGGATTCACAGGGACTTGGGCTTCTGGGAGCCGAAGTCCAAGAACAGCTGGAGTGCCAAGGTTTGGCCATCAAGGCCCTATCAAGTTCTTCTTCGTGGCCTCTGTGAATCCACACCAATGGATTTGTGCGGATTTACGGGACCATGAAGGAGGAGGAGGAGGAGTGATGGTTCAGCAGCTACAGGCAACCAACCTGTCATTATACACCCTTGGTGGTGCAGGGGTTAAACTGCTGTCCTGCAGCCACAACATTGTGAGTTCAGTCCTGACTAGATTAAGGTTGACCCAGCCTCTAATTAACTTGCGGACCGCCCCGAGGGTTCATTGAGTGCCTGACCAGAGTCTTTCCTTGCCTCTCTTCCTCTCCCAGAGATTTGCTGGGGAAGGAGCCCCAGGAGAAGCTGGACATTAAGCTTTGCCCGGACGGCAGCGGTCAGCTCTACGTGCCGGGCCTGACGGAGTTCCCGGTCCATTGCGTGGAAGACATCAACAAGGTCAGAGGCGAGGGGGGCGATGGGGGTCTGAGTCCTGGTGAGATCCTGGCCTCTACCCCAGAGTGAGTTCCCAAGCCAGCCCTCGGCTGTGATGTCTTTGTTGTTAAGACACTGAACTGGAGGACTGGAAGGCCGGCAGGTCAGCAGTTCGAGATCCAAGTGCTGTGTGACGGAGCGAGCTCCCGTCTCTGCCCCAGCTCCTGCCCACCACTTAGCAGATCGAAAGCATAACATTGTAAACAGATAGACAGGCAGCACTTCAACAGGAGAGGTTGCGGCGTTGTGTGCGCTTTGGTGTCTAGTCATGCTTACCACATGGACCGTGGAGACGCCTGTAGGCACAAACAGCAGGAGCTCTTTGGCTATCGGTGGAGATGAGCACCGAACCCTAGAGTCAGATACAACTGGCTTCCAAGTAGAGGGGGCCTTGACCTTCATGTCAAGGAGTCTCTTTTTGAGGAATTTCCAAGAAATTCGCCGCCTTTGTTGGTGGCGTTGATTTCGCGAAGCTCCGACCAGGCAAATGGCAAAAGGGAACTTGTTTCTGGAAACAGGGATTGAACCGGGTTTTCTGTCTCCCTTCCAGGTGTTTGAATTTGGCCACATCAACCGAGCAACCGAATGCACATACCTGAATGAGCACAGCTCCCGCTCTCACGCCCTCCTGATCATTACCGTCCGGGGAGTCGATTACAGCACAGGGATACGAACGACAGGTAGGGCCTCACCCAAGGGGGATATATATATATATATATATATATATATATATATATATATATATATATATATATATATATATATATATATATATATATATATATATATATATATATATATATATATATATATATATATATATTTGGGGGGGTCTCTCTGTCCTGACGGAAACTGGGCTATTTCCCCTTTATTTGAAAGATTAACAACAGGACAAATGGACAGCAAAAGACGTCACATGTATGGGAATCTCCGGGCCAAACCCCCCTCCCTTCCGCTCTCCACTCTTTGTAGATGTTCCTTTAACTTTTGCGCGGCAGAGCCATCCATCCGGGTGAAGGCTGGCTTATTCCGACAGCTGGAACAGCCCAGTGGAAAACGAGACAAACCCCCCCCCCCAGCTGTTCTTCTCTTGGAGGGGTCCCTCCTCATTCCTCTCCGGGAATACTTTCCATAGCAGCTGTTTTTAACTGGCCTTCTTCGTTTTGGAACAGGAAATGTCCAAACTGGATTTCTGTCCCTATTCGTTGAATGGGTTTTTCAGAAGCTATTAGGTAGGAAACGTGGAGTGCTTAAATCAGAATTAAAGGTTGAGATGGGCCGGTTGAGGTGGGTGCCTTAGAACATCTAGGCCAGTGGTCCATGCCCCACCTAACCATCTCTAAAATCCTGATGCTCTCCAAGGCATATACCGTGTCACAGTGGCGTCGCGTAGGGCCTCCCACCCACCCCGGGCAGCACTTTTGGGGCTATGGGTTTTCTTGGACTACAATTCCCAGAAGCCCTAACGGGAGTCGGCGCCGGCGTCCACCAGGGGGCGGCAAATTTGGCTTAAGCCCCATGCGGCGTTACTGCTGTGTCAGTGGGCGTAGAAGACGCACTTCCCCCAATTAAAATACACCAGGAAAACGGAGCGTGACTTATACGCCGATCTGCAAATACCGTATTTACTATTGTATAAGCACACTCCCCCCCTTAAAATACACCAGAAAAACAGAGTGAGTCTTATAAAGTAGAACCCCATGGAATGAAAAAACTCCGTTCCACGGGGCTCTTCGTTATACATTAATACCTCAGATAACGCTAAGACTTGGTTCCACAAGTCTTGGTGTTATCCGATTTTTAGTGTTATCCGATCCATGTTAAAATCCTATGGGAGGGATCGGATAACGTTAAAGCTCCATAGAGATACATTGTAACCGCACAGGCTTTAGCGGTTGTTATCCGATCCATCCCATAGGACCTTAACATTATTCGATCCAATTCTCCTCCCCAGATTACTTAACATTATGCGATTTTAGCGTTATCCGAGGTAAACGTTATCCGAGGTATTACTGTATGAGGTTTTTTTGTTATACGAAGAGCTATTGCCGATACTCCGCATAACAAAAACAAAACGTTCATTGTACAGGGTTTCATTATGCAAGCTATGCCTCGCTTAACGAAAACCCCGCATAACGAAAAATTCATAATGCAGGGTATCGTAGTTAGCCCCCCCCCCCCAAAAAAAGCTTCGTTATACATGAATTTTCCATTCTACGAAGCGTCCGTTATACGGGGCTCCACTGAACTCGAGTGCATCTTATACACCAGCAAATACGGTAATTCTCCTATTCATGGCCCTCTTTTTCACTCTCAAGTCAGGTGAAAGGAACTGTGGATTGAATCCACCCAAAAGTGGCTTCCTTTTGGCAGTTTTATGCCTGGCCAAGACATGAAAGAAGAAATTTGGGGGGGAAGGGAAGAATGCGCTTGAAGTAAATACAAGCGAGGCTGTGAAATCCAGCTTTTGGGGAAGAGAAGATTTATTTCCCTTTGTTACGTGGGTTTTGTGCTTTGGGTTTCTCCTCGATGCACTCATGTCTCTCTGATCTTATCTCCCAGGGAAGCTAAATCTGGTGGACCTGGCCGGATCGGAGCGTGTGGGCCGGTCGGGCGCGGAGGGCAGCCGGCTGCGCGAGGCTCAGTACATCAACCGCTCGCTCTCGGCATTGGGAGACGTCATCTACGCCCTGCGTTCCCGACAGGGCCATGTGCCTTTCCGCAACTCCAAGCTGACTTACCTCCTCCAAGACTCCCTCAGCGGGGACAGCAAGACACTCATGATGGTCCAGGTGGGCACTTCTGCCAGGAGGGGGACGCAATACAGAGCCAGGGCACATCCAGGGGCCGCAGAACAGACCGAGTGGGCCCAGACCTAGAAGGAAACCTCCCAAAGTAAACTACAAGAAGCCAGAGATATAGGCTGAATATGAGGGGAAACTTGTTAACTGTTAGAGCAGTACGACAGCGGAAACCACTGCTTTGAGCGCTCCAATACTGGACGCATTTCAAGAGAGAGAATTGGAATGGGCATGTTTTACTTCTGCTTCTGGGGGCGATGAGGGCTTCGTGGGCCAGATGAATTGGCATCGGGGGGCCAGATCCAGCCCATGGGCCAGAGTTTGGGCACCCCTGGTTTAAGCAGTGACATGGCCGCTCTTCCCCGTTGCTTGCCAGGTTTCCCCCGCTGAGAAGAACACGAGCGAGACCCTCTGCTCCCTCAAATTCGCCGAGAGGGTCCGTTCGGTGGAGCTGGGCCCTGGATCCCGGAGGACGGACCTCGGCTCGTGGGCCAGCCAGGAGCACTTAGAGGTAAAGGCCCTCGGTTGGCCACCTGCCGATGGCAGCGACATAATGTGCAAATCCACCAGGGTGGGGGCCGGAGGGTTTCGGTTTAAGTCTGTAGTAGCTTTCATAGGGGCGCATTTGAATAGCCTTTTGGGATGAAGTTTAATGCCGCTCAGCACTTCTACTATAGGTACCTTTTAATCCTGTAATTTAATTTGATGCAGCACTTAGCTGGCCTCATGATTAAGCAGTGGTGGCTTAGTGGTTAGGACGCTGAACCGGAAAGGTCAGCAGTTTGAGACCCGAGGGCTGGAGGACGGAGTGAGCTCCCATGATCTGTCCCAGCTCTGAGCAGTTAAGAGAGCAAGAAATTGCAAGTAGATAAATAGGGACCACTTCGGTGGGAAAGGTAAACAGCGTTCCGTGCACTCAGATGTCTAGTCACGCCTGCCACGTGTCCATGGAAACGTCTGTAGACGCAGCCAGTGCGGGCTCTGGGGCTATAAACAGATGAGCACTGTATCCTGGAGTCGGATATGACTGGCTTTCGAGCAAGGGTGCCCTTTACCTACCTTTAGTCTTCTTTCTGCAGGCAGATTCGGCGACTGTCGTACAGCCCTGCATTCGGAGCCAGTCTTCCCCGCGTACGACACGGTCCAACTCTCTGCGGGCCAGGCTCCACACTTCAGGTAAAGAGGCCGGCTGCCTTTTGAACACCTTCCACGTGGCCGGAGGTTTCGTGGTCTCCTCCCGAGGTCGGGACAAGCCCTCTGTGGCTTCACATCAGAGCTGGACAAACTCCCCAGCGGCTGGCGGTGCTTTTCTGCAGACAGCCTTGACCGGTGATGGCCAACCTTGGCACTCCAGGTGCTCTTGGACGTCAATTCACAGGAGCCCAAGTCTCTGTGAATCCACACGAACGGGTTTGCTGTGCAGTCAACACGTTTGTGTGGATTCACACAGACCTGGGCTTCTGAACTGAAGTCCAAGAATAGCTGGAGTGCCTAGGTGGGCCGCCATGGATTTAGGAATTCCAACCTTCAGCCTCTTCAGGGTCCTCCAAGTGATGTTGGAGTAGGTTGAGTTCCTCGGCCGTCTCTTCCTTGCATGATGTTCCTTATCCGGGGAGCTCCTTCCGCCATCCTCTAATTTCTCCACTCAAAAACCATAACTAGGTTCTTTGCCCAAAAGTCCCTCAAGAAATGTCTTTATGGTCCAGCATGCTTAAGAGGCAGATGTTGATGAGGACACGAACTGCAAGGGTTCTGTGCCTCTCCACTTTCACACAACGTGTTGTTGTCCCGCCGTCAGCCCCCCCCCCCACTTCAGCCTGTGGGTCTTGCATTGAGGGACTCCAACCCTACAGCGTCTGTTGGCTCGTTTACTGGCCTGCCGATGACTGCTGAAAACCTCCACCGGTGAGGATTTACCATATATACTCAAGTGTAAGCCGAGTTTTTTAGCCTCAAAAATGAGCCCCAAAATGGGGACTCAGCTTATACATGGGTCAACGATCACGAGGGTCCCAAGACTGCGCTGGATTGAGATGCGCCAACAATTTAATTAATTTTACCATATTTTCATGCATTTTGATTATTGAAACTCACTAGCAGGCGCTGTGTTTCCTACCCTCGGGTTATACGCGAGTCGATTTATTTTGCTGGGTTTTCAGGTCAAAATTAGGTGCTTCGGCTTATATTCGTTTCAGCTTATACTCGAGTATAGATGGGTAAGTTTGGCCAACGACAAAGCTTCATTTCGGCACCCCAGGGTTTGAGCCGGACAGGAAAGAAGCCATTCTCTGCAAGATCAAACTGGCCCCATCGTCCTCTGTCTTTCTGGGAGGGCCTGTGAAGTGTCCAGGTGGAACAACCTGGTCTTCCCACCGGGTGTGTGTGTGTGTGTGTGTGGGGGGGGGTCAGCCATCGAAGACGCATCGCTTGCTTGAAGTCCGTTACCTTTGCCGAATAAGTCTGGAGGGAGATGAACCCTCTTGTTCCCATTTGCTTTCAGCCTCAAATTAAGAGACACCGGGTCTGCCGCCTCCAGGTGAGTGAAGACGAACGCCAAGACCCGCTTTGCCGGGAAGGGTGAGCCAGGCTTGGTAGCAACAGACTGCAGCTTCTTCTGGGGCACTGTTTTGGTCTGGTCTCACACTTTGCGGCATTTCCATTCTGGCAAGCTTTGCACTCTGGGAATTGGCGCCACTGCTTTTCGGGCTCACTTTCAGTTTTCATTTTCAAAGCCTGCTCGGGGAATTGATCTGATGGTTGTCGGGCATTGAAGCGCAGCGGCCCAAATCTGAAAGCTTTGGGTCCCTCCGATTCGAATGGGCACAGTTCTCAAGGTGGCTTAGAGCTTAAGACTGGAAGGTCGGCAAGTCAGCAGTTCGAGACCCGAGTACTGCATGACAGAGTGAGCGCCTGTCATCTGCCCCAGCTCCTGCCAGCTTAGGAGTTCGGAAGCAAGAAATTGCAACTACAGTATATAAATAGGTACCACGTTGGCGGGAAAGGTAGCAGCATTCTAGTCATGCCTGCCACGTGTCAATTCGATTCGATTTAATTCTTCGACCCGTGTGCCGCCCCACTCGCAACGCGACTCTGGGCGGCTAACAAGGAAGCAAAATATCACAGTTACAATAAATACAGTTACAATATCACAGTTACAAAATATCACATTTATAAAGTAATTACTAATTATGAAGTAATGTCCACGGAAACATCTGCAGATGCAAACAGCCCTGGCTCTCCGGGTGTAAACGGAGTCGGATCTGGACTGGCTTTCAAGAAAGGGCGACCTTCACCTTTACCCAATTCTCAATCTGTTGGTGCCTTCAGCCCAAAATTGGACAGTGAACCCCTCAAATGTGTTGCCTGTGGGTTCGCAATAAGCCAAACTGCAAAGTAAGATAAGGCAAAACCGTCACACATGAACTTGACCAACAAGCTCTGCAGAAAGGAAATGCCTTTGGACAGAACGGTTGGCAAAATAGGAGAAAGAGGATTGTGGTGGCATTTCGGTTCCCTTGAAAGCAGATGTTCAGAGGAGCTTCTTTGTGCACAGATCCTGGTCGCTCTCTCACTGCGGGGGCTTTTCCTGGCTGTCTTTCGCAACAATGGAAACAGCTCCACAGGGAGAAATTATTTCCGTGCAGGAACCCCTCGGGGCGCTTTGCCCGCTACGGACGTTCCACATGTGCTTTTTGTTCAAGTAGATGATAAAACACAATTGGTAAATCCTACTTACCAGAGTGGCTTTATCATTCTCTTAAGCAGTGATGGCGGACCTTGGCATGCCAGAGGTGACTTCACTTCCCCGAAGCCCAAGTCTCTGTGAATCCATATGAATGGATGTTTTTGGACTTCAATTCCCAGAAGTCCAAGTCTCTGCGAATCCACACAAATGGGTTTACTGTGCGTACAGATGGAGAAGCAGAGGCAATACGTACATGCAGTAAACCCATTCATGTGGATTCACAGAGACTTATTTATTTATTTATTTATTTATTTATTTACTCCAATTTCTATACCGCCCTACTCGGCTGGGCCGACTCAGGGCGGTTCACAAGCACAGAGTAAACAACAAATTCATAGACACATCACATAAATATACAATATATAACTCAACATCGTTCCATCACAAAAGTTCAATAAGCATCAATCTCAACAACAATAAAACTACAAAATTCATCAAATATGCACAAAAAAATTTAACAATTATCGAGAGTCCTGGCACCGCCGCGGCCCTTGAACATAGCCTCCGGAAGAGGTGGAGACTTGGGCTTCTGGGGAGTGAAGCCCAAGAACACCTGGAGTGCCAAGGTTCACCATCACTTTTCTAAAGGAAGTCCAGAGGTTTTGAAATGACATGTTTGCACAATTCAGATTTAATTTGCATGGGCACAACGTTCTGCACGGAGAAAGTTTCACGTAGGGCAGGGGTTCCCAACCTTTTCAAACCAGGTGGGCCGGCTCGCTTTTCTGCCCTGCCTGCATGATGGAGGCCACCATTTTGTCCCAACAGCTTCAAAGGGGGTGGCAGTTTTCTCGAATGCCCTGGCCGGGCTGGAGGGCCCATGTGAAATGGTGCTGAGGACTGGATCTGGCCCATGGGCCTTAGGTTGGGAACCCCTGACGTGGAGCGTGTGGGGTGGGAGGCGTTCCACACCCAGCCCTGCCTTCATCAGTTCCCCTCCTCCTCTTCCTTTCTAGGAAAGCTGAGGCCGATCCCAGTGTGAGATTGCTGAGCCTGCCGAGCAAACGAGCGTTTCCAGAAACCACACGTGCTTTTAAAGAGGCCACACTGGTCTCCGCCCCACCTCACGGACCCTGCTTGGGGGCAGAGACGGACAGACCGACGGCCCGAGGAGCCTCCCAAGGCAGAAGGACTGGAACAGTTTGGTTTCTGAATCGCAAAGGGCCGGTTTGATCAAGGCAGACCCCACGCGACTGGGGAGAAGAGACGGCGGTGGGGCCTCCGTGCTGCTTCATCCGTTGCGGGCGAGGGTGGGCAACCGGGTGGCCGAACCGGGGGGGGGCGCACAGGTCCACTTTTAGCACATTTTAAATGGGAGACGATGGGTTCCTGGCACCTCTGTTTCGGCACCGTTTCTTTTGATTTTAAAACAAATAAAAACTCTTTGCACCGAGTGGCCGGTGGCTCCCGACAAGTCCTTCTCTGCTTCCTGGAAACAGGACCAGTCCGGGGCCGACGCGCTCCGGGTCTCGGGGATGGAAGGAGGGCATCTCCTCCGCCTACTCGATCGGGAAAGCGGTCCTCGCTTTGGGCCCCACCACCCAATGCCAGAACCCTTTTGGCATGCACAGTCCTCATCATCGTAGGTAGAACATCATAGGTAGAAATTCGCTACCTCCAACGCAGGTAAAAACACTCACAAAACTTCTATGCCCGTGATGGCGGACCTTGGCCCTCCAGATGTTCTTGGACTTCAATTCCCAGAAGCCCAGCCCCTGTGAATCCACACAAATGGGTTTGCTGAGATTCAGCCTCCCCATGCTGCGCTGCCCTCGTCGCTCCTGAAACATCCATATGGGCATTTTACTTCCGCTTCCGGAAGCAACGAGGGCTCTGTGGGCCGGATGAATTGGCGTCGGGGGCTGCATCCACCCTCCGGGCCAGTTTGGGCCCCCGTCCTTGAAGGACAGATTCCACAGCAGCTGTGAACCCGCATAGGCTGGGGCGATGTTGGGTATTTGGTCTTGGCCCCCCCTCTACTGACTCTAATCACGTCCTCCCTTACGGCAATGAGGTCTGGGTTACATCCTCTCCTCCCTCTGCCTGCTGTCAAAGGATGCTGGCCATTGGCTGCCATGGATGGGTGACAGTTGACAGGATTTCTGCCCATTCTGCAACAGTTTCTCCACTTTCATAGCCCCACAAGTTGTGAGGATGAAAATGATGATTAAAGTCACCTATTATGAATCTTAACGGGTTTATTTTGAAAGTTTCATGGTTGTCAGAGGTGGTTTATAGACAGACGTCACTGTGCAGTCATTTGTTATTACAGTCAAACCTTGCATAACGAGTGTTTCGCTTAGCGAAAAACTCACATAATGAGCAAGTTTTTTGCTAAGCGGTCTGACTCACATAACGAATTTTTCGCTATGCGAGTCAGACTTTTCCCTATGGAAAAACTCGCATAACGAGCGTTTCTATGGGGAAAACTCGCATAGCGAAAAAATTTTGCTATGCTATTTTCCCCATAGAAACGCTCGTTATGCAAGTTTTTCCATAGGGAAAAGTCCGACTCACATAATGAATTTTTCGCTATACGAGTCAGACTTTTCCCTATGGAAAAACTCGCACAACGAGCGTTTCTATGGGGAAAACTTGCATAGCGAAATATTTTTGCTGTGCAAGTTTTCCCCATAGAAACGCTTGTTATGCGAGTTTTTCCATAGGGAAAAGTCTGACTCACATAGCGAAAAATTCGTTATGCGAGTCAGACTCACATAGCAAATTTTTCGCATAGCGAGCAGCCTTGCAGAACGAATTAAATTCATGTGAGGTATGACTACCATATATACTCAAGTATAAGTTGGGTTTTTTAGTCCCCCCCCCCCATGAGGTCCAAAAAATAGGACTCGACTTATACTTGGGTCAACGTAAACACTCAAAAACATACCCCCACATCTGTCTTAATTAATTTTACTGTATTGTCATGTAGCAGCGGCTGCATTTTCCACCCCCGACCTATACTTGGGTCAATCTATTTTCCTAGTTTTAGAGGACCAAATCAGGCACCTCGACTTATATTCGGGACGACTTCTAGTTGAGCATATACGGTATTCCCACATTGTTCTCCTCTGTGGACATAGAATCTGGAGACCTGCCCTTCCCTATTGCCAGTGGGGTGGGGGGTGGGGAGACCCATCACCTGTGGGCTTCCCCACCCAAGGCCATGAGTCCTCAACGGGGTCAACTGAGTTACCCGCCCCCTGACAAAGACACTCAGTCCCGTCCCAAACCAGTGTTACAAACATTTTTAATAAAATTATAAGTTACAGCGTTATGAACAGCAGGCTCCAGCACACGCACCGGGGGGGAGGCCATGCTGAATGCTGTGTTCGCCCCCCCCCCAAAGTCCTTGCTTCAACCCTAAGGGAGGCAGGAAACCCCAGGGCTATCGGAGGTCAAAGGTCAAAAGGTTAAAAAGCAGAGCGGGACAGCTCCCCCCCGCTCAAGTGACCCAGCAGTGAGATGAGAAGGGTGAGAGGGGCTCACAGTCGTGGGCGGTGGCCAGCAATCCGCCGGGTTCTGCCCCACATCATGGATTGTGCCACTGTGCATCCATGTGCACAAAACCTGTGCATGGAGGAAGAGGATGATGATGATGACGCCTTGTGCCCGAGCAGGATAGTCTGGGTTGCAACGCAGCCTGTAAGAAGGCACTGGCGTTGTTGCAGTTTTGGCAGCCCGGGTGGTGTACGATGGGCGGCGCATGATGGACACCAAACAAGGGGGGAGGGATGATAAACTGCCACTGGGTTTTGGCCGGGCGAGTGAGTCCGCAGGGGGGGAGCCCAAGCCCCTCGCAATAGGCAGGAGCACGGCCGTCACTCCAGGACCGCCATCAGGAGGTGCAATTCGCGGAAGGCGCTGCCGTGGCGGCCGCTGAGTCCCGACTTGTTTTTGATCAGGTTGCTGATGTTCTTCAGCTGCTTGTAGCAAAGGCGGCACTTGTGGAGCCTGCAAGGTGGGGGAGGGGGAGAGCAGAAACCAGACAACTCACATCGGTGGCTCCTTTGTGGCCTTTCACGGGTGCTCGTGGCCGTGGCGCTGAGCGGACCCAGCGCTGGGAAGCCACCTCCAGACTTGACTTTGCCTCCAATATTCTAGTCATTTTTAAAAAGCAAAATGTGTGGCTTTAATGCAGGAGTAACCAAGTAAGGTTACGGCACTGAAATGGATGACTGGAAGGTCAGCGGTTCAAGATCCGAGTACTACACGATGGAGGAAGTGCCTGTCTCTGTCCCAGCTCCTGCCAACCTAGCAGTTCGAAAGCAAGTCATTGCAAGTAGAGAAATACTGTATATATACTCGAGTATAAGCCTAGATTTTTAGTCCCCAATATGAGATTCAAAAAAGGGACTCAACTTATACTCGGGTCCCAAAACTGCAGTGGTGCAAATTCAAACATACAGTTAAAAAACCAACAACACTAACGCTACCATAAAACCTCAAAAACAAACCCACACAAATGTCTAAATTAATTAATTTTATTGTATTTTCATGTATTTTAATTAATGAAACTCACTCGCAGGGGCTGCATTTTCCACCCCTGACTTCTACTCGGGTCAATCTATTTTCCCCAGTTTTAGGGGTCCAAATTAGGCACCTTGACTTATATTCGGGACGACTTAATCGTCGAGTATATACAGTAGGTACCACTTTGGCAGGAAAGGTAACAGCATTCCATGGGTGTCTAGTCATGCCTGCCACGTGTCCGCGGAAACATCTGCAGACACAGACAGTGCTGTCTCTTTGGCTATAAACAAGGATGAGCACTGAGCCCTAGAGTCGGATACGACTGGCTTTCGAGCAAGG
Organism: Furcifer pardalis; assembly: GCA_030440675.1. Taxonomy (NCBI): domain Eukaryota; kingdom Metazoa; phylum Chordata; class Lepidosauria; order Squamata; family Chamaeleonidae; genus Furcifer; species Furcifer pardalis. The sequence goes on along the minus strand of CP126892.1, from coordinate 128,837,320 downwards.
GAGACCTTGACCTAACTAAATAAAATGGAAAACTGAAGCAAGTAAGCCAGTTTCCCTTTGTCTCCTGCGGTTCTTAGTCTTACCAGCAGAAGCCCAAAGGCGGCAGCAGCAGCTCCCCCAGTGGCTTAGTGGTAAAGATGCTGACCTTGGAGCCTGGGAGGTTGGGTTTCGATCCCCGAGGGCTGCACTTGGGGACGTGAAAGGAGCCTCATCCGGGCCTCCCCTGTGTGGAGTTTCTCCAGCAGAAATCCTTTCAACCCAGAATAATCTCTGACATGAAATTATTATTACTGCAGAGTAGAGCGGCTGAACTCCCGTCCCATCGCCAGAGGAAAATCCCTACCTCTCTTCCCTGCTGATGTCGACCCCCACGGAAGGTGGGGCAGCCAAGATGTCTGTGATCAGGGGCAGGAATCGCTGCAGAATCAGCTTCAGGGAAGTACAGCCAGTCTGGACGTAACTGGAAGAGAAACAGGGAGAATCTCGGAAAATGCCATTCAGGTTTAGATCAAATTCTGCGCTAAAAGGCGAATGAAAGGCCCAGTGAAGGCAAGGAAAAATGGCCTCTTGTGATTCCCTGCAGACGCCCCCGTTTGCCCCCGCTGACCCCTACTCCCCATTCGTGGGAACTTTAGTCTAAAACACATCCAAGTTGTCCCCCGCCAAGATTCCCTGCACTTTCTCTTTCCAAAGTCTTGAAAGTCCAAGGCAAGGCTCCCTCCCTCCAGAATTCACGCCACCAACAGAATCCTGAAGTCCTTGCTTTCCGACAGGGATTCTCAAACTGTAGCCTGTGGGCCAGATGTGGGCTGCAGTGCCATTTCTTGCCTCCACCACATCCGGAAGTGCCATGGGGTGGAGGAAGGGCAAAATGGCTGTCCGGCCCCCAAAGCTGCCTGAGGGAGCGTGACCCAATGCCCCCCCATCTTTAAAAGGTGGAGAACTCCGGCTTTAACCACTGACATGGGCCGTTCCCTCTAGTACTGGTGCCTGTGGATGACGCTGAAATCCATTATAGGACCAGGCCTCGAATGAAGTCCAGTAGCCACTCCCAAAATGATGCAGAAGCCGAAACACCTGCAACACAGGTTCCACCTGGGCAACAGAGAATGCTCTGCTCAGGGCCCCGATCCCAAAGAACTGGGCTCGCTGCAAAACCTACCTTTCATACTTGCTTTGCAGAAGCTTCTCTATCTGAGGCAAGACCACTGTGCACAGATCCAGCTTCCAGAGGGACCTGGGGAGGGACAGAAAGACCAGAAAGCTGCCCCGGATCCAACCTGTCACGGCGGCTTTGATAGTACATGACCGGGAGGGGGGGGGACCACAGACCACCCCGTGCAAGTACGCTATAAGGCTCCGAGGGGAGAATCTGGGGCAGCTTAGTGGCTCAGAGGTTAAGACGCTGAACTTGATGACTGGACTGTCTCCAGGTCACCAGTTCAATACCAAGACAATGCAAGTAGATAAATAGGTACTACTTCAGCAGGTAAGGTAACAACATTACGTGTGCTCCAGTGCCTAGTCACGGCTGCCACAGGACCAGTGCTGGCTCTTTGCTTGTAAACGGAAATGCGCACCAAACCCTCGAGACGGATACGACTGGCTCTCAATCAAGGGGTTCCCAATCTGAGGCCCCGTGGGCTGGATCTGGCCCACGGCACCGTTCCGTGTGGCACTCCCACCCCTCCAAGGTGCCCAAACTAAGGCCCGGGGCCCTTGTGCGGCCCCTGACGCCAATTCATCCAGCCTGCGAAGCCCTCGTCGCTCCTGGAAGCGGATGTAAAACGCACCCGTATCGCGGGCCGGATGAATTGGCGTCGGGAGCTGCACAAGGCACCCGGGCCTTAGTGACTGGCTCCCTTAGCCACATGATCGGCCCACGGCCCAAAAAGTTTGGGCACCCCTGTGGTAGAGCAACGTCAGGACTAGAACTCACGCTTTCTGGTTGACAATGTTTAGCAGGTCCACCACCACGGAGAGGTCATTGATGGCCACCGCAGAGTCCACGGAGGTCTGAGAAAAGCAAGTCAGAGGCGGTTAAGCAGGCGCTCCAATCCCTCCGGCGGCCGCGTATTCTTGGAGGTGCCCAAGAGCAAAACCCAACTAGAAGGTGGAGGAAGGAGCTCAATGGAGAAGGAAGGAAGAGACGGCCGAGGAACTCAACCAGCCCCCAACGTCGCTTGGAGGACCCTGGAGAAGAGGCCGAGGGTCAGAGTCCCTAAATCCATGAAGGGCCAACCTTGGCACCCCAGCTGTGCTTGGACTTCCCATTCTCAGAAGCCCAAGTCCCTGTGAATCCACACCAATGGCTTGACTGCACATATGGGCGTTCTTGGACTTCAATTCCCAGAAGCCCAAGTCCATGTGCATCCACATGAATGGGTTTATTGACACTCCAGCTGTTCTTGGACTTCAGTTCCCAGAAGCCCAAGTCCCTGTGAATCCACACCAATGGCTTGACTGCACGTACACAGTCAATTGAAGCCCAAGAACAGCTTGAGTGCCAAGGTTGGCCATCACGACCCTTGAATGCAAGACCAGCATGCTTGGGGGGTGGGGGCTGCTAGCAGGCAACAGCACACTGTGTGGATAGGGAGAGAGATAGAATCCATGGGCTCATTGACTGGTCCACCAATGATAGCCACAAACCTGCACCCATGAGAACTGATGTTTGCCCAACGACAGAGCCAAGAAAGTGGCTCCATTTTGACAGTCCAGGGGTTTGATTGCGACTCGAAAGAAGACCGAAACCAATACAGGCAGAAAGTTCAGGTTTTGACTTCCAAGCTGGGAGGGGCTCAGAATCAGGGCCCCCCACCCCACCCACCCCTGTGTGCTAAGAACTCACCTTGATGTCCCCAGTGCTCCACACGGCCCTCACCGTATCCAGGTTCTTGTGGCGGCTGGTCAGCACCACACACATGGTCTCGTGGCCCTTCCGGATCTGGGACATGGCCTCGTCGTCGACGATTTCCGTCAGGCTCTGGTTCTTCACGGCCTGCGAGGAAAGAGCAGAGGCGGGCTCAGAAGGGGAGGCCGTCCCACGTCTGCAAAAGCCTGAGGCTGAGATAGGCATCCCTGGGGCCGTTCAGCTCCTTGGCGAGGCTGACAGGAGAGCTATTGGAGGACCAGGCAAGAGGTCCCTTGTGGCACTTCCCACAGGGCTGAGGGAAACCACAGAGTCACGCAACGCCCCAAAGAGGATGACACCTTTGTTTCAGCCTGAACTGTCGTAGTCTCACCACGGCCTTCCCTAGGGACACATTCGGGGGCTGCAGGGCTATACAAAGAGACCACCAAGGTGCCTCAGCCTCGGGCTTCCAGGACTTCCAATTCCCAGGAGGCCAAGTCAGCTCAACCGCAGAGCAAGGGCTTCTGGGAATTGAAGTCCAAGAACAGCTGGGGCAGGAAGGTTGAGGAAAAGCCATGCATTACTCTGGCTGTCCTAGAACACAGCTGAGCTGTTCTCCTTGGAGAGCCTCACCGGAGGGAACGCCATGCGCAGCCCAAACCACCACCTCCTGCCAGGTCTTTCCCCACCACAGGTGCCAGGGGTGCCTCCCACGTCAGGGAAAACTAAAGGCTGGCTGTTCCCGATCTAAAGCCAGAGGACGGCCCAGTTGTCCCGCTGGTTGTTCATCAAACACAGGATCCCACCCCCTTCCCTGTCCGGATTCCTCATGAGGACCAAACCTACCGGCAAGAAGTCCGAGGCTTTTAGCCCAATGGGCTCGTTCCTGGCCGCGGGGATCACCGACGGTTCCGGCCTGCTCAGGGGGGTCGAGGAGGCAAGGGGTGGCCTTTGGAGGGGGTCAGGCTGCAGTGGGGGGAGGGGAGACCTGGTCAGGACAGACAGACAGACAGACCCTGGGCTTCTCCCCATGCAGTGGGGTGTTCGCATCCCATAGACCACTCGCCCCGATATCAGCCCCCGGCAATGGAGCGACTCCACCGTCCCCTCTCTGCTCCCTGAAAGGCAGGGGTCACGGGTCAACCCCTCCCCTCGCCCACTAGTAACGCCAGAACTAGCATTCCGAGACCCCTGTTTTTACGTGGCTTCTTCTCCTTCCATGTCCCGATCAAACCCTGGACTGCCAAAACAAAGCCCCTTTCTTGGCTTTGTTGCTGGCCAAACATAAGTCCTCATCGGTGCAGGTTTCCAGCAGCCACCCGCAGACCAACCAATGAACCGGATTCTGCCTCTCTCCACGTTCACACGGCATGTTGTCTGCCAGCAGTCCTCACTTGAGCCTGTTGGTCTTGCATTTAGGCCAGAGGGTGCCCAAACTAGAGTATGGGGGCCGGATCTGGCCCCCGATGGCAATTCATCCAGCCCACACCACCCTCGTCGCCCCTGGAAGCAGAAGTCCTTTGCTCCTTCTGATCTTAGGTGGAGCAAGACCCATGAGAGGGTCTATTTTCTCCCCTGCTATAGGTTTGAGGCCTCCTGTCACCCCACACGTGGCTCCATTCACAGCAATGTCAACTCGTTTTGTGCTTGGGGAGGCCCTCCATCCGGGGGGGGGGGAGAGAGACCTGACGTTCTGTGGCTGAGACGCTACGTGGCTGAAAGAACGGCGGCTTCCGCTGCCGACGCCTGGAGGACCGCGACAAACTTTCTCCCTTTCAACCTGGAACGAAGCTGCTCCCCCAAGTGCTACGGAGACCGTCGGGGGTCCCCCTCCCCCAGGGAGAAAGGGGGGCCCTGCACTCGCCCTTTACAAGCTCCCCCCCCCCCCCCCGGTAAGAGAAGGACAGGATTCAGGAAGGAAGGACTGGAGAGAAGAGGAGCCGAAGGCAAGCACTCACGTTCTCTTGGCTTGGCAAAGAAGGTTGAAGGTCTGGCGCCTGGCTGGGCCTCGAGGCATCCTTGGCAAGGATGGACTCTGGAATCGGGGAGAGATCTTGTTACTTGATCACTTCATTTGGTTTACTGATTTATTCTTTATCCTTAAACTTTTATGATTGTAAAGATTTTCCCGTTTGCTGTAAGCTGCCCAAAGTGGGAGAATGTCACCAACGGGCGGGATATAAATGTAATATGGAAACATCTCCCTTCCTGGGAAGCCACTGGAACCCAATTCTAGGCTTCAGTGTTCATCTCTGTTTCCAGCAGACAGAACTAGATGTGGAACGCCGTAACCTTTCCTGCCGAAGGGGTCCCTATTTAATCTACTTGCAATTTCTCGCTTTCGAACTGCTAGGTTGGCAGGAGTTGGGACAGACGACAGGCGTTCACTCTATCCGTGCGGCACTAGGGTCTCGAACTGCCGACCTTCCAGTTGTCAGGTTCCGCATCTTAACCACTAGGCCACCACTTAATTTAAATGTAATAAATATAATAGGGGGCTGCAGTGGCTCAAATGCTGATTGGGAGGCGCAAGGTCAGCAGTTCGATTCCCGAGTACTGGAGGACAGAGTGAGCTCCCGTCTCTGTCCCAGCTCCTGCCAACCTAGCAGGTCGAAAGCAAGAAATTGCAAGTAGATAAACAGGGACCACTTTGGTGGGCTCCAGTGTCTAGTCATGCCTACCACATGACCACGGAAACGTCTGCAGAAGCAGACAGCACTGGCTCCTCGGCTATGAAACAAAGATGAGCATTGAAGCCTAGAGTTGGATACGACTGGCTTTCGAGTGACGGAAACCTTTACCTTTACTAATAAATGTGATAAATAATCCCTTAGAATCAGGAGGGCTCAGATGGAGAGAACTCTGGGTTTGCTCCCGGAACATCCAGGAAGTCCACACTGGACCGTCCCAAGAGGGTGCACGGCCCCTGCAGGCTACAGCCAGGGTAACAAGCCTGTCCTCTGGGGACAAGGAATCCCAAGGACCACCTGCTTCCATGGGGAAACTAAGAACCCCCCCCCAAAAAAAAAAGAGGGGGGAGGCAGGAGAGTGAGCTGTGTAAAGCCAGGAAGACAGCACATGCATTATCGCCCCCTCTACAAATCCCGACTCACCGTCTTCTGGAGGTGCCGGAAAGGGTTCGCTCTTGTGAGGCGGCGTCCGAGCTGCAAAGGGGCCAAAAGGGCATTCTTGGGAAGGCCGCCCGGACGTGCCCCCGTCCGAGCAGCTGCCCCCTCCCCAAAGGGCCGGCCCGGCTGACCACGGCCCAGAGGACTCCCCCGGGGGGGGGGGGGCACTCACTGATGGCATTTTTAGGCTGGAAGATCTCCTTGTAGTCCTCGGGGTTCTGGATCTCGGCGGTGGATTCCTTGTCCTCCTTGTCGTCTTCGCTGCTTGGGCTGCGCCGCTCGCTTTCCGAGTTGTGCTTCATCCTGGCATTTGGGGCCGAAAGAGGGGGAACAAACAGGCTAATCGTAGCCTCGGATAAGAGGTTGGACCTCCCCCCCTTGACCCACGACTGGAGGTTATTTGGGGGGGGGGATGTCTACCTGGTCCCAGAGGAAGACTTCTAGGGCCAGGGGTCCTCCTTCTAGGGAGACCGGCAACTCCCTAGACCAGTGGTTTCCTAGGTGGGGCCCAGGCCCCACAGGGGGACTTTAATTCCAAGAAGACTATAGTCAGTCCACTGGCTGATCAAGTGCTTTGGGGAATTGGCTTAGGTCTTCTGGGAACTTAAATCCAAGTACCAAAGGTTGAGAAACATAACAGATAAAGCAGTGGTTCCGATGTGGGGCCCAGGCCCCACAGGGGGACTTAAAATTCCCAGAAGCCTGTCAGTCCATTGGCTGATCAGCGATTTGTAGGGTTGACTGAGGCTTCTTGGAATTGAAGTCCAAGAACCAAAGGTTGGGAGACTCTTCTCTGTGAAGCCACACGAATGGGTTTACTTGCACATACGCGCAGCAGACCCATTCGTGTGGATTCACAGAGCAGTGTTTCACAACCTTTGCTTCTTGGCACTTCAGTTCCCAGCAGCCTCAGTCAATCCATTGGCTGATCAGTGCTTTTGGGGAACTGACTTGGCCTCTACCTGACATATTGCTAAGACTTGGTTCTTCTGCCATCTCCGGATCTCCCTCGCCCGGTTTTGCTGCCGAATGTACGTGCCATTGCTTGTATCTCACGCCATAGATCTGGCCCCTGGGGCCGGCCTGGACGGCCAGCGGCCATCTTTCCTCACCTTTGGGGTTTGCTACATGTCGTCGATGGCCTGTCGTAGATCCGTCGGAGGGAAGAGGCCGCGGGGACGGGCTGGGCTGGGGGTTTGTCGTCCCTAATCGGTCCATGCAGGCCGGAGCCGCTTTTAGTGACTCTGTTGAGGTCCACGACAAACGAGGAGACGGTGCTTTGGGTGAAAGAGACGCCAATCTGTGGGGAAGAGAAAGGGCAGCCCTGGTCACGGCACGGCGCGGGAGGTCGAGAAGCCGACCCAAAAGAAGACCAGCCTCCGCGCAAGCCTGTTCTGCACTAGGCTCGGCAAACACGAGCTTGGGAAAGCGCAGGCAGACTCCTTCACAGAGGGTGGGAGAGATAAAAGGAATCGGGATACCCTCCCTCAGCCCTGGCGGACCGGGGGTTAAACTGCTGTCCTGCAACTACAAGGGTGTGAGTTCAATCCCGACCAGGGATCGAGGTTGACTCGGACTTTTTCATCTTTCTAAGGTCGGCAAAATAAACTCCCCAGCATGTTAATGAGGGCAAAATGCTAGCTAGCTGGCGAACTGCCCCAAGAGTCCACTATCGCTTGTTAAACAGAACGCTTTTAAAACACAACCGTCTTTCTTAAATAGAACGACGTTCTAATTACGGGCTCTCTACGATGTCTCTTTCTGCCCCTGCGCCCTGTCAAGTTCTTCTTTGTAGTCTCCGTGAATCCACACGAATGGGTTTACTGGGCATACGCAGTATGCCCACGCGGAGCAAACCCATTCGTGTGGATTCACAGGGGAACACAAAGAGGAAGATTTACACGTAAGCAACCTGTCATTGTAGAGCCCTGGGCAACATAGGGTTAAACTGCTGTCCTGCAGCCAAAGCCTTGTGAGTTCAATCCTCACAGGCCTCCAGGTTGACTCAAACTCTTCCGTCCTTCCAGGATTGGTAAAATGAATCCTAATGCTAAGTAACTTGTGAGCAAAGAGCTTCTATGGGGCAAAAAAATAAAAAATAACAATCCCGGGTGGTTACTACCTCCCCCCCCCCCCGGGAGAACCACCCGGGATTGTTGCTACCGGTTCGGGTGAACCAGTGCAAACCAGCAACAACCCACCACTGGGCCAAACCCTGGCCTAGGAACAGGATGAAAGAATTCTGCAACGTTCCAGCATCTCAGACACTCACCAGCTGGTTGTTACAAATGGACAAATCAGCCACCTTGCCCCAGTTCACCGCAACCACGTCGAAACAGCGTTCGGGCTCCCAGCCATACACCCGCAAGGAGTCGTGGCAGCCAGCGTACAAACAGCAGCCGTCTGAATTGAAGAGGACACACCTGAGGGGAAGGGAAGAAGGACAAACAGGAGCAGCTACATTGCAGGACCCACAGCGATAATGACACCCACAGCGAGAGCGTTTCAAGTTGAAGAGTCAGATTTCCTCTTGTGACACGGGACGCAAACCAAGCCCTGACATGGAATGGTTGAGGGCGTTGGGAAAGCTTAACCTAGAAAAGACTGGGAGGGGAACCATAACTACACGCCCTTCAGCTACTTGAAAGGGTGTCACCTGCTTAGAAAACAAGGGCTTTAATGCTCCAAAGCAGGGGTGCCCAAACTTTTGGGGCCACTCATGTGGTTCAGTGGGCCGGTCACGTGGTTCAGCCAACCGGTCACAGCGTTCCTCCCACCGGAAGCGGAAGTAAACCGTGCCTTGCAATCTGTTTTGCAACAGGATGAGATAGATTTTAAAGCTGCCATCTTCTCTGCTTAAACAAGGGGTGCCCAAACTATAGCTTGTGGGCCAGATCTGGACCCCAACACCAACTCATCCGGCCCACACCATCCTCGTCGCTCGCGGAAGTAAAACTTGACCGTATGTTTATTGGGGTGACATGGGCTGGATGAATTAGTCAGGGACCGGATCTGGCTCATGGGCCATATACTCCAAAGGATTCAACTTTCAAGAAAGGAGACCCCCACTAAATATTACACATTCCAAGAAACCTGATTCTTACTAAACAGCAGAAGAGCGGAAAGAACTTTCCTTTGTGGGGGGTTTTGTTTTAAAAAACAAATGGCCATCCGTCAGGGATGCTTTAGCAGTGGATTTCTGCCCTGGCAGGAGGGGGTTGGGCTGGATGACCCTCAGGAGACCCCTGACTCAAAAACCTCATGATTCTGTGAGCCGAGGAACTCTCCAGCGACCCAAATCCTACTGACCTGACAGGCGTCGCCTCCTCTTCAATGCAGCTCACCACCTGGAATTTCTCCAAGTCCCAGAAACGGACAGTTCTGCAAAACGGAGGCCACAGCGGTAAATACATCCAGGCATCCTGACCAAACTGGGGCAGGTCCTCAGATGTTCTTCAACCACAGGGGTGGGACTTAAAAGCAAAGTACTCCAGAGGCCAAAGTGTGTGTGATTGAATGGGGGAAATGCAGCGCTTTAAAGTTCTGCTCAAGACCAGCTGGCGAGCAGGGAAGCTCTTTAAAGAACCAGTCTGGGCAGGTTTAGCGGCTGAGCTATGGATGAGGGCTGTGAAGTGACTGAGCAGCCTCTGGAGGAAGCCTGTAGAGATCTTTATTACAGTCAACAACAACAACAAGAAGCAGCCATGGCAGTCGCCAGAGGTTAATTGGGTGTGGTCAACAGACCCAGAAACATAGCCTGGTGTCTCCCGGTGGCTTACTGGCGATGTAAGCCATGTGGAAGCCATCCCATAACCCTTGGGCAACACATGACCTCCTTTTGCCAAATTAGGTTCCAGAAGTGTCCCAGGAACGGGCTGGAACCGTGATGGCGAACCTTGGCACTCCAGGTGTTCCTGGACTTCAATTCCCAGATGCCCAAGTCTCTGTGAATCCACACGAGTGGGTTAACTGCATGTACGGGTCTTCTTGGGACTTAAATTCCTAGAAGCTCAGTAATGTGCAGTAAGCCCATTTGTGTGGATTCACAGAGACTTAGGCTCCTGGGAATTGAAGTGCAAGAACAGCTCAAGTGTCAAGGTTCGCCATCACTCGGCTAGAACTCCCCCTCTAAGTGGGACAGGGTAAAGGTCACCGACCCCCTCCTTTTCCAAGCAAGCGTTTACCTGTCTGAGCTACCTGAGGCCAAAAGGTATTCGTTGGGGTGGAATTCGACCACATTTATCGGCCCCGTGTGGCCTGTGAACTCGGACATGATCTTCCCAGCTGCCAGGTCCCAAAGCTAAGCAGAGAAAGAACCAGACTCAACGGTTGAGCAGGGAAGTGGGTTCCGCTGGTCTGAACAAACGAGCGCCTGCAGCTGATGCGAACGCTCACAGCGGTCGGGGAAAGAGCAACGTCGGTACCTTCACGGTGTGATCGTCTGCGGATGACGCCAACCACTTCCCATCCGGACTGAACCGGAGACACCGGACTGCCTGCGTGTGGCCCTGCCACAAGAAAACAGGCACGTGTGGTATACTTAAGGTCATACTCGGAGGACTGCAGTGGCTGAGTGGTTAAGATGCTGAACTTGACAACGGGAAGGTCGGCAGGTCAGCAGTTCAAGACCCAAGCGCTGCACGACGGATTTACCGTCTCTGTCCCAGCTCCTGCCAAACTAGCAGTTTGAAAGCAAGAAATTGCAAGTAGATAAACAGGGACCACTTCGGTGGGAAGGTAAAGAGCATTCCGTGCACTTGGATGTCTAGTCATGCCTGCCATGTGTCCATGGAGAGGTCTGCAGACGCAGACAGTGCTCTTTGGCCGTAAATGGAGATGAGCACTGAACCCTAGAGTCGGATACGACTGGCTTTTGAGCAAGGGCGACCTTTGCCTTTACCAAGACCGTACATTCTTGGAACACCCGAACAATTTACAGGAAGAGAGAAGATCACAGCAGCCAAATCAGAATCTCTCCTGTCTACATATGGTGCAAATTAAGTGACCTGCTATACAGCAGAGTAGGAAGATTGAGGGTCTAGGCACAGCCTAGAAGCCCCCGGCGGGAGTAGCTCCTTCCCAAGGCGCCCAAGCTCTGCCACGACAACACATTGGAAGCGTATTGGTACATCTCTACAGCAATAGAGTCCAAACCAGCCATGCTTTCCTTGCTAGCAGGCCCAGATGGGACATGGAGACAAGGAACAGGATGAAAGAGAGGGAGATCCAAAGCCACATTCTTTAAACGGGCGTCAAGCTGCCCACTCACAGACGCCTTATCAGACCCAACCAGGGGAATCGCCCATAACCAGGGCAGCTCATTAACGGCGGAGGAGGAAACGCCCTGAGCAGGAAAAATAAAGAACAGCTCTGCTGGGGAGGGGCAGCAGAGGGAGATGGAAGACAGGAACTGACAGAGTCTAACCAGCCCAGGGTCCATGATGGCCAACCTTGGCACTCTAGGTGTTCTTGGTCTTCAATTCCCAGAAGCCCAAGTCCCTGTGAACCCACATGAATGGGTTGACTGTGCATCAAACCCATTTGTGTGGATTCAGAGAGACTTGGGCTCCTGGGAATTGAAGTCCAAGAACACCTGGAGTGCCAAGGTTTGCCATCGCTGCCCTGGGGACCCCTGGGCCTATGCAAGCCCCCCGCCCCGGACTCCTCTTGCTGTAGAGGAAAAAATATGAGTGGGAGATGGAGGAGTGCAAAAGGCAGGCAGAAATCAGGCAGTGGTGTGCAAATGTTAGCCTGGCCAGGAAGATTACACAAAGTGTTCAACCTCTGTTTGGGCACAAGAGTCATGGCCAAGGGCATGGAGCCTTTAGGGCAGGCAAATATCCTAAGGTAAATGGCCGCCCTTGCTCGAAAGCCAGTCATATTCAACTCGAGGGTTCAGTGCTCGTCTCTGTTGATACCCAAAGAGCCAGTGCTGTCTGCATCTGGAGACGTTTCCATGGACATGTGGCAGGCATAACTAGACACTGGAGTACATGGAACACTGTTTACCTTTCCCACTGAAGTGGTATCTATGTCTCTCCTTGCAATTTCTTGCTTTCGAACAGCTAGGTTGGCAGGAGCTGGGACAGAGATGGGAGCTCACTCCATCGGGCAGCACTTGCTTTTATACTGCTGACCTGCCGACCTTCCAGTGGTCAAGTTCGGCATCTTAGCCACTAAGCCATCACAGTCCCAAGCATCCTAAACAAATATAATACAGTCAAACCTCGCATAAAGAGTGCCTCGTTTGGAGACCAACTCGCTTAAAGAGCAGAATTTTATCTGAATGTTCGCTTCGCTTAACAACTAAAACCAAACAAAAACTCGCTTAACAAATAAATCGGGGTTTGCAATCCCCCCACAATTGGTCACTTTCAATGGTGTTTCGCTTAAAGAGCAAACTCGCTTAAAGGGCAATCCTGTGGAACGCATTATGCTCTTTAAGCGAGGTACAACTGTAGATAAAATGAAAATGAAGAGGTCACAGTCTTGCCTTTTTTTACCAAACATTCAAGGACAAGGGAGTCCGTGGACTTCAGTGGCTACATCAAAGCAACCTCAAGGAGGAATCCTGCATGTTCTCATAAAGAAAAAGCCTTCTTACCTTGTACCTGAAGACACACCCTTTTCTTCTTACATCCCAGAGCTGTACAAAAGAGAACAGAAAAATTCCAAAATGAGATTCCAAAGGCATCGCATCATGCGGCAGGTAAAGCAATTTATGATTCCTATCGGTGGGGAAAGCCCCCCCCCCCCCGGTGAATGGATTGCTAAGCTGCACTGAACAACGAGGTCTTTGGAAGAATCACAAGCCAAACTGTGGAAGCACTACGAGCCCCGCCACACGTATTCCGGGCGTATTGCGCAGGGGATGTCTGCGGCCTCTAGCGCAGGATGAGTGCAGAGGGGCAGATCAGCCTCACCTTAATGTTGGTGTCCATGGAACCTGAAGCCACGAAGCCTCCGAAGGGGTGGAAGTCGAGGCTGCAAATATTTGCTTTGTGTCCCATTAGGGTGCGGAGAACTAGGGAGGGAAACAGGAGAGAAAGAAATGGACGGACATCTACGGTTCAGAGAGAGAGAGTTTGTTCTTTCAACGACGACAGACGCCCAACATCACTTTACACGAGCTACGTTAAGCCTTTGTTAAGGGAACCTCTATCAAAGATGACCCATTTTAAAATGAAATCAGAATTTAATCCAAATAGCTGCCCTCCATCAAGATGGATTCCAGTGGGATTTAATCCACTTGGGCACCATCACCCTTCCCTGTGGACTTTGCCAGCAAGCTGGCGATATAAATCTAAATAAATAAATAAATAAAATGATGATGAGGACTTCGTGTACCAAATGGGCTCGGGACCAGAAAGAGACTGTCGGAAGTGGATCAGTGGTACTATGGGAGTCATGCTGCGATGCAGAAAGCAAATGAAAGGCATTATATTCTCAGGACAGTCTTCATGGCTGATCACCTTGAGGATCTCCAATACACTAGTACCCCGAATAACGTTATGACTTGGTTCCACAAGTCCCGTCGTTATCCGGTTTTTAACGTTGTGCGATACATTGATCACACAATGTTAAAAACAGCCCTGTTTCCCTGGAGGCTGCAGGAAGCCAGAACGTCGGGATTTGAATCCTGACATTTTGGCTTGCTGCTGCATCGGGTCTCCCGACCTCCCTAGAGCTGATGCGCGCTAATTTTGAACTTCCCCCACCCTCTTTTAGGCTGCAGCAAGCTGGAACGTCGGGATTCAAGGTGGGAGAACTTTGGAAACAGCTTGGATCAGGTCCCCACACCTCCCTGGACCCGGCGGGGGGGGGGGGGGTGTCAGAATCCCCAAAATTGGTAAAAAAAAACGTCCTTTTTTTTTTTAACCAATTTTGGGGTTTCTGACCCCCCCCCCCCGCTGGGTCCAGGGAGGTGTGGGGACCCGATCCAAGCTGTTTCTGGGCTTCCTCGACGTCCTAAGCCAGTGCAGCAAGCCAGAATGTCGGGATTCGAACTCTGACATTCTGGCTTGCTGCACTGGCTCAGGACGTCGGGGAAGCCCAGAAACAGCTTGGATCAGGTCTGCCCACCTCCCTGGACCCGGCGGGGGGGTCAGAAACCCCAAAATTGGTAAAAAAAATGGACTTTTTTTTAACCAATTTTGGGGTGTCTGACCCCCCCGCTGGGTCCAGGGAGGTGGGCAGACCCGATCCAAGCTGTTTCTGGGCTTCCACGATGTCCTCAACCAGTGCAGCAAGCCAGAATGTCGGGATTCGAACCCTGACATTCTGGCTTGCTGCACTGGCTCAGGACGTCGGGGAAGCCCAGAAACAGCTTGGATCAGGTCTGCCCACCTCCCTGGACCCGGCGGGGGGGTCAGAAACCCCAAAATTGGTAAAAAAAATGGACTTTTTTTTAACCAATTCTGGGGTGTCTGACCCCCCCGCTGGGTCCAGGGAGGTGGGCAGACCCGATCCAAGCTGTTTCTGGGCTTCCACGATGTCCTCAACCAGTGCAGCAAGCCAGAATGTCGGGATTCGAACCCTGACATTCTGGCTTGTTGCACTGGCTCAGGACGTCGGGGAAGCCCAGAAACAGCTTGGATCGTGTCCCCTGCCTGCTCCAGAGAGATCAGAGGACCCGATCTACAGCTGCAGGGTGGCTGGGGAAGCTGACGGGGACTCCCTGTCGGCTTCCCTAGCCACCCGCCCTTGCCTCCGCAGCTGTGGGGTGGCTGGGGACGCCGACGGGGGAGCCCCCCATCAGCTTTCCAGCCTCCCCACCCCTGCCTCCGTAGCTGCAGGGTGGCTGGGAAGCTGAACGGAGAACTCCGTTCAGCTTTCCACCCACCCTGCTGCTAAGAATGACTGTATCGTATAACGTTAAAATCGTGTTATTTGAAACAAGATTTTTCCAAAAATCTTGTCACGTTATACGGTTTTAGCGCTATATGATACTCACGTTATACGGGGTATTACTGTATTCAGATTTGGATATGGCAGAACAACAAGAAGAATTCAAATAGGTTAACATTTCTACCCAAAACCTACGAAAACTGAATTTACACTCAAGTCACATTTACATTTGCTTTTATACAGAGAAGGAATAATCGTGGAGAAAAGGTAGTTGACCGCTGAGGTCAAGCAACAAATGTATTTATAATTTTGTTTAGTTCGGTTATTATTTACGCCTGATTTTCTATTTTAAAGATTTGTTTTAATAGGTCATAAGCCGCCCAGAGTGGGAAAATATCCCAAATGGGTGAGATAGAAATAAAATGCAAGAAGGAGCTCTACCGGAAGCGGAAGCCACGTTTGTGATCTAAATCCATAATGGTGAACTTTTGCACTTCAGGTGTTCTTGGCCTTCAATTCCCCAAAGCCTAAGTCTCTGTAAATCCACACAAATGGGTTTACTGTGTGGATTTCACAGAGACTTGGGCTTCTGGGAACTGAAGTCCAAGAACAGCTGGAGTGCCAAGGCTTCCCATCGCGGATCTAGATGAAGCAACTTTAGATTCAGGAATATATTCCCCAGAATGCTCATTTTAGACTATTCCCCGCCCACAAGTCAGTTTAATGTTCATGATTTTAATTCTGGCTGAGAATCTTGTCAGTATCAAACTATCTCCTTAAATGACAACTGAGATGAATTTGCCTCTTGGTCTCTGCTTTTTGCCAAACCAGGGAAAAGAAAGGACAAGTGACAAAAAAACAGGCAATGGACCTACTTTTCATTTATACTGAGTTTGTTCATTATTTATATCTAATTTTCTATTGTAAAGATTATTCTAATATCTTGTAAGCCACCCAGATTGGCAGGATACAAATGCAATGAATGAGTGAACGAACAAACGCATGAACGCACGCACGCACGCATGCAGGAAGGATCTCTACTGGAAGCAGAAGCCAATACACTCTCCAAGAGGCTAGACAACAAACAGGCAAGGAATCCTACTTTTGGCGGCTTCCAAGTCCCAGATCCGAATAGAGCCCGACTGAGACCCTGCAACAATCAGTTCTTCGTTTGTATTGATCCTCACACTCTCCACCGGTGTTGTGTGGCCTGTCAGACTCTGGACGAAATGAAAAATGGAACTGTGAACCCAAATGAGGGGGGAGGCCTAACAGTAAAATAAAGGAGGGGGGGATCCGAAAGTGGGTGCGAAGGGAGCTGTTTGCTGGTCCCAGGCCGGGCTGGGAGGTTTATCTGTCCTGCTCAAGGGGGCATCCCCCCCCCGCCCCACTCTGGGAGGAATCTCTGCTCAAATAACTTCACTGGCAAAGAGTATCCATTTCCCCAACTGCCAGGGGAAGAAGAAGCCAGGGCAGGATGAGAATCTTGCCACTCCTCCCCCTGTGCCCACTCCAACATATTGTATTGTAATGTAATGTAATGTATTGATTGTAAGCCTCCCTGAGTCGCCACGGCAAGTGGGCGGCAATATAAATTTGTAATAATAATAATAATAATAATAATAATAATAATAATAATAATAATAATAATAATAATAATAATAATAATAATAATAATAATAATAATAATAATAATAATAATAATAATAATAATAATAAATACTTTCTGCTTTGGCTGATAGAATGATAGGTTAGTTGCCTTCCTGCCCCATCGTGCCTGAAAGCAAGGGAAACGTCACCAGTGCTTACCATGATGCAGTTAGGCTTGTTAACCGACCAGATATTAACCCGACAATCCTCTCCACCGGTGGCGAGAAGCCGGCCAGAGCTTTTCCCCAGCACCAGGGAAGACACATTGCTGCTGTGAGCTGTGATTTCCTCTGCACGGGAAAGCAAGCAGAGGCATGAGTGCCTTCTACTATAGTTAGGTCAAGGTCAAGGTCACCCTTGCTCAAAAGCCAGTCATATCTGACTCTAGGGTTCAGTGCTCATCTCTGTTTATAGCCAAAGAGCCAACTCTGTCTGCACCTGCAGACATTTCTGGGTACATGTGGCAGGTATGACTAGACACTGGAGTGCATGGAACACTGTTTACCTTCCCTCCAAAGTGGTACCTATTTATCTACTTGCAATGTCTTGCTTTCGAACTGTTGGCAGGAGCTGGGGCAGAGACGGGAGCTCACTCCGTCATGCAATACTTGGGAATCAAACTCAGACCTCTCAGTCGTTAAGTTCAGTATCTTAACTACTTGAGCAGTCCCTTCTAGTATAGCTAGGCACCTGTTAAATCGCAACAACGACAGGGCCGACACCCTGGACTCACTGCTATTGGACCCAGTGGCTGGAAGAGATGGAGGTTACAGATGCGGCAGGCATGCTTAGAGGGCATGGAAGCTGTTACCTTTCCCACCAAAGTGGTAATTATTTATCTACTCGCAATTTCTTGCTTTGGCACACATTCGGAATGATGTTGCGTGTTTGCTTTGGGCCTTTTGCCTCTGCCAGTCTCACACCAAGCCAAGGGTGGGTGAGGGAGTGAAAATTGGGTGGGAAACTGCTACCATCTGCAGTAAGTTTGGAGCCTGACCCACGAGCATCCCCACACAGGCAGCCCTGGATGGAGGAGGGAGTGAGGGAAGGAAGGAAGGAAGGAAGGAGTGAGTGGGCTATACAAAGAGAGGACAAACAGGAGGACGTTTGGGCTTTGTAGGAAGACACAACACTGAAACCAGCATTGACAGAAACAGAGACCCTATCAGGACACAACAGACCAGTTAACCAAGGCAAGCAGGCGATGTTACTCACGGAGCTTCCAAGCTGTCTTGGTGGCCACTGCAGCAGCCATCACAGGCTCCCTAGTGCAGCGGCAGCAAAGAGGCCCGCCTTCCCCTGCAGTGCAATATTTTCATCAGCATCTATGGGGTTCGATTTCCTTGCCCAGATGCCACGTTCCAAATGCCTGGACTGCCAAGCTGACGAATTTCTTGTTTCAAAATATATACAATACTGGTGTACAGAGTTGTGTACTCAATGGCCTGTTCCTCCCAGGAATGGATCTAGAACCCACAAAGGAACTCTTAAAGCACCCTAAAAGAAAGAAACAAAAAGAGGGAAGACGGTTTCAGCTTATTCAGTTTTTACATTAAGCAGGAGCACAGCCTAACGACGCTTACTAAGCAGACATGATCCTCACAGTTAGTGCAGGAACTCCGTCGCACCGTTTGCAGACTGAGCATGTGTATGGTCAAGTCCTCCATCTGGGCTGACACATTTCAAGCGTGCCAAGTAATAAAGAGATGATTTTTCTTAAACTTTTGAAACGAATAATTTTTCTCCCCAGATTATCATTTGGGGCTTCCTTTTTAAAGGGAAGAGGAGGAGGAGGACATCTGGTCATATTCAAAGGCCATACGATGTGTTCACTCGGTGTTACGTCTTTGCCACTCCCAAGCCAGTGAATCCAAGTTAGCCTTGCAGTACAAGGCCAGCAACAATTTGTTTATTTACTTCCAGACTTATTATCACCGCCCGCTCGCCTTTAAAAGGTAAAGGTTTCCCTTGCTCGAAAGCCAGTCGTATCCGACTCTAGGGGTCAGTGCTCATCTCTGTTTCTAAGCCAAAGAGCCAGCGCTGTTTGCTTCTGCAGACATTTCCATGGTCATGTGGCAGGTATTACTAGACACCGGAGCGCACAGAACGCTGTTACCTTCCCACTGAAGTGGTCCCTATTTATCTACTTGCAATTTCTTGCTTTCGAACTGCTAGGTTGGCAGGAGCTGGGAGCTCATTCCGTCCTGTAGTCCTCGGGAATCGAACGGCTGACCTTCCACTTCCCAGTCAGCGTCTTAGCGACTTGAGCCACTGCAGTCCCTTTACCGTACTTTAATGTCCGCTCCTGTGGCTCAAGTCCACTTTTGCCAGACACCAGAGCGAGACTTCATGGCATCCATTTATACACCTCAGGGACGGAGGGCACACCAAGGCTGGCAAGCGTAAAGAGGGCAAGTTTACGCCTCAGCCAGGCTTTTTACAACTGGGAATAACAAAGACCTTTGATTGCAGTTCAGATCTATTATTGTGAACTTTGGCCCTGTTGAGTCGTAAATGGCGAGGAAGGGCAAGTTCTCCCTTGCTCCAAAGCCAGTCGTATCTGACGCTAGTGCTCCTCTCCGTTAAGGTGACACAAAGCTTTAGTCTTTTTTTTTTTGTTTACTCTCTGGTAGGCTTGAAACCCAGACTAACCCGGGAGACCATTTTAAACGGCCAGAAAAAGGGGCCCTCTTGGCTCCCCAGGGGCCAGAGTGAGGGTGGGGTGGGGGTCCGTCTCATGGCAACCCGAAGGGCCCTCCGGACGCTCGCCTGGGCCTTCAGCAACCCCCGCGCGGCCTCTCCGGCCTAGTCCCGGCAGGGGCATCTGGAGACCCCCCTCACCCCACCCCATAGTTGGGGGGGGTCCCCCTAAAAGGCTAATCAACTCGTGCGCCCCCCAGAGAAGGCCCGAAGCGCTTCTCTGCACCCGCCCTGGGTATGGCGGGGAGTCCCGCCGAGATCCGGGAAGGGGCCCAGCCCTGGCTTCAGGGACCCCCACGGGGGAGGCTCCAGGCCCACCTGGCGCTGCCGCCGCCTCTTCCTCCTCCTCCGCTGTCGGCCTCGGGGCTCTCGCGGCTTCCCCCGCCCGCTCCCATCCCGCCCCGTGATTGGCCCCTGCCTGGCAACCGGAGCCCTGGCAACGGACCGCGCGCCCACTCCGCTCCCCCTCCCCTCCGCGCCCGGCCGATCCCGCCTCCCTCCCTTCCCGCTAGCCAATCAGAGAGAGCTCCCTCGCCGACGCACAACGTGGAGGTTTTTTTTCCCTCCGCCGCTCAGGTCGACCAATCGCAGCGAGGGAAGGGCTTGGAAAAGGCCCGCCTCTTCCGGCGGCCCATAGAGACCAAGGAGATGGACGCGCGAACAGGCTCTTCCGGGAGTCCGTAGAGACTGGGAGTTCTTCCCCGCCAGCCCCGCCCCACAGGGGAGGCGGAAGAGAAGCAGTGCCCGCCCTCCCTGAGACCCAGCATGCTTTGCGCCTCCTCACTTCCGGGCTCGACTTCCGGGTGGATCGCCGGGCGATGTCGGTGGCCTTCGTGCCCGAGCGACTGCGGGGAAAGGCGGAGGTGAACCAAGAGACGCTGGAGAGGGTGAGACAAAGGGGGGGCTGCTGCCCTTAGGCCCGACTTCCGGTCATCACTGGCCGGGGAGAGCCGCTTTTGCCCCCCCACCATGGGGAAGGGACTACAGTAACCAAAATCCACAAAAAGGAAAAGACTAGCCTCCCCACCCAAGTCCCTCGCCTGGCACAAGCCATGGGGCCCATAAAACAGGGGCAAAGAAGGGGGCTCGGGGGTGCTTGGGCCCCCCTCTCTTCCCCGAGGGTTAAAGCAATTAGCAATTGCACTTCTATACCCCATCTCTCCATAGAGCAGTCCTGGCGAACCTTGGCCCTCCGCTCCAGCTGCCCCTGGACTTCAGTTCCCAGAAGCCCAAGTCAGCACACCCGAGGACCAGGGCTTCTGGGAATTGAAGTCCAAGAACAGCTGGAGCACCAAGGTTAGCAATCACTGGCATAAGAGCTTCATTACCTCTCGGGGCGGTTCATTAGCATTTTGCCTCCAACACCATGCTGGGGGCTTATAGGCTGCCTTAACCTTGAGCCCCGGTCAGGATCGAACTTGCAATGTTCTGGTTGCAGGACAACAGTTTAGCTCAGGGGTGCCCAAACGTTTTGGGCTATGGGCCGGTCAAGTGGTGGTGGTGGAGTAGTAACTACGGCCTGGGGGCCGGATTTGGCCCCCGAGCCATAGTTTGGGCACCCCTAGTTTAGCTCCTGCGTTTGGAGGCCTCCCTTTCTCAAAGCTTCAAGGGTAGAGGATACAACCCTATCTCTCCTGTTGGGACAGGTTGCAAGGTTTGACCCTTTACTTGGTGACATTTCAGCTGCTAGAAGAAAATGATCAGCTGATTCGATGTATTGTGGAACACCAGAATAAAGGAAGGGCTGCGGAATGCCTCCAGTAAGTATCGGGGTCCACCCCCCACCCCACCCCACTTCCCCTTACGGTTCGTGTTTAGTGTTTGCTCACCCCGTTTCCCCTTACGGTTCATGTTTACTGTTTGCTCAATCAGTCGCTCTGAGTAGATCTGCCTAGTTGCTAAAGGTGGACGGTGATTATTTCATCTAAGTCAGTTCTGAACCTTTTTAAGCCGGACGTCATTGAGTCACGCTCTCTCAGGCAGCTTCAGGGGTCAGACGGCCATTTTGCCCTTCCTCCACCACATGGCACTTCCTGGTGTGGTGGTGGTGCCGCATGAAATGGTGCCATCTGGCCCATGGGCAGCAGGTTGAGAATCCCCAGTCTAAGTTCTACAGCAGCGTAGATGCAATAAAATCAGCAGCACTCCTGATGAACTGTTGATGTGGTTGATTCAGTTCTCTTGTCTGTAAAGTAGGCTGCATTTAAATGCTCTAAAATAGTGACATAATTATTATTCCCGCTTCTTAAGTGCCATATCCGAAGCCAAATATTGGCTATCCTCATCCCATTGGACTGTGTATCTATCTGGTGGTTAAGACGCTGAATGGAAGGCAGTTGGATGCCCAAATACTGCAGGACAGAGTGAGCTCCTGTCCCAGCTCCTGCCAACCTAGCAGTTTGAAAGCAAGAAATTGCAAGTAGATAACTAGGGACCACTTCAGTGGGAAGTTAACCGCGTTCTGTGCGCTCCGGTGTCTAATCATGCCTGTCACATGACCACGGAGACATCTGCAGAAGTGGACAGCGCTGGCTCTTCGGCTTAGAAACAGAGATGAGCACTGAACCCTAGAGTCGGATACAACTGGCTTTCAGGCAAGGGTGAGCTTTTAAATGTCATTTTACATTCACCGGTATCCTTGTTTGTAATTGTTTCTAATATCAGAAGACCTAAACAGTTGATATTCTTAAAACGAAACCGTGTCATTGGAAGAAGGTTCAAGAGAAGGAGTTATTGTTTAAAAATATTCCTGATTTCTTATTGTGAAACAACACTTGACAGCTTTATAAGTGCTAAATGAACAAGACCTGGATTTTATAAATCCCATGGATCTTGTCTGGCGGATCAACTGTTGCTTCAGGAACTGCCTGTTATGAGGTATTTTCACTAACGCATCATTACTTGCCTTTCCTCTTCTAGGCATCAGCACACGCTTCACAGAAACCTCGTTTACTTGGCCTCGATCGCTGACGCAGCTCCTTCTCCAGCTGCAGAGAAGACTGCTGTAGACTAAGGCTGCATTTCCTGGCACAGCGGCGCATCTTTCGGAATCTCTGTGGAGGAGGGGATTTACCCACTGGTTCAACGTACCTTGAACCAGGAAGCCAGCTGAATTGTGCTCTTTTCACGAGGCCACGTTTCATGCCTTCCTTTGCTCGGCTAGTAAAATAACAATTTACCAGTAAATTTTAAAAAGAAAAATGCTTCAGCCTTTGTAGTTTTACTGCAGCCGTTCCCAAAGAGTGTACCTACAGGAAACGAGGTACGGAGGTTGCGTTGTAATCTAGGGCAACGAGGAAACAATTTTAAAAGAGATAAATCTGAAATTCAACTGAAGGTCTGCACATCTTCACAGGCATGACTAAGGGGAGAAGAAATAGTTACTAGGGTGGTGAGCAAAGGGACTTGTCGCTCCCGACAGAACGTGGGTACCTTTTAGCCGATTTTAGTTCAAGCCAGTGTTTATCAAGAATATGTTTGCCTGTCCTTGTTTCTTATGTTCTCACTGGTTCTTCCTTATTACCGGTAGAGGGCAGTGCTAAACTTTAAGTACCATGTATTCCTTCCTCTGATGAAACCAGAGTTCCTAGTCACAACAGGAACTGGGGGATTTTGGAAATAAACAATTGCTTCAAACTGGCTCCTTTGTGATTTTTCGGGGGGTTCAGATTTCACATCAAGTATCCATATCTTCATGTTGATTTTCTGAACGACGATTCTTCCCCATCAACATTCCAGCAGTGTTTTAAAAGTTCTTTTCCCAGACTTGTGAAAGTGATAGATACCGTGTTTCCCCGAAAATAAGACACAGTTTTATATTTCCTCAAGAAGACACATTATGGCTTATTTTCAGGGGGTGTTGGAAGCAACGAGGGTAGTGTGGGCCAAATGAATTGGCATCGGGGCCCAAATCTGGCCCGTGAGCCGTAGTTTGGACACACCTGTTTTAAGGCACACGAGCCTTTCTAACATTTTTAGAGATGAGGCAAAACATAATCAGTTCCAAAGATTAGGAAACTTTCAAAAATTCTTACTTGGCAGTTCTCTTTAGTAAGAGCCAAGTGAGGCGGACGCACATTTAAGCGCCAGTTTAGATTATTTATTTATTTATTTTGGGGGGAGCAAATGGATGCCTTTGGAAGGGAGATGAAAGATCCATAGGACCCCAAGTTAGATGGCTTTCAGTTCACCACTTCAGCTTCTATAAAATAGATGTTTTATGCTTCTTGCAGTAGCCGTTTGGCTAACAGAACATGTTGTGGGGGCTCTTTAATTCCACATATGCAAGGGATGCGTCAGTTTCTTGGCGGTGCTCACAATACTGCTATGTGCCAACACACAGCCTATGTGTAACGAACACCCTGTGTTTGTGTATTGAGATCACAATGAAGTTGATTATGTCCTGGTTGAATCTTAAAATCCACGCCCCCCCCCCCCCAACCCCTTTTCTAACAGGCTTGTCTATACCTGATAAAACCTTTGAACAGGTCCGGATACTACAGTAATACCTCAGATAACATTAGTATCGAATAACACTAAAATCGCATAACATTAAGCAATCTGGGGGGAAGAATTGCATCGGATAACATTAAGATCCTATGGGATGCATCGGATAACAACCGCTAAAGCCTGTGTGGTTACAGTGTATCTCTATGGATCCCATAGGATTTTAACATGCATCGGATAACACTAAAAATCGGATAACACCAAGACTTGTGGAACCAGGTTTTAACGTTATTCGAGGTTTTACTGTATATTGTATATATTGTTATACAGTATATTGTATATATTGTATAACGTTATTCGAGGTTTTACTGTATATTCCAGGTACAGTGGAACCTCTTCCAACGAATGCATCATACAACGGAAAAAACCGTACAACGAAGAGAATTTGGAAAAAAAAAAACCACATTGCATTGTACAAGAAAAAATCGTATAACAAAGTGCCTTGTGGAACCAATTATTTTCGTTATATGAGGCTCCACTGTACATCTGTGTTTCAATAGCTGCTTGCTATGTGATTTGTATGCTGAATTTTGATGCTTCTTTGGGCATTCACAGCTGCTTGTGGAGATTTCTAGGTTGACACCTTGGAATAAAACCTGTGAGGCACCTGTAGACTCCTCTGTTCAATAACTCACAGTCTCCGGCTCCTTCAAACGAGCAGACCGAGGTATTGCTGCTTACGAAGTACTTCTTTGAATCAGACTATTATTATTTTCCAAGTTAACGAAACAAGCAACGCCTAAAGTTACAACGTGGCAACACTTGTAATCTTCAACTCAAACCTTGTTGAAATAAGATATAAGCTCTTATTAAAGGTATATCTTTAATAAAGCCGATAAGGTCATTCTTTACTTACAGGTGCTTTTAAAATTAAAATACAAAATGTACAGTTCCAGTTTCAAAGCATTACCTGTTCCTAGAAGTACTGAAATAAAATGTTCAGTTAACTAAGCACCAAAAAACTCTGGTCTGGCAAAATTTGGTTCTGCCAAGTGAAAACAAAGTTAGGGAAATCCCGTGTGGGGTTTCAGAAGATTTGGAAGCAGAGAAAGATGTAGCACCTGCTTAGCAAAAAACAGATTTCCCCCTTCGTTTCCATGAAATCACTCCAACAGCCTCGAATGCTCTGCGGGGGGGGGGGGGGACTTCAGCACAACACGCATTTTAGCTGCACTTCAGCCTTCACTGTGGCGCACAAACGGTAACGAGTGGGCGTCAGTTTGGGGCGTGGGGGTGGAGGTTTTCCAAGGATAAGTTTTCAATGGCGTACTTCAGGAAACTCAAAACCACTTTTCAAAAAGTCCACGAAGTGTTAAGCAGAAGGTACAGAACATTAACAATTTACAGACAAGAAGCCACACGGATTGTGCAGAGCACATGACTGTAAAGTTATTATGCACAGCGAACAACTCTGTAAACATAGTAAGGGTGGGTTCTCAGGGGGGAAACGTATTGACAATATCATAAATACAGGCAACATTGGCGTCTCCAACCAGCACAAAGAACGACATTCTGGGCCGGCGGACTGGGCCCGTCGCCACACAAGCAGACGGCGGGCTCAGCCTTGGCTCGGCCCGCCACATACGCTTAGTGTTGTGTATTCTTATTTATAGATATTCATATATAATTTGGTATCTTTAATATACACATGTACTTAGGTCTGTAGAAAATGGGAACTTAAATGTGCTTTTTATCTTCATCAAAAACTATATGCATTTATAACTAGTAACTCATTTTTACTTGTCAATGTATTAGAATGATATGATTTAAGAAAATATAAAAATAATATTAATACTGTCAAAAACCTTTATACCAGAAAATATTGTGGTTTATAATTACTCTTTCAAAGATGAAATATGAAAATTTAAATAGGTTTTTTTTTTATAAAGACTTATCTCACCTCAATTAATTTACAATGGGATTACTATACATATTTACCTTTTGTTTTCAATTTAAGCACCGTCTTTCCTCTAGGTCCACTTTGGTTGGAAGAGAGTTCCTAATTCCACAGGTTCGCTTATTTAATGGCACATGTTTCACGGAAAGGAGTTGCTTTAAATGCCTAGCGCTACAAAAAAATAATAATAGTGTTTTAAGTTTTCTCTCTCTTCTGAGCCAGCTCATGTTTTGACACACTAAGTCTAGCATTGAAATAAGACTTTTAAATATTTGAAAGTAGTCTTAACAATTATTTCATACATTTAAAAGAGCACTGTATGGAGAATGCCTTTGGCCAAATGTAAAAAATATCAAATCGTGTATTCAAATGTAGTGTTGGCCGACAGGGAAGCGCACAAACCGCCAAGCAAAATGACTTTATGGAGTTTGAACGTAGCTTGAACTGGCGGATTGTGGCCCCCGCTGGCCGGCCAGGAAAAATGTGACAATTGGGTTTCGCTTGGATGAAAAACCCCCGGAAATCGCAGTTTTTGCAGTTACGTTTTGCATCACTTCTGTGACAGAAAGACCTTGCGATGGCACGTTTAAAAAAGGAATCCGTGTGAAGGCTTTTATATCTCCCCTCCCCCCCATTAGAAATATAAACAAAATGAGCGTTGAGCAAAACTGCTAGATTTTGCTTAAAAATACTCAAATTTGTTTTTTTGCAAGAAATGGTAACTATAAATCTATATGAAAAAATAGCTATAAAATACAGTGTTTTTTTTTCCTGTGGTAGTAACGTCGCCATTGGTTAGCAAGGTATTCCCCCTAGGGCTTTTAAAACATCACAGTTTGATGCTGTTTCATGTACTCCTAAATACCTTGGCACCATTTGCTCTGCACTGTTGAAGGGGGGGGGGAGGGGGGGAGGAGGAGGAGGAGGAGGAGGAAGGATCACCATGAGAAGCTGTCACTTGACAGAACAACCAAAAGACAGCCACCAACCACTGCACAAACTGCAAAAGCAAAACAAAGCAAATGCCTGTCCCGTCAAAAGACTTTTGGTCCTCTGTTTGTGTCTCTCGCTCAGGGCCCCTTTCAGTACTGGTGCATATAGGACGGCCGGCGTTCGTGCTTGGCGGGGAAAGGTTTGAAGCCCTTGGTCATTGGCTTGTGCTGAGGAGGCGACTGTTGCTGCTGCTGCTGCTGCTGCTGCTGCTGCGTGTAGGGAAAGGTGGAGGAGATCCCTGTCGACGGAGTGCAGTCGTTGGCCGTGGACCAGACGGGGGACTGGAGCATCTGCAGGGTGTCGTTCCACTGGTTGGCGGGGCTGGTCATCGGGTAGAGGGAGAGGCTTTGGCTGGTGGGCATCGTGTGCTGCCAGGGAGCCTTCGGGGGCCACGTTTTGGTTTTATTGTCCTGCAAGAGAACAGCGAGAACGGCTGAGCACCTGGGCTGACCTTTGGGTGCGCCGAGTAGGTTAGTAGGTCCGGCCGGGCGATCTGCACGGGCGTGTTTTACTTCCGGGAACGACGAGGGCTTCGCAGGTCGGATGAATTGGCGTTGGGGCCGGATCCGGCCCACAGGCCAGAGTGACTGGTTCCCTGAACCACGCTGCAGCCCGAAAACTTTGGGTGGTTCATATGATAGTTGGCATTTGGTCCCAACATGCTGGGGGCACATTTTATTGACCTTAGAAAGATGGAAGGCTGAGTCAACCTTGATCCCAGTCAGGACTGAACTCACAGCCTTTTGGCTGCAGTACAGCACTTTAACCCCCTGCGTCGCTTACCTGTAACTGCTGTTCTTCTTCATGGTCCCCTGAGAATTCACATGAATGGGTTTACTGCTCATATGCACAGCAAACCCATTCGTGTGGATTCTCAGGGGACCACGAAGAAGAACCTGATAGAGCGCTGGGGCAGAAATAAGATGTGGTAAATAGCCCATAACTAGAACATGGTTCTATTCAACAAGGATATAGCAATGGCAATTCCACTTATATCGCCTCATAGCACTTAATGCATCGTCTGGGTGGTTTACAAGGTACAAAGGAACCCCGTAGAACAAACGCCTTGTGTAATGAAAAATTAATACAACAGAGAGGCTTTGCGCCAACTGATATGCCCTGTATAATGAATTTTTTTCATTATACGAAGCAATGTATCTTTATGGGGGGAAATGTACAATGAAAATCCCCATGTGATGCATTGTACAATGAACGTGTTTTGTTGTACGATTTTTCCCATAGAGATTTTCGTTGTACAAGGCATGCTTTGTGTAACAAAAACAACCGTATAACGAAGTGTCTCTTCTCGTTATGCGGGGGTTCTACTGTAATTGGCATTTTGTCCCCAACATGCCAAGACTCACTTTACCGATCTTGGGAGGCCAAGTCAACCTCTGTCAGGATCAAACTCACAATGTTTTGGCTGCAGGACAGCAGCTTAACCCCTCCGCCCACCGGGGCCCATTCTGGACCTCCTGTTCATCTGAAATAAGTGGCTGCATTTTAACAATGGGTGGAAGATTTGTAGGGCCTTTTGTTTAGGGCCAGACTTCCCTTCGCCCATCGTCTGGCTTGGCCACCCCGAACTTTCTTCTGGCCTTTCTGCCTAAATGTAGGTTGGGAACAGTTGGAGAGTGTCCAGTTCTGGCCCGTAGCCGAACGGCTCGCTTGAGGGACAAGACCCTGCAAGCGATTCCAGAGGAACCCACCGTTTCCCTGCTTCCTCAGAAGCCCCGTTTGCAGAACAGAAAGAGAGTCTCTTTCCAGGCCTCTGAAGTGGAACTAATTCTGTCAAGGAGGGGACGAGGGGAGATTAAGCTAGACGCAAAGTCTCTTTATAAAGCACAGGCAGGCAGCAATAAATCCCATGCAGGTCACGTGGCAGCATATTAAGGCAGCCCGTTTAAAAAAAAGAGAGAG
This sequence comes from Furcifer pardalis, assembly GCA_030440675.1. Lineage (NCBI taxonomy): Eukaryota > Metazoa > Chordata > Lepidosauria > Squamata > Chamaeleonidae > Furcifer > Furcifer pardalis. The sequence goes on along the minus strand of CP126892.1, from coordinate 128,808,825 downwards.
ACTTCCATCTCATTGGTCTTAAAATCAGAGAAGAAATTAAGGCTAAGGTCGGCCTTGCTCAAAAGCCAGTCATATCCGACTCTAGGGTTCAGTGCTCATCTCTGTTGACAGCCAAAGAGCCAGCGCTGTCTGCGGCCGCAGACGTTTCCATGGAATTATGGCAGGTATCAGGGCCAAATTCAGATCACGGTGTCTCTCCTCCCCCTCCACACAGAGAGCCTTTCAAAGCCTCCAGCAAGTCAATGATACTAATAATCTGTTACAGTCAAACTTGGACTAAAGAGCGCCTTGCTTAAAGAGTCAATGAAAAGCCCCCTCTTGAAAAATCCCCCCCCCCCCCGGTCCACCTGGCCGTTACCTGGCTGTGATCCTCTACCGTCGAGAGGAGTGGTGGCGAGGGAAGGACGCTGGGCTCTTGCTCTCCGCTGCTGTGTTTCCTGTGTGAAAGACTTAATTCAGTGACTTCAGCAAAAAGGTCTCCAAGGGGGGGGGGAAGGCACACGGGAGAGGAGGAGGAGGAGGGTTAAGGTCATGAGGACCGCCAGGATAGCGGCTTTAAATCTTCCCCATTCACCAGTGACCAATCAAGGCACACCCATTTATGAGATACGTGTCCCAGAACAGCTTTATTAATGGGTTTTGGAAAGCATTGCTTGGAAGAAATAAGAAAGAAAGGCAAAGTCACCCTTGCTCAAAAGCCAGTCGTATCTGACTCTAGGGTTCAGTGTTCATCTGTTTATAGACAAAGAGCCAGCGCTGTTGGTGTCAGCAGACATTTCCGTGGACACGTGGCAGGCATGCCTAGACACTGGAGTGGACGGAATGCCGTTTACCTTTTTCACAGAAGTGGTACCTATTTATCTACCTGCATTGTCTTGCCTTTGAACTGCCATGTTGGAAGGAGCTGGGACAGACGAAGGGCACTCACTCGGTCGCACAGCACTCGGGGCTCGAACTGTTGACCTGCCAACCTTCCAGTCGTCAAGTTTGGCATCTTAACCGCTAAGCCACCCCAGACACGCAAGAGCACCTCTAAACGTACCTCCTTTGCTTGACGGCAGCAATGATGTCTGGCCCTGAGAACATGGAAAACAGGCTGTCTCCGTTGGCAGAGGAGGTCTCGTCGCTGGAACTGGTCGAGTCTCCCTGCGTCCCTGACCAGCTGCTTGTCATTTCCCTAAGAAGAAGAGAGCGGAGGAAGAAGGTTTGGCAGGAGGAGCAAAGAAGGAACGGAGACAACCGGAGCCTCTACCTGGGAGGGACTCAGCATCGCAGGTGCTCCTCGGCAGGAGAGAATGTAACAGGGGGCCAGATCATATGTCCTTCTGGCACTCGGGAGAAATCTTCTCAAGGCATTTTCCAGACAGGGAGAAACTAAACTGATCCAGTACTTAGTAAAGGATTCCCTTGCTCAAAAGCCAGTCAAATCAGACTCTAGGGTTCAGTGCTCATCTCTGTTTCAAAGTCAAAGAGCCAGCGCTGTCTGCTGCGGCAGATGTCTCCGTGGTTATGTGGCAGGCATGACTAGACACTAGAGCGAACAGAGCCCTGTTTGCCATCCCACCGAAGTGGTCCCTATTTATCTACTTGCAATGTCTTGCCTTCGAACTGCTAGGTTGGCAGGAGCTGGGACAGAGACGGGAGCTCATTCCGTCCTGAAGTTCTCAGGAATCGAACTGCTAAGCCTTCCAGTCACCAAACTCAGCATTTTAACCACTAGGATACCATGACCTCAGCCCCAAAGAGGAACAGAATACCCACCTGGAGCCATCCTCATCCCATCCCTGTCCTCCTTAGTTGACAAAAAGTGGGGCATAAATGTTCAAACAAAATGAACTAGCCCAATGAGGGTGACTCTTTTAGAGGCCTTTAAGTGCCCAAACTGCAACCCCAAACCCACTTCTTTATCGCAAAGTCCCAACAAAGCAACAGGGAAGGAAGGAAATGTTCCCATTGGGCTGCTGGGCGGAGGGGCAGGGCAAACACTGTGCTGGGGGGGAGGGAGAAAATGCTCCCATTGGGCTGCTGGGCAGAGGGGCGGGTCAAACTCTGTGCTGGGGGAGGGAGAAAGTGCTCCCATTGGGCTGCTGGGCAGAGGGGCGGGTCAAACTCTGGGCTGGGGAAGGGAGAAAGTGCTCCCATTGGGCTGCTGGGCGGGGCAAACACTGTGCTGGGGGGAGGGAGAAAATGCTCCCATTGGGCTGCTGGGCAGAGGGGCGGGGGAAACTCTGTGCTGGGGCAACTGCATGGGTGTCCGCAGAGAGGGTTCCAATTGCCACCTCTGGCACTTCCACCATAGGTTCGCCACCCACTGCAACATCAGCAGCAAAAAGCCTGGTTTTTAGCAAGCATTTTATGTTCTTAAAGCAGCTTAAAGAGCATGAAAAGTGCTCCTTACCCTTCTGTGAAATACTCCAGGAAGGGCCAGGTTCTGTGCGGGTCGTCAGGAGCAGTCCAGTTGCTGTGCGGATGGCTGGGGCGACGGATGTGCTGCCCTTGCCTTTTCTGCTGCATGGCCTGGCTCACCCCAGCTACGTAGCGGGCAAACTCTGGATCAGAGCCAACTAAAAAGCAAAAAAGAAACCCGGCCATCAGATGTGGACGCAAAAGGCCATTTCTATAGCAATTCCACTTCTATACCTCCTCCTTTCCACAGCGCTTAGTGCGCTCTCTGGGCAGTTCACATTTGCCCCCAACACGCTGGTGACCCATTTTACCAATCTTGGAAGGATGGAAGGCTGAGTCAACCATGATCCCATCAGGATCAACTCACAATGTTTTTGCTTCAGGGCAGCAGTTTAACCCCTGCTATGGGGCAGGATAATAATAATTTAAGTGTCAAAAATTAATCTGGGCTGAAAGGATTTTTGCTGGAGAAAATCCATTCAGGGGAGACCCGAATGAGGTTTCTTTCATGTCCCCAAGATCTTTTCCAACCGAAGTGGTCCCTTTTGAACTACTTGCAATGTCTTGCTTTGGACCTGCTAGGTTGGCAGGAGCTGGGACAGAGATGGGAGCTCATTCCGTCATGCAGTTCTCGGGTCTCGAACTGCTGACTTGCCGGCCTTCCAGCTAACAAGGCAAGCTTCTTAACCACTGAGCTACTGCAGACCCTGATGGAGCAGGATATAAATGTCATTGTTATATCCTTGTTAAATATAACAAGGTTCTAACTATGAGCTACCTACAATGTCTATCCTTGTTGAATGTAACAATATCCCAATTATGGGCTATCTATAATGTCTATTTTTATCAAGTTCTTCTTTGTGGTCTCTGTGAATCCACATGAACGGGTTTACTGGGCATACGCAGTATGCATATGTCCAGTAATCCCGTTCATGTGGATTCCCACATGAATTTAAGATGAATAATGCTATAGCTCAGGGACTGTCAACCTGCGGCCCACGGTGCTATTCCATGTGCCCCTCACTGCCTCCACCACACCAGGAAGGGCCATGTGGTGGAGGAAGGGCAAAATGGCCGTCCGGCCCCCGAAGCAGTCTGAGGGAGCGTGACCCAATGCCCCCGGCTTACAAAGGTTGAGAACTCCTCCTACAGCTATAGGGGACCACGAAGAACAACAGCAGCAGTTACAGGTAAGCCACCTGCCCTTATGGAGCCCTGCTGGTGCAGGGGTTAACCTGCTGCCCTACAGCCAGAACTTTGTGAGTTCGATCCTGACCCAGGCTCAAGGTTAACTCAAGCTTCTTCCCTCCTTCCAAGGTCAGTCAAAATCCCAATAACTATGTAAACCGCCCAGAGAGTGCACTAAGCATTAAAAGTTTAATTGCTATTTATTTACCAATCAGGCTTAGCATGTGCGGTGGTTCTTGCACCAAAATGGGGTGAATGTGAAATAGATAAATTAAAAGTAAGACAAAGGCGCCCACCTGCAGGGTCAAAGGGCAGGAACTCCCCCAGCATCCCGAAGAGCCCGTCGCTTTGGTCCCGGTTGGGCCAGGTGTTGTTCCGCGGCCCCTGCGGCTTCTGCCCCAACATCTCTGACATCATGTTGTCCATGTAGCTGTTGACCAGCCCCAGGCTGTACAGGTCGGAGCTCAGGTCCGAAAAGGCGTTGCTGCTCCACTGCGGCACGTGAGACAAGCCCGGAGCCACTGCCTGGGATGACGGCTGGCCGGAACTCGTGGGCCACTTGCCGGGGGGACGCTGCTGCTGCTGCTGCTGCTGAGCCCCAAAGGGCTGCAGTAGGTGCGGATAGTACTGGGGTGGCAGCGTCGCCGCCTGTGTCTTCTGAGGCTGCTGCTGCTGCTGCGACAACCCCTGGTGGAGATGGTGCAAAGGTGTGCGAGACGAAGGCTGCGACGATGGCACCACCACCGGCTTCTGTTCCGCCGCAGCCGAGGCAGAAGCGACCGAGTTCCTTCTCTTGACCATAGGCGAGGCCTGCTGGGGCTTGCCCATGTTAAAGCCCGAGAGGAAATCGATCACCTCTTGCATCTCTTGGTCGGTGGGCAAATTCATGCCTTTGGCATCCTTGCCATGGCCCGCTTTGCCGCTCTCGCGCCCGTTGACTGCCGGGTGGCCGGAGCTGTGCGCCGTCTGGGCCGACTCCGCCGCCCGGGGGAAGTGGCCGATGTTCAGGATGCTCTGAAGCCGGGTGTCCATGGGGTTGTGGTTGCCAGGCGGGATCTTTGCTTTATCCTCTGGGTTGTTGGTGATAAACAGGGTTTTGGAAGGTGTGCTAGGAATGGAGTAACTCCCCCCGCCGTGGGAGCTGCTGGCGCAGGAAGTTTTCTTTGTAAACCGTGAGGTCAGCTTCGAGAAGGTCTTTTGCAGGCCGCCTGTCGCTTTGGTGCCGTTTCCGGAGGGCAAGTCAATGTGACCCCCAAAATCAGAGATCTCCCGCTGGAGCTGGATCTGAATGCAGGGCAGGGCTTGCTCTCTGCAAAAACCACACAGCAAACACTCATTTCAAGGGGGGGGGGGAGAGGGGAAACACGGCTTCTTAAAGCAGAAATCCCTTCTAGGATCAGGCTCAAGGCACAGCAATGCCTCAGTAATAGTTATAGCATCATTCATCTTAAATTCTAATTTTATTACTCCCCTTAGTTCTGAGCAGAAACTCTCCTCTTAAAATATATATTTAAGTAAAGGTCCCCCTTAGCTTAGTGCAGCGGTGCCCAAACTAAGGCCCGGGTGCGGCCCCCGAGGCCAATTCATCCGGCCCGCGAAGCCCTCGTTGCTCCTGGAAGCGGAAGTAAAACGCACCTGTCCGGGGGCATTTTACTTCCGCTTCCAGGAGCGACGAGGGCTTCGCGGGCCAGATGAATTGGCGTCGGGGGCCACACCCGGCCCCTGGGCCTTAGTGACTGCCTCCCTGAACCACATGATCGGCCCACGGCCCAAAAAGTTTGGGCACCCCTGGCTTAGTGTATCCAACCGTATCCAACTCTAGGGTTCAGTGCTTGTCTCTGTTTATAGCCAAAGAGCCAGCGGTGTCTGCATCTGCAGTCATGCAGCAGGCACGACTAAACACCGGAGTGCATGAAATGCTGTTACCTTTCGCGCCGAAGCAGTACCTATTTATCTACTTGCAATTTCTTGCTTTCGAACTGCTCGGTTGGCAGGAGCTGGGACAGAGACAGGAGCACACCTCGTCACGTAGCACTCGGGACTGCTGACCTGCTGACCTTCCAGGCATAAATTTCAGCATCTTATTTTAAGTACCCTCGTTTTAACTTGTTTTTTGCTGTACTATGCGCTCCGGTGTCTAGTCATGCCTGCCACATGACCATAGGAATGTCTGCAGAAGCAGACAACGCCAGCTCTTCAGCTTTGAAACAGAGATCAGCACTGACCCCTAGAGTCAAATACGACTGGCTTTCGAGCAAGGGAAACCTTTACCTTATACTTGTCTCGGACCACAACAAAGATATGATTTAATTTGACACTGCACTTGATTTTCTTAAGAATTAATTACGACCATACAAAAGGACAAAGGGTCTTCCGTCAAGAAGCTCGGCTAGCCTGTGCGAAGCGTTTCCTCCTAATAACATACAGGTACTGCTCTGGAAAAAGAACATCAACCTGTTGCTGGAAATGCTAAACTTCTCAACGTGGTCTTTTCTTCACCAAGACCACGACATGCCAATGAAAGTTGAGAAGTGCTGTTCTAAAGATAGAACCTGCTCAGGCGACAGTCCGCCCAGCTGAGCAAGCGATCCGTCCGGCTGGATTTGTATCCTTTCACCAAGGAAACGGGAACACGGGAGATGGAAGCACAGATGAAAAGGAGAAAGGGAAGGACAGTCAACACTGGCATGGAAGGACAGGACTTCTCTGTGTTGGGGCGGCATGAAGTAGGGACGCTGTGGTTTGACTTGGTTATTTCACCACCTGTGCTTGCTGTGAGAAGGGTAAGCCCACAATGGCGAACCTTGGCACTCCAATTGTTCTAGGACTTCCGATTCCCAGAAGCCCAAGTTTCTGTGAATCCACACAGTCAACCCATCCGTGTGGATTCACAGAGACTTGGGCTTCTGGGAATTGAAGTCCTAGAACAGCTGGAGTGCAAAGGTTGGCCATTACCAGGATAGGCCAGTGATGGCAAACCTTGGCACTCCAGCTGTTCCTGGACTTCAATTCCCAGAAGTCCTGGTAGGCAGGAGTGCCAGTTGGGTCAGCTCACACTTATATACCAACCCACAGCGCTTAGTGCACTCTCTGGGTGGTTTACAGGTTAATTAGCATTTTGCCCCCAACATCCGGGGGACTCATTTTACCATCCTCGGAAGGATGGGAGGCTGAGTCAACCTTGTGTCCTGGTCAGGATGGAACTCACAACCTTTTGGTTGCAGGACAGCAGTTTTAACCCCTACGCCACCCAGGCTCTATAAAGACAGCTTGCTTACCTGTAACTCTTCTTCTTCTTCGTGGTCCCCTGGGAATCCACATGAATGTGCAGTAAGCCCATTTGTGTGGACCACAAAGAAGAACTTGATAAGAGTTTAGGGACAGAAATAGACACTGTGAATAACCCATAATTAGAACATTGTTCTATTTAGCAAGGATTGTGATATTTAAAAATATGTTCTATTTAACAAGGATATAGCAATAGGAATCTACACGTCTATCCTGCCCCACAATTTTAGACACACACACCACTCACTCACTCACACTCACACTCACACACAGATTGTTTCGTTCTGATGAAACGCCTCCTCCTCCTCGCCTTTGCCCATCGCACGCTGCCCTGCTGTGCCCCATGTGCAGGTCAACCTGACTTTACACTTCGGTGAGAAGAGCATAAACCATACCCACCTCCCTTCTTTCCACCGGTTTAGGTCAAACACAGCTGTGTACAACACATCGACCAGCCCCAAGGTCTTCTCTGGGTCCAGGCTTCTCTGCAGCAGCGACATCGTGGCAGGGTCTTCTTTCAGGCACCTGAGAAAGACATTGTGTCAGTTGTACCTCACTTAATACAGTTGTACCTCGCTTAAAGAGCATAATGCGTTCCACAGGATTGCTGTTTAAGCGAGTTTGCTCTTTAAGTGAAACACCATTGTAAGTGACCAATTGTGGGGGGGATTGCGAACCCCGATTTATTTGTTAAACGAGTTTTTGGTTGGTTTTATTTGTTAAGCGAAGCGAACATTCAGAGAAAATTCTGCTCTTTAAGCGAGTTACTCTTTAAGCGAAGCGCTCTTTATGCAAGGTTTCTGTACAGTAATACCCAGGATAACGTTATGACTTGGTTCCACAAGTCATGATGTTATCCGATTTTTAGCGTTGTCTGATGCATGCATCGAACAACGCTAAGAAAAAAGCCCTGACTTCAGGGACAAACCACTTTAAAGGCAGGCAGAGAAAGAACTTTTCCTCCCTGCCTTTAAAGCCGCCACCCCACCCGCAGCTTGGCCACGAGAGAATCCAGCCTCGCCCTGCTTACCTTGCTGCACGCTCCAACAGCCAGCTGGAGGCTTCTGTTTTTCACTTTCACTTCCTGTACTGAAACGACAGGGAGGGGGAAAGAGAGAGAGGTGATTGGTTCTCTAGAGAACCAAACACCTCTCTCTATTTCCCCCTTCCCTGTCGTTTCAATACAGGAAGTGAAAGAGAAAAACAGAAACCTCAGCGATCGGAACGTGCAGCAAGGTAAGCAGGGCCAGGCTGGATTCCCTCGTGGCCGAGCAGGCAGTGGGGCGGGTGTGGGGAGTCCCCAAACTGCTGGGGGGGGGGGAAGGAGGGAAGTGGCAGAGAGAGGAGTTTTGGCCTCCCTTACTTCTTTATGACGATGGATCGGATAACGCTAAAAAGAACGTTATCCGGTGCAAATCTTCCCCCCAAATTTGTCGTCGTTATGCGGTTTTAGCGTTATCCGGTGCAATCGTTATCCAGGGCATTACTGTATAATTAAAAATATTATTCACACTTGGCAACAGGCAAGAAGAAGAAAGGCAGTGAGAGAAGGAGGGAGAAGATAAATCTGAGCATACAGAAGATAAATCTGAGTTGCCATATTGACCAGCTTTTCTTAAATAGCAACAATAATGCCTGGCCAAGTTATCCTGCTGTGGTCATAGAGTAGACCCTACTGCCAGCGACTCTGATTGAATCCCTCTTGACGGAGGGCAGCAGCTTCATCCAGCCTGGCTTGGCAAGAATGATGAGGACTTTGCATGCCAGAAGGGCTCAGGACCAGAAAGTGACTCAAAGGAAACTGGATCAGTGGTACTATGGGCATCATGCTGCGATGCAGGCCAATAGAAAGTCATTGCACTATATGGTTCCCAGGACAACTGGATGCGGTGGCTCAGTGGTTAAGAAGCTCACCTTGTTAGCTGGAAGGTCGGCAAGCCAGCAGTTTATTTATTTGTTTAATCAAGACCTGGATATTGCATGACAGATTGCGCGCCCATCTCTGTCCCAGCTCTTGAGGACATGAAAGGAGCCTCATTCGGGCATCATCTCCTGAGCGGAGTTTCTCCAGCAAAATTCCTTTCCATCTAGAATAATTTCTGACATGAAATTATTATTAGGAGAATCTTCATGGCTGATACAACAGAAAAAGAATTACCAAGTTGATGGGACTTGAACCACGATTCTGGAGCCTTCCAAACTGATTTGTGGCGTGTAGGCCTCTTTGTTTTCGATCTGTGCTGTATCCACGACCACCTAAGCATTGAGGGGGGAAAGTGAGAATCTGCCGTTTTAAAAACTGTAGTTCTTAGCATCTTTTAAACTTCCTAATCTTCTACACAGATAGCTGTTCTGTCAACCAGAGAAAAGACTGTTGCTAGCTCTTTGTTTCTATCCACTTGTTATTTCTACTGTTCTCCTATTTCTACCAATTCATGGCCGCTCACCAGTCCGGCTTGCCCAAAAAGCAGCTGCACTGCCGTCTTGCAGGCCCCGCGCCATGTAGACGGGCAAACTTGGTTCAGGACTTCTGTCACCGGAGAGTCATCCCTCGGAGTCACTCCGTTATAGTATCCGGCTTCTTTAATCAGTTGGATCATAGAGTGCTGCAAAAAGAAAGAAAAAACAAGGAAATAAACATGATGAAAAATGGCCAATGAATGACTTTCTGTCCTGTCTGACATACTCCACCTAAGATCAGAAGAGAAGCAGCAGTGGACGCCCGAGAGAACTAAGCAAGAGAAGGACCCTTGACACCCTCTGAATGGAGATGAGCCTCAAGTCCACCAGCTCAGATCCAGGAAGAGCTTTAGGGCAAGAACAAACATTCTTGAGGGGACGCAAGAGCAAAAACAAATTAGAAGATGGAGGAAGAAGGAGGTCACTGGACAAGGAAAGACATTAAAGGAGGAGATACGTCACTTGGAGGACCTTGAATAGGCTGAGGGTTGGAGTCCCTCAATGCAAAACCAACAGGCTCAAGTGGGGGCTGATGGTGGTCAACAACCAACACACTGTGTGAATGTGGAGAGCTACAGAATCCATGGGCTCATTGACTGGTCTGCTGAGGACTACTGAAAACATGTACCGACAAGGACTTGGGTTTGGGCAACGACAAAGCGAAGAAAGTGACTTCATTTGGCAGTCCAGGGTTTGATCAGCACACAGAAGACGAAGAATGCTGTGGATGGCTGCATCTGCTACTATCCTCCCTTGCAATAAGACCACCATCACCGTCTCCAGCAGTCTCCAAAACACCATAGGGAACACCAGCCAGCGCTCCAGAGCAACAACTCATTTGCCGTATCTGCCATTACGACAGGCCCCGAGAGAGCCTCTCTTCGTGATAAAACTCCCCAGCTCACTAAAGCTACTCGTCTTGGCAGATACTTAGTAAGTTCAGGAAGCACAAACAATAAGTTATACGCCACAGTGGGGAGCAAAATATCCTGAGATACGGATGGATGGACACTCTCTCTCTCTCTCTGTGCATCTCCCAGCCAGAACCGAGATGTGAATCAGGGTCAGGAAAACACCTCAGGAACTCCTGCATTACACTAAAAACCTGAGCGGGCGGCATATAAATGTAAAAATTAAATTAAAATTACTGTCTGTGTCATTTTCCATGCAAGCACTGAAAACAATATTATAGGTCAAAATATGTCCATGTATGTTTGTGTTTCTTATGTGTATATTTTGTGTGTCTTTATTTCATATCAAATGTTTATGACAGACACAATTAAGACGTCAAATGTCAGATCTTTATCACACAGAAAATTTTCATACTTTTAAGTAGCCACAAAACTCTTTGTGCCCCAGATGTTGTAGTAAAGTCAAGGCCTCCCTTGCTTGAAAGCCAGTTGTATCCGACTCTAGGGTTCAGTGCCCATCTCTGTTTACAGCCAAAGAGCCAGGGCTGTTTGCGCTTGCAGATTTTTCTGTGGTCATGTGGCTGGCATGACTAGACACCGGAGTGCACAGAACACTGCTACCTTTTCCACCAAAGCAGCACCTATTTATTTACTTGCAATTTCTTGCTTTCAAACTGCAGGGTTGGCAGGAGCTGAGACAGATGACGGAGCTCAATCTGTCATGGAGCACTCGAGTCTCAAACTGCTGACCTTCCAGTCATCCAGTTCAGCATCTTAACCACTAAGTCACTGCAGTTGTAGTAAACAACTGTGCAATTTCTGAGTCCATGAGACACTATGTCCTCAATTGTGGTAGGTAGGATCATTGTAAAAAGAAAACAAATGAAATCAAAGTTTTAAATAAAAATCTACATTCAGCAAAAATATGACCAGATTTGTTAATACACGTTAGCGTTGGGGGTCTTACCGTTTTCAGCTTCAGGTTATCTGCTGCAGACTCATTAAAGGATATTCCTTTCAAGAAGTGAGCCCCTATCTGGACAGGAACGGTCGGGAGTTCACACTGAATCGGCTGAGATGGGGTCTGTCTGCGTCCAGTTTGCTGGGCTTCAATATCACTACAGCAGCCCTTAAAGAGACAGAACGCCAAAGCTACAGATCAGGGAGAAATCCAACTTACACGCAGGTCAGCCTGTTTCTATGCTACTCAATAAGAATAAGAAGCCCTACCTGCAAACTTGCTTCAATCGCCTTTGGGTTCAAGTGGAAGCCAGCCTTCATTGAATATTCACAGTGACCCAAGCTTTCCAGTGCAACTTTATATGCCTGATTCAGAAATTTAAAAAATATAACTTTTCATCACACAGTTGAAAAACCAGAGCCTCTAAATAACTTCACAAAGTTATCCCTCCCACATTATTGAAACACTCGAGCTTAATTTCAGAGGAGAATTAGCCCTTGTGGGGAACAGAGATGTGAAAGCAAAATCCACAGCTGTAGAGATTTTCTCAGCAAGTCAGTCTTAAGTCTTTTCTAGACGTTGAAGACCGAGAGCTGACAGGGATGGGTGAGGGTCCCCAAGTGGGTTAAATCCCAATTGAATCCTCTAGATGGAGGGCAGAAGCTTCATCCATCCTGCCCTGGGGATGATGATGATGATGACTTTGTGTGCAGTGGTGGGCACCAACAGGTTTGCACACAACCCGGAGAGTTTTTTTTTTTTGCGCAAAATTGGGTGACCTTCGGGCGGTGGGGGGGGGGAAGCAAAATTGGGTGGCCACGCCCAACTCCCTATCAGGTTTTGTCCCTGCAAGTGGTTCAAGGTCTCCCTTGCTCAAAAGCCAATCATATCTGACTCTAGGGTGCAGTGCTCAATTCCATTTACAGCCAAAGAGCCAGTGGTGCCTGTGTTTGCAGATGTATACATGGCCATATGGCAGGCACAACTAGACTGCCCATGATGTAGGCTCCACCCATGACGTAGGCTCTGCCCACAGTGTGGCAACGAATTTTTTTTGCTGTCCAGCACTGTTTGTGCGCCAAAAGGCTCAGGAGCAGAGAGTCACTCACGAAACTGGATCAGTGCTATGGATGTCACTCTGCGACACAAAAGGCAGATGAAAGTCCACTGCATTATATTCTCAGGACAATCTTCACGGCCAATACAGGAGAACCCTGCATAACGAAAAAACTCCATTCCATGGAGCTCTTTGTTATACGTTTTTTTCCATTATGTGAAGCGAACTGGCGACACCCTGCATAACAAAAAAAAGTTCATTATACGGGGTTTCATTAAGCGAGGTATATCTCACTTAACGAAAAGCCCATATAACAAATTTTTTTTGTTATGTGGGATATCACAAATAGTGCACAAACGCTTCATTGTATGGATTTTTCGCTATACGAAGTGTTCGTTCTATGGGGTTCCACTGTATTCGGAATCGGATACGGCACAAGAAGACTGTGATGTAAAGATAATGGCCACTCCACCGTGACTTTTACCTGCAAAGCGCTGTCTATTTTCAAGTTCAATTCTTTTAGCTGATGCTCAGGAATTGCTACACTTTGGGAGCAGAAGAGCTGCTGGACCTCAATTCCAGCCAGGCAGTTTCCGTCGCTTCTCTCTCGCAACCGGGACGTTGCCTTTGAACAGAAGGCAGAACAGATAATGGGTAGGAGAAAATGACACTCATGGCTCTGAAACTCCTTTTAGGCCAGATTACAGGAAGAGCTAGCAATATTTATTTTTTACAAAAAAAAGGTGAGTAGAAACCTTGGAGAAGGAGCTGTTAATTTTTCAGAAGTATATGCTCATCATGATAGTCTACAGCAGCGATGGCGAACCTTGGCACTCCACGTGTTCTTGGACTTCAGTTCCCAGAAGCCCAAGTCAACACACCTGCTGATCAGGGCTTCTGGGAACTGAAGTGCAAGAACACCTGGAGTGCCAAGGTTCGCCATCACTGGTCTACAATGATGTGAGGAGGAGACAATTTGTGTGAGACAGGGTGCCAATGCATGTCCCCAAAACCACTACTGTAACTGCTTAACATTTTAAGTCCGCCCGCTGGCCTTGCGTTTCTCTTTCTTTCCTTTGCAGTCAATTGCTAGAAAAGACAGACCTGTGGGGATGGAAGTTAGGTTTAGGGTTTTGTGCCACCCCCATGAACTGACGCGGGACAACTGCACACAACCTGTGCCTGAAACCCTCATTTTCCACAACAAAGGCCACATCTAGAAAGAATGCTGTTCAGCCTGGTAGAGCTCTTGGTATCAGGGAGCCTGGCAAACAATGAAAGAAGAGCAGGGGAAAGAGTCACGGGGGTGGGGGGTCAGAGTGATGTGAGGCCCCTTTCTTCTTAAAAAAAAAAAGCTCACTTTCGATTCAAGTTCCGTTCAAAAGCAGCAGCAGGTCAACTCCTTCCGCCGGTGCTGATGGACTACAGAAAACAGTCCAGGATTCAAGCGAAAGGAAGGTCCCACCACCTATTCCTTGATCTGTAGCTCATCATTTGCACTGAGCAGGGGACTGGGCATGGTGCACTAAAAGGACCTTTCTAATTCAGTTATTCTACGAATCTATGACAGCGATAGTGAACCTTTTAGAGACCGAGTGCCCAAGCAGAGGGGCAGGGTGAACTCTGTGCTGGGGGGAGGGAGGAAGTGCTCCCATTGGGCTGCTGGACAGAGGGGCGGGGCGACCTCTGTGCTGGGGGAGGGAGGAAATGCTCCCATTGGGCTGCTGGGCAGAGGGCCGGGGTGAACTCTGTGCTGAGGGGAGGGAGGAAGCGACAGCATGAGTGCCAACAGAGAGAGCTGGGAGTACCCTCTGTGGCACATATGCCACAGGTTCTCCACCACTGTTCTATGATATGAAACTACAAGTGGGGACTCCCATTATTGAATGCTCCTTCCTAGAAAACCGCCCCCCCCCCCGCCTCTACAACTGCTCCCAAACCCCCCAGACGTTTCGTGACCTTACCTCGGCCGCCCCTCTCCATGACCTCACTGCCTCCTCGAGCTCAGTGGTGGGGCTTGGGCTGGGTGTTTCCGCCACCACAGAATTCTTCCGGTCCTGAGCCATGGTATCAGTGAAACAGGAATGAGCCACTGGCTGGACCTTCTGCAATGCTTGGGATAAAAACTGAAAATGAACTTGCATCACTGTCAAGAAACATCGTCCGAGTACCTAAAGAATGAAAACAACTGTAGATTAGGAATGAGGCATTCTCCCCCCGGGGGAGTTCTTAAAATCTGTACTCTCCTATCTAAGCCAGGAATTTTTACACATGTGGAAACATTTTGCTTGCCTTCAAGATAGGCAATTAACTCTCCTACCTCTAGCCTTGAAATTAATAAAGGCACAAATCATTCTAGTCTGCCTTTAAAGCCCTGTAGTATTACACAAGGAAAAGATATGCGGTGAGAGAACTTTCTACTTTCCTGGGAAAGAGATTAAGGCAGCTGTCTTAGATCCACTTATTCATCCAGGAAGCCCCAATGCATTCTGAAGAATTTACTTTTCAAGAGGCACATATATTTATGACTTAGGAGGTGCTGGCAAAGTGTTTCTTAAGAAAAACACTCTCAAGAGTATGTCTTCCACACGTCAGCTGGCCTGGATTCAACACATACTGTCTACCGGGGATGTTTCTCAGGCGCGCATGGGGAAATGCAAGGTACTGAAGACTCTTTCAAAAGTACAAAGTTATAATTATACAAGGACCCTCTGAGTGGGTAGGAAAAGTGCCGTCAGTTGCCGCGATTGTAAATGCTTTGCTTTAATGAAGGGGGGAAATGCAGCCACAGGGACTGCGCATAGGCTGGTCACTATGGCCCAGGGGCTGGGCGCGCCCCCCAGTGCTAATTCATCTGGCCCACAAAGCCCTCGTAGCTCCTGGAAGCGGAAGTAAAATGTTCCGGTTGCATCGGGCCTCCCAAGCATAGTTTGGGGACTCCTGCACCAGGGAGTTTTTGATACAGGCCAGTTCCACTGGCTAGCACCGAATATGGCCTGGCTTATGGCCATCTTACATATTCCATATCAGACAAAAAAACGGAACAAAGCAGAATTAAAAACATTAAACCAACAAACTGTACGGGCACGTTTTACTTCCACTTCCAGGAGTGACAAGGGCTTTGTGGGCTGGATGACTTGGCGTCAGGGGCCGCACCCGGCCCCCGGGCCTTAGTGACCGGGTCCTTGAACCACATGATCGGCCCATGGCCCAAAAAGTTTGGCCACCCCTGCTTTAAATCAAGGTTGTTTCCAAGAACAGTCCATGATGCTGGAATTGGTCTCCAAAGCCCTAAATGATTTGGGGCCAGAACTTCTGAAAGACTGCCTTCTCCTCAGTATGCCAAGGATTGAAGAACATCAACAAAAGCTCCGTTGCCTCTCCTATGCCAATAGGTTAGGTCCGTGATGGCAGTCAACCCATTCGTGTGGATTCACAGGGACCTGGGCTTCTGGGAATTGAAGTTGAAGAACAGCTGAAGCGCCAAGGTTTGCCATCACAGCCCTAGTGAAACACACACCTGGATTTTTCAGTGGCTTCATTTGCACGTGGGCTTCCAGAGAGTAAAGCCTCAACTTGTTGCCCTGAACAGGTGCCCCTCCCCGCCCCCCGGGCAAGGAAATGCTCAGTGGAACAATTTCCAGTGGACCACTTCGTTCC
Source organism: Furcifer pardalis (assembly GCA_030440675.1). NCBI lineage: Eukaryota > Metazoa > Chordata > Lepidosauria > Squamata > Chamaeleonidae > Furcifer > Furcifer pardalis. Next base: position 128,792,894 of record CP126892.1, on the reverse strand, counting down.
CAACATGTAATTATTTTGAGGATCTGGTCAAAACATTAAGAGTCTGGCCAGTTTATCCTGCTAGGGTAATAAGAGTAAACTAGGAATTCTCAATCTTTTAAAGCCGAGGGTCGGGTCATGCTCCCTCAGACAGCTTTGGGGGCTGGACGGCCATTTTGCCTTTCCTGCACCACACAGCACTTCCTGGTATGGTGGAGCACATAAAGTTGTGCCGTGGGTTGTGAATCCCTGGAGTAGACCCTACTGCCAGCAACTGAATGCCAAGCATCAGGTCGTGAGTCAACTAGCCTGACAACACCGAGGACTAATGGCCTTGGTGAAGTCCACAGGGAAGGGTGAGGGTCCCCAAATGGATTAAATCCCACTGGAATCCATCTTGAGGGAGAGCAGCAGCTTCATCCAATCCTGGCCTGGGGCTGATGATGAGGACTTTACATCCCAAAAGGGCTCAGGACCAGAAAGTGACTCACGGAACTGGATCCATGGAACTATGGGAGTCACGCTGCAATGCGGAAGGCAGATGAAGGGCCACTGCATTCTACTCTCAGGACAGTCTTCACGGCTGATTGCCATGAGGCTCACCAATATTTGGAATCGGGTACGGCACAAGGTCAAAATGTTATAATCAATAGTCAAGTATGTATGCTCACCCTCTGCTGCGGGGATACACGGATGTCCTACTTCTTTCCAATTGTATTTATCTAGAGTACGCAGCCCCGGATAAACTAACTTGCCAACCAGAGCTAGAGTGGAAACACCCACCTCTACTTAAGGCAGAAGTGCGGGTGGCAAAACCTTCCCCCTCCTCATTCCAGCCTATTCCATCTACTCTCTCTCTCTCTCTCTCTCTCTCTCTGACATTCCTTTATGATTCAATCATTTCCCTTCTTTGTGCAAAGTTTAAATTTAACAGTTTAGGTATGCTGAGTGGCCTCTCGGAGCGCAGTTCCCCTTGCTTTAAGAGGTTTCCAGCAAGGGCAATGAAAACTTTCAACAGCAGTTCCCTTTAAAAAGGGGTTTCTGATGGAAAGAAACCACATCCTTCCCAAATATATCTTGAATTACAATGCAATGGAAAATTAAAGCTCCCTTTCTTTGGGAAAACAGCGTCCACTTCAAAAAGCAAAACTTTCGTTTCACCAAAGCCACGGGTCCTACACCACCGCTGGTCACATTTCCATAATGAAAGAAAGCACCACTTTAAAGACAGCACGGAGCACAGCAGGGATTCTCAACCAGTGGGCCAGATGTGGCCCATGGCACCATTTCATGTGCCACCACCATCTCTACCATACCAGGAAGGGTAAAATGGCCATCCCCCCCCCTGAAGCTGTCTGAGGGAGCGTGACCTGCCCCCCCCCCCCAGCTTTAAAAAATTGAGAACTCTTGGAGTACAGGTACAAAGTCCACTAAAACCTCGCATAAAGAGCGCCTCGCTTAGAGACTAACTTGCTTAAAGAGCAGAATTTTCTCTGAATGTTTGCTTTGCTTAACAAATAAAACCAACCAAAAACTCGCTTAACAACTAAATCGGGGTTCGCAATCCCCCCCCCCACCAGAAGTCACAACTGGTCACTTACAATGGTGTTTCGCTTAAAGAGCTATCCTGGGGAACGCATTATGCTCTTTAAGCGAGGTACCACCGGTAGTGTGTTTCTTTCCTAACATCTTCTAAGATCCAATAGCGACCTGTATAATGAACATTTTTTCCGTTATACGGTGCATCGCAAATAGTGCACAAATGCTCCGTTGTACAGATTTTTCATTATACGAAGCGTTTGTTATAATGGGTACCACTGTAATTATTTCAGCTTAGAACAAGGACACACGGAAGAAGGCAGGAGTCTAAGTTTAACAACTTTCTTTCCAGCAACTCCCTTCTGAGGAAAGCTTACAGCATTTGGAAGTTTTTTAGTTTTGTCAAATTCTGGACTAGTCTTTACTTCCAAAGGAAAAGGTCACCCTTGCTCGAAAGCCAGTTGTATCTGACCCTAAGGTTCAGTGCTCATCTCCATTTATAGCTGAAGAGCCAGTGTGGTCAGCATCTAGAGAGGCTGCCATGCTTGCATGGGAGGCATGACTAGACACGGAACACTGTTACCTTTCCTGTTACATCTGCAAACCAGAACACCAAAACGTTCCAGAGCGGCACACTAGAACGTATTTCACTGCAAACCTTTCCCAGGCTATCAGTAAGTGGGAGGAAGCGCCAGAGCAGATGTGGGTCCCCAGCCCCGCAGGTTTTTCTGCATCCTCACCTTTCCCCTCTGCCTCCACAAATTTCCCCTAGCAATAAAAGATGAATTGCTTCTGGAAGCGAAGAAATGTGTTCGTTCACCTTTTCAACTGGTTGCACAATCCCCCTGCTCGAACATATTCTCTTTCTCTCACTCACATACACTATCCATCTTTCAAAAGTAGACTTCCAGCGACATTCAAGGCAATTCCATCACACACACACCATTTTGTTCACATTTTGTGACACACAGAAGAAAAACTGCCACTGAACTTTGCTTGCTGTATCACTGACTGTATGAAAAGGCTGCCCCGACGCATGTTTATCACTAAAATCCATCCTGTGCATGGGAAACTTGTGTGTATTTTTAGCATTATGCTGAAAGAATGTCCCTCCTCTGACTGCTTGTGTGTGTGTCCAGCACAGATAGCAAGGTAAAAACATCTGACATAAACAACTGCAGCTATGCAACAAAAATAAAGTGGCAACTGTCATTCTGCCTGGCTATGAAAATGCTTGAAGGCAAAGGGACACGAGGGAGAATACACACAAAGAGAACTTCCAAGAGACAAGAAACAGAACCCACTTGTACTGGGAGAGGTTTGGCTCAACTTGCCATCTTTAAAAATTCTTAAAAACCACATTTCTCCCACAAAACTTATCAATGGCAGATATTTAGAGGAATGTTGTTCTAACCACCATTATTATCAAGACTGAAAAGTTCTTCGGTGAAACAAATGAGTGACCAAAAATTAAAGCAATAGCAAAGACAACCCAGTCTGCCGTAAAACATATGCGTTTAACAGCTCTTCATGTATACATGTATTTATTTATTTAATTAATTAGATTTCTCTACCACCCATCTGGGATATCTGGAAGAGCTGTATCTCAAAGCCTGATCCTTCCCATGATTCCTTCAAGTCACATCCTCAAAAACACTGCTTTTATTATCATTCCACGTTTCACCCCAAGATGGTATCATCAGAACATATGAACCCAATAACCTTCATACTGAAATACTAACTCAACTAGGGACTGTCAAGCAGTCTTCTGCTAACCAGGGGACATGAAAGGAGCCTCATTCGGGCATCCCATGAGTGGAGTTTCTCCAGCAAAAAGATCCTTTCAACCCCGAGTAATTTCTGACACGAAATTTATTATTTACTGTAAAAGCTAACATTTTAACCATCATGTTAAGGAATACAACAAGTTCCCAGAGTGCCGGGCACATAATAACGGGCTCATACTTTAAAAAGCCATATTGTTAACTGTTAGAACAGTACAACAGTGGAACCCATGGCCTTGAGAATTGGTGAGCGCTCCAACACTGGAAGCATTCGAGAAAGAATTGGAAAGCAACCCTCTGTCAGAACTGCACTGATTCGGATTCCTGCCTTGAGCATGAGGGGGTTGGACTTAATAGTCTAAAAAGCTCCTTCCAATTCAGTGATTCTAAGTTAAGCAAACTAAGTTAAGCAAATTTTCAGGCGCAATCCTGGGTCCAAAAATACCCCCACCCTAAGAACCTGTTTTTTTTTTCCTTATTGTACAAATGTGTTTCCAATTCATGAAGCCAGTGACGCTGAGTAAAACCTAGGATTTTCAACCCCCCAAAGCGTGCTTATCTTTGTGATACCCAATTTGAAAAGGTTTTGTGGACTCACAGTAATTTCAAGTGTATTTTATTGTCATCTTCTGAGAAACCAAGCCTCTGATTTCTACTCTAGACAGGTAAAGGTGGCCCTTCCTTGAAAACCAGTCATATCCAACTCTACGGTTCAGTGCTCATCTGTTTATAGCCGAAGAGCCAGCCCTGTCTGCATCTGCAGACGTTTCCGAGGACACATGGCAGGCATGCCACAGAACACCATTTACCTTCCCACCAAAGTGGTCCCTAATTTATCTACTTGCAATTTCTTGCTTTCAAACTGTTAGATTGGCAGGAACTGGGACAGAGACAGGAGCTCATTCCGTCCTGCAGTACTCAGGAATCAAACTCTGACCTTCCAGTCACCAAGTTCATCATCTTAACCATTTGAGCCACTGCACTATCCCTACGCGAGACAACAGACCATGAATTTTAAAATATCACTTGCTTATATTTTGCAAGTCATTTCTGAATTTCTAAACTTTGCTATACATGAATTGTTTCTATAATATCTTTGACCTACTCGCCATATTCATTCCTACTTTGTGTTATTTCACAAATCATTGATTTATTTAACAGGCCTTTCTAACTGCCTACAATAAAGGTTTTCAGCCCTAACAAATCGATACTACTTTGTAAATGTGATTTATTTTGCTTATTTTACAGATACATAAGTTTCCACTTGGTTGTCAATAGCTATGATTTTTCCATTTCATCTCTCTCATATCTCACTGTTAACAGTTTCCCTTTATGACGGTGTCACCTTCACACCACCAGAGAATACTATTCTGTCCACCTGATGAAATGGACTACCTTCGGGCCAGGAAATCCAGAATTTGGATTCCAATCCTTGTTAAATTATTGGTGAAAGGCAACTATATACAGTATCGTCCACCAACTTCTTGAAAGCTACAGGTTCCTCCTAGCTGTGGTCCAGTCCATGTGTTTATGCTATAATGACAATGCCAGTGTAAGATACCACAAGACTTAGTTACTTTGAATCAGTACTCTTCTTGAGAAACAGGACAAGCCTATTAAATGAGACAGTGCAATAATACACTGTAGCAATTCTTGTTTTAAGATACAGTCAAACCTTGCATAATGAATGCCTTGCATTGCAAAAAAATTGCATAACGAGCGGACATTCTACAAACCTTTCTGACTCGCATAGCCAAAAAATTTCGTTATGCGAAACCGGCATTTCCTATGGAAAAACACGCATAATTAATATTTCTATGGGGAAAACTCGCAGAATGAATTTTTTTTCGTTCTGCGAGTTTTTCCATATGAATTTTCGTTATGTGCGTTTTTCCATAGGAATGTCTGTTATGCAAAAAAAAATCGCATGATGAAAAACTCACATAGCGAGCAGCCTCGCAGAATGAAATATTTTTGTTATGCAAGGTTTGACTGTACCAGGTAAACAACAGACAAGGTGACAATCTAGTGAAGAGATTGTACTGTATCTAAGACAGCCTTTGTAAGTCGGGGGGCCATGGGGGCATGCTCTCTCAGACAGTTGAGGGGGCTGGACTAGTGATTCTCCCCCTCCATTTATGACTACCCTAAACGTGTTGTAAACGAATCTGCAGCCGATTCCGGTGGTGGCTGAAGTGAGGGAGAGGGCCGGATTATTTGTTGCCCTAGGTCGGATCCGGCCCACAGGTTGCCTATCCCTGCTCCAAGGCCTCCATCAGCAGGACAGGAGGAACTGCCCAGAATCTTCACAACAGAACTCTCCATCAATTTCTGTCCATTTAAATTTGGTAAATTGTTTTCTGAAAGACGGGCACTGCTAGGTTATAGAACGACCTGCATTACTGGGTTTTATACATAACGTTAATTTACATTGCATATATTCTCTCTCTCTCTCTAATCTCAAGAACTGTGATAAACCTTGCAAATGGCAAATTATTTCAAAAGAAAAACTAGAAGTCACATAGTGCCTGTAAGACAAACTAGCGTTTGTGTGTCCCAAGCACGACGACAAAGTCTACATCTTCATTTTGTGCTTGGATTCACAAAAGCTTAAGCAAGACACCAACAAACTAGTTCCTTTTACAAGTGCTACATGCTCCTCTTCTGTGACAACAGACTCCTGGCTGCCAAGCAATTTCAATATCTGGACAAGAAGTCGGAGAGCAAACAAAACAAAACATTTCGGCACCTTACAGTCCAAGTGCTGTATTTTAACGTTAGCTTTTGTGGGTCAAGCCCACTTCCTCAGCTATAGGACAAGACTGTAATATAAATCTGAACAAATAAATAAGAAATAAATAAGCCATGTACCTGATGACCCAGGGCTAACTCACCTCAATGTCCTGCAGGCTGAACTCCTTCTGATCTTTGAAGTTTGCTGCTCCAGCGCTAAGTTCCATGAGCATTTTTGCAATTTCTGGTTTTATTGCTGCCGTGAGTCTACTTGCTGCTTCCATGACATGTCCCTGCACGTCTTTCAGCTGCATAGCTGCCTTGGAATAATGCGAATTCCGAAATACACTGCTGAAAAGGTCTGTAAGGAAAGTACTCGCCCGGCAAAACACATTGAGTGCATCCAGGTACTTGGAGATCCCCTGTTGGATGTCCGCAATCGGAGTAGCGTGGTTGAAGCTGCCAGCAGCAGCCGGGGAAACCAGAGGGGAGGTGGTGACGGGAGAAACTAAAGGGGCATTCAGGGTCTTGCCTAGTTCTGGCACTTGATACTGCTGGTGTTGCTGCACTTTTTGCTTAGACCCGCCAAGCAAAAAGCGTCGTTTGTAGTCCATTTTACTTTCTTGTGCACTGCAGCAATACATAAGGAAGTCCTTGACTCAAGTTCCTTAGATTAACAATCGCTTCTCATTCCTGGCTCCCTTGAAAACCTACCTATGGCAGCAGCAGTAAACGGTCACGCACATAATTTTTAGAGGAGGCATCTTGAAAAAAACCCAAAACAAAAAGTAAGGAATTTTTATCAGCAGTGAGAAAGGCAGCAGTTGTGCTGACTTTGGACTGTTCAGTGTTCAAACGCAGCCCTGCTGCAACTACAAATTATAATAATAGTAAAAGCAAGCTGTGATCCTTTTGTTAAAAAATACTGTCTATTTTTCCTGCTTAGCATTCCGCTCAACACGCTTGAAATATAATTCCTAGCTTGTAGGAGTAAGCCGTTTGTTGCAGTTTTCCTGGCAATGCATTTTTGACCCTTGGTGTTAACAATAACTGGCGTTGAAGAAATCTTATCTTCAGATGTTCTACGACAAACTTCTTCAGGTGAAGTGGAAGAGCAAAATCACCGCTCAACAGTGACTGATAATAGAAAGGTATTTTTTTGAAAAAACCATCGAGTTTTCGCCTCAGCAGATCAAAACAGCTTCTCGGTTTGACAGAGCCTGTCGGTCAAATCCAATTACTCCTCTCGTCTTAACACTGGGGGGAAGAAAACCTGCACATTTGTTTCCCAGAGACTTTGCACCTACACATGACTCAGAAAGAGCATGTTCTTTTATTGCAAGTCTTTCCGCTTCTTCTTCTATGTCTTGAGGTAGTTTCCTTTTAATGTTAGTAAGTGGTGTTTCCAGCGTGAGCTTTTTTTGATTGTAGAGTCTGAAGGATGCAGAAGTTTATTTGTAAGGCCTCTAGATCATTTCCTGGCAGAAAGAAAGAAAAAATAACAAGGGATTATGGCTGTCAATTGTTTTATTGTACATTTTAGCCTTCCTCTCCCTGGCTAACATACCTGATTTTAAAAAGAGAATAGTAACACATTTAAGTAAACCTAAACATTTCCGGTCTCTCTTCCTAATGGCAAGCCAACACAGAGTATATTAAACACTTCAATACAGGGGTTCAAATGGGCCATAGTTTGAGCACCCTTGTTTTAAGCAGAGAAAATGGCAGCCTAAAAATCTATCTCATCCTGTTGCAAAACAGATTGCAAGGGGCGTTTTACTTCCGCTTCCGGTGGGAGGAGCCACGTGACTGGCCCGCTGAACCACAAGACCGGCCCATGGCCTAAAATGTTTGGGCACCCCTGCTTTAATATATTTTTAGTCTGACAGTCTCTTACTGCCTTCAACCAGCCAGCACTCACATATGTTAACCTGCTCATGCATTATGTTGGTCTAGTGCAGTAAAACGACATAACCGGAAGACTAAAATTATATCAAATGGACAAGCAAAGTTGGGGGTGTTAATGGAAGCAAATGTATGACCACTTTCGGATCCATCGTAGCAACAGCAATTACACCTAGATACTGCCTCAGAGAGCTTAGACTGAGCATCCTATTGTAAAGGCACTTTTAAAATGGCACAATCGCATTTTATAAAACTTCCTGTTCTTTAAGTCCAATTTAACAGAGAAAATTAGGAATGAAGGAAGAACAGATAATTGGAAGTACTGCACAAAATTTATTCCTCTTTGCATTCTGCCGCCATTTCTATTTTGCGGAATGGGACTTCATCAATGAAACTAAGGACGCTATCAGACTACAAGACCGAAAAGGATAATCAGAAACATTTTAAAAGCCTAAATAAAAAGCACTCTCTATAGAACTCTTCACTTTGTCATTCTCACTATAGCTTTCCTTGGGCTATGTCTACCTGTCAGCAGCATACCTTCCAGAAACCATTCTGAGCACTGTCCTTATGACTTCTTATATAGATAGAAGTAATGTTATTTACCTTCTAATAATAATAATAATTTCATGTCAGAAATTATTCTGGGTTGAAAGGATTTTTACTGGAGGAACTCTGCTCAGGGGACGCCCGAAAGAGGCTCCTTTCATGTCCCTAAGATCTTTTCCCACCAAAGTGGTCCCTATTCATCTACTTGCAATTCCTTGCTTTCAAACTGCTAGGTTGGCCGGAGCTGGGACAGAGACGGGTGCTCAATCCATCATGCTGTACCCGGATCTCGAACTGCCGACTTGTTAGCCCTCCAGCTAACAAGGCGAGCTTCTTAACCACTGAGCCACCGCAGCCCCTCTTCAAATTATGGAGTGGGATACAGTAACATATACTTTTCCTATGTTATCAGGAGATAATAAAGTCAATTTTTGAAATAGGTCCTAATCCCTATGAAAACCATATGCCAGAACCCAAGTGACTACAGAAATTATGCTGTATAAACCCAGTGGTGTAAATTTCAGCACGAAGCTGCCAGTAGCTGAGAAGCTGCTATAGTATTTGCATTTCTGTCACGTGGCAAATCACGCAAGTGGTATATGACAGGAAGTACAACCGTCAACCTCCTGCCTAGCACAATTCCCCACCCAGACTTATGCCAATGATCTTACGCCAGTGAATGTGACTGTGAGAACTGCAGTCATCGTAAACATGCCCTCCCAACTCTAAGCCATTAAATGGCTCAGCAAAACAGGCGACCGACTACCACCTTATCTTCCAACCAAACGGCTCTTTGGGAAATCAGGGGGTGATTTTGCAATTCCAGCCTTCAACCAACAATTTATTTATTACATTTATACCCCGCCCATCTAGGGGATTTTCCTCCTCTGGGCGGCTTGTAAATCCATACAGTACTTGTAAAAAGTCAGCTCTAGAACAGAAACTTTATTAGTAAAACAACCTGGTAATGGATTGTGGTTGCTCAACTCGAAATCCTGCTTTCCCTTCCTGACTTATTTCCTTTCTGCTTCCCCTTCTGTCTCCTCAGAGTTATTCAGGCTGAGCATTTCTATCTTTCACCTCCTGGCTTTGCAGCTACCACAGGGAAGTTTCTATCAACCACTGACCAGTTATTTTGCCTGAGAGTTGGAAAGAAAAAAACCCCATTAAGGGTGCCAATTTCCTCTAGGATACAGCACACTTCATGAGTTTTACATGCTCTGCCAATTGGCTAAAAGGTGTCACTGATGGAATTAGGAAGTCCATCTATGGCCCACTCTTTCCTCTATGTAAATGGGTTACGCTGAATTTTCGGCTATTAAAACTAAGCATCACTTCTTGGAACTACTGGGGCAGGGGTGTGTGTGTCTAAAACCAAGACCCATGATAGCAAACCTTGGCAGTCCAGCTGTTCTTGGACTTCAATTCCCAGAAGCTCAAGTTCCAGTTAATCCACGCAAATGGGTTTACTGCACATACTCTAGGTGTTCTTGGAATTCAATTCACTTTCTGTAATGTAGGAAAATCACTTTCTGTAAAGCAACTCTTTCTAGTGTGACTTCACAGTCACACTCCAGAGCGAACTATGCATACAAGGGACATTGCAATTGGCATGTCCAGAACTGTCCCTGGATCCAGTCCCCTTTATCACGTGCATGTTCTTTCGTTTTTTGTGTAATATGAAAATAGTGGCAAAGACATTTTAATTTTTAATCTTTTAACTTGCTTAGTTTTACTATTTTACTATTAATGTTAACTGGATTTTATATGTGTTTTTATGTCTCTTTTTAAACCTTTGTTAGCCGCCCTGGGTCTCTTTGAGGAGGGCGGCATGTAAGTCTGTAAAATAAATAAATAAATAAATAAATAAAATTTCCAGAAGCCCAAGTCTCTGTGAATCCACACGAATGGATTTACAGTGCATACGTTTACTGTGGATTTACAGAAACTTGGGCTCCTGGGAATTGAAGTCCAAGAGCACCTGGAGTGCCAAGGTTCACCATCATTGGTCTAGAAGATGATGTAGAAAGTGAGCTAACTAAAAAAAAAATTTTTAGGGCACCCAATAAGAAAGTACTACTTGTTGCAGAAAAGCAAACTGGAAGAAAAACAAACTTGAATGATGAAGAGTACGCGCATTAAACCCAAGTCTCTGTGAATCCACATGAATGGGTTTACTGTGTGTGCGTTTACTGTGGGTTCACAGGGACTTGGGCTACTGGAAAATGAAGTTCAAGAACAGCTTGAGTGCCAACATTCGCCATCACTGCCCTAGACTACGACAAACAACTTTAGTACTTCTTTGTGTGACTACTTGCATTCTGCATGATGCAGAAATATGGACAAGAACTTAGCAGCAGGTAAGGGTTCACATTTACAGCAGCCATGAACAAAATGATTATAAATTGCAGCTCTATCTAACCACACAGCTGAAATCTGTGCGAAGCCAATGGCTTATAAGTATCAGATCTCGTCCTGAGACGTGAAGACTATAACACCCCTGCCCAAACTACAGCCTGTGGGCATGTTTTACTTCCACTTCCTGGAGTGACAAGGGTGGTGTGGGCCGGATGAATTGGCATTGGGGGCCATATCCAGCCCCTGGTTTAAGCAGAGAAAACGGCAGCCTAAAAGCTATCTCATCCTGTTGCAAAGCAGACTGTAAAGGCATGTTTTATTTCTGCTTCCGGTGGGAGGAACCATGTGACTGATCCGTGGCCCGAAAAGTTTGGGTACCCCTGCTATAACATATGAGACCCGAAGAAAAGGGGGTGCAGAGGCCCATTTATCAGCTCTTAGAGTTACAGTTTTTGTCATGACTACTCAAGAGTGCAAAGACTTCTTTTCTTAAAAAAGAAAAGGAGGGTACAAAAGTAGGACATTATGCGCCGTTCCAAAGGAGAAAACAGAACACAAAATTCAAAGGAGACCTCGGAGTTTCTTGGCTGTGATTATCAAATTTCTTCCGAACTCTCCCCCACCCCCAATATTTATTTCTCCGTACACAGACTGGTCCGTATGAAGAACTGCACCCTTCAAGTTCAAAGTCTGCATCTCCTAAATATTTACATTCTTAACATTTAGAACAGAGAGTGAAAAGGGTAAAAGAAATTAGCTTCAGCTTTGATTTAATATATCTGCCCATCCACCACAAATCCAGACAGCAAAAAAAGACTGTTTCGTTTTTGTGTGTGTGTGGGGGGGGGGGGATGGGAATTTGTGAGTTTAGGTGAGACCATGAGCCCACTAGGACAATTTCCAAAAGGCCCTGGCATTTTTTCTGAAAATAACATTAAGGCTCTTTCAAAGCACCCCATTGTGCTCTCAATATGTAGGGCAGTTTAGTCTTAATTCACCGGGAGAGACTTTTAAGCATTTGGTAACACAAATCAAAGCTAGAAAGTGCCTGGGAATACCCATATCTTTCACAAATAAAATAAATTCATGTCAGAAATTATTCTGGGTAGAAAGGACTGTTGCGGAAGAAATTCTGCTCAGGGAACGCTCAAATGAGGCTCCTTTCATGTCCCCAAGAGCTGGGACAGAGACAGGTGCTCAGTCCGTCATGCAGTACCTGGGTCTCAAACTGGTGACTTGCCAGCCTTCCAGCTAACAAGGCGAGCTTCTTAACCACTGCAGCCCATGTCTTTCACGATATCTGGGTGGGCATGTATTTCTTTCCAGCAGACAATATTTTAATTTAAACCAACGTGGAGTAAAAAGAATCACACACTCAAAATGCAGCACAAAATCTTGTTCAGAAAAGAGCAGGGCTCCATCAAGAAAAATGTGTAAACTGTCAACACAAGGCCTAAGAAATGCATCACCATTGCACAGATGTATAACTAGAATCAAGATAAACTGGAAAGCCCCTTACACCTGAGGTCCAAAAGTTATTAAAGACTTCCCTGCTATTTGAACCTAAACAGTAATGTTCCAACCACTTCAAATCTAAAAGGGATGGTTTTCTGCCAGTTGAGGACAGTGATTTGAGGACAGAGAGAAAAACACTTCTACTGCAGTGCAACAGATTCCAATCAAAGTAGTCAGCAGCAAAGATTAAAGAGTGCTCTTAAATTCTATAAAGAACACACATTCATCAAGAAGCAGTTGGGGACAGGAAGAGATGTTAATGTAGGAAAATCACTTTCTGTAAAGCAGCTCTTTCCAGTGTGATTTCACAGTCACACTCCAGAGCGAACTATGCATACAAGGGACATTGCAATTGGCATGTCCAGAACTGTCCCTGGATCCAGTCCCCTTTATCATGCGCGTGTTCTTTCGTTTTTTGTGTGTAATATGAAAATAGTGGCAAAGACATTGTAGCTGGTTTATTCTAAGGCAGGGGTTCCCAACCTACGGCCCACCCCCATCCTTCCAAGGGCATCCAAGAAACAAAATGGCCACTCCTTTGAAGCTGTTGAGACAGAATGGCTACCCTCGTCATGCAGACAGGCAAAATGGCTGTCCGGCCCTCGAAGCTGACTGAGGGAGTGTGACCAGGCCCTTGGCTTGAAATGGTTGGGAACCCCTATTCTAAGGGTTAAGATGCATGCTCAGCAACCCTAGATGTGAAGGGTGCAGAAATCAAGCACTTGTAAAGTAACCACAAAGTTGATTAAGCACAGTAATGATAAAATGATCTAATAGAGAATTTATATATAACAAAATCACCTTGTCCCTTCTGCAAAATGTGCCTGACTAGCTTCTAAGATTTTCGTTTGAGGATTTCCTTTGGGATAGTAAACTCTTCAGGGATGACATGGGCTTCTTCCTCCATTCAGGCAGGCAGGGAGTTGAGGCAAGGTTAACTAGGTTGCATACTTTCTCTTTCACTACTTCAGATCCGAACAGGTAGCTAAAAGGAAGGCCATCTCACTTCTCCTGACATCTACCTACAGACATCGTCTTCCCGGACTGTTAGGTTGAGTAAGTTAAACAGGGAACCTGCAAAGAAAGCCCAGTTCACACAGATGCAATATAATTATCCCAGGCATGATTTATGGTAAACCCAAGCTAGGAGAACTGTTATTTAATCTCTAAAACCAAGTAATAAGACCCTTACACACACCCAATGAGTGGCAATAAAGGACAGAAAAAATAGCATGTGTTGCCAGTTTGACTTTCAAGAAGGTTTTGGACAAAAGTATAAATCAGTGATGGTGAACATTCTGGAGGGGTGGGGCAAACTCTGTGCTGGTGGGAGGGAGGAAGCGCTTCCATTGGACTCTTGGGCAAAGGTGTGGGCCGAACTCTGTGCTGGGGCAATGGCACACGTGCTAACAGAGAAGGCTGGGAGAGCCCCCTTTTACATGCGTGCCATAGGTTCGCCACCACTAGCATGGATGGATCAGTTCCAGTGATTTGTGAACATTTCTGATGGAGAGGGACAAATAGCAGATCAAAGCTCCATCAGGCTGGAGGAAGATATGCACCAAAAGAGAAAATCACTTGGGACAAGACTCATTCTTGATAAAGGTGGAGCAATTGTAGCTACTTGAACTGGGAACAACCTGCTGCCAATTCAGAGGACTCGAGCCCTGCCCACCAATAAACCTACACAAGAACCTCCCTCTCCTGTTAAGACAATTGGGTTGTCTAATGTACTTCAGTTTTCTATGATGAACCACTGGTAGATGGAGGGGGGAGGTGAACAACCAAATAGTGTTTGCACATCAGCAACGGATTCTTCACCAGAACTTATACATCACAGATTGTCTCTCTCAAACCATGGCAGCTGAGGGCGTTCATAAAGGAAGTAATAATAATAATTTCGTGTCAGAAATTATTCTGGGTTGAAAGGATTTTTGCGGAAGAAACTCTGCTCAGGGAAGGCCTAAATGAGGCTCCTTTCATGTCCCCAAGAGCTGGGACAGAGACGGGCACTCAATCTGTCATGCAGTACCCGGGTCTCAAACTGTTGATTTGCCAGCCTTCCAGCTAACAAGGTGAGCTTCTTAACCACTGAGCCAAGTCTCCCTCCTGGGCAGAAATGTTGTCTTGCTGTGAGCAACGTCTGTACACAGTAATAGAAAGGTTTTGCCAAAGCTATTTTCCCTTCACAGCAGGGTGATTCTTTGCATTTATCTTCGTTTGTGCCACCAGAAAGAGACAATGTTGTCAGCCTTTCAGCTGTTGTTCAGTTCAAAACACTCCCCCTATCTAAAATTAGTTGCCAGCCAGGGACATAAAGGCGCGGAGCCTGGAAGTTTCAGTTACAAACGACGCACTTTAATCAAAGCTGTGTCAACTGCAGAATTTCCCAACACTTTACATCCTGCATGAAAACAAACCCAGACTTTACAATCATGTCTAAATGGTTTGTTTCATACGCATTTGTGCGCTACGCGATTCAGGCATTCACAATTTCTGGAATAACTGGCAAGAAGAGGAGAGTCCGAGAATAGCAGCTGCTGAGAAAACATACCTGGGCACAGTAGCCCCAAATGCAGCCCTCACAGGGCATCGGGGGCCAGATCTGGCCCACGGACCATAGTTTGGGCACCCACTGGTTTCAGCAGAGAAAATGGCAGCTTAAAATCTATCTCATCCTGCTGCAAAACAGATTGCAAGGTGTGTTTTTTACTTCTGCTTCTGCTGGGAGAAACCATTTGACCGGCCCACCGAACCATGTGACTTGGCTTGCGGTCCAAAAAGTTTGGCCACCCCAAATGCGAGTAATAAATAAATAAATTACGGGATGATTAAAAAAATTATTTTTGTATCTATAAAGTGCATACAGTAAAACCTCAGATAACACTAAAACCTGGTTCCACAAGTCTTGGTGTTATATGATTTTTAGTGTTATCTGATGCATGTTAAAATCCTATGGGATCCATAGAGATACATTGTAACCACACAGGCTTTAGCGGTTGTTATCTGAAGCATCCCATAGGATTTTAATGTTATCCGATGCAATTCTTCCCCCCGATTCCTTAATGTTATGCGATTTTCGTGTTATTCGATACTAATGTTATATGAGGTATTACTGTATATACATTGTAAGCCACTCTGAGAATGGGGCAAAATGTAAATAAATAAAGACGAGGAGACATGGAACAAGGAAAATCTGAACTAGATTTCCCAATGTTTTCTCTGTTCTTTAAAATGACACTCCTGCCTTGCAAAGCTGTTTCACTTCTTCAACAACAAAAATCAGACGTTCACCATAAACATAACTTTCAAGCAGATAACACTGGGTTATGCACAGTCCAGATCTGTATCCTTCCCCCCCGGGGCAATATTTTTCCATGCAGATTATAAAAACAGATATTGTGGACATAAATGCCTTACTTCTGACTATAATATGCCCTTATAATCACATTTTTATTCTTTCAGACTTAATCCTGGAACAGAGAGTTACTGAAGTTCATTTTGGTATTAAAATCACACATTTTGGCTTTGAAATGCCTCTTTGCAAAACAGGCTCTCATTTTAATCCCTTCAGCTACAATATATGCATTGTTCAGCAGCTGAACCAGTAAGGCTGGAAATTCATTCTTATTTCAATGATCTATTCGCTTAATACAGGGGTGCCCAAACTTTTTGGGTCGTGGGCCGAGCATGTGGTTCAGGGAGCCGGCCACTAAGGCCCGGGTCTCGAACTGCCAACTTGCCAGCCTTCCAGCTAACAAGGCGAGCTTCTTAACCACTGAGCCACCGCAGCCCCTTAGAAACTAAAATACAGTGGAAGCTCATACAACAATTGCCCTGTATAGCAACAAAATTTCAAATGAATAGGGTTTTTTTTTGGGGGGGGGGGGATGGTGTCCCACATAACAATTTTCCCTATGGAAAAAAATCGTACAACAATTTTTCAATGGAAAAAACCAATTGGCAAAAAATAATAATAATAATCATTGTACAATGCATCCCATAGGGAGAAATCGTTACACAGTATGATGCATGAATCGTATGGCAAATGTTTTGTACAACAACGAGCCCCATGGAACAAATTAAAATTGTTGTATGAGGTACCACTGTAAAAGCATGAGAGATTAAACTAGCAAAAAAGAAATAATCTAAAACAGAACACACCAAGAAGGGAAAGAGATAGTACCTGATCGGTTATCACCTACCTCACCCTGATAAAACCACCCAATTCCTCAACAATCACACCTCCGCTCACAAAAGGTGGGGTGAGAAGTCTGAACTTGTGGGTCTTTCACCTGAGCAACTGCTTACAAACAATAGGCCACGCAACAGATACAGGCTCATTCAACAAATGGTGGGGTTGGGGTTTTTGGCCAATGACACCTATTCATGAAGTACTCTTACAGAATTTAATACTGCAGGTCACCACTTAAAGGCATCACTCATCTGCCAATTTTCTAATGTGGGATGTTGTTGTTGTTCAGTCGCACAGTCGATTCCAACCCTTTGAGACCCCATGGACCACCGCATGCGTAGCCTATTTCATGCAGAAAGTCAACCGATAGGGAAGGAGCACATTATTCTACTTGAATAATGTCAATTACTCATTTAAAAAAATTCCAAAGGGTAATCTTTGCCAGTTGTAGTAAAAATGAATTAACCTTACAGCATCTTAAAAAGGAATGGGTTTTCATCAGCAGACAGGAGAACTTATCAAATGAATGGAATGTTATCTGAGTAGGCAGATACCCGCCACCTCCACCATTCCTCTTAGGTTTTGTTTTCGAGACAACTTATCGTGTTTGCCACAACCCTCTGGAAATGTTTTGGCTCAGACGCTGAACTTGACGATTGGAAGGGTGGCAGGTCAGCGGTTCGAGACCCGAGTGCGGCATGACAGAGTGCCCCAGCTCCTGCCAACCTAGCACTTTGAAAGCAAAAAACTGCAAGCAGATAAATAGGGACCACTTTGGTGGGAAGCTAAACAGCGTTCCATGCACTAAAGGCATGCCTCCCATGCGTCCATGGAAACGTCTGCAAACGCAGACAGCACTGGCTCTTTGGCTATAAACAGAGATGAGCACTGAACACTAGAGTCAGATACGGCTGGCTTTCCAGCAACAGTGTCCTCTACCTTTACCTAATGCCTCTTAAAACAAGGGAGCCCAGGATTAACAAAAGCACCCCAGGTGAGGTATGTGCAAATCAGGATAAACTGGTACCATTACCATCACTTGAATATTACATTTTTCGTGAAGCAGCCCAGAACTGCATTTGCTTTACTGTTGCTGCCTCATGCCATTGACTCCTGCTGAGGCTGTTCTTAATCCTGACGAAAGAGATAAAATTCTTGGCAATTCTGAAGTAAGGGAAGAATGCTTTAATGACAACAGCCGCCTAAGAAGACTTAGTCTGAACCAGTATAAGGCAGCTTCCCGCTGTTCACTTTCCCAAGGCATTTAAACGGGAGACTCTGCAGACCTGCAGATTTCATGTCACACAAAAGCAACCGCAACTGCGCAGACACAGTTGTGTTCACTAAAGACACTGGGTAACCAAACATAATGCACCTCTTAGATATTGCTGATTATCTCCACAAGATACTGTCCAGAATGCATAAAGTATGTTCGCCTCGCCCTCACGCCCCCTTGGAATTGCTCTTTCTAAAGAAAAATATTCTCATTTGTGTTCCACGCGTTAAAGACCCAACGAACACCTCTTTTCAAGAAGGCACATTCTGGCATTGGACCCAAGTCCAAATTGTCTTTAGAGTCTAATAGTTTCTCACAAGCCTTCAATCATATGCAGATGAGAAAATGTCAAATAAAAATATAATTAGATTTTTTTAAAAATAGGAAAAACTACTGTAGCAGCAGTTACAGGCGACAGACAATGAGGGGGTAACCCTGAAAAAGTAAAAGTGAACAGCAAAAGCAAGAAACACAAACAATGGAGTGTGAAAAGATATATGCAGGGAAGAACAGGAACTCTCCAATGAAAGGATCCTTTCACTGGCTGTTTTGCAAAGGCCCAGAATCCCTGTGTACAGTTCCACAGCGAGCATGGAAAAAACATCCCAGACGACAGCACAAGCAGTCATTAACAAATCTCTTTTCAACTGCAGTTTCACTTCCTAAACTGCAAAACCATGTCTTTAACTTGGAAAATGGTCCCCAAAGTTAAAGAAAACCATCATTTCACACCTAAAGAGCCCAACCAGGAATCTATATGCTGTAATACTTCACTTCTAAACTACTAGGACTGAAATTATTTAATTCCACATGTACAGCATTGAGCTGCAACTGCTATCGCAGTGGTGGCAAACCTTTTAGGGGCAGAGTTCCCAACACAGCAACAGGCAAGGAAGGAAACACTTCCATTGAGCTTCTGGGCAGAGGGGCGGGTGAACTCTGTGCTGGGGGAGGGAGGAAGCGCTTCCATTGGGCTACAGTGCAGGGGGCGGGGCAAACTCTGTGCTGGGGTGACTGCACGGGTGCCCACAGAGAGGGGTCCGAGAGCCACCTCTGGCATGCGTGCCATAGGTTCACCACCACTGTCCTATCCAGTTATTCACACAAGATAATAAACCGGCAGCAGTACAGGCATACAGATCAGTTGCTAAAAGAGGAACATCTTATTGCTCTCCCAGCATTTACAACACATCCATTAATTTTCCTCACATAAATTTTAACTACACCGAGATTTCTAGATTGTGGCCAAAACCCATTCGTTATGCCTGACAGCATAAAGCAATTAGCTCAAATCTCAACAGTGAGTTACTGTAAATCAAGAAGCTAGCATAGATCGCTTGTCTTTCCATCACAACTTGGTGTACAAGACTCAGATGCCTACTCTAGCTTTTTAAATTGTCATAATTCACTTCCAAAGCTTAAACGGATTCTATTACATCAGCACAAAAACTTAATACCTCAGTGGTGAAATGTCTATATCAATTAAAACAGACACGCAAATCTTTTAAGTTACTGAATCATAAACAACAAATAAACTTGAAATTGGAAATATCTGTCTACATTACAGTATTTACAACCATTACTTTAGTTCATTAACTTTAACCTAGTTTTCTTGATATCGTGGAAGAAGCAGTTCCTCAGCAAAAGGCTCATAATATGTCTTCCAAAGTAATACAATATAATTTTGTGTCAGAAATTATTCTGGGTTGAAAGGATTTTTGCTGGAGAAACTCCGCTCGGGGGACACCCAAATGAGGATCCTTTCATGTCCCCAAGATCGTTTCCCACCGAAGTGGTACCTATTCAACTACTTGCAATTTCTTGTTTTTGATCTGCTAGGTTGGCCGGAGCTGGGTACTCATTCCGTCATGCAGTACTCAGGTCTCGAACTGCCAACTTACTGGCCTTCCAGCTGACAAGGCAAGCTTCTTAACCACTGAGCTGCCGCAGATCCTAGTTAAGTTTCTGAGGGCTGTTAGCTGAAGCAGGTTCTCCAATTAAATTCAGTTTAGCTTTGCCGTGTTCATGCACACAAACATATGGAAACCTCCCTGGCAACACAACTGGTCTGGCTGTTACCCTCATAAGGGATTCATCACACGTCTTTCAGTTTGGAGTAATGTATTTCTTTCTTAGCCTAACACAAACTGCTGTGAGCATCCTAAAAAGGAGAGACATAAATATTTTCTACTGAATGTGCATCTTTGGATGATGGTTAATCACTCTGTGGCCACAACATCAAAGCTGAAGCAGCAAACCCTTCAGCAGTACTGTATCATTCACATACGATCCATGGATGGCTTATAGAGTTAAGAATAACTTAAGAGAACCCACAAAGAGCAAAATGCAGCTGTTAGAATATCTTTTTTGCAGTCACAAGACAAATTTAGAGTTTATGCCTTTAATTTAGAAGGTTTACTTTTAAATACACCTTATTTAAGGTCTATGCGAATAATCAGATTTTCATCTAGTATCATATAAAAGGAGGGGTTATACCAATTGCTTTCCTTCCAATTTGCAAAAATATAATGTAGAAAAAGGGAGTTTGGCTAATAATATCACTTGAACAATAAGCTTGCATATGAAGTTCAAAAGTCAGGGCAACTTTTACAGAGCTGATGAAAAGTACATCTCAGAAAATGCCATCCTATAATGGGAGAGGAGCAGGGGAAGGCAACTCAACTGGTAGCCATGAGCCTTTCCATTTGGCCTGAAATAGAGAAAGGCTGTAATAATAATAATTTCATGTCAGAAATTATTCTGGGTTGAAAGGATTTTTATTTTATTTATTTATTTACAGTAGATTTATATATCACCCCAAACAATAGTCTCTGAGCGGTGTACACAGTCTGGCGATCACCTCATTGGACTGGAGAAGCTCAGCTCAAGGGACACCAGAATGAGGCTCCTTTCATTTCTTGCTTCTGAACTGCTAGGTTGGCAGCAGCTGGGACAGAGACGGGCACTCAATCCATCATGCAGTACCCGGGTCTTGAACTGCTGACTTGCCGGTCTTCCAGCTAACAAGGCAAGCTTCTTAACCAAAGGCTGTGAAAAAGCCTTTTAATCAAAGTAGGTATGGTCAAAGACAGTTTTTCAAGCACACGTGCCCTTCATTTTATTTAACCAAATATTTATAACCACCTTCAAATTGTAACTGTTTCCCTATGATCCTATACAAAAATTATAATACAATGTAAACATCCTATTGAAACCTTAATACTGCAGTTCTATGAAATCTACTTTTATTTTATTTATTCTTTACATTTATATGCTGCCCATCTGGGTTGTCTACCCACTCTGGGCAGGTATACAACAAAATACAAGATTTACAGAATCAACAATAAAAACAAACAACAAAACACTACCAAGAGCAACATATTATTGAACGATCAACCCAAAACCAAATACTAAATGGCATTGGGGAGGGTGTTGTAAAAGGCCTCTCTAAAGAGCAGTCTTTATTATTTATTTTTATTTATTTTTCTGATTTATATTGCCACCCAACTCTGAAGACTTTGGGCGGCTCACAGAAAATAAAACCAATCATATTTTTAAAACATTTTAGTTGTTTCTCAACTAAAGACCAAGTTGGGGGTTGACAAAGCTATGTTGGCAGCAAATTCCACAGTGTAATATTTTTATTAGTAGTATTTATTGTACGTCTGGACAGGTTATCCTGCTATGGTAATAGAGTAGACTCAACACAGTGTGTCAGGCAGCGGTTAACTAACCTGACAACCCTGAGGACTAAGGACCTTGGGTGGCAAAGTCCACAGGGAAGGGTAATGGTCCCTAAATGGATTAAATCCCACTTGAATCCCTCTTGATGATGGGCAGCAGCTTCGTCCATCCTGGCCTGGGGCTGAAGAGGACTTTACGTGCCAAAAGGGCTCAGGACCAGAAAGGGACTCATGGAACAGGACCAGTGGTACAGATGTCATGCTACGATGCGGAAGGTAGATGAAAGGCCACTGCATTACTATTCTCAGAAACATCTTCATGGCTGATCACCATGAGGATTGCCTATATTCAGATTTGGATATAGCAGAAAAATATTTTTATTAGACGGATTTACTGGCCAAAATCCTGTTGTTTTGTGTAATAACTTGCAACTAAAGTAGGCCCATTCATATCAATGGAAACTGCGGAGAAGATGACCCAACAAATCTTCACACAGTCAATGGACCAATTCTAGTATGACTTACTTAGCTAACAAAGGTTTCGCCTTCCTCCTGCATTTTTTGCAAATTAGCTAAGGATCTCAGTCACTGCTTAGGAGTTGTGGTAGGCAGAAAAGCTATGCAAAATGAAACAGATTAAAAACTATTTTAAGGCTTTTTAATGCATGATATATAAAACTTTCTGAGTGGAGGTGCACTCCTCCTGAAGCAGCAGATTCTGAGTAGCATGCCCTTGAACCAGCACTGTCTCTTAAAAGGTCAAGCAGCAATTATGAAGCTGGCTGGCAAGTACAAAAGAGAAATCTTTCTCTCCAGCAGATCTTTAGTGGAGAACTGTCTTCCAAGAAAACCAAACTGGCTCAATCCCTATTTTAACTTTTTGGGGCAAAGTTATATTGTTCATATGGCTGTTGCCATTTGCAATTATTTCTTAATCTTTTTTTTAAAGAATGTCGGTTTTTAAAGAATTGTGCATCTCATAACTCCTGGCATCTGCCTTATGAAAAGGAAATGCAAAAGAACATTTATTTATTTATTTATTTACTCATATTTACTATCCAGCCCCAATCGGGTAGACCCGACTCTGGGCGGCTTACAACACAGATTAAAATCACAGGTTAAAACCTTGTCCGGGATCTTAGCTATTGCCATTCAAGGCAGGGACTTCTGTACAGCAGGAGACAGAACTTCTTGCCCATATAGTAGTTCTAGTTCCGCAGGAGAACATCCCCAAGCTAGCCTAGAAATGATCTTGAAATAAATATTCCAAACCTTCATCCTCTAGGGCAGTGATGGCCAAGCTTGGACTTCCAATTCCCAGAAGCCCTGATAAGCAGGTGTGTTGACTTGGGCTTCTGGGAATTGAAGTCCAAGAACACCTGGGGTGCCAAGATTGGCCATCCATGGGGAAGCCCCATATTCTGCTTATCCTTCCAATGAGGACCAGAGAGACAGGAATCCTTTTACTATTTCCGATCAATGATCAGAGATATTCCCCAACATGTTGTTCGATCCCTCAACTGGGAAGACCGACGTTCCGATGCAGGACTCTCTGGTGTTATTTCAGAGCTTCAACTGTAAGGGTTCTTTCTGATGGGAGATAAAATGTGGGCCTATGATAATCCTCCATCAGCTGCAGAAACATTGATCAGTCTGCACAAACCAGGCAAGGGCTAAGATGAGGGCCAAAGGTTGGAAAATTTGCTGCCAAAGGCAGAGGACAAATCAAAGCCCCTCCAGTCAAATGACCTCCCATAAGACTGACCGTCAAATATTACCCCAAATGTGATGACAGGACACTACAGTCTAATGTACGACACTATTATCCCATAGCATCTTTCCTTCTAAGAGTACAAGAGGCAACTTCCTTCCATCTTCTAACGGGGTCTACTCTTAGTGCTGAAATTTAATGGGAAGGATCCAGATTAATTTATATTAGTTTAGGGACAGTGGTGGCTCAAGTGGTTAAGACGCTGAACTTGCTGACTGGAAGGTTGGAGTTCGATTCCTGGGTACTGCATGATCGAGTGAGCTCCCATCTCTGTCCCAGCTCCTGCCAACCTAGCAGTTCAAAAGCAAGAAATTGCAAGTAGATAAATAAGGAACACTTGGGTGGGAAAGGAAACAGCGTTCTGTGTACTCCGGCATCTAGGCATGTTTGCCACACGTCCACGGAAATGTCTGCAGATGTCTTCGGCTACAAACAGAGATGAGCACTAAACCCTAGAGTCAGATACAATTGGCTTTTGAGCAAGGGTGACCTTTACCTAGGTTGCATTAAAAACAATTAGCCAGATTAGTAATGATTTAGGCACCACTGATTTCAACGAAGCTGAAATTCAACCAGTTACACTGGACTGGATTCAGATTAATTCAAATTAGACATGCCAATAAAATATAGCTTATTGTAATAACTAAAGTGGAAATTAAATGTTTTTCTTGCTCAGACTTCAAAAGAAAAAATACTGTTTTTACTCCCCACAATTTCCCGTGTCTTGACTAAGAATTCAGTCTGTTATACCAGTCCATCGCCACAAAAAATGTAACATTATTTTACAAAGAACCAGAAAAAATGATTAGTGGCTTGACTAGATCTCATAATCAGCAGCATTTGCTAAGCAGATGTTTTCACTTAACCATATCATAATTTCTTTTAAACCACAGAACCAAAAAATGTACTATTTTTAGAGCAGCACAGGTCCACAAAGGTGAACAGGATGAGTCATAAATTCTTACAACTACATAAAAAAAAAGAGAGGAAAAGAACAGCTACATCCAAATGAACAGCTCTGTTCAAACTACATTATTCCCTATCCTGAGGTGCTTTCATTTTCCCCTTCCAGTTCTTATATTGTTTGTTATTAACCCTGGATCTTCTTGAGGAGAAAAGCCAGACATAAATATCTTAATTAAACACATAATAAAAATATTTAATAATAAAAAAATCACCCATCTTTAAATCTATCTTCCCACTCTTCGCAACTGAAATAGTATCTTCCCACTATTTGCAATTGAAATAGTATCTTTTCACTCTTTGCAATTGAAATGCAGTAGTATCTTCCCACTACTGTATTTATTTGCAATTGATAAACAGCTAATATAACAACCAGAGATCATCTGCCATTACCAATTGTATGAAGCCACATTGATTTATATCCTTATCTGCTATGCTAACCAATCACTCTGTACCTGATGTGTATAAATTGATGCCATGAAGCCTCACTCCCATGTCTGATGAAGCCTACAACAATGGCCTGAGGAGAAGACTCCATGGCCTAGCAGTGGCTGAGAACATTGCCCCTTCCTCTGGTTTCTCCTCCCACTGTTTACGGCTGCCGTAAACGCATTTACAACAGCTGTAAACGAGTCTGTGGCCTATTCCTGCAGTAGAGGTAGTTGCGGCAGCTGGAGCAAAGGCTGGGTTATTCGGTGCCACAGGCCAGATTTGGCCCATGGGCCATAGGTTGTCTACCCTCTGTTGTAGTAAAAAAAACAACTGGAAGCACCCTGGCCTATTGGGAAAAAGGGCACTTCTTCCTCGTTTAGTTACAAATTAAAAATCAGCAAATCAATGAGTCCAGGCGGTATCCAATCAAAAGTTATTTTAGAATCAAACTATGAAACTTAAATCTGAAAAGACTTAACAGTTTTATTTATTTAAGTTTTAGCGTACTGCCTTTCAAGACTAAGAGACAGCAAAACTCCATGCAAGAGACGGCACTCATCAAAAGGCCAAACTGGAAATATTCTGATATGAAACACGGTTAAAGGGACCACAGTGATCCCAGAAAAAAGCTTGGCTGGTTTCTGAAGAAACACTTTTAATAGTGTAGAGTCGGTTACGACTGGCTTTCGAGAGATGACAACTTTACTAGACCTGAAGCAGTCAAATGCTAGATCTAATTTTAAACCTGAGACGGAATATAGTGTGGCTTTAAATGGAGCCAAAGGCAGTTTGAAAGAAGGGTCACTTACGTAAAAACTGTGTACATCATGTTAAACCAGGGTGCCCAAACTTTTCGGGCCGTGGGCTGGTCGTGTGGTTCACGGAGCCGGTCACTAATGCCCGAGGCCCGGATCTGGCCCCTGATGCCAAATCATCCGGCCCACGAAGCCCTCATCACTCCTGGAAGTGGAAGTAAAATGCGCCAATATGCGCACATTTTACTTCCGCTTCCAGGAGCGATGAGGGTTTCGTGGGCCGGATGAGTTGGCATTGGGGGCCGGATCTGGCCCCAGGCTGTAGTTTGGGCACCCCCTGAGTTAAACCAACACTTCATTTACAGGTTCTGTAGATATCTGCATTCTTTCAAAGACTCGCAAAACCTGTTGGATCAGAAGTGGCAATGTGACAATAATGCATGACATGGAAAAACTGAATTTACCTGAAACTATTTTCAGTACTTAGAAATATTATTTGTCTCCAATCTTCATTGTCTATAAACAAAAAGTAATTTGACATAGACCAGGTGGAATGCTTATTGCTAACAAGTTGTTTCTCAATTAGCAACCTCCAAAATGTCCCATTACTAACATCCATGCTTCAGGCCTTAAAAAAAACCCCAACCTAACAGCTGTGGTACACCCAGACAACCGTCCTATAAGATAGGCAAGTGTGAAAGAGACTTCTCTTCCACACTACAGTTATTTCCTTATCTGTTGTGCATTCCTTTTGTACTTCAAGAAAAGCAGCACCTGGGGAAAGCCTGAATGTTTCATCAACAACATCCTTCAAAAGATCACAGAGACAATCTCATTAACCGTGCTCAAGACTTTCTATCATAAAATATGTCATCCCAGGAATACTGATTTAATTAAAGGAGCAGAGGTTCAGTATGATAATAAAGTTTTGCCTCTCACTAAGGAAATCTTCAATCATATCATCGACTCTTGATGGCGAACCTTGGCACTCCAGGTGTGCTTGGACTTTAATTCCCAGAAGCCCAAGTCTCTATGAATCCACAGGAATGGGTATGCTGCACATTGTGTGGATTCACAGAGACTTGGGCTTCTGGGAATTGAAGTCCAAGAACACCTGGAGTGCCAAGGTTTGCCACTGCTGTCATAGACCAAGATAATGCAGAACCTCAGCTAGAAGAAATCCAGAGACATCTATTTTTATCACACTGAAACAGAACCAAAACTTCTAGTGACTGTAAAAAAAGAGCTTCAAGACATGCACTGCTGGTGCTACATGGCATCTTAAACAGTTATTTTAGAAAGAGACTGCAGACCGTAGGGAAATGTCTCCTGCCCAAGTAGATCTCCTGGGCAACTCTATTTAATTCATGCTCTCCCAACTCTTTTACGAGAAGGAAAGTATGGTCAGCACCTCAGTGAAGCCAACCCAGACAGCGGTATGATACATCTATTTAAAAACAATGGGAAAATGTTCAGAAATGTTAACTTGTTCTTAAGACAAGTAAACAAAACATTATAATAATTTTGTGTCAGAAATTGTTCTGGGTTGAAAGGGGACACCCTAATGAGCCTCCTTTCATGCCCCCAATATCTTTTTCCCACCAAAGTGGTCCCTATTTATCTACTTGCAATTTCTTGCTTTTGATCTGCTAGGTTGCCAGGAGCTAGGACAGAGACAGGAGCTCAAACTGTCCTGCTGCAGCTGGGTCTCGAACTGCCGACTTACCAGCCTTCTAGCTAACAAGGTGAGCTTCTTAACCACTGAGCATCCACATCTATTTTGTTGTTTAGTCACACAGTCGAGTCTGACCACTGCACGCCAGGCTCCTCTGTCATCTGACATCCTCTGCAGCCCGGCCAGATCTACGGCCACTGCTTCAAAGATGCCATCCAGCAACCTCATCCTCTGCTGCCCCCTTCTCCTTTTGCCTTCGATCTTTCCTAGCCTCAAGGCCTTCTCCAGGGAGTCCTCTCTTCTCATTTGGTGGCCAAAGTACTTGAGCTTCAGCTTCAGTATTTGTCCTTCTAAGGAGCAATCAGGGTTGATTTCCTTTAGGATGGACTGATTGAATCTCCTCAGTCCAGGGTCTCCTCCAGCACCACAGAGTTCAAAGGCGCTCACCCTTTGTTATGGTCCAGCTCTCACAGCCATACATGACCCCTGGGAAAACCATTGCTTTAACTATGCTAACTTTTGTTGACAGGGTGATGTCTCTACTCTTTATTACGCTGCCTAGGTTTCTCATAGCTTGTCTCCCAAGAAGTAAACATTTGTGACAAGTAAACAAAACAACAACTTTGCTAAGAAAAGTGGTTGGATGGGACTAAGGGAGGAATATAAAGCAGCCAATCAGCTACCTAGGAAAGGCCATTTCCATGAAGTGGAGTCTGCATGGAATATGCACACAGAGAAATGTCAGTTGGGCTCTATAACCCTCTGGACCACTGAAGTATATTTCCAAAAAGCAGAAGATTGGAAGGAAGGTTGGATTTCTTGTTCTTCTCCTACTGAGGCCAGTCATCTCGGTGGCGTTTTAGACTTGGATGTGGCAGCTCTAAACCTCGATGGAGGATTGCATTCAAATTCGTCACCTAGCTTCCCCTTTTGGGAACCTCTTTTTACTGAATGACCTGCTGTGACAATTTCTACTTTTTATTTCTTATAACAGGGGTGGCCAAACTGTGGCCTATGTGCCAGATCCGGCTCCCAATGCCAATTCATTCAGCCTACACTGCCCTCGTTGCTTCCACAAGCAAAATGCGCCCATACAGGTGCATTTTGCTTCCACTTCCGGGAGCAACGAGGGTGGCGCTGGCTGGATGAATTAGCGTGGGCTGTGGTATGGGCACCCCTGGTTTAAGCAGTGAAAATGGCAGCCAAAAATTTATCTCATTTGGTGGCAAAACAGATTGCAAGGCATATTTTATTTCTGCTTCTGGGGGGAGGAAACACTTGACTGGCCCGCTGAACCATGTGACTGGCCCATGGCCCAAAAAGTTTGGGCACCCTTGTCTTGTAACATGACGGTGTATTCCGGCCATCTGCATTTTATGTACAGTATGTAATAATTTCTTGGGTCTTTTGTTCAATCATCTTTCGCAAAATAGACCTAATAGGTTTTCCAGCCCATTTTAGAGAATGTGCACAATCAATCATACAGAGGCAAACCATTCTTTCAAACATCTTACTCCTGAAGCATTTAGGAGAGGTTGTACATTTTGCAGTGCACGTACGCACGCGCACACACGCGCACACACATGCTCAGGGGTGGCCCCCCAGATCCCCAAAGCAACACCTACTTTTCTACACTTCAAATATAAAAATCCCTCTCATTTCTTCTAGACAGGTGTTTCAACTTTGCTAGGTTTTGTAGTCTGCAGGAGCTGTTTCAAAATGGAAGGCTTTCTCCCTGCAAGCTTTCTCCTGTTCCTGAAGTAGCTGAAAGAAAGTAAACACACTCATACCCCTCACTGAAGTGTTGTTGGACCTTTTCTGAGCAAAACAAACAAACAAACCTATTTTGAGACTTGGGGGTATCAGTGGATGAAGCCTCTGGAACTCTGGAAGCTGCCAACCCGAAATTTAGTGGATTAAAAGGCAATATATAAAACAGTGAACTGACATCACAAGTTAATAAACGGGACAGTTGGAGGATTGCTGGAGTAAAATGTTACAGAGGACTAACCCCCTTTCCTTGAGAAAAACATCTGCAGATAGATTTTATACTAGCTAGTTGTTGTTTCCGGATTTTTTTCCACAGCCAATTCTACACAAAGTGTGTCAATGCAATCTAGATAAGGAATGTGACAAGCAATGTAAGTGGAACAGGTTTGTCTAAGGATGGGCAAGCAACTAAGGTAGGACGAAGGACTTCTGGCCATGATGGCCACCCTGAATATCCAGCAGCAAAGCTACATCAAGGAACCAGCTGCAAAACATTTGAGGTAAAAGGTCATCCTTGCTCAAAAGCCAGTCATATCTGACTCCAGGGTTCACTGCTCATCTCTGTTTATAGACAAAGCATTTGCAGACATTTCCATGGACATGTGGCAAGCATGACTAGACATGTGGCAGGCATGACTACACAGTAGGAAGGTAAACACTGCTTACCTTCCCACCTAAGTGGTAACTATTTATCTACTTGCAATTTCTTGCTTTCCAACTGCTAGGTTGGCAGAAGCTGGGACAGAGACAGGAGCTCACTCCATCATGCAGTACCCAGGTCTCCAACTGCTGACTTGCTGACCTTCCATTTGTCAAGTTCAGAGTCTTAACCAATAATAATAATTTCATTTCAGAAATTAGTCTAGGTTAAAAGGATTTTTGCTGGCTCAGAATGAGGATCCTTTCATGTCCCCAAGTGCAGTTCTCAGGCATTGAAACCCGACCTTCCAGTCTCCAGCTCAGCATCTTAACCACTAAGCCACCAGAGGAGCTGCATCTTAACCACTAAACCACTGCAGTCCCTAATATTTTAAGGGCCTTCTAATTCAAACAAACAGGCTTGCACTCTATACAACAAGGGATGCCACTCCCACGTAATGTCTGAAATAATCAACCCACATCTTGTTCAGAAGCTCCACAACTACTCGGACATAATTTACAATAAACACCACATGTAACAAAGAAAATAAGATATGAAATTTAGATCTGCTTCTCAAGAAACTCACCACACCAAACAATGGTGGAAATCCAATTGCTTAATGTGGCAAGTCACAACTAGCATGGCCTAATCGAATCAATGGATCTTATGGAAGAGCTGATTCACCAAATCCCAGTGGATTCAAAGGGCCTACTCTAATTATGACTTACCACACTAAGCAATAGCATTTCAGCTAATTTATTACATTACACTATATGAACTCAGGAATGTCAGCCTATTTTTTGGTATTTATTATTTATTACATTTTTATATTGTCCATCTGAGTAATTTACCCACTCTGGACAAGTTTCCAAAGTTAAAATAATAACATATAAACTAAACATAAAGAATCATGCAACCAAGTAGCCGCTGTTAGGCAGAAGAGCGTGAAATTGTATAATATGCAACCTATCATTATGCTTAGAAGTAGAAGAGTTTAATAGGAATTACGTCCCAAATAGCAGTCTTTCAGAGGCTAAGAAAGCATAATATCTTCTTGAGAAACCAATGTACAGTATAAGGTAGACTTTATTATAGACAAACGTACAGTTTCCCAAGGACTGCGGTGCCTCAAGTGGTTAAGACATTGACCAGAAGGGGGCAGGTCAGCAGTTTGAGACCCGAGTAATGCACGACTGAATGAGCTCCCGTCTCTTTCCCAGCTTCTGCCAACCTAGCAGTCTGAAAGCAAGAAATTGCAGGTACATAAATAGGTACCACTTTGGTGAGAAAGGTAACAGCATTCCGTCCACTCCAGTGTCTAACCAATGCCTGCCACATAGCCATGGAAACGTCAGCAGATGCAGACAACTCTGGCTCTTTGGCTGTAAACAGAGATGAGCACTGAACCCTAGAGTCGGATAGGACTGACTTTCCAGCAAGGGAGACCTTGACTTTACAGTTTCTCAAAATTCAGACCCACCACATCCTACCATTTCCTCAAATGATTTAATATTCCTCAAATTGTGCAAAACAAACATATATCTGACTCCCTACACCTTGAAAGCAACACTATCCCTCCATATCCTACTTGTTGCTATCTGCTCATTTTCTAGTAATCCCTCCCATAAATGTGCATGTATGTATGGCAATTTGCGATGACCTGATTGAAGGATTATATCCGACAAAAGCTGGTGCCATTACAAAACTGGTCGTCTTTCAAACTCAACAGGATGCTGTTGTTTTAGTTGCAATAGAACAGACTAACATGGCTGTAAATAGCCTAAGTGGGTTTACAGTAAACAATGAGCCTTGTTTCCCAAAGAAGTTTGGTTTTTCATTTTGAAAACATTAGAAGCAATACCAGCAAGACAGATGCTTTTATTGTTCTTTGTTAAAATCTTGGAATATAGATGGTTTTATGTCACATGACATTTGAAGTTAACCTCCTGAAAATTTGTTCAGTAATATGTGTTTCACGCTCACGCTGCTGCGGAAATGGAAATATATTCCAAGATTTTCCACAAAGAACAATAAAGATGATACCTTTAGCTGATGAATGTTAGGGAGCATACAATGATAAGATTTATCATTTTGAGAGTATTCAGAGTGGTAGGCATGCTATTCTGTGCAGAGATATCAGGCAAAAAGCAAAAATAAAGACAATAAAAAGGAAGTGGGATTAATCCACAAAGATTCTCATTAAAATATAAGAGTCTTTAAGATGCCACAAGGTTTTTGTCTTTAATTCTTTTTACATTTCCCCCTTGTCTTATTTTAAGAGGCCACTTAATACCTAAATCAGAAATTTATGAATATTTGTATTTAACAAAAAATGTTTACCATTGCATACGCTTTTGAGACATCAATCAAGGCTACACAGAAGCAAACTACAGAGGAATATTCTAGGAAGCACAAGCCACTGTACAAAACACAGAAAGGGGTATTCACACGTCCCACTTAAACTAAACCAACTGGACATTAAACTCAGTTATTGCCCAGAAACCATTCTAAAAACGACAAGATGGATTGGTGTTTAATGCTTTTCAGTCTTATTAAACCTCAGTTATTGCCCAGAAATCATTCTAAAGCCATCAAGATGAATTGGTGTTTAATGCTTTTCAGTCTTGAGACCAACATGTAGCCGGAGAATACATTTGGAATCCCCCACTGAACATGCTTAGCTGACGTAGTGCTGCTACACCGCTATGACCAATGGAGTGTGAGTCTCCAAGCCAATAAAAGAAACCCAAGAGAGAAGGAATCCCAAAGCATAGTGATCTAATTTGAAAGCGCAGGATGGGGGCCTCTTGCCAAGCCTAAACAAGGAGGTGCTGACAGCCTGTAGTCCACGGGGGAGGCGCTGACAGCCTGTAGTCCAGGGGGTCAACCCACCCCCAGTGTCCACCGCCAATGCCATCCTAGGGAACATTGGAAACCCAATGTGGGGTTATTAGACCTTTATATCTCTCAGGTGGGCGTCATAAAGCTGGAATAAACACACACACAGGTGCCAAAGCTGAAATGAAAAACTGTGTTCGTGTTTTGGGGGGCACCAGCTCTTCTGCAAAAAAAAAAAAAAAAAAAAAAAAAAAAGGGGGGGGGAAGATGAGGGGGTGAAGCAAGGAAAGATGATAGAAGGGAGAGGATAGATCAGGGGTGCCCAAACTTTTCAAGCCGCGGGGTGATCATGTGGTTCAGGGAGCGAGTCACTAAGGCCCGGGGGCCGCATGCAGCGCAGACGCCAATTCATCCGGCCCACGAAGCCCTCATCGCTCCTGGAAGCGGAAGTAAAATGCGCCCGTTGCATCGGGCCTCCCAGGCATAGTTTGGGGACTCCTGCACCAGGGAGTTTTTGATACAGGCCAGTTCCACTGGCTAGCACCGAATATGGCCTGGCTTATGGCCATCTTACATATTCCATATCAGACAAAAAAATGGAACAAAGCAGAATTAAAAACATTAAACCGACAACCTATACGGGCCATAGTTTGGGCACCCCTGGGATAGATAGAAGGGAGGGTAGGGGGTAGATTGGAAGACTAGATAATGGAAGGAAGATGATACAAGGAAAGAAGGGTGGAAGGAAGGAAAGATGATGGAAGGGAGAGGATAGATCAGGGGTGCCCAAACTTTTCAAGCCGCGGGGTGGTCATGTGGTTCAGGGAGCGAGTCACTAAGGCCCGGGGGCCGCATGCGGCGCAGACGCCCATTCATCCGGCCCACGAAGCCCTCGTCGCTCCCGGAAGCGGAAGTAAAATGCGCCCGTACGGGCGCATTTTACTTCCGCTTCCAGGAGCGACGAGGGCTTCGTGGGCCGGATGAATGGGCGCCTGGGGCCACATGCGGCCCCCGGGGCCATAGTTTGGGCACCCCTGGGATAGATAGAAGGGAGGGTAGGGGATAGATAGGAAGACTAGATAATGGAAGGAAGATGATACAAGGAAAGAAGGGTGGAAGGAAGGAAAGATGATGGGAGGGAGGGGAGAGAGGAAGAAGCCACGCAGCCACCCTGTGGCGATACCCGGGGGGTGGTGGTGGGGTCGAGGCCGGACCGGGAGAGTGACCAGGGCTACCCCCCTCTCACGCCCTCCCCACCGGGGCCTCCCTCCCCCACCCCCACCCCCCCGACACGCGTCTCGGCGTTTCTCACGCAGCGCTGGGCTCCGCAGGGCGGGGTCCCTCCTGGCTCGCGCGCAAGGAGAGAGAGAGAGGAGCGGGGCGGGGGGGGGGTCTAGACAGGCATCGGAATTCGCGCAGGCGCAGTCCGCCTGGCCTCTCTCTCTCTCTCTCGCCTGGAATGGGAGCCCCCACCCTCCCGAACACACAGGCTGAGGAGGGGGGGGGGGAGAAACGGAGGAGACCCCCCCCCGCTCGCCTCACGACCCTGGTGTTGGTGAGGGGGGGGAAGGAAGACCCCCCTCCCCTTGAGTGGTTCCCTCAGGGCTGAGGCGGCGGCCTGGCGGGGAAGGGAGGGAGGCTCTGGTAGTGCCTCACCTGCCCGCCGCGGCTGGCAAGGCCTCGGGCCGCGCGGCGCTGCCTGGCTCGGCTCGGCCTCAGGGGTCGTCGGGGTTTTTCGTCGCGGCTCCGGAAACGCCACAACAGCGGCGGCAGTGGCGGCGGCGGCGTCTCCTCAGCCGGGCGCCGAGAAGGAGGGGTAGGGAAGGGCGGGGCTTGGGCGGAGAGGGAGGCGCTACGGAGGAGGGGCGGGGCCGAGGCGTATTGGCCGGGAGGGCTGGGGAGGGGTTTGGGCGGAGAGGGGCGGGGCCTGGTTACGGATTGGACGGGAGAGGGAGGGGAGGGACTTCAGAGCCGGAGGAGGAGGTGGGGCCCGACGCGGATTGGATGGGAGGGCGGAGGAGGAAGTGGGCGGGGCCTGGGGAACCGCCCTTCCTGGACTCCATCTCCCAGAACCCTCGCGGGGAGGCGAAGGCTGGGCGTGGGACGTCCCATTGCCTTGGGAGGGCCCATCGAGGTCGCCTAGTCCGACCCCCCCCTCTTGCTCCGTGTGAGAACCAAGGACGGGGCCTGCTGGGACCTAAGCATGGCCTGAAAGGCCCCTTCAGTTCTTCTTAGGAATAGTAGTAGAGACCTCACCCTGGCAACAAAAGTCCACTTAGTTAAAGCGAGGGTGTCTCTCCCCAGGAGTCATCCAGGGCTGTGATTGCTGGACCCTAAGGAAGGATGAGCGGAGAAGAATAGACGCCTTTCATCTCTGTGGTGCTTGAGCAGAGGTTCTCAACCTGCGGCCCAAGGGCCAGATGCGGCCTGCTGTGATACCATGTCATGTGGCCCACCTCCACCACACCAGGAAGTGCCATGTGATGGAGGAAGGGCAAAATGGCCGTCCGGCCCCTAAAACTGTCTGAGGAAGTGTGACCTGGCCCCTGGCTTTAAAAGTTTTAGAACTCCTGCTCTTGAGAGTCCCCTGGACTGGAAGGAGATAAAATCAGTCCATCCTGAAGGAAACCCACCCTGGCTGCTCCTTCAACGGACAAATACTGGAGATGAAGCTCAAGTCCGTTGGCCACCAGATGAGAAGAGAGGACTCACTGGAGAAGGCCTTGATGCTGGGAAAGATCAAAGACAAAAGGAGAAGGGGCCGGCATTGGATGTGATGGTTAGACCGCATCGCTGATGTGGTCAGTGTAGATCTGGGTGGACTACGGAGGATGGCAGATGACAGAAGAGACCGGCATGCTTTTAGTACGTAGTTCAACCCACAAAAACAAAACAAAAAAAACCCCACCCAAACCAAACCATATGCTCAACATTAAAATAAATTAGACAACTGGTCATGGCAACGATAGTGACAGTAACAAGCAGCAGCAGGGATAATAAACATGATGTGGTGTGACCATTCCTGGAAACAGACGTTGTCTAAGATGTCCCTGAAGGCATCCCTGAAGTTTTCTTAGAAGAGGCCCAGCTGTATCTCTTCGGGCAGGGCATTCCAGTGGGAGGGGGCCTCTACCAAAGAGCTCAATTCCTAGTCACTGTCTTCTGAGCCTCCCTCGGGAGTGAGAACCCACAATCCCAACATCAGCCAGGCACAGGTAAGATGGGCAGCAGATCTTTGGATGAGGCGCCCAGACAAGCGAAGAAGCCCCTGAGCTGGTCAAGGTAAACTGGACTCACAATGGGTGACAAAGTCCACCAGCAAAGAAAGTCTCCCTCTATTCAGCATTAGTTAGACCACATGTAGAGTCACTGTGTCCAGTTCTGGACCCCAAACTTAAAGCTGCAAACAAATTAAAGCAGGTACAGAGAGAGAATTGGACTATCATTGGCTATGATTAAGGTTTCTGCATTGAGCAGGAGGCTGGACCAGATGGGCTCATGAGGACCCTTCCAACTTGGTGATTCTATTATTCCACCTCCAGCAGAGCTAGGCTCAGAGCAGTAACTCACCTGGAGATGCAGCAGGCAGACCCTTCTGGAGGGTAGAGATGATGGAATATATTTTACTACTACTGCCAACCTAGCAGTTTGAAAGCAAGAAATTGCAAGTAGATAAATAGGGACCTCTGATGGGAAAGTAAACAGTGTTCTG
The DNA here is from genome assembly GCA_030440675.1 of Furcifer pardalis. Lineage (NCBI taxonomy): Eukaryota > Metazoa > Chordata > Lepidosauria > Squamata > Chamaeleonidae > Furcifer > Furcifer pardalis. The sequence goes on along the minus strand of CP126892.1, from coordinate 128,756,822 downwards.
TGCACTCCGGTGTCGAGGCATGTCTGCCACATGTCCATGGAAACATCTGCAGATGCAATACAGTGCTGGCTCTGGCTATTTCAGAGATGAGCACTGAACCCTAGATTCCGATACGACTGGCTTTCAAACAAGGGCGACCTTTACCCCACTGCCTGCCATTTATAACCTTTGACTGATGAAGAAAGCTGGAGGTCTCAAAAGCTTGACTACAATTATGCTTAGATCTAGTTGGCCCAAATTGATGTCTTGATCTATTTTTGGTTTGACACTTTTGTTCTTTATGAACAAGCACGGCTTGCTCTGTTTTACATTTACTTCTCTTGACTCACGGTTTTTGGAATTTTGGAGGGAATCATTTCTGAACAGTATATGGGTGTGTGCCTACAGACCACTTTGCCTTCTAAAAATAAATGTCACAAATAATCTTTTCCAGCCATTGGGATGGGAAACGGCCCATTGTTCTGTCCTGGCCAGCTAACATCCCATTTCAGAGAAGTGGTTTTAAGTTATTTGCCACCAAAGGAAACTATTGACCCGTACTTGTATCCCTTTGCGGGTGGATAATAAACCATTCAGCAAGTATTGCTCTGGTCAGCAAGAAGTTCTGCTGTGGGGAGGCTTTCCGGCCAAAGAGGTGACCATGCTCGACTGATGCTGCGCGTAGAATGAGAAACAATGGAAAAGGATAGTCTTGCAAAACTTTTAAACTGCAGATTTATTCCGCTTGTCTTTTAGTGGATTCTAATCTCCTTCGGATGCACAGAGTACAATATTCAGGAGATAGGTTTATGCACGCCTGTCTATCCAGGTGATCCTGCTATGGTAATAGAATAGGCCACACTGCCAGTGACTCAACTTTGATCATCAGGTGGCAATTAACTAACCTGACCACCTTGAGAATTAATGGCCTTGGGTGGCGAAGTCCACAGGGAAGAGTGATGGTTCCCAAATGGATTAAATCCCACTTGAATCCATCTTGATGGAGGGCAGCAGCTTCATCAGTCCTTGTCCTGGAGCTGATGAGGACTTTGTGTGCCCAAAGGGCTCAGGACCAGAAAGGGACTCGTGGAACTGGATCAGTGGTACTTACGGGTAGAGGCTGCGGCAGCTCAGTGGTTAAGAAGCTCGCCTTGTTAGCTGGAAGGCCAGCAAGTTGGCAGTTTGAGACCCGGGTACTGCACGGCCGTTTGGGCACCCATCTCTGTCCCAGCTCCTGCCAACCTAGTAGTTCGAAAGCAAGAAATTGCAAGTAGATAAATAGGGACCACTTTGGCGGGGAAAGAGCTTGGGAACATGAAAGGAGCCTCATTCGGGCATGCTCTGGGTGGAGTTCCTCCGGCAAAAATCCTTTCAACCCAGAATAATTTCTGACACGAAATTATTATTATGAGGTGCCATGCTGCGATGCGGAAGGCAAATGGAAAGGCCACTTCATTATATTCTCAGGACAGTCTTCATGGCTGACTGCCACGAGGATCGCCAGTATTTGGATGTGGCAGAACAAACAGAAGAAGGTTTATGTACATAATATATAGGGTTGAGCAGGATTATACTGAGTGACGCAGGATAGAAAATGAACTTCCCTTGTACCAGTTTTCATAACTGTTCAGACAACCACAGAGTAATTAGTCTGTGAGGCTGTTCAGTTTTATTTAAACAGTGTAAGGAATGAACATCAGGAAGTTTGGCATGGCCACATCTCTCCTGGATTACTAAAAGGCCCAAACATGGTAAACTTTTGTGGAAAGTCTAAACCTCTCTGTGTTAGAGCACAAGTCTGTAATGTTTCTGCCTTTGACGTATCTGCGATTTCCGCTCTCAAGTAAGAGTTAATTGTGCTGAAGACAGATTCTTGATGGGACGGGGGGAAACCCACACTTCTTGGGCTTATAGCAAAAAGCTGCCTTGTGCAAACAAGCCGATTAACACATCTAGAATGCCAAGAATCTCCTCTCCCTGCTTAGGCCTTTTGCTTGCAGGTTGGCATTGAGGAACAGATCCTAATTCAACTTCTCCTCCTCAAATTTCCCCTTTCCAAACTTCTTGATTCCACAATGGGAAGGAATAATAGAAGGCCAGAAAGACACAATAGTTTATTTGTTCTGTGCGTATCCTGCGTTCCTCCAATGAGACCATGTCATGCGTATCCTGCCCACTTAATTCTCATGACAGCTTGATAAGGCCAAGAGAAGGTGCCGGTTGCTGGGGTCTTCTTCTTTAGTGTCCAGATCAAACTGTGGACGGCCAAAATGAAGCCGCTTTCTTGGCTTTTTCATTGGCCAAAATTAAGTCCTCATCGGTGCATGTTTCTGGCAGTCATCGGCAGACCAGCAAATGAGCCACTAGATTCTGTCTCTCTCCACATTCACACAGTGCGTGTTGTTGTCCACCATTAGTCTCCACTTGATCCTGTTGGTCTTTCATTTAGGGACTCCGACCCTCAGCCTATTCAGGGTCCTCCAAGTGACGTAGGGGAGGTCGAGTTCCTCAGCCATCTCCTCCTCCTTTAATGTTATTCTTTGTCCAGTGAGCTCCTTCCTCTAATTTGGTTTTGCTCTTGTGTACCCTCAAGAATGTTTGTTCTTGCCATCAAGCTCTTCCTGGATCTGAGCTGGTGGACTTAAGGCTCATCTCCAGTTAGAGAATGTCAAGGAAGGTCCTTCTCTTCCTTAGTTGTCTCGGCATCTGCTGCTACTTTTCTCCTGATCTTAGGTGGACTGATATCAACAAGAGGGTCTGTTTTCTCAGCTGGTGTAGGTTTGAGGCATCCTGCCACTCTATGCACGGCTTCATTAATAGCAGAAGTCAACTTGTTTCACCCGTATGGTCATCCAATGAGTTTCGTGGCCAAGTTGGAATTAACATTCAGAACTCCCAAGCCTTCCCTTGAAAGATCAGCCTCTTCCTGCCAATCTACACAATAATTCCCCCAACAGGATTACTGGCCCATCTCACGGTCACAACTGCCCCTCCCCTCCTGGTCCTGAGGGATCTTAATCAGGAGTGCCCAAACTTTTCGGACCGTGGGCTGATCACATGATTCAGCGGGCAGATCACGTGGTTTCTCCCACTGGAAGCGGAAGTAAAATGCACCTGCAAAGGCGCGGAACACTGCCAGATCTGGCTGCCGATGTCAATTCATCCGGCCCACGCCACCTTTGCCACTCCCAGCGTGCCCGCGCATGTGCAGACCATGGCGAGGCCAGCAAGGGCCAGATGAATTGGGCCGTAGTTTGGGCACCACTGGTCTAAATAGTACAACTCCTATTGAGGAATTAGTTGCACTCTGAGATTCACGTGAGAAAGTGATGCCTCTAAGCCCCCTTCCGCCAGATGGATGATGGTGGTACATCCCTGGTACGTAGAAGAGGAAGACTTTGGCGGAACCTTCTTTTCCTGCACAGAGAGGGGGGAAACATCCTCTTACTTCAAAGCATTCCTGCATCAGAAATGTTTGTCCAGTCTCAAGTGGGAAGTCGGCCAGAGAGGAAACCCCTCCTCTTGTTCCAAAGCTCGGCCACTCTTCCTCTCGGGAAGTGCTTTCGGAGCGTTCGCTTGGAGCAAAGCAAAACACTGCTTGCTGGCTTATCTGCTGCATGTTGGATAAGCTTTGCCTTTCTTTCCTGTTGAACGTGGCCAAGTGTAGCCCATCTGAGCCTCTTTACTCTTCTGTAGCCAGTTAAATTTGTCTAGGTTATCCTGCTATGGTCATAGAGTAGACCCTACTGCCATTGACTCAATGCTGAGCATCAGGCAGCGGTTAACCAACCTGGCCACCCTGAGGTCTAACAGCCATGGGTGGCAAAGTCCCCAGATTAAATCCCACTTGAGCAGCTTCATCCATCCTGGCCTGGGGCTCAAGAGGACTTTATATGCCAAAAAGGGCTCAAGACCAGAAAATGACTCAGGGGACTATCAGTGATACTATGGGTACTGCTATGTGCAAGGCCACTGCATTATATTCTGAGGACAGTCTTCATGGCTGATCACCATGAGGATCGCTAACCTTCGGATTCGGATATGGCAGAACAAGAAGGATTTATTGGCTAAAATCCTGTTGTTGCAACTAGAGTAGGCCCATTAGTATAAATGGAATCTGTGGAGAAGATGACTCAACAAATCTTCATGGAGTCCATGGACCTACTTACTAAGCTAAGGATTTCAGTTATTGCTTGGGAGCTGATTGCCGTGAGGATTGTCTATATTCGGAAGAAGAATGTGACTATATCAGGATTATGGTTTATTAATGAAATTAAGCATTGTGGACACTACATAATACAGTCCTTGAAGCCAGCTGTAGGGGACACTTCAAATACACGAAACTGAGTTTTGCCTAATTTATTATGACTATGGCAACTGTTGATTTGATTGAAAGCCTGGCCAGGTTATCCTGCTATGGTCATAGAGTAGACCCTACTGCCAGCGACTCAACGCCGATAATCAGGTGGCAGTAACAAACCTGACCTCCCTGAGGACTAACGGCCTTGGGTGGCAAAGTCCACAGGGAAGGGGTGAGGGTCCCCAAGTGGATTAAATCCCACTTGAATCCATCTTGACGGAGGGCAGCAGCTTCATCCATCTGGGCTCAGGACCAGAAAGTGACTCGTGGAACTGGACCAGTGGTACTATGGGTGTCACACTGTGATGTGGAAGGCCAACGGAAGGCAAGTGCATTATATTGTCCCTGGGACAATCTTGACAGCTGATTGCCATGAGGATGGCCAACATTCAGAATCGGAGACAGCCCTTGAAGAAGAAGTAGCCAGTTAACAATGGGGTTTGCTTCTCACCGGACCACCCAAAAGGGCACGACCGATCCCCTTCCATCTCCGGTGTCATTGGGCGCAAGGAGTAGCTTTCCTCTGATTTTTGGTCCCCAGCCGTTTCTATCAGAGGCATAGTTTGCTGAAAATGTTCCTGCCCCAGTTCATTTCCTAGAGGACGTTACAGTCACTTTCTCTGCATTGAGCTGCCCTTTGGGGAAAAAAAGTCAAACCATAATTGACGCCAAGTGAAGCCGCTGCTTCAGTGGCAGTAACAACGCATTCCCTTCGGGACCTGCAAATTTGTCAGCCCTCGACGCTGTCCCGCTTCAGGCAGCAAATTAAAAATGTGTCTCTTTTCAGAACACCCGCAGTTAAATATCTCTCACTCCTCTTGCACTGTGGCTTAGCCCCAGTTGCATGAAAGGACTTGATTGTTGTGGTTTGCCAATCTGTATTTCGAGATTGTCGTACCCAAACTATGGCCAATGAGGGCCAGATGAATTGGCATCGGGGCCGGATCCGGCCTACAGGCTGTAGTTTGGGCACCTTTGGTCTAGAGATTTGTTTTTGCCTGTTTCCATAATGAAACCATTAATAAACAAGGCACCTCCTGGAAGCCCACGGAAATGCAGAGCCTGGTCCGGAGGCTGGCAAAAAGGTTGTCCTGACCTTTCAAGTATCAGAGGAATCTATTCATCTCCATTGTTTGGCTGCGGAATATGTGGTCAGGCGTGTTTTCTTGTACTCAGGCCACGGTGTGTCGACACCGCCTGGAACGTGACAGGAATCTGCCAGTGTTTGTGTACTTTCCCCTGCGGCCCTCTTTCTAAACTCATTTGGGGGAAGGAAACCAGGCCTCGTCCCGTTTTGATCGCATGTCTCCATCGGCAGGCAGTAGCCCAGGAAGAGAAACTGATGCTTCAGAAGAGAATTTCTCTCTCTCTCTCTCTCCATCCATCCATCCATCTATTCTGAACCATCTATCTATCTATCTATCTATCTATCTATCTATCTATCTATCTATCTATCTATCTATCTATCTATCTATCTATCTATCTATCTATCTATCTATCTATCTATCTATCTATCTATCTATCTATCTATCTATCTATCTATCTATCTATCTATCTATCTTGTATTGTAAACCATCTATCTATCTGTCTGTCTGTTCTAAACCATCTATCTGTCTGTCTGTCTATTTTGAACCATCTATCTATATGTCTGTCTATTCTGAACCATCTATCTGTCTGTCTGTCTATTCTGAACCATCTATCTATCTATCTATCTATCTATCTATCTATCTATCTATCTATCTATCTATCTATCTATCTATCTAGTATTGTAAACCATTATCTATCAGTCTGTCTGTCTATTCTGAACCGTATGTCTGTCTGTCTGTCTATTCTGAATCATCTGTCTGTCTGTCTGTCTATTCTGAACCATCTATCTGTCTGTCTATTTTGAACCATCTATCTATCTGTCTGTCTGTCTATTCTGAACTATCTATCTGTTTGCCTGTCTATTCTGATCTATCTGTCTGTCTGTCTGTCTGTCTATCTATCTATCTATCTATCTATCTATCTATCTATCTATCTATCTATCTATCTATCTATCTATCTATCTATCTATCTATCTATGCAAATACAGTAAAAACCCTGACTTACATATGCCTTGAGTTACATAAAATTCGACTTACATAATGATTTTGTGCTAAAACCATGTCCTGATTTACATGATTCCCTGTGGATTTGCTTCGATTTACATAAAGATTCTTTTTCCTATAAGTTTGCTTCGAGTCACGTAAAAATTCATTTCCCTATGGGTTTGCTTTGAGTTACATAAAAAACTGATTTAAGCAAAAGCTTATGGAACTGACTCTACGTAAGTAGGGGTTTCACTGTAGATCTGTCTACTCGTGCATTACCTACCTACCTACCTACCTACCTACCTACCTACCTTTCTTTGTAGTTCTTCAAAACTTTCCATGCTGTTTCTTTGTAATCTTTCCTCTTGTGCCATTTTCCGTAGCAAAACCAATCTTGCTGCTGGTTAGTTTCATTCCGTAGTATGTTTTGTTTTGAATGGTGCTAATATTTGTATAGTCAACAGAGTGTGTGGGCAAACGAGACGGGGCAAATTCGACACAAATTCAATGAGCTCCTTTAACACCTGGCATGGAGATCACTTCCGCGTTTGAGGATGGGGCTGCTGAAGCTCTATCCTCCCCCATCCCTCCCTCTCTCTAGTGCAGGGGTGCCCAAACTTTTCAGGCCGGTCACATGGTTCAGTGGGCCGGTCACATGGTTCTTCCCACCAGAAACTGAAGTAGAACGTGCCTTGCAATCTGTTTTGCAACAGGATGAGGCAGATTTTGTTGTTGTTGTTCAGTCGCACAGTCGATTCCGACCCTTTGCGATGACCCCGTGGACCGCTGTCTGCCAGGCACTTCTGTCCTCCACCATCCTCCTCAACTCGTTTAGCTCTGTGCCCATTGCGTCTACGATACCATCTAGCCATCTCATTTTTGGCTGCCCCCTTCTTTTGCCCTCCATCCTTCCCAGCATCAAGGCCTTCTCAAGTGAGTCTTCTCATTTGATGTCCAAAATACTTTAGCTTCATCTTCAGTATTTGACCTTCTAAGGAGCAGTCAGGGTTGATTTCTTCTAAGATCGACCTATTTGTTCTCCTCGCTGTCCAGGGGACTCTCAAAACTCTCCTCCCACACCACATCTCAAAGGCATCTATTCTGCGCTCAGCTTTCCTAATGGTCCAGCTCTCACAACCATACATTGCCACAAGGAATACCATTGCTTTGACTATGCGAATTTTTGTTTGCAATGTGATGTCTCTACTTTTCACTATGTTCCCCAGGTTTGTCATCGCTTGCCTCCCAAGAATCAGCCACTGCCATTTTCTCTGCTTAAACCAGGGATGCCCAAACTACGATCCATGGGCCGGCTCCGGCTCCCAGCACCACCTCGTTGCCCCTAGAAGTGGAAGCAAAATGCGCCTGCATGGGCGTGTTTTATTTCCGCTTCCAGGAGTGACGAGGGCGGTGCAGGCCAGATGAATTGGCATTGGGGGGCCAGATCCAGCCCACAGGCCATAGTTTGGACACCCCTGATCTAGTATGTTGCCTGCCTGTCTGCCTATCTACCTACTAGTTAGTTAGTTGAGTTATATAAGGTTTCCCTTGCTCGAAAGTCAGTCGTATCCGACTCTAGGGGTCAGTGCTCATCTCTGTTTCTAAGCCGAAGAGCCAGCGCTGTCTGCTTCTGCAGACGTTTCCATGGTCATGTGGCAGGCATGACTAGACACCGGAGCGCATGGAATGCTGTTACCTTCCCACCGAATTTCTTGCTTTCAAACTGCTAGGTTGGCAGGAGCTGGGACAGAGATGGGAGCTCATTCCGTCCTGCAGTACTCGGGAATCAAACTGCTGACCTTCCGCCTCCCAGTCAGCGTCTTAGTGACTTGAGCCACTTAATATAACTTACTGCCCATTTAATATACAGTAATACCCCGGATAACCGTATAGCGTGAAAACTGCATAACGTTACAAGATTTTCGGAAAAATCTTGTATCGAATAACGCGATTTTTAACGTTATCCGATAAAGTCGTTCTTAGCAGCAGGGGGGCTGGAAAGCTGAACGGGGTTCTCCGTTCAGCTTCCCAGCCACCCTGCAGCTACGGAGGCAGGGGTGGGGTGGCTGGAAAGCTGACGGGGGACTCCCCCGTCGGCTTCCCCAGCCACCCCACAGCTGCGGAGGCAAGGGCGGGTGGCTAGGGAAGCCGACAGGGAGTCCCCGTCAGCTTCTCCAGCCACCCTGCAGCTGTAGATCGGGTCCTCTGATCTCTCTGGAGCAGGCAGGGGACACGATCCAAGCTGTTTCTGGGCTTCCCCGACGTCGTCAGCCAGTGCAGCAAGCCAAAACGTCAGGGTTTGAATCCCGACATTCTGGCTTGCTGCACTGGCTGAGGACGTCAAGGAAGCCCAGAAACAGCTTGGATCGGGTCTCCCCACCTCCCTGGACCCGGCGGGGAGGGGGGGTCAGAGACCCCAACATTGGTTTAAAAAAATGGACTTTTTTCTTTACCAATTTTGGGGTCTCTCACCCCCCCCCCCCCGGGTCCAGGGAGGTGGGGAGACCCGATCCAAGCTGTTTCCAAAGTTCCCCCACCTCCCTGGAGGCTGCAACAAGCCAAAATGTCAGGATTCAAATCCCGATGTTCTGGCTTGCTGCAGCCTCCAGGGAAACAGGGCTTTTTTTAACATTGTGTGATCAATGTATCGCACAACGTTAAAAACCGGATAATGACGGGACTTGTGGAACCAAGTCATAACGTTATCCGGGGTACTAGTGTAACTACTATTCTGAGCAGTTGATAATAGAATAACATATAGCATACATAAGCAAAGAGAAACATAATAAAACAAAGAAAAGAAAAAGCGATGATCTTAACCATAGCAACAGACTAAGCAATAGACAAAGTAATTGGTAGCAGCACCATGCTATAACTAAATCATTATTCATCCCCATTCCAGGGCAGTGACCTAATAACACTTCCCCAAAAAGATCTGTTTTCAATAATTTCTTAAAAGGCTGAAGGGAAGGGGCGAAACATATTCTCCCAGGCAAGGCATTCCACCGGAAGAGGGCCACTCCCAAGAAAGTCCCAAGTCCTAACCCATTTCTCCCAGGCTTCCTTTGGAGTAGGAACTGAAACCCAAACACCTGTGAGGAGTGAGTACGTTGGGCAGGAGGACTCCAAAGGAGGTGCTCCGAGAGAGAATAAGGCCCCAAACCATTTTGGGCAGTTCTCGGCCTTTTTAAGCCATAGGGTGGCTCACGCTCCCTCAGACATCTTTGGGGGCCGGACGGCCATTTTGCCTTTTCCTCCACGAAATGGTACCGTGGACCACATCCAGCTCCTGGGCTGCAGATTGAGAATCCCTGATTTAGGGATTCGTACCGTCGTCCCAGGGACTACGGTGGCTTAGAGGGATAATATGCTGAGCTCGGCAGGTCAGCGATTCGAGAACCAAGTGCTCTCTGTCCCAGCTGCTGCCAACCTAGCAGTTCGAGAGCAGGGAATTGCAAGTAGATGCAGAGGTACCGCTTTGGTGGGGAAGGTAAGTGTTCCGTGAGCGCCAACGTCTAGCCATGTTTGCCACGTGACCATGGAAGTGTCTGAAGATGCAGACCACGCTGGCTCTTTGGCAATAGACAGACAGTCACCAAACCCTAGCGTCGGACACGCCTGACTTTTGAGCAAACGCTTTTGTGCCAGCACTTTGAACCAGGAAACTTCTGGAGAACTTCCTGACCTCCACCCATCCCGATGGCCACAGCCGCCCTTTCTTCCCCTTTCCTGCTTCACAAAGCCATCTCCTTTTCAGTTGTTTGTTGAAAAGCAAAATACAATCAGTTCAGCTGGTCCATAAATGCCAGATGAGGCAGCAGGAGTTAGACTGGGGGTGTGGGTGTGGGTGTGGGCCAAGAACTGTCAGCTCATTTCCTTGCCTGCCTGCTTTCGCTTTGGCATCATTTGCTAATGCTGTGCATGAGCAAAGGGTCTGGAAAGCATAGGGAAAAATCAGTTGCTCAATGCGCTAGAGCAGGAATGCCCAAACTATGGCCCATGGGCCAGATCCGGTCCCCATCGCCAGTTCTTCCGGCCCATGCCACCCTCATTGCTCCTGGAAGCGGAAGTAAAACACACCCATATGGGCACATTTTACTTCTGCTACCGGGACCGATGAGGGCGCATGGGCCAGATGAATTGGTGATGGGGCCAGATCTGGCCTGAGTGTTATAGTTTGGGCACCCTTGGTTTAAGTAGAGAAAATCTCATCCTGTTGCAAAACATCTCTCTTGCAAAAGATTGCAAGGCATGTTTTGCTTCCGGTGGGAGGAACCGCATGGCCGGCCCACTGAACCACATGACCGGCCTGTGGGCTGAAAAGTTTGGGCACCCTATGCTAGAGCAAATGTCACTGACATTGGCGTTCACTCCTGCAAGAGAGTCACAATGGCCAAAGTGGATAAAAACTCATATGCTACTTCTGGGAGATGTTTATGTATTTTGCCCCATAGCAAGGAGAACTGATGTTTTTCTTTGCAAATGCCAAGTAACCAGAAGATGCGCAACGGCTGGCCAGGCATTATGCTGAGATTCACGTGAAAGCAAGAAATTGCAAGTAGCTAAAGAGGTACCACTTCGGTGGGAAGGTCAAACAAGCGTTCTGTGTAAAGGCATGCCTGCCACATGTCCATGGAAACGTCCGCAGATGCAGACACCGCTGGCTTTTTGGCTATAAACAGAGAAGAGCACTGAACCCTAGAGTCGGATACGACTGGCTCCCGAGCAAGGGTGGCCGAATTCAAGACCTCAACTCAGACCACAGAAAAAGCCTTTACACATCGCAAACCTTAACTCAATATTATTAACGTCGTTTTCAGCCCATTTTAAAATAACGTTCTGTTCATTTCTTAGAGAGCTCTGATGGTTAAGAGTTAGTAAATAAACCTTTTTATTAAAAAAGAAATAGAAATACATAGAATTTGTGTGCCTGTGACTTTACGCAAAGGACCCTGATTCCCAGCTCCTGCCAGCCTAGCACTTTGAAAGCAATAAATTGCAAGGAGATAAAAACAGATACTGCTTTGTCGGGAAAGGTAACAGCATTCCATGTCTAGTTATGCCTGTAACATGGCCACGGTAAGGTCTGCAGACAGACAGCGCTGACTCTTTGGCTGTTAACGGAGATGAGCACCGTACCCTAGAGTGCATACGACTGGTTTTTGAGCAAGGGCGACCTCTATCTGTACTTAACAAGCATTAATGATTTTTTAAAAATCCCTGCTAATTAAACAAATTGGCACAAGTGTGACCTGTACTGACCTCTGGTGGCTGATTCTCAGTACTGTATCCCTGGACTTGTGCCCAACAGGTTCCCCTGGAATGATGTCATGCATTTAATCCACTTTGCATGAATTTCTATAGCAAAGAGGGCCGAGTGCGGCCCACAGCGCCTCCACCACACCAGGAACTGCCATGTGGTGGAGGAAGGGCAAAATGGCCGTCCGGCCCCCAAAGCTGTCTGAGGGAGTGTGACACCTTTGGGTGAGTTCATTCTGCAGTGCCTTTCACCTGACCTAGTGTGAGAAAGATTAGCCAGCAACACAAGGTTGCCGTTACCCAGGGAAGCCCAATGGGGGTTCAAAAACGCCACCATCTTCGAGGAGGTTCTTGATGAAAGTGGAGGAGTCAATGAGACGGATTATGGCATCGTTGATTGATTACATTTTTAATATTTTTATTTAATTTATTTATTCGACTTATACCACGCCCACCTGAGATGTCTTCCCACTCTGGGCAGCTCTTGATGTTAAAAAAGCAGAACAACTGCCATAAAACCACGATGGGAAGGTCTCCTATTTAAACAAAGTACTGTACATCTTAAAATAAAATACCACCCATTTGGGATATTTCCCACTCTGTGTGGTGCATATACAAACAACAAACTATGATAATAAAACACACAGCAAATTAAAAATAAAACACCCCAAAAGGTACATCCTAAAGTAAAATAACTGGCATCATGTTCACTACTCAAAGGCATATCAGAAAACAAATAAATAAAATAAAAACACTGCAGCACTTTTTAAAGACTAACTGCTATATTTTTACTGTGAGCTTTCGTAGATCAAATCCACTTCTTCAGACAAATTACTTACAGGCATGGTTTATATACACCAGATGCAGGGGCCAAGAGGTCACAAGGCAAATGGATCACAAGGCATTGAGGTAAGGAGTAACCAAGCAGAATGAGACAAGCATGCATATAAATACAGCTTCCTACAGCTACTCTTTTACCTCATTGCTTTGTGATCCATTTGCCTTGTGACATCTTGACCTCCAGCATCTGGTGTATATAAACCCTGCCTGGAAGTTATACTCCTTTGTCTGAAGACGTGGACTTGATCCACAAAAGCTCACAGTAAAAAATGGAGCAGTTAGTCTTTAAAGTGCTGCAGTGTTTTTGTTTTATTATTTTTTTTGTTTTCCGATATGCCTGACCCACAGACTAACACGGCTACTATTCCAAAAAATCCCACTCAAAAAGCAAGCAGCCCAAGGCAATGTGGGTCACGCTCCGGAGCCAAAGGGTGGGATTTGGGGGGATTGGGTTTGGATGGTGGTCTAGAGCAGAGACAACCCGGGGTCCCCCAAGGCCAGAAGGATGCAAAACCAGCTCTGTGACCAGGACTATTCCGGTGTCTAAGGATGGCGGCTTCCCACGTGTGGCTCTCCTAGTCTCCTGGAGTACTGGAGAGACCCAAGTCCCCCTGGGGGCACAATGGCTGAGACTCTGCTCCCGACAGTGGTGGGATGTCAAAAATGTTACTACCCCACCATGACATCATCACAGTGTGGGGGGAGCTAACATCATGGGTGGGGCCAATGTCATAACATCATGATGTGGGCGGAGCCAAAGAAAACAAATTTAAAAATTATAAAAAAATAAAATAAAAATAAGCACACACACACACCTCAACCCACCTATCCACCCACAACACAAACCTGTAAATAAATTAAATAAATAAATAAAGAATACATTAAAAAAAAACACCCACCCAAACACCCACCCACCTACAACACAAATCAACCAGAGCTTTTAAACCAGAGCTTAAAGCTTATTCTGGCTAATCTTTCTCACACTAGTTCAGATGGAAGGAACTACAGAATGAACTCACCACAGATGGCTTCATTTTGGCACTTTTCAACTTTTCAACAGTTAAAGAAGTTAGGTATTAAGTCTTTGCCTAACCAGTTCTCTAGGATATCTAGGGGAGCAGGCTATAGGTAGCTTCAGGTTAGCAGCTTCTCTTCCTCCTCCCCACTTGGGAGGACAGCAAGGAGGCCGTGCATACATGCCAAGCACTGTAGGCGTGCATACACACCAAGTGCTTGGCGTGCATGTGCAGTGGAGGAACCAGTGAAAAGGTAAGTCCTGAAGGTGGTTCCCCCCAAAAGCTGCAACCAGTTCTCCATGACACTGGGGAAAGTTGCTACCGGTTCTGGAGAACTGGTGAGAACCTGTTACATCCCATCACTGGTTCCCGACCAGAGTTCGATCCCCACGGGCTCCGGGGCGCTTTGCAAAGGGAAACCACCCCAGCTACAATTCCAGCAGCAACGCTGGAGCGAGGAAGGGTGGGGGACAGTCTTTACTCTCCTCGGGAGTAAGGGAAGGCACCTCCAGACTCCCAACCCCCAGGGCTGCCCGAGGCTCACTTAGACCAGACAGGGCGAGGAGAGGCGTGGCTTGTTCGTCGGGGGCGTGGCTTCCCTCCCTGGGGCTCAAAAGCGCCCTCCCCACGCGCGCCCACCTCTCCTTCCTCCTCTTCCTCCGCACCCGCTGCCTGCCTTCCTCCTCCTTCCAGTATCATCCTCATCATCCTCCTCCTCGAGGCTCGATCATGGCTCTGTCGGGCGACGCGGCCTTCCAGCGGCTCTCCCAGTGGCACCAGGCCCACGCCGGCTCCCTGGTCCTCCGGCAGCTCTTCCAGGCCGACCCGGAGCGCTTCCGAAAGTTCAGGTGGGACACGCGTCGGATTGGGGCGTGGGGGGGAGAGAGAAAAGTAATGCGGGGGTGGGGGCTTTGCAAAGACACCTGCCCCGAGGGAGGGGGCTTTGCAACACACACATCCGAAGAGAGAGGGGCTTTGCAAAGCCCCCCTCCCCTTCGGAGAGAGCAATAGGGTTTGGGGTGGGGGGCTTTGCATAGATTTCTCTCCCCCCCCCCGAGGGAAGGGGAGTTGAGTTTGAAGGGGGGGGGAGCTTTGCAGAGATTCTTCTCCCGGAGGGTCCTTTGCAAAGCAAACCCCCCCCCAGCAATAGAAATTGGGGTGGGGGCTTTGCAAAGACGCCGATCGCCTCTGCCTGGGGTCCCCCCCCCCCGGGTTCGCGTGTGCCCTTGATGCCTCCTTGCCGCCACCACGGGCTACGTGCGGACAGGCAGGCACGGCCGGAGAAGGGGGGGGGAGAGGAAGGAAGGAGGGGCTCCCCCGTGCTGAGTCACGCAACGCGTAGAAATGACACCCCCCCCCGGCCCCAGGATTTGGGCTGGGGGCGCAGGTGGGAGCAGGTGAGGTCCCCGAGCACGATCAGGCAAGGCGCCTTGCCACGTGCGACAGGGCTGGTTGCAATCGACCCCCTCCCCACGGCTCCCTCCTCCCCCACTTTCCTGGGGGGGAGAGACCTCCAAAGGACGCCCCCTTCCCAGGCAGTGGGTGGGTGGGTGTCTGGGTCTCTCTCTCAGCCACGGGAGGGGCTTCCCACCCCCAGCCCGTTGGTCTGGAGGGGAAAGTGTGGGTTTTTTTAAAAAAGATTGCCCTCCCCCCCCCTTCAGTCCTTTATTTAAAAAATAACCCCAGTTTCCTGTCCCAAAAGCAAATAGGTTTTGCAATCTTGTGTAAAAACCTTGTGGCCCTCAGGGTGGCATTCGGGACGGCTCTTCCTGCTAATTTTTATTTAATTTAAAACATTTCATAACCTTCTTTAGCCTAGGCTCGTTTCCTAAAACAAATTAAAATTATGAAGACACTTAAAAAAGTATCCTATTGGGGGTGGGGGCTTGAACACCAAACCACTTTTCAACTGTCAAAACCGTGTCTTTTCGCAACACACTGCCTGGAATTCAGATGCTTTGCACGTTGCAACTAGAGTAGGCCCATTTGAATCAATAGAAGGGTTGACACACTAAATCTCCACCTGTTTTTCGTGGGCCTGGCCAAGTTGGGAAATTCTTGTACTAAGCGACAGGATTTCAGCCAATTCATGTCCAGTTTTTCCATCTGTTATTAATATCATGTCAGAAACTGTCCTAGGTTGAAAGGATTTTTGCTGGAGAAACTCCGCTGAGGGGACGTCCTTTCATGCCCCCCAAGATCTTTCCCCACCAAAGTGCTCCCTATTGATCGACTTGCAATTTTTTGCTTTCGCACTGCTAGGTGGGCAGGAACTGGGACAGAGACAATCGCTCAATCCGTCATGTAGTCCCCGGGTCTCGAACTGCCGACTTGGCGAGCTTCTTAACCACTGAACCACCGCAGCCCCCTCCCATTAAACTGTTCTCACTATTTTAAGTTGCTTAACAGTCCTATCATTTTAGATTCTTTAATGATACCTATTACATGTCGTGAATTCTGTCCTTGCTAGTTATTACATCTCTACCATCCATTTCTGCTCAGGGCAGCCTACAATTATTCATTCATTCATTCATTTATTTTTCTGATTTCTATTGCCACCCAATCATTGTAAAACGGAATAAGTTGAGCCATAGAATGGTTAAGATTAAATAAAGCCAAATGCAACTGTATAGACCATAAAAACCAATTAAATCAACAGTTGACAGTTCATAGTAAACAGTTCATAAATCAACAGTTCATAATAAACTAAGCCAACACCCAGTTTAGTGTATTTGAAGTGTGCCCTAAAACTGGCTTCAAGGACCGCACTGTGAAGTGACAGCAGATGCTTAATTTCATTAATAAACCATAATCCTGATATAGTCACATTGTTCTTTTGCCGTATCCAAATCCGAATATAGGCGACCCTCATGGCGATCAGCCATGAAGATTGTGCTGAGAATATAATGCAGTGGCCTTTCATTGGTCTTCCACATCGCAGCGTGACTCCCATAGTACCACGGATCCAGTTCCGCCAGTCACTTTCTGGTCCTGAGCCCCTTTGGCATGCAAGATCATTATCATCATCCCCCTGAAGCTGCTGCCCTCCATCAAGATGGATTCAAGTGGGATTTAATTCACTTGGGAACCATCACCCTTCCCTATGGACTTTGCCATCCAAGGTGTTAGTCCTTAGGGTCCGTGATGGCGAACCTCGGCACTCCAGATGTTCTTAGACTTCAATTCCCAGAAGCCCCCGTGAATCCACACGAATGTGTTTACTGCGATTTATCCGGCCCACGCCGCCCTCGTCGCTCCTGGAAGCGGAAGTAAAACGCGCCCATACGGTTAAGGCCCTTCCGGGTTAACCCTCCATACGGGCGCATTTTACTTCCACTTCCAGGAGCGATGAGGGCGGCGTGGGCCGGATGAATTGCAGTAAACCCATTTATGTGGATTCACAGTGGCTTCTGGGAATTGAAGTCCAAGAACATCTGGAGCGCCAAGGTTCGCCACCACAGCCATAGGGTTGTCCAGTTAGTTAACCGCCGCCTGACGATCGGTGTTGACCCGCTGCCCTAGGGTCTACTCTATGACCGTAGCAGGATATCAAGGCCAGACTTCCATTTCTGGAGTAAAGTGTTGGTACGCCTACAACCTTTGCAGGCTATAGTAGCAAGAAGGTGTTCACGTTTGCTAATCAGTGCAAAAGTCTCTTGAGCAAGTGGTGGCATGCCTCTTAGGGACTCACTTTTGCAGCCCTTCGTACATATAATGGAAGAAGAAGAAAAAATCTGTTTGATTTTCAAAGTCTGCGTTGGTTGCCTTGTCAGAATGATTCAGCATTCTCATTCTTTTCCTGGTTTAGCAAAGCAAGAAGGTTACATGTGCATTCAGCGCATTCATTCTATATTTTGCAAAAATAACAAACCCAACCCTGTCAGAAAGCAGCCGTCCCTACCTGGAGGAGAAATCCACACCCTTTTTCTCCCAGAAAATGACTAAGAAAGATGCTCTCGCGTGTTGACCCGGAACGCTGCCGGGGAATAGTTGTATAGACCATTGATTGGTATTATGCATTCCTTATGATGCATGACATTCAAAGCAGCTCCCAAAGATGCAACCAAGAGAATAACTGTAATTAAAGTCAGTTTATAGCATAGCATTGACTTAAAGTGGCGGCAATTTGCTTAAAATGTTTCAGGGGCTGAGATAAGCATTGTGTGTGTGTGTCAGGAATTAATGGCAGTCTTATCTACATTATTTTGGGGCTTTTGCAGGAAGTTTTCAACCTGCCTTTTGAAGGATGTTTTAGATCCGCTTTGTAATTTATCTGTCTACGTGAAACTGTTTCGGAGGCTTTTGGAGAACAAAAAAGCGATGGTCACATCCTTTAAATAGGCTTTAAATAAAGTGTAGGGACTGTGGTGGCCAAGACGCTGATCTTGACAGGTGGAGGGTTGGCAGTTCAATGGGTGCTGTACAGCGGAGTGAGCTCCTGTCATCTGTCCCAGCTCCTGCCAAACTAGCAGTTAGAAAGCAAGAAATTGCAAGTAGATAAATAGGTGCCACTTCGGTGGGAATGGTAACAGTGTTCCGTGCGCTACGGTGTGTAGTCAGGCCTGCCTCATATCCGCAGAAATGTCTGCAGATGACAGTGCTGGCTCTTTGGCTGTAAACGGAGCACTGAATCCTAGCATCGGATACTACTGGCTTTCAAGCAAGGGTGACCTTTACCTTTACGGGCGCGTTTTACTTCCGCTTCCAGGAGTGGCAATGGCTGGATGAATTGGTGTCGGGGGCCGGATCTGGCCCCGGGCTGTAGTTTGGGCACATCTGATCTATAGTCTACAAGTTGAGCTTGGGAAACTGGCTTTTTAAAAAATCAATGTCCTTTTGTAATTAGTGAAAAATGAATCGCCTTGGGTTGCCCGGGGGGGGGGGTGTAGAGGGAATTTTTCCTTGTGATGTCCCTATTTAAGAGAAACCCATGTTGACCCCTGGAAGTGGAGATGGGGAGGGCCTCCGGCATGACCCTACTTGCTTGCTGCCATGAATGAGTCTGTTGACAGATGTCTGCTACTAATCCAGCCCTAGGATTAAAGAGGAGGGGTTGCAGATTGTATATACAGCATATATATAATTTCCTCCTGTGAAAATGGTGAAGGCCATGGTCGTACAATTTGTGCATCTCCAGGCCTGGCTGTAGGTGAAGGAGGTGTGGCAAAGGTTCCTGTTTCTTCTTGTGCCGTATATGTTTCCAAATATTGACTCTCCTCATGGCAATCAGCCGTGAAGATTGTCCTGGCGCAAGCATGACCCGCATCGCACCATGACACCCATAACGCCGATCCAGTTTAGCGATTCACTTTCTGGTCCTGAGCCTTTTTGGCAGGCAAAATCCTCATCGGTGTCAGGATGGATGAAGCTGCAGCCCTCCCATCAAGAGGACCCCAAGTGGGATTTAATCCACTTGGGGATAGGGTGGCCATACGTCCTGGAAAACCAGGATTGTTGAAAAAAGGTCGAAAAAATTATCCTGGCCAGTTCAATACAAATCATTTTAATGTCCTGGATTTTTAAGACTTGTGTACTGTGTTGATATATTTAATGTGAAAGTGTTTTATAGCTGTCATTATGTATGTTTTTAAAAAGGCTATCTTGTAGATAACCCACCCATTTTCCCCCCATGTATACTTCTGTCCCGGTTTTGTGGGAGAGAATTATGGCAACTCTTCTTGGGGACCATCACCCTTCCCTGTGGACTTCGGCATTCCAGGCTGTGAATCCTCACTCAGGGTTGTCAGGTTAGTTAACCGTTGCCTGACGATCACCAGCAGTAGCATCTACTTTATTACCATAGCAGGATAACCTGACTTAGACAGAGGAAAAAAGATTGGACAAGTTATCCTGTCTTCTGTTTGGTGGCTCCCATATATTTCTTGAGAAGGAGGGTCCCAAACCTGAACGGCTCCACTCACATTAAGAGCAGAAGATGACCTATTTGAGCATGGGTCTATTTTTGGCACTTGAGCCGGTCTGCGGGCAGTACAGGACATCTCCTTCCGCCTGAGCCGTTCTTTGCTTCAAAGATGCTGCATTGCGCAATCTGTTCCATCAAGGAGAGCCTTTGGGGATTGCCTGGAATGGTCTCTCCAACCAGTTGCAGAACCACTGTAGGAAAGGAGTTTGGATGTCGATCCAGCTGCTTGCATACGAAAGCCTTGGCTGGAGGGTTCAATTCCACGTTGCCTCAACTAACTCAACGGAGAAACTACTTCCTGTCTTAGCAGTAGCAATTAGACTTCTATATCACCCCATAGCACCTAGTGCAGTTTCTGGGCTGTTCACTAGTTAACTAGCATTTTGCCCCCAACTTGGGTTTGGTCAAGGTTGGGTTGGGTCAAGTCATCAGGACTGAACTCACCATGTTTTGGCTGCAGGACAGCAGTTTAACCCCTGTACCACCAGGCCGCTATAATGACCAGTTGCTTACCTGTAACTTTTCTTCTTTGTGGTCCCTTGTGAATTTACACGAATGGGTTTTACTGCGCATAGGCGGATTCACAGAGACCATGAAGAACTGGATCGTGGCACGGGGCAGAAATTGACTTTGTAGACAGCCCATAATTAGAACGTTGTTATGTCTAACAAGGATGTATATATTTTGTAAAAATTTATATAACTCTGCCGTAGCTCTTCTGTGCACTATCTGGAAGGTCTTCTTGCTCCTAGATGGTTCTGAGGCTACATTTTTTAATGTCCAGATGCTGCCCTCACTGCTCTCTCCCTGGTCCTCCGATTACACTCAGTTGTGTTTCTGACTTCAAATATGGAAGGGTCACGCTTACACCAACTGCCTTGATAAGCCTGCCAGCTTCCCAGGGCTTTCCGAGATTAAATTATATAATTCCCAAACAAGATTATTGTTCAAAGGAACAGAAGGTGTGGACTGTTTGATCTCGGGTGGGGCACGTCTTTAAAAAGAAATCGGTATGTTTGGCTTCATGTGTGGGTTTTCTGAGGTTGAAGGAGTGGAAGACTTGATTTGAGTAGGGTTCCTCCTCTGTATGAAGCTGATGTTGTAATGGGTGTGTGTGTGTGTATAATTTTTCCTATTGAATGATTTGTCTCTATTAGAGAAGGAAGCAAAGCATAATGTAACCTCTGGCGTGTTCTTCCACGCTAGTAAGGGTTTGGACACAGTAGATTGCATGGTTGCTGTCCAAGAACTGGTCTACCTGAGTTTGGAGGGGTCCATCACTGCTAAGATGGTCACCCGGAGAGACACTCACAGTAGCAACAATGAATGCAAAGATGATATTAAAGTTCACTCACCTGTCAAGGGAACTACAAATTATGAACTGGTTTTAAAATGGCCCAGAGGAACACCTACAATTAAGACCAGTGGTTCCCAGTCTTGGTCCCCAGATGTTCTTGGACTCTAGCTCCCAGAAATCTTGGCCAGTGGGGAAGAATTCTGGCAGTTTTAGCCCAAGAACATCTGGTGATACATGTTTGGGAACCACGGGTTGAGATGCTTGTAGCGTTCTTCCATGACCTGCTTATTGACCCGTCTTCTGCCGACCGGGAAGATGTTCACTGACATAGCATAATGGCTTTTTTCTTGACAGTTTGACGCTCAACACTGAACATGGAGACATCTTGGTGGACTATTCAAAGAACCTTATTACAGAGGACGTGATGAACTTGCTGATTGAACTGGTAATTACGTGGCAGTTTGCGTGATAAACCTAAAACATTTGTATAAAGCCTTAGATGTAGATTGTTGGCCTACAACTGTATCGTGAGCAAAAAGCTTACCATTTCACACACATAAAAAGCAAATTCTATAATGAAAACCATAAATTGCAAAATAGATTCTAAAGAACTACTTTTATAAAACAAGAGATAGACTTACCTGATTGTGTAAAAACACAGAGCCAGGCCATAACCGTTCGCACTCAAAATCACTAGGATATTGTAAATGATGAAGCAAGTGTTAATTGGGAAAGGTTTAAAGAATAGCCAGGCAAGACTGGTTTTGTGTACATAAGCTCTTCTTTTTTGGCTAACACATCTCAAGCAAATGGTGGGTTTGGAAAGGAAGGTGAAACAAAAGTTCTGTTTTTGACTTTCAGGCAAAATCCAGGGGCGTTGAAAAAGCCAGAGAGCAGATGTTCAAGGGTGAAAAGATCAACTTTACTGAGGTATGGAGTGTTTTCTTTAAATTAATCTCTAGTCTGCTGTTGGATGAAAAGTGGGGCATGTGAACTTCCTCGTGTTTTGGGTTAACCAGTATTCTGCTGGTTTTACCCTTCCGCATTAGTCATTCTGTCCCCAGTTAAAAAAATAAGAAAAAGACTGGAAACACTTAGGAGGGTGGGATCAAGAAAGATTGAATGTTAGTCAAGTGTTAAGAGAAAAGCCCAAGGATACAATAAGGTGAAAGCATTCCTAGAAGACAAGATAAGAGAGAAAGACATGGTGTGGGTGTGGGTGTGATCTTAGCAGAGGTAGAGTATACAAAACTCCTCTTTCCAGGTCACTTCTGACCTGATTTTAGGACTCAACTACACTGGGATGGGGCAGGGGGTATTCTTTGGGTTTGTGATAGACTGGTTCTCATTTTTTCTTACTGACCACGCGATACAATGTGAAATTCCAATCAGCACAGAATTTCACTTCTCCAATTTATATTTTTTCTTCCCCAACCAGAAACCATTCTGCTTTTTTAAAAAATTGAATCTTTTTGGTCCTGAGACTTTTTTTATCACCCCTCCCTAAGCAGGTCCATCCATCTATCCATGTTTGCAATGCTGTTTCCATCCATCCTTCCATATACCCATTCATTATTAGCTTCTTCCATACATCTATCCATGTTTGCAATGCTGTTTCCATCCATCCATCCTTCCATATACCCATTCATCTTTAGCTTCTTCCATCCATCCATCCACCCATCTAACCAATCATCCAACCAACCAAGCCACCCTTCCAACCAACCAACCACTCAACAAATCCACCCACCCACCCAGCCATTCATCTATCCATGTTTGCAATGCTGTTTCCATTCATCCTTCCATCTACCCATTCATCGTTAGCTTCTTCCAACAAAGCCACCCATCCACCCAACCAACCAAACCACCCATCCATCCAACCATTCAACGAATCCATCCGTCCATCCATCCGAATGATCTTTAAAGTAGCAAACTGACACCACCCCCACCACCACCACCACCCAGTGTATATCTTCCAGTGCATGGATGGCTTGCTTGGGACATTTCACAAATGCCCTCTCCCTTCCCTTTTCTGGTTTCAGAACCGATCTGTTCTCCATATTGCTCTGAGGAACCGCTCAAATGCTCCAATACTAGTTGATGGCAAAGATGTGACTCCTGAAGTGAACAAAGTGTTGGAGAAGATGAAGAATTTCTGCCAGGTATAAAGTTTTTTTATATACAAAGGACGTGTTGGAGCTAATCTTGGTTCACCAGGAGAGTAGCGGCTTTCAGCGAATTGCAAAACTTGCTCTGTGGGTATGAGTAGTGAATTGAAACCCAATCGACTTTGGTTGTTGTGAAGTCAAATGAACACCTTGCAAGAGCACTGAATATGAATGTTTGTGTCAGATACGTGCATTGCCCCCATTTACCGGTGTGGGAAATAGATCTTGTGATGGGAATTCACTGGCTTTGATAAGTCTTCTTGTTACCTGTTTGTGCTGTTGGTGCAGGCTGGAGGTTCTGGCACGAAAGGTTGACTCATGAGTTGTCAGTATGTGCTTGCGCATGTGAAAACCCCTTAGAAAAGATCAGCTTCCCAGTGTTGCCGATTCTTAATTGAGGTCTCCCATTTTGGCAAAATGAGCAGAGCGTGGATTCTGCAGACAACGTTCTTCTTCTTCTGTGTCCAGATCAAAACCCTGGACTGCCAAAACGAAGCCATGTTCTTGGCTTTGTCACCAGCCAAAATTAAGTCCCCATCCGTGCATGTTTCTGGCAGTCATTGGCAGACCAGCAAATGAGCTGGATTGTGGCCAAGTGGCTGAGTTCAGAGTAAGCAGCAGGGAGACGTTAAAAAAGTGAACCCTCTGCCCTGCACAACTGTCAGGTTAAGGATGTGGTAAAGCCAACAGGATGTTTGGAAACACAACGCGATCCATTCCCCCCCAGATTATGAAATGAACGGCTAATCGTTGCAGAGTTAATACGTTCAGAATCCTTGTGGTCCTTTAAGGGCTGATCATGCGCCTGAAGAACCAGGGTAGCGTCCTTGAAAAACGATGTCAATAAAACACCTTAGTTTTCAAGGTGCCACAGGCGGTTTCATGCTCTTTGTTGCAAAAGGCGAAGTTGGAAATTTACTGGGGGTCAGATCCGGCCGACAGGCCTTTGGTTGGGAACCCCTGTTTTATATCAGTCTCATTTGCTCTGCTGGTCTCAAACCCCACAATTCTCTGTAAGCTGCCAGAAACAACCAGAAGCATTTTAGTTTTAATGAACCAGACAATTTTACTTACTTGCTTGCTCTGCGTTTTGTTCCGGCAGAAAGTCCGCAGTGGCGACTGGAAAGGCTACACGGGCAAATCCATAACCGACGTGGTCAACATTGGGATCGGCGGGTCTGACTTGGTGAGATTGATGTGCAATTTTCCAGCGAGGTGGCGGCTGCTGCTCTGGGCGTTCTGGATTTGTAATCCGGCTCCCCCCTTTTTTTCCAGGGCCCACTTATGGTGACCGAAGCCCTGAAGCCGTATTCCAAGGGAGGGCCGCGAGCTTGGTTCGTATCCAACATCGATGGCACTCATATTGCCAAAACTCTCGCCGAGCTGAAACCCGAGACCACCCTCTTCATCATTGCGTCCAAGGTATGTTCCGGCACGCCTCGTTGGGAGCTTGAGCCGTTGCGCCAAAAAGAGATTGATGTGGGCTGATGATATATATATGGGGAAAGACTCCTTTTGTGTTTGGGGTTCAGCCACAACATTTACCATGCAGAATAGTTTCCCTGCTGAAATCAGGCTAATTTAAAGACATCCATGCCTTTATACAGGTCTGTTTGTTTGTTTACTTCCTCCTCTTTTCAGAATATGCTTGCCCTTCTTGCAAGATTTGGGTGCTGTCAGTGCCAGGTAGCAATGGGAGGCTGGCTGATGCCCCTTATCTGGATCACCTGCTCACTCATTTATTTATTTATTTTGTATAGCTGCCCCAATTGGGGTGCGACTCTGGGCGGCGGACATAAAATCCTTAACGTTTAAACTATAGAAATCCTTAAAATTTCAAAAAACACTGAAAAACTACCTCCCACCTGCACCAATTAAAAATCTAGTTAAAGACTTTTAAAAGCATGAATGATCCTGCTCTAAATGAGCCCGGGGGGAGGGGTGTTTGGCTCCTTCTCAACCTCCCCACACCTGCCCCGCCAGCCAGGTTTTCAGCTCTTTCCTGAAAGGCAGCAGCTCCATCTGGAGATGCAGTTCAAGTGGCAGGAGGTTCCACAGGGCCGGAGCGGATACCAACAAGGCCCTTCTTCTTGCCTCTCTAGCAGTTGGTATTTTAAAAGATCCCCTCTGGCTCTTTCTTTTATGTTTAAAGAAACTTATAAACGGATTGAGTTTTCAGGTGACAAGATCAGGATTTGCTGTTGATGTAAAAAAATTTTTTTCAGTTGGTGTTTCGCTGTCGGTGTCCCCGCTCACAATTTCCTCTTGGAAACGGCAAAAGAAAGTTGAAGAGGCAGGAAGGGAATTCCAAAGTGCTGTCCTTTATTTTTGTGCATTGGCGGTTCAGGCCGTTCACATGTCCAACCCGGGCACTCTGCGTTTCCCCGCTGGGAAAGGCCAGTGCTTCTTGGCTCTGTTTCTCCTTGTTCGAGACCAGATAATTGGAGAACTTGAAAAGGGACGGACGGGCCTTTCTGAGGCTTGTTGTACAAACCCTCCTCTTACACAATCGAATCATTTGGGTAGATAGATGGGAATAGCAGGGAATCCAACATAAGTTGGATATTGGAGAAAACAAAGGAATATCAGAAACAAGTCTGCTTCTGTTTCGTTGACTACATCAAGGCCTTTGACTGTGTGGACCACAACAAAATGTGGCACGTAATTAAAGAGATGGGAATACCAGAACACCTTATAGGCCTCATGAGAAATCTGTACATGAATCAAGAGGCAACAGTTAGGACAGAAAATGGAAAATGGAGTGACGGAGTGGTTTGGAATAGGAAAAGGAGTAAGACAAGGCTGCATTTTATCACCCTGCTTATTCAACTTATACACAGAGCACATAATGTGCAATGCAGGGATGGAGGAATCACAATTTGGGATCAAAATTGCTGGGAGAAACATTAACAGCTTGAGATATGCAGATGATACAACCCTAATGGCAGAAAGTGAGGAGGACCTAAAGAAGCTCCTGCTTAGGTTGAAAGAAGAAAGTGCAAAAGCTGGCTTGAGACTCAATGTAAAGAAAACCAAGATTATAGCCACAGACCCTATCAGTCCCTGGAAAATAGATGGGGAAGAAGTAGAAGCAGTGACAGATTTTACTTTCTTAGGATTAAAGCTCACTGCAGATGGTGATTGCAGCCATGAAATAAAAAGGCGATTGATGCTTGGGAGGCAAGCAGTGAGAAACCTGTGGAGCATAGTGAAAAGTTGAGACATCAAATTGCAAACAAAAATTCACATAGACAAAGCAATGGTATTCCTTGTGGCAATGTAGGGTTGTGAGAGCTGGACCATTAGGAAAGCTGAGTGCAGAAGAATAGATGCCTTTGAGATGTGGTGTTGGAGGAGAGTTTTGAGAGTCCCCCGGACAGCGAGGAGAACAAATAGGTCAATCTTAGAAGAAATCAACCCTGACTGCTCCTTAGAAGGTCAAATAGTAAAGATGAAGCTAAAGTACTTTGGACATCAAATGAGAAGAGAGGACTCACTTGAGAAAGCCTTGATGCTTGGAAGGGTGGAGGGCAAAAGAAGAAGGGGGTGGCCAAAAATGAGATGGCTAGATGGTATTGTAGACGCAATGGGCACAGAACTGAGCGAGTTGAGGAGGAGGGTGGAGGACAACAGAAGTGCCTGGCGGGGAGTGGTCCATGGGGTCATCACAAAGGGTCGGAATTGACTGTGCGACTGAACAACAAAAGCAGGGAATCCAGTGCGAATCCTTCTCTACATTTGGATGGTTCAGTAATTTTTTTTAATAAGGAAGGGATTCTTGCATGACTGACCACGTTTCGTCAGGCCAAAACATTTGGAAACCTTTGTTGGATCTTTGCTAATGAGCAAATTGCATTGCCTGGCTGTCAGGGAGAACAGATGGGTCTGTGTTTAACCCAGAAGCAGGAAGGAAAGGCAGGGGTTTGTTTGATGATCTCCGAGGTTCTTGCAAATTTTAAAATTAACCATTGCCGGAAAGATGGAATTGGTTAGAATCGTTGGGGCTCTCGTCCCAGGTAGACTCAAACTTTCAAATGTCTTCTCTTTTAACTGTCTCAAAAGTTAGAAGCAAAACTGCATTTAATAATCAAACCAAAAATCTGGCAGGTGTCAAATTTTGTTATTTCAAATATTCTAAGGGGTTTTTTTGTATAAAAATGGCAGGTAGTTTACATAAAATGAGTATAATTTTATGGCCGTATATGCTCGACTATAAGTCATCCTGAATATAAGGCACTCTAAAACTAGGGAAATAGTTCGACCCGAGTATAAGTCGGGGGTGGAAAATTCAGCATCTGCTAGTGAGCTTCAGTAATTACAATACATGACTATAGAGTAAAATTAATTAATTTAGGCATTTGTGTGAGTATATTTTTGAGGGGTTTTTTTGGTAGTGTTAGCGTTTTTATTTAAACTGTATGTTTGAATTTCCACCACTGAGATTTTGGGACCCTCAGGGTCGTTGACCCGAGTATAAGTCGGATTTAAGGTAAAGGTTTCCCTTGCTCGAAAGCCAGTCGTATCCGACTCTAGGGGTCAGTGCTCATCTCTGTTTCTAAGCTGAAGAGCCAGCGCTGTCTGCTTCTGCAGACGTTTCCATGGTCATGTGGCAGGCATGGCTAAACACTGGAGCCCATGGAACGCTGTTACCTTCCTGGTTTAAATTGTTGTTGATATGCTGCCGTGTTGTGAATCGCCCTGAGTCCCTTCGGGGAGGAGGGCAATAAACAAATGTAAATAAATAAATAAATAAGTCGAATCCCCTTTTTGGACCTCATTTGGGGGGGGGGGGGGACTAAATAACTAGATTTATACTCGAGTATATACAGTATACTACTAATGAAACTTTCACAGAGATGCTTGGACCAAGGATTTCATAAGCCAGCAAAGAACTTTGTATTGGTTTGGCCTTATGGCATCCTTTCCTAGGACCAGTGGCATGTAAATGTATACAAAACACTGAAAATGCAGATTAATTCATGCAAACACTTAAGTTAGTGGCCATTGACACTATAGGTCAGTGATGGAGAACCTATGGCATGAGTGTCTCTGAAAGGTTTGCCACCCCTGCTATAGGTTCCCCCCGTGTGCCTGTTGAAGACTGTTGTGATTGTCTCATTCTGCGCCCTGTAAAGGCTGTATAGATTTCTTGACCAAAATCATCCCTTCCTTCCTTTCTCTGTACGTAGACTTTTACCACCCAAGAGACCATCACCAATGCTGAAACGGCCAAGGAGTGGCTCATGAATGCTGCTAAAGATGTAAGTGAAGCCACGTCTGTGCTCAACTCTGATGCGATAATATAGATTGCAACGAGAACTGGACTTACCTGCCTTATTGTTCGCCCCCTGCCATGCTGCCGAGCATTAATATAGATTTAAAACAGGAGTGTCCAAACTACAGCCTGTGGACTGGATTTGGCCCCTGACACCAGTTCATCCAGCGCCTGCTACCCCTGCCGCTCCTGGAACCAGAAGTAAAACGTGCCGGTATGGGTGCGTTTACCTCCGCTTCCAGGGGCGGTGTGGGCTGTATGAATTGGTGTCAGAGGCCAGATCCGGCCTGCAGGCTATAGTTTGGGCACCCCTGGTTTAAGCAGAGAACATGGTGGCCTATCTCATCCTGTTGCAAAACAGATTGCAAGGCACGTTTTACTTCTGCTTCCGGTGGGAGGAGCCACATGACCGGCCCGCTGAACCACATGACCGGCCCATGGCCTAAAAAGTTTGGGCACCCCTAATTTAAAGCAAGCATGGAATACATCTATGGTAGTGATTCTCTAGCGCAGTGGTTTTCAACGTGGGGGCCCACGCCCCACAGGGGGCCTTCAATTCCCAGAAGCCAAAGTCAGTTCATTGGTTGATCGTTGCTTTGGGGATTTGATTTGGGGTTCTGGGAATTGAAGTCCAATAAGGTTGGGGAAGAATGCTCTAGCATATCTCGGGGGGGGGGGGGGAGAGGTCTACTCTAGAGTTGACCAGGCAAGTGGAAGTTGCAGAGTTGGTTCGCTCCCCCCTTGAGCCGGTATGTCTCCTGAGTGGTAATTTGGAACTCAAATTACCTGCTTAGGCTATTCAAGGTAGATCCAGGTGAGGTCTCACCTGCCGAATCTTGGAGGGGCTCCGGGCCACACAAAACGGCATGGCAGGCCAGATCCAGCCCACGGGTCTTGGGTTGGGAACCCCTGCAATAGAGGAAGGAAATTTGGGGAGGGGGAAGAACTTGAGACAGACTCCAGCCTTATAATACTTGGCCTGTAGGCAGACCATTTTTACCTCTGCACGGAGCTTAAGTCTCTTAGTAGAAGGTCTGCCTCGAAGCTGAACGAAGCCAATTCTCCTGTGAAGAAGCAGCACCAGATTAAGAACTTTGAAATTTGGCACCTCCGTTGCCGTTTGAAACCAGATTATCCTTGAGACGGAGGTTGGCCTTTTCGGTGGCAGATGCCTGAACTATGAGCATGTTTTCCTTAAGTGGAGCCCTGCCTTCCCCAGTTTCTCATCTACATGGACGTCTGCCCTCCTGCTTCTAATTTTCCTATATCCGTGATGGCGAACCTTGGCACTCCAGGTGTTCTTGGACTTCAATTCCCAGAAGCCCAAGTCTCTGCGAATCCACACGAAATGGGTTTACTGCGTGTGTTCTTGGGCTTCTGGGAACTGAAGTCCAAGGACACCTGAAGTGCCAAGGTTCGCCATCACCGTCCAAAACAGAATCTGCCTTTTTGCCGTGCTGTTTCCTCACAGGTATCATGGTTTCCTCACAGGTCAGCATGGTTTAAAACAAGCAAGGGCAGACGTTACAGTAGGAACAAAGACACTGATAAAACTGCATCAGTTCAGTTAATGAAACCTTTATACCAGGGGGTTCTCAATCTAAGGCCCACGAGCCGGATGCGGCCCATGACACCATGTCATGTGGGTGCCCCCACCGCCTCCACCACACCAGGAAGTGCCATGTGTGGCAGGCAGGGCAAAATGGCCGTCCGGCCCCCGAAGCTGTCTGAGGGACCGTGACTCGGCCCTCGGCTTGAAAAGGTTAAGAACCCCTCCTTTATGTGCATGCAATGTATGCCTCAGCACATTCCAAAATAAGATCTAGTACAGCGTTTCCCAAACTGTAGTCTGCGGAACCCCTTTGGACTAAAATTCCCAGAAGCCTCAGTCAGTCCATTGGCTGATTAGTGGTTTGGGGGATTGACGGAGGCTTCTGGGAATTGAAGTCCAGAAACCAAAGGTTAGGAAACCCTGATCTAGTAAATGGCCTAGATAATACTATTGAAGTCGCCTGCTTCCGTTCACAGTTAGTCTGTTGCCATGTCATTATTTGTTTAGGTGTTTAATTGCATCTCATCGTGTACTTCTGTTAATTTTAAGTTGTGCAAAATGCTCTGACACGAAGACATTATTATTATATTCGATTTCTGTACCACCCTACATGAAAGGTTGGCTTAATGGTCAGCTAGATATGTGTTTTTCTCTAATGGTCTCTCTTCTTTCCATTTTTATATCAAGCCATCTGCTGTGGCCAAGCACTTTGTGGCCCTGTCTACAAATGGGGTAAGTATACAAGGAGAGGGGTGTGTGTGGGTGTGAGAGAGAGAGAGAGAGGGAGGGAGGGAGGGAGAGAGAGAGAGAGAACAGATGTGGAGTAACTTCAGCCCAGTTCCAGAGAGCAACATAATGAGATGTAAGAGGTCAGAATCCATCCATCCATCCATTCATCAAGGGTCTCCCTTGCTCAAAACCAGTCGTTTCCAACTCTAGGGTTCAGTGCTCATCTCTGTTTACAGCCAAAGAGCCAGCACTGTCTGTGTCTGCAAGCATTTCTGTGGTCGTGTGGCAGGCAAGACTAGACAACAAAAGCATATGGGCTGCTGTTACCTTTCCCACCAAAGTGGTCCCTATTTATTTGCTTGCGATTTCTTGCTTTTGAACTGCTAGGTTGGCAGGAGCTGGGACAGAGACGGGAGCTCGCTCCGTCGTGCAGCGCTCGGGTCTTGAACTGGTGACCTGCCAACCTCCTAGTCTCCCAAGTTCAGCGTCTTAACCACTGAGCCACCCCAATCACTTTCATGTCCCAAGCAATTAAGGAGGTGGTATTTCTGGTAGTCTTCAAGGGCCAACTCCAATAAGAGGGTATTACAGTAGTCCAGATGAGACACATATGGTCTTTTTACGATAACAGATAAAACATTAGTGGGAAAGATGACTAGTGGTTGCGACAACACTGCAGAAAGTTTCCTGCATTTGCCACATGGACGACATTAATGTTATAACTCCAGGTGTGGTTAAAAAACATGTACTGTCCAGTCCTAGGGCCAGTGATGGCTAAGCTTAGCACTCCAGGCGTTCTTGGACTTCAATTCCCAGAAGCCCCGATCAGCAGGAGTGCTGACTTGGCCTTCTGGGAATTGAAGTCCAAGAACACCTGGAGTGCCAAGGTTGGCCATCACTGATAATAGGGGATTCAGGGGTGGCTTTTCTAGACTTCTCAGGCGTTTGCAGTCCTACCGTTGGATTTTCAGTGAGTTCTGTTACAGTTGTTCCTTTGCAAAGCAAACGGAAAGTACCAAGTATGATCAAACTCTTCCTCTCTCCGGTTTCTTTCTTTTCTCCCCCAGCCAAAAGTTAAGGACTTCGGAATCGACACTCAGAACATGTTTGAGTTTTGGGACGTAAGTAAGACCACGTTGACCTTTAAGGCGGAGTTTCTTGCTCCTTTGAAAATCCCCCTTCCCTGTCTTTCCCGTACGGCCGGAGTTCCCAACCTTTTCAAGCCAGGGGCCGGGGCACTCTCACTAAGTCAGCTTCAAGGGACGGACAGCCATTTTGCCCTGCCTGCACGATGGAGGTGGCCACTTTGTCCCAACACCTTCAAAGGGGTGGCCATTTTGTTTCTTGAATGCCTTTGGAGCAGTGGTTCCCAACAGGGGGTACACAGCCCACAGGGGGAGGTCAATTCCCAGAAACCTAAGTCAGTACATTGGCTGATCAGTGCTTTGGGGAAATGACTTAGGCTTCTGGGAATTGAAGTCCAAACACCAGCATTTGGGAAACACTGCCTTGGAGGGGTGAGCCAGATGAAATGGTGTCATGGGCCGGACTCTGCCCACGGATCATGCCGTACGGGTTCCTGCTGCTTTTCTCAACCCACTGGTTCCCAATGTGGGGCCCAGGCTCCACAGAGTGGCTTCAGTTCCCAGGAGCTTAAGGCAATCCATTGGCCAATCAGTGCTTTGGGGAATTGACTTGGGCTTCTGGGAACTGAAGTCCAAGAACCAAAGGTCGGCAAAGACTGACCTACAGATATTGTTGGCTGCAACAAAATCCTGGGACTCCGACAAAAGACTTAACATACTTCCTTCAGGGCACAAATAAATATGTAAATATTAGAACTGTCCAGTTGATAGTTAGGGCCATTCAAAAGAGAAGTTGAAGTGTTTTCTGAGGGCATTTTCCGAGTCTCTTCCTGTCCCTCCAAAGCAGGGAGTCTTGCTGGTGGGAGAATCCCCTCCTAAGCCACCCCAAAAGGTCACCTGAGAACCTCCCAGGTAGGGCGTCCATCCCGACAGCTGCTGCGTAAGAGGAGACCGTCTGTTGGCTTTTGCTTCCTCGTGGCCTCTGTGCTATTCTGAGCAGTGACATTTGGCAGGTGGGAGGCCCACAGAGGTGCAAGCAGATCCTTTGGCTTTCAAAGGTTAGGCCTGGCCCTTCCTGGAGAGAACCTTCGCCTCGAGAGGACAGCCTGAGGCTTTGGACATAAATAGATCAGGAGAACAATCCTGGCCGGTCCCTAGCTAAGTAAACTTATCAGCAAAACGTTGAGTAGTAGTTATAATACTAGTCATCTTAATTCTGTTACTCCTTAACGCTGAGCAGAAACGCTCCTTTTAAAATATACTTTTTATGCACCCTCATTTCAACTTCTGTTTTGCTGTACTATGCTGGGCTTAGACCGTAATAAAGGTTTGACATCAATAGGATGCTAACTACAAGCCTGGCCAGGTACTATGGTCACATAGTAGACCCTACTGCCAAGCAACTCAACGCCAATTGCCAGGCAGTGGTTAACTAACCTGACTCACCCTGAGGACTAGCAGCCTTGGGTGGCAAAAGTCCACAGGGAAGAATGATGGTCCCCAAGTGGATTAAATCCCACTTGAATCCCTCCTGATGGAGGGCAGCGGCTTCATCCATCCTGGCCTGAGGATGATGATGAGGACTTTGCGTGCCCGCAGAGCGCAGGACCAGAAAGTGACTCAATGGAACTGGATCTAGGGGTACTACGGGGGTCGTGCTGGTTTACGGAAGGCAGATGAAAGGCCACTGCATTATATTCTCAGGACAGTCTTCATGGCGGATTGCCATGAGGATTGCCAATACTTGGAATCGGATGCAGCACAAGAAGGGGGAGAAGGATACTAACTATAGATGGGACATTGGAATCGGGGAGGGGGGGGGGAACCGGCCTGATTCTCTCTTTCCCTCCGTCTTCGGATAATGCATTTCTTAAAATTTAAAGAAATCCACATGGTCCTTTCGGGACTTGAGACCATACACTGAAGGTGTGCCCATTCCTTGTGTGGCTCCAACCCCAGCGCAGATTACCCTGAAAGTGCAGTTTGAATGAAAGGGGAGCTTCCTTGGCCGGTTGTGGGACCAGGGAGAGCAAAATCAGGGAAGGTTCTCCGTCCATCCCAAAAGCAGAAGTCACTCTTGCTTGAAAGCCAGTCGTATCTGACGCTAGGGTTCAGTGCTCATATCTGCTTACAGCCAAAGAGTCAGTGCTATCTGTAGATGTTTCCACGGACATGTGGCGTCCATGGAATGCTGTTACCTTTCCCACCAAAGTGGTGTCTATTTATCTACTTGCAATTTCTTGCCTTCGAACGGCTAGGTTGCCAGGAGCTGGGACAGAGACGAGAATTCACTCTGTCATGCAGTACTCGGGAATCGAACTCCAACTGTCCAGTCGTTGAGTTCAGCATCTTCACCACTTGAGCCACCGTAGTCCGTTCCATCCCAAAACAACTGCCTAAACAACTCTTTCTCTCCTTTCCTGTTTCTTCTTCTTGCAGTGGGTCGGAGGCCGTTACTCCTTGTGGTCTGCAATCGGCCTCTCCATCGCCCTTCATATCGGTACGTAGCCACTCCGTTAACTCCCCTTAATGTTAGTTTCTTGTCTGTGCCTGCAAGATTTCCTTCTCGGCCTCTCCTCCTTTACAAAGAGTTCATTCCAGGAAAAGGTAAATTTAAAAATATATCGAATGCCTCACCTGTGCAAAATTCTGCTCTGCTTCTTGATTCTCCGTCTGTGAAGGAAGCGGCCGTGTTAATCTATGGAAAGAAAAACAGCATACACTAAAATAAAAGACAAAAGCTTTGTAGATCTTAGATACAGTGGTACCTCGCGTTATGAAATTAATTCCTTCCTTGGGACGTTTCGTATTACGAAAAATTTGTAACTCTAAATGCTGTTTATTTATTTATTTAAATTTATATCCCGCCCTACTTAGGCGAACCCGACTATTTTTTTATAATCATTTATTTATTTATTATTTAGTTTCCCATAGGACTGCATTGAAAACCTTTTTTTTTTCTGACCTCCGGAACAGATTAGTTGGTTTTCAACACGTTCCTATGGGAAACCGTGCTTCAAGTTACGCATTTTGCCATGATTTAGATCCATTACCCGAGGCGTTATTTTCAATGGATTTCCCTTTTGTAACTCAAAAGTTACGTTACTCGAGGCGTTCGCAACCCAAGGTTCCACTGAGCTGTTCTTTCTACCACCATCACCTTCCCCTGATTTGTTTAGGAGACGGAACCACTAAATTTTTGAACGTTTCACGCCACGGCCCAGTCGTGCGGTTCCTCCTGCCGTAAACGCACCCACAGGTGCATTTACAACAATGTTTACGCTGGGTGCGGGCACGTTTACACTTGTGTGTTTTTACGGCGGTCCTGAGCGCACCCGATTCTGCTTCCAGGAGCGGGGAGGGCAGCATCGGGCCACTCGAAATGGTGCTGTGGGCCTGGGCCGGCCCGCGAGCGGTAGTTTGGGAACCCTGCCTATAAAAGGTAGCGCCTTCCTCTTGCATTTGTTAGACCCTGGGTCGCGCCCAACGGCCGGGGCTGAAGACCCGCCGCTCCGGGCGGCCACCACGACCCCGGGCCATTGGCTGGGGTTGTGTTGTTTGGGTGCGAGGACTTGGCCCTTGGGGAGGGGGCCAAACATCACCTCCACGGTCAACCTTTCCAGCCTAAGTCCCTGGACTGTTTGCGGCTGTCTGCAACGTTTGTACCTTGGACGACCGGTATTTTATTGCAAATGTTATTACGAATGTATTTATTGTAATTTTATTGCATTGTAATTTTATTGTGTATTCGTGAGCCACCCTGAGTCGCATTTGTGTGTTTGGGCGGCATAGAAATATCAATATAATAATAATATTTTTGTTTCATTCTGAAATTGCTGTTTAGGTTTTGATAACTTTGAGAAGCTTCTCGCCGGAGCACACTGGATGGTGAGTCACCTGGATGCTTGGGGCAAATGATCTCATGGGGGGGGGGGGAAGCAAGGCGTTGTTGCTCCAGAACTCTTGACTGCAGCATTCCTTGGGATGGGTGTGTGTGTGTGTGGGGGGGGGGACTGTGAGCCCATAGGCTTGGCGTGTCTACTCGCCTCTTCCTTTGTGATGCTGCAAGGCCATCATCTCAGTTCGGTTTCCCAAGGGAGATCAAAAGATACAACTCATTGGCTCGGGGCTCCCCAATGGCCTTGATTAATGCCCACCCCGCCCTTGACACGGTAGGACAACCACTTCCACTCGGCTCCCCTGGAGAAGAACGTGCCCGTTTTGCTGGCCATGCTGGGGATCTGGTACATCAACTGCTACGGGACGGAGACCCACGCCCTTCTGCCCTACGACCAGTACATGCACCGCTTTGCGGCCTACTTCCAGCAGGTGAGCCCCTTTGGCACTCCAGGACGGGATGTGTGCGCGCGCGTGCAGTGTGTTAAGCGGCTGTACTGCAACCTTGTGAGTTCAGTCCTGATGGCGTTCAAGGTTGACTCCACCTTTCATCCTTCCAGACTATTGCTTGTCTGATGGGGGAGAAACGGCAAGCAATTATACTGATATAGTACCTCCAGTGGTTAAGACAGTGGCTCAATTGGTTAAGACACTGAACGCGCCAACTGGAAGGTCGGAGTTTGATTCCTGGGTACAGCATGACGGAGTGAGCTCCCATCTCTGTCCCTGCACCGGCCAACCTAGCCATTTGAAAGCAAGAAATTGCAAGTAGATAAATAGGGACCACTTCAGTGGGGGTAATAACAGCATCCCATGCACTCCGTGTCTAGTCATGCCTGCCACATGTCCACGGAAACGTCTGCAGACGCAGACAGCGCTGGCTCTAAACAGAGATGAGCACTGAACCCTAGAGTCGGATACGACTGGCTTTCGAGCAAGGGCGGCCTTCCCCTTTACTGCCTCTTAGTGCTTAGGGCACTCAATGAGTGTTTCACAAGATAATTAACATTTATGCCCCCAACATGCCGGGGAATCATTTTACCAACTTTGGTAGGATAGAAAAGGCTGAGTCAACCTCGATCTGTGTCAAGATTGAATCCACAACCTTTGGGTTGCAGCACAGTTCCTGTCCCACTGTAGAAGGAGGGCTAGTCCTTAATGAGTTGACCATTGCAATGGAACTTGGTTATGCCCAAAAGTGGGGACGGGATGGATTAAAAATAGCTTATTCCACTGCACAACGACGATTTTGCTCCTGGGAAGAACGCCTGTCATTTACGTGATATCGAGTGTGCTGATTCCAAATCTGGACTCAGATTTTGCCTGTCACATACGGATTTTAAGTTACAGGCATGCTACAGCTGTTCAAATGGTTGGGAATTGGGTAATGTAGTTTTACATGGGAACTCTATAACAGTTGCAGCTACCTCTACTCCTGCTGCCGCCTCAGCTGAATCACGTCCCCTGGTGGCATGCATGTTCCAGCAGCGGCCTGTCTGGGCAAGTCAGTGAGCTGATGTCAGAAATAGGTATATCCGGCAAGGGCTGGTCTCTAGTGGGGAACCATCTTATTGAGTAGTACAGCTAGGCCAGAGTGAGTCTGTTTTGAGCTAATAATGAGTAGGCGCAGCTGTGTGAGAATGTAGCTAATCACGTCTGTATGCATAATTAACTTAATTACGCAGAATTTATTAATTAGGCAGAATTTATTATTTATTAGTTCAAATTTATTATGTATTAGTTTAGATTTGGATTTAGTCTAGGACACATGGATTAGACCAAGTAGCAGATAGTATTTATTTTTTGTGTGATGCAGTGTTATTTTTAATTAATTGTAATTTAATTTAATTTTTGCATTTCTATGCCACCCACTCAAGTTTTTAGCCCAACGCAGGTCGGGCTCACATCAATTGAACACTCACAACTATACAAATCGTGAAACGGAATTCTGCACAATTATTATAAAACATTCTAAAAACACCAATATTAAAATCTAAGTTGCAAATCAAGAAATAAAAGTTAAAACATTTACAGACTAAAAGATTAGACTTTCATCGGTGGCTTCCGCATGTTGCTCGTAGCCTAGTGCAAATCTGGGCCCCAAAGACGTCGTAACTGTAGGGCGTGTTGATCGCTTCTTAGGGAGACATGGAATCGAACGGGAAGTACATCACCAAGAAAGGGACCCGCGTGGACTACAACACCGGCCCGATCGTGTGGGGCGAACCCGGAACCAACGGGCAGCATGCCTTTTACCAACTGATTCACCAAGGTAAGGTGGGAAGCCAGTAGACCCCATGGCTGCATTTTGGGATACAGATGGGGAGGCCCCAGATGTGGTGCGGAATCGGCAATTGCCACTGTGAAAATGGTTAGAGACCCTCCAGTTGAACGTTGAGAGACTCGAGGTGGCTTTTAAAAGCTTCGAGGATGAAAGAGAACCTGGTTAAGCTACGCAAGAGCAGAACCAGTTCCAGGGGTGCTGAGGCGTCTTTGCAAAGGTGCTGAATGCAGCGGAGGGAGGGGAGGCGGCCCTTTCCAGATGTTTTGGAACCTGTCGCCTTCCATCAGCGTCAGCCAGGATAGCCGAGGACGGCGGGGCAGGAGCGCCGCTTGGGAATAGGAGACACGCGGCAGACTCTGGGTTCTCTGTTAAACTGGTGGCCTTAAACGGGAGGATGGAGCTGAAGTCTTACAAAAGTAACATTTCAGGTACAATAGAGGCTTCCGTTGACTAGTTTTCTTGTCTGGCGACTGTCACGTCCGTGTGTTATTCCCACATTCTGAATTGCGAGCTAGAGATCGGGCACATCTGCAGTTTCCTCTCTCACTGCAAAGCAGCGTATTAAAGCATTTCCCTTCTTCCGTCTGCCTCTCAGGGACGCGCATGATCCCGTGCGACTTCCTTATTCCAGTCCAGACGCAAAACCCCATCAGAAACAACCTGCATCACCAGGTAAAGGGGGGGCAGCCATAATCCCCCTCACCCCTGCCCAGATGATTTAAGCTTGTGCTGAACTACTTAGACCTGTGGCCTTTGGGAACAACCTGCGCTGGATACGATGCCCTTTTCTTTCCAGTCGTCTTCTTGGGAGGGGGCCACTTGCCCAGGACCACGTAGGCCGGCTCTTGTTCTAGGAGGCCCCAGCGGGGAATCAAACTCCCAGCTTCAGGATCTTCAGCCAGAGACCTGAGAACATCTTGAGTACAATATAGGCCGGGCATATAAGACGCATCGGAATATAACATGCACTCTGGTTTTCCCCGTGTACTTTAAGGTGGAACATGGAGTGCACATAAGTCAAGGTTGCTCTGGCCCAAAACCCAGTCATATCTGACTGTAGGGTGCAGTCCTCATCTCCATTTACTGCCAAAGTGCCAGCACCGTCTGCGTCTGCAGACGTTTCCATAGTCATGTGGCAGGCATGACTAGATGCCGGAGCGCACGGAACCTTCCCCACCAAAGTGGTACCTATTTATCTACTTGCAATTAGGGGCTTCAGTGGTTCAGAAGCTTGCCTTGTTAGCTGGAAGGCTGGCAAGTTGGCAGTTCAAGACCTGGGTACTGCATGACGGAATGAGCGCCTGTCTCTGTCCCAGCTCTTGTGGACATGAAAGGAGCCTCATTTGGCCGTTCCCTGAGCGGAGTTTCTTCTGCAAAAATCCTTTCAACCCGGAATAATTTCTGACATGTAATAATAATAATAATAATAATAATAATAATAATAATAATAATAATATTTATTAGCAATTTCTTGCTTTTGAGCTACTAGGTTGGCAGGAGCTGGGACAGAGATGGTAGCTTACGCAGTCGTGCAGCACTCTGATGTTGAACCCTGAGCTTCCAGCTCAACATCTTGACCACTAAGCCACTGCAGGCCGGAGTGCGCTTACACACCAGCAAATACAGCATTTGCAGGCATATAAGGACGCACAACATTCTTCCAGTGTATTTCAAGGTCTTATACATCGGCAAATACGGTCGTTATAAATATGGGTTGTCCCCCCTCCCCCCCGCATTTGTGCCCCTTGGCCGGGAATGGGTTAACTCAACTCCTCACACAGAGGTCTCTATGAGGGTTTTCAGCCGATGATGTTTGGTTTGTGTTCCAGTGGAGCTTCACGGGTATAGAATTTCCCCTCTGGTTTTAAAACAGGGGTGCCCAAATGTTTCGAGCCGCGGGCCGGTCACTTAGTTCAGCGGGCTGCTCACGTCGTTCTTCCCACTGGAAGCTGAAGTGAAACGCGCCTTGCAATCTGTTTTGCAACAGGATGAGATAATTTTTACGCTGCCATTTTCTCTGCTTAAACCAGGGGTGCCTAAACAATGGCCTCTGGGCCAGATCCAGCCCGTAGGCCGCAGTTTGGGCAGCCCTGGTTTAAAGGGAGAGGCATTGGGAAGCAGGAGGACCCCGGGGCGGGGAGGCCGGCCTTCAGCGGCCGCTCTTCACTGTAGAGGCCAGGGCTGCGTTCTCACCTCCTTTTGGTCCCTCCTTTCCCGCCAGATCCTGCTGGCCAATTTCTTGGCTCAGACTGAAGCCTTAATGAAAGGGAAGACCTCGGACGAGGCCCGCAAAGAGCTGGAAGCGGCTGGGATGAGCGGAGAAGCTCTGGAGAAGCTCCTTCCCCACAAGGTAGGCGACGCATCGTAGGCCTTGAAGGGGCAGATTCCGCTTTGCAGCCTCGCCCTCAAAG
Source organism: Furcifer pardalis (assembly GCA_030440675.1). Classification (NCBI taxonomy): domain Eukaryota; kingdom Metazoa; phylum Chordata; class Lepidosauria; order Squamata; family Chamaeleonidae; genus Furcifer; species Furcifer pardalis. The sequence continues at coordinate 128,716,678 of CP126892.1, read as the reverse complement.
ACGGGATGGCCCTCCTTGGTCCTGCAGGGTGTTCTTGAACTTCAGTTCCCAGAAGCCCAAGTCAGGGCTTCTGGGAACTGAAGTTCAAGAACACCTGGAGAGCCAAGTTTGAGGACCTAGGGCAGTGATGGTGAACCTTGGCACTCCAGATGTTCTTGGACTTCAATTTCCAGAAGCCCAAGTCAGCACTCCTGCGGATCAGGGCTTCTGGGAATTGAAGTCCTAAGAACATCTGTAGTAACAAGGTTTGTCATCACTGTCCTAGACCAGTGATGGCCAACCTTGGCACTCTAGGTGTTCTTGGACTTCAATTCCCAGAAGCCCAAGTCCACACACCTGCTGATCAGGCCTTCTGAGAATTGAAGGATGGCCGTCGCTGCCCTCAAGCCTTCGGTGTGTTTGGTCTCTGGCGTGTGGGATTTCTCAACCAATGTACCTCTTTCTCTTCCCAGGTGTTTGAAGGGAACCGCCCAACCAATTCCATTGTCTTCACCAAACTCACCCCATTTATGCTTGGAGTCTTAATTGGTGCGTTTTCTTCTCCTCCGTTACTTCTCTTCATTGGGTATCTTCTTTTCCAATCCTGCTTCTTGCTAACACTGCCTGTCTCTCCCCCCACCCCCCTTTTTGAATTCTCTACTTCCAGCAATGTATGAACACAAGATCTTTGTTCAAGGAGTTGTGTGGGACATCAACAGCTACGACCAGTGGGGGTAAGGTGTCCCGTTCCTAGTTTCCTTAAAGAATGACCCTAATCCTGCTGTCGTCCATATCAAAAAAGCCCACAACAGTGACGTTTTCCAATGCTAAGACGCGGGGAATTGCTTTACTTATTTCGTGTTGGAGCTCAGTAAGTCTTGGGGACAGAAAATTGACGCCTAGACCGAGCGCCTCCCAAGCAGTGGGTTTTGCAAAATAAAACCGCTGACCCCATCCCAGGCGTCTGGGTCAACAATGTGGGAAAAACAACAGGGTAGAATGGGGGTTCCCAATCTAGGGCCAGTGGGCCGTATCTGGCCCACATCACAATTTCATGTGGCCTCCTTCCCAAGGGAATTCAAGAAACAAAATGGCTACCCCTTTGAAGCTGCCAACAGCTTCATGCAGGCAGGGCAAAATGGCTGTCCGGCCCTCGAAGCTGACGGAGAGAGCGTGGCCCGGCCCCTGGCTGGAAAATGTTGGGATCCCCCGGGGTAGAAACGTGGGCGGCATCTCAAGTGTTCCATCTTTTCCCCCTTTCCTTCCTCCCCGGGTCCTTGTTTCGAATCCAGCGTCGAGCTTGGCAAGCAGTTGGCCAAGAAGATTGAGCCGGAGTTGGCATCCGCCGGCTCCGTCACTTCCCACGACGCCTCCACCAACGGGCTGATCGACTTCATCAAGAAGCACCGGGCCTGATCCGGAGGCCGGGAGACGGCGATTGCAATCCAGGCACCGAAATCGATGTTGTAGTTGCTGCTTTTTGTTAGTTGATTCTGCCGAAATAGCACTTTTTTCACCGTTTTTGGCCTCTCTTTGTTGTTGACGGTTAGCTTCGTTGCATTGCAAGCAAGTGTCATGGATAACCCCCCCCCCTTTTTTTTTTAATCTTGTGAGACTTGAAGTTGTCGTTCTTTAGTGGCTGTTTGTGGCAGCTGAATTGTTAAGATGTTGGGTACTGTGTCCCTCACTTCTCCTATGCGCTTGTGTAACACCAGAGGAAAGCTGCACCAGGGTAGTGAAAAGCCCGTCTCCACACTCGAGTTTTCTTGTGAATCCAGTGCAACTTTGCGAACCCCAACCTTACTTACTTGTGCAAGATTAAACCAGAGTTAAGGCACAAACACACATCATGCCTTGTCCTGTGGTCTTATTTTCTGAGATGTGAATTGGATATAGGCCAAAGGTATCCAAACTTTTTGGGCTGCGGGCCAGTCACGTGGTTCAGTGGGCCGATCACGTGGTTTCTCCCACTGGAAGCGGAAGTAAAATGCAACTTGCAATCTGTTTTTGCAACAGGATGAGATAGATTTCAAACTGCCATTTTCTCTGCTTAAACCAGGGGTGCTCAAATTACGGCCTGTGGGCCAGATTCCCCCCTTGATGCCAATTCATCCAGCCCACAGTAGCCTCGTCACTCCCGGAAGTGGAAGTAAAACACGCTCATACGTTTTACTTATGCTTCCGGGAGCAACGAGGGCTGTGCGGGCCGGATGAATTGGCATGGAGGGCCGGATCTGGACCACAGGCTGTAGTTTGGGCACCCCAACATAGCCCCTCTCTTGTGTACATTGAGTGATGTCTTTTTTGACTGGGCTTGATTTGATCCTGGGATCAGTAGATCAACAATTCATGGTATTCGGGGCTGCGGTGGTTAAGATGCAGACTGAACGATCGGCAGGTCAGCAATCTGAGACTTGAGTACGGAGTGAGCTCCTGTCTCTGTCCCAGCTCCTGCCAACCTCGCAGTTTGAAAGCAAGAAATTGCAAGTAGATAAACAGGGACCACTTCGGTTGGAAAGCTAAACAACATTCTGTACAGTCCGGTGTCTAACCAATGCCTGCCACATGTCCATAGAAACACCTGCAGATGCAGACAGTGCTGGCTCTTTGGCTAGAAACAGATGAGCACTGAACCCTAGAGTTGGATACAACTGGTATTCTGCTCTGTATTCTGTGTCCAGCAGATGGAGATAAAACCATGATTTTGCAAGAACTTAAATTGCCGGCGTGACCCATTGAGAAGGAGACAGACACAGGCAGCACTGGCTCTGGCTATGAACAGAGATGAGCACTGAACCCTAGGGTCGGATACGGCTGGCTTTTGAGCAAGGACGACCTTTACCTTTTATCTATTTAAGTGCAAATCAGCCCAGCTCCGAAATGCTCTACCTTTTGCCTTCCGTTTCCATCTCTGGCCGAACATCTTGGCCATCAGCTCTTCCCATCGTGTGGTGGTGGTGGTGGCTCTGCCTAGCTAGTGGTCCCGTGGCATCCAGTCTGTCAGCCGGCAGGCCCATCCATTATCCTTTTGACTGTGGACTCTCAACTTGTGGCACCGTTTCGTGTGGGCCCCCACCACCTCCACCACACCAGGAAGTGCGCGTGGCGGAGGAAGGGCAAAATGGCTGTCCGGCCCCCGGAGAACCCCTGCATTTTTGACCATAAGGATAAAATGTAGTGCAAGTTCGCCCAATGAAATGAGCAGAAACGACACGGGCGACTCATCATTATATCCCTGGAGTTTAATTGCTGTGGTTCTCCCCCCCCCCCCCCAGAAACCTTTGTGGGTCAATTAACACAAAGCCGGGTGGCCAAAGTTTTTGGACCAGCCACGTGGTTCAGCGGGCCAGCCACGTAGTTGCTCCCGCTGGAAGCACAAGTAAAATGTGCCTTGCAAATCTGCTTTGCAACAGGACTAGATTTTTAGGCTCCCATTTTATCTGCATAAACCAGGGGTGCCCAAACTACGGCCGGTGGGCCGGATCCACCCCCTGGCACCAATTCATCTGGGCCATGCCTCCCTCGTCGCTCCCGGAAGCTGAAGTAAAACACGCATTTTACTTCAGCTTCCGGCAGTGACTAGGGCAGCATGGCCCAGATGGATTGGCATTGCAGACCAGATCTGGCCCACAGGCCGTAGCTTGAGCACCCCGTCAAGAGATTGCAAAGGAGGAAGAAAAACTGGCTTATCCCCTCCAATGTTTCCTTTCCTCTCCGGGACTCGGCCATGATCTCATTTCACGTCTTCTACCCACCTTTGGGAGAGGCCGGCCGAAGTCAGGCCACACGGAGCGATCACTCAGCTTTGATAAAGGTAGGTGAAAAGAGAGGATTTAAGGATAAGCCGGGGCAGCTTTTAGAAAATTTCAAACTAGGCCTTTCAGTTGAAAGGATTAAAAAAAGAAACGCCAAACCATTCTAGACTTTGATGCAAGCAGGAAATTAAGGCAATAGAACTGAGCTTAAGGGGTTTAAAGGTCTTGATCCAGTTGGGTAATGCAATTATTCAAGAGTCACAAAAGAAGTTGTCTTTTTAATCAAAGCATTATTGCAAAGCATTATTATAAAGGCAGGACTTGTAGAATTGTTCCATCTTCTTGGCATCTTTTAGCCAAACATTTTTGAAGGATCAACATTCCAGAAATTCAAATGCTGGACAAAAATAATCCAGATAAATTCTCTAAATTTACCATGCATTCTTGCATTTCTTTTAAAAAGTGCAATACTGTACTTTAGTCTAAAGCAGGCTTACTCGACCTTTTCCAGGTGTGGGCTGGATGAGTGGCAGCTGAGCGGGCCGGTCATGTGGTTCCGTGCGCGCCCTTGCATGAAAATACGCGTTTCCGGAAAAGTTCTTGCACGTTCTTGGCAAGTTCTCATGTAAAAATGCGCACTTTTGCCAGATCCTGGTGGCGGGAACTAGGGTGGCGGGGGCCAGATGAAATGGCTTTGGGGGCCAGATCTGGCCCATGGCCCATAGAGGTTGAGATTGCCTGTTCTAAAGTAAAAGCTACATAGAAAAGTAGGATGCATTAAAGGTATTGACAGAATGGTTTAAAAGTTTTTTTAAAAACTCACCAGACAACAAAATTTGCTGATATAGCGGAAAGTAGCAGTTAAAACTATGATTTTGATGACCGGAAGATTGGCAGTTTGAGACCCGAGTACAGCACCGTGGAGTGAGTTTCTGTCTATCCCAGCTCCTAGCAGTTTAAAAGCAAGACATTGTAAATTGGGATCGCTTCGGTGGGAAAAGTAAACTCTTCCGCGTGCTTCGGCATCTAGTCATGCCTGCCACGTTGGACGCAGACCGCACTGGCTCTTTGCCTATAAACGGAGGTGAGCACTGAACCCTAGAGTTGGATACGGCTGGCTTTTGAACAAGGGTGACCTTGACCGAAACAGATACAGTTATATATATAATAAAATGGTGAGAAAATAGCTTAGAAGAGGTAGGTCCACTCGTATAACAAACCAGATCGTCCTCGAAAATGCTCTACGCGCAATGCAGAGATAACTACAAAATGTCTTTATTGAAAACAGCATATGGTAACATCTAATGGTTAAATGAAATTCTGACTTTTTAATATTAAAATAACTTAGGACAATTGCAAGTAGCATCTTCTTCAGATAAATAAATCTACATTTCCCAGCGTTTATTCTTCAACAACCCAGGAAAACAAAACAAAACAACAGCAAAACCCCTGACAAGTCAATCTTATCTCCTAAAAAGTCTGGCGGTTTCAGGCAGATACAGTATATACAAACGTGATTGAACTAAACGTATATGCAGCATGTAAACTAAACATAATATACACATTGGGCAGCTATATCCTACAATATAAAAAAAATCAACGTTGGTCCAAGTTCTTGGAAGAGAAAACTATATTCTTTTAAAGAAACTGAAAAAAAAATATTTATCAAGGGGGGAAACAAACTTAATTTAAGTCAAATTATACTCTAGTTATAGCAAGAGTTGCATGGCGAACCAAACACTGACTGGGTGGTTAGGAAAGTGGATTTTGTATGCCTTTTGGTTTAACTGATCTGAGCTCTTCAATCTAGCTCAGGGGTGCCCAAACTACGGCCCGGTGGGGCCAGATCTGGCCCATGGGCCATAGTTTGGGCACCCCTGGTTGAAGCAGAGAAAATGACAGTCTAAAATCTCTCTCGTCCTGTTGCAAAACGGATTGCAAGGCACGTTTTACTTCCACTTCCGGTGGGAGGAGCTACATGACCGGCCCGCTGGACAACACGACCGGCTTGCAGCCCAAAAAGTTTGGGCACCCCTGGTCTAGCTGGCTGACTGAAAATCTGAATTCCACACACCACACCCTCCAGTTTTGAAAGCAATCCTCTTTCAGTGAAAGTTGTAATTATTTTTAATTATTATTTTTCTGAGATCATTTAATGTGGATCTTCAGTGTCCTCCACTAATATGAAATGCAGGAGATGAAATCCAAATATTTCATGAAAGGCCAACACAAATATAAACAAAAACATGAGAGAAGAAGGAAACAACCTCAAATAAATAAGATGCATTATCGGCAGAAATGCTCGTATATCTTATTCCTGAAGTAAATAAAGGAATATTAAGCATTGTATCCATTCTGTTATCTGCCTCCCGGCGCTGTTTAATTATATAATTAATAAATTCAGCACAAGTCCCATAAACAAAGGCCTAAGATGAATGCCCGAAGAGCCGGGATAAAGTTCTACCTTCTGAGGCAACGGCGTCCGGGTAGTAAAAAATTGGTCTCAATAGGTATGAATCTTTTAAGACAATAGGATTGCAATCCTATTGCCTACTTATGCCTGTGTTAAAGGGAAATCATGCAGGCGCTGGTGGCAAAATTGCAGCTCGTTAAGAAAGAACTAATTGGGGGGGGATGTGCGTGATCCTATGATCGGGTACATGTTCAAATACGCAACGATGCGCATTGTTAATGAGCTGTATTTCACTGGAAAGACTTACCGTATATACTCAAGTATAAGTTGGACTTTGTAGCCCCTGGAAGGCGGGAGGTCAGCAGTTCGATTCCCGAGCACTACAGGACGGAGTGAGCTCCCGTCTCTGCCCCAGCTCCTGCCAAACTAGCTGTTCGAAAGCAAGAAATTGCAAGTAGATAAATAGAGGCCACATCGGTGGGAAGGGAAACAGCATTCCGTCTGCACAAGCAGACAGCGCTGGCTCTTCGGCTTTGAAACAGAGATGAGCACCAAACCCTAGAGTCAGATACGACTGGCTTTCGAGCAAGGGAAACCTACAAGCTGGGTTTTTTAGTCCTCCAAATGAGGTCCAAAAATAGGACTCGACTTATACTCAGGTCAACATAAACACTCAAAAACATACCCACACAAATGTCTAAGTTAATTAATTGGGGAAGGGGGGGCTATTATTATTATTCTTAAATGCCTCAGGCGGATTGAGATGGAGAGCTGGTATTGGAATACTATCTTCTCTGCATTGAAGAGCTCAGCTGTGGGTGATGAAGTTCCAGTCGGCAAGAGAAGCCAAGGAGGAACTCAAGGCGTTTGGAGGCCATGGGAAGGCCTCCTGGTTGACCACCGTCACTGTGCATCGAATCCTTTTCAAGTACCTTGGGAGGGATTGTTTCGGCCAGCGGGATGGAGTCGCAAAAGGCGCTCCCCACCCACCCCAAAATCTCTGAGCAATAAATAATCTTGGCCGTCTTCTTCAAGGTTTGTCTCTGTAAGCTCCTCTCCCCGCAATGAGAAAGCCACCGGTCTCAAGCCACCCCCAAGGAAGGCCCTCAAAGTTCTGTAATGTGCATTGGGTACCCGGGGGGAGGGTGTGGCGCGCAGCCTTTCATGCCCAGGCGTCGGATGTGGCATCCGTGGCACAACAGGTGTCTCTCCAGAGGGTAGCAGCGGTGGCCCTCTTCATCGTTGAGCTGTAGACCACAGTCCTACGGGAGAGGCAAAGGTCACACAGTCAGCCAGGGGTCAACACACGCGCCTATGTTGATTCCGACCCTTTGTGATGACCCCGTGGACCACCGACCGCCAGGCACTTCTGTCCTCCACCCTCCTCAGCCCACCCAGCTCTGTGCCCATTTCATCAACAATACCATCCAGCCATCTCATTTTTGGCCACCCTCTCCTTCTTTTGCCCTGCACCTTTCAAGTGAATCCTCTCTTCTCATTTGATGTCCAAAGTACTTTAGCTTCATCTTTACTATTTCACCTTCTAAGGAGCAGTCAGGATTGATTTCTTCTAAGATTGACCTATTTGTTCTCCTCGCTGTCCAGGGGACTCTCAAAACTCTCCTCCAACACCACATCTCAAAGGCATCTATTCTGCGCTCAGCTTTCCAAATGGTCCAGCTCTCACAACCCTACATTGCTTTGACTATACGAAATTTTGTTTGCAATGTGATGTCTCTCCTTTTCACTATGTTCCCCAGGTTTCTCATCGCTTGCCTCCCAAGAATCAGTCGCCTTTTTATTTCATGGCTGCAATCTCCATGTGCAGTGATCTTGGATCCTCAGAAAGTAAAATCTGTCACTGCTTCTACTTCTTCCCCATCTATTTCCCAGGGACTGAGAGGGCCTATGGTCATGATCTTGGCTTTCTTGATATTGAGTCTCAAGCCAGCTTTTGCACTTTCTTCTTTCACCCTAATCAGGAGCTTCTTTAGGTCCTCCTCACTTTCTGCCATTAGGGTGGTATCCTCGGTATATCTCAAGTTGTTGATGTTTCTCCCAGCAAGTTTGATCCCAATTTGTGATTCCTCCATCCCTGCATTGTGCATTATGTGCTCTGTGTATAAGTTGGGAGCAATATAATGCAGTGGCCTTTCATCTGCCTTCCGCATCACAGCATGACACCCACAGTACCACTGAACCAGTTCCATGAGTCCCATTCTGGTCCTGAGCCCTTTTGGCACGCAAAGTCCCCATCATCACCCCCAGGCCAGGATGGATTAAGCTGCTGCCCTCCATCAAGAGGGATTCCAGTGGGACCATTTAATCCACTCGAGGACCATCACCCTTCCTTCACTGTGGATGTTGCCACCCAACGGTCAGTGCCGAGTCGCTGGCAGTCAAATTGGTCTACTCTATTGCCACAGCAGGATATCGTGGGCAGATTTGGCTCAGTCTTTAGTATGCGAAATAATCCATGCATTTCACCTATAACTGAGAGGATGGGATTTTGGCAGCCATGCTCTAGATTTAAATTTCCATTTCCTCGGTACTACAGTGTCAAAGCAATGGCCTGGCCCAATTCTGTTGCAGAAACACTCGCTCCTCAAGGTAATGTAGCAAAACAATAATTAGGTACAAAATGGTTTGAGCATACTCCACAGTGGCTTCATTTCGTGTGCAAGAAATAATAGCCATCAAGACATACTCTCTCCATTATTGCACAGAAATACCTGAATAAAGCCAACAGAATGTGTCTGGTCATATGACTAAACCACAGGAATACAACAAACAAACAAACCCAAAACCCAAGAGGTTGATGGACTCTGAATGAGGGAAAAAGTCCAGTTGGTTGCCTTCCATTCAAAAGAAGATCTAGGTCAGGGATCTGCAAACTTTGCTCTCCAGATGTTCTTGGACTTCAATTCCCAGAAGCCCTGATCATCAGGAGTGCTAACTTGGCCTTCCATTGAATGACGTCCAAGAACACCTGGAGAGCCAAGTTTGCCGACCCCTGCTCTGGAGCAAGACCAAAGGGTCTGTTTTGATCCCAACCTAGAGAACCCTGACTTGACAATAGATGTCCTTCTCCATCGGCAGAAGGACCAAGCTTTACCTCGCAGTGGTAGCATTCCACGTGGTAATCCCTGTCCATCGACACCACCCGGATGGTCTCCTCGGAGCCCTGGTTTGGAGCGGAGAGCGAAGGAAAAGAGGTTAAGGTGGTGGTGGTGGTGGGGAACCTGTACATTTGTTTGACGGCAGCTAAGAAAGGATACTGCACAGGTGCCCCAACTCAGGTGTCACCCATCACTCTGTGACCTATTTTGGACCACATACGGACGACAACCAGATGCGTTTCAAAAACTACCATAACTACTAGTCTTGAACTGGGATGGCAACAGAAGACGGGGCTTTGCAGCCAGAAGACCAACATCTGTTCTGCCTGGAATAAATAGGTGGATCTTCTATAAACGCTTGGAAGCGTCTAACACAGTGGTGGCCAACCTTGGCACTCCAGATGTTCTTGGACTTCAATTCCCAGAAGCCCTGATCAGCAGGAGTGCTGACTTGGGCTCCTGGAAATTGAAGTCCAAGAACGCCTGGAGTGCCAAGGATGGCTATCACTGGTCTAACACAATCCAGGTGGTAGAGAAAGCGGGTGCAGAAGAGCTGGCATTTGAACCAAAGACCAAACAACTAACGGCCATGGAGTTCTGAGGTCCTACCCTAAATCAGGAGTAGGGTAGGCACACTGTCTGCCCCACCACCATTGGGGGGGTCTCCTTTCCTTCTCCCCCACCCAATTTGTGGTGGTCAGAAGACCTCTGTTGTGCTGATCTGAGTTTCCAACTCACCCACCGTGATCTTCCAACTCACGGTGAACTTAATAAAAGTTTCTGAGACACGTGAGTTGTTCAAGGGATGGTTGACTCGCACTATCCCCTCAATGGCCTTTTTAATGTTAAGATATGCAGATTTTATATTTGTTTTTAGATAGCAAATGGCACAGCGGTGGGTAATATTGACATGTTTTAAAGGTTTTTAAAAAATTGTTTTAGATTGGTTTTAACTTGTGTACAATGCCCAGAGTCCACTGGATAGGCCGGTATATAAATCCATTAAATTAAATTTGAACTCAGGTCTGCTGGGTCCCAGGCCCAACCTTTCATCCACAGCGAACACCTTTGCTGTGGCCCTCAATGAAGCCTTAGGAAGGGAAGTCACAAATGCCTGCTTTGAGGAGTCAGTGCGCAAGGCTGAAAAAGGACGGGCAAGCAACAATACTCGAGATTAAAGGTAAATTTCTCCTACCTGGGCCGGTAAAATCGGTTGGTTGCAGGAAGCGCATTTGGGTGCAAAAACCCTAGGTTTGAGAAGAGGAAGATAAAAATAAGACGGTCACTGGTTTGTGTTTAGAAGACAGAGGGAGGAAGGAGAGTTGGGTAGCAGGATTTTCTGGCTGGCATCTCACGTGCTGAGGCGAAAGGCAAGACATCCCATCCCCTTCTTTAGCCTGTGCTGGTTACCTAAACTCAAAAACTAGGGAGAAGAAGCAAAACATGCCGACTGCCTGCGAAAGCTGTTGCTCTTCTGGACTTCCAGGGGAGCATGTCCTGGCCTCAGAAGATGCCAGCACGGCCCCAGGTAGCCTCTGAGCCTCTACCGTCCCTCAGTTTCCCCTTGAGTTCAGGCCTGGAGAGAGTGAGGTGATCCACTTACTGGACAAGGGACAACATTAAAGGAGGAGATGGCTGAGGAACTCAACCTCTCCTACATCACTTGGAGGACCCTGAAGATGCTGAAGGTTGGAGTCCTTCAATGCAAGACCAACACGCTCAAGTGGGGGCTGGTGGCAGATAATCCTACATCACTTGGAGGACCCTGAAGATGCTGAAGGTTGGAGTCCCTTCAATGCAAGACCAACAGGCTCAAGCAGGAACTGTTGGCAGACAACAACACGATGTATGGATGTGGAGAGATAAAAAATCCAGCCTATTTACTGCTCTGCCCATGTCTACCAGAAACCTGCACCAACGAGGACTTAAGTTTGGCCAACGACAAAGCCAAGAAAGTGGCTTCCTTTGGACAGTCCAGAGTTTGATCTGGAAATGAAGAAGAAGCTAGACTGAACATTGCTGGACCTCTCCGTTTACCACTTCCCCATTGTCGTCGTCTTCTGTTGCAGGCATCTGGTATCAGCTGGCGGTTCCCTCGAGCTCTCGGCAGGCCGCCCTACAAGACCGGCCTGCCCCCTTCCTTGCCTTGGCCACCCCAATGTACTCTTCCCTGCTGCTCTGCCTTGCCCGTCCCACCCCTCCCAAGACAGGGCTCCCCGGACACTCACGTGTGATAGTCCTTGACACAGTAGATGTTGTTCTCCATGTCTACGGTGAAGGGCACCCCGTCCAGGCAGTCATTGCACACGATGCAACGGAAGCAGCCGGGGTGGTACGACTTGCCCAGAGCTTGCAAGATCTGGGGAGAGAGAGAAGCAAAGATTGGAAACGGAGAGCGCAAAGGATCCGGCCAGACCTTTCCCTTGAGGAATCTGACCTAGGAATCAGAAACTCACCGACACTAACTAACAAAGGGATGCAGTGGCTAAGAAGCTCGCCATGTTAGCTGGAAGGCTGGCAAGTCAGCAGTTCGTGACCCGGGTACTGCATGATGGACTGAGCCCCCGTCTCTGTCCCAGCTCTTGGGGACATGAAAGGAGCTTCATTCAGGCGTTCCCTGAGGGGAGTTTCTCCAGCAAAAATCCTTTCAACCCAGAATAATTTCTGACACGAAATTATTATACTAACTAACAATGACGCCGGGAACATGGGGGTCCGTGACCCCCTTAGGCCAAGATTAGGGTGTGTGGAGAAGCCCTGGTCCTGCTGTTAGTATTCTAGCCACTAAGTTGCCCTTGCTCAAAAGCCAGTCGTATCTGACTCTAGGGTTCAGTGCTCATCTCCGTTTATAGCCAAAGAGCCAGGGCTGTCTGCGTTTGCAGACATTTCCATGGACACATGGCAGGCATAACTAGACACTGGGGTGCACGGGATGCTGTTGACCTTTCCCACCAAAGTGGCACCTATTTATCGCCTTGCAATTTCTTGCTTTCGAACGGCTGGGTTGGCAGGAGCTGGGACAGAGACGGGAGCTTGGTCCATCATGCAGCGCTCGGGTCTCGAATTGCTGACGTGCTGACCTTCCAGGCATCAAGTCCAGCATCTTGGCCACTAAGGCACAGCGGCCGTTCTGGTGATGGAGGAGCATCAGGTAATTGTCTGCTGAGCCCAACAGTTCAGTGAAAATCAAAAGCCTTTTAGACCAGGCCTTCCGAACCTTTTCAAGCTAGGCTCTCAGTCAGCTTCAAGGGCCGGGTGGCCATTTTGCCCTGCCTCCACGATGGGGCTGGCCATTTGGTCCCCACAGTTTCAAAGACATAGCCATTTTATTGAATGCCCTTTGAGGAGCTGGGGAGGGGGCATGAAATAGTACTATGGGCCAGATCCGGCTCGCAGGCCTTAGGTTGGGAACCCCTGATTTAAGTCACCGAGGTCTTCATTATACCAAGAGAAGAAGGGGCAATAAAGTAATAACCACTGACTTTGTTTTCTGTTTGATGCTATTCTTAGGGGACCTGGACTTTGTGAACCTCGGCAGCCTTTGCAGTGGGCAAGAAGGGGAATTGGATGCCCCCAGGGGGGTGGGGTGGGGTCAAAGCCCTACGACGCTCTTACCATTTCCATGATGAGGTGTCCGCAAATGAAACACTTGTCTGCCGTTTGCTGAAATCCTGAATACTGTTCAAGAAAGGAGGGAAAGGGTAGAGAGAGCATCGTTACTCATTAATTACTCCTTTTCACTTTATCTAAGCCTGTTCTGATATACCAGACAACAACGAAAGTAACCTTAACAAAGGTCGCTGCTCACTGGGAGCATCAGATGCCAGGACTCTCCTATGAGAAGAGTCTCCACCTGAGAGATCTTCCACCAGGTATCAAAATGGCCCAGGTTGCGGAAAGCTGGGTCATTGCAAGACCTTCATATTTTCTTGGCAAAGCAACTATTGAGGACTTGCACTGCTGGGCGGTGGTGATATAGTGATGAAGATGCTGGACGTAACTGACCGGAAGGTTGGTGGTCCAAGACCTGAGAGCAGTATGATGGAGTGAGCTCCCGTAATCTGTCCCAGCTCCTGCCAACTGAGCAGTCCGAAAGCAAGAAATTGCAAGTAGATAAACAGGTGCTGCTTGGGTGGGAAAGGTAACAGTGTTCCATGCACACTGGCATGCCTGTCATATGTCCACGGATGCAGACACTGCTGACTCTATGGCCGTAAATCGAGATTTGCGCTGGACCCTTCCCATACAGAACCTCTTCCACGTCTGAACAGCATCGTTCCTCTTAGAGCAGCGTTCCCCATCCTTCGGTCCTTGGACTTCAATTCCCAGAAGCCTCAGTCCGCCCATTGGCTGATCAGTGCTTTGGGGAACTGACTGAGGCTTCTGGGAATTGAAGTTCAAAAACACCAACATTTAGGGAACCCTGCTCTAAGTCAGTGGTGGCCAACCTTGGCACTCCAGGTGTTCCTGAACTTCAACTCCCAAAGCCCTGATCATCAGGAGTGCTGACTTGGGCTCCTGGGCACTGAAGTCCAAGAACAGCTGGAGTGCCAAGGTTGGCCATCCCTGGCTTTAAGTGGATGGAGATCAACACCTGGAATGGTGGAGCTCCATTGCAAAGAAAGGGCTGAAAGGAATAGGTTGCATTGTCAGACTTTCCTGTCCCAAACAAGACAGGAGCCCGTGCCATCAAGGAGGCTCCCTGCCAAGCTGGCCCACTGGCCGGCCTGCCTCCTCCGCAAAATTCCAGCTGGCTAATCTTTAAACCCTTATCTGCCGTGCGGTGGACTTTACCTCAACTCCCTTCAGTCCACCGTAAAGGCGATGCCACATCCCTGCCTTCCTTTCTGCTCCAAGCAGAAGAGATGGTTTCCTGTTAACGCGGTTGCGTCCCGTCCACTCCCGGCCCACTTAGCCAAGGTTCAGTCCAATATTTGACTATCTGAGCAAATGGGGGGCCCTTCCAGTGCCGTCTTTAAAGCCTGCCCTGTAGATAAGGCTTGGGACCCTGGGCAAGGCCAGGCCAAAAGGTTGGGAAGGCCGCCTAGTCGAGGGGGTGGAAGGTGTGTTTGTTGAGCCAGTGGTCCAGTGAGGGCAGAGCTCGGGGCATCCCAGAATTCCTGGTTTTGGTCCTGTATCTCCCCTCTCCAGAGTGAGCTAACCTTCCAGCTTACAAGGCCAGCTTCTTAACCACTGAGCCACCCTCTGGCTTATGGTGGCATTTTCCAAGGCTTTCTGGGCAGAGAGATCGTCCTCCTCTTCCTCCTCTACTCCGCCAGAGAAATCAAGGCACATTCATCACCAGAAGAGAGAGGATGATGACAAGCAAAGCCACCTGGCTAGGCAGAGGTTGCAGACGACAGGTGGAAAGGCTCGGGCAGACCAGACGGTATCGGATTATCAGGGTCGTAAACCCAGCTAATTCAATGGTCCTGCCACATGGCATTTAAGGGAACCATCTGGCTGTCTCTTGATAAGAAATGCAAAGGGCCATCATTTCGTGATGAACAAGGAACAGACGTCTTACAGAGGACTCTTGGCTGGTTCCTCTGGCGGCCATAAATTAGGACATTATAAAGAGAAGAACTGGCCGCAAATAATTCTTCCTAGCCACAAAACCAATTCTCTCTTGTATTTAACAAGAGAATGGCATGAAACAAATCAAGGATGAGGGCAGGGGCTTTTTTCCATGTTAAGAAGACACAGAAGCAACAGTCCCCAAATTCAATGACAGAAGCAAAAGGAACATTTTTTTTTTTTTGGGGGGGGGGGGGACCAGTGTTATCACACTCAGGAATTGACTGGAAAGAACTTTACTCCTCCCCCACAAGCCCTTTTGTATTGTGGTTGTATAAATCTGGTTTTCCAAGTCTGGCTCTTAATGAGGATGATGAGCATTATTTATTTATTTATTTAAAATTGTTCATCACCCTCCTCCCCGAAGGGACCCAGGGCGATTCACATCGGCATATTGACAACGATTTAAAACCAATTAAAATATTAAAAATTTAAAAGAAGATTAAAAACTTAACTTAAAAAAAACTTTTAAAAACTTAACATTAAAAATCAGGTGAATTGCAAATAAGAGGGGTACGTTTCCAGTTTGGAATCTTAACCATGGATAGCCTCGTGCTCCGACCCTGATATGTCTTAAAATTTATATTTAACACTTCTGAACATTCAAATACTGTATCTGGTTATAAACAACTAGGGAGGATTTTACTTGAAAAGCAGAGTAAACCCATTCATGTCGGTCCACAGGGGACCACAAAGAAGAAGAACGGTTACAGGTAAAGCCATCTGTCCTTACAGAGCTGGGATCTGCAAATTTGGTTCTCCAGGTGTCCTTGGACTACAACTCCCAGAAGCCCAAGTCAGCACACCTGCTGATCAGGGCTTCTGGGAATTGAAGTCCAAGAACACCTGGAGTGCCAAGGTTAGCCGTCACTACCTTCTCGATGCAGCCAAATGACCACGCTGTCTGGGGATGATGGGAATTGTAATACCAACACATCCAGGGGCCCACTGGTCTGGAAAGACAGCCCTCAACGGACTCACCCCTATCTGAGCCATAATGTACTGTATATTAAAATGAAAAAAGTGAACTTTCCTTTCCTTCTGATAAACGAAACAAACACTAGATGAAAATCCTATTTTGCTTTGGATTTGGTTTGACAGAAGGCTGTGGAAATTTCAGTTTGACAACTGGTCACAGATCTTAGAAGGTTTCCCTTTGCCTCCTGGAGCACAAGAGGCGCCACACGTTGGGGACTGGTTTATCAAAACCACAGGTTTCCCTCTGGATGTTTTTGGTGCTCATTTCAAAAGCCACAATTATGGGGTCTTTGCCAATCTACTCCCGTCTCTTCGCCTGTACCAGAAGACTGAGACTGAATTACAGTTTCAATTCTGTGACCATCTCTTCGCTGTGGAACTAGCCGTCGCTTGATAAACCGTTCCAACGAGTTCTGCTTTTAAAAAAAACATTAACAAGGCTTGTATGAATACGCACATGGGCGCGCCCCGCAGCTTGATCCTCATGGCTGTAAAGCGCAAACTGTCTCTCTTAGCACAAATCAAGAACTCACCTGAGAACCATAACACTGCATCACAATAATAATAATAATAATAATAATAATAATAATAATAATAATAATAATAATAATAATAATAATAATAATAATAATAATAATAATGATGTCTGCCCCTTGGTCTAATCCATGTGCCCTTGTGCCCTACACTAAATCAAGTGCGCTGAATCCAAATTTGAAGTCCGATTCTGCCTAGGACGTCAGGATCTTAAGTTAGCAGATCTCACCCTCGTGGTTAGGTTCTTGAGTTGATCACGCGGGGGTATATTTGCCACCAATGTAGCAAAAATTGTTCGGTTTATTAGCACAGCGGCACCTAACTCATCTTTAGCTCAAAACAGTCTTACCATGCGTAGCTGTACTATCCAATAAGATGATTTCGTACCTTGGTCCATCTCGCCTTATATACCCATTTCTGACATCAGCTCACTGACTTGCCCAGACATTCCCGGCCGCTGCTGGAACATACATGCCACCAGGGGACGTGATTCAGCTCAGGCGGCAGCAGGCCTAGTGGAAGCTGCCACTGTTATATTGTTCCCATGTAAAAATACATTACCCAACACCATTTGAATCGCTATAGCATGCCTATAACTTAAAATCTGTGCGCGGTAGGCAAATTCTGAGTTCAGGTTTGGAATCGGCACACTTGATATCCTGTAAATCACAATGTGCTATTCCCAGGAGCAAAATCGTTGTTGTGCAGTGTAATTTAGCAGAATATTAAATATATATGCTATCCAGAAGAAAGGAAGGGGAAACGACTTCTGTGCATTCTCCATCTAGAGAAGCCTGGCCAGGGTCACTATACGTCGGAATTGACTTGACAGCACATAATTAATAAGCAATTACTATATTTGCCATTGGTTTTGCGTGCTTTGGTCAACACTGAAGAGCTTCCACGGCAGTGCGCACCTACATGGGAAAACTAGGAGACGGAGGGAGGCAGGAGGCAGGTCTTGGCAGGTTTTATAATCCGAGCGCCTCAGGAGCTCAACGCAGCAACAATAAAAATTTAGGCTTTTATCTCACACCCAGGCACAACAAACCCATTATGGGATGTGGCTCCAGACAAGATCAAGAGGTTCGTTCCAACCTCTCTGCTGACAGCTTATCAGCCTTCCGTCCTGTAGGGCAGGGGTTCCCAACCTAAGGCCCGTGGGCCGGATCCAGCCCGCCCGGCACCGTTTCTTGTGGCCCCTCCCACCCCTCCAAAGGCATTCAAGAAACAAAATGGCCACTTCTTTGAAGCCGTTGGGACACAATGGCTGCCCCCCCCCGGTCGTGCAAGCAGGGCAAAATGGCCGTCCGGCCCTCAAAGCTGGCTGAGAGAGCGTGACCCGGCCCCCGGCTTGAATAGGTTGGGGAGCCCTGCCGTAGGGAAATCTGTGGGTCTCTGAATTTTTCTGTCCAGTGGGCAAAATGCCCCCTCCTCTCAACACATAGGGAGAGACCCCCAAGGGTCTCAAGGCAGGACTCCCCTCTTAAGGTCAAGGTCTCCCTTGCTCAAAAAACACCAGAGCGCATGGAACGCTGTTACTTTCCCACCCAAGAGGTACCTGTTTATTGACCTGCAATTTCTTGTTTTCTAACTGCTAGGTTGGTAAGAAGAAATTGCAAATAGATAAATAGGTACCAGTTGGGTGGAAAGGTAAACGGTGTCCTGTGCACTCTGGCATCTAGACATGCCTGCAGACACAGATAGCGCTGGCTCTTCGGCTATAAATAGAGGTGAGCACTGAACCCTAGAGTCAGATACGACTGGCTTTCGAGCAAGGGAGACCTTGACCTCTGCATGCAATTTGCTTTCATTTAAAATGCACACACATACGATCTCCCAGCAAGAAACAGAAAGCACTCCAATAGTACTTACTAGGAAGTCTTCTTCACAGTAGACGTTTCCATTGACATTGTAAAACGCCTTCCCTCGTAATCTTCTCCCTGTTGGAAATATAGCACGGTCAGACCGTCCAACTCTCCAATTAGTAGCCGCCACCCACCCCAAAAAGAGACAGAAAGTGGAAGTTGATTCGAAGTGAGTGAACAATCTTCTGGAGAACCTTCTGGAGAACCTTCAATGGTGCCCTCAGGGACTGCATAACCTTCCCCGTTACACCCTTGTCCCCACATTTGCCAATCTAAGTGGCTTCCAAACTACTTTTTGTTGTCAGATCATCCTTCCTCTCATTTTCCTGGGCAAAATTAAGACAAAGGAATGGTTTAATCAAGGTGGTTTATCTCAAATGTGTCACAAACAACAACCTAGTCCTCTGGTGGAGAACTTTGGCCCTCCAGCTGTTCTTGGGCTTCAATTCCCAGAAGCCCTGATCAGCAGGCATGCTAACTTGGGCTTCTGGGAACTGAAGTCCAAGAACACCTGGAGTAACAAGATTGGCCACCACAGAAATACCAGCCATCAAAACATACTCTCTCCATTATTGCACGGAAATACCTGAATAAAGCCAACTGAACATCTCTTGTCATATGATTAAACCACAGAATATGACTGACAAACAAACAAAGCCCCAAATCTCAAGAGGTCGATGGACTCTGAATGAGGGAAGAAGTCCAGTTGGTTGTATTCGGTTCAAAAGAAGATCAAGGTCAGGGGTCTGCAAACTTGACTCTCCAGATGTTCTTGGACTTCAATTTCCAGAGGCCCTGATCAGCCGGTATGCTGACTTTGGCTTCTGGGAATTGAAGTCCAAGCTGTAGTGCCAAGGTTGGACGCCACTGAAATGCCTAGTCCATGGAAGAACTTCTCTGGATCTTCAGTCCTTCACAGGGTGCTCAGAACTTAAGCCAACGTAAGGATGCTCGCAGAAGGGGGGGGGGAAGCGCCCAGTCCTTCTTCCTTCTATTGGGAAGACTCTTCAAAGCCATGTGAGAAATGGGCAGAAGAAACTGCTAAATTAGACAAGCCGCCCCAAAAAGAAAAACAGTCCAACCAATGCCTTCACATTTTCTTTGGTCCCAACCGGTCTTCATGTATTCTGCTACTTGTTAAATTATATATTTAAAACTCCACTTCCTTCTATGAGATTAGAGAAGCATGCGAGAAGCATAACATACAAAACATGCCATAATGAAATTTGCATAAACACCAGCAGAGTAAGCAAAGAGCTGCGTTTCCCCACCTTTGGGTTTTGGACTTCAATTCCCAGAAGCGTCAGTCAGTTCCCCAAAGGAATGATCAGCCAATGGGCTGACCGAGGCTTCTGGGAATTGAAGTCCAAGAACCAAAGGTTGGGGAACACTGCCTTAAGGACTTTTGGACTTCAATTCCCAGAAGCCTCAGTCAATTCCCCAACGATCAGCCGATGGACAGACCGAGGCTTCTGGGAATAGATGTGCCCCCACATTGGGAACCACTGGGATAGAAGGAAGGCTGGTGGAGACATTTCTCTGCCTCAGACACTTAAAAGCAGTCCCTTTCCCCAGCTTCAGCTTGTGTGGCTTGTACCAACTTGCGGAAAATCTATGCCCAGATGGGAACCAAGCACTAACTTGCCCTCCATGCTGAAAAGAAGGCAAAATACAACAAAGAATTTCCTGACCCCCACGTCGGTTCTCTATTTCCAACCAAGAGATCAACCGCGTCCTTCAGACGTCAATGGTGTACTGATCAGCTTGGACCTGGAAGGGGATTATCACGAGGAAGGGTCCCAAATGCTGGCAGTTGGATCAGCGCAGATCAACCATTGAAGAAGACTTAAGGAAGGAGCTCACTGGATAAGGAACATCATTAAATGAGGATAGAGTTGAGGAACTCAACCTCCTCATACGTCACTTGGAGGACCTTGAAGACCAACAGGCTCAAGTGGGGATGGAGGACAGACAACACCACACAGTGTGAATGTGGAGAGATACAGAATCCATGGGCCCACTGACTGGTCTGCCGATGACTGCCAGAAACAGGCGTTGATAAGAATCTAAGTTTGGCCAGCATCAAAGCCAAGAAAGTGGCTTCGTTTGGGCAGTCCAGGCTTTGATAGGCGCACGAAAGGAGAAGAAGCAAGAAATGGCAAGTAGATAAACATGTACCACTTTAGTGGGAAAGGTAACAGCGTTCTGTGCACTCTGGTGTCGAGGCATGCCTGCCACATGACCATGGAAATGTCTGCAAAAGCAGGCAGCATTGGCTCTTTGGCTGTAAACAGAGATGGAGCCTAGAGTCAGATACGACTGGCTTTTGAGCAAGGGAAACTTTGACCTTTAAGTTCATTTCATTTATTTTATTTTATAATCTACTAATTTGGTAGGTTTATTTTTTATTTTGTTGGTTTTTCTTAAATTATGTTATTTTGTTATTTGTATGTGCACCGCCCAGAGTGGGAAATATTCCAAATGGGTGGTATAAAAATGCAATCTATCTATCCATCCATCCATCCATCCCCCACCCACCCATCTGTCTATCTATCTATTTATCTATCCATCCATCCAATTATTCTGGATTGAAAGGATTTTTGCTGGAGAAACTCCACTCAGCGGACGCCCAAATGAGGCTCCTTTCACGTCCCCAAGATCTTCCCCCCAAAAAGTGGTCCCTACTTATCTACTTGCAAATTCTTGCTTTTGAACTGCTAGGTTAGCAGGAGCTGAGACAGAGATGGGGACTCAAACTGTCATGCAGTACCCGGGTCTCGAACTGCCGACTGGCCAGGCCCTCCAGCTATCAAGGCGAGCTCCTTAACTGCTGAGCCGCCGCAGCTCCTGTTTGGACGATGAGACACCGGGAATCAAGCGACTCCTTTCAGCACCCCCAAGAATTTGCCCAAACCTCAAAGTCCTTTTGCTCTGTTGAAAAAGCAAAACGTAAAACACAGCTGGATTTCCTTTCTTCCCTCGCCAGCCAAGCCAAGCCAAAGGGCAAATAAGGAGGTGGAATCCAGAAAACCACAGTGTGTCCGTCCGTCTGTCCGTCCCAAATGCCACCCCACCCCAGCCGGTCCTTCTACCTTAAAGGAATTTCATCTGCACAGCCCACAAATCCAGCCAGATCTCAAATAAACAAGACGGAACATGTCCTCTCATTTCAAAGCTTCTGAAACGATGCTAAAGGCACCTTTCCTGTCCCCCCTCCAACAACCGTTTGCTACGTGCCTGCAAGAAGAAATAATTTCAGTCCATAATGAACCAATTCAAGGGGGCAGCGGGCGGGCGGGCGGGCGGGGGGTCTGCAGCCCAAACCCTTGGTCACAAAGAGAAAGGTTTGCTGGGTGCCGACAGAAAATTGGAGACCTTGAAAGTAGAATGGATCAGACAGCACTAGACTCTGTTGGTAAAAGAAACACAACAGGTTGGATTGCTGTAGCACTTTAAATACTAACTGCTATATTTTTATTGTTGGCTTTCGCGGACCAAGTCCACTTCTTCAGACAAGGAGTGAAACTTACAGGCATGGTATATATACACCAAAATCAGGGGTCAAAGGGAAAAAGGTTTGCTCAGGCAGAATGACAGACAAGCAAGCACAACAATACAGCTTCTCACAGCCATCAGCAACAATAGAGTATTCAGATTAGCTCTAAATGTCTCCCTTTCAATCTCAAAGGTGCGGATCAACCTCTTACCTGCATGTCAGAAAACAAACAAAAACAGTGTACCTGGTTACTTTCTGTTTTGCTAAAGAGAATTGGCAGGAAAGTTGTAATATAATACTGTAGATATAATATCTAGCAGCAATCTATGTATCAAATTTGATAATGTCCCAGAAACCCTTCGCTAATATTTAATCCCCTATGATGGGTGTCTAACAGATGGATGTACAGTAAAACCTCATATAACACTAAAACCTGGTTCCACAAGTCTTGGTGTTATATGATTTTTAGTGTTATCTGATGCATGTTAAAATCCTATGGGATCCATAGAGATACATTGTAACCACACAGGCTTTAGCGGTTGTTATCTGAAGCATCCCATAGGATCTTAATGTTATCTGATGCAATTCTTCCCCCCAGATTCCTTAATGCTATGCGATTTTAGTGTTATTCGATACTAATGTTATATGAGGTATTACTGTATTTGATTTCTGCTGTCTCCCTTTCAATCCTAGTTTTGTAATTTCTCTGTTCCAGAATTGCAGAAAACATGGAAACCAACCCAAAAGAGTTTCCCCTCCAAAGTGACCCTCTAGACTAATGATGGCAAACCTTGGCACTCCACCAGTTCTTGGAGTTCAATTCCCAGAAGCCCAAGTCTCTGTTTAATTATTGTATGATGAGTGTCAGTTGTCTACATTAACGCTGATGTATACAATAAGCACAAATTGTCCATCTCGAGTTCCCAGCTAGAGTTCCACGTCCAGTTCTGAAAGCCATTGAAGGGCTTCCTCTGAGGCACTAAGCAAGCCCTCCAATGTGCCTCCAAGCACGCATAAAGGACACCTAAATAGAATGTGGTCCATGGTTTGGCCTTCTTCACAGTCACATTGGGGAGAGGACTTCCATCTACCACAGCCAGGCCTCACTCTGTTCAGCATCTTCTAGTGCCCTCTGGGAAGGGAAAATCCAGCTGACCATTCTTGATTATATGACGATAGGGAATCGGAGACAGATGTTGCCAGAGTTACGTCCAACCATCTGAGCTATTAACATGGTTATTCTGCAGGTTGATTTGTGAATCCTCACGGATGGGTTTAGCACTCCAGGTGTTCTTGGACTTCAATTCACAGAAGCCCAAATCTCTGTGAATCCACACAAATGGGTTTACCGTGCAGTAAACCCTTTCGTGTGGATTCTCAGGGACTTGGGCTTCTGGGAATTGAAGTCCAAGAACACCTGGAGTGCCAAGATTGGCCATCACTCCTCCATACAGTGGGCCACCAACGTTGAGGCTAAAAGAAGGGTCTTCTAGTGTTGTGCATCTGGTGGCAAATTCAGATCCTCCATCGGCGAGCTTGTATTTAAAAGTACGGCCCCAGCTGCTCCCCCCAAACACTTCCTCTCTGTAGAAAGCGGCCCAAGGAATTCTCAACCCTCATGTCAAGAATTCTTTAGCGGGGGAGAAAGCCTTGCCTTCGCCTACGGCATATCAGATACCACGAAACCGGAACAACTTCTTGAAAAAAGGGATTTTGTGTCCTTGGAGAAAATGCCCCCATCCTGGTCCTTTGCTATGTCTGTCCTCTCAGGTCAGGGATACTTCCTGGACAAAGGCCTTCCTCCATTCATCCATCATCCCTCCCTCCTCCGCCTCCTCCCTGTGGTTTTACCTTGGACGGAACCCCTGGCACAGCCATCTGGTAGCACTAGTTTTTAAGACACACACGCACACACAGGATGTGTTGCCCATTTCACAATTGCTCAGTTTCGCAAAGCTTGGCACCTAATTCCCTCCAAGGAACCCAACGTGACCTTTAAGAGGAAAAAAACACACAAATGGATCCACCATCGCTCCTAGAATCTGAATGGCACATAACAGCATAACCACACTCAGACCTGGGTAAACTAACTGAAAAATCTGACTCCTTTTGAAGCAACCCATCTCCAGGCTCCAGGTCAGCTGTGGCCTTAAGGTTAAGATGCTAAGCTTCATGAACGGAAGGTCGGCAGGCAAGCAGTTCGAGCCCTGGGCATTGCAGGACGGAGCGAGCTCCCGGCACTCTCCCAGCTCCTGCCAACCTAGCAGTTCAGAAGCAAGATTCTGCAACTTGATAAACAGGTGCCACCCCCCTGAACTACGTGACTGGCCCACGGGCAGAAAAGTTTGGGCGCCCCTGTTGTAGACCTATCAGAAGACAGGAAATGCGGCCAAACAACATTTCGGGTGGGGTTTGCAGCGAATTCCCTGAGTCACCACCGGCTCTCGGCAAGGCCCCCCATTTCCTGTCCAGACTCCGAGAATCCTTTTTGCTTCGCTTTCCCACAGTCCAAAAAAATGTTACAGCTGAAGCTCAAGGAAGCAGCCGAGCCGGGGGGGGGGGGCTGGGAATATCCTCCCCCCACAAAAGCCATGAGTCAAATACCTCGGATTCCTTCTGCCTCCTGAACGGCCGGATCCAGACTCCATGGTTAAAGTTTTTATAGACCGAAGAGAGTTCCACCGTCCTGGGAAAGGAAGGACACTTTGTCCAGACTTCCCTTCGTCCACTTGGACATCTTCTCCTTTCATGTCCTGAGCAAACCCTGGACTGCCCAAACGCCGTCGCCTCCTTTGATGTTATTCCTTGTTCCAATGAGCTCCTTCCTTCACCTTCTCATTTGCTTTTGCTCTTGTGTACCCTCAAGAGCAGGGTACACAACCTAAGGCCCCCAGGCCAGATCCGGCCCATGGCACCATTTCATGTGCCCCCCCAACCATCCAGGGGAATTGGAGAAACAAAATGGCCTCGCCTTTGAAGCTTTTGGGACAAAATGGCCACCCCCACGGTGCAGGCAGGGCAAAACGGCTCCCTCAAAGCTGACTGAGAGAGAGTGGCCGGCCCCTGGCATGAAAAGGGTTGGGAATCTTTGCTCCAGCGTGTTCCTCCTTGCCCTAAAGCTCTTCCTGGATCTGAGCTGGAGGACTTGAGGCTCATCTCCATCCAAAGGACGTCGGAGGTCCTTCTCAGCGTTCGTGGCGACTTAGGTGGAGCCATACAGTGGCGGGCAGCAAAAAAAAAAATCGCTACCACATCATGGGCGGAGCCTATGTTGTGGGTGGAGCCTATGTTGTGGGTGGAGCCTACATCATGGGTGATCTAGTCATGCCTACCATGTGTACATCTGCAAACACAGGCAACACTGGCTCTTGGCTGTAAATGGAGATGAGCACTAGAGTCAGATATGACTGGCTTTTGAGCAAGGGACACCTTGAACCCCTTGCAGTGACAAAACCTGATGGGGCAGGGCAGGGAGGTGGGCGTGGCCACCCAATTTCGCTACTCCCCCGCCCGAAGGCCACCCAATTTTGTGTGTGTGTGCGAACCTGTTGCTGCCCACCACTGGACCCATCCCAACAAGAGGGCCTATTTTCTCAACTGGTGTCGGTTTGCGGCATCCGATCACTCTACACAGGGCTTCATTCCAACTTGTTTTGCCTATGAGGACACGGCCCGTGGTGGAGCATCCTACTCTGCTGTGGGGGGATGCTCAGGGCCAGAGCGGAGAACACGGCATGGATGGCTGGGTTCCGATTAGGTCTTTCATTCTCTCTTCCTGTCCCCTCTTCCCGCAACCAAAGGCAACAATGGACGACTTAAGCGATGCGCCTAAGGGAGCAGTGCTAAAAACCCCTTTTCCAAAAGAAGATGCCGATTCTTGGCAGGAGCAAATTGGCATCAGCTGCCTGGAGCCTGAGTTTCTGCCGCGGACCTCTCCGGGGGAGCCCGTACCTGCCTTTCATCGCCAGGCTTCCCTCCGCTTGCAAAATACAAAAGATTCGTTTCCCTCGCAGGCATCCAGCGTTTTCGGGAAAAGGTTTCTGTGGATTCATGCGTAGTGGGAATGCAAACACTGCGTGCTTTTGGAAAGGGGGGACGACGACCCAAAACCCCAGACCCGAAACGCTCATCGGACAGGCCAGAAAAGCTGAAAAGCCCTTTTGTTACCAAAGGCAAGAATGTCTGGAGTAGAAGTTATATAAACACGCTCACATCTTCTGGGCGAAAACCTGGCTGCGTTCCAGCCCCGCTGCGGCATCCAAAGGCACAGAAATATTCCAGAAGTCTCTGTCGCTACGGCCCAAATAAAGACCGAACAGAAGGCAAAAAGGTTTGCTATTTAAAAACAAAACAAAACAACCCCCTCCAAGAACTCCAGTTGCAAAGACTTGAGTCTAAACTTCCCAAGAGTTTACATCCCGGGCGCCCTGGAAATGTAAAAATGCCTCTGAGATTTGCGAGCCCACTTTGGACAAAACGCCGTTCTCGCCATCCTTCTTTTTAATTTTTATTTCAAAGCAGTCTGCATGCCATTTGGTAGCCAGAAACTATTCGGATGCAAATCTCAAAATGCACAAGGCTCCTCTTGGCCATAAACACAAAGATGGTGCGCGCACTGTCCTGGCGGAATAAAAGGCTCACTGCTAAAATAGCAGGGGCGCTGCGTAAATAAGCCACATTCTTTCATGCTGAGGTCACTGGCTTGGCTCAGTCGCATTTCACCCGCCGTCTGGGGTTTTGACAATTTAAGCAGGGGAGAGAGGCGCTGAATCCCCCCCCCTTCCAAAACGCACAAGTGCACACTCTCTCACACCCACAGGTAAGAAAGGGGACTCCAAAGGTTTATATCTAAAAGGGTCCCCCACAGAAAGAGCCTTCTCAAAGATTGGGGTGTTTCTGATAACACTCTCGGGCGCCTCGTGTTGCCAGCTAATCTTTCTCACACAAGGCCAGGCGAAAGGAACTAGGGAATAAATTCAGCAGACGACGGCTTCGTTTTGGCCCTTCCACGCCTGACCTAGACACAAGAAGAATAAAGTTTACATTGCCAAAAAAGCCCTCGTCCGTTTCAGCAACCGAAACCAACCTCACAATCCAAAGTCAGTGTGGCACCTTCCTTGAAGGCTAACGATTTAATTCCCACTGTTACACACCTTACGGAGACAGCATTCGGGATGGTCTCTGGTGGTTTTAAGAAATGTACGCCGGGTAGGCACGAAACCATCCAACGGAGAGCTTTGTTCGCTGGGTGGGCAAAGAAGAATACGGCTCACAAACCAGAATGTGTGGCCCAGGCAGGGGTTTGAGTCTTTGTGGTGCATGAGGAGGAGGTGGGGGGTCATGTTTGCAATGCTTCATTTCCTACAGCCCGGTAGTCTTACATCCCCCTGCCAACAAAAGACCTCATCGTTAAAGCGATGGCCTTCCCAGTGGTCACGTAGGGCTGGGAGAGCTGGACCATAACGAAGGATGAGCGGAGAAGAAGAGACGCCTTTGAATTGTGGCCCTGGAGGAGACTCTTGAGAGTCCCCTGGACTGGAAGGAGATCAGATCAGTCCATCCTGAAGGAAATTAAACCTAAATGCTCCTTGGAAGGACAGAGACTGAAGCTGAAGCTCAAGGACTTTGGCCATAAAAGGAGAATTGAGGACTCATTGGAGAAGGCCTTGAGGCTAGGAAAGATTGAAGGCAAAAGGAGAAGGGGGCGGCATAGGATGCGATGGTTAGATGGCATCGTTGACATGGTCAGTGTAGATCTGGGTAGACTATGGAGGATGGCAGAAGACCCTGGCGTGCAGTGGTCCATGGGGACGCAAAGGGTCGGACTCAACAGTCCTGGTCAACAACCAAAAGGAAGGTGGACTCTTTGTGCAAACCAAAAAGTCAAATCTCCCCCTACTTTTTTCAGTATGTAACCTATAAAAAGAGACCGCAGCGGCTCAAGTCACTAAGACGCTGACCGGGAGGCGGAAGGTCAGCAGTTCGATTCCCGAGGACTGCAGGACGGAATGAGCTCCCGTCTCTGTCCCAGCTCCTGCCAACCTAGCCGTTCGGAAGCAAGAAAATTGCAAAATTTTGCTTCCGGTGAGAGGAACCACGTGCCTGGCCCCTCGGCTCGAAAAGTTTGGACACCCCTACCTTGGAGGAAACCTACAGGCCAAGGCTAATGGCCAACCCTTCTTCCCCCTCCTCTTCTCTCTTGGGATTGTGGCCATGAGCAAAGCACCTCCGAATCAGATGTGCAGGGATGGAACCTTCAGGCCAAAGTGGGCCCTGCTCCAGCGCTGATTTACGGGTAGCCTGACGAGTAAACCTGTCAACGATTCAAGGAAGTTCCTTTCCCCGGGATTTAGGGAGCTTATGGCTGAAACCACATCGGAACAAGGCTGCATTGTGAGGCTGGAGAAAGCAGAGGTGACTCTGGAGAGGTTGACGCTCCTCATTTCAGCCACTGCCATCCTGCCAAAAAGGAGATCGTGACATCGCAGAACGTCTATTGCTTTGTCTTAAGATACCCCTCCCCTTCCACGTAGGTCCTTGGTGATCAAGGTATCTCCAGTCAAAGCCATGGTCTTCCCGGTGTTCACGTATGGCCGAGAGAGCTGGACCCTAAGGAAGGCTGAGCCCAGAAGAATAGATGCCATTGAACTCAGTGGTGCTGGAAGAGACTCTTGAGGTTCTCCTGGACTGCGAGAAGATCCAACCAGTCCCTCCTGAAGGAAATCAACCCTGACTGCTCCTTGGAAGGACAAATGCTGACGATGAAACTCAAGGATGTTGGCCACCAAATGAGAAGAGAGGACTCACTGGAGAAGGCCCTGAGGCTGGGGAAGATGAAAGGCAAAAGGAGAAGGGGGCGGCAGAGGATGAGATGGATGGAATCGTTGACGCAATGGGCGTAGATCTGGCCAGACTACGGAGGATGCAGATGACAGAGGAACCTGATGTGCTGTAGTCCATGGGGTCACAAAGAGTCAGATTCAACTATGCGACTGAACAACAGAAGCAAGTTTTTCATGCATCTATTCATACATCAGCTGGTCTCTCCAGCAGTGTATTCTTGCTCCAGTATGGAGCGCATCTACACGTGCGAAACAAGTTGACATTGCTGTTAATGAGACCATGTATAGAGTGACAGGATGCCTCAAACTGACACCAGTTGAGAAAACAGACCCTCTTGTTGGTATGGCTCCACATCTAAGATCAGAAGGACTTTCGACATTCTTTGAACGGAGATGAGCCTCAAGTCCACCGGCTCAGATCCAGAAAGAGCTTCATGGCAAGAACAATCAAGGGTGCGCAAGAGCGAAACCAAATTAGAAGATGGAGGAAGGAGCTCACTGGACAAGGAAGAACATTAGAGGAGGATCTGGCTGAAGATCTCAACCTCCCCTACATGTCACTTGGAGGGCCCTGGATAGGCTTGAGGGTCGGAGTCCCTCAATGCAAGACCAACATGCTCAAGTGGGGGAGCCGGTGGACAACAACACACTGTGTGAATGTGAAGAGACACAGAGTCTGGCTCGTTTGCTGATTGCTGCCAGAGATATACAACCGAGGAGGACTTGCGTTTGGGCAACGACGAAGCCAAGAAAGTGGCTTCATTTTGCCAGCCCACGGTCTGAGCAGGACATGAAAGAAGAAGAAGAAGAATGCATTTACTGCTGAAATCCTTCTATTCCCAAAGCAAGCACCATGCCAGCTCCACGACATTGCTGCTTTTCGTGGGTGGCATAAAGCCCCAGTTTTACTCCAACCAGCTAAAACAGGGGTCAGCAAACTCGGCTCTCCAGATGCAGTTCTTTACCACTTCCAGACCCTTCCAATGGGCTTGGTCAATCTTTGTTCTTGAGCCACACCAGGCCATTCCACGTTGACCCCTGAGCATATTCAACACAACACTCTCCGTTCTCCAGGAAACCTCCGTCTCCCTCTCCCAACTCTATTAGTTCTCCGCATCTTCTAAGATGTTTTCCCTTTGCAACAATCCAAACGTGAGCCCCGCTCAACTGGCAAGACCCCCAACCGAAGGGGACAATGCCTTTGAAAGACAGATGTGGCACGGAGCCGTAAGCGTGTGACTTACCACAAGAGCAGCAGGTGAAGCAGTTGGTGTGGTAAAGATTCCCCATGGCTTGGCAAGCTTGACTCGCTCCGTACACTCCCTTGCCACACTTGATACACATCCCTATGGGGGAGAAAGAGAAGGAGCATTAAAACCAAGCAAGATCTCAACCAAGGGCTTTCCACATAGCACTGATCAGCCAATGTACTGATGTACTGACGTAGGCTTCAGTTCCCAGAAGCCCAAGTCTCTGTGAATCCACACCAATGGGTTTACTGCACCTGTTCTTGGACTTCAGTTCCCAGGGTTGTAGAAGATAATACACAGAATACTCAACCCCAAAACAAAAGCCACTATCTCTCCATACCATACAGAGTCCTGTAAGCCAAGACATGCACTAACCAGGGGATTCTCAACCTGTGGCCCACAGCGTCATTTCATGTGCCCCCACCACTGCCTCCGCCACACCCGGAAGTGCCATGTGGTGAAGGAAGGGCAAAATGGCCATCCAGCCCCCGAAGCTGCCTGAGGGAGCGTGACCCAATGGCCCCTGGCTTTAAAAGGTTGAGAACTCATGCACTAACCCAACTGCTTTCTATGCTGCTACCCCAACATTTTCCACATAGAAACCCATATCCTGGATCTTTCGTGGTCCTTTCCTACGCCTTTCCTGGTGCTAAGATACATTCTGGGCAAGACCACTTAAAAAGGCACCCGGAGTTTTCAAGATGGCGGCATCATGGAGTCATAGAAAACCATTACACTTCTGGCTTCATATCCTTGCTCAAATATTTTGACCCCATTGGTTGCTCGGTGCAGTTCAAGCACATAACAGTGAACTGAACTATCCCAAATACCTAACACAGGAGTTTACAACCTTTCCAAGCTGGCGGCCGGGGGTCGCGCGCACGCTCAGTCAGCTTTGAGGGCTGGACGGCCATTTTGCCCTGCCTGCATGATGGAGGGTGGCCATTTTGTCCCAACAGCTTCAAAGAGGCACCCAATGTTGTTTCTCAAATGCCCAAGGAGGGGTGGGGGAGCCACATGGAATGGCACTGCAGGCCGCATCCAGCCCACAGGCCTTAGCCTGGGAAACCCTGGCCTAATATTGTCTTACAACTCAAGACTTGTGAGAACTATTATGACACCAAGATGGCCCACTGACACAGCCGTAAAAAGGGCGAAAGATTTAAAAAATCAAGGATTTTGTGTGCACAAAAGGCTCGACAACTGGTTGATTTAATTTTGTTAACAGGTCACAGCAAAACAAGACTGAACAAATGGATTCAAGGAGAAGGAGAGAGAAATTAAAGAAAAGAAAAAGAACAGAGGGAGGAATGAAATAAAAGAGGATTTCTACAGAATAGAAATTAAAGAGGATTACAAGGAATTGGCAGCAGCTGGCAAGAAAAGAGGGCATAAAAGAAGCTTCTTGATATCTGCGGCCAGAAACTCATGGCGCCCTGAGCATGCACATTATGTTGCTCCAGACAGGAGAAACCAAGGCTGTTTTTGCCTTCATTACTTCCAGTCCTGTTTTCACCTCGCAAAATTGCCAGGTTGATTTGAATGTGCATTTCAGGCCGTTTGCTGGTCTGGGGCTCCCAAATTGCTACCTATGACTTTGCCCTCTGGTTATCAGCAGAAGAAGAGAAAACTGGGCGGCAATAATACGGGAAGCTACAGCGGAGGTGTGGCAGGCCAAACCGTCTCAGACGGACTAAAGCAGGAGTGCCCAAACTATGTCCTGTGGGCCGTACTGGCCTCGGCACCAATTCATCCAGCCAACGCCACCCTTGGAAGCAGAAATAAAACTTGTCCGAACGAAGCAAAACACTTCCGGGAGCGACGAGGGCAGAATGGGCCAGACGAATTGGTGTTGGGGCCGGATGCTGCCCACAGGCTGTAGTTTGGGCACCTCAGATTAAGTAGGGAAAATCTACCTTGTCCTGCTGCAAAACCGATTGCAAGGTTTGTTTTACTTCCACTTCCGGTAGGAGGAGCCACGTGACTGGCCTGCTAAACCACGTGACTGGCCCCCTGAACCACGTGACCGGCTTATGGCCCAACATTTTGGGCACCCTGGACTAAAGCCCCCAACCCTGAGTCCAGTCTGGAGGGTTAATGATTTCCTAAAGCAAACATGCCACACAGATTAACAGACTCTCCTCTGCAGAGTCACCAAAGTCCCAATTTGGAAGCTTTAGCTTCTTTCACCAAGTTTATTTTGGGCAAAACCCATCCACACATGAAGATCTAGTCTAGCACCACGCCAGCCTCACACCCCACACCCGTTTCATCCTCCTTATTTCCCAAGCAAAGGTGTGAGAACAAGAAACAAAATAAAAAGCCAAGAAAATAAAGACAAAAAGCGGCTGTGTGGCCCCTTAAGGACTAACAGCTGTCTTTTAAGGACTCACTGACTGGAAGGCCGGAGTTTGATTCCCGAGTACTGCAAGACAGAGTGGACTCCCGTCTCTGTCCCAGCTCCTGCCAACCTAGCAAGAAAACTGCAAGTAGATAAATAGGGACCACTTTGTTGGGAAGGTAAAGAGTTTTCCGTGCACTCTGGTGTCTAGTCATGCCTGCCACATGTCCACGAAAACGTCTGCAGATCCAGACAGCGCTGACTCTTCGGCTATAAACAGGGATGAGCACTGAACCCTAGAGTCAGATACGACTGGCTTTTGAGCAAGGGCGACCTTTTTGGACCAAGTCCACGAAACGATTAAATTATAGTGATTATTTTTTAAGATGCCACCACACTTTTCTCTCCTTTATTATTCCCTTGCTTTCTGCCTTGTTTCCTTTCCGATACTTTTCATCAGTGGCTGAGGGAGGTTCTGTGGCCATTTCCAGCCCAGGGAAAATAGTTTCTTTTGGTTCCAAGGAAGGCTGGGCTTCATTTTCTAATCAAACATCTTTGCCTTTTGAGAATTCATTAACAAACAACTGTTTGGGGGCCCATCCATCCTTTAACTGCCATGAAGGATGTCTTCCTACTTCCTTCTATCTTCTAAACCAGGGTTCCTCAAACTTGGCTCTCCAGGGGTTCTTGGACTTCAATGCCCAGAAGCCCAAGTCAAGCACACCTGTGGATCAGGGCTTCTGGGCATTACTCTCTGTCCAGTTCTTCTTGTGGTCTCTGTGAATCCACACGGATGAGGATGGGTGTGGGTTCACAGGGTACCAAGGAGGAGGAGTGAGAAGAAGAAGAAGGAGGAGGAGGAGGAAGAAGAAGAAGAAGAAAGTTACAGGTAAGCAACCTGTCATTATAGAGCAGAGGTCCACAAACTTGGCTCTCCAGGTGTTCTTGGACTTCAATTCCCAGAAGCCCAAGTCAGCACACCTGTGGATCAGGGCTTCTGGGCATTGAAGCCCAAGAAGATCTGGAGAACCAAGTTTGATGACTTATCATCTTGATCAGCCTCTACTCTCTATCCAGTTCTTCTTGTGGTCTCTGTGAATCCACACGGATGAGTTTGGGTGTGGGGGGGAGGAGGAGGAGGAGGAGTTACAGGTAAGCAACCTGTCATTATAGAGCAGAGGTCCACAAACTTTGCTCTCCAGGGGTTCTTGGACTTCAATTCCCAGAAGAAGCCCAAGTCAACACTGGTTGGTACCTGATCAAGGTGGAAAGACATCTTACTCTTGGTGATGCAAGCCAGCATCTGCTATGGCCAGTGACGGTCAACCTTGACACTCCAGGTGTTCAATTCCTAGAAGCCCAAATCAGCACACACCTGCTTGGTCAGGGCTTCTGGGCAGTGAAGCCCAAGAACACCTGGAGAGCCCAAGTCTGTTGGCTCCTGTTCTAAACCCACAGATGATCCGGCTGAAACAAACCATGGTCCGCAGCAACTGCCATTACAACCTATCAAATCAATTCCCCACTTATAGTCACCTTTCTGAGATTTTCTGGTATGAAGTTGTTTCTCTCTCCCCTCTCTTTCTGGGGACAGTGCCCTGGGGCCACAAAACGGCTTCTCCAAGCCCTTACAGGTCGCCCCAGATCCGTAGTGATTCCAACACATCTGGATGGCCCTTCTCCTATGAGTCCCTGCTGGGGTTTGAACTCCCACTCAAGCAATTAAATATAAATCCCTGAACATCTGTCAGGCTGAAAAAAGCTTTCCTTCTCTTAAGCGGCTCAATCACTAGTTAATAATAATAATTTCGTGCCAGAAATTATTCTGGGTTGAAAGGATTTTTGCTGGAGAAACTCTGCTCAGGGGAAGCCCAAATGAGGCTCCTTTCAGGTCCCCAAGAGCTGGGACAGAGACGGGTGCTCAATCCATCATGGAGTACCCGGGTCTCGAACTGCCGATTTGCTGGCCTCCCAGCTAACAAGGCGAGCTTCTTAATCACTGAGCCACCGCAGGGCTAGATCAGGTATTCTCAACCATGGGCCAAATGTGGCCAACGGCACCATTTCATATGGGGGGCGCCCACCGCCTCCATCACACCAGGAAGTGCCGTGTGGTGGAGGAAGGGCAAAATGGCCGTCCGGCCCTTGAAGAGAAAACGGTAAGGAAAGATACACTCTTTGACTTGTCTGATAGTAAGGTCTACTTTGCTCAAAAGCCAGTTGTATCTAGCTCTAGGGTTCGGTGCTCATCTCTGTTTACAGACCCAAGAGCCAGATGTCCATTTCCATGGTCATGTGGCAGGCACGACTAGGCACCGGCGCACACAGAACACTGTTTGCCTTTCCTGCCAAAGAGATAACCTATTCATCCACTTGCAACCCAATGTCAGCAGACATTTCCATGGACATGTGGCAGGCACGACTAGGCACCGGCGCACACAGAATGCTGTTTACCTTTCCTGCCCAAGAGATACCTGTTTATCCACATGCAAACCAACTGCACCCAAAGCGATCCAGGCCTGTGTGAACAAGCCTCTCTCTTGGTGGGGTTTAGATAAAAGGTGAGAAGACGCAGAAATGCAGACTTTGGTGACACAGAGGGAAGGAATGGGGAACGGTGGCGATAAAGATGGAAATTCCCCCTAATAAATCCAGGATTTTTTAATTTCTTCGGTCCTGGTGGCATTTAGAGACAGAAAGGGACGTGGTTTGGACATGCCTTGGAAGCCAGTGAGAATTTGCCAAGTGGCATCGCTCCCACGAGGCAACTTAGGTTCCCAGAAGAGAGATCTTGAGACAGGAAAGAAGGAAACTTAAAAATATCAAAAAGAAAATATTTTTCCCCCTCCCCTTGGGAGGAAACGCAGCAAGATGGAAAGCAGGAACCTGTATTTTCCCAAGACAGTCTTGGGAAAATCCAAGGCACGCTTATAAACAACTTGAAATACTGGCTAGCAATAATGCCAAGCGATGTAAACGCCCGTTCGCACCTCCCGACAAGAGATGAGCACTGAACCCTAGAGTCAGATACGACTGGCTTTTCAGCAAGGGCGACCTTGGCCTTTTCCTACGGTCCCTTCGGCAGGCGTTTTCCACTGCTGGCAGTCAACGCAAGGCAGAGGCGGCTTCAATATTTCAAAAGATTATTTCATTTTCTTTTCAAAGCAGCAGCAATGCAGAAAAGTAAGTGATCACATTAAAAATTAAGACCAGATTAGATGCAATTTAAAGCAGTCCAGAAGCCAAGAAAGAAAGTGTTGTAGTGTCAGATTAGGACTCTGGAGAGCTGGGTTCAAATCTTTCCTAGCCCAAGAGAAGGGCAGCGCGGCCCAGGTGAATTGGCGTCAGGGGCCGGATACAGTCCACGGGCCGTAGTTTGGGCACCCCTGAGGTAGAGGATACACAGTTTCCCATCTCTTTCCTCTAGGAAGGCTTTTGCAAATCACCCAAGGGGGGGAACTGAACTCTCAGCCAGAGATCTAGCTCAGTGAGTTATTCTTAGCCACAGATAATCCTATTATTGATACATACTAGTGCTAAATGAAACCGGTGTGGGCTGCGGCCACAGTCTTCGTTGCACACCGAGTCGCACAAGTGGCACCTAATGAAGGCGTAAAAGCGTTGACTCCTCAAAACAGTGGCAGTCCCCCCCCCCCACTGCATCTTATGCCTGTGCAAACCTGCAGGTGTATTTTAGGGCCGCAGTCCTTAGGGACCAATGTGGAATGCCCATCTATTGGGGGTTTTTTTTTTCAAAATGGGTCCCTAACATGCTCTCCTTCTGCCCGTAAACTAAGAGCTTTTACAAGACCACTGACAAGACGATATTTGGTAAAATTTGGCTCACGTGGTGAAGATGCTGACTGGGAGGCGGAAGGTCAGCAGTTCGATTCCTGAGTACAGCAGGACGGAATGAGCTCCCGTCTATGCCCCGCCTCCTGCCAACCTAGCAGTTCGAAAGCAAGAAATTGCAAGTGGATAAATAGGTACCACTTCGGTGGGAAGGGAAATAGAGTCCTGTGCACTTCGTGGTCTAGTCATGCCTGCCACATGTCCACAGAAACGTCTGCAAATGCAAGACAGCGCTGGCTCTTTGGCTATAAACAGAGATGAGCACTGGACCCTGGAGTTGGATACGACTGGCTTCCGAGCAAGGGTGACCTTTACCTTACCTTCCTTCAGTTGAGATCTTATATATAGTTTTTCTTTTAAATAGCGGTCATTCTGCACTTCCAATTAATCGTTAACTTGTTCATCAGCGTATTACAGCATCAGAGAGCCTAAATGCAAGACCCACATACGCACGTGGGGGCTGATGGTGGCTAGCAACACACAGTGTGCAATGTACTGGTCTGCCAATTGCTGCCAGAGACACGCACCCACGAGGACTTGAGTTCGAGCAACGTCAAAGCCAAGAAGAAGAAGTGTATTACACCGGGGAACCACAAATAGGCACAATCTGGTAACGGCTGCCTTGTTGTGCCAGCTAATCTTTCTCACACTAAGCCAGGTGACAGAAACTGCAGAATGAACTCACCCAAAGGTGCCTCCGTTTGGGCTGTTCCACATCTGGCCTAGACACGGAAGAAGCAGCCTTTTTACACCAACAATTTCTTGTCCTGTCTAGTCACATTGATTTTTATCAGCTGCGCATGGGGGTTCCTCAACTTGGTCCCCTGATGTTCTTGGACTTCAATTCCCAGAAGCCCTGATCAACAGGTGTGCTGACTTGAGCTTTCTGGGAATAGCGGTCCAAGAACACCTGGAGGACCAAAGTTGACAAACCTTGACTCGGAGCAGTGATGGCCAACCTTGGCTCTCCAGCTGTTCTTGGACTTCAATTCCCAGAAGCCCAAGTCAGCACTCCTGCTGATCATGGCTCGTGGAAATTGAAGTCCAAGAACATCAGAAGACCCAGGTTTGAGGAACCTTGTGGTAGAGGATTGAAAGGATTCAAGATTACATTGATAGCCAACCTTGGCTCTCCAGGTGTTCTTGGACTTCAATCCCAGAAGCCCAAGTCAGAACTCCTGCTGATCATGGCTTGTGGAAATTGAAGTCCAAGAACATCAGGAGACCCAGGTTTGAGGAACCTTGTGGTAGAGGATTGAAAGGATTCAGGATTACATTGATAGCCAACCTTGGCTCTCCAGGTATTCTTGGACTTCAATTCCCAGAAGCCCAAGTCAGAACTCCTGCTGATCAGGGCTTGTGAGAACTGAAGTTCAAGAACAGCTGGCATGCCAAGGTTCACCATCACTGTCCTAGACCAGTAATGGCTAACCTTGGCACTCCAGGTGCTCTTGCACTTCAATTCCCAGTAGCCCAAGTCAACACACCTGCCGACCAGGGCTTCTGGGAAACTGAAGTTCAAGAGCACCTGGAGGGCCAAGGTTAGCCATCACTGGTCTAGAGTCTTCCATCAAGAAAGAGGCAGGACAGCTATGAAGACCAATAAAAGCCAGCTCAGCTCTGGAGAAGATGGTCCACTAGAGATGGTCAAGCCCACCCAGAACTTACAAGACCAAGCAAAACACAAGACACCAACAGGTCAGTTGGCCATAGTTGGGAAGGAATCAGGCAGTCAAGAGCAGTGGTGGCTAACCTTGGCACTTCAGATGTTCTTGGACTTCAATTCCCAGAAGGCCTGATCAACAGGTGTCATGACTTGGGAAACTGGGAACTGAAGTCCAAGAACATGTGGAGTGCCAACATTGGCTGGCCATCAATGGTCTAGACTGAGCAGTGGAGGTTCTGCCAGGAACCCAACCAATGTTACCTGGGGTACAGATAGAGACCCTCCCCCAGGGTTGAAGGTCACTGGAGCCAGGGGTCCCTCCCTGACATGGGCTTCTGGGAACTGAAGTCCAAGAACACCTGGAGTGCCAAGGTTGGCTGGCCATCATTGGCCTAGAGAGGTTCTGCCAGAAACCCATCCAATGTTACCTGGGGTACAGATAGAGACCCTCCCCCCCCCAACCCATTAGCTCACCAAAGTACTCCTTCTTCAGGTGCAGCTCCAGCTCCTTCTCCAGCTCCAAGGTGAGCGCCTCCAGCCGTCGCTCCACCTGGCTGGGCCCGCTCTCCCTCGACGGCGTCACCTGGTAGGGCACGCGGACCCGGGAGTACGAGGCGGCGGCGGGCCCCGCGGGAGCCGACGGGGGGGCGGGCAGCCTCGGGTAGGCGTCGGCCGCCGGCTCGGCCGGGTGCGGCGAGAGCAGGAGCAGCGCCTCCTCCTCGGGCAGCACCGACGAGGCCCGCGGCGAGGGCAGCTGCAGCAGCAGCTCCGCATAGGCGCCCGTCGAGCCGCGAGAGCTGCGGGAGCTCTGGCTGGAGAGGCTGGACCGGGGGCTGGCCAGGCCGCCGCCCCCCGAGGGCACGGCTCCGCCGGGCAGGCTGCGGTGGCGGACGGCCGTCGGGGCTTCCAGCTCCCCGGGGCCGGCGGAGGAGGAGGACGAGGAGGAGGCGGACGAGGAGGAGCGCGGGCTGGGGTGCCGCTGGTCGTAGCCCAGGCTGATGCCGCTGGTCCGGTTGCTGCTGCCGCCGCCGCCGCCTGGCTTGCCGCTGCCGTCGGACGAGGAGGCGAAGGAGCCGGCCAGGCTGCCGCGGGGGCTCGACGGCTTGCTGGCATCGCTGGCCGTGCTGGCGTAGCTGGAGCGCGGGCTGAGGAGCAGCGCCGACGCCTCTCCGCCGGGGCCCAGCAGGCTGCCCCGCGGGCTGCACGTCGGGGCCGCCCGCGGGAAGCCCTCGCCCGAGGCGCGCTTGCCGTAGCAAGGCAGCGCCACCTCGGAGCGCCTCCCGGGCCCGTCCTCGCCGTCCAGGGCGCGCGGCGGCGGAGGGAGCTCCCCCGACGGGTACGGGGGCGGAGGGCCCAGCAGCTGGATCCCGCCGCCGCCGCTCAGCCGCTGCTTCACGCACTGCTGCTCCGGCCCCGACGGCTGCTCCCGACGGCGACGGCCGGGGCCCCCGACGCCTTCCTCCGAGAGGGCCAGCTCGGCCAGCAGCTTGCTCGCCCGCCCCACGCCCGCCCCCGACGGCTCCATCCCGGGAGTGAGTCGCTCCGTCCGCCCCTTCTTCCTCGGCGGCCTGAGTCGCGTCGCTCCTTCCCTCCCCTTCGGGCGCCCACGGGGTGGTGGTGGGGAGGCCGGTCGGCTCTAACGGGGCGGGAGGCGTCGGAGGAAGAGGAAGGCGCTCTTGGCGGAGTCACCCCCCCTCCGGGGGGCGCCCGGCCGGGTTCGGCTCTGCCCTCCTTTGTGCTCCGGCCCCGAGCGGGGAGGGGCTTCTTTGTGTGGGGCAGGAATGCGAGGAGGAAGAGGAGGAGGAAGGAGGAGGGGGAGGGGCCGTGTCTCTCTCTCTCCCCCCCCCTCAGGAATGCCGCTCATGCCGGAGCCAAACAATGAGTCTCGCAAGGGAGGCGGGGCTGCTCCCCTCTTCCCCGGCAGCCCCGACCCCACTCAGAGACCTCCCCATAGCCCTTAGCCTGCGGTCCCCCCCCCCTCTGTGGGCGGTTTTAAAGGTACAGTAATTAGCATTTATCTCAAACTCCCCTCCCCCCCCTCCAGCGTGTGACCGACCTCAGGAGGATGGAAGAGGCTTTATCTACTTGGAGTCCTGGTCAGGCTCAAACTGGCAACCTTTGGGGTGGCACTTGAGCCACTGATCCACCACGATGACCTGCTCGGGTCCTTCTCTGACTTTGTTCTCTCTGTGTCCGCAGTTACGTCTCTCCATATCTTGGGTGGAGTAATATCGACAAGGACCAGGGGTTCTCAAAATATGGCCCCATTGGCTGGAAGCGGCCTGCGACACCATTTCATGTTGCACCACCACCACCTTGGCCACACCCATAAGTGCCGTGTGTGGCAGGCAGGGCAATCTGGCCCCCAAAGGCTGCCTGAGGGAGCGTGACCCAATGGCCCTCAGCTTAAAAAGACTGAGAACCTCTCAACAAGAGGAGATATTTTCCCCACCGGTGTAGGTTTGAGGCATCCGGTCACTCTACTACGCAGGGCTTCATTCACAGCGATGCCAACTGGTTTCACATTTGTGGATGCGCTCCGTACTGGAGAAGCATGCTCTGCTGCCGAGACATTCAGGGCTAAACCTGAAATACGCCACGTGGATAGAAGCCAGTGATGTGGAACCAAGTGACGTGATGGCCAGCCTTGCCACTCCAGGTGTTCTTGGACGTCAATTCCCAGAAGCCCAAGTCTCTGTGAATCCACACAAATGGGTTTATTGTGCGTATGCGCAGAAAACCCATTCATGTGGATTCATAGAGACTTGGGCTTCTGGGAATTGACGTCCAGAACACATGCAGTAAACCCACCCACGTGGGTTCAGAGACTTGGGTTTCTGGGAATTGAAGTCCAAGAACACACGCAGTATACCCATTCGTGTGGATTTTGGGCTGCACTTCTGGGCGGCCGGTGAGGCAACCGAACCGGTTGCCTCCAAAAATCGGTAACCACTCCGGGTGGTCTCCCGGGGAAGCTACTACCCCCTTGGGAGACCACTAGGGATCTGCACTACCGGTTCAGCAGAACCGGGGCGAACCGGTCCATGCCCACCACTGGTTTTGAGGCATCTGCCCCATCATGGAACAATTGAAAGCCTTCCCATTTCCTAGGCACTGAATCTGCCACCCTAGGCATGAAGTACAATCAGGTGTATATATAAGTTCATGCCTTGACATCTCACTCCTAAGCCTGAACTGAACTTGATCCATGCAAGCCCACTTTAAAAATATAGCAGTTAGTCTTTAAAGTGCTGCCACATTTCTGTGTTTTTGCTTTTCTTCTATGCCTGAAACACAGACTAACACACGGCTACTATTACAAAAAATAAACCACCCTCGTTGTACTAGATACTGGTGGGAGTCTGTAAGAACAGCTCATCTTCACTCATTACATATTCCCTCCACAAAGGCTTTCAGGGAGAACATAAGCAGGTGGAATTATTGATTTTTTGACACGGGCCAGCTGTGGCTAGAGTCCCATTTTGTTATCTGCAAGTACCTTTCCAGGCTGGCTGGGTAACAAAACTGGAGGAGGCAGGACCCCACCACCACCACCTTCCTGAATGTGTCCATTGGCCTAGCACAGTGATGGCCAACCTTGGCACTCCAGACGGTATTGAACTTCAATTCCCAGAAGCCCTGATGAGCAGGTGTGTTGACTTGGGCTTCTGGGAATTGAAGTCGAAGGACGTCTGGAGTGTCAAGGTTGGCCATCACTGCACTAGGCCAATGCCTTTACCCCACCCGCCCCTCTGCCTAATGGCCCAATGGGAGCACTTCCTCCTTCCTCCCAGCACAGAGTTCACCCCGCCCCTTTGCGGCATGGAAGGCAGCCTGTTGAGTTTGGGCACCCGGCCTCTAAAAGGTTTGCCATCACTGATGAACTGTGGAAAACTGGGAATATTTAAACATGTATTTCTAAGTTACAAGAACGTGGAACGCCACCACCACCATCAGAACACGCTACAGTACCTTATATAGAAATTCCCCTTTTATTTTCTTTTGCCTAACAACTGATGACTGAAGGCTGCTAGGATTTTTTCATTGGCTGAAATCCTACTCCTTATCCTAGTAAGTCTTAGTAAACATACTACGGTAGTTAGGCACACTGGGATTCATGGGGATTTGCTAAGTCAACTCTACTATAAATTCCACTGGTTCAAATGGACTTCCTCTAGTTTGCTGTAAGAAGTCACAACTAGAGTAGGCACATTTGAATGAATGGAACTCATGGTAGACTTGACTCACCAAATCCTTACCGCTTCTGTTGACCTACTCTAGTACAACTTACCTAAGGAACAGAAAGTCGGCCATTGCATCCTAATTAGTAACATTTTCCTCCCATGTGCTTAGCAAAAGAATTAAGGGGCTGCGGTAGCGGCTCAGTGGTTAAGAAGCTCGCCTTGTTAGCTGGAAGGCTCGCAAGTCAGCAGTTCGAGACTCGGGTACTGCATGATGGATTGAGCGCCTGTCTCTATCCCACCTCTTGGGAACGTGAAAGGAGCCTTATTTGGCCGTTCCCTGGGCGGAGTTTCTCCAGTTTCTTTCAGAATAATTTCTGACATGAAATTATTATTTATAGCAAGAGAATTATGAATTATACAATTAGTGTGGCTGCAATTCATGTGGCCAGGGCTGCAGTAGATGTTCTAAATACAGCCTGACTGTGGAGGCCTTACTTGCATGCATAAGACAGACCACTCAATATTAATAGCTTGGGGAGGGAAAACACGTAAAGCAATTCCATTTCTACCAAGATAATTTAGAGGACACTAGCTACAGTGTCCCATTTTCCATTGGTCAGATCCTTGGGTTTTAGTGGCATTAGATAGCTCTAATTTTGCTCTGTAATAAGGACAAGAACTTTAAAGAGTGCTTGTGTTTTAGTTTTTGATCTGCAAGCCAAGAACTTATAGAAGTAGAATAAAGCTGACTTCTTAGGATTCTATTTATACTTGGGCACACTCTAGGCCCGTGATGGCAAACGTTGGCACTCCAGATGTTCTTGGACTTCAATTCCCAGGAGCCCCTGCAAATCCACACGAATGGGTGTACTGCGATTCATCCGGCCCACGCCGCCCTTGGAAGCAGAAGTAAAACGCACCCGTATGAAGGGTTAACCCAGAAGAGCATTAACCGTACAGGTGTGTTTTACTTCCGCTTACGGGAGCGACGAGGTCAGCGCAGGCCGGATGAATCGTGGTAAACCCATTTGTGTGGATTCACAGGGTGCTTGGGCTTCTGGGAATTGAAGTCCAAGAACATCTGGCTCTAGGCTGACGTCTGCTGGAAGGGGCTATTTTATACATTTTCTACTGTATATAGCTCTCCGTTTTGCACAGCGATGTGGAAAAGGGGTTCTCAGTAAGCAGAAAAAGAAGGTACTCTATTTCAGTGGAACAATGATGAATCTTTCACTTGAGAAACGTCTAAACCCCTGGCTTTAAAAGGTTGAGAACTCCTGGTTTACTCTATGTCCATAGCAAGGTAACGTGGCCAGACCAACACAAAGCCTAGAGCATGTCAAAATCTCACTTTCTCTTACCATCTCTGCAAGCCAGGCAACGCTGAGGCTGAAAGAGAAATCTGGACAGAGTCACAAGCTCAAAGGGGCTGCAGTGGCTCAGTGGTTAAGAAGCTCGCCTTGTTCTCTGGAAGGTTGGCAAGCCGGCAGTTCGAGCCCCGGGTACTGCATGACAGATTGAGTGCCTGTCTCTGTCCCAGCTCCTGCCAACCTAGCGGTTTGAAAGCAAGAAATTGCAAGTGGATAAATAAGGGACTACTTCGGTGGGAAAAACGACCTTGGGGACAAGAAAGGAGCCTCATTTGGGCGTTCCCCGAGTGGAATTTCTCCAACAAAAATCCTTTAAGTCCAGAAAAATTTCAGACACTAAATTATTATTATAAGCTTGTGGCCCAGGGAAAAGGGACTGCCCTCAAGGCAAGAAGCAGAGTTCTCGCAAGAACCTAACGCCCCGTGTCCCTTTGAGACCTGCCCAGTCCCAAGTTGGCAGGGGAAGACTCTGTACTGGTGGGAGACTCACCGGCCCTTCCTCAGGTGTGTCTGGTCACCAGTCCCAGGTGTGCAAAATCCTGAGGACAGAGAACAAATTGACACAGACCTGAAAAAATATGTGAACTATGTCTCGTAATGACCCTGCAGCGATAACGTGCATACCTCCCCCACCCCCGTTCCCCACCAGTCATCCGTGCAATTTAGATTTTTCCCATTCTTCCAATAGTTGAATGCTGTCGCAGCCGGGCTCCCGACACACAAACGGGCAAAAGGTACAACCATGGTGGACGCTTTATAAATACCTCAGATTAGATAGGTCAGACAAGGGATTGAGGGCTTCGTGACTGTTTGTGTAGAGAAACAAATCAAGATACGTAGCTTCGCTTTCCTGTATCCCAGAATAAAGAAAATGTTTCTAGATCAGTAATGGCAAGTCTTGGCACTCCAGGTGGACTTGGGACTTCAATTCCCAGAAGCCCAAGACTCTGTGAATTCCCAGAAGCCCAAGTCTCTGCGTGTATGTGCAGTAAACCCATTCGTGTGGATTCATAGGGACTTGGGCTCCTTGGAATTGAAGTC
This sequence comes from Furcifer pardalis, assembly GCA_030440675.1. Taxonomy (NCBI): domain Eukaryota; kingdom Metazoa; phylum Chordata; class Lepidosauria; order Squamata; family Chamaeleonidae; genus Furcifer; species Furcifer pardalis. The sequence continues at coordinate 128,672,413 of CP126892.1, read as the reverse complement.
CCAGAATAGCTGGAGTGCCAGGAAACCCATTCGTGTGGATTCACAGGGACTTGGGCTTCTTGGAATTGAAGTCCCAGAACAGCTGGAGTGCCAGGAAACTCATTTGTGTGGATTCACAGGGACTTGGGCTTCCTGGAATTGAAGTCCCAGAACAGCAGGAGTGCCAAGGTTCGCCGTCATGGACCTAGGTGGTAGTGGCCACAACTTTTTCCCTACAGTGGAACTTCGCTTAACGAATGGCTCGGTTAACATAAAAAATAAATCGCATAACAAAAGGAAATCCATAGAAAACAGTGGCTCAGTTTATTGGAATTTTTCCAGAACGGATTAATTGGTTTTTCAATGCATTCCTATGAGAAATTCAGTTAAAAGTAATTTTCATTGTCCTGGAGATCGCATCACTTCCATTAACTGAGGTTCCACTGTATTTTAGACAAACAAAATTGTGCATCTAGGTTAAGATAAAAGCCGCCCTTGCTCAAAAGCCAGTTGTATCCGACTCTAGGGTTCGGTGCTCATCTCCATTTATAGCCAAAGAGCCAGCGCTGTCTGCGTCTGCAGACATTTTTGTGGTCATGTGGCAGGCATGACTTAAGACACTGGCGTGCATGGAACCCTGTTACCTTTCCCACTGAAACAGTACCTATTTATGTACTAGCAATTTCTTATTTTTGCTAGGTTGGCAGGAGTCAGGACCTCACTCCGTCGAGCAGCACTCAGGTCGCGAACTGCTGAGCTGCCGACCTTCCAGTCATCAAGTCCAGTGTCTTAACCACCAAACCACCGCAATTCCTTCCCCAGTTGACTACTCCTAAGTGAAAAAGCTTTACAAGGTCATGGAACAATAAGAGAATGACTATGAAAGACATTTTAACTTCTCTGAGGTAGGAAAGCAATAAAGAATTATTATTTTTTGTAAAAAAAAAAGTAGTGACAAATGTTTTATTTAAAAACCTTCCCTTTTTAGTTCAGTTCAAAGGATGTTTTTGGAAAGCCTGTCCCTATTCTCGTAGGATGCTGAAAACCCAAATGAATACAAAATTAAAGCTGAAGACTGGATAGGGTTTATGCGTTTCGCCTCAGCACAGAGGTTCGCTGCGCAAATGGATGTAGCAAGTAGTTTAGATGTTTATTTGGTCCAGCAGGGAAAAGGCAGAATAGCATCAAAGGTTTAGAAAACATCCCACTATAAATAACCTGAAAACTGTAACAGAAACACCAAACTCCATCTGCGACACGGACAGGCAGTACAAGGCGACGGAGCAAATTAACATCGTTTTACAGTAATGTACATTTATGCCACGGCAGTATTTGAAGCGTGACACAACCTGGCTTTCGGTCTTTTGTTCTCGAGGTGTGTAACACGGCTGGAACGAGGCCAGGGTAAGAAATTAACACTCCTCAGGCCAGAATTCAAAACCTCTCGGACGTGATTAAACGAGAAAACCACTTTGCTAAGCCCTATCCTACGCCAATTCACCTTTTAACCCATTATATACAAAAAACTTGCTTTGGCCACGTGGATGCCCATAAACTAGAGGTCTACTGCATTTAGGATAGCATCGAGGAGACGCTCTAAGCCCTGCGCGTGTAAGGATGAGGCCGGGCTGCTTCCTGGCCTCAGAAGCCGTTAGGCAGCGACTAATTCCGGGCATTTCACACACACCACCACCACTGTATTGGCACATTCCACTGGTTAGACGTTCTCAACACTCACTCTAGCACAGTGATGGCGAACCTTGGCACCCCAGCTGTTCTTGGGCTTCAATTGCCAGAAGCCCGAGTCTCTGTGAATCCACACGAATGGGTTTACTGCGCAGTAAACCCATTCGTGTGGATTCACAGAGACTCGGGCTTCTGGCAATTGAAGCCCAAGAACAGCTGGGGTGCCAAGGATCGCCATCACCAGTCTAGGTTTACAATGATGGCCAACGCTGGCGCTCCAGGTGTTCTTGGACTTCAATTCCCAGAAGCCCACGTCAGCACTGCTGCTGATCAGGGCTTCTGGGAATTGAAGTTCCAGAACACTTGGGCGTGCCAAGGTTGGCCATCACGGGTCTAGCGCAATTACTTCGTCTTGCTCTTCGGCCCGCAGCCCAGAGCGCATCCTTTTTGTGACCCCGGGCTCCTTCTCTTCGAGTTTCCTCTTGCGGCTTTTCTTTTCCGGCTCATCGGCATTGCATGAAGGGCCTTCTTCCTCTTCCACTATCAGGACGTCGTCGTTGTCATCCTCCTCCTCTTGAGCTAATAATAATAATAACAAAATTATTATTATTATTTCATGTCAGAAATTATTCCACGTCGGTGACAGGCAGTTGGGTCAGGCATTCATCAACTCTTCATTGCGGGAGGGTTTTTTTTTCCTGCACCTCTAAAACATGCTCTGGTGTGCCCCCTCCTGAAAAAGCCAGTAATACACCAGTTACGCCCACTCCTAGACCGGGACTCCTTGCTCATGATCAATCACACACGCTCTGGTCACCTCCAGACTTGATTACTGCAACACGCTCTACATGGGGCTGCCGTGGTGGTGGTAATGGCTTTTGAAGCCCTACATGGTAGTGGGCCAGGATACTTAAGAGACCGCATCGTCCCAAGGACATCTGCCCGTCCCACCAGAGCGGACCGGAGAGGCTCTCTCATTGTTCCATCTGCTAGAGGCACAATTCACCCTGGGAGATTTATAACAAAACTTGCTTCGTAGTGCGGAAAAATTCATAAACTGAGGCATTATTTTCAATGCCTTTTAACAGCTTGCTAGCCTTCAATGATGTTTTGTTTGCGCTCGCGACTACAGCCCTCCCCCCCCATGGCGTTGCGTACCTGTGGACGTGGAGGGCTGGGCTCCATCGTCACTGCCATTGGTGATATTCTGAGAGGGCTTTTCGGAGGGTTTCGGGCCAACCACGTCGTCACCGACAACTACAAATTCCACATCTTTCCCAAGCTCCTCACTGACCAAAGACAAAAGCACCCAGAAAGTGCTTTTAAAAGGGGCCGTGGCCACGGCCAAAAAGATACAGCTTCGGAAACCAATCCACATCTTGCGCTCTCTGACAAGGCCATGTTCAGGTACTGCCCCAAAAGGGGTCTGGGAAACTTATTCCTCTTTAAGACAAAGCAGTTTGATTCTCACAAATAAGAGTACGTTTCTCTTATAAAAGGCCAAGGTTGCCCTCGCTTGAAAGCCAGTCATATCCGACTCTAGGGTTCGGTGCTCATCTGCTTATAGCCTAAAGAGCCAGCACTGTCTGCATCTGCTTCCGTGGACACGTGGCAAGTATGACTAGACACAATGTTTACCTTCTCACCTACTTGCAATTTCTTGATTTTGAATTGCTAGGTGGGCAGGAGCTGGGACAGAGACAGGAGCAAACTCCGTCACGCAGCTCTTGGGTCTCGAACTGCTTACCTGCCGTTCTTCCAGTCAGCCTCTTAACCACCTAAGCCACCTGTCACTTTTATACTCTCTCTTTTATACTCTTTGGTTAAAAGTAAAGACTTTTCCTCCAGAGAGGAAGTTTCTGGTCCTCCTCCTGCTCAATAATAATAATAATAATAATAATAATAATAATAATAATAATAATAATAATAATAATAATAATAATAATAATAATAATAATAATAATAATAATAATAATAATAATAATAATAATAATAATAATAATAATAATAATAGCAACATGCTCTCAAGACTATGGCAATCCTTTCTAGGGTTTTCTAGGTAGAGAATACGCAGAAGGGGTTTCCCGATTCCCCTTTTTAGGATTCTGCCACTTCCACAAAAGCGCACAGGCTGTGGCTCCTTCTCCCTGGAGGCACACACTGCGGAATCCAAAGCCCAACCTCGGGCTCTACAGCCAGGCGTGTCTAAATCAGCTCGGGTCCCAACGGCATCCTGTTAAAATTAGGCTAAGCGGTTCTCACCAATGCAGGACGTTGATCAGCAAGGTGTAGTCCTGTAGAAAGTCATCCGCTTGCAGCCGAGTGCCATTTCGGATCCCAAATTCTGACAGCTTCCTGTGGTTATTTGCTTGGGGGAAAGAGGGGAAGAAGTTCTTAAATTAAATTTATTTTAAATTAAATTAAACATGCCAGGGCAGGTTGAGGACTTCGCCGCCCCTCCCTCTGCGCCCACACCAACGGCCAGGGAAGAAGCAGCCAGGGCAGGTTGAGGACTTCGCTGCCCCCTCCCCCTGAGCCCCTATCAACATATTGTAATGTAATGTATTGTTTGTAAGCTGCCCTGAGTCGCTACCGCGAGCGGGCGGCAATATAAATTTGAACTAATAAATAAATAATAAATTAAAGAGGAAACCACACTAGTCTTACTCAGCATAATAAATAAAAATAATTATACAGAAGGGAAATGTCTGCAGACAGTGCTGTCTTTGGCTATAAATGGAGATGAGCACTGAACCCTAGAGTCAGATACAACTGGCTTTTGAGCAAGGGCGACTTTTACATTTCTATACAGAAAACACTCAGCTGTGTGTGCAATGCGGCTTTTTTAAAAAAAGCAAACACAAAAAGGTATCCAGTAACTCCTCATGCAAACGTGTGCATTAAAACAGGACCCTCAAATTTTTCTAAGGGTAACCTGGAGACTGTGGAACAGGTCAGCAGAGTGACAACATATCCCTTCTTAACCAGCTGCCCTCCCTGCAGACTTATTCCAGCTTCTGTTTCTATGGATTATATCAGACAGTTAATGTTCATTTATTCTACCTAGCCCTAAAACTGTCACGTAATTCCCAGAAAACAAAATATTTGATGCTTCGTGGAAACTTCAACAGGATTCAAAACTCCTTCTAAATTTATTTATTTGTTGGATTTACATAACCAGTGTTTTCACCTAAGCGACCCAAGGCAACTCTCAACATCAGCTAAAACCCATACCCAATACTAATTAAAACCAAATACTGTACACTAGTACCCCGAATAACGCGAGTATCATATAGCGTGAAAACCGTACAACGTGACAAGATTTTTGGAAAAATCTTGTATCGAATAACGCAATTTTCACGTTATTCGGAACAAGCGTATGCGTGGGGGGGGGGGGGGCAGTTGGATTGGGTAGAACATCTACCCAAACCAACCCCCCCGCCCAGCGCCTGCCCCCATGATGTTTGGAAAGGGTATGGGGATCCTTACCCTTTCGAAACTTCGGGAGAGGAGAACATCGTCTCCCCGGCTTGGGAAAGAGGCAGCTTGGCCGAAATTCCCTCCCCCTGCGCGGGGGTGAGGATTTCGACCAAGCCGCCTCTTTCCCGGGCACGCTGTAGCAATGCGGATCGCACGTCAAGGCAATTGCCTTGACGTGGGATCCCCGTTTCGCGCGCCTAAACATGGGTCGGCTTTTAAAAAAGCCCCCATGTTGGCATCTCCCACGGGCACGGGCGTGCCTGTCAGATGGGGGCTGCAGAGGCTACGGGGAAGAGCTCCGTAGCCTCTGCAGCCCCCGTCTCACACGTGCACGTGCCCATGCGAGAAGCCGACATGGAGGATTTCAAACTCCGCCCCCCCTCCACCGCAAGGCAGCAAAAAGTCTCGCCGCCAAAGCGGCACTGGCCAGATGGTCGGATAGCTGGTGGCGGGAGAGGGTAGGGAGGGGGGAGGGTCCAGGCAAGAGTGTCTCTTTTTAAAAAGCCCCAGTGTTGGCATCTCCCGCGGGTGCGGGGGCGTGTGAGATGGGGGCTGCAGACGCTACGGAGCTCTTCCCCATAGCCTCTGCAGCCCCCATCTGACAGGTGCGCCCGTGGGAGATGCCGACACGGGGGCATCTTGCCTGGATACTTCCTCCCCCCTCCCGCCACCAGCTCTCCGGCTATCTGGCCAGTGCCGCTTTGGCGGTGAGACTTTTTGCTGCCCTGCGGTGTGTGTGTGTGGGGGGGTGGAGTTCGAAAGCCCCCATGTCGGCTTCTCGCTACGGAGCTCTTCCCCATAGCCTCTGCAGCCCCCATCTGACAGGTGCGCCCGTGGGAGATGCCGACACGGGGGCATTTTAAAAAGAGACACTCTTGCCTGGACACTTCCTCCCCCCTCCCGCCACCAGCTCTCCGGCTATCTGGCCAGTGCCGCTTTGGCGGTGAGACTTTTTGCTGCCCTGCGGTGTGTGTGTGTGGGGGTGGAGTTCGAAAGCCCCCATGTCGGCTTCTCGCACGGGCGGGACCTCTTCCCCGTAGCCTCTGCAGCCCCCATCTGACGCTGCGCCCGTGCGAGAAGCCGACATGGGGGATTTCGAACTCCCCCCCCCCACCGCAGGGCAGCAAAAAGTCTCCCAAAGCGCCTAAACGGGCAGCGCGCACGTCAAGGCAAGGTATCAAAGTGGGGGTGCCACCCCCCACTTTGATCCCTTACCTTAACGTGGGATCCCCGTTTCGCACACCTTCTCCCCTCCCCCGACAGGCGCCTTGTCATGGGAGTTTGGGCACCCCAAGTCCCATGGCACAGCGCCTGGGCGAGGTGAGGGTTTTCCGAATTCTCCCCTCCTCCGGGGGAGGGGGGGAAATCGGAAATGCCGACAGGCACCTTGCCATGGGAGTTTGGGCACCCCAAGTCCCATGGCACAGTGCCTGGGCGAGGCGCGGCTGTTCCGAATTCCCCCCCTCCCCCGGGGGAGGGAGGGGAATCAGAAATGACGACCCTTGCCCAGGTGCGCGAAATGGGGATCGCACGTCAAGGTAAGGGATCAAAGTGGGGTGGCACACCCCCTGCTTTGATTCCTTGCCTTGACACTATACCTGTTTGGTAGAAGAGGCTCTCGCTGGCGCGCCTTTTCGCGCGCATGCGAGCGCCTCTTCTCAGGTTTTTTTTAGCGTTGTTTGATCACTGTATCGAACAATGCAAAAAACCGAACGTCATGACTTGTGGAAGCATGTCATAACGTTATTCAGGGTATTACTGTACAGTCAAACCTCGCATAAAGAGCGCCTCACTTAGAGATTAACTCGCTTAAAGAGCAGAATTTTCTCTGAATGGTTGCCTCGTTTAACAATTAAAATCAACCAAAAACTCACTTAACAAATAAATCGGGGATCGCAATCCCCCCCCTCGCCAAAAGTCACAATGGGTCGCTTACAATGGTGTTCCGCTTAAAGAGCAAACTCACTTAAAGAGCAATCTTGTGGAACACGTTGTACTCGTTAAGTACTACTGTACTATAAAACTATCTAAAAATGTCCATAAAACCTCTCCAAATCCAATGCATATGTGAAACGGCACTATTAAGAAGACTGAACTATGTGAAGATTCAGTTCTTATTTCATACCTTCAGTTTCTCCTTCTTCTGACGAGATAAGAATAGTTCCCTTTCCGTCATCTATTTGAACATCTGGTGCTACCATATTAAATTTTTCTTTCACGATCTGAAAGAACAAAAATCTTTAAAATATCTGGAAAACCAAACCTATTTTGGGCATAGTATCGCATGATGCATTTTGCAGCACAAACACCTCCTGTTACTTAACTAACGAAGGAAACCATTTCTTTTGTCAATGGCGCAAAGAATACACTGGAACCTCAGTTAACGGAATTAATGCGAAAACAACAAAAATTACTTAAACTGACTTTCCCATAGGAATGCACTGAATGCAATTTCCCATCAGAATGCACTGAAAACCAAAATACATTAACCGAAACGCAGTTTCCCATCGGAATGCAATGAAAACCAAAGGCAATTTATAACATTCTAGGAGATGTTACTGGCTACATATAGTCTAGGGCTGATGGAAACTCAAGTCCATGCATGTCCCCGTGTTAACAATGCGCTCTGATAAAATGAAGACATTTACCTTATCCTGCAGGGTTAAAACTGTGACCTTGTGGACGTTAAGTTTCACAGTCACCTCCGGTTTATTGGCGCACACGTAGCAGTTCGGGTTTGGGGGGTCCAAAGCGCAAGGAACAAGTAGCTTCTTTCTGGGGTTTGGTTGTTTATTAAGGAAGATCTTAAGGGAGAAGAGAAGTTAAGGTAAATGGGTCTGGCATAAACAAGCATTTATTTAGCGTGTGGCACTTGTACACATTGAGTCAAAATATAACAAGAAAGAAAAAACATATTTATTTATTTTATATTCACATTTATATGCCGTCCCTTCTATTGCTCAACTCTGGGCACATAGCAGGAAAAAATCACAAAATTATAGAGATCATAAATACGACATTATAAAGAACATTATATAAAACTAAGCATCAATTTACGAACAAACATCTAAACCAGGAGTGCCCAAACTACGATCCAAGGGCCAGAACCGGGCCCCCGGTGCCAATTCATCTGGCCCACACTGCCCTTGTCGCTCCCAGAAGCGGATGTAAAACGCGCTCGTACGGTTAAAGCTCTTCTGGGTTAACCCTTCCTCCATACAGGTGTGTTTTACATCCGCTTCCAGGAGCGACAAGGGCAGCACGGACCAGATGAGTTGGCATTAGGGCACGGATCCGGCCCATGGGCCATAGTTTGGGCACCTCTGGTTTAAGTAGATAAAATTGCAGCCTAACATTTGTGTCATCTTGTTGCAAAACAAACTGCAAGGCACGTTTTACTTCCACTTCCGGTGGGAGGAACCACGTGACCGGCCCGCTAAACCATATGACCGGCCTGCAGCCCGAAAAGTTTGGGCACCCCTGATCTAAACAAATGACAGATTTGACTGCACCAAAAGTTGCCCTTATACAAACCTCTCTATTGCCCACATAAACAAGCAAAGGGAAAGGGAAGCCAACAGGACTACTCACGGCTCGGCACTGATCTATTTTGCCCGAGAGGATCTTTAAGCCCTCCAACACAATCAGACCAGCTATGATGGCGTTGGTGGTTGCGATAGCTGGGATGATGTTTCCTGCCATTGCTGTAAAAGAGGCAGAAGTAAGGCATCCCTAATGGGCAGAAGAGCAGAGGGAGCACTTGAACAGGGCAACAGAAGCCTCTTACACTTACATTTGATATCAAACCTGCTTTTCATGTTCATACTGAAGATATGCATCCGAAGGTTGGCAGCGGAAGTGACAAAGTCCATCGCGGAAGGGTCATCCTGTACACAAAGAGGGCGAGATTAAACAGAGCGTGTGTTGAATTTAAACCAACTTTGCACCCTAGTCTGAATTAAAACTCTTTGCCTAATATGCTCCTGGTAAACTGCCACACTCTCAACCGAAGCAGCAGTTCAGTGTTCCCTCTTTGCGTGAAAAGTATTTCTGCCATTCTTAGCATAGACGGAATCCAACTTTGAGCCTTTGTAGCAGAAACTGCTCATCCTGCCCTATCGTCGTGATGGCGAACCTTGGCACTCCAGTGGCTCTTTAACTTCAGTTCCTAGAAGCCCAAGTCTCTGTGAATCCCATTCGTGTGGATTCACAGAGACTTGGGCTTCTGGGAATTGAAGTGCAAGAACAATTGGAGTGCCAGTAAACCCATTTGTGTGGATTCAGAGAGACCTGGGCTTCCGGGAAACGAAGCTCAAGAACAGCTGGAGTAAGTAAACCCATTTGTGTGGATTCACAGAGACTTGGGCATGCTACACTTCCAGCAGGGAACCCAGACACACAAACCTCTCCATAACTAACTAGTTAACTATTTATTTATTTATTTATTTATATTATGATGAACTTCTGTTCTCCACATTAATGCTGATGTATACAGGAAGCAAAGATGGCAAGGAATTAGCTGATGCAGAAGAGATTAAGAAAAGATGGAAAGAGTACACAGAGGAACTCTACAGAAAGGACCTCAACACCCCTGATAATCACAATGATGAGAACATTGAACAGGAGCCAGACATCCTAGAGAGTGAAGTCAGAAAGGCCCTAAAAAACACTGCAAACAACAAAGCCAGTGGAGTTGATGGTATCCAAGTTGAACTTTTCAAAGCCCTAAAAGATGATGGAATCAAATTATTACATTCTATATGCCAGCAGATTTGGAAAACAAAACAATGGCCACAAGATTGGAAAAGATCAGTATATGTTCCAATCCCCAGAAAGGGAAATGCCAAGGACTGTTCAAATTATCGAACAATTGCGCTCATCCCACACGCGAGCAAGGTGATGCTTAAGATAATACAGGATAGACTGCAACAGCATGTGGAGAGAGAGTTACCAGAAGTGCAGGCGGGGTTCAGAAGAGGCAGGGGGACCAGAGACCACATCGCCAACATAAGATGGATCATGGAAAAAACAAAGGAATATCAGAAACAAGTATACTTCTGTTTCATTGATTACACTAAGGCTTTTGACTGTGTCGACCACAACAAAATGTGGCAAGTAATTAAAGAGATGGGAATACCGGAACACCTTATATGCCTCATGAGAAATTTGTACATGAAGCAAGAAGCAACAGTTAGGACAGAATACGGAATGACAGAGTGGTTTGGAATAGGAAAAGGAGTAAGACAAGGCTGAATTTTGTCACCCTGCTTATTCAACTTATACACAGAGCACATAATGCGCAATGCAGGGATGGAGGAATCACAATTTGGGATCAAAATTGCTGGGAGAAACATCAACAATTTGAGATATGCAGATGATACCACCCTAATGGCAGAAAGTGAGGAGGACCTAAAGAAGCTCCTGATTAGGGTGAAAGAAGAAAGTGAAAAAGCTGGCTTGAGACTCAATATCAAGAAAACAAAGATAATGGCAACAGGCCCTATCAGTCCCTGGAAAATAGATGGGGAAGAAGTAGAAGCAGTGACAGATTTTACTTTCTTGGGATCAAAACTCACTGCAGTTGGGGATTGCAGCCATGAAATAAAAAGGCGATTGATTCTTGGGAGGCAAGCAATGAGAAACCTGGGGAGCATAATGAAAAGTAGAGACATCATATTGAAAACAAAAATTCGTATTGTCAAAGCAATGGTATTCCCTGTGGCAATGTATGGTTGTGAGAGCTGGACCATTAGGAAAGCTGAGCGCAGAAGAATAGATGCCTTGGAGATGGGGTGTTGGAGGAGAGTTTTGAGAGTCCCCTGGACAGCAAGGAGAACAAATAGGTCAATCTTAGAAGAAATAAACCCAGAATGCTCCTTAGAAAGTCAAATTGTAAAGATGAAGCTAAAGTACTTTGGACATCAAATGAGAAGAGAGGATTCACTTGAGAAAGCTTTGATGCTTGGAAGGGTCGAGGGCAAAAGAAGAAGGGGACGGCCCAAGATGAGATGGTTAGATGGTATTGTGGAGACAATGGGCACAGAGCTCAGTGAGTTGAGGGGGATGGTGGAGAACAGGAGTGCCTGGCGGGCAATGGTCCATGGGGTCGCAGAGGGTCGGAATCGACTGTGCGACTGAACAACAAATACAGGAAGCACAAATTGTCCACCTCAAGTTCCTAGCTAGAGTTCCACATCTAGGTTTGAAAGCCATTGAACTGCATGGAGCAAGTGATGCTATTTACTCACTCTCTTGGGTGTCCTGCCTTTGCTATAGGAAAAAGAAGCAAAGAAAGAACTGCCCTGATCATGTCCTTAAGGTGGAGCATGGAGAGAAATGAGGCGAGTCTGCTGCAGGTCCCTCCTTGTCAAAGAAGCTTCCTAGTTACAAAACAGTGCCGTGGCTAGCAGTGTGCTTTTTAATTAACCTTATCTGAATTCCAGTCTAAACCCGTTATGCTATTCCTTTTTGAAGTTCAGTCACATCTTTATAGCGGGTCCTGCAAACTAATGTAAGATCATTATACACGGGGACTTCTTGCAAATTCAGGAAAAACCTGACACACGTGGACTAACAACAATTACAGTAATATCTCGGATAACGTTTACTTCGGATAACGCTAAAATTGCATAACGTTAAGTAATCTGGGGAGGAGTATTGGATCGAATAACGTTAAGGTCCTATGGGATGGATCGGATAACAACCGCTAAAGCCTGTGCGGTTACAATGTATCTCTATGGAGCTTTAACGTTATCCGATCCATCCCATAGGATTTTAACATGCATCGGATAACACTAAAAATCGGATAACACCAAGACTTGTGGAACCAAGTCTTAGCATTATCCGAGGTATTACTGTATTATTATTTTGTGTCAGAAGTTATTCTGGGTTGAAAGGATTTTTGCATAAGAAACTCCACTCAGGGGACACCCAAATAAGGCTCCTTTCACATCCCCAGGAGCTGGGACAGAGATGGGCACTTAATCCATCATGGAGTACCCAGGTCTCAAACTCCGACTTGCCAGCCTTCCAGCTAAGAAGGCGAGATTCTTAACTACGGAAGCCTCTGCTGCCCAAAATTCCCCACACATTGCAGGTGGCAGCAAACGACGCATCAAGAGGTCTTCAGGCCGCAGAACTCCAAAGTTATCCCAAAGAGCCACCTTAATTTTAGGATGTTTTCCTTTGAACAGATTGTCCATTTGCAGTTTGCCTCTGGCTAGAAGCCCAACAGGTTTACTTTGCAACCGACCCACGAGCATTGACTGAACTAACCTTATCCCATATAAGTTCAGCTCCATCACCTTTTCCTGCCAGTTGTGCTCTCAGAGTCTCCACACTTTTGGAGAAGAGGCACGCATAGCTCTTGACATCAAGGACCTGCTGGTCTTTCAGGCCCAAGGAAGACTCGTTGTGCTGGTCAAGTGTGCTGTTTTCTTCAAAGGGGGGAAAAAAGTATTAAGACACTGAATACAGAGAAATGTGTTCCTTTCAATCATTTCCAAATCCAATGCCAACACCAGTTATTGCTCACATTTAATTATTTAGATACAGTAAAACCTCGGGTTACGACTGCTTTGGGTCACATTTGCCCCGGTTTATGACGGCAAGTCCTACGGAAATGCTGTCCTGGGTGACTGTTTACATTTTTTTTCTGGTTATGACCGTCAATTCGCGACCATTTTTTAATTCTCAGTGTATCCTTATGGATGCTTTGGGTTACGATTTTTTTCGCATTACGACTGAGGCATTTGGAACGGGCTTCCGTCATAACCCGGGTTTTTACTGTACAAATATTTTTCTAAATAACGTTTCCAAAAAAAATAAATCTTGGTTATAATATTAGTCATTTGCAATACTTTCACACGTACATTTGTGAAATGGACTGGACTGGTCAAACGTAGGACACCAACGCCGCACCCCTGAAGAAGAGGAATATATCGGAACAAGGATATGTATCGCAGTTCTTAAACGCGTGTATTACGAACTCTTTGTTGAGATCACTATTATTCCAGCAGCAAGGGCTGTTCGAAACACATTTTGTTTTAAAAAAAGAGAGGATCTAAGAATCACGCAGTACCCAAGGTCAATACAGGCAACAGATCGATTGGAGCATGGCAGTGAAATTCATGCTTTTAAAGCAAAGGTTCACAACCTTTTAAAGCCAGGGGCCATTTTGCCTGCCTGCACGATGGGGGCAGCCATTTTGTCACAACAGCTTCAAAGGGGGGACCATTTTGTTTCTCAAATGCCCTTTGAGGTGTGGGGCACATGAAACGATGCTGGGGGCCAGATCCACCCCGCGGGCCTCAGGTTGGGAACCCCTACTTTAAAGAGACAAGATAGGTTTTTTAAAATAAAATAATACCACAGGAAAAAAAACTGCTTACCCTGATTTTGTATCTCATTCCAATCCAAAGGGACTGGAGGTTTTCTCTTCTTCCACAGCTTGTCCATTGTTAGCAAGTACCGGATGTCGTCTTTGAAAAGCTGAAAAATCAGATTTGGAGAGGAAGCCTAATGTGAAGTGAGGCATTTCCTTTCAAATCTCCTCCTAAAAGCATATTCCAGATCTATCAGCACCTAGTACTGAGCACCAGTGTACACTGCTCAAGGCCCCAAAATAAGATTTTGTACAAACGTATAAGTAGAGTTATATTCTTTCTCTAGCAGGAAAAAAATGCAAATTAAGAAAACAGTGGGGTCAGTATCTGACTAGAAGGCTAATCTTTCTAGGATAGATTGATCTTTAGTAATCTGTCACATGCATCAGAAGATTAGGGGGGGGGGGAATCAAAAAAAGGTCTGGGTACATAGAACCCAAACTGCTAGCAAACACTACACATAAAGGTATAGATGATATTCGTTATTATACAATGCAGAAGCCAAGCCACAATATCTTAACTTGCAAGCCGCATGCTTTGTGGAACATAACCACATGTATATGCCAACCCAAAACGTCTTTCATATTAATAGATTAGTGTTTCATGTTAATTCTAAAACACCCTGAAATCAGTATGATCAAGGGCAGTACATTTGTGACTGGTGAAATAATTATCCCCATCTATTGATATTGACACAGAGTTGTAGATTTATAAGCTATTATCATGAAGGTTTTTTTCTCTAGGCGCATACCCCGTCCCATGCTCCGCTTTGAGCTTTCAAAGAAAGGAAACGTTTCCAAGAACACTCTTTACCTTCGTGAAGAGCTTAACCGAATCGTATCCTGTAGATTTAGCCCACTCTTTGGTTGACACACGTTTAATCTCACCATCTTCGTTAGAGGCGCGCGCTCTGGCTTCTGCTTCGGCTGGCTCCCCTGTTGATAATTCAGCACTTTACTTTTGCTATAGGAAGGAGAGTCACAGCTAAAAGGGAAGGTTTTTGGATGAACTTGAACTAGCGAGTGAAATTTCTTTCACGCCCAAACAGTAGAACCATTTGGTTCTGTGGCCGATTCTTGGGTGGCAAGAATCATATCCAGCAGCCCTGGTGATGCAGGGGTTAAACTGCTGTCCCGCAGTCAAAAGGTTGTGAGTTCGATGCTGACCAAGGATCAAGGTTGAATCAGCCTTCCCTCCTTCTAAGGATCATCAAGTGAGGACCCAGCATGTTGGGGGCAAAATGCTAATTAACTTGTGAACTGCCCAGAGAGTGCGCTAAGCGCCAGGGGGTGATATAGAAATGTCACTGCTATTGCTATAGCCTTGTTAAATAGAACAATTTTGAAAACATATCCATCCTTAAATGTTCCAATTCTGGGCTATCTGCAATGCCTATTTCTGCCCCTGTACTCTTATCAAGTCCTCCTTTGTGGTCTCTGAATCCACACAAATGGGTTTACTGCGCATATGTGCAGTAAACCCATTCGTGAGGATTCACAGGAGACCACCAAGAGCAGGGGTTCCCAACCTACACCCCATTCCATGTGGCCCACCACTCTCGCTCCCGCCACCGCTCCCAGAAGCAGTGAAAAGAGCAGAAAAGGTGCCGTAAATGCACCTGCAGCTGTTGTAAAAGCCTTTCCAACAGCCGCGGAGGCGTTTTACAGCAGCATTTACGGCGGGGGAAACACGTGCCTGGCTCACTCAGCTTGAGGCGCGAAAAAGCTGACCAAGAGGAACTTTGAGTTCAATCCTGATGGGGACTCAAGGTTGATTGAGCCTTCCATCCTTCTTAGTTCGGGAAAATGAGTCCCCGGCATGTTTTTATTTATTTTTATTTATTTATTTATTTATATGTTTATCACCCTCCTCCCCAAAGGGACCCAGGGCAATGTTAATGGGGACAAAAGACGAATCACCTTGTGAACTGCCCAGAGTGGGCACTAAGCGCTCGTATGGGGCAGGATAGACATGTGATTGATTGCTATATGAGCATTGGGGGGCGGAGGAGGCAGGCAATTAAGAGATACAGTGACTGTAGAGACTGTAGAGTCCCAAGAAGGAATAAGTTGATTTTACACTTACAAGCAGCTTCAGGATCTGCTCTGTCAGGGGACACTTCTTGGTCAGCATCTTCTTCTCCAAAAAGTTGACTATGCATTAAAACAGAAGAGAAAAGGGGTTTTCTTGGGGAGAAGCTGAAACGCCTCTTAGCAAAGTGTAAACAAATGATTCAGGTGGACGGTATTCTACCATCAACATGTCAAAGCCGCTTGCATGAAAACCCATACATCGACATAGGCAGCCCCATCTCCTTCCTAAAAGAAATTTATTTTAAACAACAGACAGATCTTGGAGAGGTTAAGAACTGAGGCAAAAGTACCAATTTACAGGATGCTATGGCTAAGAAATGGGGCTGCAGTGGCTCAAGTGGTTAAAACACTGAGCTTGAAGACTGGGATGTCAGGGTTCGATTCCCGAGTACTGCACAACGGAATGTCCCAGCTCCTGCCAACCTAGCAGTTTGAAATCAAGAAATTGCAAGTAGATAAATAGGGACCACTTCCATGGAAAAGTCTGCAGACACAGACAGCGCTAGCTCTTTGGCTGCAAACAGAGATGAGCACTGAACCCTAGAGTCGGATACGACTGGCTTTCAAGCAAGGGTGGCTTTTACCTTTACTTAGGAAATGTTTCATACTCAACCAAAAATGATAACTGGATCAGCTTCATCAAAAAACTGTGGCAGTAAATTTGCGCTTATTCTCCCACTATGGTTCATTTTGATATTTCAAATCTTGCTCTGCATTCCACAGCATAATGCAGATTTATCACTGAAACAGACCTCTTCCTACAGGAAGTCTGCACTCAAGGAGACCTATAAGGTAACAAAATAAACGAGCTTCAGTTTGCCATGCCACTAATGCAGGGATTCTCAACCAGCGGCCCACTGGCCAGATGGGGCCTGTGACACCATTTCATGTGCCCTCACCACACCACACCAGGAAGAGCCACGTGGTGGAGGAAGGGCAAAATGGCTGTCCAGACCCCGAAGCTGTCTGAGGGAGCGTGACCTGGTCCCTGGCTTAAAAAGGTTAAGAAGTCCTGAACTAATGTATCATAACATGCAAGGTCTTCTATGCACAGCAGGATTCCTATGCACACAAACATTATCTCCTGCCAAATTAAACATCACAGCAGGCTAAGGTAAAGTTTTTCCTTGCTCGAAAGCCAGTCATATCCGACTCTAGGGGTCAGTGCTCATCTCTGTTTCTAAGCCATTTCCATGGTCATGTGGCAGGCATGACTAGACACCAGAGCGCACGGAACACTGTTTCCTTCCCACCGAAGTGGTCCCTGTTTATCTACTTGCAATTTCTTGCTTTCGAACTGCTAGGCTGGCAGGAGCTGGGACAGAGACGGGAGCTCATCCCGTCCTGCAGACACACAAAAAAAGGATCCAAGCATGTATCACCTGATGCTTCCTCAGCAGAGAGGAATCAACGTGGAAGAAAGATGTACAACACTGGCATTTTGTAACCAACTTACTTGAACAAGTACTTTGCCCACACAATGCAGTGAATAGGCTCCGACGGAGTGTTGCGAATTGTGCAGCCTGGGAAAGTTTTCTGGGTTGGCTTGGGATGACATTCATAGCACTCCGTTACTCCCTGCAGGGAAGGAGAAAAGAATGAGCTAATGTATCCTTTCCATGTGTTAACTGGAGATGACATTTGGGGGGGGGGGCCGTAAGGCTTCAAGCATGAATGACAAGGCCGTACCTTCTTGATAACCGTCACTTGGCCAAGGTAGCCGGCGGTCCCACTTTCTATAAGGGGGATATCAGCAGCCAGACACATTCTGTTCACATGGTTACGGGCAGCTGTGTGCAGAAAATAAATAAATAACTAAGAGAGAGAATCACTGGGTGATAAAAAGCCATTGGTGGGAATCTGACATTCAGTCTCATCTCCACAATTTTCAGGTACTGCCAACAGCTACGCTGCAATCTTTGAGGTCAGGGAAACCAAACTTAATTTTCAGTCACAGAACAACTGAGAATACATTCAACAGTGCAACTTGTACAAACAGGAACTAAACATTGGGGCCAGAATCTTACCGGATTACCCGACTTCCAAAAGATAACTGCACAAGTGCTTCCTGCTCCCATGGTCTCTCTTGTGCATGGCTAGTGATGCACCAATTGCAAAATAATGCCTACAATGAAGAAATGCTGTGCCATTGGCCTTGTACGCTTTCTTTAAAGGATCTTTACTTCGAATATTAGGAAAAAGCAAGGCCGATACCCACTGGGAGACAATAAAAGGTTTAAAATGCATCCATCTCAAAATAGCACATGACTCCCCACAACAGCAAATAATGAGGGCTCACTCTAGTAGGAATGAGAAATCTCACCTCTGTTATCCAAAGCGTTCATAACAAGGGTAAACTGCCGAAAAAATTCCACATTGTAGTCAGGGCTGAAAGGGGGGGACGACAAAACAAATTGAACGAATGAATGAATTTTTGGACCCTGCAATGGGGCAACCGGAAAAAGATTCAAATTCATCTAAGATGGCTGAACAAACATGTGGCTTTTTGTATGGTAGACATATGCAGTGGTACCTCACACAACTATTTTAATCCATTCCATGGGGCTCATTGTACAAAACAATTGCTATACAATGCATGCATTGTATAGGAATTTTCCCTATGGGATGCATCGTATAACAATTTTTTTCTAAGTGGTTTTTCCATTGAAAAATTGTTGTACGATTTTATCCATAGGGAAAATTGTTATGTGGGATGGCATTTTCCCCCAAAACCTGTTATGCGATTTCGTTGCTATATGGGGCAATTGTTGTATGAGGTTCCACTGTACAGTATAACCATCTTAATAAAACATGTATCAAATTGTACAATTCCACTGTTTAGATCGGGGTGCCCAAACTTTTTGGGTTTCTGGCCCGTCACGTGGTTCCTCCCACAGGAAGCGGAGGTAAAACACGCCCACACATGAGCAAAATGTTTGTGTGCACCCCTGGGTGTTGTAAACACATTTACAACATTTACCCAAGGTGAAATTAAGAATTGTGATACAGTACTTCTGGGGTGCTGGCTATCTGTCAGAGAATCACGGTGCTATTATTGCAAATTTTATTTCATGGAAGTTCTGTCTACAACTCAAATAAAAGAGTCTACTTTGATCTTTCTTTTCAGACTCATATTGCCTGTTGCGTTTCCAGAGGAAATATCTAATGAAATCTGTTTGTTTTGTTCTGAATATGCAAGAGTGATGACAAGTCCACGCTCGTAGAAATTTACCTAACTATATGATGTAAAAAAATTATTTCGCATCCAGGATGAAATGCATACATTTTAATTACTAACTTGATAATGGTTAGAAAGTGAAAAATCTGCAAGTTTTACTACAAATGAGAGCTACTGTAAAGTGCTAGCTATGGTTTTACAAATTTTAAATAACTAAGAAGAAATAAGTCTGACGTACTTCATAATGCTGTCATGGTAAGCGATAATATTTGCTTTTGGACGAAACCGCAATACACTTTCCTTGGCAACCTGAAAAAGACCAAAAATTTATAATCAATATAACGTAGCAAACAGGTTGTTGGGTCATTCCATATCAATTCAACCAAAAAAAATTAACTTTCTCACCCAACATCTCAGATTTTGGTGAAACTTGGCTTATTTGTTCTACCCACAAAGATAAGTACCCATGCCAAATTTTAACACTCTAGCTCACTTCGTTTCCATTTTATAGGCTTTTGAAGTTTTGTATTTTTGGCAATTGTAACCAACAGATGTCGCGAAATGAAGGTCGCTGACATTTTGAAAATAATTTATAACTTTTTTATTTACCATCCAATCTTGATGAAAGTTTGTAGTCTTTTTCTTCAGAAAATGAGGATTCTAGAAAAAATACATGATACCTCTAAGAAAACCTACTAAGTCTGAAAAAATATTTTCGTTTACATCTTTGTATTTTTTAAAAACCAAAACATAGGTCAGCGTAAAATTCCATATCACAGAAAGGGTATGTGATAATCACAAAATCTTTTTTTTCAAAATGATCTTTACTAAATGGGCTATCAAATGCAGAAAAAAAAATTGATGGGGTTTTGATACCTTTGTTGTGTTTCATTATGTTATATATTAGTTTTTAAAATTGTTTTATTCACCAATTTTACTGAGTAATAAGGATTTTAAGGGATTACAATTCTCTAGGTTTAGACTGTTATGAAGATTGGACAACTACCTATTTTATCATCAGTTGATAACATAATATTTTAACCAGAATTGTCTTCTTCAATAACTTAATTTTAGACTAACTCAACAACATAAAGAAACGATAAGGTCTGGAAACATACCAATGTATTTGATATTTCCAATATTTACATTCTTCAACTTCTACAGTAACAAATTTAATGGAGGTTTGACATTTTCTCTTCAATTGACCTCATACATTTTTCAGAAAACCTCTAGGTCCTTCCAGTTGAAGTGTCAGGAGGATCAACAATTGAGAGTACATGAGGTATAGGCACAGCGCAAATGTCCTCTCACTTAGGCCAATAAAATGATGGGGATGGCCCTGCAGGATGTAAAAACTGAACTGTCACATCACCTTCTTCTTTGTTCACTTCAGTTATGATTCCAAAGTACCATAGATTGTCATATTTACAAGCCACATAGCACGATGGGTTCAAATTTTCTTCTCTCACAAATGATGTTAATTTGTTCTTTAAGTCAAAACATGAGGGCGGGTTTCTCATCAGTACTGATCCTTCTTGCTTCCAAGTTCCCCAAACAGTCTATTGGATTAAAGTTATGGAAACTTCTGGTTCCTGGAACTGTTTGTATGTCTACAAAGCGTTTCTCCAAGTCAGAGCGTATCTTCGACATGTCATCTTTAGAAATAAAATAAAAATTAACTTTCGTAATGTTTGATTTACAAAACTCAAACAAATGTAATGGAGACAGTATTTGATTTTCAAGAGTTCGCTGTAGACTTTCCTTTCTTGCTAATCTTTTCACAGTACCACCAATCCCATCACATTCAGTTTTCCCGTGACTAGTTGCAAAAAACGACCACTGGGCCTTGAATTTAAAATCTTTTTCATGCAGGCAAAGATTAATAAAATTAAATTTATTTTTATATTGGCCTGCACAGCTATCACTGAAGTAGTGGATCTCTGTTACATGTGAATACTGTTCTTTAATGAATTCTGTTACCATTTCTTGGATTTTGTAGACCATAGAAACATCATGTTTCATGTCATCAGATATAACACAGAGAGACGAGACTAATCTTTCACCTGTTACACTGCTTAGGTTAATTATAATAGGGTGCACAGTGCAAGAGTCTGATGTCCAGTGGTATCCCTGGGCTTCATCCTGGATAGTGAAAGAGTAATTTTCACTAAAATCCATTGATACTGCAGCAATGTTTGTATCAGATGATTCCTTCAGTGTTTTAAAAAACTGTGATTGTGACTTTGCTATGAAAGAGTGGGGAACAAGTTTTTCCAATTTAGATGACAGGTCTTCTATGTAGTCTTCAATTTTTGCTGTTTGTCTTATCATTTGCGTTCTATCAGTTGAAATTCACTGATTAAATTCAATGGTGTCATCTTCGTCAAAATCTTCAAATTTTGCTGGTAAAAAACTTGTCAGATTTCCTTTTGGTGGGCAAAGGTTACAATGTCTTAACATACACTCACGACTTGGGTTTTCACATACCAACATTTTTGTTAGGTCTTTGTAGCTTTCTTCCAAATGTGCAGCATGAATTAATAAAATGACATTCTGAACAGGCCAATAGACTGTTTGGGGAACTTGGAAGCAAGAAGGATCAGTACTGACAAGAAACCCGCCCTCACGTTTTGACTTAAAGAACAAATTAACATCATTTGTGAGAGAAGAAAATTTGAACCCATCGTGCTATGTGGCTTGTAAATATGACAATCTATGGTACTTTGGAATCATAACTGAAGTGAACAAAGAAGAAGGTGATGTGACAGTTCAGTTTTTACATCCTGCAGGGCCATCCCCATCATTTTATTGGCCTAGGCGAGAGGACATTTGTGCTGTGCCTATACCTCATGTACTCTCAATTGTTGATCCTCCTGACACTTCAACTGGAAGGACCTAGAGGTTTTCTGAAAAATGTATGAGGTCAATTGAAGAGAAAATGTCAAACCTCCATTAAATTTGTTACTGTAGAAGTTGAAGAATGTAAATATTGGAAATATCAAATACATTGGTAAGTTTCCAGACCTTATCGTTTCTTTATGTTGTTGAGTTAGTCTAAAATTAAGTTATTGAAGAAGACAATTCTGGTTAAAATATTATGTTATCAACTGATGATAAAAAAGGTAGTTGTCCAATCTTCATAATAGTCTAAACCTAGAGAATTGTAATCCCTTAAAATCCTTATTACTCAGTAAAATTGGTGAATAAAACAATTTTAAAAACTAATATATAACATAATGAAACACAACAAAGGTATCAAAACCCCATCAATTTTTTTTCTGCATTTGATAGCCCATTTAGTAAGGATCATTTTGAAAAAAAAGATTTTGTGATTATCACATACCCTTTCTGTGATATGGAATTTTACGCTGACCTAGTTTTGGTTTTTAAAAAATACAAAGATGTAAACGAAAATATTTTTTCAGACTTAGTAGGTTTTCTTAGAGGTATTATGTATTTTTTTCTAGAATCCTCATTTTCTGAAGAAAAAGACTGCAAACTTTCATCAAGATTGGATGGTAAATAAAAAAGTTATAAATTATTTTCAAAATGTCAGCGACCTTCATTTCGCGACATCCGTTGGTTACAATTGCCAAAAATACAAAACTTCAAAAGCCTATAAAATGGAAACGAAGTGAGCTAGAGTGTTAAAATTTGGCATGGGTAATTATCTTTGTGGGTAGAACAAATAAGCCAAGTTTAATCAAAATCTGAGATGTTGGGTGAGATAGCCTGGTTGAACTGACACGGAATTACCCTGTTTTAAAAATGAAAAATATTGGGGACCATTTTTCATTACAGAAACCTTACTGCTTTATGAGATGAAACAACTGCAATGGAAATACTATACCGATAAAGCATAAACAAGGAATCCAGATATAGCAAATGTAGTAATATTTATTCATTAAAATAATAGTTTATACAATCAGCAAAATTAGCCCTACAGAGATGTTTGGAGACACAAGATCACACACCTAGCACCAGGGAAATCTCAAACCATTTAAATTAATAGCTGTGTATAACTAAATGCTTTTACTGTACACAAAACTATGTACTGTATAAGAGTTCACAGCTGATCAAGAAACATAAACTAAAACTCCTCATGCAGGTACAAAGAATTTATATCGCCGATTCTTTCAAAGTGACAAGATTAGAAACACTAATAATTAATAATAAATAAAAACACTAAACTAAACTCTGTAAAGAAGTGATCTTTCAAGCTGTTCATACCTGAGCTTTCGATCTTCCCACATGCTTCTTTTGAAACAAGAACTGCCTATTGAGATTACTGACATCAATGGTATCCAGGTCAATCTGGGAAAGACATGAATTACAAACACTTCAGATCTGCTTGCTTCAAATTAACAAAAATCATGATTTTGCCAGCCGGCCAGCTGGCTGTGTGTGGTCCAATGCAGCTGGACAAACAAGCTGATGAACTTCCACTAGGTAATACAGTATTCCTAACTGACTCTGATTTGGACTAATTTGGCATGTCTAGTGGGTGAAGTAAATTTGTTGCCCAATTCTAGGGACTGCAGTAGATCAAGTGGCTAAGACACCGGCTGGAAGGCGGCGGGTCAGCAGTTCGAGACCCGTGTACTGCACAACGGAATGAGCTCCCGTCTCTGTCCCAGCTCCTGCCAACCTAGCGGCTCAAAATCAAGAAATTGCAAGTAGACAAATAGGGACCACTTCGGTGGGAAAGGTAACCATGTTTCATGCACTCTGGCATCTAGTCATGCCTGCCACATGTCCATGGAGATGTCTGCAGATGCAGAGAGTGCTGGCTCTTTGGGTATAAATGGAAATGAGCGTTGAACCCTAGTCAGATCTGACAGGCTTTCAAGCAATGGCGACCTTTACTTTTCTATACAGAAAACACTAGATTTACTCTGGCATCTAGTCATGCCTGCCACATGTCCATGGAGATGTCTGCAGATGCAGATAGCACTGGCTCTTTGGCGATAAACAGAGACCAGCATTGAACCCGAGAGTTGGATAAAACTGGCTTTACTTTTACATCTGTAGAACACTAAGTTTGAATTGCACCCCCACTCCATCCCAATCAGAGGTCAGGGGGAGGGTAATATGCAGACACAAGGCTCCCTGTTAAAAAAGATACAGACTGCTGCTTATTTCCCTTTGCAACATCTAAGAATGGAGCCTGGTTTGGACAGCATGCCATGAGAGGGCCTGATGAAATAACCTTTGCTTTATGAAAGCTTGCAAAGTTTTGAATTTTTAAAGTGACCAATAACAACAACAATTTCATGTCAGAAATTATTCCGGGTTGAAAGGATTTTTGCTGGAGAAACTCTGCTCAGGGGACGCCCGAACGAGGCTCCTTTCATGTCCCCAGGATCTTTTCCCAGTGGCTTTCAAGCAAGGTCACCCCTGCTTGAAAGCCAGCCGTATCCAACTCTAGGGTTCCAGTGCTGTTTCAAAGCCGATGAGCCAGCGCTGACTGCTTCTGCAGACGTTTCCATGGTCATGTGGCAGGCATGACTAGACACTGTGACCTTCCCACCGAAGTGGTCCCTATTGATCTACTTGCAATGTCTTGCTTTCGAACGGCTAGGTTGGCAGGAGGCTGGGACAGACGACGGGAGCTCACTCCGCCCTGCAGTCCTCGGGGATCGAACTGCTGGCCTCCCGGGCAGCGTCTTACCCACTTGAGCCACTGCAGTCCCAGCCTTTACTTACAGAGACCCATATAACTAGGGATCGCTTCCCCCCCTGCATGTGTGTGTGGAGAGAATCCCTGTGCCGACGCGGTGACGTCACCCCGCCGTGGCCCCGCCCACCCCTCGTTTCCCCCGCAACCGGGGTGGGGGGAGGGGCAGTGAAGGGCCTGAGGCGGCTCCGAGAGCGCCCAGTTTGAAAATTAACGGCCGGAAGGAGAGGGGCCCCCCTCGGGCTCCCCCCCCACCGCCCTCCGTCCACGCGGCCTTCCTCCTCCTCCTCCTCCTCACCACGTCGAGGTGTCCGAAGCCCGTGAGGACGAGGTCCTTCAGCAGCTCGCAGCCGATGCCGCCCGCCCCGACCACCAGCACCCGCGCGCCGGCCACCGACTCCGCCAGCTGCCCGCGCGCGCCCGCCGCCGCCATCGAGGCCGACTGAGGCGGGAAAGACGCGGCCGCGGAGGGACGGCTGAGGCAAGACAGCCCAAAGGACGCTGCGCGCATGCGCGGCCCCGCCAGCGAGACGACGACCCCCAGCGCGGCCGCCCCGCTCAGTCCGCGGCGGCCCCCTGGCGGAGCGGAGGACGAACGAGTCTTGGGTTGCCGCTCGGAAGGGGAGGGAGGGAGAGACGAACTGTGGGACGCGGAGGGATCTCCGGTTCGAATCCCGTGCTCGGCAAATGGACAAGGAAGGGTTTTTCTTCGGATTTTCCGCGGGAGCTGACTGGTTAAGACACTGAGCTTGGCGACTGAAAGTTCAAGACATGACCATTTAATTTCTGCACAAGTAGTTATCGCCAGGGTTCGAATCCCATGCTCAGCAATATGGGATTCTGGCCAGGTTATACCTGCTGCTATGGGAATAGAGAGTAGACCCTCCTGCCAGCGACTGAAGGCTGATCATCAGGCGGCAGTTAACGAACCCTTGAGGACGAAATCCCACTTGAATCCCTCTTGATGGAGGGCAGCAGCTTCATCCATCCTGGACTGAGGATGATCATGAGGAGGACTTTGCATGCCAAAAGGGCTCAGGACCAGGAAGTGACTCAAAGGGACTGGATCCGTGGTACTATGGGTGTCACCGATGCAGAAGGCAGATGAAAGGTCACAGCATTATATTCTCAGGGCAGCCTTCATGGCTGGTCGCTACGAGGATCACCTATATTTGGATTCAGGTATGGCAGAAGAAAAAGAAGAAAGAACCTCCATGGACTTCACAAATGCTTCGCACAACTCTCTTGATTTTACTGAGCTATTCTAAAATGGATGATAAAATGCTATCATATTCCCTAGTATCTAGGAGGATGTTAAAAGACAACCGCAAACCCAAAGGTGAAAAGGGCATTCTGCTCATTATTCCCCCAAAGGCTGGCACCCCAAAACCTTTCCAAGCCGGCTTGCTGGTGGCCAGAAAGATGGGGAGCAAAGGATGGCTGGCTTGCATCCAGTGGAAGCTGCAAGCAACTGCATTGTATTCTCAGGACAATCTTCATGGCTGATCGCCAGGAGGATCGCCAATATTCGGAATCAGATAAGTCAGAAGAAGAACAGAATAGAGCCCAAATAAGGAATGAGAGGGGTTTTTCTTGGGCTTTCGAGGGCCACTGTAGCTAAGCTTGCAGGCTGGAAGGTCAAGACATCACCAGCCAATTTCTGCACAAGTTACAGTTTTGGTCACACCTTTCCCACGTGATAGTCCACCAACTAAAAAGATGCTCATTCTTGCTTTTGGCATAAATAACACAATACAGATGCACATGAACAGGTGGATTTATTTATGCAAAGGAATAAATAGTATTTATTTGAAAAATTTCTGATCCGGGTCTTCTTGTACAAAAATAAATTCTTCAAAGGGTGTTGACTGATCAGCCGGCCAGCAGCTCTTTTCACATGTATACACTAAAGCGGTTCCAAACTCTACTGACAGGTCTGGTGGAACAAAAGAAATAAATAATTCCCCGCCATCCCCCAAGACTGCAAGACAATCATGGCAACAGATGCATCCCATACATATTTAGGAAGATGTTTAAATATTAAAATACAGAAATTAATATTTATGCTTCTTGTATTTTATTAAAGAAACAAATGCTTCCTTATGAATATTTCGGTTTCTAGAATTTAGATTATTTTCTTGTACACGTAAGGGCTTCTGACAAAGTTGAAAAGAGGCAATGGCTGAAGTCTTGTTGCTCAGTATAGTAAGTTGCACTAGAGCAGGCCCACTGCTTAAAGAACACCTATACCCCAAATCAAGGTGAATCACAGAAGACATAAAGAATCTGAAGGGCATCCAATTCCGCCAGCGGGTGAGGCGAGGATGTGGGTCAGTTGATTTGGTGCCATGTTCTGGATCAGGCCCATGGGCTGCAGGTCTCCTTAGACTTCAATTGTTTCGTTGTGAGCCGCCCAGAGTTGCTATAAGCAATTGGGGCGGCATATAAATCGAACAATAATAAGAATTCCCAGAAGCCTCAGTCAATCCCCCAAAGCACTGATCAGCCGAGGTACTGACTTAGGCTTCTGGGAATTGGAAGCCCTCCTGTGGGGCTTGGGGCCCACGTTGGGAACTGCTGTTTTAGGCTATCAGTGTACCAAGTTTCTTCAAGCAACGAAAAGATGAAGGGAAAAAGGATGACGTCCAGTTGCAACATGCGATTTTAATAAATTGCTTCTTACCTTTATCTTTGGTCTTAAGCATGCTGACCAAGGCAGGCATAAGCTGAAACTCAAAAATCCTCCTGCTTCCGCACTGGTTGCAAGGTGGGGCTGCTGTTCTGATATCTGCTGGAGGGCAGGTGATAAACAAAGGCTGACCTCCCCAGGAGTACCTAGTGGTTGGAAGATGCAAAAAGTAAGCCCGCTGTCACAATCAGAAAGCGGAGTCCTTCTCAGATCCGTATGAAGGATGCCCGTTCTTCTCATATTCTCTATCTCTTACACAGAGAGAGGTGAAAGATCTTTTATGTGCCATCCAATTCCAGGAAAGAACCTTACAAAGACAGGGAGAGGCCTTCTACCATCGCAATTGTACGACACCTTCTGGAAAGAACGGCCTATGTAGGTGAAAGAGACCCTGCTTGATATACATGCGGGTACCTGTCCCGACTTAGTGGATAAGACACTGAGCTTGACAACCAGAAGATTGGCAGGTAACCAGTTTGAGACCCGAGTGCTACATGACGAAGTGAGCTCCTGTTGTCTGTCCCAGTTCCTGCTCGAAAGCAAGAAACTGCAAGTAGAGAAATAG
The DNA here is from genome assembly GCA_030440675.1 of Furcifer pardalis. NCBI lineage: Eukaryota > Metazoa > Chordata > Lepidosauria > Squamata > Chamaeleonidae > Furcifer > Furcifer pardalis. Next base: position 128,644,682 of record CP126892.1, on the reverse strand, counting down.
GTACCACTTCGGCAAGGAAAGTATCAGCGTTCCGTGCCCTCCGGTGTCTAGTCATGCCTGCCACATGACCATGGAAATGTCTATAGGCAGAAAACAGTGCTGGCTCTTGGGTTGTGTTAATTTTTTTCGGCTTATTCCACCGCCCCCTCGCCGAGGCGACTCCGGGCGGTTTACAATGTAAGAAACCACATCAACATAGAAACACTCCAACACACAATACACATAAATAAAACATCATAAAACTCTAAAATATAAAAATCTCAACTCTAAAAACCAGATGGTAGAGTTGACCGATAATCATATGAGCCAGTGTGGGGGTGGGGGAATGCAGGTCCAGGAGAAGTGCACGCACGCACGGAATACATCATTGGCGAGATGTTGAGCAGGGAGACTCCCTGGGTCGCGATGTCCAATTATGCGGCCAGGGTCATCTTGCAACTCGGACGTGTAGAGAGGCTGCAAAGAGGGGCAACCAGAGGCATAGAAGAGGAGAAGGAGGAGGGCGAGTAGCTCTAACACATCTAGGAGATGGAAGTGAGAAATGATACCCACATTCTTCAATAGAGAGAAATGAAGCCACCTTACCTCAAGATCTGTTCTCTACAGACAGACATCCGTTTCATAAACTTGTGGAATACGTGGTCTCTTTCCTCCGCCTCACTCTTCTCATATTTCTCAGGTGCGTAACTAAATGAAATTTGGAAATATTTGCCGTTGTGTTAATCGAAACATTGCCAAAATCTGAACATAAACCCTGATGCGTATTCTACTTAACAGAATGTGAATAAAGTACGGGATTCGTTTAGACATCCAGCGCTGAAACATACCCAGTTTAGAATTAAAGGGTTGTACAAATGGCCACTAACGTCCAACACGACATCATTCATGGTCTCATGTTACTGGGAAATGGGGCTCGTTCTCAGCAGCCAAACAAAACCATAATAAGACTGTATTCTTCTTCATTGCTAAAGGTCAGATGTCAGGATCGAATCCAGACTGGATCAGAACCAACATCTCAGTCCAGTGATGGTGAACCTTGGCACTCCAGGTGTTCTTGGACTTCAACTCCCAGAAGCCCAAGTCTCTGTGAATCCACACCAATGGGTTTACGGCGAATCCGTCTGTGTAGATTCAGACACTTGGGCTTCTGGGAATTGAAGTCCAAGATCACCTGGAGTGCCAAGGTTCACCATCATGTTCTTAGTCCAACATTTCATTCCCAAAGTGGCCAACATTTTACATGCAGGACAAATGACTGATCGTATTGCTCTTTTGCTTGTGTTTCTCCAGCAGCGGACAGACAGAGAGTCAAATTGCCTGTGGTCTTATTTCGTATCCCCATGAAACCCTGGACTGCTAAAACGAAGAAGCAATTTTCTTGGCTTTGTTGTTGGCCAAACTTAAAGAGGGTTGACTCTGGTAATGCAGGGGCTTTACATTCATTGTGGTCTGGACCTCCATCCTTTGTGGACGTACCCAGTCTCTTTTTAGAGCCACCCAGTTCAGTAGCCATCACTTCTTCAAATGCCATACCAGCAGACCCTGTCAGTGCCTGCCCTAGACAAAAGCAGGCCTCCCTCCATGGCCCTGACTCAAGCGTCGTACCTGTCTGAAGTCAACTCTTCCATGTCAACCCCTTCCCTCTGCTGATACTCTTTTAAGAGTTTTTCGGCGTGCGCCATATCTTCATAGTCACGGCAGTCTTCTTCATCCACGACACTGATATAGTAGGGCTGGAACAAAGGAAGGCAGGTGGATGTGGACGCCTCTTCCTCAGTTGGGTCGCACAAGTCCAAGGGACGGGGAACAGCCTCGACTTCTCCCAGAGTAAGACCTTGGAGTCGGCTGGTGCAATCCAATTCTCTGGGCAGACGGCCTGACTTGTTATGTAAGTTAAGACTCTGGTCTGCCATGCGTCTGGAAGAAGGCATTTCGTCATCATCTCCCCAGTCATCTGCTCCTTCGCACCAATCACTGGTGGCAGCCACACGCTCTTCCTTCTGTGAATATAAGGACACAGGAGCATGGGAGCCTCAGGACGCCCTTGCCACCTTCGCCGGTCGCTTCCCTTGGCTGGCCTCGGCCCCGAGGGATAAGCTGAGCGGTGGGGCTGGTAAGGTAAAGGTTTCCCTTGATCGAAAGCCAGTCGTATCCGACTCTAGGGGTCAGTGCTCATCTCTGTTTCTAAGCCGAAGAGCCAGCGCTATCTGCTTCTGCAGACGTTTCCATGGTCATGTGGCACGCATGGCTAGACACTGGAGTGCACAGAACGCTGTTACCTTCCCACCGAAGTGGTCCCTATTTATCTTCTTGCAATTCCTTGCTCTTGAACTGCTAGGTTGGCAGGAGGCTGGGCTGGGGCCGGCCATAAAACCCCCAGACGCCTTCATTGCCACCGCTGGACTTTCCCCCCTGGCTGTTTAGCTTGAAGGGAAGCGGACAAGCTGAGTTCTGTAATATATTTTTCTCTCTGTCTGTATTGCATTGAAATGTATATTACTGTTGAAATATGTATCACTGAAATGTTTTTTTTTATTATGCTTATGTTATACTGTGAGATTGTAACTTGTAATGCCCTATTTCTTTGTTAGCTGCCCAGAGTCACATTGCTTGCGGGTGGGGCGGCATAAAGTCGAAATAATAATAATAATAATAATAATAATAATAATAATAATAATAATAATAATAATAATAATAATTATTATTATTATTATTATTATTATTATTATTATTATTATTATTGATGATGATGATGATGATGATTTATTTATTAGTTCAAATTTATATGATGATGATGATGATGATGGGAGGCTATCAGACACTGAGTCAGGTGCTTAGTCACCATATTTGGTGGTGTATAAGACACACTACCAAATTAGCCCACGATAAGCGTGACCCGGCCCCTTCCTTGAAAAGGTTGGGAACCCTCTGTTCTAATTGAAGCTTGTTCTAATTGAATCCACTGACTGATTAACGACAGGACACAGATGATACCTGAAAACATGTCTTCCCAAGAAGGACTTTCCACATTTCTGATCCCGGCCATATTGTATTATCTTAAGGAAATGCACCCATTGGCACACAATACCTGCTTGAAATTCTGGTCTTGCGTTCCTTTCGTTTGTACTTCCAAATACTGGGACCGCAACACCTTCCAGCTTCAGAAATGAAGCAAAGTCCAAAGGAGGGGGGGGGGGAGAAGAGACGCAAGCAACACTTTGTGAACGCACAGTTAACGCATCACAATATTTCCACTAAACAATACACATTCATTCATTCATTCATTCATTCATTCATTTAGATTTGCATGGCACCCCAATCACCAAAGTGACTCCAGGCGGCTCACAATCCAATTGCACACGACCCTATATAAAAGACTCAACCTATCATTAAAAACCTCACATAAAACACGTTGTTAAATTCTTTGTAACAAATAAACTAAACAAATACAGTAATACCTCGGTTAGCGTTTGCATCGCATAACGCTAACATCGGATAACGTTGGGGAATTTGAGGCAAACATTTGCATCGGATAACATTGTGCGATGCAAATGTTTGCCTCAAATCTCCCGACATTGATCTCTGGCCCAAAGCCTGCAGGGCTGAAGATCGGCGGTTTGGTTGGAGGGGGAGGGCATGCATGCTCGTTCTTCCCCCAACCAAACCAGCGATCCTATCTCACGGCGGGACTGCTGGGGTGTTGGGGGAGAAAACCATGCCCACATGTGGTCTCTCCCCCAACACCCCAGCTGTCCTAGGCGATCACTGGGGCTGCCGGGGTGCTGGGGGAGAGACCATGCACGTGCACACCCCCCCCAGCCTGGATCGCTAAGCCCCTTAGCGATCCAGATGGAGGTTTCTGAAAAGAAGTTAGGAAAAAGTGTTCCTAGCTTCTTTTCAGAAACACACCCCTGGCCTCTGGCTTGCTAAGCAAACCGGATCACCGCCCTCTCCCCTTTCCTCTGCGGAAAGGGAACAGGGCTTTTTTTTAACATCGTGCAATCAATGCATTGCACAACGTTAAAAATCGGATAACGTTATGATTTGTGGATCCAAGTCATAGCGTTATCCGAGGTACTAGTGTAGTTTAGTGTGGGCCTAACCTAAGGACTGCTTGAGAGGACCTTACACCTAGGGCACAGTAATCACCACCATAATAATTTCACTCCATGATTTGCAGTGCCAGGATCCATATGCAGCACAAGATGAGAAGCCTACGGCCGTCTAATTGGCAAGAGACCACCCCGCGACGCATGATGCTCTGTACCTTTCTGACTTCCCCAAGCAGCCTTTCCTGGAACAAGCAAACACATAAAGGACCCGGTGGAAGGGTGAGCCGTCCAGAGGGCAGGAGATCTGCACCAGGAGCGCCAAGTCAGATGTGCAAATCCCGCAGGTAGGGCGGCCCAGAGTCACCGAGGGGACATGATCCTGGTAAAATGAGTACCCAGCTTGTTAATGAAGGCAAAATGCTAATTAACACGTGGACTGCTCAGAAAGGGCACCAATGGAGCAGGGAGGTAAAGGTCGCCATTGCTCGAAAGCCAGTCGTGTCAGACTCTAGGTTTCAGTGCTCATCTCTGTTTATAACCAAAGAGCCAGTGCTGCCTGCATCCGCAGACGTTTCAATGGTCATGTGGCAGGCATGACTAGATGTCAGAGTGCACACAACATTGTTAACTTTCCTGCCAAAGTGGCACCTATTTATCTGCTTGCAATTTCATGCTTTTGAACTGCTAGGTTGGCAGGAGCTGGGACAGAGACAGGAGCTCACTCCATCGTGCAGCACTCAGGAATCTAACTGCTGACCTGCCTTAACCACTAAGCCACCACAGTCCCTCGTGGAGCAGGTATATAAGGGTAAGTAAAGGTAAAGGTTTCCCTTGCTCGAAAGCCAGTCGTATCTAGGGTTCAGTGTCATCTCTGTTTCAAAGCCAAAGAGCCTGCGCTGTCTGCTTCTGCAGACGTTTCCGTGGTCATGTGGCAGGCATGACTAGAGCATACGGAACGCTGTTTACCTTCCCACCGAAGTGGTCCCTATTGATCTACTTGCAATGTCTTGCTTTCGAACGGCTCGGTTGGCAGGAGCCGGGGCAGAGACGGGAGCTCACTCCGTCTTACAGTATTCGAGGCTCGAATTGCTGACCTGCCGCCTCCCAGTCAGCGTCTTAGCCACTTGAGCCACTGTAATGTCTATCTAAAATAAAATTATAAAAGGGTATTTCGGAGATCAAGCACCCCCGCCACCCCCTGAAGCCCTTCCCGGGGGCCACGCGGGGCTGCTGCTCACCGGAGCCCCGCCGAGCTTGCTGGGAGGCCCGTGGAGCGGGAGGCCCCCCCGGTGGTGGGAGCCGGCGGGGGCGGCCACATCCCGGAGGCCCAGCAACACCGCCGCCGCCATCCCGAAAGGGCGTGACGCAGGGGGACCAACGAAGGGACGGACGCGTGGCGCAACCTGATAAGGCGTCCCCGCTGCTGCCTCGGCTGCGCGCTCGGGGTTCCGTTGGGCTGAAAAGCTGTAGTAGAAGCCATAAGCTTTCCTGGTTGCACGAGAGCGCCTGCCCAATACGACTTCTGAGCAATAGCAATTGTATGGCTGCGAGAACTGGACCCTAAGGAAGGCCGAGTGCGACTCTGTGGTGCTGGAAGAGACTCTATAGTCGTGGGACCCCCCTGGACTGCTAGCTAGATCAGATCAGTCCATCCCAAGAGGCTTATGTTGTGATCCACTCTTGGAGTCGCTTAGGGGGTGGCTAAACAAGTCAAATAAATAATAATAAATCAACCCCTGACTGCTTCTTGGAAGATTAAAACACTGAAGCTGAAGTATTTTGGCCACCAAGAGGACTGAGTAGAGAAGGCCAGTGCTAGGAAAGATCCAAGGCAAAATGAGAAAAGGTGGTGGCGGAGGAGACGGTTAGACAGCATTGTTGATTGGCAGGCATAGGTCAGGGCTGCCTTTTAAAAGGGATATACAGTACTTAATATTCCCATAAACAAACAAATCAGTTGTGTGATCTATATATAAACGTAGAAGGCAGCGATACCATTTTTGGATCACTAAATAAAAAAATCATTGCGAGTTTCGTGATTCAAGACAACTTCTTCAGGCATGCAAAGGTAGGGAAATCATCAATGAAGGTCCAAAAGTTCATGGCATGGCCTTTGTATGCCTGAAGAAGTGCTCCTGAATCACAAAAACTCGCAACGATTTTTATTTAGTGATCCAAAAAAGGTATCCCCTTCTTTTACATTTGTTTGATATACTTGATGGTTGTTTACACTTGTTCATTTTCCTTTAAGCTCTCTTTGCCGTCTCCTGTGATGAATCCTGTCTTCCATCAAAATTGGCCCAAGGCTACATTTGGCAGACGATGCAGCAAGTTTTGTCCTGATCCAGAATTCGTCTCAGCCATTCTTTAAAGGCATTTTCTAAAGACAAATAAACTTAATAACCTAGAGATAAAGTATAATAAATCAAAGTTGTTTGTTTTCTCGAAGAACAATTGATTACATAAATCTAGCTGGCAAATTACATGGTAGGAAGTTTGAACAGGTAAAGCATTTTCACTGCTCTGGGGTCATACACATCATCATCCCCCCCCCCCCCATCTACTATTTCATGTCATTGCCAAGCCTTTTTATATACAAGAGTGAATTTGTTCCTTTAAGGGAGAGCATGGAAGACTGTCAGGACATTATTGAAAGTTTGTTCATGTGAACACATAGTATGCGTTCTTGTTCTTTTTACGCAACTACGGGAGACCATCTTACGAAATCTTTATTTGATCTATGGTGAATGCCATTTTCTGGACGCCTTCTCTCTACACCATTAGAAGATAAAAATCCTGTAGCAGTTGCTAAATCTGTTGCTGCTTTTCAGTCATCCGAGATAATTTATTTGCTATATTTATTCTCCGCCTTATAGTATTTATTTCGTTTTCTCCTGCTCAAGAGTTTTTCATGAGCTTGCAAGGGAAGAAAGAAGAACTGATGCAAAGATGGGCTATAAAAAACTTTCACAACAGCTATTTTTATTGAATGGTTTTATTGCGGTTTAAAATAAAACCTTCTTTTTCTGTAGCAAGGTACACTGAAGGTATTCCATGCTGTTGCTTACTGGGATAAAAGACACCCCAAGAAGTAAGCCCAAAGGATTGGTGGGTGAGAGGAAACCAATTTAAACTTTCATAGCATATCTCACTGGTATTTACAATTTATCTGCTTTAAATAGATTTGGGAGATCTTATACAATATACATAGTTATTGCAAACAGTACGGCACTGGTTCTTTTTCTTAGGAAAAAGAAGAACTCAGAATAGTTCAGTATCATGATTTGTAGATTCTCAAACAGCTTTGTTGTTAACATGCAAAATATTCTAAATAATACCTAATTTCTACGGCTGCCAAATACTTGACTTCATATGGAAACAAATTACAAAATACTTCCTTACAGTGCTATACAAAAAAAGATACAAAAATTATGAATCTATAATTTAAACATTCCCCTTTTAATAGTTCAGTTACCCACATTTTATTACTACTGAACATTGAAAGAAAAACAAAACAAAAAAGATTAGGCAATTAGATAAAATTTTAATCTTTGGATCCCTTTATTCCTGTGGCTTTCATATACAGATAAAAATGCACACTACCAGATTACTGCTTCCAATTATAACTTAGTATCAAAAGTAAGTCATAACTAGTAATTGAGAATTGGCAAAAGTTCACTCCATACCAAATCACCGTTGGGATACTGGTCTAAAAACGAGCAGTCAATGTTTCCAAGCTACAGACCATCAAAACTCAAGCAATCGCAAACACGAAGAAATCACTTTTAATTGAGTATGTCAACGATATTAAAACAAAGTCAACATTTTCAGAATTGTCACACGGAGACATCATTTTAATTCCAGGCATGTCAAAGTGAACATCAGAACTCTATAAAGCGCCTGGCTCGTTTTTACTTCGAGAGTTATTAGTAATATGGATTTGGAATGGTGCCATGAAGTGTCAAGCTTGTCTTTATTTGAAGAAGAAAAAAATCATTTAATCTCCTCAAACCCTGCAATATGCCAAAAACTACAAAATGATTTTTTTTGTAATTATTCTATCCAGTTTTGCATAATGGAAGAACATTTCATATGTTTATTTATAGTCAAAATAGAAAAAAATCAAACAAGTTTAAAGCTGGAAAGCTACAAAGAAGAAAACTCCCAAACAACTTAACTTGTGTATTTGTGTGTGTGTGTGTGTGTGTTTGGCATTCCAACACAGCAGGTTTGTAGACTTAAAAATGTTTATTCTTTAAAAAATTAGTTGCTTTTTTTACAGCTATACAAAGTCCCCAGCGTTTCTTTGGCAACGGGATAATCACAGAATTGTACAACTATAAAAAAGTTTTCCTTTGCCCAAGAAACAGGATTTACTGTGTTTACACTTGTTTTTAAACTGACAAATCAAGTTTCCTACCGTCCAGCGCCCTATTTAACAAAAAGTACAACTATCTCAAAGGGAGATTACAGGATTTTCAAAAAACAACTTCCACTGGATCAACACACTCACAGTACTGACGGCCCTCTGCATACAAATTGTCTTTGCAGCCTGCAGCAGTTATCAAATACAATTTGGTTACGAAAAATCCTTTGTGATGAAAAAAATACTTAAAACTCCACTGAAGTACTGCTTTATATTCTAACTATAGGTAAGAAATTACTTAAAGTCTTCTATCTCAAATATATTGAATGCTCACTGGTTGTTTTTTTTAAGATGGCCATTTTTTCTCTCTGAAAGATTCCTGCTCTGTGCCTTTCTGAAATTAGTAACATCCCCCAGTGCTGGTGACAAGTTTTACAGTAAATTAACTTAATTTATCACAAAGACCGACACGTTTTCTGGCCCATCAAGTTCTGTAAGTTCACTTTGCTTTCAACTTCTTGGCAGACTATGCAGCAACTTTGTTGTCTTTCTGGGGGGGGGGGGGGAGAGGGAAAAAAAAAGATTAATATTACTTAATGTCCAGACATGAACAAAACAAGAACAGCTACAGACTAAGGAAGAGCAGACACCACCATCATATAATAACATACAAAACTAAAATTAACATATCTGAAACTAAAAGGAATTAAAAGGACTAGATGACATCCCCCCCAGTATCGGGCCACCTCAACAGCATTTCCTCTAGCCAACATAAGGATCTCCTTAATGCACATTAAAGGGCATCGTGTGCATTGTCTGCCCAACTGCCCCATCACAATTCTCAACATTTCAAATTGGGGATAATCCTGTCCTGCTTTTCATAAAGAAGATTCCATGCACAAGCATCTCCTGGTAGAGCTAGGATAGCCTTATCTAAGACGTAATCAAGAGCATGATCAGAACGCTGTGCATAAGTATCAACTATTTTATTTATTTATATTTATTTATACTTCAAATTTATATAGCCACCCACTCTCCACATCGTGGTGACTCAGGGCGGCTTACAAAATTAGTGTAATACACAAGATAATAAAGCAGAAAAAGAAAGCAACAAGAGGGAAAGCTAATGATAGTTCGAAAGTTTGGGTAGGCGGCCCTTTTAACACACACACACACACACACACCCCGGTAAGTGGAAAAGGTCCGAGGGGGCAGAGACATCCTCAGCTGCCCACACAGCCGGGTCGGCGGTCAGCCACCCGCACAGCTGGGGCAGCGTCTTCACCCAGGGCTTCATCCGGTGGCCCTTTTAACCCCCTGGCAGGTGGAAAAAGTCCGATGCAGGGCAGAAACATCCTCAGTTGCCCGCACAGCTGGGGCAGCAGTCGGCCACCCGCACAGCTGGGGGAGCGTCTTCAGCCAGGACTCCGTCTGGCGGCCCTTTTAACCCCCCAGCAGGTGGAAAAAGTCCAGTGGGAGCAGACGTCTTCAGCTGCCCGCATAGCCGGGGTGGCGGTCAGCCACCCACACAGCTGGGGCAGCGTCTTCAGCCAGGACTCCGTCCGGCGGCCATTTTAACCCCCCAGCAGGTGGAAAAAGTCTGTGGGGTCAGACGTCCTCAGCTGCCCACGTGGCCGGGGCAGCAGTCAGCCACCCACAAAGCCGGGGCACCGTCTATCAGAAAAACAGACAACAAAGCAGGATGATAATCCTGGAAACAACGCCTGCCTTTTACATTTCTCCCTTTCCATTTTGCATTTCCACATTTGCCGGTGTATTAGACGCACTCCCTTTTCTGGTGTACTTTAAGGGGGGGGTGCATCTTATATGCCAGTAAACACGGTATTTGCCACATAGGAGCGTAAGACGTACTCTGTTTTTCCGGTGTGTTTTAAGGGGGGGAAACGCATCTTATATACCAGCAAATACGGTAAGTGGTTTTTATTCCTGTACTAAAAACTATCCATAGAATCCCTGGTGATATGGTGATGTACAGATAACTGAAAAAGGAATAATCTCTGGGTTAGGGTGTAGTAATGAGCATCAGCAATTAAGTCTATAAGCATGCATTACCCTGTATTCAAAATCTGCAAATTCCCTGCCACCACGTCCACCTCTGAATCCACCACGAAATCCTCGGGGGCCATTGTAATTTCCTCTCGTGCCGCCGTGTCCCCTACCGCCCCGGAAGTTGCCGCCTCCTCCTCGACCTCTGTAGCCACCTCGCCCGCGGTTCGAACGCAGTGGAATGCCAAAAGTCTCTGCATTGAGCCGTCTTTCTTCCGCCCAGGTTGGTCTCCGGTCTCTAAAACACGATAAGTAAAAAGAGTGCTTGCCAAAGGAGCCAGAACAATCTGATATTCTAATGTTGTACACATGTTATCTCTCTATGGGCCAAAATACTATCGCTTAATGCAGGAGTTTGCAACCTATAGGAAGCAATGAAAGCAGCCAAAAACGTGCCGAAACGTGCGAAAACAGCAAAAAATGCACCGAAAATGTGCCCATTGCTATCACAAACGCGTTTCGACACATTTTATGGGGTTTACAGCAGGGGAACATGTCTGGGCCACTCAGCTTTCTGAGGGCGTGGTCCAGACCACAGCAAGAAAACATTGAGAACCCCTGGCTTAATGCAATAAGACGCATTGCAATAGGCCCACTGAATCGAGGGGGTGCAAGGACAAAACAGGATTTTGTTCTGCATTCTGGCATCTGTGGGTCTTCGGCAGTCAATGAAAGAAAGCCAGTTGCATTTCCTTGCTTTCTCAACGTACTGCTAAAAACCAATCTGGTACCTATTGTCATCGCAGGAAATGTTATCGAAGAAGGACTTGGTTTTGTCATAGTAACAGTTGTGTCCGAGCGGCTCCTCTTCATCTGCATTGCCTTCACTGTTTTGGGTGTCAACCCCTGAATCCCCTTTGTCTTCTCCATTGACAGGCTTCTCCGGTTTGTCTTCTAAAGGAGGGAAGGAAAGCAGAGAGAGAGAGAATTTCAACAAACATTTGAAGCAACTGCATCCTTTAATGAGAGGTACAAAAACGACACTTAAGTCCTCTTTGGATTTGTTCCATGACCAGCAGAACTTTAAAAATAATAATGCCACGTACAATTCTTTCAGCAGACTCACAAGTTAAATTAGTCCTCTGGATATAAGTAGTAGAAGTAAGATGCCCTGAGCTTCTGGCAGATGTTTGCCAATCCTTTCCACAAGGGAAGCCAAACTCTGATGAACTGAATTATCACCGAGCACCATAGATGTGATTAGTTCATGCATTAAAAGTTGTAGTTTTGGTCCTCTTAACTATCCGAAAGCAACCCTAAGTCTAGACTTAGAGGCAGATGTACACAGGGCAGAGTCACTGACATAAGCTGGACCTTACCTGATGTCTCTATATCTATAATACACCATGAAGAAAAGGTAAGGCGGAAGGGGAAACTGACTGCTCCAAAGTCCTTGAATGGACATTAAGTGAACCCCATAACATGTCTTTCCAAGACACTACACAATGCTCATCATTAACTCTCAATTCTGTAGGAATTTTAAAACCTTACTCAGAACTCTGTAAAGCACTTGTTTTCTAAAAGCTAAGTTTCTACAGAAGGCTGAAAACGACATCCAGTTTAGCCACCTTTTTGAGAAGACAGCGTAAACATTGGAAATAAACAAAGAAAGACCAGATAGTATTATAACTCCCCTCATTCTGCTCACCTTTTAGTTTTAGCTTATTATGAAATTCACGATCTATTTCCTCTTTATTAAACTGTGCATTTGCACTTTCAAAGTCAAAGTCTTTCTCAAATTTCATTGGAACATCACGTCTAATACTAAATCTTCCTCTGCCTCCCCGGTGACCCCCACGGCTCCTTCGTGCAGATGATGTACCTGTAACTGGAGAAAAACAGGTTTTGAAGGGATCTACCACCAAAGAGCTCTAACATCAGATTATCAGTGTATCTCCTAAACAGTGTACTGTTCCCAGGCAGGACTGAAAGGAGACCTTTCCATCTGCTAAGCAGGGTCGATATCAAATAACTGCACCAGATCTTCAACCAATAGTTTATAACCCTCTTTATACCCTTAAAAAAACCTCAGAAAAATCTGCTTACCCAGTTGCCGTTTGTTTTCATTTTTGAGATGCTCAGCTTCGCACCTTGAGACCTTGTGTGCTTCAGCTTGGGGGAAAAACAATACAAACATTTGTTGTTGTTCATGCTGTGCGTGCTCACACTGTACACAAAGACTTGTATCACATCTCCCCAAACCTGTAGTAAAACTAGACTCCATTCACCCCTTTCTCCAAAGTAATGCTGGAGCTCAAAGCCGTATTGCTATCTGAGGAAACGCTGTCAAAACTCCCTGCAGAGACTTTGACAAAGGTGAGACCCTTCAGAAAGACAATGCTCAGAAGTTATGATTGGTGGAAGGCCACTGCATTATTCAGATATGGCAGAACAATAAGAAAGCAGTAAGTGAACAGAAGTCTCTAAATCTGGCTTTAAGCTCAAGGGGGATTGTAAAAGATTGCCCAAAGAATGTAAAATGGTTGCCTGTACCCCATCTACCTCTCCTGTGCTCGTGGTTTTCTGATGGTTTTTGGCCAGCAGATGCCAGGGGTCTGGCTGAAATGGGGCTCCTTCTTCCAACAGATGATGAAGCAGGCAAATGGCTGGATGCAGCAGTCTGCACCGCTTGTTCCATCGTTGGGCTCTTCCTCAAATGGTCTCCAGGAGGACTTGAGCGACCTTAAAGACAGACAGGAAACTGATCTCCAAGCTTTTAGGAAAAGCCTGGACTGTTGAGCCAGAGAACAGGCAGTATCAGGCGCAATCCCATCACAAGGAGGCCGAAGTGCTACTTGTGAGTAAGAGGATCATTACACCCTGTATGACTGTATAATTATCCAACCATTTCAACAGTAATTTTTAAATTAAAATTAAATTTAAAACAAAGTATAAAAAACAAAAACAAATTTAAAAACTCACAAAACCACACCCAACAATCTCGGATATCATAACACTACAAGTTCTTTAACTGTGTTTTAACATTATAACTTGTTATGTTTTATAATCGTCTTACAATTACAAAGCATTAAGATTCTATAAAGTGAAAAAAAATTCAATACTCCCAACAAGTTATACAAAAGTTTGGAGAAACAGTATTTCACAATAAAAAAGGTGCAAAATTCAATTGTTAAAAGATAGGAAGGATAGTTAACTGCCACGTGTAGGATTAATTTTCCCTAGAGGGGCGGGGTATAAGTGTAACAACAACAACAACAACAACAACAGACATTGTCTATAAATCTTGCAATGACTACCTGGAGCTAGTTCAGATTTTGGTTGCAAAGAGAGGCCTCCCATTCCTAATCTATGTGGCAGTTTCCAAAGCATGACAAGAGTCCATAACTGTTAAGTCTACTAAAAATAAACGTACCTTGTGAGACCTGTGCTTTAAGTGATCTTGCATCCGTTGTAAAAGCAGAACCAATAACACTGCTTTGGGGCAGATTTGAACTGGCTGAAGCTTCAGTTCCAAAAGAGGTCAGTGAACTTCCTGCATGAAGCAAAGAATGTTAAACCTGCCTTTGGATGTCACCAGAGACTGTATAACAAATTGCAAGGCCAGGGAAGCCCCTTCCTTCATCAAAGAGACCGAGAAGAGCCTTCAGGGAGACAATGCCAGTGGGAAGAACCTGCTGCGTGGAGCCATACAAAGCAGGAAGAGATCCAGCTGAAACCTGCTCCTGGCAAATACTCGCGTAGCTATACTTCCCTTTCAATGATTTACAGGGCAAGTACACATGCGGCTAGAAAGGGAGGCACGTTTTATTCTCTTCATCCTCTATCCTGTACGCAAGCGATGTTTCCCACCTGAAAACCTGACCTGCTAACCAGTGCTTAAGTAGGTCTCACTTCAAACATTCAGTGAAATTTCTGGCATGATTTTAGAGACCTCTCCCACAATACAGCACCTGGACTTTGCCGCCTCCTCTGTGTGGGTCATAAAGGCCAGGGTTGTTCCCTTAAATCATGGGTGCTCAAACTTTTCAGGCCATGGGTCAGTCATGTGGTTCAGCGGGTCAGTCTTGTGGTTCCTCCCACCGGAAGTGGAAGTAAAACGAGCCTTGCAATCTGTTTTGCAACTGAATGAGGTAGATTTTAAGCTGCCATTTTCTCTGCTTAAACCAGGGGTGCCCAAACTACATTCCGGGGGCTGGATCTGGCCCCCAACATAAATTCATCCGGCCCACGCCGCCCTCGGAAGTGAAAGTAAAATGTGCCCACAAGTTTTACTTCCGCTTCCGGAAACGACGAGGGCGGCACAGGCCGGATGGATTGGCATCGGGAGTGGATCTGGCCCCCGGGACATAGTTTAGGCACCTCTGCCTTAAATCAAGGGAATATGCCAAAATAAACAGTGGCAGCAATACTGTTTGAACAGATCAGGCCATAGCTTCTGTTGCTACTACTGCTAACTTTGATTAAATGTGCTAAAATGACCCACATCGGACTAATACCAACCACACATAATTTTTTGGTCATACAAGCTATTCGTGAATAGCTCCTTCCCCAGCTCGTAAGAAATGAAACCAGAAATCCAAGTGACTTTATCGTTTATCCTAACTGTATTGTGATTTGGTTTTATTTGTTTCTACATGCTGTCCAGAGTAGTGAATTATCACTAGAAGGGTGGGATAGAAGTTTAAATATGAATAAATAACATAAATACCACCAATTTTTATTTTGAAGCAGGTAAATGAATAGCAAATACAATCCTTCAAAAGGAGCTAGCTAGGGGATCATGTCTGCACAAGTGAGAGAACTGAAGTGAAGAAGTTTATGACCAAAAAGACATGCAAATATTCAACTAAATCCACAGGGGAAGAGATTACTAAGGAAGTTCATAAATAAAAGCAAATGTGCCTATATGGGATATATTTGAGTAGCTCATTTATGATGCTTCAGTTTGCTATTCCCACAGGCTAACCCCATGTTTGAAAGATTTCTGCTGCTCAGTTGGCAAAATCTTTTGGGGAAAGTAGCTCAGAATATTTTTCTCAGATCATAAATTCTTATCCCAACAGTATCTATGCTATTACTTCTCCCAAAACTTCTCTTTTACACATATACTTTACTTATGAAGTAGATGTTACTGTCTTGATACCTGATCTGTTTTTTTAATTGTTTTCTTTGTTTCTACAAACCAGCCTGTCATGTTACTAAACAAAGGGATAATAATCTTCCTATCCTTTTTATTTGTATGACAGCTCTGCATGCTGTGAAGGGGCAAACCTCAGCACATCCCTACCAGTAGACACCAAGCTAATAAACACACCCACTTACATTCCTCTTCCATGCAAGACAATTTAAAAGAAGTAACAGATCTGTTTATTTCAATATGGTGTCTCAACAAATTGTACCAGAAAGAACTGTTCCCAGAAAGAAAAGGGGAAATTCCATCACATAATGCAGGGGCTACATGTATACATAACTCAACTGCTTTCCACACTGTAATGAGATACAACATGAAACAATAACCTATAGCAGTGATGGCAGATCTTTTAGAAACTGAGTGGCCAAACTGCAATCCAAAACCTATTTGTTTATCACAAAGTGCCAACGCAGCAACAGGGTGGGAGGAAACGCTCCCATTGGGCTGCTGGGCAGAGCGAACTCTGTGCTGGGGGGAGGGAGGAAGTGCTCCCATTGGGCTGCTAGGCAGGACAAAATCTGTGCTGGGGTGACTGCACAGGTGTCCACAGAGAGGGCTCTGAGTGCAACCTCTGGCACGTGTACAATAGGTTTGCCACCACTGACCTATAGAATCCATGAGATTTGGAAAGTATATAGTATGGTAACTTCCACTGATTCAATGCAATTACTCTAGGTCTGCTTTTAACAGTTTGATTTAATTTAATTTTCACACTTATATGGTTCTGTTTTGGTTCCTACTAGAGAGGTTCCCCTGACCTTCAGCCACTGATATGAACGACGTCAACAGAGATATATGGCAGGCTTCAACCCCTAGAGGAGTTCCTTAACCATGTTATAAAAGGTGGCAGATTCTGAAGTACCTTGAGGACCAAGAGGATGTTTGATCATAGATCAACTCAAACGAAAACAATTATTTGAAAGTGGTGTCTAGTACAGAACATTCAAAGGAAGTTTCACCAGGAAGTCTGTCTGGCACATGCTCCATTCATTCCAAGAAAAGAGGAGAGCTAGACAGCCATAGATTATCCATCAACATTCCAATAGCATTCAAGCGTTGGTAAGATACCTGTTGAAATCGGGCCATCACTTTTGTAAGATAACCTCAGCTAAAAGGATCTCAGATATATGAACGGCTTTTATGCTACAGAACAGGAACTCTATTAACTTGTTAACATTTAATTGCTTGTCAATAAAAAAAGGTTTAGATGCAAACATACCAACACCAACAGCGCCAAACTGCTGACCCACTAATGGACTTGGGTTAAACTGACTGTAGGCCGGCATTCTGCCAAAAGGACCATAGGAGCCCACAGACTGGAATGAAGGAGGAGCTGATGACCCTAGAGAGGACTAAAGAAAACCACATTCATGAAGACAAAGGCAAGAATAACTAAGAAAAAAAATTTGACTGCACGTGTCATTAAAAACAGAGACTGTGAAAATTCCTTTAGCAGAGTTGCTTTAGTACAGTCACCTGGATACAGATGCTTACTTGGCTAACAAAGTCAAGTTTTTTGTTTTTTATTTGCTTGTCTAAATCAGTGGTCCCCAACCTTTGGGTTTTGGACTTCAATTCCCAGAAACCTAAGTCAATTCTCCAATGCAAATTGTCTGACTTAGGCTTCTGGGAATTGAAGTCCAAAAAAACTAAAGGTTGGGGACCACCATCTTAAAGGACTGGATTACCATCTCAGAGAAAACACTACATAGTTGAATCTATCATTCCATAATTTTAAAAGTTATATAAGCCTAGTTTTTAAGAAAACATTATTTTTACTATAAAAAAGATGACATGTGTACTCATGTTTATGCTATTCAATCCCTGAAGAAGACTCTACACTCAATTTGGATTAATCTAGAAGAAAACTTTACCGAGTACTAAACGAACACTTATTTATTACAACTCAGATGTTATACAAAAGCTGAACTGTACCGTGGACTCAGTTCAACAGGATTCTAAACAAGATTATTAGAGACTGATTCCTGTTACAACTGTCAATTAAATTACTTGTGCTCTTTGAAGATGCCATTAATATTAAAGGGCTCAGAAGCAGGTGAAGCATTTGACAGCTGATAAAGATACACTGGTCATCTAATAATAGCAAGATGTCTGTTATGATGGCTGGATTTTTCTCTTATCTGAATTCTTTAAAACGAAAGCACCCTAATTGTATATTTTCAGGCTACGCATATACAAATATTGAACACATTCTGTATCTGGATACAGCTAA
Source organism: Furcifer pardalis (assembly GCA_030440675.1). Taxonomy (NCBI): domain Eukaryota; kingdom Metazoa; phylum Chordata; class Lepidosauria; order Squamata; family Chamaeleonidae; genus Furcifer; species Furcifer pardalis. Next base: position 128,626,812 of record CP126892.1, on the reverse strand, counting down.
AGCTATACGATTGTACCTGAACTATAGCTGGATCCTGAGGCAAAGAACATTGTGGCTTAGGTGGTTCACAAACGGTTAAGTCCTTGATATCACTGCCACGAAATATAATGTATTCAAATACTTCATCACGAGGTGGTATGGGCCGATCAGTTGGTCTATCTTCTGTACCAAAAGAACGAACTGGAAAATAAAACACACATATGTCATGTCTTACCCAACAGTTCTGCATAACTGATACATCCCTGTAACAGAACAAATAAGTAAAAAAACAGATAATTAAGCTTTTGATCTAGCCAACCACAGTAAAGTACAGCATGTCATATTTGCTAAATCTGCTATGTTAACACTACATAAGACCCTTAAAAGACAGCTACATGCAAACATATTAGTTTCAGCAGAATTTTTGAAGTTATTTTATACCACTAGCTCTCCACCAGCATTGGCCAGTAGTTATGAGATGCTGACTGGGAATTTCTGGGAATTGTATTTCAAAAAGCTAATTTATCCCGGCAAATAAATATTTAACATCAATTACTTTAAAAGGGCAACAATGCAAGGTTCAGAAAGTTTGGAAATTGTTCTGTAATGAAATGTGTTAGGACATTTTTCATTTGGGGGTATTGTACAAAGATTGCTGCCCAGTGGAATAGTACAACTTTAAGGCCCTCCATGTGTTCTGAACACAGGTGTACATAATAGACCCTCAAACTGATGGCCAGGCTGTGCATGCTTGGTCCACGTGCTCATGTAACAGCCCAGCTGTGGCTGATTAGAGAATCTGCCCAGCAACACTGGGGTATAACTGTGGCCCTCTGGGAAGGGTCTATGGAGGAGGCTATTATTTTGGAGGAGATTATCTGTGAGGAGGTTGCTATTCTGAAGGAGTCTATATACTGAGAAGGACTGAGACACTGAAGGAGGTGATGCTGTTGAGAGCTTTTCTTCAACTGAGAAGAAAGAACTGCTAAAGGATCACCAGGACTATTTTGAGTGCTCCTGGAGTTGGAGCCAAGAGAGGAATCCAAGCTGTCTACCTACTGTGGGGCTTGGAGTGAGAGAGACTGTTGTATATAGTCCTGTGTATGTCTGTCTTCCCCTCACTGTAAGTAAAGCGCACCTTTCCACTGAAGGCATATGTGTGTGTGTTATTGCACTAAGGCTTTCGCTGCGTAAGAGCTTAAAAGTGCTACTCTGCTATCCAGCCACACATATCGCTAGGGGAATCCCTGATAAAATGAATGAGATTTTATGTCTACAACTTTATGTATGTCCAACAATTGGACCTCTACCTAATTTTAAAAATGATCAACTGAAATGACAAAAAAAAGTTATCTTGATAAAATCAGCAAGAATAATTATAGCAAAAAACCTGTTAAGTAAAATATGATTTTCAATGTATTGAATGCAATAAAGAAGTTTGGAATATAGCTATAAATTGCTGCACAAAACCCAGAATTTGCTCTGTTGTCAAACCGGGCCCAAGACCAGCAATGGAACAAAGTACATACAGTCAAACCTCACATAAAGAGCGTTTCGCTTAAAGAGTAACTCACTTAAAGAGCAGGATTTTCTCTGAATGTTCGCTTCGCTTAACAAATAAAACCAATCAAAAACTCGCTTAACAAATAAATCGGGGTTCGCAATCCCCCCCACAATTGGTCACTTACAATGGTGTTTCACTTAAAGAGCAAACTCGCTTAAAGAGCAATCCTATGGAACGCATTATGCTCTTTAAGCGAGGTTCAACTGTATGCTCTCCTTTGTTTTCATCACAAAAGGCAAGACTTTTTTGTGGTTAAGAGGCTCGCCTTGTTCACTGGAAGGCCAGCAAGTCGGCAGTTCGAGACCTGGGTACCGCACGACAGAATGAGTGCCCGTCTGTGTCCCAGCTCCTGCCAACCTAGCAGTTCGCAAGCAAGAAATTGCAAGTAGATAAATAGGGACCACTTTGGTGGGGAAAGATCTTGGGGACATGAAAGGAGCCACATTCGGGTATCCCCTGAGCGGAGTTTCTCCAGCAAAAACCCTTTCAACCCAGAATAATTCCTGACACAAAATTATTATCACAAAAGCTTCTAAACCAGGGTGGCTTTTGTCTATTTTGCTTACTGTTATCATACGATCTCTAAGCCCTGGCATTTACATCTGACTGGTGACTGGCCTTCCCAATCTCAATCCTCCCCTAAATTGTGTCCTCACGTGAAAGAAACTTCACAAATAAGTGTCATAAAACCCAAAACTCAGGCATGTTTCCAGTGTTGTGAAGTCCAATCCACATAACACAAAGCAGAAGCAAGCAGGTACAATGGGATGAGACAAAGGAGAAGTGCAGTTCAAGGTGTTAAGCTGAACAAGACCACTTTGAAGTGCCATGTACAGAAAAACTTTTGCGATACTCTCCTGGTGCTAACACCTTCAACAGTGTAAATATGACACAGGAATTTTCAGACACCGATTCTGTCATCTTCTCAAAATACCCTTTCCAATGAGGGTTGGTAAACCAAAAAGCTCTGCTTGTATAGCCTCAATTGCTGCCATCCTGCATCCTGCCACCTTGTTCTGCTGAATGGGGACAGCATGCAACCCTGCCCTGCGCTCTCAAAAACACCCTTAGGATTAAAACAATGAAGCATCCAGCAGCTCTTTAAAGCCTTCGGTTCACAACAGATCCTGCCCAACGAACCTTGCTAGGTCTTCAGGGTGTGTGCTGCTGCACTGAGGAGCATTTTACTCCAGGATCAGGTCTGAAGACCCCTCACCTGACCACCTCAATTCAAATTGGCTTCCTTTCATTCCTCTTATTACCCTCCTGTTTCATGCTCGTGGGAGTTCAAAACAACACAAGTCTTGGTGCAACGCTTTCTATTAAAGCTACCAAGACTATTACAGAGATCCGGAATTGTAGTGTGAGAGGTCAAGCTCTCTACAACACTTTTTGTCACATGAAATGGTAAAAAAAGAATAATTCAGGAAAAATGACATAGAAATCCCCAAATCTGGCCTGGTGGTTTAACTGAGCTAGGGGATTCTTTTACTCTACAAAGATGTTACTCTACAAAGATATCTTGAATGCAGGCTCAGCCAAGAGAAAAACACACAGAAGGAGCAATTTACAGCAGAGATGGCCAAACTATGGCCTGTGGCACAAAATCATCCAGCAAAGCTGCACCCTAGCCGTTTCCGGAAGCAGAAGTAAAACATGCCTCACATGAGCAAACACTTCTGGAAGCTGACGTAAAATGCGCCCATACATGCGGACGCTGCCATAGATGCACCCCCAGCTGCAGTAAACGCCTTTTACGAGAACCGTGGACACATTTTACAGCAGGAGGAACCATGTTACCGGCCTGCTCAACCACATGACCGGGTGCAAAAAGTTTGGGGAACCTCTGATTTACAGCTTGCTGAAACACTGTGGAAAAGATTTTTGAAGTGGTAGCCATGTTAGTCTGTGCAAGCACATCAGAGAGTAAACAAAACACACAACAGCGTTGTTTGTATCACCTTAAAGACTAATTACTGCATTTTAATGTTAGCTTCTGTGAATCCAGTCCACTTTGTCAGACATAAGAGTAATGGCCTTAATTTGAAGTAACTGGTTCTGTGCCTAGGTCTCACACACAGCACTGTCAATTTTCACACAGCATTGTCAATAGATGCTTGGTCTGAAAGATAAACTCATTAGCAGATATGTAATGCCACCATGTTTATTTTACATTCATCTACTAACCATTTACAATTCAACAGAACCAAACTTCACAGTAAAAAAATCTGAACATCAATCAGGGATTTTCTGTTATTACCATTGTAAACAGCCACAATTATTTGTAAACTTATCTCCTATACTAACCAACCATTGTCAATTAAAACTACTGTAGTTTATTTCGGTCAATGACCAGCACGAAGAAGTGGAGGACAACAGTAGCTCTGGGATAACAATAAAATAGAAATCATAGTAATATTAACCAACCAACCATTGTCTACCTCTGTACTGTACCAAACAAGTATAAATTGGTGTCATGAAGTCTCACTCTAAGTGGACTTGATCCATGAAAACTAAAATTAAAGTAGTTAGTCTTTAAGGTGCCACAAAGTTTTTTTTTTTTTTTGTTATTTTGTTTACTCTCTGATGGACAAAAGATTTTTTAAATGGGAACTTAAAAGAAGAGGCTGCAAAGATGCCTACAAAAATGACCTAATCAATCAAATCTTTATTAGGGTCTAAGACCAGCATTTTGTTGTTGCTGTTCAGTTGCACAGTTGATTCCAATGGACCAGCATAGTAGAGCAGAAACAGAAGTTGAAAAAAGGATACACAAAATGAGCATTTCTGCTGAGTTAATAGAAATAAAATTAGCACTTGAGATTGCTAATATTACAACCACTACTAAGCCCATAATCTGCTACTGATAGTTAATTTACAAAAAAAGACCTAGCAGGCCTCCATCTCCCCCACATCCTCTCTCATCAGGCAAGCCATTTAATGAGAAACTCGAGAAAACAACACACACCAAAGCAACCAAAATGTAAACAAAAGCCTTGCGGGACCCTTTGGGGGTTACATGTACTTCAAAGAGGTGCATCCGAAGGAGGACCAGCTGGGACTTGAATAAACTGGGATCTTTGGCTGTCCCCATCACACACCCCAACACCCCATGTCTAAAAGGGGGGGAGGCAAAGACACTGCCTGGCCGCCTGTGGAATGTGACCCCAGAAATAGCTATTTTATCTAACATCTTCCTTTAACAAAATAAGTATGCAATTAAAGATCATTTATTAGCGTGGCCTGGAGAAAGCCATTTTTATGAGAAGACAGTTACACAAAGAGTCCTGTGCCATTTATCTAAGAGGAGCAGACTTGTGAGACTGTACCTTTCTGGACATTTTGAAAAAAAATATGTAATGGCAACATAAAATACGAGATGCTTTCTGTCCTTCGACCCCACATGGGATGAGGACACGTGTGTGTAGTTTGTCAAAAAGTATAAAAGCATGGGTAAATTGTAAACCGGGAGTCCCCAAGTCTCCTGACTTGGGTACCATATATGTTTATAACTGATCTTGTTGAGATCTTTCCCCCCCTTCATAACCTCTCTTGATGTTTCATTTATGTTCATCTAATCCCCAGTTTGTTTTCGATATGTTAATTTTAGCTTTGCCTGTTATTATATTATCGTGTTGCTGAATAATAAACTTAGTAAAGGTTTTCCTTGCTCGAAAGCCAGTCGTATCCGACTCTAGGGTTCAGTGCTCATCTCCGTTCCAAAGCCGAAGAGCCAGCGTTGTCTGCTTCTGCAGACGTTTCCGTGGTCATGTGGCAGGCATGACTAGACGCTGGAGTGCTGTTTACCTTCCCACGAAAGTGGTCCCTATTTATCTACTTGCAATGTCCTGCTTTCGAAGGGCTGGGTTGGCAGGAGCTGGGGCAGAGACAGGAGCTCATTCCGTCCTGCAGTACTCGGGAATTGAACTGCTGACCTTCCGCCTCCCAGTCAGCGTCTTAGCCATTTATTCATTTATATTTATCGAAAGAAACTTATCGAAAGAAACTTATAAACGGCTCGCTTCCCCCCCCCCCTGAGCGTTTTCAGGAGACAAGATAGGGACCCTTTCCGCTTGGCCAAACTTCCCTTCCTTAAGGGGGTTCCTCCTTGACCGCCTCCACGCCATGGCCTACCTGGCAGGGCTGTGGTGTGTGTGTAGTGTATATGTGTGTGTCTGTGTATCTATCTATCAGCCAGCTGGCTGGTTTGACCTCCTCCCCTGCTCCCTTAAGTTCTTAAGTTTTTAAATCATACAAAGTTTTAGTCGTAGTTTTAACTGTGGATTTTGATAACTTTTAGAATTTTAGCCTGTACTGTTTTGATGTTTTAAAGGATGTGTTAAACTGCCCTGGGTCGCTTTCGGCAAGGAGGGCAATAAACAAATTTAAATAAATAAATAGCTATCTATATATCAACACACACCCCGCCCCCATCCCATTTTAATTTCTGAACTGGTTTTTAAAATTGTTGTCTATGCTGTTGTGTTGGGTCCCTTCGGGGCAGAGGGCAATAAATAAATTTAAATAAATAAATAAATATCTATATATCAACACACACCCCGCCCCCCCATCCCATTTTAATTTCTGAACTGGTTTTAAAATTGTTGTCTATGCTGTTGTGTTGGGTCCCTTCGGGGAGGAGGGCGATAAACAAATTTAAATAAATAAATAAATATCTATATATCAACACACACCCCGCCCCCCCATCCCATTTTAATTTCTGAACTGGTTTTAAAATTGTTGTCTATGCTGTTGTGTTGGGTCCCTTCGGGGAGGAGGGCGATAAACAAATTTAAATAAATAAATAAATATCTATATATCAACACACACCCCGCCCCCCCATCCCATTTTAATTTCTGAACTGGTTTTTAAAATTGTTGTCTATGCTGTTGTGTTGGGTCCCTTCGGGGAGGAGGGTGATAAACAAATTTAAATAAATAAATAAATATATATATATCAACACACACCCCGCCCCCCTATCCCATTTTAATTTCTGAACTGGTTTTAAAATTGTTGTCTATGCTGTTGTGTTGGGTCCCTTCGGGGAGGAGGGCGATAAACAAATTTAAATAAATAAATAAATATCTATATATCAACACACACCCCGCCCCCCCATCCCATTTTAATTTCTGAACTGGTTTTAAAATTGTTGTCTATGCTGTTGTGTTGGGTCCCTTCGGGGAGGAGGGCGATAAACAAATTTAAATAAATAAATAAATATCTATATATCAACACACACCCCGCCCCCCCAATCCCATTTTAATTTCTGAACTGGTTTTAAAATTGTTGTCTATGCTGTTGTGTTGGGTCCCTTCGGGGACGAGGGCGATAAACAAATTTAAATAAATAAATAAATATCTATATATCAGCACACACCCCGCCCCCCCATCCCATTTTAATTTCTGAACTGGTTTTAAAATTGTTGTCTATGTGCTGTTGTGTTGGGAATCGCCCTGGGTCCCTTCGGGGAGGACGATAAACAAATTTAAATAAATAAATAAACAAACAAACCAACAAATCCCTCCCCCCCCTTTCCCTGTAAACAAGGCGGCGGGAGCAGCCACGCTGTTGGTTCAATATTATTCCTATAACACCAGCATAACACCGCCTTAAGGGAGAGACCCTGACCCGGCCCCTCCTTCCCCCCCCCCCTTCCAATTCCTCCTCGGCCTCACCCTTGGCCAGAGCCACGGTGGAGTTCTCGGTGTCGATGGTGTAAAGGATGCCCTCATAGCGGATCTCGGCCTTGGAGATGAGGCTGATCTTGCTGCCGATATACGGCGTCCCGCCGCTCATGGCGAACAAGGCCCGAGGCTTCCCGGCCTCCCCAGGCGCGGAACCAAGGCCTGCTCGCAGTTTCCTCAGGCCGCCGCCGCCGCCCTCCTCACGACCCTCCCGGGCCGGGCCTCCGCCTCGCCCTCTGCTGCTTCTCCGCCTCCTTCCCCGGGCGGCGCCGCCGCCTCTTTCTGGGGCAGAAAGGCGGTGCGCGTCGCTCCCGACCGGTGCCTATAAAGCTACAGCCGCCCTGACGGCCCCAACATGGCGGCCGTACTTTCACTCCTCCCCCTCCTCCTTCTCCTTCTGCCTCCGCCACGAAATGGATGCCGGGAAACAACGAGCCCAAGTCTCGCGAGAGGCGCGAAGACGCGGAATGAAGCCCGGCTTGGCTGGAGAGCCGGGGAGACGCCGTGAGGTCCTCAAACTTTCCAGGACGGTGCTCTTGGACTTCAATTCCCAGAAGCCACAGCCAGCACTCCTGCTGATCAGGGCTTCTGGGAACTGAAGTCCAAGAACACCTGGAGTGCCAAGCTTGGCCACCACTGGAGGTCCTCAAACCTGGCTCTCCAGGTGTTCTTGGACTTCAATTTCCAGAAGCCCGAGTCAGCACTCCTGCTGATCAGGGCTTCTGGGAACCGAAGTCCAAGAACACCTGGAGTGCCCAAGCTTGGCCACCACTGGAGGTCCTCAAACCTGGCTCTCCGGGTGTTCTTGGACTTCAATTCCCAGAAGCCCCAGCTAGCACTCCTGGTGATCAGGGCTTCTGGGAACTGAAGACCAAGAACACCTGGAGTGCCAAGCTTGGCCATCACTGGAGGTCCTCAAACCTGGCTCTCCGGGTGTTCTTGGACTTCAATTCCCAGAAGCCTCAGCCAGCACTCCTGCTAATCAGGGCTTCTGGGAACTGAAGTTCAAGAACACCTGGAGTGTCAAGCTTGGCCATCACTGGAGGTCCTCAAACCTGGCTCTCCGGGTGTTCTTGGACTTCAATTCCCAGAAGCCCCAGCCAGCACTCCTGCTAATCAGGGCTTCTGGGAACTGAAGTTCAAGAACACCTGGAGTGTCAAGCTTGGCCATCACTGGAGGTCCTCAAACCTGGCTCTCCGGGTGTTCTTGGACTTCAATTCCCAGAAGCCCCAGCCAGCACTCCTGCTGATCAGGGATTCTGGGAACTGAAGTCCAAGAACACCTGGAGTGCCAAGCTTGGCCACCACTGGAGGTCCTCAAACCTGGCTCTCCAGGTGTTCTTGGACTTCAATTTCCAGAAGCCCGAGTCAGCACTCCTGCTGATCAGGGCTTCTGGGAACCGAAGTCCAAGAACACCTGGAGTGCCCAAGCTTGGCCACCACTGGAGGTCCTCAAACCTGGCTCTCCAGGTGTTCTTGGACTTCAATTCCCAGAAGCCCAAGTCAACACACCTGCTGATCAGGGCTTCTGGGAACCGAAGTTCAAGAACACCTGGAGTGCCAAGCTTGGCCACCACTGGAGGTCCTCAAACCTGGCTCTCCAGGTGTTCTTGGACTTCAATTCCCAGAAGCCCGAGTCAGCACTCCTGCTGATCAGGGCTTCTGGGAACCGAAGTCCAAGAACACCTGGAGTGCCAAGCTTGGCCACCACTGGAGGTCCTCAAACCTGGCTCTCCAGGTGTTCTTGGACTTCAATTCCCAGAAGCCCGAGTCAGCACTCCTGCTGATCAGGGCTTCTGGGAACCGAAGTCCAAGAACACCTGGAGGGAGTGCCAAGCTTGGCCACCACTGGAGGTCCTCAAACCTGGCTCTCCAGGTGTTCTTGGACTTCAATTTCCAGAAGCCCAAGTCAGCACTCCTGCTGATCAGGGCTTCTGGGAACCGAAGTCCAAGAACACCTGGAGTGCCCAAGCTTGGCCACCACTGGAGGTCCTCAAACCTGGCTCTCCGGGTGTTCTTGGACTTCAATTCCCAGAAGCCCCAGCTAGCACTCCTGGTGATCAGGGCTTCTGGGAACTGAAGACCAAGAACACCTGGAGTGCCAAGCTTGGCCACCACTGGAGGTCCTCAAACCTGGCTCTCCAGGTGTTCTTGGACTTCAATTCCCAGAAGCCTCAGCCAGCACTCCTGGTGATCAGGGATTCTGGGAACTGAAGTCCAAGAACACCTGGAGTGCCAAGGTTGGCCATTACCTAAGGTCCTCAAACCTGGCTCTCCAGGGTTTTTTTAAAATAAATTTTATAATTGTAATTTTGAAGTTTTTAACAATGGGTTTGGGTTGGGTTGTATTATGCTTTTATGATGTTGTAAACCCGCCCTGGGTCACCCCGGTGAGAAGGGCGGTATAAAAATGTAAATAAATAAATAAACTGAAGTCCAAAAACAATTCACCACTGGAAAGAAAACCCATTAGGATTGGACCCATCATGCTGTTTAATGCTACCTCCAGTAGATGGGAATCACCTATGTTTCCTATTTGCATGACCCCTACAAAATATTTGAACTGATTAATTCTTTTTTTTAAAAGATTTTTACAATATTAAAACAAACTAACAAAACAATCTACAAAACATAAAAGAAACAATTACATACAAAAAAAAGTAGTTCCCACGTACATCCTACAGCGTTAAAAGATAAGAAGAGGGAGAAAAATACATATCAATATAATATAATGTAGTCGGACATTACTTTAGTTATTTTCTATACATTTACTATACTGTATAATTTCACCTTTATATCCATTCTCCTCTTTAACCACAATATTACAACTTTATTATTTTGTACATGATACCTACCACCCAGTGCACTATAGTCCTTGAGTCTACCAGCCACTCCTTTTACAACTCAATCATTCTGCCAAAAATACATTGTATTCGGAGCAGGTTTTTCTCCTTTATTATCCATCAATGTGTGTTGCAAAAAAGGTTTCCAAATGTCCCAAAATCTATTTTGTTTTATTAACCCCCTTTTTATATTTAATTCCCATGTAAGTTTTTCATTTAATGCCATATCCCAAACATCAACATACCATTTACCAATTTCTAAATTCATATCACCTTTCCAATTTCTGGCTACTTGTTGTCTCGCCAACGTCAAGAAGATAGACAATAACTCTTTTATATTTTCCTCTAAATTCAATTCCTCTAAGTCTGTTAATAAAACAATTTTTTCATTCAACTTTAAGTGGATATTTAAAATTTTTCTAATTCTTGTTCCATTTTATGCCAGAAATTGGAACATATGTTTGTATGTCCCAGGACGGTGGGACCACATATGTTTGTATGTCCCAATTTCCTGATGACACCGCCAACATTTTTTTGAGTTGCTACTATTTATTTGATTTAACCGAACTGGCGTCATATACCAGCGCCACAACATCTTGTAGTTGTGTTCTTTAACTTTTGTAGACAGATTTCGCATCATCCTACTTTTCCATTTTTTCTTCCAATTCTTATCTGTAATAATAATACTCAAATCCGATTCCCACATTCTTTTAAGGGTGTCCTGGGATTCATCCATATTATTTATCATTTTATATAATTTACTTACTATTCCTTTTATCCCCATTGAACCTTTCTTATTTTATATACCATCTCCTCGAAGCCTGTCAGGTGCCTTATTGGCTGTAATTTCTTTTTATATTGTTTATTCCACTTATCCAACGTTAGTATCTGAAGCCAGTTCAACTTTAATTCCTTATAAATTTCTTTTTTTGTTTCTTCATTCTCAATTCGATCTAGCCAATCTTTTAGTAAAATTATATCATATTTATACATAATATTTTTTAATATTTCTAAATTTTTAACTGGGAATGTTTTAAGATCTTGCAACTCTAATATTGGAGAGGTGTTTGGTGCCAACTTTATCCATACATTTATCATAGACTTTAGGACATTATTTCTTGGTTTTAAATCAAAAACTGTATTTTCCAGAAATTCTCCCTTTGCACACACATTACTATCTTTCATTTCTATCTCCCTCCATATAAGGTCCTCTATCGTTAAAAGTTTTACCAAACCTTTAATTTGGAACGCCCTATAGTACGATTTAATGTTAGGTAACCCTAAACCACCCTCTTTCTGCGGTTTATACCATAGACTTTTAGGTATCCTTGCTCTTTTCCCTCCATTACAATAATCATTCAATAAGTTTTGGAAAACTCCTAGTTCTTTTTCAGATTGTTTAATTAGGAGGACTTCAAATAAAAAGTTAATCTTGGGTAATAAACTCATTTTACAAACTGCTATTCTTCCAAACCAGGAGGTCTTCAATACCCTATATCGAACAATTTTCTTCTTAATTTCCTCTTTCACTTTATCATAGTTTAATTTCTTCAAATCCTCTACATTGTCAGCAATGTTAACTCTTAAATACTTTATACTTTTCCTAATTTGAATTTTAATTTTTTCCTTAATTCTCCCTATCTCTTCCTTATTTAATTTACTAAAAATTGCTTCCGATTTCCCCCAATTTATTCTCAGGCCTGTTATCTCTTCAAATTTTTGCAAGTGATCTTGTATCTTTTCCATATTTTTTATAGGATCTTTCATTATAATTAAAGTATCATCTGCATACAAACTTATTTTTGTTCCATTTATTCCTTCTATATTCGTATCACTCCTTATAGCTCTAGCCAATAATTCCATAGCCATTATAAACAAAATGGGGGAAAGAGGACATCCTTGTCTCATTCCTGCTTTAATTTCAATATCTTCTGTAAATGAATCATTTACTCTTACCTTAGCATAACTACTTTTATAAAGTTGATTAACTACGTTTTTAAATTTTTCCCCAAATTCTACTTTTTAAATTATTTCCCTGATAGTAATCCATTGTAAAGAATCAAATGCTTTAAAGCTATCTAAAGATAATAGTCCTATTTTACCTTCTTTTCTCTTGTTTATTTGTAACAAATTTAACACCCTTCTTATTAAATCGGACATGTATCTTTCCTTTAAAAAACCTGCCTGATCTGTATGTATATATTCCCCCAGAAAACTATTTAACCTGTTAGCCATAATTGCTGTAAAAATCTTTGCATCCTGATTAATTAAAGAAATTGGACGATATGAATCAACAATTCTAAATTTTTTCCTGGTTTTGGTATTAATACTATGATGGATCTAAGCCATGAATTTGGAGATTCTCCCCCCTCCAAAATATAATTATATAACCTAATTAATTTTGGAATAACAATTTGTTTAAATTCTTTATAAAATTCAGCTGGTAATCCATCTTCTCCTGGAGTTTTCCCTATTTTCAATTTGTTTATAACATCTAGTATCTCTTTCTCTGTGATTTGTTCTCCCATTCTATTCCTGTGCTCTTCTTTTATATTATTCCCCTTATATTTTTGTATGTATTCTTCCAACTTATGTTAATTTCCTTATCTGTGTACAAATTTTGGTAAATTTTTTAAACTATGTTGACTTTCTCTACTGTTTTATTGCACCTTTTCATATCCTCCCTTATTAAAGTTCCTATCTCCCTTTTTTCCTTCTTCTCTTTCACTGCTTTTGCTTACATTTTTGAACTTTTATCACTATACTCAAAATATTCCCTTTTCAAATAAATTAAATCTCTTTTAATTTTTTCAATATCCCTTCCTGCTATCTCCTTCTGTAACAGTTGTATCCTTTCTAGGGTCTTCCTCTCCTTTGTTTTGGCGTGTTTAGTTTGCAATAATTTAATCTCTTTTTCCAACTCCAATTGTCTATCTTTATATTGTTTGTTTTTTAAACTCTTAAATTTAATACACTCACCCCTAAATACTCCTTTCATGGCATCCCAAATTACATTAAAGTTTGTTTCGTTATTATCGTTGATTTTCCAAATTTCTTCCCAATTTTTCGTTATCTGATCTTTTATCCCCTTGTCTTTAAATAGTTTCGGATCATACCTCCAAGTTCTAATATTACTTCTATTTATTTTAAATTGTAGTTCCACCATTACTTTGGCATGATCCGATTCCTTAAAGATTCCTACTTCTACATCATTTAAATCCTTCAACAAATTTTGTGTTACAAATACATAGTCAGTCCTAGAATATGAATTATAAACCTGGGAGTAATATGTATAAATTCGTTCTTCTCCTTTCAATTCCCGCCAAGAATCTTTCAATCCAAACCTTTTCATCCAATCATCCAACAATTTGGCTTTCCAACCTTTTCTATAATTAGTTATATTAGTACAATCAATATTTGACCTTGTTAGGTTAAAATCTCCAGCAACTATCATTCTATCACAATTTTCTTTTATCAAAATATGACTCAATTTAGTCAAGAATTGGTCTTGATTCTCATTTGGTGCATAGACATTGACCAGCAATATTTCTTCTTCTTCTATACTTCCACCTATAATCAAGTATCTGCCTTCTGGGTCCCGTATCATTTTTGTTTTCATAAATCCCAATCTTTTCGATATCATAATCGCCACCCCCCTTGCCTTGGAAGAACCAAAGGCCTTTTCATAATACTGAGTCCAACCAAGATATAAATTATTTTTATCCGCCGCTTTTTGGTGAGTTTCCTGTAAAAAAATGATGTCCGCTCTATCTTTTCTTAGCGCCATTTCCAACCGTTTACGTTTAATAGAACAACCTGCCCCTTTCACATTCCATGACAATATCTTAATATTTTTCATGTTTTATCATTATTTGACCTTTTAAGAAATAGCTGGCAGACTTCAAAGGACGTGTTACCCACTACCCACAATTTAACATATATGACACAGAAAAACATATAAAAAACAAAAAGATAATAACCCCCTTCTTTAAAAAAAAAAAGCACCTCTATTAATAAGAGAAGGGGGAGGGGAGTCATGTGGTTACAAAACTTAATCATTCTTCCAGTAATACTTCAGCTGCAGATGTTACACTACAATACAATTCATCTTAATTGCCTCCAGTTGCTCCTTGAGCCTCTTCAGTTGTGGGTTCTGGGTTTTTTGCTGTGTTTGCTCCTGCCAATAATAATGCTTCTTTGAGATCCTTCCACTCTTGTGTTCCGTTTTCCAGATTAATTCTAATGTTAATAAAGGTAAAGGTTTCCCTTGCTCGAAAGCCAGTTATATCAGACTCTAGGGGTCAGTGCTCATCTCTGTTTCAAAGCCGAAGAGCCAGCGCTGTCTGCTTCTGCAGACGTTTCCATGGTCATGTGGCAGGCACGCTGTTACCTACCCACCGAAGTGCTCCTGATTTATCTACTTCCAATTTTTTGCTTTCGAATTGCTAGGTTGGCAGGAGCTGGGATGAAGACGGATGCTCATTCCATTCTGCAATACTCGGGAATCAAACTGCTGACCTTCCGCCTCCCAGTCAGAATCTTAGTCACTTGAGCATATTATTTTTTGCATCAGATACAAGGACATCCATTAATCTGTGCACATAAGGGTTTGGCATTAGGGGCTATGAATTGAATTGATAGGTAAAGGCAGTGATAGGTTGTTAAAATCTTCGCTACCCCACCGTGACGTCATCGGCTTCGTGGGCATAACCAATGTCATGATGTCATGGGTGGAGCAAAAAATAAATAAATTAATTAAAAATGCCTGCGCATGTGTCAAACCTCCGTTTGGCACATGCACAGTTCTTTTTTTTAGTGTGCATGCATCAAACCGCAATTTGACGCATGTGCACTAAAAATTAGAACTGCATCCGTCAAACGGAGGTTTGACACATGTGCAGTTCTGTGCAGCCATTTTGGTGAGTCACCCTGGGGAGCAGGCTATAGGGAGCTTCAGGCTAGCAGCTTCTCTTCCTCCTCCCCGCTTGGAAGGACAGCAAGGAGGCCGCTCATGCGTGCCAAGCGCTGTAGGCATGGATGCACACCAAGCGCTTGATGTGCATGCGTAGTGGGGGACCCGGCAAAAAGGTAAGCTCCTAAGGTGGTTCCCCCCAAAAGCCGCTACCGGTTCTTTGGGACACTGAGAAAAGTTACTACCAGTTCTGGTGAACTGGTGCGAACCTGTTTCTGCCCATCACTGCCGTTCCTCTCTGTCATCAATGCTCTGCTTTGATTCATAAATATATCTTGGACTTTGTTCTCACTTGGTTTCAAAGAGACCTTTGAATTCTTTAATTCTTCAAGCAACTCCCACTTTGTGCCTGATGAATTGAACTCAGGGTTGAGTTATTCAAGGTCAATAAAATATTAAATGAAAAATTCTGTAAATAAGTAATAATAATTCCATGTCAGAAATTATTCTGGGTTGAAAGGATTTTTGTGGAAGAAACTTCATGCAGGGAACGCCCAAGTGAGGCTCCTTTCATGTCCCCAAGAGCTGGGATAGAGGCGGGCACTCAATCCATCATGCAGTACCCGGGTCTCAAACTGCTGACTTGCCGGCCTTCCAGCCAATAAGGCGAGCTTCTTAACCACTGAGCCACCACAGCCCTTTCTGGAAATGAGTAATGCATACATATTTCCAAGTTGCATTACCAGAACAAGGCACGAGAGGGAATCAGAGATTACACCAAGCTCCCAGGTATACAGTGGACCCACTGAAAAGTCTTCTTGTAGTTCCAGTATGAGCAAGAGCCTTAGATCACTGGATTTTCCAGTACATCTTTTAAGCTTTGAAATCCAGAAAAGGCTAGGCTAGGAGTTCTCAAACTTTTTAAGCTGAGGGCCATTGGGTCACGCTCCCTCAGACAGCTTCGGAGGCCAGACAGCCATTTTGCCCTTACTCCACCACATGGCACTTCCGGGTGTGGTGGAGGTGGTGGTGGGCCATGTGAAATGATGCCCTGGGCTGCATCTGGCCCACGGGCTTCAGGTTGAGAATTCCTGGGCCGGGCTAACCCTAAGAATAGCAAAAACAAAAAACAAAACACACACACACATACACGACACACCTCGTCAAATTGATGAGTGCTGAAGGGTGTCTTCTTAATTGACTCAGAACAATTAAGTAAAATATGGCTGTTAAAAAAACAATTCATACCAGTCTTTTCTTTTTGGAAAAGCCAAATACATAGGCATCATCGATGAGAATCACGAGCCTTGGAAAATATCCTGCTTTTGTGCCATCTAGTTTGGTCTACAATTGCGCATCCCTGAGGGAACTACAGACAGAAAGGTCATCGTTTTCCAAATGCGACACAACCGATCTCCAAATGAATATTTGATGGAAGGGCAGTGTTGCTGTAAACGAGCTAAAGAATTGTGAACTTTACAGTCTTTTGTCCCTCGCCACAATAGAATCATAAAGTGTTCGGCCGTGAAGTCGGTGCAGTTGCATTCTCTAAAATCCTGCTTGCGGTACGCCGGGGCTATGAGGGACCAGAGGCCTTTGAAATGCAGCTCCTGGAAGGATATACCAAGCAACGCCAGGTAGCCTGCAAGGCATGGCCTAGAACTGTGAGCAAAGCATCAAGCATTATAGAGTTATCAGAGTAACAGCCAGGTAAACAGTTCTAGGCATGTTGGGAAGGACGGGAATCAACAGCAAAAGGGAGTTAGAATCTGAGTCAACGTTGCTTCCCACATTGCAAAACAGGAACCATAGGAGAAGAGACATAGCCAAAGGCCAAAGAGATGCCCAAGGATGGGGGTTCCCAACCTAACGCCCGTGGGCCGCATTTGGCCCATGGCACCATTTCATGTGGCTACCCCACCCCCTCCAGGGGCATTTGAGAAACAAAATGGCTACCCCTTTGAAGCTGTTGGGACAAAATGGCCACCACCACCTCATTGTGCAGGCAGGGCAAAATGGCCATCCAGCCCTCGAAGCTGAATAAGAGAGCGTGATCTGGCCCCTGCTTTGAAAAGGTTGGGGGGCCCTGCCTAAGATGGACAAAGATTCCAGCTTGTCCTGTCCAGGAGGAGAACAATCCGGTCCTAGGACCTGAATATTTCACAATGAGGACAGCTAGACATGAGAGTCCAAGAGGGAGGATGTGGGCGGTAGAGTATTATCCACTTTATGTCATGCAATGCCAACAGGATTCTTACAACAACAACAACAACAACAACAACAACAACAACAACAACAACAACAACAACAACAACAACAACAACAACAACAACAACAACAACAACAACAAAAGCCTTGAAATACCTTCAGAGATGGAGAATGCAATTCACACATTTCATATGGAAACTGAGCCAACCAAATCAACTCAAGAATCTTCCCAATTTATAGCTGGTTCTAGTTGATGGATGTGTCTCTGGTGACTCAATAAACCGATCCTGGCATGAAAAATGACACACATTACGCTGACTAGATGGTGGAGGGTAGAGTTGAGTTTGACAAAGGTTCCATGCTTGTTGCTTAGCCTCTTCATGTCTGTGGTGTTCTCCTTCAAAGTGATTGGTAGCATCAAATATGATTTGGCACCAAAGTGGGGGATCTATGGCCACTGCTTCCTAAGTTTGTGGTTTTATACCTGACACCTTCATGGTTTCTTCCATCTGGTCCTTATAACGCTTCAAAGGAGCTCCATGAGGTTGTTACCAGAAATTTTGAGACATCAGAATTGAACCCACTGTACACACATGGAAAATAAGGGAGAAGCCAAAAGTTTAAAATCATACAATTGGAACACTCTCCAGAAGGAGGGGGGATTACCCAATAGTCACAAGACTCTGGCAAGGAATGTAAAAATGATGATGTCACTGATTGTCTCCATTGTCCTTAGCTCCTAAGCCTCAAGTTTGCTTTGCCTAAAGGTGTAAAAACTGGCTTCCTGATAGCAAGCAGAAATTCCTTTTCATTCCTTCACAAAGGAAACAAAGGAAAGAAGCTGAATGACTGAATTGTAAACTCATACCTCTGGTTTGATTCTCCTTAATAAAGTTTAATTAAACATTGCTATAACAC
Source organism: Furcifer pardalis (assembly GCA_030440675.1). Classification (NCBI taxonomy): domain Eukaryota; kingdom Metazoa; phylum Chordata; class Lepidosauria; order Squamata; family Chamaeleonidae; genus Furcifer; species Furcifer pardalis. The sequence continues at coordinate 128,608,704 of CP126892.1, read as the reverse complement.
TGACCCAAGCGAAGAAATAGGGGGGGGGGAGAGAAACCAACATAAACAAGATTCTGTGCGGAACACAAGAACCATGGAACCCCAAAATTGATCAGGGGAGGGGGGAAACAAGCGAAAAACCTAAGAAAAGCCCTTGCGCAACAATAAACTGACAGTGGAGGGTTGCAAGGGACAAGCATACATCCCATCTCTCATGTACGCAACAGGAAGGTTGTAAAAGGCTAATTAAAAATTAAATGTTGGTTTCTCCCATCAAGGGTCCCTGGTTTGATTACCTAGCCGAAGAGACAAAAGAACTAAATTCTTTCTTTATTTTTGTACTTAAGAAACAGACAGGCAGTTACACTAATCCTTCCTGACCAGCAAAGCAGCTTAGCCTCAACTTGAGTGCAGTCTTCAGCTGCAAACGCCATTGGCTGACGATCCTACTAGCCTGCCTTTCATTGGAGAAGACGCACTAGCCGGTCCCGCCTTCCAGCAGCCTCTGTGTCATTCACAAAAGAACAAAAGCTCTTGTAATTGCCTGCTTATGCCTGTTGACACAATGTAAACTCTCTGTAACCGGTTTCTCAGCAATAGCTGTAATCTGCTGTTTCTTTACATTCAAACCCCTTACCTCATACCCTGCTTTGTATTTTATGTTTACATGTAATTAAAATGTGTTAATTGCCTTTCCCCCTTCCCAGTTTCAGTCCCTCCTCCCTGCACGTAGAGTTAGTTTAGGAAAAGAATATATATCCCTTTAGAGTGGGAGGTGGGCATCTCTGGTTCACATAATAGCGTGGGCTGAGATCACGAGCGGGTTTTTCTTCAAAACGATTGAGGGAAGGTAGCTATTTAGTTGTAGGCCTGGCCAGACTATAATCTTGATAGCTTTCCTTTGTATTTTACTCCCAATAAATCACTTTGTTTTGATCGAATTATCCGTCTCGTTAATGAGTTCTTAGGGTTTTCTAGACCTCTGCCAGAGAACGTACCTGGGCTCCAAGAATTTGGGTAACAAGGTCTTGTACAGTTCTCCATAAGGAATTTGATGAGGAAGCCTGGAACCATCCATACGGCGGATATGCCCTATCCATCTAAGGCGATGGCCTATGATGGAAGCTTCAATGCTATTTACATTGCCTTCTCGAGGACTGCGATGTGGGTGACATAGTCATCCCACTTGATGTTCAAGACGGACTTTGGCTTCTGTTGGTGAAAGCGCTCGAGCTTTTTGATGTCTTGGCAATAGAGGGGCCATGTTTCCCAGTCATACAGAAACGGTGAGATAACAACAGCTTGGTATATCATGAGCTTAGTCTGGATTGTTGAATAATAATAATGAATAATAATAACAAAGAAGTTGGGTGTGTTTAGACTGGAGAAGTCTGAGAGAGATGTCTTCAAATATTTTAAAGAATATATGTACACTCTCTCTCTCTCTCTCTCTCTAGCAGATTGGTGTTTTCATAAGCCTTTAGAAGAATTCCAAAAATCTATAGATGTAGGGGCAGGAAATAGCAGAGGCCCTGATGATGGGACTATCTCAGGATAGGATATGAAGGGAATTAAATGCATATAGCTTGGCCAAACAGAGGCTTAACAGGGAACATGAAAAATGGCAAACATTTTTAAAGAGATTAAACATCAAAGTAGGGAGATGAATTATTTAGAGGAGTCCAAGGGAATCTACGTAGGAAGAGGGAGATAAAATTAAGCAAAGGGAAACTCAGCGGTTGGTGTACGGAGTCCTCCCCTCAAAGGATATGGAGAAAGCCCTTAAAAAACGGTGGGAATGAGGAGTTGGTTAGCAGGAGTGGGGGGTGAGAGACCATTGGGCTTGATGGGTTGGAATAGAAAATATCTAAGGGCAAGAAGAGCCAGGGGGTGAAAGTGGACATTTGTCTCACATTTCTCCACATGTAGTGAAGAAACAAAGTTGGCAGGAGTTTTGGGCAGCTTGAACCTGGGGCAGGTGACATCCCATTTGTCCACGTCTCTGGTGTGAAAGATCTTTAACATCGCATAGATGCTACGGAGGGCCACCACCATGCCATTCTCATTTGCTTGCCCTTCTTCCTGGCAAGAACAGACACTCTTGAGGGTTTGTAAGAGCAAAACCAAATTAGAAGATGGAGGAAGGAGCTCAATGGACAAGGAACGACATTAAAGGAGGAAGATACGGCTGAGGAACTCAACCTCCCCTATGTCATTTGGAGGACCCTGAGCAGGCTGAGGGTTGGGGTCCCTCAATGTAAGACTGGCATGCTCAAGTGGGGGCTCCTGGTGGACAACAACATGTTGTGTGAATGTGGAGAGATTCAGAATCCGGCATATATACTGGTCTGACAATTACCTCCAGAAATGTACACCAATGAGAACTTAAGTTTGGCCAACAACGAAGCCAAGAAAGGAGCTCCATTTTGACAGCCCAGGGTTTGATCAGGACACAAAAGAAGAAGAAGCATCCCTTGTTGCTGCTGATGGAATTTGTAGTTCAGCACACCAGCAGAGTAATTGTTTGAGAAAGGCTGGCTTAGGTACCACGGCACCAACATTTATTTACTTATTTAGTACATTTATGTACCGCCCATCTTGTGAAAGTTCTGCACCCTGAGCAGTTTACAGGTTGACACCCTCCTTTCACTTCAAGGAATAATGACGGAATAATCTAAAGCTACAAGGGGAAGGACATGGTGACTCAATGCTGCCAGAGCACATGACGGCTGAAGTTTGATATGACATTTATCTTCAGGAGTGAGTAGGCTGATAAATCACAAGTGGCAGAGCCGATCGTGAGTTAGCAAGTGTTTACTCATGAGTGAAGATAAATGTCATATTGGACCAGCTTTGTCCTGCATTGCCTGCTTGCCTAGGATAAGTGGCTTATTTACTGCTTCTGGTTTGCTTTCATCCTTAATTATTACAAGCTACAATAATAACAAAGAGCCAACATCTTTTCAGATCTAAACTCCCACTAGGTGCACTCTCTTTCATCTTTCATTACACTGTTCTGTAATGTCTGTAGAAGACTCTCTGGTCCTATCTATCTATCTATCTATCTATCTATCTATCTATCTATCTATCTATCTATCTATCTATCTATCTATCTATCTATCTATCTATCTATCTATCTATCTATCTATCTATCTATCTACCTACCTACCTACCTACCTACCTACCTACCTACCTACCTACCTACCTACCTACCTACCTACCTACCTACCTACCTACCTACTATTCTGAACCATCATTCTGCCTGCCTGCCTGCCTGCCTGCCTGCCTGCCTGCCTGCCTGCCTGCCTGCCTATCTATCTATCTATCTATCTATAGTAATATCCTTCTCATCGACAGCAACTTGTATCTGAGAATACAGGAACTAGCTGAACTGCAGAATCTTGTTGCTAAAGTAAATTCAGTACCTTGGAGAGTTCATTTGGAAATCAGGAGCAAAACCGAGAGCAAATTCATCTTCCCATTGACATTGGATCCACTGGGCTGCAATGTTCTACAGAGTAATGGCATAGCCAAAAGGACATCCTCTGGTCGCAGCAGGAGAAGGAAGAAGAAGGGGGGGGGGGGGAAACAGGTTTGTCATTTTATTGGAAGATGTTCTTTCTCCTGCTGTGAATATTTAATGGCTTTTTAAAACACGGTATTTTTTTTGTACTGTTGAGCCTGGAAAAAGAACCATGGTGGTGGTGGTGCATCTTTATCATCATCATCATCATCATCATCTTCTTCTTCTTCTTCTTCTTCTTCATCATCATCATCATCATCATCATCATCTATTTATTTATTTATTTATCATCATCTTATCCTTCTTCATCTCCTTCTCCTTCTTCAACTCTTTCTCCTTCTTCATCTCCTCTTCCTCTTCTTCTTCACTACCAACACCACGACCTTCTCCTTCATCTCACTCTCCTTCTTCAGCTCATCTTCCTCTTCCTTCTCCTTCTCCACCTCCTCCTCCTTCTCCTTCCTCCTCCTCTTATTTATTTATTCATATTTGTATACCGCCCTTCTCACCGAGGTGACCCAAGGCAGTTTAACATATAATAAAAAACATTAGTAAATCAAAATTAATTTTTTTAAAGGTTTAAAAAGTTTAAAACTATAGATTAAAACAGATTAACATTACGACTGAGTCTTAATTAAAATTTGAGAGATCAAGGGGACTCATACCAACCAGCAGGCTCAGGTTGTTGTGCCATCACTACCCCATACCTGCCCCGCCAGCCAGGTTTTAACCCCCTTCCTAAAGGGCAGTAGCTCCGTCTGGAGTCATAACTCAATTGGCAGGAGGTTCCATAGGGCCGGGGCAGACACAGAGAAGGCCCTCTTTCTGGTGCTAGAGAGATGTGCCTCTCTAGCCAATGGCACAACCAGAGAGCCTTTCTGGTCCGCTCTGGTGGGACAGACAGATGTTCTTGGGGTGATGCGGTCTCTTAGGTATCCTGGCCCACTACCATGCAGGGCTTTAAAGGTCATTACCAGCACCTTGAATTGCACCGAGAGGTACACCGGCAACCAGTGCAGTTCCTGAAGCACAAGCATAACACTCTTCTTCATCATCTTCTCCTTCATCTCCTCCTCCTCCTCCACCACCACCACTAATAGTACGTCCTCTTCCTCTTCTTCTGCACCCCACCCCTGATGGCAAGTCACTGTACATGCACGTATTTGTCCAGGACGGTACATATGACAATAGCCTTGTGAATGGGTCATAATGGAATTTTCCAAATGAGAGTAAGATGTTGGTTTCTGACCCTTCCGACCCCACTTCAAAACTTCCAGCCATTTGCTGTACTTAGCCATGGCTTAAGGGCCTTTGTTCTCACACACTATACCTGCACAAATGCAGCCAGAAGCCTGTTGAACTGATCTGCAGTCAGGTAGCGAGAGAACTTAATGATCCAAGCCCACAACCTCCCATCCCCCTCAACCCCAACCCCAAAATAAATGCATATTTTCAAAGAAGCCGTAGTAAAAGGCCGGCTCTGTGTAAGACGTTCCCTTCCCTCGCCGGAGCCTTTAAAAATAATGATTGCTTGCTTTTGTCTGCAATTTAGAGCCAGTTAAATTTAGTTCCTGGACAGAAGGGTTTTTTTTATTTTATTTTTTGATATAAATTGCCCGAGACATCTCATAATAACATGCCTTGGTGTTTTTCAAGCACCAACCGACCGAGCCAGGAAATGGCCGGAGGGTTATGGTGTGCAGGTCTTTGCAAATCGGAAAAACAAGCGGAATTACCCGGCGGAGGTGGTTCTTTCAGGTAAAAGAGAAAAAGGAGGTTCTGTCGAAAGAAACAGAGGAAAGATGCTTGGCCAAGCCGTAGTTTTAAATAACAGCAGAGGGCAGTGTTTTAACGGCAATTATGAAGTTATCCTTTGAAAACTGATTGGAAGAATCTTAAATTCTCTCTCTCCCCACCCCCCCCCCTTAAAAGCAAATACAAGTTTAATTTCTTTTTTTCTTTTCTTTTTGTTCCATTAGATATGCTTCTTGGAATATGAACAAGTTCCTTAATACACCTTTCAAATGCATGCTAGACATCTATGTTCCTTCATTGTATGTTTCTTGGTTGAAATGTTCAGTGGTCACTGTGTTAGTCTGTGTCTCTTACGCCTGATGAAGGGGACTTGGTCCACGAAAGCTCACATTTAAATACAAGACTTAATTTTTAAGGTGCTACAACATGTTTCTTTTGTCTTTTATTTGTGGTTCTATTTTGTTTACTCTCAGATATGCTTCTTGGCTGGATGCAATGGTCTAAGAAGCCCCTTCCATCTCAGTTATTCTATGGTTTTATGATCCTTTACTTCTAGATCAAATCCTGTCTGGCCAGGTTATCCTGCTATGGTAATAGAGGAGACCCTACTGCCAGCGACTCAACGGTGAATGTCAGATGGAGGTTAACTAACATGACCACCCTGAGGACTAGCAGCCTTGGATGTCCAAGTCTACATGGAAAGGTGATGGTCCCCAATGGGATTACCCATATATACTCGAGTATAAACTGACCCAAACATAAGCCTAGGTACCTAATTTTGACCTGAAACCCCAGGAAAATAGATTGACTCGAGTATAAACTGAGGGTGGGAAATGCAGCAGACCTGAGAAGAAGAAGAAGATGGTGATGATGAAGAAATGAAGAAGTAAAAGGAGGAGGAGGAGAAAATGGTGAAGAAGAAGAAGGAGGAGGAGGAGGAGGAGGAGGAGGAGAAGGAGAAGGAGAAGGAGAAGGAGAAGGAGAAGGAGGAGAAGGAGAAGGAGAAGGAGAAGGAGAAGGAGAAGGAGAAGGAGAAGGAGAAGGAGAAGGAGAAGAAATCTGTGATCGCTTTCACGGGGGCAAACGTCGACCCAGGAAAATGGTCTGTGTACATATTTTGAATTTGCTGGAGCCAGCTTGTAGGTTTTTGAAACCTCAAAAATAAGTCTTGAACAGAATTTATTTATTCATTTATTCATTTATTGCATATTTATACCACCCATTTGGAAAATGTCCCCCCCTTGCACCCTCCTCCTCCTCCTCATCATCATCATCTCAGGCATGACGATCATTAATCTGGAAATCTCTTTATATTTTCCGAGGCTCCACCTTCCTACCTACAGAGTCTCTTAAATATCTGTTGGCTTCACTTGTACCAGTCAAATAATGTTCTATTCGTGTGGAGTGACGTGACCCTTTCTTCTTCATTAGCATGGCTTTTTCTTGCTTTCCTCTCCCCCCCATCCCAAAAGTGAGCACTATTTTGTTTCTCCTGGATGTTTTAAATGGAGGTGAAATTGATTCTTGCATTTGCTTAGGTTATGTGCAGAATCTATTACGCCAGTAGAAATTATTAATTTTCCTGTGGGGAAAAGCAAATGCCCAGGGCCCTGATTGACAAATCAATACATCTTTACTGAGTTTGGTAAATAAGCTGTCAACCCTAGTGTGTCATTCAAACCCCCCTCTAGAGAACAACCCCCCCCCCCCATAAATGCCATTCCCAGCCTGGCATTGTGTCTTTCCCAAAACAGAGCGCCTTGATTCTGTAGCATTTGAATAAGTCCATAAAATTGCAGGGAATTATTAAACAGCAATAGAGATCAAGCTTCGCCTTGATAATCCTAACAAAAGATTCGGTTGTTTGCCAATTTGCATTTCAACCCCTAACCTCACCCGAGGAGGAATAGATGTCTGACTCTTCAGACCCAAGGGGGGAAACGCTGGAAATCTGTATTAATCCTCCGAATGCTGACTACTCTCTCTCCCCCCCCCCAAAACATTCCCAGCATGTGTGAAGAATGTGTTCGTAGCCAGGAGGCAAACTGGCATCGGAAAGCCGAGCAAGGATTTTGAAAAATAGTAGTGTTGTGTATAAATTTATTTTGCCTGTAGTGTTTTATCGCGGCATATTTTCTTCATTACTTCACAGTCTTACTTTCTTCTTTGAAAAAGTGTATTGGGTTCATTTTCTTTTTCTTTTTTAGAAGCTCGGGTGAGGGAAAGAAACCAGGAAGGAAAAATAAAAAGGTTCACATTTGGCTGTGCCATTCGGGCGGCCCAGTTTCGGAGACCTTTGGAAAGCAAGAAATTGCAAGTAGATGAATAGGGACCTCTTCAGTGGGAAGGGTTCTGTGCACTCTAGTCATACCTGCCACGTGGCCACGGAAATGTCTGCCGATGCAGACAGCGCTGGCTCTTTGGCTGTAAACAGAGATGAGCACTGAACCCTAGAGTTGTATAGGGCTGGCTTTCAAGCAAGGACAACCTTTACCATCCTCAGAAGTAAGCCCTGCCTGATTAGTTGAATGGTTGGGCAAGCTGGGTTTCAGTCCTTGTAACTCTGGCTTCGTGATGAAGACACTTAATGTTAGGTCAGCAGGTCAGCAGTTTGAGACCTGAGTGCTGTGTGATGGAATGAGCTCCCGTCTCTGCCCCAGCTCCTGCCAACCTAGCAGTTTGAAAGCAAGACATTGCAAAGTAGATAAATAGGTACCGCTTAGGTGGGAAAAGTAACTGCATTCCATGCACTCCAGTGTCTAGTCGTCGTCGTCATCGTCGTCGTCGTCGTCGTCATCATCATCATCATCATCATTCTGGGTAGAAAGGACTTTTGCGGAAGAAACTCTGCTCAGGGAACGCCCAAATGAGGCTCCTTTCATTACAAAATCATCTTCCCATCCCAAGCAGGGAGAGATGCTGGCTCTGAGCTGTGCCGGCCCAGCCGGGAGAGACCCTGCCCTTTCAACACAAAGGCTTCCAATGCTGCTGATTGTGTCCCTGATGCGCCGCGGGCTTCAGCTGGCCTTGGCTTCTCTGCACAGTCTTTTGTGTTCCTTGCTGCTCTGTCTCTCTTTCCTGCCAGCTGACCGGCCCTGTTTCCCCAGGCAAACTTCGCCTTCTTGATCTTTGAGTCTCTCTGACCCTTTATCTTTACGGCCTTGAATGTGGAGAGAGACAGCATCCATACGTTCATTTGCTGGTGTTGCCGACGCCTGCCAGAAACATGCACCGACGAGGAATTAAATTTGGCCCATGACAAAGCAAAGAAAGTGGCTTCATTTTGGCAGTCCAGAGTTTGATCTGTACATAAAAGAAGAAGACGACCCTTGTTCTTTGGGTGTTTCCTTGCAGGTCCCAGTAGGCATTCACGTGCACAGTTGTGTTGTGGGTGCTCTGAAAGCTTACAAGTTTTATTTGGCACAAGCGTCTCTAAATTGACACCCATTTTCCTGGCTAGGTCGCTGCCACAGGGGGGCGTCTTCATCCCATAGAATTCCTGCTAAAACCCATCTGAGCAGGAAATTTGGTGGAAGAACAGAATCTGTGATTTCTGGCTTGGGTTTTCCAGTGCAACAAATATTCTTTCCTGGCTCAACGTTTTAGAGCATTTTTGCTCCCCTGGTTCTTAACTTTCATCCTCCTCCTGCTCCATGTTTCCTGGCAAAGCAATAAAAAGCCCTTTCTCTTGCTGTGACTTGTTGGACTCACACAGTCAAGAACCTGGCTTTTTTACTTTATTTTTACTTTGACTTTTACAGTTGCTTTTCCTCCTCCTTCAACACTCTCTAACCTATTTTCCTAGACCAGCGATGGGTAACCTTGGCACTCTATCTGGTTTTGGACTTCAATTCCCAGAAGCCCTGATCAACTGGAGGGCCGACTTGGGCTTCTGGGAATTGAACTCCAAGAACACCTGGAGTGCCAAGATTCACCACCAGGGTCCTAGACCATGGTCATCAAGCTTAGCTCTCCAGGTGTTCTTGGACTTCAATTCCTAGAAGCCCAAGTCACCACCCCTGCTGATCAGGACTTCTGGGAATTGAAGTCCAAAAACATCTGGAGAGTCAAGTTTGCTGACTCCTGTCTTAGACCAGTGATGGCAAACCTTGGCACTCCAGGTGTTCTTGGACTTCAATTCCCAGAAGCCCTGATCAGGAGGAGGGCTGACTTGGGCTTCTGGGAACTGAAGTCCAAGAACACCTGGAGTGCCAAGTTTCACCGTCATTGCCCTAGACCAGGGATCTGCAAACTTGGCTCTCCAGGTGTTCTTGGACTTCAATTACCAGAAGCCCAAGTCAGTATGCCTGCTGATCAGGACTTCTGGGAATTGAAATCCAAGAACATCTGGAGAGCCAAGTTTGCTGATCCCTGCCCTAGACCAATGGGACATGTGCCAGGGCTCCTGCTGAAGTTCTCAAAGTCCAATCAATCTTATGCTATTTGATACATTCTGACTCCAAGCCACTTAAGGGTTGCTAGATCCAAACCAGCGCCTTGCACTGAGTTCGGAAGCCAATGAGATTGGAAGTGGGTTTACAGTAGCACTTGATTTGATTTTCATGGTTTTGGCTCCCTGGAAGAGCCTGGGAACATAAGATGGGCATGCAGATTTGCCAACCCCACCCTTTCAAGTGCGTAGACTTAGACACAACATTTCATAAATAATTACCTCTGCTTGCTCTTCATATACCTTTTGTCTCCCCTTAAAATCCTGAAAATGAGGCTTATTCCCCGAGTCAACTGTTGCCACCCACCAGAAACTGTGGAGGGATCCATGCTGCAAAAACTGGAGTGAAGACACTTGGGATGTGCCTCGGAGTGTTCCATCAACACCCCAGCATGGGGTCCCTGGTTCTTACCTGCCATTTTTCCCCACTTCACTTTCTCCTGGTGGAGTCAGGTGAGGTCTGCGGTAGACCTTGAAAGGCTGCGATGGAGACAGAACATCCCTCCAGCTCCACGTTCCTACCTTTCCCTCCCCTTCTTCTGACTCCTTTTCAATGTTTGGCATGTGTAGATTACATGTTGTGGAGAACATTTCTTTAACACTTGGAAGAGAGGGAAAAAAAATATCTTGGACCTGTTTGAGGCACAAAGAGCCGGAGGCTCATATGCTATCGTCCGGGCATGTTTTCAGCTGTAAGTGCCAGAGTCTGCCCGAGGGGCTGAGCTCACTTCTCAATGTTGTTCTATGAATAGGTAGAAATTATCTTCAGGGCTTCTCTGTGGAGAACGATGCACTACGGCACCTCTGATGTCGCCTGCTGCATCTAGAACACTGGGTTGTGGCTTGGCAGGTGGGCTCAGAGCAGCGTTGGAGGTCTTGTGGGATGTCTAGGGCTCTTCCTGATATCAAAACCAGGTTGCAGGTCTTAGAGCTCTTTCAAATACCACGTGACCTAAAATAGGCCACTTTTTGACCCGCCTCCTCCCTCTGTGACTTTCCTTGACCTTTGACCAACCCCCCCCCCCCAAATCACATGGTTTGAAGATAGATCTATGGCCAGCTGGATGTGAAAAGCAAATAATAATTTTGGAGTCATGTGACTTCACACCGAACCCCCCGAACCCCATGACTTTCCGTGAGTTTTGGCCGACCCCCCACCCATGGCCACGTGGTATTTGAAAGACCCCTTAGGATAAGAAAGGTTGGGCTTCGTGGTCCGTGTGGCTTTGTCCTGTTTCTGCCTATTTCTAGCTAGCACTCACTGGATGCACATTAATGTATCTTAATGTCTGCAATGCTTGTTCAATGCTCGGGCATCATAAATCCAGGAACAGTGAAAAGGAACCGGAGAGGGAAGGCGCTAATGAAGGAATTGGAACGTAGCCTGCAACTCATCTTCAAGTGCCGATTCCAAATATTGGCGAACCTCATGACAATCTGCCATGGAGATTGTCATGGGAACAATATAATGAAGTGGCCTTTCATTTGGCTTCCACATTGCAGCATGGCACCCATAGTAAAACACTGATCCAGTTCTGTGAGTCACTTTCTGGTCCTGAGCCCTTTTGGCACACAAAGTCCTCCTCAGCCCCAGGGCAGGATGGATGAAGCTCCTGCCCTCCATCACGATGGATTCAAGTGGGATTTTGTCCACTTGAGGACCATCACTCTTCCCTGTGGACTTTGCCGTACCCAAGGCCATTGTCAGGTTAGTTAACCTCCGCTTGACTATCTGTGTTGAGACGCTGGCAGTAGGGTCCATTTCAGTGGTGGCGAACTTATGTGCCCTTTCTGTGCTCCGCCCCCCTGCCTAACAGCCCAATGGGAGTGCTTCCTCCCTCCCCCCAGCACAGAGTTGACCCCACCCCTCTGCAGTGTGGAAGGCAGCCTGTTGAGTTTGGGCGCTTGGTCTCCAAAACCTTGGTCATCACTGGGTCTACTCTATTACCATAGCAGGATATCCTGGCCAGACTTGTATTTTGATTTCTAGAAGACCTCGCAATTCCACACGACTTCCAACAACTCTACCTACCCTACTCTTATGATTAACACAATGCTGTGTTCTGTGACTCCCAGGAGGCAGCCGTTCCATGGAGATGTTCCCACCAGGTTGGGCCAGACCTTCTGGTGAAGTCCTTTTTGTCTGGGACAAGGAAAGCCACCTGCTCATAGTGTGTTATATGTTCCCAAGTCCCTATGGTGCACTTGTTATTTCCAAGGAGAGATTTCTCATTGCCATCCTTTCCCGACGAGTTTTCGCAGCTGAGGAGACTTTGACTCTTTCCCTCATGAGGTCCATGAATGAGCCTCCACAGGTAGGCTTCAATGGCACCAGCAGTTTTGACAACGGAACCAGTGGCTTGGGGAATGGGAAAGAGTTGGGTCTTCAGGGACAACCAGACCAACAAACACCTTCTGCCCTGGATTTCCTGTACGGAGGTGAGATCTGTTGATTCACAAGCAGAGGCTGGACTAATCCTCCTGGCCTTAATTTTTTCTTAATTCTTGCAGTTTAATCTCCACATTTTCCATAGCTCTGGTGGCTCTTCTGACTTACGTTTTCCCCAGAGGGGGAAACTGCTTGAGCATTGAGGGAATGTGATGCTTGCAGGGCAGAGAGTTGATAGGTTCCTGCTGATAAATGAACAAAACCTAGGCATCTGTTGTGAGGCAAAAATCAAGCTAATAGGCAAACAAAACAACAAAATCATTATCCAAGCAGGATAATCTTTCCGACAGATTATCATGATGATGATTGAACTTGGGAATCTGTCTCTGAGGCTTGAGAACCATTTGTCACCAGTTCTTTGGGATGTTTCCGAGAGGCTAATTAATATATTATCTTGGTGTGCTAAGAATGCTAATATAATCATAATGTGCTAAGCTTTTGGGAAGAAACGAAAGCCCTTTGGTAAAGATGCAGCCAGACTTTGGATAAGAGAGTCAGTGTAGCGTAGTGGACAGAGAGATAGACTAGGACTTAGGGGCTGTGGGTTCAAGTCCCTGCTCAGCTATGGGAACTGTCTGGGGAATGGCAAAGATAATCCGGTGGCTCGAGATCCTGAACTCATTGACTGGTAGGTCGGAGTTTGATTCTTGGGTACTGCATGATGGAGTGAGCTCCCGTCTCTGTCCCAGCTCCTGCCAACCTAGCAGTCTGAAAGCAAGAAATTGCAAGTAGACAAATAGGGACCACTTCGGTGGGAAAGGTAACTTTTGTTTTTTAGATTTTTTAACTATGTATTGTATATTGGTTGTAATCCACCCTAAATTTAAACAAACAAACAAACAAACAAACAAACAAACAAACAAACAAACAAACAAACAAACAAACAAACAAACAAACAAACAAACAAACAAACAAACAAACAAACAAACAAACAAACAAACAAACAAACAAACAAACAAACAAACAAACAAACAAACTGCATTCCATGCACTCCAGTGTCTAGTCATGACACGGAAACATCTGCAGAAGGTAAACAGCATCCTGTGCATTCCGCTGTCTAGTCATGCCTGCTACGTGTTCACCGAAACATCTGCAGGCGCAGACAGCGCTGGCTCTTTGGCTATAAACAGAGATGAGCACTGAACCCTAGAGCCGGATACGATTGGCTTTCAAGCAAGGGTGACCTAAACTTCTCACATAGCTTGAAAAACTTATTACAGTTGTCATAAATGGAAAGGAACTTGTCGGTACATAATGCACACGGTTAAGTGAACTTGCACGGATGTTAGTTGTCTGAAATAAAGCTTTACCCAAGTAAGTATGTTCAGGATTGGTACCACCGTCTTCCACCCAACCCATGGGAACTTCCAGAGCTGCAAGACACCTCTTCGTAAGTTTTTATACTTGCAACAGCTGCTGGTTGAATCCAGCTACCTTTTCTATTAATATCACCCATAGCTGTGTTAGGGTGTGACTACACCAGCAAGCTGAGTCAGCGTGATTTAGCTTTGGTGTGGTTTAATTCACAATCTCTTTCACGGTGTGTATAGGGTTTAGGCACTCCCACAAAGACCCCAGATTATTTGATAGCAGTGTCCATGCTTGGCCCTCCTCACCCCAATATAATTTGACATCGTCCCACAGTCTGTAACCCCGCCTCCTTTGAAACAACCTTCTCTGTCTCTGCTCCGGCCCTATGGAACCTCCTGCCAAGTGAGTAGCCTCTCCAGATGGAGCTGCTGCCCTTTAGGAAGGGGATCAAGACCTGGTTGGCAGAGCATGTGTGGGGTATGGGCCAGACAATTGCCCCAGTCTGTTGGCTCATTTGATCCCCCTCTCTCTGTTTGTCTTGTTTTAGCTTTTTAAAATTTTTTTAATCTTGATTATATATTATGTTTTTATTGTGTTTTAGGTGTTGAGAGTTGTGTTAGCTGCCCTGGGTCTTTTTGAGGAGGGCGGCATAAAAGTTTGCTTAGATAAAATAATAAATAAATAATAAAATAAATAACACAAAGAAAGTAAACAAATAAAATTAGAAAACATGATATGTACATCCACCGTTTTAATTTCTAGAGGGCCTTTTTGTCAACAGATTTTTGTGAGGTGCTCAGAGTCGCACTTCACAAGTTGGGTGGCATATAAGTCGAACACAACAACGACAGCGATAGCGACAATGACAATGACAACGACAATGACACACAACTTGAGTGCGATTAAGGAGAATGGCTCATGATAATATTTCTCCTGGCTTTCCTTCCTTAGCTTCATTTTTTTGCACAGAGGTGACCTAGCACTAAACGTATACATCAATGCAACGCTAAGGTGATCTAGTGCTAAACTTGGTGGTTTGTTAAAAACCAACTCTTGAGTCTGGCCTGGTAGCAGCCAGGATCCCAGTAGAGAACCTTTAAGAGAGGAACGACCTGTTGGATACAAGTCAACAGCCTCAGTTTCAAGGGAACAGAAACACCTCGAGCAATACAACCTTGAAGTTGATTTCTTGGCATGCCACGCTGGGAGCACTTTGGGGCATCTAATGGGGGCTGGGACAGAGGAGAGTGACATAGAAGATTTCATCCTTAGACTTGGGGCCTGCTGTGAATGCGTTTAGGATGATGGCATAACTCAGATTTGCCCACGGGCAAGAGGAGAACCACTCCATTCCAACATGGACGCAGTAGGTTACATCAGTTGTTGCTGTTGCTTTATGGAGTCCAGACTTCCAAGGATGTTTGGCTGACTTTCTGAATGTTTCTTACTTTCTTTCGGCCTTCCCCACCTCACCATTTTCTCCCTAATTTCTCCCTGCAAACCAGGAATTTAGAGCATCCAGTGTTCCTAATCCAAGGCACCAGGTCACTTGAAATCAACTTCAGTCTTTATTGTGAGTAAAAATCTTTGCCACAGTCAATTGACTGGCACAATAAACCAGGGGTTCCCAGCCTAAGGCCTGCGGGCTGGATCCAGCCCATTTCATGTGGACCCCCCACTCCTTCAAGGGCATTCAAGAAACAAAATGGCTACCCACTTGAAGCTGTTAGGACAATGTGGCCACCCCATCATGCAGGCAGGACAAAATGGCCATCTGGTCTTCGAAGCTGACTGAGAGAGCGTGACCTGGGCCCTGGCTTGAAAAGTTTGGGAACCCATACAATAAACTCATTGATTGATTGATTGATTTGACTAAAATAATTGCAGTTGATATTTTCATTGTGAAGGACCGGTGGGTCTTCCCTTCTTCAAAAACACACAAAGCAAACAAACAAAATTAGAAAATTGGGCTTCCTTGAGCGGTAGAGTCATCCTTTCAATTTCTAATGGGCCTTTTTTGTTAACAAGTGTTCGGCAAACTAGAATGGTATTAAGGATAATATTTCTCCTGAATCGAGTACCGCATATACTCGAGTATAAGACGACCCGAATATAAACAGTGATGGGATGTTACCGGTTCAGACCGGTTCACCCAAACCGGTAGCGGCCCATCAGGAGGGGTTCCTGGGGTGGTGGTAAAACCCCAGGTGACCGGTTTGGTCGCCTCTCCAGCACCCTCCAAAAATGTTTTTCCGGGCAGCCAAAATGGCTGTCCAGAACTGTGCATGCGTCAAACCTCCGTCTGACGCATGTACAGTTCTATTTTTTAGTGCGCATGCATCAAATAGCGGTATGATGCATGCGCACTAAGAAAAGAGAACTGCACATGTGTTAAATGGAGGTTTGACGCATGCACAGACATTTTTGCTCCGCCCATGACATCATGACATCATGACGTTGGCTATGCCCACGACGTTGATGATGTCACAGTAGGGTAGCAAAGATTTTAACAACCCACCACTGAATATAAGCCAAGGTGCCTAATTTTGACCCAAAAACCCAGGAAAATAGATTGACCCGAGTTTAAGCCGAGGGTGGGAAATGCAGCAGCTGCTAATGAGTTTCAATAATCAAAATATATGAAAATAGAGTAAAATCAATTAAATTGTTGGCACATCTCAATCTGGTGCGGTCTTGGGACCCTCTTGATCATTGACCCGAGTATAAGCCATGTCTCCTTTTTGGGGCTCATTTTGGGGGCTAAAAACTTGGCTTATACTCAAGTATATATGGTAATTCCTCTTACTTCACCTAATGGCAAGAAAAAGGAGGAAACGTTGGTTTTTCCAAGCAATAAATTAAACGCATTGTGGAAGGGAATCGGTCTTATACTCTGTCCTTAATGTTATTCATATTTAATAATTGCTCTGGTTCTAGAGAACCTTCTTTAATGTTTTCGTCAAAGGTTTGCGGTATTAAGGTTCAGTATGACGGAGTTGTTATTCGCTCTGCTCTCAGAAGCTGCTTCTTTCAAGTTTCCTGTAATATAAGCCTCTCTCTCTTTCCCCCCTTTTTCGAGAGGGATGGAGAGAAACTTCGGTAGTGTTCCCCAAAGGCTGTTTGAGAGCTTGTGCCTCCCTTCGCCAGACTTGGAATCTAAACTGCTAAAGTGAAAACATATGCTTTCCTTTCCTTGGCATTCACCACCAGCCAAATGCCTCGAAGTTATAGTGAAAGAGGAACAGCGAACATTCTCAGCTCTGCATTTTTTCCCCAGTCCAAGGTTTGTTTTCAATGTGAATAATGTTATTATCGATCCTGCCCCATTTGGGGAAGAAAATAGATCAGATGGAGCATTAGTACAAGACATTCTTTGCTCATGTCTAGCGTGATTTTCCCTCTTGATGTTTCGACTTCTAAGTTTAGTCACCTCTTTGGGTGGGCCAGCGAAAGGAAATAGGCATTCAGGAAGGTGAGGTTTTGTTGTTGTTCAGTTGCACAGTTGAGGCCGATCCTTTGCGACCCCATGGCTCATCTGTCACCTGCCATCCTCTGTACTCCACCCAGATCTACATCCACTGCATGAACAATTCCATCTAACCATCTCATCCTCTGCCGCCCCCTTCTCCTTTTGCCTTCGATCTTCCCCAGCATCAGGGCCTTCTCCAGTGAGTCCTCTCTTCTCATTTGGTGGCCAAAGGACTTGAGAACAAAATAAAATAAAAACAAAATAAAAAAAACACTGTAGCACTTTAAAGACTGACTGCTTTATTTTTATTGTTAGCTTTTGTGGATCAAGTCCACTTCTTCAGACAAAGAGTGAAACTTACAGGCATGGTTTTTATACACCAAATTCAGGGGGTCAAAGGGAGAAGGGCTGTGGGCAAGCAAGATGACAGACAAGCAAGCACAAGTATGCAGTTTCACCCAGCCATTAGCAACAATAGATTAGCTCTAAATGACCCCCTTTCAGTCTCAAGGTTGCTGAGAAAGCCCATTCTGGTCTCTGATCAACTTTTGACCTGCATGTCAGAAAACAAACAAAAACACTGTACCTGGTTAGGTTCTGTTTTGCTAAAGAGAATTGGCAGGAAAGTTGTAATATAATATATAAAATCATATAGCAATCTGTATATCAAATTTGATAATGTCCCAGAAACCCTTCGCTAATATTTAGTCCCCTGCGATGGGTGTCTAACAGATGGATGTATTTGATTTCTGCTGTCTCTCTTTCAATCCTCGTTTTGTAAGGACTTGAGCATCTTCAGTATTTGTCCTTCCAAGGATCAGTCAGGGTTGATTTCCTTCAGGATCAACTTATTTGATCTCCTTGCAGTCCAGGGGACTCTGAAGACTCTCTTCCAGCACCACAGAGTTCAACGGCGTCTATTCTTCTGCGCTTGGCCTTCCTTGGGGTCCAGCTCTCCCAGGCATAAATGACCACTGGGAAGACCATTGCTTTAACTATGAGGACTTTTGTTGGCACACTGATGTCTCTACTCTTTATTATGCTGCCTAGGTTTCTCATAGCTTGTCTCCCAAGAAGTAATCGTGTTTTTATTCCATGGCTGCAGTCACCATCAGCAGTGATCTTAGATCCCAAGAAGGTAAATACTGTCACTGCTTCCATTTCCTCCTCTTCTATTTTGCCAGGGAGTGATGGGTTCAGATGCCATGATCTTGGTTTTTTTGATGTTGAGTTTCAGGCCAGCTTTTGCACTCTCCTCTTTCACCCTCATCAAGGGGCTCTTTAGGTCTTCTTCACTTTCTGCCATTAGGGTCGTGTCATCTGCATAGCTCAGGTTGTTGATGTTGCTCCCACCAGTCTTAACTCCTGCATGAGTTTACAAACAGAGCAGCTTCCCCTCCTCTCCTCTGCCCATATGGGCCCTCCTTCTAAAATGCTCCGTTGTAATTTTGGGGTGTACTAGTCAAAGATGCCAGGTGTCCCCCAATCTATAGGACTTTTTTAAATTACACAAACACAACTTCTATGGAAATGTCATAGCAAGAGTCCAACTGAGAAGAAGCCACCCCTGCAGGGGCTCCTGAATTGCAGAAAGAAAACAGGAGCATTACCGTTTCATAGCCTCTTGATTGCCGATCGTCCCTTCCTTCCAAAACGAAATGCTGAAATGTAGTTTTTGGAACCTTCTGTCTAATTTTCTCAGAACAGTTGCTATTAGTTTAATAAGTAATGAAGGAGCCTCCTGCCACGATAGTTTCGACTCGCCTCTTTATCAATAGCAGCATATGTGTTTGACTAAACTGCCGGTTCTCTTGAATTGTTGACAATGCTCTACTACAGGGATTCTCAGCCTTTTCAAGATAAGGGCCGGGTGACGCTCCCTCAGACAGCTTCGGGGGCCGGACTGCCCTTTTGCCCTGCCTGCATGATGGGTGCATTACATTACATTAAAAAGGAACCACACATGATACGTCTGGGTGTGGCAGAGGCGGTGGGGGAACCACATGAACCTTCCAGTCATCAAGTTCAGTGTCTTACCCACAAAGTCACAGCAGTCCCCATCCCTACAATAGGTAAAGGTTTCCCTTGTTTGAAAGCCAGCCGTATCCGACTCTAGGGTTCAGTGCTCATCTCTGTTTCAAAGCCGAAGAGCCAGCGCTAACAAACCATAAATAATTCTTGCACGAGAGAGGTTTCTACAGAGGTGTGCCTGGAGAGATTTCTTACCAGGGGGCAGTTGTTGTGGTTGCCATAGCCTTATAATGTGCAAAATCTCTCCCCCCTCCCCCCTTAATTAGGAAAGTTTCCTTTGTATTCTCCCCTAAAGAAAGAAATCCCCGCAGTGTCCCCTGCCGGTAAATGGCAGCGCACGCTTTCCCATGCATCAGTGGCTGACCGAGCCAAACGCATTGCTGACATAAAGCCAGAGGTGATGCCGAGAGACTGCCAGCTTGTTTTAAATCACATCATTAAGATAACAGAAGCATATATCAATTTAAAGCCACTGTTGGCTTTTTGTTTTGTAGACGTTTGATGCTTTGCCACGACCGAACTTGGCGGAGGAAATATTGGTGTTCTGGAAAGTTTAAATCTATTGCAATGTGGCCTTGTGAACACAGAGAAGTACAAACTCTCTCCCATAGGATACAATGCACACGATGCACCTCAACGTGCACTTTAGCTTCATCTTTACTATTTGACCTTCTAAGGAGCAGTCAGGGTTGATTTCTTCTAAGATTGACCTATTTGTTCTTCTCGCTGTCCAGGGAACTCTGAAAACTCTCCTCCAACACCACATCTCAAAGGCATCTATTCTTCTGCACTCAGCTTTCCTAATGGTCCAGCTCTCACAACCATACATTGCCACAGGAAATACCATTGCTTTCACTATACGAATTTTTGTTTGCAATGTGATGTCTCTACTTTTCACTATTATGTTCCCCAGGTTTCTCATCGCTTGCCTCCCAAGAACCAGTCGCCTTTTTATTTCATGGCTGCAATCACCATCTGCAGTGATCTTGGATCCTAGGAAAGTAAAGTCTGTCACTGCTTCTACTTCTTCCCCATCTATTTTCCAGGGACTGATAGGGCCTGCAGCCATGATCTTGGTTTTCTTGATATTGAGTCTCAAGCCAGCTTTTTCACTTTCTTCTTTCAACCTAATCAGGAGCTTCTTTAGGTCCTCCTCATTTCTGCCATTAGGGTGGTATCATCTGCATATCTCAAATTGTTAATGTTTCTCCCAGCAATTTTGATCCCAAATTGTGATTCCTCCATCCCTGCATTGCGCATTATGTGCTCTATGTATAAGTTGAATAAGCAGGGTGACAAAATGCAGCCATCTACCCCTTTTTAATTTCATTTTGTTTTTAGATGTGTTAATTTTAGCTTCCTTGTATGTTATTAAGCGCTGACAATGCCTTTCACATGAATAAAGAGAGAGTTTGGCCTTTAATGCAGAGAACTTAACCCTGGGTCAACACAGATTGTGAGGAAACTGAGCGAAGCACAGCAGTCTGGAGAGATGGTTGCTAGATGGAGTTACCTCTGTTGAGAAAGTGGCGTTGGAAGTTAAACAACACCTTCTTTCCTTTACACTGGAATTGTGGTGTGGTCGTTAAGCTGCAGTAACGTATCCAAAACTCTGCTCACAATCTGAGTTCAATCTTGACTGAATCAAGGTTGACTGGGCCTCCCATCCGAGGCTGGTAGAATGATCACCCAACACGTTGGGGGCAAACACTTGTTTGCATAGTTACCTTATCAAGCACCTGGCGAGTGTTTCGAACTCTATGAAGTGGTATATAAGTATAATTGCTATTGCTATTCTGCCTGGCCTCTTGTGAGCCGAAGCTAAACCTTTTCCCGATTCAGCTGTAGCAGAACCCATGATTTTCTGCAGTTAGGAATTAAAATTGCTTCCAGTGCTGACATCTCTTTTAAAACATAAAAATCAAATAATTTCCCGTCTGGCAAAGAAAATAAATTGAATAGTTAAAATTGACCTTGCAGAGGGGGGGGGGGGGGGAGACTTTCATCTAGCATAAGAAGGAGGTGGATTCATTTATCCGGACAATCCCAAACCCCGAACCAGCTCATGGTTGATGTTACGCCGGGGCCGTTGACCTCACATGGGAATGAATGCTCACATCTCACATTGAGTGGAAGAAGAGAAAATCAGGCAGGAAGAATTGATTAAAAGAGGGGAATAAAATAGCCAATGTCACGAGGCTATGAAATAAATCTTCAAACAGCCGACTATTGATGTATTCATAGGACTCCAATGTATGCCTTACCCTGTGTGTTTGGTTGACTTGCGAAGCATATACAGTCAAACCGTGCATAAAGAGCACCTCCTCGCTTAAAGAGTAACTCGCTTAAAGAGCAGAATTTTCTCTGAATGTTTGCTTCGCTTAACAAATAAAATCAACCAAAAACTCACTTAACAAATAAATCGGGGTTCGCAATCCCCCTCCCACAATTGGTCACTTACAACGGTGTTTCGCTTAAAGATCAAACTCCCTTAATGAGCAATCCTGTGGGACGCATTATGCTCTTTAAGCGAGGTACAACTGTAAATGTGCGCATGTATCATGGAAGCCTTTGCTTTAATAGCAATAGTGATTACGCTTATATACCTTCTCTCTGGTGGCTCAGGTGGTTAAGAGGCTGAGCTTGACAACTGGAAGGTTGGCAGGTCAGCAGTTCAAGACCAGAGTGTTGCATGGCAGAGTGAGCTCCCATCTCTGCCCCAGCTCTTGCTAGCCTAGCAGTTCGAAAGCAAGAAATGGCAAGTGGATCAATAGGGACCCCTTTGGTGGGAAGGTAAACAGTGTTTCACGCTCTCCAGCATCTAGGCCTGTCCAGGGAAATGTCTGCAATCACACACAGGGCTGGCTCTAGGGACAGAGATGAGCACTGGATCCTAGAGTCAGATATGACTGGCTTTCAAGCAAGAGTGACCTTTACCTTTCACCTTACCCCCTCGCCATAGCGCTTCGTGCACTCTTTGTGTTGTCCACAGAGCAATTAGCATTTTGCCCCCAACATGCTGGGTACTCATTTTTACCGACCTCTGATGGATGCAAGGCGAAGTCAACCTTGACCCCGCATCAGGATTGAACTCACAACATTCTGGCTGCACTACAGCAGTTTTAACAACTGCACATAAGATAGAGCTGAAGGATAGTGTTTCTACACACTTCCTCAAACCAGGAGCAAACGTCGAATCACTCTTGCTCTAGAAAGCAAAGCGTTTTGGGTTAGGGTTGGTCTTGAGGCTCCTGGACCCCCCTTAAAATAGCAGATGTTTGCTGATGGCGGCCCAAGGGAATTGGCCCCGTCTTGAGTATGATGTGGTGGAGTTGGGTCCTTCTTCCAAAATTGAGAAATCCATGCATCTGATGTACTCGTGTGTTTCTTGTGAGGATTTCAAGCCCATAAAGGTGTCAACTCTTGTCTTGTCTTATTTACAGGGTGGCTGATGAGTCAGTCCCGAGAAACAGAAAATTCAGGGTGAAGGAATGAGAAGGTTTTATTTTCGCTTTGCATGTGCTGGTAATGCTTGCGCCTCAATTCTCGATTCAGAGCCGCTCACAAATAAAACGCATGCAATGCATGGGCTGCTAGAACTGCCTGAACTCCCAGAGTCTCTGTGGTCCTCTTTGGTAACTGGCTTTTTGCTCAAAAGCCAGTCGTATCCGACTTTAGGGTTCAGTGCTCATCTCTGTTCATAGCCGAAGAGCCAGCGCTGTCTGCTTTTGCAGGCGTTTCCGTGGACACATGTGGCAGGCATGACTAGATTCTGAAGTGCATGGAATGCCATTACATTTACCATCAATGTGACCCTCATTGATCTGCTTGCAATTTCTTGCTTTCCAGCTGCTACGCTGGCCGGAGCTGGGACAGAGATGGGAGCTCATTCCGTCCTGCATCACTCAGGATTTGACCTGATGACCTTCTGCCTCCTGGTCAGCGTCTTAATCACTTGACCCAAAGGAGACAAAAATGAAGGACAAACAATATTGAAGGAGGGAAATGTTTGGCTTTTGTGTATGGGTGAGGACATTTTTAAACCTGAACACTCCTGACCATCCATTTCTACCTGTCATTTAGAGCTCATATATACCGTATATATTCATGGTGGAGATGTTTGAGTCTATGCTGTGTTAACATCACCCCCTAACTCTGCCTGCTCTGCCTCCGTGACATCACAAGGACCCACCCCTGTGACATCACAAGCAGCCTCCACTTGGCCCTGCCTTTAGTCTTAGGTTTATTTATTTATTTATTTATTTATTTTCTTCAACTTGCTATCCCGCCCCAATCGGGTAAAAACACAACTCTGGGCGGCTTACATAAACAATTTTAAAAATACATAGCTGAAAACCACAAATCAATATACATTACCCTATTAACAGTTAAAAATGTGAATTAATACAATATTAAAAGTTGAGCTAAAAGAAATTAAACATTTCCAAATTATAAAATTACAAAAATTATTAAAAAACACGACTGGGGTAAGGAGGTAAGAACAAAGGGCGGCTGTCTCATCTGATAAGCCACCCAACATGAGATCCGGTGTTTTCGGATCCCCAAACTTGTCCTGCCAGCCAGGTTTTAAGACCTTTCCAGAAGGGCAGGAGCTCTGTTTGTTGACGTAGATCGATAGGCAGGAGGTTCCACAGGGCCGGGGCGGTCACGGAGAAGGCCCTCCTTCTGGTGCTAGAGAGGCGAGCCTCTCTAGCTGATGGGATTGCAAGGGAGCCTCTCCGATCCGCCCTGGTGGGCCGGACAGACGTTCTTGGGGTGACGCGGTCTCTGAGGTATCCTGGCCCACTACCATATAGGGCTTTAAAGGTAATGACCAGCACCTTGAATTGCACCCGGAAACATACTGGCAGCCAGTGCAGCCGCCGAAGCAGTGGTGAGGCACCAGCGTAGCGCCTGCACCCCATCACTACCCGAGCAGCCGCATTCTGGGCCAGCTGGAGTTTCCGAATGGTCACCAAGGGCAGCCCCATGTAGAGCGCATTACAGTAATCAAGTCTGGAGGTGACCAGTGCATGTATGACCCTGAGCAAGGAGTCCCGATCCAGGAGTGGGCATAACTGGTATATTACACGAAGTTGTGCAAAAGCCCTTCTGGCCACGCCTGCCACCTGTTCTTCGAACAGCAGTCATGAGTCCAGGAGGACCCCCAGATTACGCACCGGATCTGTCTGGGGCAAGACTGCCCCATCCAGAACCAAAGCTTGAAGCTCCCGGGATAACACAGGGCCCCTCACTCATAGCTACTCAGTCTTGCCGGGATGCAGTTGTAGCCTGTTTTCCCCCATCCAGACCCTAACAACCTCCAGGCACCTGGTTAGGACTTCTACTGCACCGCTTGGGTCCCCACGGGCTGAGATGTACAGTTGGGTATCATCTGCATATTGATGGTACCTTACCCCGTGGGAACGGATGATCTCACCCAACGGCTTCATATAGATGTTAAACAGGAGAGGTGAGTACCGAGCCCTGAGGCACCCCATATTGGAGGAGCCTAGGGCTGGACCTCTCATTCTCCAGACATACCGTCTGGGTCCTGCCCCTCAGAAATGAGGAAAACCAGGCCAACACAGTGCCCTGGATCCCCAGTCCTTGGAGCCTTCCCAAAAGAATGTCATGATCGACGGTATCGAAAGCCGCTGAGAGATCTTCAACTGCAGGACTGGGGTGGGTCAGTAGTTGAGATGCTGGAACTTTACGGCTGGAAGGTCGGGCCCTGGGCCCTGGGACAAAGACCTGCCTTTAGTCATAGGTCTGGGAAATCAAATCTCGTGCACTTCCAAAGCCTCACCGATAAAACAGTAGGTGCAGGCTGTGTGCCTTGTAGCCACCAAAAGAGGAGGAGAAGCCGACAGATTTGGTGTGGTTTTTTCTCAAACTTGGCATGGGTGGATCCACACCTACGCCTGTGATTCTTTCCTTCCCAGCTCACCGGCTTCCCCTCCGGGCCCTTCCCGGCGGACACCACACCTGGATGGCAGCGTCAGGGATTCCCATGCCATTGACTCCCCGGCTGGCGCCGCTTGCTCCAGCGAGTCTTAGCTCTCGGGAATGAAATTATCTCTGGAGGTTACAAAACCCCTCCCTCGCCTCCAAGAGGGGAACATCCCTCCAGGGAAGGCTTAGAGAAATGTGCAAAGAATGAAGCTTGTGCAGCAAGTTGGGACCTGTGAGGCAGCCAGGACCTCTTGGGAAGCTTTGAGAACCACACGCAAAAGACGGAGGCCAAATTGCCTCCTTGGCCAACCAGACAAAGGTTTGGGGGCCCTGGAATGGACACCCTCCTCCAGTTCCTTTTGGACAGATCCACGGAGGCAGCCCTCTTCCGCCTCCTGAAGCCACGGACAACCATTCAGGAGACCTTTCTTTATGAACGCCCAGAGTTTTCTTTTGCTTAAAATAGCTGTCCATGTGGTTGGGCTGGAAATAACGTTCTGCTCTTATTTATTTATTTATTTATTTATTTATTTATTTATTTATTTATTTATTTATTTATTTATTTATTTATTTATTATTGTCCTCATCCCCGAAGGGACCCAGGGTGAAATGGAGAGGCCAGACTTTCAGAAACAAAAACGTGGCTTGATGAAGTGAGAGAACTGTTTATAAATACAATTTGTTCTCTGTTGGTCCATCATTTGAGACTGCTCTTTAGAAGTGAAAGGAACAATGGAATGAATTCACCAAAAGGTGGCTTCGTTTTGAAAGTTTCACATCTGCCCTAGACACAGAAGAATTGCTATAGCCTTGTTAGAGATAACAAATTTTAAATATAACAATCCTTATTAAATATAACAATGTTCTAATTCAGGGGTGGCAGGCCTTGGTGCTCCAGCTGTTCATGGACTTCAATTCCCAGAAGCCCAAGTCTCTGTGAATCCACACGAATGGGTTTACTGTGATTCACAGGGAATGGGGCTTCTGAGAACTGAAGTCCAAGAAC
Source organism: Furcifer pardalis (assembly GCA_030440675.1). NCBI lineage: Eukaryota > Metazoa > Chordata > Lepidosauria > Squamata > Chamaeleonidae > Furcifer > Furcifer pardalis. Next base: position 128,582,776 of record CP126892.1, on the reverse strand, counting down.
AGCTGGAGAGCCAAGGTTGGCCATCACCAGTCTAGGTTTACATCCTTAGCACTCCAGCTGTTCTTGGACTTCAATTCCCAGAAGTCTAAGTCAGCACTCTTGCTGATCAGGGCTTCTGGGAACTGAAGTCCAAGAACATCTGGAGCACCAAGGTTCGCCATCCCTGTTCTAGTTGTTCATGGACTTACAGTGTCTGTTTGTGCCCCTTGGTTGCTCTCATATTCCTCTCCGTGGTCTCTGTGAATCCACAGGAAAGGGAATCGTGCAGTTTCACAGGTGAACATGAAGAAGAACAGTTACAAGTAAGCAACCTGTCCTTATAGAGCCTCGGTGGCACCCAGCCAAAAGGTTGTGAGTTCGATCCTGATGGGGATCCAAGCTGACTCAGCCTCTTCCATCCTTCCCAGGCTGGTCAAATGAATCTCCATCATGTTTGAGGGCAAAGTGCTAATTAACATGTGAGTGCGTTAAGCGCGATGGGTCGGTATAGAAGTGTCATTGCCAAGTGCTATTTTTCCTCTCACATGCAATTTTTCTGCAACTGATGGTGGTACCACTGCTTTGCTCTGATTTTGCTTTCTTCCTCATTGCAACACCTTCAAAAACTCCTTGTTGGAAGCATTATTAGTTTTCCCTGGAAGTTGAAATGTGTGTGTGCGCGCATGTATGTTTATATGTATGTCTTTCATCTAGTTTTATGCCTCTCCTCTGCGATGCACCATTGCATTTCACTCGCACGGCAGGAACTCATGAAAAAGCAACTCTGATAAAGAAATTGTTGTAGAGTAAGCTTTGTCTTACCTGCCAAATAATTTGTGTTATTACCTGTTATTCACATCTCCCCAGGGATATGTCTGCTACGGAGTAGAAGGCTGGGCTTCCCTCACCCCAGCACAAATCTTTCAGTGGCTTCCAGGGGGAGCTTTGAACAAACATTTGGAGCAGGAACACCGTGGAAGACGAGAGAGAGAAAGAAAGAAAGAAGACCCAGGACAATAGACGGCTTCTCTCACAATCCAAAAGACTCTTTCCTTCAATCAGGAAGGCAGTCTCCAGAGAGCTTTAGCTTTCTTAAATTATACAAGAAGAAATATGGGGATTTCTTCTTCTTCTTCTTCTCCTCCTCCTCCCTCTGCATGACCATGACCATGACCACGACCACGACCACGACCACGACCACGACCACCACCACCACCACCACCACCACCACCACCACCACCACCACCACCACCACCACCACCACCACCACCACCACCTTAGACACTCTTCTAACCTAGTTTCCTAGACCAGGGATCAGCAAACTTGGCCCTCTCCAGGTATTTTTGGACTTCAATTCCCAGAAGCGCAACTCAGCCCTCCTGCTGATCAGGGCTTCTGGGAATTGAAGTCCAAGAACATCTGGAGAACCAAGTTTGCTGACTCCTGCCCTAAACCAATGGACATATGCTGCCTTCTGTTCAGTGCAAAGACTCTTTCTCCTTAGCTTTTGCTCAATCACTCTATTGGGCAGACGCTTCATGCCTGCCACGTGACCACGGAAACGTCTGCAGAAGCAGACAGCGCTGGCTCTTCGGCTTTGAAACAGAGATGAGCACTGAACCCTAGAGTCAGATACGGCTGGCTTTCAAGCAAGGGAAACCTTTACCTACGTAACATACGGATTAACAGGATGAGTATAAATTCTGGGAAAGGTAAACAAACCATAATTATGACAATAAGTTCAAATGGCGTAGTACACCTTGTTATGTTGTCATGTGTTTTATGTAACAAGTAAAACTTCAATAAAAATTATACTATATAAAGAAACTCTTCCTGGATCTGAGCTGGCGGACTTGAGGCTCAACTCCGTTCAGAGGGTGTCCAAGGTCCTTCTCTTGCTTTATTCTCCGCTGTTACTTCTCTTCTGATCTTAGGTGGAGCATTTCAGTAGCCTTATGGTGATGGATTTGCTTGCCTGATCCTGTGCGAGAGACGAACGGGAGAAGGGAGCCTGGTTTATTGAATATCCTGAGCTGTATCTGGCCTTGAAATTTAAATGTGAACAATAGCTCCGACACAAGTGTCATGTCTCTTAAGCCTCACGTAGATTTCCAATGCAGTTGAATATTTAACGGGGCCTTGGCCGGCTCCTGAGGGCGCCAAGAGATGCTCCCGGGTACCAAATCATCTCCGTCTCCGACACCCTTTATTCTCTTCACTTCTGGCAGTTCCTCATCTTCCGTTTCTCTCCTGAACCTGCAACGGTAACAGACGAGGGATTCTTTAACCATCTGTTAACCTTCATCTCCCCTCTTCTTCCTCTGGCTTCCTCTCTCAATGCAGAGTTTCCTTCAGGGCAGGAAAAAACCCTCTGAGCAAGCTAGACCCAAACAAAAAGCAAACGTGTGTGTGTGTGTTAAAGCCGAGTTGGAGATCATTACACGTGACATTTCAAGGCTTCGACATATTAATTTTTAATGCCTTGCTCCTTGTATATCGTTAATAAAAATCTGACTAAAAACTTTTTTTTAGGATGTATTTGTTGCATTGCCTTTGATCTTAATGTTTGCAAACTAATACATTAATACATGGGAAGCCTAAGGAGATTTCTACGAACGCGTATTTCCATACATTATATATTTTTCTTTTCATTTCCACGTGAGGTAGCTTTGTAGCTGGCTTTTGTTGAGTTGTCGGTGGGAGCAAGGCTCCGTCTGGCTTGGGAAGTGCGCCTGTGTGGCCCTATGTCTGTTAACAGACAGTTTCCATGTCTCTAATGATTATAGTTCAGGGTTCCCCAAGCTACGGTCCGTGGGCCAGATCCAGTCCCCAACGCCAATTCATCCGGCCTGCGCCATCCTCATTGCTCCCGGAAGCAGAAGTAAAATGTGCCCATGAGACAGTGAGGCCCAGTCATCCTAACCGGAAATCTGCCACCAGGACCATTAAAGGTTGAGGTCTCCCTTGCTCAAAAGCCAGTCATGTCTGACTCTAGGGATCGGTGCTCATCTCCACTTACAAACAAAGAGCCGGAGGTGTTTGCATCTGCAGACATTTATGTGGCTACGTGGCAGGCAGGACTAGATGGATGGCGCGCTGCTACCTTTCCCGCTAAAGCAGTGCCTCTTTATCTACTTGCAATGTCTTGGTTTCGAACTGCTAGGTTGGCAGGAGCCGGGATGGTGATGTCTAACCTTTTAGAGACAGAGTGCCCAAATTCAATAGGTTGCTGACAACACCACGGAGGGGCAGGGCGAACTCTGTGCTGGGGGAGAGGGAGGAGGAGCTCCCATTGGGCTGCTGGGCAGAAGGGTGGGACAAACTCTGTGCTGGGGGAGGGAGGAGGAGCTCCCATTGGTCTGCAGAACGGTGGGGGGGGGGTGGCACTCCAATTGGGCTCCTGGGCAGAGGGGCAGAATGAACTCTGTGCTGGGGGAGGGAGGAAGCACTCCCATTGGGCTGCTGGGCAGAAGGGCGGGGCAAACTCTGCACTGGGGGAGGGAGGAAGCACCCCTATTGGGCTGCTGGGCAGAGGAGCGGAGTGAACTCTGTGCTGGAGTAACAGTGCACATGCCCACAGAGAGGGCTCTGAGTGCCCCCTCTGGCATGCATGTCATAGGTTCGCGACCACTGCTCTACAACATTCGGGTCTCGAACTGCTGACCTCCCAAACATTCGGCCCTCGGGCTCAGCGTCTTAACCCCCAAGCTACCACAGGGACCATTACATAGTACGCTTCTTGCTCCATTGCCTTTGGACATGGATGAGTGTCTGTCTGCTTGGTGTCTTCCATGTTCACCTGCCTGCTTTACCAAATGTCAGAATGTGCAGGGGAGCAGCGGCACATTTTCCAGGGCGCAGAGATTGTGTGCATGGTTTCATTCTTTCCCACTGCAATACCTGTCTGTTTAGAATGACCATTGGCTCCTAAACAAGAGGAGACCCCCACTGGGGGTGCATGTGAAAAAACCCTACAGGGAGCCGACAAGATCCCCTGCGTGGGTCCAGGACATCCTTCACATCACATTTGCTACCTTTCTGGTGCTTCCTTAGGTCCATTCCATGCTGATTAATGTCTTGTGGCAAGGGAAAAAAAACCCCCACCTGCCTCCACATGCGTCTTTTCAATTTAAAACAACATTTACTTTGTGTTTATTGTTAGATGTGTATGGTGAGATGATGGTTTGATTCTGAGGTTTTGGGGAGGCTGTGCGGACTCAAGGTTTTTCTCTTCCCCCGAATCGAAAAGGGGACGCAACAAGCCGGCAACTGCTGATCTCAGTAGATTTTCTTTTCATCATGAAATCAATTAATTTAAAACATTTTTTTTTTGGGCCTGGCTTTCAAGACAAGGTCTTCCCAAGGTGGCCTGGAAGACAAAAATGGGGAAGAGTTGAAACCGAGGCTCGTGCAAAATAATGAAAAGTGGATAAAAACTCAACATGGGGATGAGCGACAAGGGTCAATGAATTCATGATTTCTGGTTGCTAAAGGCTTGAAGTTACAGACCTATGGATTACAGAAGACATATGTGTTACATAAATATTGCCTGCTAATCCATGTGCCCTGTACTAAATCAAGTGCGCTGAATCCAAATCTGAAGTCCGATTCTGCCTAGGGCGTCAGGATCTTAAGTCAGCAAATCTCACCCTCTTGGTTTATTTATTTATTTAGACTTGTATGCCGCTCTACTCAGTAAAAACTGACTCAGAGCAGCTCACAGCATTCACAATAACAATATTACAGTGCAAACCAAAATACACTACCATATAATATAATAAAACAATTAAATACAGTAAATACTATACAGATCAATACACATACAATATTATAGCGTAATCAAAATACAATAAATAAATATTATCACAGCACAATCCTCAGTATACAATAAACAATTCAACAGTGTACAATATACAATACAGGAAATAGCAAAAACAACAAGTAAACCCTATCAATTCCAAATTGGTTAGGTTCTTGTGTTGATCATGCAGGGTATATTTGCCACAAATGTAGTAAAAATTGTCCGGTGTATTAACACTCCGGCGCCTACTCATCTTTGGCTCGAAACAGACTCACTATGGCCTAGCTGTACTATCCAATAAGATCAGCAGTTCGATTCCCGAGTACTGCAGGACAGAATGAGCTCCCATCTTTGTCCCAGCTCCTGCCAACCTAGCAGTTCAAAAGCAAGAGAAATTGCAAGTAGATAAATAGGGACCACTTCGGTGAGAAGGTAAACAGCATTCCATGCGCTCCGATGTCTAGTCATGCCTGCCACATGACCATGGAAATGTCTGCAGAAGCAGACAGCTTTGAAACAGAGATGAGCACTGAACCCTGGAGTTGGATACGACCGGCTTTCGAGCAAGGGAAACCTTTGTCTGTACTAGTTTCGCAATAGAGACAAGCCCTTGGTCTATCTTGCCTTATATACCTATTTCTGATGTCAGCTCACTGACTTCCCCAGACGTGCCTGGCCGCTGCTAGGACATGCATGCCACCAGGGGACGTGATTCAGCTGAGGCGGCAGCAGGCATAGTGGTAGTTGCAACTGTTATAATGTCCCCATGTATAAATATATTACCCAATACCATTTGAACAGCTATAGCACGCCTTAAAATCTGTACATGCTAGGCAAATTCTGAGTTCAGATTTGGAATCAGCACACTCGATATTATGTAAATCAAATGCACTATTCCCAGTAGCAGAACTGTTGTGCAGTGTTATTGATGATATTCATCTTTCTCTGACCCCTGACCAAGCAAGAAACAGGGAAGTGCTCTTCACATGCTGGAGAATCTGTTTCTATTTTTCCCTTTTGATTGTAACTGCAAACGGTAACTGTGAGTAAATATACTCTTTTCTACTTTAAATGCTTCTAGAGTGCCTTTATCACTGAAATTGCTATTTTGTGTGGGGAAAGAAAGCAGAGGAGTGGGCAGGGGCTGATCTCTCCATGTTTTCTGTGCTGCTGTTCTTCTGCTTTACACACTGCTAGAAGGAATAACCATAATCCCCCAATACTTCCACCGCCAGATCCTTGTAATTTGCACAAAACGTCTCTAGCACCCATCCGCATCAAGAAGTAAACAGTGTGTATGCATAGCAAGTGGAATGACTGGCCGATTGTTCAGAAAAGCCCCATCCATTCTGCTGGTGGAGATATTATTAACCCCAAACTTTAAAGGCATAATTGGCATAAAAGCAAATTTCCGAGGGTGGCATCTGAACCTTGGCGTTGCCCTGCAGAAGATGCAGTTGGTAGTACGAAGGAGTACGTGCATGACTGAGGCCCGAAGTGGAGTGACTACCAAGCTATCTGTTTCAAAACGACACACCCTGTTTCCGGCCTTCTAGCGAAGATCCATCGTTCGTTGGCCGGATGCCTAAGTTTGGAAGTTTGCAGTGTAGACCCAAGATTACAAAAACCACACCGTGCAAGAGACAAGACTGTTTGCATTCCGTAGTTCAGATTTTGTAATTGTCTTGGAATTATGCAGTGGTTCTTTGGCTTCACACTTTCTGCTTTGTATGGGACTGTTGCAAAAAGGAGGGGCAGGACGATAACCTCTTAACGCCTTTTGAGTGAAGAAAATAATAGTTGGATAAATGAAATTTAACATGAATAATATTCCAGCACCACACTGCCAAGTGTTGGTGTAGCTACGCCTTTTGAAGGAAACAAGTGATGTTGAGGGAAAGATTTTTTTAATCTTTTAACTTTGCTTAGTTTTAATCTCTTTTAATATTAATTTTAGACAGGATTTTATATTGTGTTTTATGTCTCTTTTTCAAGCTTTGTTAGCCGCCCTGGGTCTCTTTGAGGAGAACGGCATATAAGTTTGATTAAATAAATAAATTTTAAAAAAATATTTTTAATACCTCTGAGACAGAGATGATATCATCATCATCATCATCATCATCATCACCACCACCACCACCACCACCACCACCACCACCATCGTTATTATTGTTATGATGCCAGAAATTATTCTGGGTCGAAAGGGTTTTTGCTGGAGAAACTCCACTCAGGGGACGTCCGAAAGAGGCTCCTTTCATGTCCCCAAGATCTTTTTCCCATCGACGTGGTGTCTATTTATCTACAGTACTTGCAATTTCTTTTTTATTTTTATTACAGTATTTATTTATTCTTATTTCTCCACCGCCCTTCTCACCGAACTGACTCAGGGCGGTTTACAAGTAATTTAAAAAAAAACACACACAACATTTCTTGCTTTCAAAAAGCTAGTTTGGCAGGAGCTGGGACAGAGGCAGGAGCTCAAACCGTCCTACAGGACCCAAGTCTCAAACTTCTGACTTGCCTGCCTTCCAGCTAACAAGGCGAGCTTCTTAACCACTGAGCCCCTGCAGCCCATAGATAGATGGATAGAGAGAGAGAGAGAGAGAGAGGAGGGAACCAAAAATATACCTTGTTTGCAGAACTTCAAAAAAACCAAGGAGGACCTTTTCTTGTTCCCATGATGCTGGTTTTCCCGTGTCTCAAAACCAATGGGTTAGAGCAGCATTTCTCAACCTTTGGTTTTCGGACTTCAATTCCCAGAAGCCTAAGTCAGTTCCCCAAAGCACCGATCAGCCAATGGACTGACTGAGGCTTCTGAGGATGGAGTCCACCAGTGTTCTGCGGAACATACTTTGGGGAAACACGGGGTTAGAGCAGTCATGTAGAGGCTCTCCAACACGATACGGAGGATGGAAGGGTTGTTCTCCTCCTGTAATCGCGTGCCGCCATTTGTCAATGGAAGTTGAGGCTTGATGGGTTGTCATCTTTTCCTGTTGCCTTGCTTTGACTGATCTATTCAGAACAATCTGCTGGGATAGTAATTAAACGAGTCCGACCAGGTTATTCTGCTGTGGTAATAGAGTAGAAGACCCTTCTGCCAGCAACTCAATGGTGAATCTCAGGCAGTGGTTAACCAACCTGGCCACCCTGAGGACTTAAAGGCACGACTCTCAATCAATTGAAATGTTCAGATGATGCCAGGAATGACTCATTTATTTATTATTTCTTTCTTTCTTATATTGATGTACCACCCCATGGGCAAAGCCACGCGAGGTTGTGTACAGACATCATCAAAACATCATAAATAGACAACAATAAAAGAAGTTTAAAATAAACTCCTAACTTTGTTCACAAAAATGACAGTCGAGAAGAGTACACATTGAGTAACATGAAGCAAAACCAAACACCACGTGTGTAGGTAGAGAGGCAAAATATTATGGGATGCTTGTCTTTGTAGCTCTGCTTTCAGAAGGCGGTGAAAAGCATGTAGGGAGAGGGCTGGGTGTAAATCATGTGGAAGGGCATTCCAGGTTGCTGGATCCTTCACAACTGCACTCTTATAGGTAGATTTTTGCTGCTAGTTATCTGCATACTATGGCAGACCTAGTGGTTAAGATGCTGGTCTTGATGACTGGAAGCTCGGCAGGCCAGCAGTTTGATATTCAAATACTGCAGGACGGAGTGAGCTCCCGCTTCTGTCCCAGCTCCTGCTGACCTAGTAGTTTGAAAGCAAGAAATTGCAGGTAGATAAATAGGGAAGGTAACAACGTTCCATACACTCCTGTGTCTAATCATGCCTGCCACTTGTCCATGGAAACATCTACAGTCGCAGGCAATGCTGGCTCTTTTGCTGTAAATGGAGATGAGCACCGAGCTCTAGAATCAGGCACAACTGGCTTTTGACCAAGGGAGACCTTGACCTTTATTCTTTCCCCTTGGAGGTTAGAAATCCAAAGCAGAGGTTTCTGGGTCTAGAGCAGTAACTCTCAACCTTTTTTCAGCCATGCCTCACCTAAACATCTCTAAAATCCTGATGCCCCCCCCCCCCAGCCTCATGCCGTAGAATTCTGATTATTCAAAAAGTCAACTCCTATTGGCATGAAGGAAACCTAAAAGGCCATTAACTGTTAATAACTCATTCTCAAATCGCCTCCATTAAAAATCAAACTGCCCCTACTGTGGGGCATGTGCCCCACATTGGGAACCATGGGTCCAGAGGATTTATGGGTGGTTGACACCCAGGCAGCAGCAGCCAACTAATATCATTGGAGTCATGGAAGGGTGGAAGCCAGCAAGATGTCAACTGCATGACTGCAGAGGAAGGAAGCAAGGAAGGAAGTGTAGATGATGGGTGAGAGTAAGGAAGGAAGGAGGGAGGAAGGTAGATGACGGGTGAAAGGAAGGAAGAGAGGGAGGGAGGGAGATGATGGGTGAAAGGAAGGAAGGACGGATAGATGATGGGTTTTTAAGGGTTTTTAAATTTAGTTTTGTTATTGTTTTTAATTGTTGTTAGGTGCCCAGAGTCGTTGCCGAGTTGGGTGGCAATAGAAAATCGATTAAATAAATAAACAAGGGTAGATAATGGGTGAAAGTAAGGTGGAAGGGTAGATGATGGGTGGAAGGAAGGAAGAGTAGGTGATGGGTGGAAGGAAAGAAGGAAGGAAGGAAGGAAGAGTAGATGATGGGTAGAAGGAAGGAAGGAAGAGTAGATAATGGGTAGAAGGAAGGAAAGAAGGAAGGAAGGAAGGAAGGAAGAGTAGATGATGGGTAGAAGGAAGGAAGGAAGGAAGAGTAGGTGATCGGTGGAAGGAAGGAAGGAAGGAAGGAAGGAAGGAAGAGTAGATGATGGGTAGAAGGAAGGAAGGAAGGAAGGAAGAGTAGGTGATGAGTGGGTGGAAGGAAGGAAGGAAGGAAGGAAGGAAGGAAGAGTAGGTGATGGGTGGAAGGAAGGAAGGAAGGAAGAGTAGGTGATGGGTGGAAGGAAGGAAGGAAGGAAGGAAGGAAGGAAGGAAGGAAGGAAGGAAGGAAGGAAGGAAGGAAGGAAGGAAGGAAGGAAGGAAGGAAGGAAGGAAGGAAGGAAGGAAGGAAGGAAGGAAGGAAGGAATTAGAGAATAGAAGGCAAGAGAAGGAAGGAAGGAAGTTAGTTTCACCCTGTCCCAGGTCATATCTCTTTATATCCCCACTTTTCACAATCTTTTCATTCTGTGCACAAAATACAAACACAATCAAACCCTTTAAAAGATTTCAATACACACTACAAAACTTCACATCTCTGTGATAGTTTCTTTTACATTTCGAATCTCATCTCCCATCCGTTCCCCCCCCCAGGGATGGCTGAAAGGTTGTATTTGCATGTCAAATCACATGAAAATCTATTCTCTCCCCCTCCCACCAGAAAAGAGATATGATTACAGCATTTTCATCATGCTGAAACTGCGCCCGATAGCTGGCAAATGTGTCAGACAACTAAAATAGGCTTTAGGGAGGTGTCAGAGATACAAAATGGGAGGTTGTGCTGAACATAAATCTACATTCAGGTGCTAATTGTATTCAGGGAGACAGTTGGGATAGAAGATGTTCTGTTAATAAGAAATATGTATGGAATAGAGGTGAGATTGATGGGCCCCCGCGCATAATGTATTATGTATCACTTAGCTTTTAAGGTTATCATATTTCAAATGTTGTATGCCATAGTTTTGAAAGATGAAGGAATCCAGGAATGGTTCTTGAATTTTCTTGGTTTTCTTGTTGGCCAAAATTAAGTTGTCATTGCTGCCTTTTTCTTACAGCGAGCTAAACAAGAGAATTTCTCTCAACATCCTCTGGATGGAAGTGAGGCTCAAGTCCACTGGCTCAGATCCAGGAAGAGCTTTACGGCAAGAACAAACATTCTTGAGGGGACGCAAGAGCAAAACCAAATTAGAAGGTGGAGGAAGGAGCTCACCGGACAAGGAACGACATTAAAGGAGGAGAAGGCTGAGGAACTCAACCTCCCCTAACATAACTTGGAGGACCCTGAAGAGGCTGAGGGTTGGAGTTGCTAAATGCAAGACCAATATGCTCAAGTGGAGCCTGATGGTGGACAACATCATGCTGTGTGAATCTAGAGAGAGACAGAATCCATTGGTTCATTTGCTGGTATGCAGATGACTGCCAGAAACATGCACTTATGAGGACTTGGGTTTGGTCAACGACCAAGAGTAGAAGCAGTGACAGATTTTACTTTCTTAGGATCCAAGATCACTGCAGATGGAGATTGCAGCCATGAAATAAAAAGGCGACTGATTCTTGGGAGGCAAGCGATGAGAAACCTGGGGAACATAATAGTGAAAAGTAGAGACATCACATTGCAAACAAAAATTCATATAGTGAAAGCAATGGTATTCCCGGTGGCAAAGTATGGTTGTGAGAGCTGTAACATTAGGAAAGCTGAGCGCAGAAGAATAGATGCCTTTGAGATGTGGTGTGGGAAGAGGAGAGATATAGTTGAAGGTGATCCTTTGTTTTGTTCCCATCGTTTCCTTTTGAGCCACCCTGAACTTTTTGCCCACCTTTCTGTGCCCTCCGTGGCTCCATTGGGTAAAGGGGGGCCTTTACAGAGGAGGCTCCCCTGCCGGGAAACCAGGAGGTTAAGATATTCCAGCGGGGAACCTTTATTACCCCCTTTTTGCTTCCAGAAACGAAGTGCCTCGTGTGTTTGTAATGCCGGCTCTGCGCCATTCGCCGGGGCTGCTGGTATCTTTAAACTGCAAATCTGCTTTGCATAAATGATAAAAGTGTGGCAGTTTACTAACAACTGCTTGGCTTTAATAAGTAATTTTAATCAAATAGTTAGAGAGAATGTCACTGCAGCCCATTTCCGAGCGCGTTCCGAGCAGATGGGGAATGGGGAGCGATGGGACGGAACGAGCGTCGTTTTAATGCCGAGCCTTTTCGTTGGCAGTCTGGATCGTGGCTTGAGAAAAGAAAAGGAGAAAAAACAACCAATTTTAATTTATTATTTTAACTTCTTCCACTCAGGAGGGCCCAGAAAGACAGGGCAAAAGTGCTCATCCGCTCCCGAAAAGGAAACAATGCTGCCGCCTTCTTCTGCTGTATCCGATTCCAAATATAGGCGATCATCATGGCAATCTGCCATGAAGACTGTCCTGAGAATATAAAGCAGTGGCCTTCCATCTGCCTTCCACATCACAGCATGACACCCATAGTACCACTGATCCAGTTCCTTTGAGTCACTTTCTGGTCCTGAACCCTTTTAGCACACAAAGTCCTCTTCGGCCCCAGGATGAAGCTGGTGTCCTCCATCAAGATGCATTCAAGTGGGATTTAATCCACTTGGGGAGCATCACCTTTCCCTGTGGACTTTGACACCCAAGGCTGCTAGTCCTCAGGATGGTTTGGTTAGTTAACCCCTGCCTAAGAATGAACATTGAGTTGTTGGCAGTGTGGTCTACTCTATTACCATCGGTCCTATGGTGGCAAATCTATGGCACATGTGCCAGAGGTGGCAGCCAGAGCCCTATCTGTGGGCACTCATGGAGTCACCCCAGCACAAAGTTCACCCTGCCCCTCTGCCCATCAGTCCAATGGGAGTGCTTCCTCCCTCCCCCCAGCACAGAGTTTGCCCTGCCCCTCTGTCCATCAGCCCAATGGGAGCGCTTCCTCCCTCCCCCACCACAGAGTTCGCCCTGCCCCTCTGCCCATTAGTCCAATGGGAGCGCTTCCTCCCTCCCCCCAGCACAGAGTTCGCCCCACCCCTCTGCCCAGCAGCTCAATAGGAACGTTTCCTTCCTCTCCTGTTGCTGTGTTGGCACTTTGAGATAAATAAGCGTTGTTTTTTTTATTGCAGTTTGGGCACTTGGTCTCTAAAATTTCGCCATCACTGCCATAGGACAACCTGGCCAGACTAGTAAACAACGCCTACTGCAAAAAACTTAGACACTCACACAAGGGCATTGTGTGGAGGAAACAAACCAAAACCACTCCTTCTTGCTGGAAAAACAAAAGCCAGCCTGAGATTTAAATAATCTACATAATTTCTAGTTCAGATTCAAGTCTAAGAAACTGGCGATCACTAGCGTCTTTTTTTGTACATCAAGGGCAATGGAGGGGGAAGAGCCGGGATGGGGGGGGATCAAATCCACCCTTGGTTGGGGGGGGGGAACACACAAAATATCTCAAGTAATTTTTCACAGACTGACAAGCGGCAAATTAGGGAGGCTTGTTAAGTACAATATAGTCGTCGCCTCTCTATTGATCACATATCATTTACATCTTGAAAAAGATGTGAATTCCTGCATTCTCCCTCCACAAGGAGGGGGAAAAAAGAGACCCCCTCAATGATTTATTCATTTCAAATAAAAAAGCAGAAGGTAGATGAGAAGAATTATTTCACAGGCAGCGGCTTTCTTAGGGCACGGACGCTAGGCTCCTCTTCTTCTTCTTCTTTGCCGTCTTTGCACCGCCCGGAGGGGTTTTCTGTGCAAGTCCCTCTAATTAACAAGGTGAACCATGCGGCAGCTCACTAATTAGCGAACACGACAAGCCAACGGAAACAGGCGCCCGGACCTGGTCAACAAAGGCGCAGCCCCATGTCACGGAGAAGGAGGCGGGCGGGGGTGGGTGGAAGAGATGCCTCTTTCATGCACATAAAACTACAACATGTTAGAGAATTGGAGTAGTAGAATCTAATTTTCTCCTCCTTTCCCTTAGGTTTATGCCTCATTTATTTTCAGACACAACCAAGCAATGCTCAGAACTATGCCTGTTTCTCCTTGGGACGGATCTGGCACCCTCCGGGTCAAAAACGTGACCCTCCCTCTTCGGGGGGAAAAAAGGATAGGCTGAATGGCTATTTGTTTTGGGGGTGTTTTTGTTTGTTTGTTTATTTCTCTGTTTGTTTAATATAAAATGCAAAGGAGTGTTGTTTCAAAGCAAACTTCATTAGTTCCTTTAGTTCAAAACCAACTCTTTTGGAAATCGTGAATGTATGGGTTGACCCCATGGGGGAAAAGGTGGCCAGAAGACCGAATGGGCTCTTCTGATAACTCCTGCCAACCTAGCAGTTCGAAAGCAAGAAATTGCAAGTAGATAAATAGGGACCACTTCGGTGGGAAGGTAACAGCGTTCTGTGCCCTCTGGTGTCTAGTCATGCCTGCCACATGACCACGGAAACGTCTGCAGCAGCAGACAGCGCTGGCTCTTCGGCTTTGAAACAGAGATGAGCACTGACCCCTAGAGTCGGATACGACTGGCTTTCGAGCAAGGGAAACCTTTATCTAATTTGCAGTAAGTCAACACCAGGCTAACAAAAGAAAGTAAAATCAAGAACCAGTGCTTAGTGATCACCCTGCAAATGGTCCACCACAGCTGGTTGAGTCCTTAATTCTGGGGTTGTTGGCTTGCAACACTTGGGTTCCACTTGGTTGCCATTGACTGGGTCAATGGTGGAAGAACGTGACGTTGATTGGTGCATTGGTAGACTCAGGCATTGATTACTGTAATGCTCTCTACATGGAGCTGCCCTTGCCCATGACGCGGAAACTGTAAGAGGTTGAGAATGCTGCGGTCATCTTGATTTCAAGAGTGGAAACGTTCCACGATTTCACCTCTTTTTGTTGTCCAGTGAGGCAGTATATAAATGAGTTAAATAAGTAATTAAGTACGTTCACTCTGACACACAAGAACAAAAGAAAAGCACTAGTGCCTCTTTAAGTCTAACATATTTATTTCAACATGATCTTCGTTGAGTTATACTCTGCTTCTTCCAACATGCCTCACGAGATAAACATTTCAATTCGCCTGTGCATCTCACCCCAGAGGATAGAGCATGGCTCATGGGAAGACAAAGCGGACCATGGTTCCGCACCTGAACACCATTGAAGGTGTAGTCCTGGAGGAAGGAATCCCCGATGAGTAAGGAAAGGTTCTACCAGTCCAGGATGCTAAAATGCCATTGGTGTGAATTTGGTGTGAATGGACACACTATGAACTTGGAGCCATCTCCTGCGGCACGTATGGAATGAGACATGCAGGATTTGACACCGGGACTGCAAAGGACTGCTGCAGCCTTGAGGATATAATCAAGGCGTGCCTTTTACAGCCAGTCCATCTGGCATGGCCTCTTCCGCCTCCATGACCATTGGGAATCTAGAGTTCCTCCTCCACTCCTTTTGCCGTTGGGCCCCATAGGATGGTTTCCAGTGGTATTTCCTCCACTGAGGGGGGACCCTCACCCCACCTAAAGGGGCTCCTCTGCCCGTAGCCATTGTCCCTTTAGGGAGCCAGGTTAGTTAACTGCCACCCAACACATGGCGTTGAGTCGCTGGAGGTATGGTCTACTCCATTACCATAGCACCTTGGTCTGCAAATAGTGGCTCTCCAGGTGTTTTGGACTTCAATTCCCAGAAGCCTTGATCAACAGTAGTGCTGACTTGGGCTTCTGGGAATTGAAGTCCAAAACACCTGGAGAGCCACTATTTGCAGACCACTGCTAGCAGGATGTCCAACAAGACAGCAAGCAGTTGGTAAGGTCATTGAAACAACCAGCACAAGCCACTTTCCTGCCTGAGACAAACAAATAGGTTGGAAGAAGGTCCTTCTTCCCCGTGCCCTGTCCATAGCCATCTGGCCTCTGTTCTTTAGGGCAACTGTGACCAATGGTAGGGGCGATCCTCATTCAAAGCCATCTCGCTCTAGGCTGGAGTACAACTGGTAGAGAGGGTTATTCTTCCCAAAAGGCAACTCCAGCTGGTTGGGCCTTATCAACTGCAAGTCAATTAAGTCAACTGCAAGTCAATTAAGTCAACTGCAAGTCAATTACAATGTTTAGCTGGGTAATTGGAGAGATAAATAGATTTTTCTTAAAAAAAATGCATATTAATAAACAAAAAGGTCATTACTAATTAATTAGCATTTGAAAACATTCATTTTTAATGGCAGCTTAGGAGAAGTAAAAAATCCCATCTGTGTGATGGAGGGTGGGGTGGAGCACATATTTTGAGGGTCAAAGGTCACACTACCTCTCCTTAAAGTGAACTGAGACCTCCCCCCCCCCCCCGTCGGAAACCTTAGACAAGAAAGATTTACAGGACTGTATATGATAAGAGAAACCATTGATTAATGGGGATGTTTCCTCTAAATGAACAGAAGGTGTAGAACCCCAGCCTGGTTGGGGGATCATGGCGAGGGGCGGGGGGGGGGGTTGTTGATGACAAAAATTAAAGACCCCCCCAATTGGCTCTTGACCAGATACCCTGCCCTTACTTTTGAGTAAGAAGAAAACCCCGATTCAACAACATTTTGGTTATACAGCATCTAAGATCAAGAGAAAGTAGAAAATTGCCATATTTTGGCTGTCTCAAAATATTTTACAGCCCAGTATCAAAATCACTTAAGAGTTTAAAGGTTTCCCTTGCTCGAAAGCCAGTCGTATCTGACTGTAGGGTTCATCTACTCGCATTTTTTTTTTGCTTTCGAATTGCTAGGTTGGCAGGAGCTGGGACAGAGATGGGTGCTCAGTCCGTCATGCAGTACTCAGGGCTTGAACTTCTTACATTCTAGGATGGAGTGTAGGGAGGCCACCATTTACATGCTTTCCGCCACCCCTGGGATTTTACCAGATGTTCTGTAGACTTAAGGGTTGCAGCTGTGGACGAGGTGGGGTCTGCGAGGGGAGAATTACACAATGGTTGACCCACCGCTTTGGGAAATATAAGATTCAGCAGGTGCCCCGGTAGCCTCGAGCGAGACACGGAAGGCTCCTTTGAGAACGGGGGGGGGGGGGGAGAGAAAAGAAGCAGAAGTGGAGAGAGAAACATGGCAGTTTTTAGATTAGCTAAGCCGGAGATTAATTTTAGGTGGTGTACTAGGTAAAAAAAAAAGTCAATAGAAGCCAAATTGGCTTCCAAGATAACCTCCTGGCGCTATTGAAGGAGACATGGATCATTTCAAAATGCTTTTTATTCCACCTCTCCTTTTAGAAGTGTTGTTCTTTCTCAGTCATATGCAGAATGAAGAGATCAGGGAATGCAGAGTGTGCCTTGACTGTCAAACCCCCCCCCCCAAAAAAAACCCTGGATTTTCAATTGGTTTTTTTTAAAAAACACCAAGTTTATTTATTTATTTATTTAGATTTATTATCCCTCCCCAATCAGCCGAACCCGGCATGCGGTGTTTGTGCTGGTTCGTGCATCCTTAGTGAAACCATGCCCTCATAAGGTTTTTTTTAAAAAATAAATAAACCCTGTATCTTCCTGATTTTCCTATTTTCCTCTATTACAGGGGTGCCCAAACTATGGCCCGTGGGACGCATCCAGCCCCCAGCGCCAGTTCATCCACCTCGCGAAGCCCTTGTCGCTCTCAGAAGTGGAAGTAAAACGTACCCGTCCTTCGTGTAATGGGCTTTCTGGCCCGTACGAATTGGCGTCAGGGGCCGGCTATGGCCCACAGGCCATAATGAACCATGTGACCAGCCCATGGCCTGAACAGTTTGGGCGCACCTGCTCTATTCCCTTATAAGAGGTCCTTCAGTAAGAAAAGCAAATGGCAGAGCTGTCTGAGTCTGCGCCACCCTGGGCACATGGGGAGCCTGCCAGCTGCTACCAGTGACAATAACGGTGATGTTGAACTGCGACATTGGACTGTGATATTGAACCAGGAGTCCTGGTGGCGCAGCGGGTGGACTGTTGCCCTGCTACCCAAAGGTTGGTAGTTCGATTCCAAGCCAAAGGTGACTCAGCCTTCCACCCGTCCAAGGTCAGTTAAATGAGTACCCAGCATGGGGGGGGGGGCAAAATGCTAATTAACATGAACTGTCCAGAGAGTGCACTAAAGCGCTTATGAGGTGGTAGAGAAGTATGATTGCTTTGTGATAGTCCTGCAACAGTCCTTCGGCATGGCATTCAATGAACTTCTGGACTGTCCGGATGTGGCAAATCCTGCAAACGTCGTGGGGAAACCAAGAGGCACGCTATGGCCAGCAAACACAACGATTCAGCAGCTCAAGAATCGGTACAAAATATATGACCCCCTACGGATGGTATAAAAGAAGCCACATTTGGGTCACAAATGGATCGTTTTCTTTGCTAGTCAAGATGTGCCTTGATTTGGCAACCAAGATTCCCTTCCGTTGTTCTGAGGAAGTCCATCAGAAAAGGGTGATGGTCCCCAAGTGGATTAAATGGTCCCACTGGGATCCATCTTGGGGGAGGGCAGCAGCCTCGTCCCTCCTGGCCTAAGGATGATGACGAGGACTTTGCGTGCCCAAAAGGGCTCAGGACCAGAAAGGGACGCAAAGGAACTGGATCCAGTGGTATGATGGGTGTCACAGTGTGATATGGAAGGGCAAAGGAAGGCCACTGCATGATATTGTTCCCAGGACAACATCAATGGCTGATTGCTATGAGGAGAGCCATTGTTAAGAATTGGATACGGCCAGGGATGGGGAGCAACACGTTTGCACACACACCCTGGGGGTGGGGATGGTAGCAAAATTGGGTAGACTCTGGGCAGGGGGGTGGCGAAATTGGGTGGCCTTCGGACGGGGGAGGGGAATGAAATTGGGTGGCCACGCCCACCTCCCTTCCCTGCCCCAACATGTTTTGTCCCTTCAAATGGTTCAAGGTCTCCCTTGCTTCAAAAGCTAGTCCTATCCGACTCTAGGGTGCAGTGCTCATCTCCATTTACAGCCAAAGAGCCAGTGCTGCCTGTGTTTGCAGATGTATACATGGCCATAGGGCAGGCATGACTAGGTCGCCCATGACATAGGCTCTGCCCATGGTGTGGTAGCAATTTTTTTTTTTTGCTGCCCACCACTGGATACGGCAGAAGAAGAAGAAGAGGAGAAGGAAGAGGAGAAGAAGAAAGAGGATGAGGAAGATGAGAAGAAGAAATAGGAGGAGGAGGAAAAGAAGAAATAATCTGCCCCAGACCTTTGGTCTTTGCCTGCTGGAGTTTTTTTACCCAAGAAAAGAATGGAAGGAACAAGGGCAGGGTCAGGACTAGAGCTCTCTCTCTCTCTGTCTGCCTGCCTGTCTGTCTGTCTTCGATTGTGGTGCTAGAGTTTCAGGTGGAGGGAGGAAATGATTTCTGCATCCCTTGACGGTGTTCTGAACAATGCCACTTCCATTTTTAAGCTTTGAACATCTCCTGTTTGTCACCAGCATTACCTTTGCCGGCAAGAAGCCTTCATTCTAGCGATGCCCAGGGCGGCTTCTGACATTTTAGCCTCTCTGTTTACAGGGATTTCCAAGGAGGAGAAAAAGCCTCCTGCATCTGTGGCTGCAAAAAAAATGACAAGAGATGAGAGAAACCGAGAGGAGATTTCCCAAGCCCTAACTTTCCCCAGACCTTGAAGCTGCAAAGGCTTTAGGCCGGCTTGGGGAGAAAAGTGGTGGGGTTATAATAATAATTCTGCGTCCGAAATTATTCTGGGTTGAAGGGATTTTTGCTGGAGGAACTCCACTCAGGGGACGCCCGAATGAGGCCCCCCAAGATCATTTCCCCACTGAAGTGGTCCCTATTTGTCTACTGTGTATACTCTAGTATAAGCCGAGTTTTTAAGCCCCAAAAAATGAGCCCCCAAAAGGGGACACGGCTTATACTCGGGTCAATGGTTAGTTTGAGCTCCCTCTCTCCCCTGGTCTTTCAATCTTTCATCCCTGGGATTTAGTTTTAATCTTTTTAATTATGATGGGAATCGGCTGATTTTAAAATTTTCAAAATCTTGGGAAAAAATTAAATTTTTATAATTGGGATTTTGAAATCCTGGGTTTGGATTGTATTATGATACTTTTTTGTGATATGTAAACCGCCCTGGGTCACCCTGGCGAGGAGGGCGGTATAGAAATATGAATAACATAAATAAATACCGGTAAATAAATGACCACGAGGGTCCCAAGACCATCCCAGATTGAGATGGGCCAAGAATTTAATTAATTTTACCATATTTTCATGTATTTTGGTTATTTAAACTCACTGCCCTCAGCTTATACTTGGGTCAATAGCTATTTCCCTGGGTTTTCAGGTCAAAATTAGGTATCTTGGCTTATATTTGGGTCGGCTTATACTCGAGTATGTATGTGTATTTGCAATTTCTTGTTTTCAAACTGCTAAGTTGGCAGGAGATGGGACAGATATAGGTGCTCACACCGTCCTGCAGTACCCAGGTCTTGAACTGCCGACTTGTTGGCCTTCCAGCTAACAAGGCGAGCTTCTTAACCACTCAGCCACTGCAGCCCCTGTAGTGATAGACGTCCACCCCAAATGATTACGTGTGTTTGCTTTCCGTTACAGAAATCTCCAAGGGGTTGATTGCCACTTGAATCTGCAACAGCGAGAGCAATTCTTCTTTCGTGTCTCGATCAAACTCGGGACTGCCCAAAAGAAGCCACTTTCTTGGCTTTGTCATTGGCCAAACTTAAATCCGCATCAGCCCATGTTTCCGGTAGTAACTGGCAGATCAGCAAATATATAATTTGGTGTCAGGAATTATTCTGGGTTGAAAGGATTTTTGCGGAAGAAACTCTGCTCAGGGAGCGCTCAAATGAGGCTCCTTTCATGTCCCCCAAGAGCTGGTACGGAGACAGGCGTTCAGTCTGTCATGCAGTACCCGGGTCTCGAACTGCCGACTTGCCAGCCATCGAGCTAACAAGGTGAGCTTCTTAAACACTGAGCCACCACAGTTCATAGATTAGCAAATGAGCCGGATTCTGTATCTTTCCACATTCACAACGTGTGCAGTTGCCTGCCAGCAGCCTTCACTAGAACCTGTTGGTATTGCATTTAGAAACTCTGACCTTCAGCCTATCCAAGGTTCTCCAAGTGACATGGAAGAGGTTGAGTTCCTCAGCCATCTCCTGCTTTAATGTCATTATTTGTTCAGTGAGCTCCTTCCTCAAAGCCAAGACCAATGGAATGACTCGAAGATGAACCTGCTTAATTGCTGCAAGGATTTCATACAACTCACATCTTGCTTGGGAAGGAGACCACCCAATCCCAGCCAGAAGGTGGAAAAGGTCCTCAATGGAGGCAGGTAGAAGGCCAGGCCTGTCCATATCATGAGATTCCCAGAGATGGGTGCTACGACAAGACTTTCCCCCAGGAAGACAAACTTTTACTAATTGCTTGAGTTCCCCTTGAAGTTTGTAATAGATTTTTGTAACTTTTGCCCCCAAATCTGGAGCACTCAGAAATTGTTAAAACATTGCATCACACACACACACAAATATTGTCTGCTACTTGGTCTAATCCACGTGTCCTATGCTAAATCAAGTGTGCTGAATCCAAATCTGAAGTCCGATTCTGCCCAGGATGTCAAGATATTAAGTAAGCACATCTCACCCTCTTGGTTAGGTTCTTGCATTGGTCACAAATGTACCAAAAATTGTCCAGTTTACTAACGCAGCTGCACCTATTCAGTTGGTCTCGATCAAGACTGTAATGACAGCGATACTTGATTTGGGAATATGTTTCAGAAAACATTTATTTGTGTGTGTGTGTGTGCGTGCATGCATGCATGCGTGCATGTGTCTTTTCCTCTCTCACATAATACACACACTATGATGAAGTGGACTTGACCCACGAAAGCTAACAATAAAAATATAGCAGTTAGTCTTTAAAGTGCTACAGTGTTTTTTTATTTATTTTATTTATTTTGTTTTGTTTTCTGATACACTATTATATATATCACTTCTTTCCTTGCCTTTCTTCTTAAATATAATACTAGGATTCTGCATCAACAGACAATGGCTTTACCATACCTTTGCAGAAGTAAACTTCAGCTTTTAGCTCAATGAGCAAATAAGCAATTATATTATAAAAAACCAACTTATTTTTTAAAATACCATGTCTGTTCATAATTTCAGCTAGAGGGAGACACTGTATGCCCCATCTTTTAACATGAGACTTCTAAACATATTCAGAATATCCCACATATTTTTTTTTTCAAAATATAACTCATAGCATCATAGATCTAGCTCTACTTTGTGCAGTAATTAAACAATGTCCCATTTATTTTTTAAAAAAAACCTTCATGTAATGGATGATTTATTATAGACTGATTTATTAATACCTTTATTGGGGGACACAGAAAGCGCCGCCTTGAAGATTGTGGTATTTTTTGAGCCACAATCGAGTGTACCTGGGACAACAGTCAACTTGTGCTGGCTAAGCTTTCTCACACTATATTGTTGGACTGTTTTTCATATGGAATAAGAATGAGAATGAGGAGGAGTCGAAGAAGAAGAAGAAGAAGAAGAAGAAGAAGCTTTGTTTTATTTGCATTTGAATCTATCCTTTCCACATATTTTGAAAATTAAATTATTTACTTCAGGATCCTGAGCCGGCAGAAGTTATGAAGGGGTGTATATGTGCCCTGGTGGTGCAGTGGTTAAACTGCTGTCCTGAAATCAAAAGGCTGTGAGTTCAATCCAGACCGAGGCTCAAGGTTGTCTCAGCCTTCCATCCTTCCAAGGCCGGTAAAATGAGTACCCAGTGTGTGTGTGTGTGTGTGTGTGTGTGTGTGTGTGTGTGTGTGTGTGTGTGTGTGTGTGTGTGTGTGTGTGTGTGTGTGTGTGTGTGTGTGTGTGTGTGTTCAGCAGAGCCTGCTTCGCAAGTGCGTCCGCTTGTGTTTCTGCACAGATGCACAATAAAGCATCCTCATCGTAAATGACTTGATAAGCTTGGCAAAGAAGATGTTCAGCTCATCATTATTAGAGGTCACTGGACGCCACTCGTAGCTGCTGAGACCCACGACTTACCTTTTCCTTGCCTTGAATTGAGACCTGCCCCTCGATGTGGACTGCAGTGGCTCAAGTGGTTAAGATGCTGAACTCAACAGCTGGAAGGCTGGAATTTGATTCCTGAGTACTGCATGACAGAGTGCGCTCCTGTCTCTTGTCCCAGCTCCTGCCAACTTAGCCCTTCGAAAATAAGAAATTGTAAGCAGATAAACAGGGACCACTTTGGTGGGAAGGTAAACAGTGTTCCGTTCACTCCAGTGCCTAATCATCCCTGCCATATGTCCATGGAAATACAGACAGCACTGGCTCTTTGCATATAAACAGAGATGAGCACTGAACCCTAGAGTTATATACGACTGGCTTTCAAGCAAGGGCAGCCTTTACCTTTTACATCTATGTCTGAAACCCATTTCCTAGACTAGTTGACTTGGGAGAGGCCCTTATGGACCTTCTGCTCCGCTTTATCTGGGGCTGTCCCCACTCAAATGTGTTTCATCCCTCACCGTCCATGTGGATATTTGCTGGGATCTTTCCAATCTGGTGTAGGTTTGTGTGTTCTGCATCTTCTTTTTCTCCCCTGCTTCGCCCTTTGCTCTCCATGACTTTGATTCCATCCACATGTTCCACTTGGGAACACCTTCCAACCTCCCCACACAATTTGAAAACCAAGGTAATGTGAGAAGCAGTCTCAGGTTGACGTAGCTTTGCTGGTATAGTTGTTCTGTAGAGAAAAATGCACCCTACAGAGAGTGGACCATCATGGAGTTAGTCTAGAGGTGCCCAAAGAATGGCCTGTGGGCCGGATCCAGCCGCCAACACCAATTCATTTGGACCACACCGCCCTTGTCGTTCCAATTTGTTGTTGTTGTTCAGTCACACAGTCGATTCCGACCCTTTGCAATGACCCCATGGACCACTGTCCCCCAGGCACTTCTGTCCTCCACCATCCTCCTCAGCTCACTCAGTTCTGTACCTATTGTCTCTACAATACCATCTAGCCATCTCATGTTTCGCCGCTCCAATACAGGCACATTTTACCTCCGCTTCCAGGAGCGACGAGGGCGGCATGGTCCAGATGAATTGGTGTCAGGGATGGATCCGGCCCACAGGCCACAGTTTGGGCACCCCTTCTCTACTTCTTAGGCCTCCAGGTGGTGATGGAGTGAGCACCCATCCTCTGTCCCGGCTCCTGCCAACCGAGCAGTTTGAAAGCAAGAAATTGCAAGTAGATAAATAGGTACCTCTTCAGCAAGAAAGGTAGATGTTTCATGTGATGGCTAACCTTGGCACTGCAGATGTCCTTGAACTTCAATTCCCGGAAGACTTGATCAACAGGTGTGTTGACTTGGGCTTCTGAGAATTTAAGTCCAAGAATACCTGGAGTGCCAAGGTTCACCATCACAGGCTTAGATTGTCTATACTAGACCAACATTCCTCAAACTTGGCAGTCCAGATGTTCTTGGACTTCAACTCCCAGAAGACCTGATCAGCAGGTGTGTTGACTTGGGCTTCTGAGAATTTAAGTCCAAGAATACATGGAGTGCCAAGGTTCACCATCACAGGCTTAGATTGTCTCTACCAGACCAAGGTTCCTCAAACTTGGCAGTCCAGATGTTCTTGGACTTCAACTCCCAGAAGACCTGATCAGCAGGTGTGTTGACTTGGGCTTCTGGGAATTGAAGTCCAAGAATACCTGGAGGGCTAAGGTTTGCCACCACAGGCTTAGATTGTCTATACTAGACCAACGTTCCTCAACTTGGCACTCCAGAAGTTCTTGAAATTCAATTCCCAGAAGCCCTGATCTGCAGGTGTACTGACTTGGGCTTCTGGGAATTGAAGTCCAAGAACACCTGGAGTGCCAAGGCTGGCCATCACTGCCCTAGAGGGACATATACCCACACCCAGGTTGCCTGGGGAACTCTGTGACTTTGGCTTCCCAAAATACCTATACACTCCTCCCTCTTCTCAGGGTTATCTCCTTAAATATTTAATTGTATGTTTTTGTCTCCAGTGAGAACCTCATGTGACGACCAATGTTTGGTGGGCTGCCAGGCAGTAGTCATGTGTGTTAATTCCTGGCTTAAACATGGAGTTGTACCAGATGTGGCTTCAGCTCGAGACAGAATGCTTATGCTTTGCAATACTGTGCATTCAGAGGCTACATGAATAGACGCACACAAACAATCTTCCCCCAACCCTAATAAATAAATAAATAAATAAATAACCAAATGGATGACAGCTGCTAAAATCTCTACGACACGCTGGGGATTTTCCAGTTCAGTGGACACAACAGCACATCACTGGAGAGAAAAAGCACAAAAACGGCCTTGAGAGTCTTGACGTGAGAGGCGTGCAGATGTGTGGTGTTGGACTTCATCTCCCAGAATTCCCCAGACAGTGACTGTGCTGCCCCGAGTCCTGTGGGATTTGTTGCCTCAAAATACATCTGCACACTTGTACTGTGGAATGGCGCTTGAGAACATTTCCCAAAGAATAGAGAAAACTCTACATTCTGGCTGATTTCAATGCGCTTCGCCTTTTACAAGTCAGATTGTATTTACATTCCATACGACCATGTAGTATCTATGGATAGCTTGTCAACGAGCCAACTTATCCCAGTAGGTCAGGGGTCTGCAAACCTGATTCTCCGGATGTTCTTGGACTTCAGTTCCCAGAAGCCCATGTCAGCACATTTGCTGATCGGGGCTTCTGGGAATTGAAGTCCAAGAACACCTGGAGAGCCCAGCTCTATAATGTCAGGTTGCTTACCTGTAACTGTTCTCCTTCTTCATGGTCCCCTGTGAATGCACAGGATATGGGTTTACTGTGCCTACGTGCAGTAAACCCATTTGTGTGGATTCACAGAGACAATGAAGAAGAACATGATAGAGCATAGGGAATGATGTAGACAATTGGTCCTCAAACTTGGCACTCCAGATGTTCTTGGACTTCAGTTGCCAGAAGCCCTGATCGGCAGGTGTGTTGACTTGGGCTTTTGGGAACTGAAGTCCAAGAACATCTGAAGAGCCAGGTTTGAGGGACCCTGTGGTAGAGGATTGGAAGGTTTCAGGACCTCGGATAGCTCCTGTGAAATGCAGACCAAAATGCTTAGCAGATGCAGCAATTCCCAGGTGCCCAAGTCAACACACCTGATGACCAGGGCTTCTGAGAATTGAAGTTCAAGAGCACCTGGAGTGCGAAGGTTGGCCATCAGGGAATCATATTACAAAATCGCAGCTTACACGTTAGGAACGTTTGCAAAGTAGCAGATCCCATGATTTTTGGTTTCTGGATTTTCTGTTCAGGAGAAGCCAAAAAAAAGGACAGGAGAGAAATGTGTCAGACCAGATACAATTAAAAAAAAGTGTTTAACAAGATTGCAACATTTGTCAAGCAATGAGACGAATCGATTAGGGAAAAAAATCAGTCATTTTAAAAAAGAGCCCCAACGGATACTTCTAGAAATATGCAAATAACAACTGCCTTCGTTTTATCTTGAACACAAAAAGGATATTGTTGAAAGGGAAGACAACACGTAGTTAAGAAATGACTTTCTTAGATCCCTAAAATATCACAAACGTGATTAGAATTTAAGCTCCCCAGAACTAGACTTCATTCTTAGATGATACGAAATTGGGGTTAAGGGAGGGTTTAGGAAGGACTCTTGCAAATTTAGAAAATCTGGTGAGGAGGAGATCCTGTTTCCGGTAGACAAAGGAGATATCTGGAGATGGCTCTGATTCTGGAACTATTGCAGTTCTTCACTCACCTCTAATGGGCAGAACTGGAAGAAAAGGTGCCTGGAGGGACAAGGTGTGGAGATAGAGCCAGGATTCAAACAATAGTAATGGAGGAAGGATGAGAAGACGCCAAATATATTAAACTGATGATATGAAATAACAAAGGGTTCTATTTTTCCAACTGTACAGTGGCTCAAGTGGCTAAGACACTGACTGGAAGGTGGCAGGTCAGCAATTCGATTCCCGAGTACTGCAGGACAGAATGAGCTCCTGTCTTTGTCCCAGCTCCCTGCCAATCTAGCAGTTCGAAAGCAAGAAACTGCAAGTAGATGAATAGGGACCACTTCGGTTGGAAGGTAAACAATGTTCTGTGCCTAGTTATGCTTGCCACATGACCACGGAAAAGTCCGCAGAAGCAGACACAGCTGGCTCTTCGGCTTTGAAAGAGAGATGAGCACTGACCCCTAGAGTCAGATACAACTAACTTTTGAGCAAGGGAAACCTTTACCTTTACAGTTCATGAGGGACGATGCTTGCTATAACATTCTCTCCCTCTTTTAATCTCTTTTAATTTGTAGGGGTGGGAGTAATTTTTGGTGACAGTTTTAATTGGGTTTTTATAATGTGATTGGTTTCATTTTCTGTCAGCCGCCCAGAGTCTTCGGAGTTGGGTAGCAATATAAATTAGAAAAATAAATGAAATAAAATAAAATAACATTTATTCTGCAGTTGTCCAAAGGGTGTGTGATAGCTGACCACAAACTCAGAAATCCATAGCAGGATTTCTCAGCAGTTTCAAAATATAAGTCATACCCTGAAAATAAGACAAAGCAATAGGCGTGGCTATGCAGTGTCCCTGGCACGGAGCGGTAAAGAAGACGAGCAGCCAGGGGCATAATGAAAATAAGACACCCCCTGAAAATAAGCCATAGTGTGTCTTCTTGAGGAAAAATAAATATAAGACAGTGTCTTATTTTGGGGGGAACAGGGTAGAAAGTGGAGGAAGGTGCTTACTGGACAAGGAAGAACATTAAAGGAGGAGATGGTTGAGGAACTCAACCTCCTCTAATGTCACTTAAAGGACCTTGAATAGGCTGAGGGTTGGAGTCCTTAAATGTAAGACCAACAGGCTCAAGTGGGGACGGATGGCAGAAAACAACACGCTGGGTGAACGTGGAGAGATACAGAATCCATGGGCTCATTTGCTGGCCTTCCGGTTACTACCAGAAAAATGTGCCGAAGTCATGGACTCAATTTTGACGAGTGGCAAAGCCAAGAAGCTGGCTTCATTTTGGGAGCTCAACATCCGACCTAAGCATGAAAGTAGAATACGAATAAGATGACCTTTGGGGGGATCGGTGGGAGGTCGGATGCCACGTTGGCTCGTCAAGTGCTAGTTACCTTTCTTCATCAGGTTGGGTTGGATGTAGAAGCAGCTGTTTCAAGAGTTGAAAACCTGCTCACTGCTTTGTTGTGCAGGTAATTTATTCTATTTATCGTGTGTCATTAGCAGGTAATGTCTTTATGAGGGTTCTTTCAATTTGTTACCTGTTGTGGTTCAATAAACGAGTGCTAATGGGAGTATGCGTTTCAGAGAGTCCTCTTATTAATCGTTATTGCTTCCTAAATGATTCCACACAGGACTACAAAGAAGAAGAATAGTTACAGGTAAACAACCTGTCATTATAGAGCAGGGGTCTACAAACTTGGCTCTCTGGGTATTCTTAGACTTCAATTCCCAGAAGCCCAAGTCAGCCCTCCTGCTGATCAAGGCTTGTGGGAGTTGACGTTCAAGAACATCTGGCGTGCCAAGGTTGGCCATCGCTGGTCTAGGGCTTCTCCTGCTAGAGCAAGACGTTTGTACAGAAGCTGGAAAACTTGCCCTTAGGAAATCCTTCTCTCAATGCGCGTTGAGCCCAGTGCGTTTTACTCTCACCTGCGATTCTTCCTAACCACTTGGCCCCAGCTTCGTTGGCCAGGTGACCGGGGCTAATTGTGATAACCCTCATTGGCTGGTGACCACGCTCCAATTAGGAGCAAAGAGGATTCATCTTCTTTATATGCTGTTTTATATTCCAACCTTTCACAGCAATAATGTCTTCTCCCAGGTTCCGGCCAGTGCCCGGATCCGCACATCTATTTACAGCTGCCTTGGAGCCTCATAATTACAATACAGCTGAAATGTCCATTTTCCTTCCCTGACTACAAATGGGGATCAATCGAATTTTAAATGACTGCTTACGGGCTGGCTTCCGATCATGACCTTTGTAAATGATTAGAGCTTGCCACGCTTGCTATCTACCTTTGAAAGGGTAAGCGGGCGAAGCCCGTTGGACTGGCATTTAATCTGGAAGGGAGCCAAAGATATTTCTGCTAAAAACCTGATAGGAGTTGGCAAAGAGAAGTATGCACGGGCCGTGTGGCCATTGTGCATGCTCCAGTTTTCATGTATCTGACTGCAGAAGAAGTAGAAGGAAAGGTTGTCTTTGCTCCAAAGCTGATTGTATTCAACTCTAGGGTCCAGTGCTCATCTCTGTTTCATAGCCAAAGAGCCAGTGCTGTCTGTATCTGCAGACATTTCCATGGACACGTAGCAGGCATGATTAGATGCTGGAATGCATGGAACACTATTGGCACCAATTTAGGCAAAGGTCACCCTTGCTCGAAAGCCAGTCGTACCTGACTCTAGAATTCAGTGCTCATCTCTGTTTATAGCCAAAGAGCCCGTGCTGTCTGAGGTCTGCAGACGTGTCCATGGTCATGTGGCAGGCATGACTAGACACTGGAGTGCATGGAACGTCGGAACGCTGTTGACCTTCCCACCAAAGTGGTCCCTATTTATCTCCTTGCTTTCGAACTACTAGGTTGGCAGGAGTTGGGACAGAGGCAGGCACTCACTCCATCATACAGTACCCGGGAATTGAACACCAACCTCCCAGTCAGCAAGTTCAGTGTCTTAACCACTGAGCCACCGCAGTACCTATTTATCTACTTGCAATGTCTTGCCTTCGAGCTGCTAGGTTGGCAGGAGGTGAGACAGACGGGAGCTCATTCTTGTCATGCACTACTCGGGTCTCGAACTGCTGACCTGCCGATTTCAAGTGGAGCGTCTTAGCCACTAGAGCCATCGCAGTCCCTAAGTAGCTATTCTCTTTCCCTCCAAAGCCCTCCTGAGTTTCCTCTCTGCCTCCCATCCACTTCGGGGCGGTCTCACCAGGAACGGATGTAAACATCTCACTGCTCCTTTCTGTTTTGACACAGTGGAATCTTTTCCTTTTCCTCCTGGAAGGCAAATGCAATGCCTTTCATCCTGTTTCAGGGAGACGTGGAGGGAACCACTCAGTCACTCTCTTTCCCCCTCCGAGAAGCGGCTAAACAGACGGCACAAAACTTGAAGTCTTAACACGTTGGGTTGGGCTCAAGCCTTTGTGTTCCGTTGCTCACTTATTTAGATATACCAGGCTTTGCCTCTATTGGTAAATTTAAACATCAAGGTGCTAAACTGGTCGACTGGGAGGTTGGCAGGCGAGCAGTTCGAGACCCACGTACTCCATGACAATGTGAGCTCCTGTCTCTGTCTCAGCTCCTGCCAACCTAGCAGTTCAAAAGCAAGAAACTGCAAGCAGATAACTAGGTACCACTGTGGTGGGGAAGGTAACAGTGTTCTGTACACTCCAGTGTTTAGTCATGCCTGCCTCATGACCAAGGAAACGTCTGTAGACGCAAACACCACTGGCAATTTTAATGTAAACGGAGATGAGCACCAAACCCTAGAGTCGAATACCACTGGCTTTTGAGTAAAGGAGACCTTTCCCCCTTTAGTCCTAGAGCAGTGACGGCGAACCTTGGCACTCCAGATGTTCTTGAACGTCAATCCCCAGATGGCCTGATCACCAGGAGTGCTGACTTGGGCTTCTGGGAATTGAAGTCCAAGAACACCTGGATTGCCAGGAAACTCATTCGTGTGGATTCCCAGAGACTTGGGCTTCTGGGAATTGAAGTCCAAGAACACCTGGAGTGCCAGGAAACCCATTCGTGTGGATTCCCAGAGACGTCGGCTTCTGGGAATTGAAGTCCAAGAACACCTGGAGTGCCAAGGTCCTAGAGTCTTCTGAGAATGGAAAGGTTGTCGATTGTGGACTAAATACCTGGGGGATGAGGGCCCTATTGATCCGTGAGGGCCCTATTGATGTAGGAAATGACCTCGAGGAGAACTGTTGCCGAGCTCTCCAGCGAAGGCAGTTCGGAGAAGGCCTTCCTTCTGGTACTTGCCGGCACAGATGGCTTTTGAATACTGAGCTCCAATCTGCAGCTCGGGGGCTTGTTGATTGAATTGCCATCCGCGGGAGACAATCGCTGCAGACATAAAGGCAATGAACGCCTAACGTGCAGGGAATACAACAAACGGCATCGGGAACCTAAAGTCTCCCTCTGTCTCCTCCCCTTGAGTCGACCCATGTCTGTCCCTTCCTTTCTCTGCCTGCAAAACCAAAGCCAAATAAGTGGGTGCTGCAGATGCGTCACTTCCCATCAGGATGGAAGCCATTGGGTCCTCTCCTTGTGGGGATGGGGGGGGGGGAGCCCCAGAGGAAGGAACTAGGAATAAAGGGGGGGGAGTTGTCTAGACAACCTGCCTGGTCTAGAGGCATACATGCCACATGTCCATGGAAACATCTGCAGATGCAGACAGTGCTGGCTCTTTAGGCTATAAACGGAGATGAGCACTGAACCCTAGAGTCAGATACGACTGGTTTTCAAACAAGTGCAACCTTTACCTTCTAAATGGGAAGGGATGCAGAAGAGGCCATGCACTTCTGAAAGGGCCTTGGTTTCTATTAAAGTTTTTTTTGTTAGCAGCTGCACCGCAAAGCGGGGCAGGTTTTTTTTTTTAGCAATTTTATGTTTAAATGCAAGTCTCCAAATTTTCCCCATTTTAGCCCAGGGAGTAAACACACTTGGACTAGATACTTGAGAGGAAGAAAAATAGCATTTACTCACAAAAAAAATGAGGTTAGAAGATATATGTGCTCAGGAGTCTTGGTGAAGCTGGTTTAGAAAGAAGTAAATTCTTTCACCCAGCCATGTGGCCTGGAAAGGCGGAGATGTTCAAAAGGACATCTTTCCTCTTCAAAAGGCAGAACAGCAAGAGAGAGAATGCCATGGCAAAACAAAGGCCTTAGGACATGCAAATAGGTCCAGGTGACCACAGGAAAGAACCTTTCTAATTGTAATTAAAGGCAAACAATGAAAAACAACTTCCTTTAGGTCAGGCTAGTCTTTCCTGCCTCTCTAGGCTTTGCATATTGAGGTTGCAATAGAATACTCAACAGTTTCATGGCTAGCAATTTACTTGTTGGATTACTGAATTTCTACCCTTCCTTTCTTACAAAAAGGGGGACTCCAGGTGGCTGGCATTCAGGAAGCACAGATCAGTACCTCATATTCAGATCAGAAAAAGAGGTTAACATCTGGGGAGAAAGAGACAAAAGCTCTCTGAAGAGAGTTTAGACCTGTGATGGTGAACCTTGGCCCTCCAGCTGTTCTTGGACTTCAATTCCCAGAAGCCCAAGTCCCTGGATGGGTTTACTGCTCGGACTTGGGCTTCTGGGCATTGAAGTCCAAGAGCAGCTGGAGTGCCAAGGTTTGCCATCATGGGCTTAGACTCTTGATATGTGTCTTTTTCTGAAGTTACGTGGTGACCTCTCACCCTTCTCCACCCCCTGGCCATCTATTCTGAACCATGGAAAGGGTGAATATTTAAGCTGCCATTTTTGCCACGACAAGCTCAGACAATTATGGTCTCTCCTTTAGAGCTTCCCCCCACCCCCAAGGTCCAGAAGATTGGGAGGGTTTAGCTCCTGGAGGCAAAGAGTCCTTCTTAATGTCTTTAAAATCTTATTTGTTCTCTTCTCGTTTTGTACTAGGGATTCACCATATTGGATAATAAATCTCATACAGCTGAAAGGCTTTAGGTTGTTACGGTCGGTCTGGGAAGCCAGGAAACCTTTCCTTGCATTCCTCTGGGAAATTTGGCCCGGGAATCACTCCCCCCCCCCCCCAAGGGAGCATTGCCGCCCGGAGAGCAGGATTTTGCTGGTCCAAAGAATTCATCTCTTCCCTCTGGCACAGTTGCTAAGCTGTGATCCTCCGGATGTCAACAATGAAGCTGTATCCACTATTATGATGCTTTACTCAACCAAGTTCCTTTACAACAGCTGTTCAGAGGTTGGTGCTCTCTCTGTGTGGCTGGATTACATCTCCCATCAACCACATGGACAGATGTGCTAAGGTCTTGCTAACATTCCTACCAGTGAAAGGGCATTACTGTCAGCGTAGGTCATCGGGCGTAGGAGACGTGACATAAAGCACTCATCTCATAAGCAACACTTCTATCAGGGCTTCTGGGAGAGAACACAACTTGCAAAAGATGGCTCTAAGACAGTGGTGGCGAACCTTGGCACTCCAGGGGTTCTTGGATTTTAAATCCCAGAAGCCCAAGTCAGCACTTCTGCTGATCAGGGCTTCTGGGAATTGAAGTTCAAGAACAGATGGAGTGCCAGTGTTCACCACCACTGTTCTAAGACATCTATCCCTAATATAAAATTTAGCCATCACTTTCCATGCGATGTGTCTTTAGATGGCTCACCAAATTCTAAACCTCTGACCCTGAAAGTAACCTGTTACATTTTGGTTGGTTGGTTGGCCGGCCGGTGGGTTTGATGGCTGGTTGGTTGGTTTGGTTTGGTTTGGTTTGGTTTGGTGGGTTGGGTTGGGTTGGGTTGGGTTGGGTTGGGTTTCTTTCTTTCTTTGGCTGGCTGGTTGGTTGGTTGGT
Organism: Furcifer pardalis; assembly: GCA_030440675.1. NCBI lineage: Eukaryota > Metazoa > Chordata > Lepidosauria > Squamata > Chamaeleonidae > Furcifer > Furcifer pardalis. The sequence continues at coordinate 128,549,683 of CP126892.1, read as the reverse complement.
GGGTTGGATGTTTGAATGATTTGATTGATTGATTGATTGATTGATTGATTGTACTTCTGAGCCACCCACTGACTGAAGCTCTTAATGATTAATTCCTCATTCTTCCTCATCCACTCACCTTGCTTGTCCATATTTTGTGACACATGCAGGTTTTGAGCCACCTGTTCAAAGAACCACCTGGAAAGGTATATGCCTGGCAGACGGCAGGTTAGATCCTGAACCTTCCCCTTGAGCTCAAGCCTTCTTTCCAGCATTGCGAGGGGACCAGAAGGGGAGCATGAGCCCAGGGGATGGAACAAAGGAATGGCTACAATCCCAGAGGTTGTCAGGGGCTGATGGGGGAACCCAATGAAGGAGAGTGGAGTTGCCAGAGAAGGTGGGGACAGTCAAGAAGGGTGGGCTGCTTTGGCCGGGGAACGGAGTCCCTCTGCTTCGCCCTGGGGCAGATCAGCCTCTCTAATCACCAGCCTTTGCTTGGGGGGAGAAGAACTCAGGCTGGTGCATTCATCTAGCATTAAAAAGGACAAGCCGTCTGTCAAGAGAAGAAAGTCACAGGGGTAGGGATTTCCTCCCCGCCTCTTGATCAGAAAGACAGCCGCATTGTGGCCTCCGTTATGTGGATAAATGATGTCAGCCAGAGGAAGGCAGAGGAGGGAGACTTTGGTCTTATGTAGGTGTCCACACATCCCACAAGGGGCTGCAGAGGTTCAAGTGGTTAAGACACTGACTGGGAAGCCATTCAGAAGTCGGCGGTTCAAAACCTGAGTGCTGCAGGGTGGAAGGAGTGCCCATCTCTGTCCCAGCTCCCGACAACCGAGCAGTTCGAAGGCAAGAAACTGCAAGTAGAGAAATAGGTACCACTTCGGTGGGAAGGTAAACCGTGTTCCATACACTTCGGTGTCTAGGCATGCCTGGCACAAATGCAGACAGTGCTGGCTCTTTGGCTATAAACAGATATGAGCACTGAACCCTAGAGTCAGATACGACTGGCTTTCAAGCAAGGGTGACCTTTACCTTTACATCCTACAAAGCAGCGGGGTAAGATGGTCGTCTTCTTTCATGTCCCCATCGAACCCTGGACTGCCAAAAGGAAGCCACTTTTTTGGCTTTGACATTGGCCAAACCCAAGTCCTCATCAATCCATGTCTCTACCATTAATTGGAGGACGAGTAAATGAACCAGATGCTGTATCTCTCCACATTGACATAGTGTGTTGTTGTCTACCAGTAGCCCCCACTTGAGCATGTTGCTTTTGCATTTAGGGACTCCGAGCCTATTCAGAGTCCTCCAAGTGACATAGGGGAAGTTGAGTCCCTCAGCCGTCATCAGGTGCAACTCATACTCGAGAATGCATTTTTTTTCCTGAAGCAGGAGAAATGTCATTGGTGTAAATTTGTTTAAGGTGGATCCCAGCTTGCCATGAAGGTCCTGGCAGAGGAAGGACATGGCATGTTATCATTTGAAACCTTGAACTTGAACTGATGACCACTTGTCTGTGATCCCACACTATGATCACAGAGCCATCTCCTGCGGCAGAGACATGGGCTTCTGGGAATTGAAGTCCAAGAATACCTGGAGTGCCAACGTTCATCATCACGGCTGTAGGACGTCACCCAATAACCATGGGCATAATGAGTGATCTCCCACTTTTTGTGATGTTAGCAAACAAATCTTCTTTGGTTGATACAACAAACCCATCTAGAGCCATGGCACAAACAGGGGTCTGCATCTTCTCAAGACCATTGCAAGTTTCAGTGCCAACTGCCACTCTACCAGGACTCAAGGCCATTGACAAGTGAGGATGGCTATTGATTCAAGCTCAAAGTTTCAAATGATAACCTGACCCATTCTTAAGGTAGCCCTGAGGCATCCTGTGAAATAAGGGCACACATCACCATTAAAGAGGTTAGGAAAACAGTGCTTTAAGTGGAAGAAACCTCTGAATGGAGATGAGCCTCAAGTCCACCAGATCAGATCCAGGAATTGCTTTATGGCAAGAGAAAACATTCTTGAGGGTACACAAGAGCAAAACCAAACTAGAAGACAGAGGAAGGCACTCACTGGGCAAAGATCAACATTAAAGTAGGATATAGCTAAGGATAGTCTGGCCGGACATCGCACTAGACCGCGACTCAATGCCGAGTGTTGGGCGGCAGTTAACTAACCTGACTCCCTAAAGGGGCCAATGGCTACCGGCGGAGGAGCCCCTTTAGGTGGGGTGATGGCCCCCCTCAGTGGAGGAAATGCCACTGTAAACCATCCTATTGGGCCCGACGGCAAAATGAGCAGAGGGCGTGCCAGATGGACTGGCTGTAAAAGCACACCTTGATAGTATCCTCAAGGCTGCAGCAGTCCATTGCAGTCCCGGCATCAAATCCTGCATTCGTGTGGATTCACAGAGTCTTGGGCTTCTGGGAATTGAAGTCCAAGAAAAGCTGGAGTGCCAAGGTTCGCCCTTACTGGTCTTTGGCGGTTTTATTCACCTCTCAGACAGCCGTCCCCAACCGCTTACCTCAACTCGTCCTTCCCAAGGCAAAAGTACCTGCGTTTTCCATTCTGTGCCATGCCTATCACCTCAGACAGACTGCCGAACTGTCTCAGATAAATCTCCCTAAGCAGCTTAGACTTGGCATGCGACAAAAATCCTCCATCACACAAAGAACTTGTTCAGAACTGACACCAAGCAGGAGATGGCAGATCAAACACACAAAAATGAGGTCTTTAGCCCACCTCTCTCTTCAGTGTGAATTGTTTCTTCTAAATCTTGGTAATGGACCACTTCTGGCCAACCACTGCACATCATCCTGACATTTGAAATACAGATATAGATATGAGAAACATGTCATTCTTGACAGAACCCCACAACGGTCGTGATTTTGTCCCAGTTGATGGGAGAATCGCATCATAGAGAATAATTCACGCTGACAGTAAGAACTTGCAGACAGGCCGTCTAAAAGGGAGAAGGCATCACTGGAAGTTCTCTGACTGGTGGGCTGGCTGGCTCAGTCCTTTCCAGTGGAGGTGGTGGGCACATGGGGAGGCACATGAGAGGAGGGGAAAATGCTGTGACATCAGGAAAGATGAAGTGCCTTTAATTAACGTGTGGTTTGACCCTTAGATTAGAAAGCAGGAGGAGAAAGCTACAGGAAGGGGTTAGAGGTCACCCACCTATGCGATCAGTGGTGGGCAACAAAGTTTTTTGCTATCACACTGTGGGCGGAGCCTATGTCATGGGTAGGGCCTATGTGATGGGTGGGGCCTATGTCATGGGTGGGGCCTATGTCGTGGGCGATCTAGTCATGCCTGCCATATGGCCATGTATGCATCTGCAAACACAGGCAGCACTGGCGCTTTGGCTGTAAATGGAGATGAGCACTGCAGCCTAGAGTCAGATATGACTGGCTTTTGAGCAAGGGAGATCTTGAACCACTTACAGGGAGAAAACCTGATGGGACAGGGAAGGGAGGTGGGCGTGGCCTCCCAATTTCGCTCCCCCCACCCACCCAAAGGCCACCCAATTTTGCTCCCCCCCCCTCCCGGGGCGGTGTGAACCTATTGCTGCCCACCACTGGATGCAATCATTCTTTCTAGGATAATAATAATAATTTCTAATAATAATTTCGTGTCAGAAATTATTCTCAGTTGAGAGGATATTTTGCTGGAGAAATTCAGCTCAGGGGACACTTGAAGGAGGTTCCTTTTAGGTCCCCCAAGATCTCCCCCCCCCCACCAAAGTGGTCCCTATTGATCTACTTGAAATTTCCTACTTTCGATCTGCTCGGTGGGCAGGAGCTGGGACAGAAACGGGCGCTCAGTCCGTTGTGCTTGCCGACCTTCCAATGAACAAGGTAAGCTTCTTAACCCCTGATCCCCTAACTTCAGGGGCTGGATGACCATTTTGCCCTTCCTCTACCAAATGGCACTTCCAGGCGTGGTGGAGGTGGTGGTGGGCTGCATGAAATGGCACCATGTGCCGCATCTGGCCCATAGGCCACAGGTTGAGAATCCCTATGCCTCGGCCTCATCATGCTTCCACCTCATAAAAAAATGAGCACAATGTTCTTTGGTTGTCCTAATCAGCTTCAGTGTTTTTGTTCACTTATGCTAAATAATTGAGAAGTGGTTTCGTAGCATCTAAGCGCATGGGTGGCTCTTGGGGGTTGGTTTTCTGCTAAGTGACTGCCCAGGTACTTTAGAAGGTTACTGCGCCTGATTGATGCCTTTCCCCCTTTTTATATAAGCAGCATCATTAATGAGGCTGTAATGAATTCAGGTGCTGCTGGTTTGTGACTCCAAGAACAGTTTGCAAGAAGACATGGAAAGAGGGTTGTAATGTCTTATTTTTTTAACACTGTGGATGGCGAATTCTTGGATTGTCAAGCAACATCTATAAAATCATAATAGGCAACTTGCGCTAAATTTTTTTTGGGGGGCAATGAGCATTGATGTTCTGAAGCAGTGAACCCGAGAGAACATTTTCACAATTGTCCTTTAAAAAGATGTAATCTTTAAACGGGGTGGGGGGAAGGAATTGGGGGGAAAGGCGTAGGAAATGCATTTATTAAGATCCGTGGTTGTATTAAAGAAAAAGATTCGTAACTGGGTGTGACTGCAGAATGACCCAAAATATCTTTAAGTCCATTGCTGCATTCCTGTTTGTATTTTGAAAGTGCATTTTCAAATCAGCTGCTGTTTTGGGTAGCAGATGTTCTGTAAGAAAGTTTGTACTGTCAAGCATTGGTCTCTACATCTGTTTAAATACCTCCCAGGAACCCATTGGCCCTTTGGCACATGGGTTCCAGGCAGGTTGTGGACCCTGTTTCCACACCAGGTAGAGGTTCTGATATTCTGTTTCTGCTTGTCAAGAAGCTAAAACGTTATGCAAGGCAGAAAGCAATTGTGGGTGAAGCCTATGTCACTGGCTCTTTGGCTGTAAATGGAGATGAGCACTGCACCCTAGAGTCGGATATGACTGGCTTTTGAGCAAGGGAGACCTTGAACCCCTTGCAGAGACAAAACCTGACGTCAAATTTGAATACCAATCAGGGATCTTCTGTTATTAGGTAAGCTTTGCCCTGGCTCAAAAGCCGGTCGTTGCCAACTCTAAGGTTGAGTGTTCATCTCTGTTTATAGCCAAAGAGCCAGTGGACTTGATTCACAAAAGCTCACATTAAAATACAGCAGTTAGTCTTTAAGGTTTCATAACGTTTTTGCCTTTGTGTTTTATTTAATCTCTGATATGCTTGCACAGAATAAAACTTTTTAAATGGTAGCTGTGTTAGTCTGGGCAGGGCAGGGAGATGGACATGGCTACCCAATTTTGCTCCCCCCCCCGAAAGCCACCCAATTTTGCTATCCCCCATCCCGCCGGGGTGGGCGGGTTTGCGAACCTGTTACCACCTCCCACTGATTTTATGTATCTGAATTGAATGCTGTACCCAGAGTCGCACGTTGATTGAGGCAGCTATACAAATTGCACTAACTAACTAACTAACTAACTAACTAACTAACTAACTAACTAACTAACTAACTAACTAACTAACTAACTAACTAACTAACTGATGTGGGGTATATTTGCTACAAATGTAGCAAAAATTGTCCAGTTTATTAACACAGCTGCGCGTACTCATCTTTAGTTCAAAACAGACTTGCTATGGCCTAGCTGTACTATCCAATAAGATGGTTTCGCACTAGAAACAAGCCCTCGGTCCATCTCGCCTTATAGACCTATTTCTGACCTCAGCTCACTGACATGCCCTGACTTGCCCAGACATATTATTAAAAAGACATGCCCGGCCGCTGCTGGAACAAGCATGTCACCAGGGGACGTGATTCAGCTGAAGTGGCAGCAGGCCTAGTGGTATAATGTTCCCATACATTACCCAATGACCGACCATTTGAAGAGCTATAGCACGCCTTAAAATCTGTACGCGATGGGCAAATTCTGAGTTCAGATTTGGAATCAGCACACTTGATAACCTGTAAACTACATGTGTTGCTCCCAATAGCAAAATCGTGGTTGGGAAGTGTTATTTATTCGTTTGGCAGAAGAAAAGGACTGAGTTTTATATGGTTACATTCTTGTAATTTTCTTTTTGTTCTTAATGATATTATATGTTTTATCAGCAGTGCTATTATCATAGTGGATAGTGCAGGTGAAAAACCAGGAATTCTCTGGTCCTATAAGTGGCCTCTTGCTCACGTTTCTCATTAATGAAATCAAGACCTTCATATTCAATGTAGAAAAATGAATTGATCGAGGAATGATAGATCCAATCAGCTGTTTCTCTTAATTTTGTCTTCTAGAGCTTCTTTGTTTTTAAATGGTAGGAAAGGGGTCCTGCACATCGCTGAACTGAATAAGGGTTACTTATGTTTCGAAGATTCATTTGTCATGTTGCTCAACATCCGCTCTTCGGACCAATGTGATCACAGGGACTGCTTGGAGAAATGCAACCGACCAAGTCACTTGGACATCATGTGACATTTCTGCGACATAAAACCATAGAGTAACTGAGTTGGAAGGGGGCCGTTTAGGCCATTCAGTGCAAGAATCCAAACCAAAGCAGACCGGACAGTAAAGGTAAAGGTCACCCTTGCTCAAAAGCCAGCCGTATCTGACTCTAGGGTTCAGTGCTCATCTCTGTTTAAAACCAAAGAGCCAGCCAGCACTGTCTGCGTCTGCAGACGTTTCCATGGACATTTGGCAAGGCACGCTTAGACACCGCAGTACAGGGAACACTGTTTACCTTCTCACCGAAGTGGTCCCTGTTTATCTACTTCCAATTGCTTGCTTTCGAGCGGCTAGGTTGGCAGGAGCTGGGACAGCAACGCCGGCTCATTCCATTACACAGTACAGTAAAATCCCGGGTTACAACTGCCTTGGTTTAAGTTTGCTCCGGATTACAACAGGCAAATTCTATGCAGCCCCGGTTTACAAATTTTTAATGCATTTCTTTCTGTTTACAACGATCAATTCAGGGCCATTAAAAAAAATCACTGCAACCCTATTGATGTTTCAGGTTACAACTTTTTCGGCTTACAATGGAGGCTGGACCTCCATTGTAACCCGGGGTTTTACTTCCTTGGGTTTTGAACTGCTGACCTCCTGCCTCCCAGTCCACACCTTTACCCCTTGAGCCGCGACAGTCCCCGTGGAGACATACAGACCTCTCTTGTCAGAGGAGAGAAATATCCAGGTTGAATCTGCTTCGCCAAGAGATGCTACAGTTCAAAGGCGCCAATAGCCGCAAAAAATGCTCCATTCCTGAACGAAACAAGAGAGAGATGGTTTGTCAATGAAAATAACCCGCCGTGCAAAATTTGAATTTTTCTGATTTACATGTTGCCTTCTTATTATCCAGACGCCTTACCAAAAGGGCAGCTGTAGAACAAGGGAGTTTTAAACCCTCATCCTGCCCTCCTTTATATCCGTGAAGATTTATTTCCATCCGTGGAAAATTTTTGTGTGTGTTCTTGTGTTTTTTTGTTTTGTTTTCCTAAGAGTAACTTTCCCATTAAAGATGCTTTTTTAAATTGGGGGGGGGGGGGGGCTCTGCCAGGCTGCAAAAAGGAGATGGCTTTTAAGAGATTATTTTACATATTTACATATTTTACCTTGAGCATCTTCGTGTTTCCTGCCTACTGGTGACTCTATCAGAGTTTTACACACACTTTCAGAAACAAAACAAAAAAACCTCCTTTTCTCTTTTTTTCCTCCCTCCTTCTTGTGCTTTTTGCAAATAAAATAAAAGGGGAGGAAATGAATTCTGAGGGTTCCCCCCCCCACTTCATTTTCACATCCTCACATTTCCTTATTTCACATGATTTAAAACATAAAAACCCGCCCCTAGCGCTATTTTTTCCTCCCCTTTCTCGAGAGGAAAGTGAATGTGACTTTTCTAAGGGGGTCAAAGGATGCCTGGCAGGGCCTGTGGGTCTCGGCTCTGGATGGCTGCCGGCTCCCAGCTTAACTGAGGGGCCTGTCAGACTTTCCCTCTCCTCAGACGTTCGCCCCCGGGGCCCGCTGGCCAGGAGGACGGAAACGGCCGCCTGATGAATCCCACGCTGGTTCTTTCCCACTGACATTAAGTCCGCCGCTTTTAAAATTAATCCCCCACAAAGGAGAGCCTTCATTCCGGTGCCAGCTAGAAATCCAGTGGCAGCCGAGTGACCTTCCGGAGATGGCCGCTGCGGCCGGATCACCTTCGGGGGCCACATCCTGTCCTTTCAAGAAAAGCCCCCGCGTGCCCATGCGGCAAGGGCGGCTGAGGGACAGAGGAGTGTCCGATAATCCAAGATTTTCTTTCCTGATTTATATGGCTGCCCAAGTCCGAAGACTCTGGGCGGCTCACGGAAAATAAAACCAGTATCACATTTTAAAACCCAAGATCCAACGTATGGAATGCTGTGAGCTTCCGTGGGCCAAGTCCGCTTCTTCACGAAATCTCTCTGTTAACCTACATCATTCAATCCTTTGTGCTCTCAGACACCCGTTATTTTACTTTGGGAAGGGTTTGCTTCCTTCGGCTTGTTTTTGATTTCTTGTGTTTTTGATTTCTTGGTTATTCGATACTTGTTGGTACACCGCTCAGAGTGAGAAATCTCCCAAACGAGTGGTATTTAAAAAAATAAATTAATTAAAAATATAGCACTTAGTCTTTAAAGTGCTGCAGTGTTTTTATTTTCATTATTTTATTTTTCGTTTCCCGATATGCCTGAACTACAGACTGACGCCGTGACTGTAACTTTTATACTGTTTTACAAGCTGTTTTATTCCTTTAAAATCAGAGACCTGTCCCAAATGGAGTATAGATTTTAAGAACTGGTTTTTAACTCAAACAAATGTGTTTGTGGTGGTGCATTTTGACTCTATTTCATGCTCTTAAGCCCCTTTTACTGCATTGGTCATCGACTGTAATAAAGTTTGAACTGAATTGACTAACACAGCTACTATACGGAACACTGTTACCTTCCCCAGCAAAGCGGCACCTGTTTATCTACTTGCCATTTCTTGCTTCCAAACTGCTACATTGGCAGGAGCTGGGACAAAGACAGAAGCTCGCTCCGCCATGCAGCACTCAGGTCGTGAACTGCTGACCTTCCAGTCGTCAAGTTCAGTGTCTCAACCACTAAAACTCTTTTTTTTAAGTTATTAGCAGCACTCATATACAGAGGGTGTCCAAGCCAGTCGTATCCAACTCTAACGTTCAGTGCTCGTCTCCGTTTACAACCGAAGAGCCAGCACTGTCTATGCCTGCAGGTGTTTCTGTTGATGTGTGGCAGGCGTGAATAGACGCTGGAATGCAAGGAATGCCATTACCTTCCCACTGAAGTGGCACCTATTGATCTACTTGCAATTTCTTGCTTCCGAACCACGAGGTGGGCAGGAGCTGGGGACAGACGACAGGAGCTCACTCCGTCACGCGGCACTCAGGTCTCGAACTGCTAACCTTCCAGTCATCAAGTTCAGCATCTCAACCGCTAAAGCTCCTTTTTTAGTTATTAGCAGCACTCATATACAGAGGGTGGCCAAAATGTATACACTTTTTAAGAGGTCTTATCTACGTATTACTTTTTGAAGTCGAATTGAAGTACGGTGGTAATGTGTAGCATGATGTTCGCTCACGACCGGCAGTACTTTGGGAAGAGATTGGGATGGCATGCACAGAAACATAACTGGACATTTTGGTCACTGTGCATACATTTTGGGCACCCTCTGCGTTATGCTATAAACAATGAGAAAGGGAGCCTGAATAGACAGGAGCCTGGACATTGGCCTCACCTCTGCAATTTGGAATCATGTTAATGCTACCCCTTAATGCTGTGCAGTGTAGGAGACTCACTGGGGGGGGGGGGAGCCTTCTAGAGAATTCTTTGCCCCAGTCTTAGCTGCACAGGCTGGTCATCCTCTTTCCCAACCTCCAGGTAGGGGACCCTTCCCAACCAACACCCCTCCCCAGATGTGCTGGGGCTGAACCTGGGCCTTCTTACCCAGCAGTGTCTCTGCTGTAGCCTGGAGATACAGCGCTTCCTCCACACAATGAATCAGATTGGAGATTGCCTGAAGAGGCTTAGGAGGGAACTGTCGGTGCGTGCTCTATCTCACAGTGGGGGAGCACACAACCCTCGGATGACAAAAGTCTGTCTGTCTGTCTGTCTTTCCTTTCTCTCTCTCTTCCTTTCATTCTATCCTTCCTTCCTTCTATTCTATCTTTCTTTCTCTCCCCCCTCCATTCTTTTTCTCTTTCATTCTTTCTCTCTCTTTTCCTTTTGTTCTTTCCTTTCTTTCACTCTTCTGCTCATTCTGCCCTTCCGCCCTTTCTTTCATTCTTTCTTTCTCTTTCTCTCTCCCACTCATTCTTTTTCTCTTTTGTTCTCTCTCCCTCTCCCTCTTGTTCTGTCCTTCTTTCCTTCCTTCTAGCTATTTTCTTCCTTCCCTCCATTTTCCTCCTTCCCTCATCCACCTACCCACCCATCCTTCCTTCCTTCCAATCTATAAGGTACATTCTTGTGTTGGAATTGTACAGGAGAACCTTCAGTTGGTGAACTAGCATTTAAAGAAAGCAAAATTAAATGTCTGAAAGAGCAGGTGAGGAAGAAAAAGAGAGAAAGAAAGAGAACTGGTACAGGCAGGCATATCAGACCCTTTGAGATAGCAATGTCTTCTTCTTCTCCTTCTCCTTCTCCTTCTCCTTCTCCTTCTCCTTCTCCTTCTCCCTCTCCCTCTCCCTCTCCCTCTCCCTCTCCCTCTCCTTCTCCTTCTTCTTGGTGGTGGTGTTTCGGAACTGACTTTTGGAAGCCCTAATAGGGTTTCCAAGATAAATGAGGTCTTTAAGGAGTGGCTTTACCGGTTGCACTATTCTAAGTGACCTTCCATGACCAAGCAGGGATTTGAACTTTGGTCTCTGGAGTCAAGAGTTCATCACTCTATCCACTACGCTACACTGTGTACCCTAGGAATGTGTTAACAGTCCCAATATTATCTAAGGGCAGCCCTGCCTCCACCTTCCGACCAAATATTATGAATGCAGAAGCATAATTTGTAGGAGGCAATGCTTTGTTCATGTGCAGTGACAGCCTCTGCCCCCCATCATAATCATCATCGTAGTCATCGCCATTGTAGTTGTCGTCATCATCATTGTCTTCTTCATCATCTTCTTCATTATCGTCGTCATTGTCTTCATCATCATCTTCATCGTCGTTGTCATTGTCTTCTTCCTCATCATCATAATCTTCATCGTCTTCTTCTTCTTCATCGTCGTCATTTCTTCATCATCATCGTCATTATCTTCTTCTTCATCATCATCATTGTCATTTTCATCATCATCATTTTGTCTTCTTCATCATCATCTTCTTCTTCATCATCATCATCATCATTGTCTTCTTCTTCATCATCATCATCATCATCATTGTCTTCTTCTTCTTCTTCTTCATCATCATCATCATCATCATCATCATCATCATCATCATCATCATCATCATCATCATCATCATCATCATCATCAAATGTCACAGTTGCAGATCACCAGTTGGAAAGCCGGTTTGTCGCTGCCGCCACTGTGTCTTAAACCATTCAGACATTTATCTATTGTGTTTCCTTTTTTTTATCACGTTAAATATCGCACGGAGTGCGCAAGAAAACCCAATTTCCAGATTTCTGTCAGTCTCAATTGCTTTTTTTTTTTTAAGAAAAAATGTAGTTCTTTATTTCCCGCTGCAACAATTTCTGACTGCTCCCTAAAAAATGCACTTTGAAATCCTCCGCTTGTGTGTGCACGGAGGGTGCGAAAACACGGCCAGCCCTCCTGCGTGCTTTTAATTCCCTTTGTTCCTCTATTAACCCTAGGAATAACGTGGAAGCAATAAGTACCGTTCAGAGCTTCGCTCCAGCATTTCGGCAAATAAAACAGATACCTCAAATTACATGTGGAGAGTACAAAAAAAGGGGGGGAGAGATATTTAATCCATTTTCTTCTCTTTCTTTGGAGAGCTGAGGAAAGGAGGCATCTGGGTGTTTTCTTTTAGAAGTTGAGAAACAGATCTCTGTAACCCTTGCGTGTGGGTCTTTGTGGGTCTTTGTGTGTGCGATTGTTCTTCTTTTAATACATCCCCACCCACCCTCCAGTCAAGGCGCATGGATCCAAAACCGCAAGGAAAACCGATGTCCTTTCCCGCAGCCAAATTAACCGGAATCACGTGGGAAACAATCTGAGTCTTGTATGGAAAGGGGAGCCATTAAAATTAGCCTGGAGCCATGGACGGCACCCAATATCACTACCACTGCTCCCGCTGCAGATGTGGAGCCTGGCTCTCGGGCATATACCGCGCACTATGTTGCATAGCTACAATTAAAATCAACTCCTCTGCCAAAAAATAAAAGGGCGGATGGTTGGAAGGGGAACATCAAAGACGGATTGAAATGTGTAGTTAGTAATAAGAGTTGGGTCTCCACTTGAACCAAGCCCCGGGGCCATCCACGGTCCCCTTGTTAATGAGAAATTTTGACCTCTGGTTTGTAAGTTAAACTTGTAATCCCGGCTAATGAAGTAAATCAATCCCAACTTCGGTCTGTTGTTCCCATTTTTCTTCTCTCGGCTGGTGTCTAGGAGTTGAGCGTCCAAGGCTGAGAACATCATGTGGAAAAGAGGGAGAGAGATTTTAAGGGGAAGGAGAGGAAACAAGGACAGTTGTAATTGTACAATCTTCTGTGTCTTCTCTGGATTTTGGGTTGTAGGTACCCTTTTGCAAAGATATCTTATGAGAGATAAAGGATAAAAGTCGCACGTGCTTGACAGCCGGCCGTATCCGACTCTAGGGTTCAGTGCTCATCTCTGTTTACAGCCAGCACTCTCTGCATCTGCAGACATTCCCATGGACATGTGGCAGGCATGACTAGACACCATGAGTGCACGGAAGTGTTACCTTCCCACCAAAGTGTTACCTATTTATCTACCATACGCACTCGAGTATAAGCCGAACCAAATATAAGCCAAGGTACCCAATTTTGACTTTAAGACACAGGAAAATAGATTGACCCGAAAATAAGCCGAAGGTAGGAAATGCAACAGCCTGCTAGTGAGTTTCAACAATCAAAATACATGAAAATATGGTAAAATTAATTAAATTAAATTGTCAGCACGAGTATAAGACATGTCCCCTTCTTGGGGCTCATTTTTGGGGCTAAAAAACTCACGAGTGGGCGGTGATACAAATCTAAATAAATAAATAAACTCAGTTTATACTCGAGTATATACTTGACTACTAAGCCACTACAGTCCCTTCTTATGAGAAGGGTATAGTTACAGGTAAAGGTTTCCGTTACTCAAAAGCCAGTCATATCCAACTCTAGGGCTCAGTGCTCATCTCTGTTTCAAAGCCAAAGAGCCAGCCCTGTCTGCTTCTGCAGACGTTGCCGTGGTCATGTGGCAGGCACAACTAGACACCGGAGCGCACGGAATGCTGTTACCTTCCCACTGAAGTGGTACCCACTTATCTACTTGCAATTTCTTGCTTTCAAACTGCTAGGTTGGCAGGAGCTGGGAACAGAGACGGGAGCTCATTCTGTCCTACAGTACTCGGGGATTGAACTGCTGACCTTCCACGTCTTGAGCCACTGCAGCCCTTTGGGTATAGTTCACAGTGTGTAAATATCAATTTATTGATTTATTTGGCTTCCAGCCTTATTGCTTCCCAAGGGCTGGTTAATAGTCAAATCCCCATCCTGGAATTCTAGCTGTAGCAAAGGGATAATTGGATGGTCCCAAATATTGTTTTCCATCTCTATTTATCTGGCACTAAGCAATCGGCAACTTCTTAAATATACACCTACACACCCCAGAAGTAAGATCCCCCCCCCCCACTTTTCCCCTCGGTAAGCCTGCTTAGGATTTCATTTGTACTTGACCCGTCAGATCTTGTTCCAAAGAAGAAAACAGCAATAAAAAATTTAGTTTCAAAGATGCCTTTAAGACTTTGTTTTCCTTTGTGTTGTTTGAAGCAGACTAAAACTTTTTTAAAAAGGCCTTTTTGAAAAACAAGAGCTTACAACGAATGTCTGCTGGATGGGGCCAAAAGTTGAGCTTTGATACCCAGGGACTGGTTTCTCACCGCTTTGGCACAGATTTTGGTGGTGCAGGGGCGAAACTGCTGTCCTGTAACAAAAAGGCTGCAAGTTCGATCCTGGCCAGGAGTCAAGCGTGACTCAGCTTTGTCCACTTTTCTTAGGTCGGTAAAATGAGTACCCAGCATGTTGAAGGCAAAATGCTAATTTACTTGTGAACTGCCTACAGAGGGCACTGAGCGCTGGGGGTGGTGGGGGTGGTATATAAGTGTAACTGCTATTGCTATAGACTTGATAAATATAACAAAATTTTAATACAATACTCATTGTGAAATGTAATGATGTTCTAGTTAAGGGCTATCTACCTAGCAGTTCAAAAGCAAGAAATTGCAAGGAGATAAATAGGGACCACTTTGGTGGGAAAGTAATAGCGTTCCGTGCGCTCCGGTGTCTTGTCATGCCTGCCACATGACCACGGAAACGTCTGCAGAAGCAGATAGCTCTGGCTCTTCAGCTTTGAAACAGAGATGAGCACTGACCACTAGAGTCAGATACGACTGGCTTTTGAGCAATGGTGACCTTTACTTTGGCCTTTACAATGTCCATGTCTGTTCCTCTGTGCTTCCAAGTTCTTTGTAGTCTCTGTGAATCCACATGAATGGGTTTGCTACACAAACACTATGTGGATTGACAGGGCACCACGAAGGAGAAGAAAAGTTACAGGTAAGCCACCTGACATTATGGCGCAGGGGTTACACTGCTGTCCTTGCAGCCAAAAGGTTGTGAGATTGATCCTGACCGGGGCTCAAGCTTGACTCACCCTTCCATTTTTCTGAGGTTGGTAAAATAAGTCGCCATGTTGAGTCCACATTCATTATCTTTCCTTCCTTTAGAGCAGGGGTATCCAAACTTTTTGGGCCGTGGGCCGTTTAGGGAGTTGGTCACTATGGCCTGGGGGCCGGATCCGGCCCTGACGCCGATTCATCCAGCTCACAAAGCCCTTGTCACTCCTGAAAAGGCATTTTCCTGTCTGAGGTGGTGTGACCCTTTACAAGGTTGAGACCTCCTTCTGAATGTGATCTATCCCCTCCAAAGGGTTACGGGCCCGCTGCACCATTGTCCGTCCCCTTTGTTTTCGGGAACCCCCGTTCTCCCCGGGTCCTTTCACACATGACGCTGGGGTTAACTCTGCTCCCCGCCACGGCACAATGGGAAGCGGGGAAATAACCTACTTTCGTTCGACAGTGGCTGGGTTAATTTTGTCAACAAGTGGGAAAACGCCGCAGCGTTTCCACTCACAAATGATCTACCTTGGTATACGGGGAGGGATCCTGTTGAGAAGAACTTCACAAATAATCATGGTTTATTAGCTGCACAGTCTTCCCTCCTTTGTTTCTATTCATTTAATTTAACGCGAAGCCGCTCAGCATGCAGAACTAAAATTAGCTGCAAAGAGGGCATGGGAAGGGGGGGAAGGAGAAGAGAATAAACAGGAAAATCCATTAGAGTCAATGGGTTATTGGATCCCTCTCCATCCTTCAGATGGCGGCCTATTAAAAGTGGTAATGCCGGCCGCCAGCGTGGCCTCTGGGCCTGAAAGGAGGCCGCGGCAGGCATATTTCACATGCATCAGACAGAAGAATTAAATAGACCAATGTTCCCTAAAAGACTGGAGTACATCTCTTTCTGACGTTCATCTCGGGCAAAAAAATAAAATAAAATTCATTGATCTCAGTATGTCCCTTGGCAATTATAAAATATTAAATCCCAGTCACACTTTCCGGGTTGGCTTAATTTTCTCTCTCTTTCTCTCTCTCTATTCAGAGCTTTTCTATTTGATCAATCCTAACAAGTTAGGAGTAACATCGAAGAATAAAATAAAATCTAAAAAAAATAATAAAATTCTGCAGAGTTGAAAACATTTACTCCGATGACAGTCTTTTTAGGGGGTTTAATGCATTGCAGGCTTTTAAAAAAAATTAAATTATTATTCCGTTAAAATAAATGCTGAAAATAATGCATTAAAATCTGCTGGTGCATCTATTTTAATGAACATTCTTACGGCATCTCTTAAAAACAAACAAACCCTAATAATAGCCGGTGTAAATTATATTTTACAACAAATATTTTATATAAAAACTGGAAGGCTGTTCTTATTTTTTTTTTTTTAAAGTCAGTTGGATGTTTCTGCATACCTCTTGTGGTTTGAACCGTCCCACCATACCGGACCGGAGGGACTCCCTAATGGTACCATCTGCTAGAGGGGCTCATCTCTCTAGCACAGGGGTGCCCAAACTATGGCCTGGGGGCCAGCCCCGGGCCCTGACACCAATTCATCCAGCCCGCAAAGCCCTCATTGCTCCCGGAAGCGACCGTTCTCTTTTAAGAGCTCAGGCACCAACCCTTGTCCTCCGTTAATCATAATTAAAATGCTACCCAGAGTCACGATTGGGCAGGATAGAAATCTGGAAAGGGTGGTGGTGGTGGTGGTGGTGGTGGTGAGACCTAGACTTCAGTTAGCATAATTGGGGACTGTCAAGAGCAGAGGGATGGGAGCCGGAGTGGAATGTGCACTTTGAGCCTTGAAGTGAAAAACAATCAAGACCAACCATGGCCTGGGTGGAAAGCTCTACATTGACTGTGCGCAGGGGTCGGAAGGTCAAGGGCTGATGTGAGAAAGTTGGGTTTCCCTGACAGCCTGTATGAATGCGGAGAAGTACAAACCATCTCCCATAGGATACAATGCACAAGATGCCCCTCGATGTGCACTGAGGAAGACCTTATCGTGGCAGGAGGAAATTAGGTTGATATGAGGCAGGGGTCATCTAGTCCTACTCTTAACAGGGAAGAGGTTCCACCTGACGTTTCAGGTTATCATTTCTCTTCCTGCTCTTCCTGTTCTAGCACAAGAAGGAGGGCCTTCTCTGTGTCCGCACCAGACCGATGGAAACATCTGCCAACAGAATTATGGCTGCAGATGGAATTGCTGCCCTTTAGGAAAGAACTGGAAACCTGGCTGGCAGGGCAGGTGTGGGGCACCGATGGAGGGGTGACCCCCCCTTATATAATTAAGATTTCTCTCACTCTTTTAATGGACGGGGTATGTGGGTAAATTAGTATGAACTTTTAACGGGTTTTTAAAGAGTTTTTAGTTGGTTCTGATGTTGCTTTTAATTGTTGTTAGCCGCCCAGATTCATGGCCGAGTTGGGTGGCAATAGAAATTTGAAGAATAAATAAATATATAAATTTAAAACAAGGATTCTTAACCTGCAGCTCACGGGCCGGACACCAATTCATGTGTGCCCTCAACTGCCTCCACCACACCCAGAAGTGCCATGTGGTGGAAGAAGGGCAAAATGGCCGTCCGGCCCCCAAAGCTGTCCGAGGGAGCTTGACCCAATGGCCCCCGACTTAAAAAGGTTGAGAGTGCCTCATTTAAAACTAGTCCAGAAAGAAAGAGATGCTGAGAAATACTGTAGAAGAAAACAATCTTTAATCTGAAAGAAGAGATTGCGGATTTTGTGATGCCAGGAAATGACAATTTTGACATAGGAAAATCTTAGTAATGTCCTTTGAGTTCTCAAAGAACCCTTTTGTTTTCAGTTGCGTCACGATGCCTCAAATCCTACTCCAGCGCAACTAGTGCTTGTGACTAGATTTTGGGTTGAAATAGCTAATCTGTCTCCTTCCCACTGGTTCATGAGCCAACGGTAGTTGGAATTGACACATTCCCTTCAAATAAATTTCAGTGCTTAAGAAGCTCACCTTGTTAGCTGGGAGGCTGGCAAGTTGGCAGTTTGAGACCCGGGTACTGCAGGACGGATTGAATGCCCATCTCTGTCCCAGCTCTTGGGGGCATGAAAAGAGCCTCATTCGGGCCTTTCCTGAGTGGAGTTTCTCCTGCAAAAACCCTAGAATAACTTCTGACACGAAATTATTCCCATCAAAAATTCAAAGTTGGGTTGCGACATGAAAGAGCTGAACAGGCACTCATGAGGACCGAACACACTCCCTCTTGAGCCTAAAGCAGTGGTTCCCAAGGTGGGGCCCAGGCCCCACAGGGAGACTTCAGTTCCCAGAAGCCTAAGTCAGTACATTGGCTGATCAGTGCTTTGGGGAGCTGACTGGGGCTTCTGGGAATTGAAGTCCAAGAACCAACAGTTGGGAAACACTGCTCTGTGAATCCACATGAATGGGTTTACTGCACATACGTTGCACATTGTACATTGTACATATGTCCCACACAGGGGGACCTCAATTCCCAGAAGCCTAAGTCAGTCCATCACTGATCAGTGCTTTGGGGAGCTGACTGAGGCTTCTGGGAATTGAAGTCCAAGAACCAACGGTTGGGAACACACTGGCTTAGAATATCTTTGCCTTCCTTCTCACCAAATATCTTCAATCTGTCCATCTATGCAAAGAGGTTTGTGATGTTCCTAACTGTGTGACCCGTGGCTGGAAGAGAAGAAGCCTTTGGTCTAACACACACTCCACCCACACCAGATATCCAGATATCGTCACCATTCATGAAATGTAGACCCCAGGCCAAGCCTTTCTCTTCCTGGCAAGCATTCAGTCCTTGAGTCTAAACTTTATCTATGCCTTTGCTATGGAGGTTTTACTGCTGGCTCTTTAACCTTCTGCCACTTTGGCCTCCCATCACAATTGCGGCTGATTTATTTGTTCCTGCAAAAGCTGTGATTTTTATTGACCAGGTTTGTTTTTGCTTTTCATATTTGCAAACTACACCCCTCCCCGGAGCATTTGCCGGCTGGGCAGCGTATAAACCAGGGATTCTCATCTGAAGTAGAATATTTGGCTTTTAGCTGGCACATCTAAAGTCCTTGATAGACCTTCCATAGTCTATGACTTTGGGTTCAACTGCTGCTATTGGTTGGTGGACGTTCATGAGGTTGATTTTCATGACTTTTTCCATAGTTGATCCAGTGCTAAACTTCTTTTCCACTTCAACATTATATTGGTACTTCTCAATGTCAAATAAACATATCTTCTTGTTTAATGCTGTTCATTGGCTGAGGCGCCGCCGCCTCAGCCAAGGTTGCCCAGGCGAAGCCCAGCCTCCCCCGCCCTCTCCGGCCGCCGCTTCGCAGCCGCCCCGGCCACATCCTACCTTTTTACAAAGTCTGGGAATCGAAACAGCTCATGGAATTTTTTTTAAAAAAGGGACGGGGGCTGGACGCGAAGAACGCCCGCATGCCGGGGCCGGAGCCTCCCGACCCTCGCCGCCTTTAAAACCTCCTGCGGCGTGGAGGAGGAGGAGGAGTGCGCTACCGCGTTCAGCCCCAGGACTGCCATCACCTGGGAGGGGGGCTGGACGCGAAGAACGCCCGCATGCCGGGGCCAGAGCCTCCCGACCCTCGCCGCCTTTAAAACCTCCTGCGGCGTGGAGGAGGAGGAGGAGTGCGCTACCGCGTTCAGCCCCAGGACTGCCGTCACCTGGGACGGGGGCTGGACGCGAAGAACGCCCGCATGCCAGGGCCGGAGCCTCCCGACCCTAGCCGCCTTTAAAACCTCCTGCGGCGTGGAGGAGGAGGAGTGCGCTACCGCGTTCAGCCCCAGGACTGCTGTCACCTGAGATGGGGGCTGGACGCGAGGAACGCCCGCATGCCGGGGCCGGGACATGGCTTGGCCTGCGAGACGCCCGCCCCCCGCCGCCCCCGCCCCCGTTGTTAAGATCTTCAGGGGGGATGTACCATCTGAATGGTGGCTGGGGCTATGGACTCAGGGAACAAGGGAGTAGAGCCTGCCAGCCAGCAAGTGGGGTCGGGGCTCTGTCTGATAGGGCGGGGGGGTTCCATGGGGCTCAAATTAGTGTGGTGACGGGCATGGGGTGTTACAGCGGGTACCGAGGGGCGGGCCGCACTCGGAGAACGTGGGACAGATGGTTGGTTGCTGTCCCGTGTTCTGGCCCCCCGGTCACACCTCTGGGTCCTGAGCAGCCGGTCAAGAGTGACCCCCACCTTAGGCTGCTGCTGGTGAATGCCAGATCAGTCTGCAATAAGGCCCCTCTGCTTGCAGATACCATCTTGGGGGAGTGGGCTGATCTGGCATGCATCACCGAAACTTGGCTGGCGCCAGAGGATGGGGTTCCTCTGTCTGAATTATGCCCAGCCGGTTTCGGTATTTGGCACCAGCCTAGGGAGAGGGGAAGGGGCGGCGGAGTCGCCGTGATAGCTAGGGAGTCTCTGGGAGTTACCAGGGCCTCAGCTCCACAAATTCTGGGTTGTGAGGCCTTGTTCTTGCGTGTGGGCCCTAAGGGTCAGCTGGGAGTCTTGCTCATGTACCTGCCTCCCTGCAGAGTAGCAGACTCCCTGCCTGAGCTCCTCGAGGCGGTCTCCACGCTGGCATTGGAGGCCCCCAGGCTGATGGTTCTGGGGGACTTCAATTTGCCATCGTTGGGGACCGGCTCGGAGGCGGCTCGGGAGTTCATGGCTTCCATGGCAGCCGTGGGCCTGTCTCAGGTAATTCAGGGTCCTACCAGGAGCAGTGGCCACACCCCGGACTTAGTCTTTTTGTCGGAGCTGTGGCAGAGTGATCTGAATTTACAAAAATTAGAGACCACCCCAGTGCCATGGTCAGATCACTATCTGGTGACTCTAGACTTCCTTGGGGCTGGACTCCGCCGCAGGGAGGCAGGGCCGATTAAGTGGGCCCGCCCCCGGCGACTAATGGATCCAGAAGGATTCCAGAAGGAACTGGGGTGTTGTCCTCTTGACCTGCAAAGCGCTTCATCTGAGGCTCTTGCCGACGCTTGGGATAGGAGGGCGACGGCGGCCTTGGATGTAATCGCGCCACTACGGCCTCTCCGAGTCCGTGGGGATCGATCTGCCCCTTGGTTCTCAGAAGAGCTAAGGGAGCTTAAACGGGCTAAGAGACGCCGAGAGCGCCGCTGGGTGAAGACTCGGAGTGAGTCTGACTGAACACTAGTTAGAGCTGCTATTAAAGACTACCTAGTGGCGATGACGGTGGTGAAGCGTCAATACTTCACCACCCTCATTGCCTCTGCAGATAATCGCCCAGCTGCCTTGTTCTGGGTAACCAGGTCCCTCCTCGGTAGAGGGGGGGCGGGCCCTGGGTGGCAGGGTTCGGCTGAGGATTTTGCTGATTATCTGGCGGAGAAAATCGCTCAGATCCGCTTGAAGTTAAATCCCGGCGTGGAACGTACTGAGCTGGGGTTGACCATAGCACAGTCTAGCCATGTTACCTGGGATCGGTTTGATCCTGTTGGCCCTGAGGAAGTGGACAGGCTTCTTGCATCTGTTCACGCCACGACCTGTGCACTGGACCCATGCCCTGCCTGGTTAATAAAAGCTTCCAGGTCTGTGGCAGGTGGCTGGGTCGAGGCGATCATCAATTCTTCTTTAAAGGAGGGGCACTTTCCTGCACCTTTTAAACACGCTTTGGTGCTCCCCCTCCTGAAAAAGCCGTCCCTCGACCCCACGATAATTTCCAACTACCGTCCAGTGTCCAACCTACCTTTTTTAGGTAAGGTTTTGGAAAAGGCTGTGGCGCAGCAGTTGCAGGAGGTCCTGGATGAAGCGGATTATCTGGACCCGTTTCAGTCAGGATTCAGGCCCGGATATGGTACCGAAACTGCACTAGTCGCTTTGGTGGATGACCTCTGGAGAGAGCGGGACGGAGGGGAACCGTCTGTCCTTGCTCTTCTCGATCTCTCAGCGGCTTTTGATACGGTAGATCATGGCATCCTTCTGGGAAGGCTCCAGGGTCTGGGGATCCAGGGCACGGTGTTGTCCTGGTTTTCCTCATTCCTGAGGGGCAGGACCCAGTCAGTGTGCCTGGAGAAGGAGAAGTCCAGCCCTAGGCCCTTGCTTTATGGGGTGCCTCAGGGTTCAGTACTTTCTCCTCTCCTGTTCAACATCTATATGAAGCCGCTGGGTGAGATCATCCGTTCCCACGGGGTAAGGTATCATCAATATGCCGATGATACCCAGCTATACATCTCTGCCCGTGGGGACCCAAGCGGTGCGGTGGAAGTCCTCTCCAGGTGTCTGAAGGCTGTAAAGGTCTGGATGGGGGACAACGGGCTACAGCTGAATCCCGGCAAGACTGAGTGGCTGTGGGTAAGGGGTCCTGTGTTATCAAAGGAGCTTCCACCTCTGGTTCTGGATGGGGCAGTTTTGCCCCAATCAGACCCGGTGCATAATCTGGGGGTCCTCCTGGACTCACGGCTACTGTTCGAAGAGCAGGTGGCAGCCGTGGCCAGGAGGGCTTTTGCACAACTTCGTGTAATTCGCCAGTTACGCCCCCTCCTGGACCGGGATGCCCTGCTTATGGTCACACATGCGTTGGTCACCTCCAGACTTGATTATTGTAACGCGCTCTACATGGGGCTGCCCCTGATGACCATCCGGAGACTCCAGCTGGTCCAGAATGTGGCGGCCCGGGTAGTGGTGGGGTGTGGGCGTTATGCTCATGCTTCGCCGCTGCTCCGGGAGCTACACTGGTTGCCAGTTTGTCTCCGGGTACAATTCAAGGTGCTGGTTATTACCTTTAAAGCCCTATATGGTAGTGGGCCAGGATACCTAAGAGACCGCGTCACCCCTAGGACATCTGTCCGGCCCACTAGGGCGGATCGGAGAGGCTCCCTTGTTATTCCTTCGGCGAGAAAGGCGCATCTCGCCTGTACCAGGAGGAGAGCCTTCTCCGTGTTTGCCCCGGCCCTCTGGAACCTCCTGCCCACCGAATTGCGCCTTCAGACGGAGCTCCTGCCCTTCCGAAAGGGCTTGAAAACCTGGCTGGCAGGACAGGTTTGGGGACCCGGGAACATGGGTTCCCATACCAAGTGGCTTATATAAGGACTGTCCCCTGGGTTGGTATATGGGAATTATTGGTATATATCCCTGCGTTGTTTTAACTCTGACTGTTTTAACTTTGATGTTTTAGTGTTGGTTTTATTCTTGTTTTATTCTGGCTGTAAGCCGCCCAGAGTCGGGTTCTCCCGATTGGGGCGGGGTATTAAATTTAATTAAATAAATAAAAATAAATAAATAAATAATTTTATGCGCCGTGTTGACCTGTTTCCTTGTAGCTGGATGAGATCCTATTGTGTTAGTACTAGTAAATCACAATTAAAGTAGGTCCATTGACTCAACGTGACCTACAGAGGGAGCTGGGTCACCCAATCCCATATGATTCAATGGGGCTACTCTAGTTGCATCAAGATTTCAGCCATTGGGTACTGACTCTAACGTTATGGGGAAGTATCACAGCACTAAATTCTTCCATCTGGTACAAGGTGAAGCCGAATATTTAAGTAAGGATTTAGTTAGGGTGAAGAAAGTCCAGGAATTTGGGGCAGAAATTGTATGGAGTGAGCTAGAAAGAAGATGGCTTACGGAGCTCTCCAAGGTTTTGAAACGTCTCCCACACCAACTAGGTTCAAGAATTTAGGAAGAAACTTTTGACATTTAGATTGAAATCCAGAGTGGATATTTTGCCCCTGAAAAGATGCGCTGTAGGCAAAGTTTTCACCTGGCACTCAGAAGATGACAATCTAGCATTAGGAGAACTTCTTTGTTGAGGACGTCCTTCAGAAGGAAAACCACCACTCAAAAGACCTTCTTTCTTCATTTGCACTGGGGAATTTAATTACACGAGATGTTGTTTTGGAATTGGCCACCAGCCTTGATCTAGAACAGGCTGGTGACTGACTTGCGTTTTTAGCCCAGACTTCAACAAACCTACATTAAAGATGATGACTCTATGTTGGGGATAAATATGTCAACCTAGGGGAATTGTGGTGGTTAAGACACTGAACTTGATGGCTGGAAGGTTGGCAGATCAGCAGTTCAAGACCTGAGTGTTGCACGATTGAGTGAACTCCCATCTCAATCCTGGCTCCTGCCAACCTAACAGTTCGAAAGCAAGACATTGCAAGTAGATAAATAGGTGAGAAGGTAAACATCATTCTGTACACTCCTGAGTCTAGGCACGCCTGCTACATGTCCATGGCGATGTCTGCAGATACTGGCTCTTTGGCTATGAACAGAGATGAGCACCAGCCCCTAGAGTCACATAAGGCTGGCTTTTGAGCAAGGGAGACCTTGACCTTAACTTTATACCAACCTAGAAGTTCAAAAGCAAGTACAGTAATTGCAAGTAGATAAATAGGTACTGCTTCAGCAGGAAATGGTAACAGTGTTCCGTACACTCCAGTGTCTAGTCATGCATGGTCTATGACCATGGAAACCTCTGCAGACACAGACGCTATGGCTGTAAATGGAGATGAGCACTGTACCGTAGAGTTTGAGACGTGCCCCCTTTTCACAAAATCTGCATCTTCACCAGCTTGCATAGTATTAAATAAAGATTAAAGTAAATAAAGGTTGACAAAGCTTCTAATGATGGTGGGGTGGGTATATGAAACCTCTGGTTTCAGAGGCAGGATGGTTCTGGAGATCAGGTCTTCTGAAACTCTATCCCACAGGAGTCCCCAACCTAAGGCCCACGGGCCAGATCCAGCCAGCCTTACCATTTCATGTGGCCTCCCTCCAAAGGCATTCAAGAAACAAAATGGCCATCCCCTTTGAATCTGTTGGGACAAAATGGCCAAAATGGGAGCAGAAATACTGGCCCCGTTGCCTTGTGGCCCAACCCAGGCGGTGTTGGTTCTTTTATGTATGTAGTTGACGACTCTTGGTTTTATAACGAATCAATTAACAACGGCCGTCATGTAAGAAGCAAAGATAACCTTTTTGGCTTTGTGAGAAAACAAAATGGGTGTAATCTGAAAAATTTACTCTTAAGGAACATTTTTTAAAAACCCATTGCAGATTTTGGGAGATAATTTTTTTTTTATGGACCAAGACTTTTCTTCCTTTTTAATATACCACAGAGAATACGACGATTTAGAGCAGAATCTACAACCAGAGGAAAATGCATTTTTCTCTTCGCTGAAGGCTGGCTTTAGGTTTGGAGAATTTCCATCCTTCCCCACTACCTGCTGGTGAGGCTGCTCAATGTCCCTCCCATGGAGGTTTTCCTTAAAACACACACATACAAAACACGCGTGTCCTGCCTGAAATTAACATCTGACAAAGGGAAGGACTTGAGGTTTCCTTAGCCTCGGAATCGGGGATGTAACTTGATCGTTGACAGTGCCTAATCCGGACTAATGCTTTCAATCTGCACTTCCCACATTGGGAAGGGAATCGAAAATCCAAACCTCATGCCTGCCACATCCGGCCTAATTTCTCCCCCTTTTCTCTCACCCCTGTTTTCCCTACCGCTTCCTCTCAAGGGCAGCTCTGACAAGCCGTAACATCCTTGCCCTGCCATTTTGTGACTTCTCAGCTGGATTTAATAAAGATCTCCTCCAACTGGGGAGTTGTAAGCGTCCGTTTGAGGTAGGACGCTGACCTGGAAGCTCCCATGGCACTGAATGGGGTGGAGCCCTAGACCTGGACCTTTCACTCTGAACCTAACTTAAAGGGTTTTAGACAGTGATGGGATGTTACCGGTTTGGACCGGTTCACCTGAACCGGTAGCACCCCATCAGGAGGGGTCGCCAGGGTGATGGTAAAGCCCCGGGTGACCGGTTCGGTCGCCTCTCCGGCACCCCTCCAGAAATGTATTTCCGGGCAGCCAAAATGACACATGTGCAGTTCTATTTTTTAGTGCGCATGCGTCAAATAGAGATTTGATACATGCCCACTAAAAAAAAGAACTATGCATGCATCAAACAGAGGTTTGATGCATGCGCAGATATTTTTAATTTTTTTGCTCTGCCCACAATGTCATGACGTCATGATGTTGGCTACGCTCATGACGTTATGACGTTATGGTGGGGTAGCAGAAAATTTAACCACCCAGCACTGATTATAGAACAAAGAATGGCAAAAACTCTTGTCTGCCCATTCGAGTTGGTTAAAAGAGAGGCAAAATAGAAACATCAACAATGCCAGAATGATGCTGCTATGCCATATTCCATATATGCAAGTCTGGCCAGGTTATCCATCTATGGTAATAGAGTAGGCCAGGGATGCCCAAACTATGGCCCGTGGGCCAAATCCAGTCCCCGACACCAATTCATCCATCCCGTGTCGCCCTTGCTGCTCCTGAAAGTGGAAGTAAAGCATGCCAGTACTTCCACTACTTGGAGCCGCAAGGATGGCATAAGTCAGATTAATTGTGTCAGGGGCCAGATCTGGGCCACAGGCCATAGTTTGGGAACCCCTGGAGTAGACCCTACTGCCACTCAACATTGAGTGTCAGGCAGTGGTTAACTAACCTGACAACCCTGAGGGCTAGCGGCCTTGGCAAAGTCCACAAGGAAGGGTGATGGATTAAATCCCAAATGCATTGAATCCCACTTGAACCCATCTTGATGGAAGGCAGAAACTTCATCCGGTCTGGCCTGGGGGTGATGATGTGGACTTTGTGTGCCAAAAGGGCCCAGGACCAGAAAGTGACTCAGAGAACTGGACCAGTGGTACTATGGATGTCACGCTACGATGTGGAAGGCAGATGAATGGGTATGGCACCATTTTGTTCCCAGGATCATCTTCATGGCTGATCGGTGGAAGAAGAGGAAGACGCAGCAGAGCTGGAACAGTATACCTGAACATAAAAGCATTTCGGGTTGAGCTCTGGAAATGGTGTAGAAGCTCTGCCATGTCAAAGAAAAAAGATATGGGGAAAGAGGTCGGCATTGGGACCAAGATTAACAACAGCATTGTCAATGGGGCAAACACATGTTTTGGTTGGAAGAAGAGGGAGGTCCCTCTGCCACAGGCTCAAGCACCCTTTGGACCAACTCTGTCTTTGGACTCCCATTTCCCAAACCAACTTTGCTCTACTAGTCTCGGAGGCCATTTGCCAACAACAATGAGACATGGAGAGAATAACTGGATTCTTTTGAGCGCCATCTTGATTCAAGCCAATTTTCCTGTACTAAAAGACCCCGGCTGGTATTGTTGCAGTAGTGGTCACTACAGGGACTGTGAAGGCTTAGTCAGTGGTGGGGTGTCAAATTTTTTACTACCCCACTGTGACGTCATCACAGTGTGGGCGGAGCTAACATCATGACATCATGATGTCATTGGCGGGGCCAAAGAAAAAATAAAATAAGCACTCTCTCTCTCTCTCTCTCTCTCTCTCTCTCTCTCTCTCTCTCTCTCTCTTCAGATATGACTGGCTTTCAAGCAAGGGAGGATTTTACCCTAATGATAGCTACTTTGTTCTCTTCTTTTTCAGCTGCCATATCCGTTCTGGAGATTGGCGATCATCATGGCGATAGTCTTCCTGTTCGTAATTTCTTGGAACTTCTCGGAACAGTTCCACTGAGGACCTTCCACACCAGATTCTCAGGTTCTTCAGCCATGAAGACCGTCCATGACCAGGGCCTCTTTCTTCCCAGGAATCTTTCCTTGAAGAGGAAGTTGAAATATTCTATATTTTATGTTGTTCTTTATGATATGGCCAAGGTATTTGAGCTTTCTTTGCTTGATGGTCTTAAGGAGTTCTTATTCTTTATCCATCCGGCACAATACTTCTACATGAGTCACGTGGTCAACCCATGATATCCTTAGCAGCCGTCTGTAGATCCACATTTCAAAAGCATCGATCCTCTTTTTCAGATGCTTTAGTCAATGTCCAAGCTTCGACACCATAGAGCAACACTGGGAATATGTAACATCTCACTATTCGGATCGTTGGTCATAATGGCTCATAGCCTTTCACAACCTCAATTGATTGCCTAGAATTCAGAACCAGGTAACAATTTCAATGGAATAGCATGACCTCCCTGCTTTGCTAAGAAGCAATTGCTATTGAATCTGCAGGTATCTTTTGACTTTCCAGGTGTGCAACTAACGTGTAGTACCTTTTGGCCTGGACAAGACTAAGGGAGGGTGCAGACGTAGTGAGCAGGTGAAATTGCACACCTGGGCAGCCACAAAAACATGGATAGTAAAGGTTTTCCCCTAAAGAAGTTTACATTTGTCTCCATCGATAGTCAGAACTATACCGTTAATCCACCCATTTTGGCAGAGTGAACTCCTGCCACCATGGGAATCAGGAATATAAAAACCGTTTTTATGTTATCGACATGCACGCCTGTGTTATACAAATGATGTTCTTCAAAAACAACAACTAAACATCGCAGCGTTCAATGGATTTAATGGCCGAGAAGACGAGGCGCCATTTCTTCCGACAGGCCTCAGCTCGGAACACTTTTTAACTACGTACTCTTTTAATTGAAAAGGGTCAAGAATGGCTGGCGAGTACCCTCACACTGACCCCATCATAACCTCTCTCAGGTAACCTGGATATTTCTAGTCTGTAGCTTAAGTGTCCAGAATGGCTCCTTGCCTCGGCGGCGTCTCTGCTTCTAAATAAGTTGCAGCCCCTTCAGCTATTCTCATAAAAAAAATTTGCTTCCAGACAACATGGTCTGTTTATTGTGTAATAATCGAAATGGCACTAAATTGCCACGATTGCTGAACATTTAGGAATTGCATTAACCGCTTAGTCACTAAACTCCGTTCTGCTTTCCTCTGTGTCTCTCCGTTTGGTTTTTCTTTTCGTTCGTGCCCGTCCTACGGAGGAATAGAGAATATTTGGGTGGACTCCCTTGAAGCTGGTGCCTTCCTATCTCCATCTGCATCTTTCAGTGGTTGTTTTTTTAGCTGTGACCTTCGCTCAGAATTTTCCGGAGGTTTTTCCAAGAGCTCAGGAACAAAAGCAGCATTTTAGCCTTGATGCATACATATCCTTAGGGGATGGAGAGGGGAGAGAGAGAGGTAGACATTTCTGTGTGCGTTTGTTTTGCTCTTTCAGGCAGCTCCATTGCAGGACAAGGTTGGAGAAGGAGCAATGGCAGGGCTGAAAATGTGCCTCTAGCACTCTTATCAACCTGCCACATGGCTTTTGAGGGGCACTTCTCAGACTCCACATTACCCCACTGATGGGTCCTATGGATGCAGTTGCTTCGATTTCGATTGCATTTCTGATGCTCTCGGCTTGGCCCAAGATAAGTCGCGCACAATTCCCAAAGGGGAATCCAGTGCTTCCCTTCTTGGCATCCACGCCCTAGCTTGATTTCCCCACATCGCTATTCTTTGTTTCTTCCCCTCTCTCCAACCACACCCTTTCATGCAATCCATAGGTGAGGAAGAAGGGCTGTTTACCACATGAGGATAATCGCCTCCGACGACAGTACAGTGCGCAGAACCGAAGGGCATGACCGAGCCTATATCGATAGATGGTGCTCCAGTGTCCAAAAATAATAATAATGCTTTACCAATGTTATTTAACACTCACAATAGCTATGCTAGCCCTTGTATCTCCCTTGACACCTGAAGGGGCAGAAGAAGGAGGAGGAGGAGGAGGAGGAGGAGAAGAAGAAGAAGAAGAAGAAGAAGAAGATGATGATGATGACAAAGAAAAAGAAGAAGAAGATGACGACAAAGGAGAAGATGATGACAATGACAAAGTAGAAGAAGAAAAAGATGATGATGATGACGACAAAGGAGAAGATGATGACAATGACAAAGCAGAAGAAGAAAAAGATGATGACGACGACAAAGAAGATGACGACGATGACAAAGCAGAAGAAGAAAAGGATGATGATGATGATGACAAAGGAGAAGATGATGACGATGACAAAGCAGAAGAAAAAGATGATGATGATGATGATGATGATGATGATGATGATGACAAAGAAGAAGACAACGAAGAAGAACCATTTTGTGTAGTGTTAAGAGTCACTATCCTTACACACACACACACACACACACACACACACTTACCTGAAATTATAGCAGATATGTTTTAGGTAAAGTGAGGATGGGAAGTAGAAGAGGATATTTAACACATATCTGCTATAATTTCAGGTAAGATTGGGTGTGTGTGTGTTAGTGACTCTTAACACTACACAAAATGGTTCTGCTTTTGCTACAAGAAGAAGAAGAACAAGGAGAAGAACAACAAGAAGAAGAACAAGGAGAACAAGAAGAAGAAGAAGAACAAGGAGAAGAACAAGAAGGAAAAGAAGAACAACAAGAAGGACGAGAAGAAGAAGAAGAAGAAGAAGAAGAAGAAGAAGAAGCAAGCTTTGCAAAAATGGGGTGAATAACTGGGTTCGCATTGGGTGTGGCTGAGTGGGTGGATTTCCCCCTTGATGTTGTCCTGTGAGTTCAAGGGATAAATCAAGCTTCTTGTACGAGGCCTCCATTTGACCAAAGACGTGGCTAAGATGTTCCCTGCTGACACACATTGTGCCCCCTCTGCTGCGCCTTCCTTAGTAATTGTACAGTTTCGCCCTCCTTTCCCCCACCCCACCCGCCCTTTTAAACTTCCTCCATAAAGCAAAACGTTGGAAAAGCAGGAACCCACAGACACACAACTGTGCCTCTTTGCAACTGCGAGGCGAAGGCAGTTTCGTGGGGGGGGGGGACCCTGCCAGATGTTTGCCACCCTCTCCGCCACCCCTCCTGCTTTTAGAGAGGGAAAGAGAGGCATCCTAAAGGCGAAGCCAGGGAGCGCCCGGGCATGCGAGGCGAGCCAGGTAAGGAAGAGTTAACCAGAAATGAAGTGGGGATGCTTCGGGGCACGAGAGCTTCAGAACAGAGCCATGTTCGTGCAAAGGCAAGTCATTTCCCGAAACACTGCAGACACGTGCCCTCGGGCAGCCTAAAACCTTTGGAGACCAAAAATGGCTCGCAGGAGTTAGAAGTAATAAGGTGTTCTCCCCTCCCCCCTCTGCTTTCTCCTTCACTGAAATTCTGCACGGCTGCTCGAGCATCAGCCAGGATGCGGTTTGGGTGTACATCTGTGTGTTTTATGTGGGTATTAAGATCCATTACAATCTGACATTTCCCTCAGACTGGTGGTCCTGTAGTTCGGCGTTGAATGGGTGTTGTTTGTTTTGTTTATATGATTATCCTTCAAAAATATCCTCTTTCTTTTAAAGCAGGGATTCTCAACCTGCGGCCTGTGGGCTAGATATGGCCTGCAGCACCATTCCATGTGAGCCCCCTGCCTCCACCATGCCAAGAAGGGCCATGTGGTGGAAAAAGGGCAAAATGGCCGTCCGGCCCCCGAAGCTGTCTGTGGGAGTGTGACCCAATGGCTTACAAAGCTTAAGGACTCCTGCTTTAAAGGTAGGAATCAGAGAGGCATTGCATATATATATATATACTCTCCATCGTCGGCTTCGACTTGGACAACATTTGAATGTCGCTTGTACCTAATATAGGCTGCTTATGATTATGATAACGCTGTATGTCTGCAGCTAAATAAACACCACATCAAATAAATGAAAGCAGCGCTTGCTATTAGGCCAGGAGCAATTTGAAGGACATCTGTTAACTCTTTTTCAAATGCCCTGTCCTTAGTCTTTGGTTTCAAACGTTTCTGTTGTTAATTACTACTTGACATATACGGAGTAGCTGCGGAGATGTGTGCAGGGAAGAAAATCTGGTTTTGAGTAACTCCTTCTGCCCATCCTTTCGGAAAACATCTCAGCACAGTATTCTGAAATAAGTGCCATTCCTTTTAAATTTGGTAGCTTGGTGCCAAATAATATTTTTTTTTTTTGGGGGGGGCTCAATTTAAGAGGAAGGGGTCCCAAATGTCCAGAGCTACCGATTAAAGTGCACATTTGCATGATTTCTTTAAAATTGTGTGTACGAAGCATCCTTCGTCAGAACAAAAGAAGCACCGTAAAACTGATGCTTACTGCAAAGTCTTAATTATTTGGAGACGGTAAATCTGAAGCTTCAGAATAAACCCTGATTTTTGGAATGGGTCGCCATGTTAGTCTGTGTTTCAAGCATGTCAGAGAGTAGATAATTAAAAAAAAACCACGCCCAAGAAAACCTTCTGGCACTTTAAAGACTAACTGCTGTATTTTAACGTGAGCTTTTGTGGATCAAGTCCGCTTTGTCAGACATAAGAGCAAGACCTCATGGCATCAACTTATACACACCAGATACAGATGTACAGAATATTAGTCAATGGTTTTTGAAACACCACAGCCAACAGGTAGCTATAAGCTATTATAGATGTTGTATGTTACATGTTGTTATAAATTGCATGTCAGAAATTATTCTGGGTTGACAGGATTTTTGCGGAAGAAACTCAGCTCAGGGAAGGCCGGAATGAGGCTCCTTTCATGTCCCCAAGAGCTGGGACAGAGACGGGCGCTCAGTCCAACTTGCCGGCCTTCCACCTTACAAGGCGAGCTTCCTAACCACTAAGCTATATTACACCACCTTTACAGAAACTACTTCTGAACAAACGGAAAAATTTGGTGCTTGGTGCTTCTACCAACTCACCCTCTCCAGGTGCCTTTCTCTTGCGCATCACTGTTAGAAAAATAAGTGTGATGTTCTCAGCTCAAGGGTGAACCTCACTGTCTAAAGAGACTAGAGCAGGATTCGTGCCTGTGGCCATTGTGCAGAGGACCTGACATTCAGCAGTGAAGAAAACACACACCAGATGTGGTCCCAGCAGAGGGAGGATGTGCCAACTTCATTAAGCATCACAACTTTTTTCTAAGCTTTGTTTCCATCACCATCTTGGTTTCCATCCAGTGGCGTAGCGTGGGTGGAGCCCCGGGCGGCACTTTTTTGGGGTAGCAAAATTTCATAATAAATAGGACGTCACCGCCGCCCCTGGACTTCTTATTTATCTACTTGCAATTTCTTGCTTTCAAACTGCTAGGTTGGCAGGAGCTGGGACAGAGACGGGAGCTCACTATTGTGCAGTACTTGGGTCTCGACCTGCCGACCTGGGACCTTCCAATTATCAAGTTCAGTGTCTTCACCTTTAAGGTGACTAAAGATATTTCAGTGGTATTACCTCCAATGCAGCTGGTTCAGAACTCGATGGACACCTCCCTCCGGTTGACCAATATGTAAAACTCAGCTTCGTATGTCTTGTTGTCTCCCAGAGAGGTTAACCAACTATAACCCCCATCGCTGCTGTGCTTCAACTCTGTCCAGAATGAGCACTGGCCACAATGTCTGGGAACAATGGAAAATGCAGTCCTCCCTGGTCTGTAGGGTGACAAGTTAGATAAAGTTGGTCTGTGTGAACATAGCTCTGTGAATCAAGGACATCTTAGGCCTGTGACGGTGAACCTTGGCACTCCAGGTGTTCTTGGACTTCAATTCCCAGAAGCCCAAGTCTTTGTGAATCCACACGAATGGGTTTACTGCACCTACACAGCTATTCTTGGACTTTAACTCCCAGAAGCCCAAGTCTCTGTGAATCCACATGAGTGGGTTTACTGCACCTACAACACAGCTATTCTTGGACTTCAACTCCCAGAAGCCCAGGTCTCTGTGAATCCACACGAATTGGTTTACTGCACCTACACAGCTATTCTTGGACTTCAACTCCCAGAAGCCCAAGTCTCTGTGCATCCAGATGTAGACGCAGTAAACCCATTCATGTGGATTCACAGAGACTTTGGCTTCTGGGAATTGAAGTTCAAAAACAGCTGGAGTGCCAAGGTTTGCCATCAGGTTCTTAGTCTTAGGCACATTTTTTGTATAATCCTTTCTACAAATATCCCGTCGCTGCAGCTTCTGAAGGAAAATGTTTAAACTTCACCAACGTGTGAAAAAAAAATCAGCTTGCGAGTTACAATTTCAGTTTTTCACACATGAATTGTTTGAATATGTTATTCAGTGTTATCTCAAGGCAGCAACGTAAAGCATTTCGGTTAGGAAACTTGGAATAGCATCCTAAAATACTCCCTGTTCTCTGATATTTTTTCCTGCTGGATGCAGATAGTGATGGGCTGCTACTGGTTCGCCTGAACCGGTAGCGGCCATCCGGAGGGGATCGCCGGGGTGGTGGTGGTAAACCCCCGGGTGACCGGTTCGGTCACCTCTCCGGCCGCCCTCCAGATGTGTATTTCTGGGTTGATTATTTTAATTTTAATGTGTATTTTTATTTATCAAACACGCACGGTTCATTGTTTTTCATACTTTGCACATGTTTTGCACATACAATTCACAATCCTAGGAACTCTCTCTCTCTTGTTGTACGGCTCTGCTTGATTCTTTCCCTGCGATGCAAAATGTTCCTCTTTCGCTCGCTATTTGTGCCTCCTTTATGTCGAACCCTCACCACATTTCACAATGCCACCAAGGACGACTGCCTGATGTGTTAAGTGTTGCAACGTTCATGGCATTCGAGCTGCCTGTAGCTTCTTGTGCACATTTGTTCTCTCCCTGAAATTTGTCCGTGGGGCGATGGGTGTGGCGCCATGCCCCGAGGAAGTGGGGTGCATTTTGGATCCAAGAGGGCGTAGCCAGTGTGCGGGTGCCAAGATGGAGTCATGCGGCGCTGTTGCGCACTGCGGCCTGAAAGGCACTGGGGTTGTAACTAAACCCATTGTCAACGCAGATACTGTACTGCTAATTGGGAGCTGATTTCCCCTTCTTTCAAAAGAAAATGCTATAAAAAACAGATCTGGAACCATCTCAAGTGTCTGCAGTGCCTCTAATTAACATACCATCGTCTGCTCCTTTCCCCCGTTCCTTCTTTTTCCAGTGAAATAGTTTGCAGTTTGGTGAATGCCAAGCCAATGGAAATACAAGCGCGTCCCCCTTGTCAATAACCTAACTCGGGGATGGTGAACCTTGGAACTCCAGATGTTCTGGCACATTGATTCCCAGAAACTGAGATCAGCAGTTCTAGAAACTCAGATCTATTCCAAGTATCCTATACTAAATCAAGTGCGCTGAACCAAAATCTGAAGTCCGATTCTGCCTAGGAAGTCAGGATCTTCAGTTAGCAAATCTCACTTTCTTTGTTAGGTTCTTGTGTTATTCATGCAGGGTATCTTTGCCACAAATGAAGCAAAAATTGTCCAGTTTTTGCACAGCTGCGCCTACTCATCTTTAGCTCAAAGCAGACTCATTATGGCCTAGCTGTACTATGCAATAAGATGGTTTCACACTAGAGACAAGCCCTTGGTCCATCTCGCCTTATTTATTTATTTACATTTTTATACCGCCCTTCTCGCCGGGGTGACATCATAAAAGCATAAAACATTATAAAAACATAGACCTATTTCTGACTTCAACTCACTGACTTGCCCAGACATGCCTGACCACAGCTGGAGCATGCATGCCACCAGGGGACGTGATTCAGCTGAGGTGGCAGCAGGTCTAGTGGTAGCTGCAACTGTTATAACGTTCCCATGTAAAACTACCTTACCCAATGACCGACCATTTGAACAGCTACAATATGCCTTAAAATCTGTACGTGGCAGGCAAGTTCTGAGTTCAGGTTTGGAATCAGCACACTCGATATCATGTAAATCACACATGTTATTCCCTGTAGCAAAATCGTTGTTGTGCAGTGGAAGTCGAAGAACACCAGGAGTGCCAAGGTTTGCCTTCCTTGACTTAGCTGTTGACTTATTCCTGTATTTGATCCATGCCTTGAGACGAAACTGGGAAAGGCAATTAAAAAGAAAAAAAGGAAGCTCAATCAGGCTACTGCATTGCATCAAAACCAGCTGCATTGCATCAAAACCAACTGGTCTACTTCAGAGACTTCCAGAAAGGCAACGTATTTCCTACACATCCATGCCATTGGGTTGTGTTTTGTGTCCGCCATCTTGATTCCGAGGAAGGTCCACAGAAAGAGCCTCCTCGAAGATTGTGATATTTTTGAACCACAATCAGGCACACCCAGACAACGGCCAGCTGGCTAAACTTTCTCATACCAAGACAGGCGAAAGGAACTACGAAATTAATTCACCCAGAGGTGGCTTCATTTTGGCAGTTTCACATGGCACCTCTGGGTGTGGTGGAGCCGGTGGAGCCCCCTGCAAAAAATGGTGTTGTGGGCCATATCTGGCCACCAGGCCATAGGTTGAGAACCCCTGGTCTATGCTCTGAAATATTTTGTAGTCTTTGAAAGATGCCCCCACACTAAGAGAAGAACAGTAATCTAAAACAAGAGATTACCAGAGAAGAAATAACGAATTACTCTAGTTTCTTTAAAATGTAATTTTAATAGTTTTTACAATTTAAAAAAAGAAATACAAATGTAGAATATAAGAGACACAACTAAAAGAATAGAAAAGCGAAGACACACACACATGCACAAGCACACACACACACAAAGAGGCAAATACACAATTACAAATAACACAATCTAAGCAGTACACCCGTCATTGGGATCAATAGAGAGACTATCATTTATATAAGGGGTTGCACTGGCTCAGTGGTTAAGAGGCTTGCCTTGTTAGCTGGAAGGCTGGCAAGTCGGCAGTTCGAGACCCGGGTACTGCATGATGGATTGAGCACCCGTCTCTGTCCCAGCTCTTGGGGACATGAAAGGAGCCTCATTTAGGCATTCCCTGAGCGGAGTTTCTTCTGCAAAAATCCTTCCAACACAGAATAATGTCTGACACAAATTTATCATTATCATTTATATTTCAATTTTTACAAATTCTCACACACACACACCCTTTCGGAAAACACAATATTTTTTGTGGGTTATTGGCCTTTCCCCGTCACCAACATATAATCTAGAAAAATCTCCCTTTATTTAACAGAATGCATTTCCCTTTATCATTCCCTTTTTTGTTTTAATATTGCATGTCAAATCACCATTCATTGCTAAATCCTTAATTTTCTTGTACCATTCATTTAACTGAAACTCATAGTTAATCTTCCTTGTTTTTTTTTTTTGCTGTTAAGAGTCTTGCTGCTGTTATTAAATTATAGTTATTATTATTAAATTAGTAAGCAATTCCTTTTTGTCTTTTAACCCAGAGTACCATATTCATCTAAGAGAATACCGTCTGTACACTTTCTGCCATACAGGCAGCGATAAGTTGCACTAGTGTAGTGGTGGCGAACCTATGGCATGCGTGCCAGAGGTGGACTGAGCTCCCGACTCTGTCCCAGCTCCTGCCAACCTAGCAGTTTGAAAGCAAGAAATTGCAAGGAGATAAATTTGGACCACTTCGGTGGGAAGGTAAACAACATTATGTGCAGTGGTGGGCTTCAGCAGGTTTGCACCGGGTCACCAGAACCTCTGCCCATCCATGTTTTGAAATAAAGTAGTCCTAATTTGGGTGCAACAAAGGGCTTTCCCCCTGGCCACGCCCACCATACCACGCCCATAGAGTAGGTAGTAAAATTTTTTGAATCCCACCACTGGTTCTGTGCACTCCAGTGTTGAGGCATGCCTGCAGTGGTGGGAAGCAACAGGTTTGCAACCCCCCAGAAGGGGGGAGAGCAAAATTAGGTGGCCTCTGGGCAAGTGGTGGTGAAATTGGGTGGCCACACCCACCTCCCTGCCCTGCCCCATCAGGTTTTGTCCCTGCAAGTGGTTCAAGGTCTCCCTTGCTTCAAAAGCTAGTCCTATCCGACTCTAGGGTGCAGTGCTCATCTCCATTTACAGCCAAAGTGCCAGTGCTGCCTGTGTTTGCAGATGTATACATGGCCATAGGGCAGGCATGACTAGATCGCCCACGACGTAGGCTCCACCCATGACATAGGCTCCGCCCATGACATAGGCTCCACCCATGATGTAGGCTCCGCCCACAAAATGGTAGCGAAAAGTTTTGCTGCCCACCACTACATGCCTGCCACATGAAACGTCTGCAGACACGGACAGCAATATGTAAACAGAGATGAGCACTGAACCCTAGAGTCCCATCCGACTAGCTTTTGAGCAAGGGTGACCTTTACCTTGATTTTGACCTTCAATGGGAGGCCTGGCCAGTGCATCCCTGTGGATTACAGTGTGGTCAGCTCAGTAGGGTCTACTCTATGACCGTAGCAGGCCAGTATTTTTTACATCTACTTGCCTGTACTGTAATGTTCCAAAGACAATAACATGCGCACTTTTGACGGAACATACAGAGGCCGACGTGCCAATGACACCCTCCGCAACGTTCTTTCTGCCACAGATGTTCCTCCACATTTGTGGATTCTGTGAGCCGCTCCGAGTCGAGCGGCATACAAATCTAATAAATAATAGTAATATCAGAAGAGTAGCGTGCCTTGGCGGGGCCCCGTATAAAAATTTGTTTGGGGGCCCTTAGGAAGGGTAAAGATTTGTTTTGCTTACACACGTTGGGGGCCCCCGTGGCCCGTGGCCCCCGTATAATTGATACGGCAGATACGGCGGTAGCTACGCCTCTGAGTAATATGTCGGGAACGCCTTCCCTTCCTCCCTGTTGCCTGGCCAACCCAATACCGGCTCCTACTTCCGGCACAGCGAGGCTGAACTTCAGCCAGCTCTTCCATGACAACCAGGCTCCCACCCCAGGGACCAGTGGGCGAACTCTGGATTTGGGTAGCTTTCGGGGCTCTACGAGGCTGATCCATGTGGCTGAGAGAGAAACAAGCAGGGCTGTTTTATCATTACTGCCTCCTCTCCTTCTCTGGGTCACAGGGTAGCAACCGCCTCAGTTCAAAATCGCGTTCAAAGGGGAAAAAATGCCAAGGCTGACTTTCTTCCTGCTAAAGGAGGGATAAAATATTAACCGTAGCCTCGTCGTTTCATGCGCACAAAACACTTGCAGCATCTTTACGCGTTTCTCCCATTTATTTATTTATTTTGACTACAAGAGGGTTTTGTCCTTTCTTACCTGGGGGGCCGGTGGTGGGGGCGGGACCTTAATGTATATCCTAACTACTTTAGAACAGGACTTGGATTGTTTTGAATTCATAGAACAGATCCCCATTATGTAACTGTTTTGGATCATTTGGCGTTCGTAAAGCGTCGATCCATTGGGCTCGTGGTTAAGTGTAGGTTAAAGGTTTTGGGGCTGTGTATATCTGTGTGCATATGTGCATGCGTTTGTTTTGTGGTGTGTGTGTTGCCAATGTGAAAACGACAAAATTTCGTCGCATTAAATTGGAGACTTCCAATAAGATACAGGAACAAACCAAGCCATTCTGATCCTTCCCTGCCTCTCTTCTTGGGTTACTTGGACAACTTCTGGGTAAAACAAACAGAGAGTATCTGCTTTTGAAAGGGAGCACTGTTCCTAGAGATGGAATCAGGGGCC
The DNA here is from genome assembly GCA_030440675.1 of Furcifer pardalis. Classification (NCBI taxonomy): domain Eukaryota; kingdom Metazoa; phylum Chordata; class Lepidosauria; order Squamata; family Chamaeleonidae; genus Furcifer; species Furcifer pardalis. The sequence continues at coordinate 128,510,578 of CP126892.1, read as the reverse complement.
TTAAGACTGGGAAGTTGGGAATACTTTTTCCCATCGAGTGAGTTGGACTTTGCACCATGGCACATGCCTGCATCTATCCTGCTTTTTTAGGGGCTGCCATGGCTTAGTGGTTAAGACCCTGAATGTGACAACTGGAAGGCCGGCAGGTCAGCTGTTTGAGACCTAAGCGCTCCATGACGATGTGAGCTCCCGTCTCTGTCGCAGCTCCTGCCAAGCTAACAGTTCGAAAGCAAGAAGTTGCAAGGAGAAAAATAGGGACCATTTTGGTGTGAAACGTAACGATGTTCTGTGCGCGGTCTAGCCATGCCTGCCACGGGTTCATGGAAACGTCTGCAGACGCAGACAGCACTGCCTCTGTGGCTATAAACGGAGATGAGCACTGATCCCTAGAGTTGGACGCGACTGGCTTTCGAGCAAGGGAGACCTTTACCTTTACTATTCTGCTTTTGGCTTTGCTCTGGCAGGTTTTTTCTTTTTGGTACTTTCCCCAAATCCTGCAAGACCTGTTTGATGAGAAGTGACACAAGAGAGGAAGGGCCAAGTGTACCTTCCACAGAGTGTGGAACCTCCCACGACCCCCACTTTCCATCCTGCCCGCCATGCTTCGTTTCATGAGATGGGTGGGGGGGTGGGTTGCCTTCCAAACTGGACTCTTTCCCACAGCCAGGCCCCGGAGGGTGTCATGAAATGACATCTCCTTTCTAACGTTTCCTAAAGCTTGGAGGGAGCAAGAGGAGCATTGTTCAGCTGCAGCGAATAATCCGAGAGCCGCTCAAGCTCCAGGCTGGCCAATGCCTTGGGGGGACGGCGGTGGGGTTTTCCCCTCTCCCCTTCTGTCCGGCGTCTCCCTCCCCAATGCAGTCCATCTACCAGCTGTGGGTTCTTGGACGCCCTCCGGCCAAACTGCTTTAATCTGGCACCACATGGAGCCGAGCCTTTGTATCCGCAGCCCCGAGGGCGAAGCCAGGCTTTCTTCTGGCTCATAAACCCAAGCAGCCAACCGTTTGCGACAACTGCAACCCAAACCTCTCCACTAACACAGCGCACCTTCCTCCCTGCCCTCTCCAGTAGCCCTGCTGAACATGACTAGACTCTGGCCTGGGCCTCATCCCACACAACAAGCCCATCTGTGGGGTTTGGGGTGCTTAATGTGGGTTCTTTCCCCTCCGAGGGACTGCGGTGGATCAAGTGGTTCAGAGGCCGAACCCGCTGGCTAGAAGGTCGGAGTTCGATTCTGAGGTAACGCACGGCAGAGTGAGCTCCCGTCTCTGTCCCAGCTCCCGACAACCTAGCAGTTAAAAAGCAAGACATTGCAAGTCGATAAACAGGGACCATGTGGGTGGGAAAGGTAAACAACATTCTTTGCACTCCAGTGTCATCATGCCTTTCGCATATTCGTGGAATACCTGCAGACAGCGCTGGCTCTTTGGATATCAACAGAGATGAGCACCAAACCCTAGAGTCAGATACAACTGGCTTTCAAGCCAGAGCGACCCTTGACCTTTACTTTCCCCTATGATGACGGTAACTGTGTTTGGAAAATGCATTCCTTCCGATCGGTTGGATGTTTGTTAAATGGGGCTTCGTTGATTCTCCTTCCGTTTCCAGGCCTGACATGAAACTGTCAAAATGAAGGCACCTTTGGGTGAGTTCATTCTGCAGTTCCTTTCGCCTGACATAGTGTGAGAAAGATTAGCCAGCAACACAAGTTGGCTATTAGCAGAGTACATCCAACGATGGTTCCAAAATAACCACAATCTTTAAGGAGGCTGTTTCTGGGATATTTGTTAAATGGGGTTTTGTTGATCATAAAACACAAAAGAATTCTTTATCTTCTTCTTCTTGCTCAAAAACCAGCCGTATCCAACTCTAGGGTTCGGTGCTCATCTCCGCTTACAGCCAACGAACCCGCACTGTCTGGACCTGCAGACATTTCTGTGGTCGTGTGGCAGGCATGACTAGACACCGGAGTGCACGGAACATTGTTACCTTTCCCAACAAAGCGGAACCTATTTATCTACTTGCAATTTCTTGCTTTAGAACTGCTAGGTTGGCAGGGGCACGAAAGAAAAAGGGTTGGGACCACATTTCTATACTCAAGATGTGCCTGTAAAATAAAATAATTGCCGGGGGGATGTTTTTATATCTGAGTGGGGTTTTTTTTTATGGTGATGGTGAGCCGCCCGGAGTCGCTTCGGCGAGGGGGCGGCAATAGAAATCCAATAAAATAAAGAAATAAATAATTACAGCCAGTTGCCCATCACTCTGCCTGTCCACTCATCTATCACTGTTCTGTCCATCCACATCGGAGCGGTTTTGTTATGGAAAGTACAGTGACATCTAAAAACAAAACAAAACAAAACAAATCATGTTTTTTTGCAGAGCAGAAGGTGGAGATCCACAAAGGACATTTGCTTCAGGCACAGCTCGAAGCTCATTTGTTGATAGAAATCCTAAGCGCATGAAATCTGTGCGTCCAGACCCCAGCTGAGTTACCTTGACTTGCATCCAGTTGTTCTCCAAGATTACTTAAACCTTTACACATTCAGAGCAGCTGGCGAGTTAAATTAATAAGTGTAGGCTACAGTTTGAAAGGCGACTGCGGTAGCGCACGTGGTTAAGATGCTGAACCTGACGACTGGAAGGCCGGCAGTAACCTTGTGACCTGAGTACTGCACGACACAGTGAGCTCCCCGCTACGGCCAACCAAGCAGTTCGAAAGCAAGAAATTGCAAGGAGATAATAATAATAATAATAATAATAATAATAATAATAATAATAATAATAATAATAATAATAATAATAATAATAATAATAATAATAATTATTTCATATCAGAAATTACTCTGGGTTGAAAGGATTTTTGCAGAAGGAACTCCACTCAAGGAATGCCCAAATGAGGCTCCTTTGATGTCCCCAAGAACTGGGGCAGAGACAGGCACTCAATCCATCATGCAGTATCCAGGTCTCGAACTGCCAACTTGCCACCCTTCCAGCTAGCAAGGCAAGCTTCTTAACCACTGAGCCACCGCAGCAACTGCAAGTAGATAAATAGGTACCATTTCGGTAAACAGCGTTTTGTGCACTCTAGGTGTGCCTGCCACATGTCCACGGAAACATCTACAGACGATAAACAAAGTTTAGCACTGAACCCTAGTCAGATACAACTGACTTTTGAGCAAGGGCCACCTTTACCCTTACCTTTGTAGTTTGAAATAAATGCCTTAATAGGGATTCTTAGAGAAAAGGGCTGGCAGAGGGGAAGAGAGGGTTTAGAGTACTGGACTGCTAAGGTCACCATATGAACTAAGATTCGAGATTAGATCCTGGCAATAAATGAGATGCAGGCTGCCTATCTATACCCCTGGTCATTCGTGTGAATATTCATCACAATCTATTGGTGGGGCGGGTTTGGGAGGGGGGGGGATCCCCATAAGATCTGGTAGTGGCTGTCTAGGAAAAATGTCAAGCAGAAATGTCTGTATGTCACATTTATGTGAAAAATAATTATGATGCTTATGAACCAGCTGTTGCCTATGTAATAGTTTCCCTCCTCTGCAGGACGTTTGCTAACGTATCTTGGTTCTCACTTGCAAAATGGCTAATTTTAATTGCTTTCTACTCTCATATCACAAATTGGGACATTCCTTCCCCTGGAAGTAGTTTCAAAGTTTGATATCTGGCCCATATAGAGATTCTTGAGGTCAACAGGCTGACTTCCACCCATGCTTCATGGCAGATAGAAGCAATCTTTACACTGGCATTTTGAAACAGGAGAAACCATATTTATTTATTTGTTTGTTCAAATTTATATTGCCACCCACTCACTGTATTTTCCTATTTAATTAATCAAGGCCATTAGATAACGCTAAATGGAAAGCAGCAGCTGTCATGCCTTCGATAGGATCACACCACCAGTTGAAAGAGGAGCGCAACTTAATCATTTTAAATCTTTTACAATATATTATTATTACTATTTTGAAGTTTGTTTTATTTTTGCTGTTTGCTTTGTTATGCTGTTATTTTTCTGTACACCTCCCAGAGTGGGAAATATCCCAGATGGGTGGTATAAAAATGTAATAAATAAAATAAAATATTATTTGAGCAGCTTTTTTTTTGCCTTCTATGGAATGGTTTGGTAAAAAATATAGTTGCCTATCATTTATTTACTTATTTATTTATATTTGTTTATTGCCCTCCTCCCCGAAGGGACCCAGGGCGATTTTCAACAATTTTAAAAACACTTTAAAAAATTAAAAACTTGAAAAAAGTCCCTATCATATTTTTTATTTTATTTTTTCCTGATTTATATTGCTGCCCAACTCCAAAGACTTTGGGCGACTCACAGAAAATAAAACCAATACATTTTTAAAACCACTAAAAAAGCCCATTAAAACCGCTGCCAAAAATTACCGCATTCTTTTAAAGATGAAAAGTAATTATTCTTACTAATTACTAATTCTTACTAATTTAGTAAGAAATTATTCTTACTAAGTCAAACTAAGTATATTATAATAAGGTCAACTATGCTAATAAGTTTAAAGATTGCTTGCTTGCTCTTAAGTCCACTCTAATGTATCAAAAGCTTTTCCCGGGTTTTCCCCGGTAGTGAGTGCACAGAAGTGTTTTTACTATTCCCTTCCTCAAGGGGGAGCCCCTGGGACTGTGCAGCTTGCCCAAGGCTTCATAGGATGGCTATTCTCCTAAGAGGCACAGCGGAGGAATCAAACTCCCAACCCCTGGCTCAGTGGCCAGATATCCAAACCACTGAGTCCCTTTTGCTTTGGTTTTTTGTAGGAAACAAACAAACGTACAAACAAACACAACCAAATGACAACAAACACCAACAACAGGACAAGAAAAGTAGAAGAAACTTCTATTTGCCCAAAAGATTGTTTGTAGGAACCACAAGATACAAAATCCTTTCAATGTATTAATCGCACGTACATTTTGTTTACAAACTCCTTGCATTTATTAGACTTCAAGTGTTTCGAAGGTTTTCATTTACAGGACCGGAAATGCCTCAGTTTGTGCAAAAACAAACAAACACCCCCCGCACACACACCCAATTCCTTATTTGTACAAGTCTGAAATGAAATAAACACATTTTCTGAAACAACAAAACAAGAGTGGCGAATAATTCCTCAGACACGAGCTTTGTTTCGTGTCGTTGTGTCGCTGTAAGCGATGATTCAAAAACATTTTTAAAATATTCACAACGACACAATAACCATTTTGAGTTCTGAATGCTCCGCTCTATCGTTTGTCGCTCCGGTAAAGAACCACCAACCAACCTGGATGCTTTGGACGTGACCCATGAATTCACAAGACTTCTGGCTTAAAATACGTTTCCACAATATAATCCGGCAAAACATTTTCCCTTTCTTTTTTGCGTCATTCTGTTTTAGAGGAGGATAATGGGAGGAACTGGCCGGAGTTGTGTAGGTAAAGGTAAAAGTCACGCTTGCGCAAAAGCCAGCCGTATCTGACTCTAGGGTTCAGTGCTCATCTGTTTATAGTCAAAGTAGGGGCTGCGGTGGCTGAGCTCACCTTGTTAGCTGGAAGGCTGGCAAGACTGCAGTTCAAGACCCGGGTACTGCATGACGGCTTGAGTGCCCATCTCTGTCCCAGCTCTTGTGGACATGAAAGTAGCCTCATTTGGGCGTTCCCTGAGAAGATTCTCCTGCAAAAATCCTTTCAACCCAAAATAATTTCTGACATGAAATTATTATCATCATAGCGCTGAGTCTGCAGATGTTTTCACAGACGTGGCAGGCATGATAAGACACAAGAGCGCACGGAACGCTGTTTACCTTTCCCACCGAAATGGTCCCTATTTATCCACATGCAATTTTTCTTGCTTTCAAACTGCTAGGACGGCAGGAGCTGGGACAGAGACAGGAACTCACTCCGTCATGAAGTACTCGGGTCTCAAACTGTTGACCTGCCAACCTCCGAATCATCAAGTTCACCACAGTAAGACAGCTCTAAAATGGAGACAGAGATGTTGGCCCATCTTTCTCAAACCAAACTCCTAAAAAACACCACCTCCCGATTAGGCAACTTTTAAGTAGTTCGCACGGTCATAAGGGACTACTGACGGTGACATATGGAACTGTGAGAATGACTAAGCTCCCTTTGGGCACAACTGCACATTAAAAGCAAAGGGTTGACACCATTGTGTTAAGTTGGCACCAATTATGCTCTGCATCAATACCCGGTACGTTGGCGTCCTCAAGCAACTGAAAGCCCGGGAATAACAAGATGCAGTAAAACCCCAGGTTACAATGGCAAATCATATGGAAATACCATCCCGGTGTACTAATTTTTAATGGTTTTCGTTTGTTTGTTTACAACGATCAATTCAGGACTTTTTTTTCCAGTGCATACCTATGGGTGTTTCAGTTTATAATTTTTTCGGGTTACATTGGAAGCTGTTGGAATAGACCTCTGGCGTAACCCAGGGATTTACTGTACTGGCATTTTTCTTCATTTTTGCAAGAAGCACAACTGACAGCATGGGGCCATGGGTCGAAACGGATGTTACGATCACACGGATTTGGGGGAAACCTCTTAATTCGGCAACCTGAAATTTCTAAGTGGAAAAAGATGACCCAGCGTTAACCACCTCACCCCCTTTTCAAGAGGGAGGCCCTTTTCCCTGAAGAAAGTGATTGTTTCCACATGTCTAGCTCATTTCACTGCTGTTTGGCACTAAGGGGGGGTCTGATGTCACGACTCAAAAGTTTTTCATCTCCTGGAGCCTTCTCCCAAAACGGACAGACAAGTCCTGAAGCTGCTTTATGGAAAATATAAAAGCACTGGGAACTTCAGACTGACATGGAAGGGGGCAAAGGACCCGCATCAATGCGTTGGGGAATTGACTTGGGCTTCTGGGAGCTGGAAGTCCAAGAGCCAAAGTGTTAAGAAACTGCTCTGTGAATCCACACGAAGGGGTTGACTGTGCGTACACACAGTAAACCCATTTGTGTGGATTCACAGAGCAGGGCTTCCCAAACTTTGGTTCTTGGACTTCAACTTCCAGAAGTCTCAGTCCAGTCCATTGGTTGAGCAGCGCTTTGAAGAATTGACTTGGGCTTCTGGGAACTGAAGTCCAAGAACCAGAGATTGGGAGAAGCTGCTTTGGACAATCTAAGGTTCGCGACTGCACAGTGACCTTCCATGCTTAGGTGAGGCTTTCTGGACTATGACTCCACACAACAACCCATCCCCACCTGTTTGGCTTAACTAGGGTTGCCGCACGTCCCGGAAAACCAGGATTTTCCCGGAATTCAAGGTCAAAAAATTTGTCCTGGCCAGTTCAATAAAAATCATGCAAAAGTCCCGGATTTTTAAAATTTATGTACTGTATTGATATATTTAATGTGAAAGTGTTTTATAGCTGTCATTATGTTAGTTTTTTAAAAGGCTGTCTTCTAGATAACCCACCCATTTTTTGTCAAGTATACTTCTGTCCCGGTGTTGTGGGAGAGAATTATGGCAACCCTAGGCTTAACCCCATTCTGAACTCCTCAAGGGGCCTTTGGTGTTCCAACAGCTTGGGGTGGGTGATGAAAATAAAATCTACCTCCCTGGATTTCAATTGCAACTTGACCGGCAGGCATGCCACCAGAGGTGCTTTGAAGGAGGGAGGTAAAGGTCACCCTTGCTCGACAGCCAGTCGTATCTGACTCTAGCATTCAGTGCTCATCTCTGTTTAGAGCCAAAGAGCCAGTGCTGTCTGCGTTTGCGGACATTTCCGTGCCAGGCATGACTAGATACCGGAGTGCACAAACTGATGTTTGCCTTTCCTACCGAACTGGTCCCTATTTATCTACTTGCAATTTCTTGCTTTAAAACTGCTAGGTTGGACAAAGGTGTCATCCACCGAATCCTGGAAGAAATGTATGTACACTTATCCTTTAATTGTGCATAATTTTGGATTTATGACCGGTTGCTGTGTTGCTTGCATGGTCCATCTTGGGACAGTCTGGTTGGGATCCTTCTGTGCAGCAGGATTCACACTTCCCCCTCTTAAAACGACAATGCCCAGAATGCTAAGCCCACAACACTGAAAGCAATATCAAACAGATGACGTACTGTCTTTAATAATAAAAACCTAAGAAATGCGGAACTGGAAGGGATCCTATCGATCACTGAGTCTAGATCTGCAGTGGGGGAATCAAACTCTCACCAACCAACGAGTTATCCAGAAGGTCTTAAGTTCACAATTCAGGACAAAACTGCCTTTCATAGTTCAAACTTCATTTTCCACAAAGGAACCACACGAGATATAGGTAACAATAGGGGTGGGGCAGGAAATTAATTGACTTGATCTGTAGCCCTGGTGCCCCAGTGGTAAAACTGATGTATTGCAACCCAAAAGGGGGGGGGGGGGTGTTCGATCCTGACTAGGTGACAAGGTTGACTCAGCCTATTCCATCCTTCCAAGGTCAAATAAGGAGCCAGCGTTTGGGGGCAAAATGCTAATTAACTTGTGAATTGTCCAGAGAGAGCATTAAGTGCTTATATGTGGCAGGGTACAGAAGTGTGATAGCTTTTTGCTTTCGATCACAACCAAGATTTTTGTGTCAGGAGTATCTTGGGGAGGAGCCAAACCAATGACTTGGAAGAGTTGATCTATTTGGAGAAACCTTTACGGCTGAAGTGACTATAGCATCTTTAAATTAAGCCTTTTGCAAGATCACCTGTACCAGGTAGGTGGGGGAAAATCCAGCCACACAGAAGAATCCCAATAAGGGCCACCTTGTAGCATTTCCCCATAAGAAACATGCACACTTATTTCATGGGAAGTTGGGGGTTTATGACCAAGGCCTACGGAAGTTGGACATGTCACACGCAAAGCCCAGCTCATGGGAGAAAGTCTGGGCAGGCCGATGGGTCAGCCCCATGTGCGTGATCCTGCTCTTCCTTCTCACACATACTTGATTTTCCATATCTACTGCGCGGTCCAAGCTCACATTCTTGTGTATTAAAGGGTTGTGGCACGGCAAGATGGAAAGTTATTTCTGCTAAGCTAGGGAAAGCCAGATCAATTTGTTCAGGGAATGCCAATCGCTGAACAAACGGCGGTTTAACGCTACTCATTTTAAGAACCGTTTCTTGTAAGAAGATTTATATGTTGGATCTAAACCCACGAGGCGCCAATCTGTTCCAGTTGTGTTAACAACATCAGCATAGAGTGGAAGGACGTCGTGTGGACGCCGCCCTGCTATTTTGGTGACCACCCATTTTAAAATCTATGGCTAATGAAAGAAGACACGACAGGGCTGAGAACGTAATGCTGGGAACGTTCTCTTGAGTCTCTTGTTTCCCAAATCTGCACATGTTCTGCCGCAGTTAAAAGCTGTCCTTCGGTTGTGGGAGCGACACATTAAACATCACCAACGGCACGTGCTCCGGTTTGGATGACGCGGGGCTGAAAATGGATTTGAGAAACATTCAGCACCAGAAAAAAAAATTACAAATTGGTCCTTGTTTGAGATGGCTTCTGTACACGGACAACAGCGTCGTAGAAAAATAAGCCATTTGATACAACGAGCAAAGGAAATCATAGAATGGGTATCAAGTGGAAATGCCATCGCAGGTTGGAAATGGGAGCATGTGTTGGAGATGGCAGTCAATGGGACAGGGCAGGGAGGGGGAAGACACTCAACACAATGCCGACTTCCATTTGGTAGCTTCTACGTCCTCAATGCCACCAATAGAGGAAGTGACGGTCCTCCAGGAAGCTGGCAGATGTGTTCCTTCAAACGTCTGCAAAGGACATAAATGCGTCTTTCCAAGAGAACACCAGTCAAAAGCCAGTTTGTCTCTGAACAGAGGCTGATGTACCACATGACGGGCTATTAAGAGCGCGTTCCCACGGCACATTTGGAAGCCGAGCATGCCGTGGGATGGACTGGAGAAAGGACACGTCTTTGATGCCTTTGTCCTTGGCATTGTCTTTGCTCCCAACAAGAGTCCACCGTTGGCGTTGTGGCAGGTCGCGTCCAACATGCCTCCGGTCGGCAGTCTCGAACCACCTGCGTAATACTGCTTGCAAATCCGTTGTGTTTCCACAGAAGGGACTATTCAACACTTCTACGTTCACCAAGGAGGGGAAGGGGGCAGCGGGTTTCTTCAGTCCAGGGGCTCTTGCTTTATTCTGATAGCTGTGTTGGGTTGTGGTCTCCTGTCCTCACGACACAGAACGTATTCACTGAACTGAGAGGAATCCACACCTCCACCACATGATGCGGCCATCGTGAAGCCCTTCTGGAACAACCGCTCAAGCACCTGCAGGTTTAAAGGGAGGGGGGAGAATATCAGTCAGTTAGGATCAAATTAGACCAATAGAAACCATGTCCTGAAAGTTGAGCTCCTGTCTAGATTTCAGATTGATCAACAGAAGTTGGGGGGGGGGAGGATAGATAGATAGATGGATGGATGGATAGATGGATTGTTCACAATAGTAGATAGATAGATAGACAGACAGTTCAGAATAGATGGTTCACAATGATGATAGATAGATAGATAGATAGATAGAGAGAGAGAGAGAGAGAGAGATAGAATGATGGTTCAGAATAGTAGAGAGAGAGAATGATGGTTCAGGATAGATAGATAGATAGATAGATAGATAGATAGATAGATAGATAGATAGATAGATAGATAGATAGATAGATAGATAGATAGATAGATAGATAGATAGATAGATAGATAGATAGAAAGAAAGAAAGAATGATGGCTCAGAATAGTAGAGAGAGAGAGAATGATGGTTCAGGATGGATAGATAGATAGATAGATAGATAGATAGATAGATAGATAGATAGATAGATAGATAGATAGATAGATAGATAGAGTAGATAGATGGTTCACAATGACAGATAGATTGATAGATGGATGGATGGATGGATGGATGGATGGATAGAGAGATGGATGGATAGACTGTTCACATCAGATAGATAGATAGATAGATAGATAGATAGATAGATAGATAGATAGATAGATAGATAGATAGATAGATAGATAGATAGATAGATAGATAGATGGTTCACAATGATAAGAGAGATGGTTCAGAATTGATAAGACAGATAGATAGATGGCTCACAATGAGAGAGAGAGAGAGAGAGATAGGAAGGAAGGAGGTAAATAGATAGATAGATAGATAGATAGATAGATAGATAGATAGACAGATAGATAGATAGATAGATGGTTCACAATGATAGATAGATAGATAGATAGATAGATAGATAGATAGATAGATAGATAGATAGATAGATAGATAGATAGATAGATAGATAGATAGATAGAATGATGGTTCAGGATAGACACAGGCAGGCAGGCAGATAGAGAGAAAGAGAGAAGAAGGGAGGTAGGGAGGGAGGAAAGAGAGTTAATTACAAATTTGATAACAGCTGCTGGGTTAATTATTGCCCCAAAATTGGAGAGTCAAATATAAGTTTGAACTTAATAACTGGTATAAAGAGATTTGGAATTTAGCTATAAATTCAGTTAAAGTGTGATGTCAAAGTAAGGGGGAAAATGGTTAAATGTGAATAATTCAAATTATATATGGGGAGACTTGAAAGGATTTGTCCTATTGGAAGGGGAAAGTCAGGTGCCAGTGAAAGGAACGACCTTATATACTCAAGTATAAGCCATGGGGTTTTTTAGCCCCCAAAAGGAGACACGGCTTATACTCTGGTCAATGACTACGAGGGTCCCAAGGCCATGCTGGATTGAGACACACCAACAATTTAATTAATTTTACCATATTTGCATGTATTTTGATTATTGGAACTCACTGGCAGCTGTATTTCCCACCCTCGGCTAATACTCGGGTCAATCTATTTCCCTCGTTTTTCAGGTCAAAATTAGGTAACTTGGCTTATATTCAGGTCGGCTTATACTCGAGTATATATGGTATGTGGTGGTGTTTTTTTAATATTTATTTTTAGAGAAATGGAGTACAGTAACTAGAAAAGAAAATAAGAGCAAGGACAGGATTGGTTTCTGTAAATGGTCCCCGGGGTAAAGGAGAAAACAATGTTATGTTAATTTTTTTCATTTCCTTTTAAGCACATTTTCCATCTTTTAATGTAATACGTTGCTAGAGTATTAATTTCATTTTTAAAAAGTATTGAATTAAACTCTCTAGATTGAAAATGCACTCCCACTGAATCTGAGTCATCCCCGCTGAATCCAGGTATGTGACCTGCTTCCTGATAGAGGCGCCGAGAGACACAAAATTGTCACCTCACGATGTTTTCTGTTTAATTCCAAGGAGTGATAAAACCACATGCGCGGGAGAGTGCCAAAGCAGCCGGCAAGCAGGACGCATCAACAGAAAATAGATATGAAATCAATAGACAATATCAGCATGGCTCAGGTTTTGGGACCGGAACTAAAATGAGATGAGAAGATTACTCCCACGTGCTAATCTTACACTGCCTAGAGCAGTGATGGTGAACCTTGGCACTCCAGATGTTCTTGAACTTCAATTCCCAGAAGCCTTGATCCGTAGGAGTGCTGACTTGGGCTTCTGGGAATTGAAGCCCAAGAACACCTGGAGTGCCAAGGTTAGCCATCACTGGTCTAGGACAGTGATGCAGAACCTTGATACTACAGATGTTCTTGAACTTCAATTCCCAAGGTTCACCATCACTGCCATAGGTCCTCAAATTTGGCTCTCCAGGTGTTCTTGAATTTCAATTCCCAGAAGCCCTGATAATCGGGAGTGTTGACTTGGGCTTCTGGGAATTGAAGTCCAAGAATACCTGGTGCGCCAAGATTTGCCATCACTGGCCTAGAGGGTTGCTGCTTTTGGGGAGTATTTCTATCACATCTGGTCGCCCCCTGGTACAGTTTCATGGCCTTAGTATTCTTTCTTTCTTTCTTTCTTTCTTTCTTTCTTTCTTTCTTTCTTTCTTTCTTTCTTTCCTTCCTTCCGTCCGTCCGTCCGTCCGCCCGCCCGCCCGCCCACCCACCCACCCATCTATCTAAAAGCATCATGCGTTTTGTTCTGTCCAGATCTCCCCAACATATTACGCTGCAATAATCCTGTAGTTTATTCCAAAATGACGGCAGGGTGATTAAAGTCTTGCTTACAGCAAACCTCTTGCAGGAAAACCCAAATATTAATCAAACAAACAAGCGCTCCGCCGCGCAGTTCAGTCCATTACGGAAGAAAACACTGGCAGGTGGTGAAATTGATGCGACCTCTTAAGGAGCAGCAATGTGGGATATTCCGTCATAATAAAATGAGCGCATAACTCATCATTAAGGCGCAGCATCAGAAGGTGGGCGAGGGGGAAAGACTACCAACCTCTCCGGGCAACTCCCGTATGGGTAGATGGGCAAAAGTCAAGACCGACCTTGCTCGAAAGCCAGTCGTATCCAACTCTAGGATTCGGTGCTCATCTCTGTTTATAGCCAAAGAGGCAACATTGTCCACATTTGCAGACGATTCTGTGGACACGTGGCAGGCATGCCTAGACACTGGAGTGCACGGAACGTTGCTACCTTCCCACCGAAGGGGTCCCTATTTATCCACTTGCAACTTCTTGCTTTCAAACTGCTAGGTTGGCAGGAGCTGGGACAGAGATGGGAGCTCACTCTGTCATGCGGTACTCGGGTTTTGAACTGCAGTCCCAATTCGAGGGAAACAAATAGATCAGGCGGTCTTTTAAGCCGGGGGCCATTGGGTCACGCTCCCTCGAACATCTTTGGGGGCCAGACGGCCATTTTGCCCTTTCTCCAACACATGTCACTTCAAGATGTGGTGGACAGGGGCGTGCAGGGCAGCATGATGGGAAGGCGCTGGACAGGGAGTGGTGGGGGTGCCTATTTCGGGGGGGAGAGGGGATCTCATACATTGCTATCGGCGTCCCATACATTGCTATCGGCGTCCCATACATTGCTATCGGCGTCCCATACATTGCTATCAGCATCCCATACATTGCTATTGGCGTCCCATCCATTGCCATTGGCATCCCATCCATTGCTATTGGCGTCCCATCCATTGCTATTGGCACCCCATACATTGCTACTGGCGTCCCATCCATTGCTATTGGCATCCCATCCATTGCTATTGGCAATCCATACATTGCCATTGGCATCCCATACATAGCTATTGGCGTCCCATACATTGCCATTGGCGTCCCATACATTGCCATTGGCGTCCCATACATTGCTATTGGCGTCCCTGGGCACCAGAGGCAAGGGTGGGATGGGACAAAGAACGACTGCCCAATATACCAGCATGCGCCTGGTGGTGTAGGCGGTGTGGGGGCCACATAAAACAGTGCTGCAAGCCGCATCCGGGCCATGGGCCGAAGGTTGAGAACCCCTGAGATAGCTCCCCCCCCCCTAAGGACCGACACTGCTTGAGTAACTGGGGTGGCTCAACTCCTCTGGGCTTTCTGAGCCCACTTCACGCGGCCTTCGTTCTCCTTCCTTCCACGCCCGGCTCCTCTTGGGAAAACAGCCGGCCTGGCCTGCGTATCCCAGGTGGAAACTTTTGCCGCTGTTTTTCGGTTCCCGCTAATTAGCGGGCAAGCCATCCCAGGCAGCCACGGAGCCAAGGCCGGCTAGGCAAGGTCACCCTCCCGGGGGGGAATAAGAAACGACAACGGAGAGCGGAGGGTCTTTCCGACAGGCGGAACCAGAGAGTGGAGAAGAACACAAGAATTCCTCCCGTGGCGCATCCCATCTCCCCCTCCTTCCTACCAGCCTGGGTTGGTTTCCTTTGTTCTATACAGTTAATTTTAAAACTTAAAAATAATATATATATATTTAAAAAAACAAAAACCAAGGCAGGGAAGGAAGGAAGGGGGTGCGGGAGAAAGACAGAAAGAAAGAAAGAACTCTCTATCCTTTGACATCCCCCAACCCATGCCTTAAAACCCTTTCAGTACAAAAGTGGAACAGATTTTGTTTAAAATACTCTGGGCAATTTTTACCGAAACATCTTCTTTTTGGGGGTGGGTGGGTGCGTGTGAAAAAGAGCGCAGAGATCATTTCTTTAAGTCCATCCCGCAGGGCCCTATCATTTAATTATGAGCGCGACATAAATTATGCATTTACACATTGTTGCATTTTCTATCAAGTGGCACGCAGAAGGCCCTTTTGCATTTCTTTTTCTTCTCTTGTGTGTGTGTGCGTGCGCGCGCCTTTCTCTCTGTGTCTGTAGTTTTGGTGCTCCTTTTTCTTTTCTAGGGGCACTTTTTAGAGGGAGGAAAAGGACCGCAGGGGAGGCACTGATGAAAAAAAAATTAGCATTCGTCAGCCTCGAACACAGGTATGAGAGCAGCATGGTGCTAACGTACATGAGATCCACATCTGTTTTCGCTCCCTCTGCTTGGACTTTGCAGGGAAAAGGTGGAGAGGAGAAAGGGAAGGAGCAATCTTCTCCATCTCAGAAGGCAGAAAATGTCTCCTTACAAGCTACACACAAGGTCCTTGATAGCCATCCTTGGCACTCCAGGTGTTCTTTGACTTCAAATCCCAGAAGCCCAAGTCACCACATCTGTTGACCAGGGCTTCTGGGAATTGAAGTTAAAGAACAGCTGGAGTGCCATCATGTAGCACTCAGGTCTTGAACTGCTGACCCGCCGACCAGCCAGTCATCAAGTCCAGCGTCTTAACCAACTAAGCCACCGCAGTCCTGATTTCCACACTAGAGAGAGGCGATTGGGCAGAATCAACTCACTGGCACTGAAGTGACCACAGAGTAGCAGAAAGATTGACCGGACAAGGTCCCCTTACCTGGACGGAGTTCAACCGGCAGTATCCGTTCAAAGGAAACCGGATGACGTGGGTCGGGTCCTGATTCCAGCCGGCGTTGACCGAGTTGCACATGACGTCCCCCGTCTCTGGGAAAATCTCCTCAATGAGGGCTTTCTCTCCACTCAGCGCGATCCTTTCTCCGAGATCTGGAGTCACCCGGACGACCAAGCAGTCACATGGCCGGAAATGTTTCCGTTGTTCTTTCTCCTGTTTCCATCGCTCAAGCTCCTTGATCATCGGCTGCAGCTGGTAGTATTTTGCCTCTTCGTATAAAAGATGAAAGTCCTTAAATAAGGGAAAGAAAGAGACTAGAAAGGCTTATGGGCTTCCCCTCCCTCCAAAACACACACCGATCGTTCCCTGTGACCTACATATTCCACCAACGTCGAAAGGCAACAAGCAGATTTCCTTCGACTCACCCAACAACCCATTTCGCTACCATGTACCTGTGAAGCACAATGGCTACAAGGAAAACTGTCCTTCCTTCCCCCTTTTAATACTTTAGCGCTGGAAATCAGAAAGGCTGCTTGCAAGAAGCAGATGCAAATTAACAAATAAGGTCTCCATGGTTCGTTTGATGGAATTGGGTTGACCTACAAGACAGATGTTCTGCTGGTCAACCTTGGCCATCAACTGCAAATTCCATCTGCTGAGTCTCTTGGGAGGCTCAGAGAAAGCGTCTCTGTTTACCCAAGTTCTTTAAACAGTAGAGGTTGAGAAAGGACTTTATGGGCTTGACATTTCATGAACCTCAAGATGATCACCAGCGTTCCATTTCCAGAACTCCAGTGATTCTGTAACTTACTGACAGGAGCTGGACAACTGGACCTTAAACAGCCAGATGCAAAACACCGACTTAGGTAAAAAGTCTGTTCCCTAGGTTTTGATGTAAATCAGTTTTTTACTTAACTCAATGCAAACCCATAGGAAAAATGAATTTTTACTTAACTCAAAGCAAACCCATAAGAAAAATGAATTTTTACTTAACTCGAAGCAAACCCATAGGAAAAATGAATTTTTACTTAACTCGAAGCAAACTCATAGGAAAAATGAATTTTTACTTAACTTGAAGCAAACCCATAGGAAATTGTGTTATGTAAATCAGGACATTTGTGTAAATCACGACATGGTCTTAATGCCCAGAGTGGGATAATACCCAAATTGGCAGTATATAAATTCAATAAATAGATAGATAGATGGATGGATGGATAGATGATGGATGGATGGATGGATGGATAGATAATGATGGATGGATTGAGGGATGGATGGATAGATGATGGAGGGATGCATGGATGGATAGATAGATGGATGGATGGATAGATGATGGATGGATGGATAGATGATGGATGGATGTTTGGATGGTTGGATGGATGGATAGATAGATCCTTCCATGTTATGAAGGATATCAGGCAGCAACGGATCTCCAATGTTTTCGGTCGTGGGCAAAGACTTTATCATCCTCCCTGCATCATTTTCAGGGTCTTTAAATCTTCACCATGTATTTGGAGGGTGTCCTCATTGTTGTTTGACACTAGGAAGGGCCACCTTATTGCCCCCTTAGGGATCCTGTTTTTTTCCATATGTAAAATATGGAGAAAACACGCCAAATCAACTTGACAGTATATAATAATTATTAACTGAGGCACCACTGGGTTACGGATTTTGAAATCTGCCTTATGCTCAACATGGCATCACCTAATTTGGCAGGATTTTTGTGGCCATGGCAGGCTGGCGTCAGAATGAACAAAAGGAATGCGTTCTGAAATGCGAAAAAACGTTATAAGTAAACTCTAGGTCTCTGGATGGTCTTACCTTAAAGTCTTCTGGGAGAAGCAGTTTTGAGGTTCTTAAGAAGCTTAAGATGTATCTGAAAATCTCACCATCCCGGTCGATAAAATAGTGCTGTTTCAAACTGTCCAGGACAATGGGCTCTGTGCCATTAAACAGGCGGCTTATTCTGGGAGGAAGGGGAGATAAAAAGGGAACAGGGTGGGCAGAGAGTGGCGAGGAAGGTGGCAAAATCATGCGCAGAATCTCAGAGGTACTGAAGCCCAGCATATCAGAGAGCAAACAAAACAAAATGACAAAAAAATAAATAAAACAAACAAAACCCACTGTGGCACCTTAAAGACTAACTCCTGTATTTTAATGTTAGTTTCCATGGATCAAGTCCACTTCCATCAGACAGAAGAGTGGAAATATACATTTATAAATGTCTGGTACAGAGACCCAGAGTGGCTGGGTGAAGTTGGGTCGGTTCAGGAGATGGACATGCAAACCAATGGGTTATTTACAACTGGCAATAAAATGCAATCACAGTTTATCAGGTGAATCTCTTGATGGAAATCAGTTTGAGGAATTGGGTTTGCAAAAGAAACATTCTGACATTATATATCTCCTAATGGGTTGGCCGAGATTGTCTGTCTTAGGCATCTTAGCCGCTTCCCCAAGAGCTCAGGGCCAGAGGAGCTGCTGGAAGTCGACCAAGTGGCACATCATCATCCTTCCATCAGATGCACATCACCTCCCACAGGATGGAGCAGTCAAAGACAGTCCAATTTGAGAAACAACCCAGGGGGGGCTCTAGAAAACGCATTGACCCGTCTTTTCGTCCTCTTTATCTGAGGAGCCTGCAAAACTCTACGGCTCTAGTCCAGACCTTAAACCACATGAACGGAAGATGCTCAAGCCCATCTTATGAGTGTGGCGCCTCCTCAGCCATTGCTAAGCAAAGCTATAACACATCTACCACCCTGTAGCACTCAATGCACTCTCTGGGCGGTTCACAGGTGAGTCAGAATTTTGCCCCCGAACATACTGGGTTTTCAGAATGGATGGAATGAGTTTTACTGGCCTCAGAATGGATGGAAGGCTTTGAGTCAACCTTGACCCCTGGTCAGGATCAAACTCACAGCCTTTGGGTTGAACGACAGCAGTTTAACCACTACGCCAACAGGTGACAGCAGATTCAGAGGCTTAATGAAAACAACTAAAGGCAGGGAAAGGCATCAACTTAGCACCCATGGGGACGAATGTTTGGCAGGAGAACATCCCCTGGCAACCACAAAGCCATAACCGGAGAAGTCCTGAGACATCTGTGTTGCAAAGGTCAAGGTGCCCCTTGCTCGAAAGCCGGTCATATCCAACTCTAGGGCTCAGTGCTCATCTCTGTTTATAGCCAAAGAGACAGCGCTGTCTGCGTCTGCAGACATTTCCGTGGACACGTGGCCGGCAGGACTTAGATGCCAGGCTGCACAGGACACTGTTACCTTTCTCACCGAAGAGGTACCCATTTATCTACTTGCAATGTCTTGCTTTCAAACTGCTCAGTTGGCAGGAGCTGGGACAGAGACAGGAACTCACTCTGTGGTTCGGCACTCAGAACACTGACCTGCCGACCATCCAGTCGTCAAGTCCAGCGTCGTACCCACCAAGCCACCGCAGTACCTCTGTGTTGCAAAGGTAAAGTGAAGGTAAAGGTCTCCCTTGCTCGAAAGCCAGTCGTATCTGACTCTAGGGTTCAGTGCTCATCTCTCTTTGTAGCTGAAGAGCCAGCGCTGCCTGCGTGCAAAAACACGCGCTGAACCAATCCATTTCCCTCCCTCCTGTCATTTTGCTGTAGAAACGTGTCTCCAGTCTTAAGCATCTCTTAAGACCACCCTGCGATGTCTGCACGAGGGCCCCCTTCTCTCTCTTTTCCTCCTCGTTTGTTTGTGTCTCCCGGGAAGCAAGAGGTTCCCTCCAGACCATCTGGAGTTGGGGGTGTGTGTGATTTCATTTCTGCCCAGGTGGTGCGGGGACCCTTCTTTCATGGCCCAGATCGGGAAAACTCTTTTTGATGTCGTATTGTTCTCCCACTTCATGTATAATTTTCTTTCTGATATCGCTCCTAAATCTGGCGCTTCCCGTTCCTTCTAATTTAGCAATCATCTGCAGATTTCATTAATGTGCCATGTACTCTCTTCTGGATTAATTACAGAGATAGGAGCTCATACAATTCCCTGGTGCGTGCCAGAGGAAGGTCCAAACTAGATCACACAGTTTGCAGTGGATCTCTCCCCCCCCACACACACACACACACCTGTCCTCCCGGACCACAAGCCCAACATTTAGGCAGGTAAACAAACACAATGAGTTGTTTGGCTTGCAAATCAATGTGGAAATGACCCTGCAGACATTAACCAACTGACAGACACACAATCCATTGTTGTTCTCACCCTTTTTACTAATTAGAAGATGGAACCAGAAAAAATAGTTTTACAACAAGCAATCAAGTTTGCATGTCAATACTTTCTCTTATTCACATGCAAACTTGATTGCTTGTTTTAAAACTAATTTTAGTGGCTCAAGTGGCTGAGATGGTGACAGGAAGGTCAGCAGTTCGATTCCCGGGTACTGCAGGACCGAGTGAGCTCCCGTCTCTGACACAGCTCCTGCCAACCTAGCCTTTCGGAAGCAAGAAACTGCAAGTAGATAAATAGGGACCACTTCGGTAGGAAGGTAAACAGCGTTCTGTGCACTCTGGTATCTAGTCATGCCTGCCACATGACCATGGAAACATCTGCAGACGCAGACAGCGCTATCACTTGCTTCCAGCCTGATCCTTCAAGTCAGAGGAATTCATGAGCCAACGATGGTCAGAGAACCGTCCCTTGGAGACTGAAACATCCCTTGAATATCCATTGACTCAGGGCAACTGTATTGCTCTGATCTCCTGAGTCAACACCGAATGTGTCTATACTACACCCGTAGACCTATCTAATGGCACAGTGGATAAACTGCTGTACTGCAACCCAAAGGTTGTGAGTTCGATCCTGACCAGGACACAAAGTTGACTTCCATCCTTCCCAGGTCAGTAAAATGATTCCCCGACATGTTGGGGGGCAAAATGCTAATTAACTTGTGAACCACCCAAAGAGTGCACCATGGGGCGGTATAGGAGTGTAATTGCTATTGACCTTATTTTAAGTATCATGGCTCTATCCCTCTCAGCATATCAGAATTTATAGGTTAGCTGTTGAGATATGGAGCTGAACCAAAGTTCCTTTGGTTCAGAGGGAATCTATGGACCTCGGCAATCTCCTGAGCCTAGTATTCTTGGGATGAGACTGCTGAAGGTATTCTTAGATTCAGATCAGTATCCCTAATGAAGATTCTGAATCAAGAGGTTTCAGGCAAAACAGCTCAGTTTAATTGGCCACATCACACAGACCTCTGTGATGTAATGTGCGATTTGTGTATTAAACCACACTGTTCTTAGCAGATCTCAATAATAACACTCAGCACGTTCATAAATGGTTCCCAACACTCTTGTGAACTCCCAAACTGATGGTTCTCACGTCAGGATGTTTCCCACACGATATTCTGTTCACCAGAAGTCATAAATCTAATGTGCAAAATGTTCATGCTCTTATTTATGTTGCTTTCCTGTTTTCCCCTCTGACAAGTGAGCTAATCAAGAGGTTTGTAACGTATAGATAACATATATACTCAAGTATAAGCCGAACCGAATATAAGCCGAGGTAACCAATTTCGACCTGAAAACCCAGGAAAATAGATTGACCCAAGTGAGTTTCAATAATCTAGTGAGTTTCAATAATCAAAATACCTGAAAATATGGTAAAATTAATTAAATTGTTGGCGCGTCTCAATCTGACGGAGTCTTGGGACCCTCGTGGTCACTGACCCGAGTATAAGCCGTTTCCCCTTTTTGGGGCTAGTTTTTGGGACTAAAAAATTAGGCTTATTTTATTTATTTATTTATTTATTCTTCAAATTTATACCCCGCCTCGCTCAGGCGAACCTGACTCTAGGCGGCTTCCATACTAAACAAAACAATATAATACAATATAACAATATCCCACCAACCCCCCCCATCAAGTCCTCTATTGCCGCCCAAGACCCCCAAGTTCTCTCCCTTCGAGGTCGGATGGCTGAGGGAGAGTCCAACAAAGTCCAACAAAGGGGAGCAGCGGCGGCGTCTTGCGCGGCGGCGTTTCTTCGGGCCTCCCCTGGCCAGGGAGGCTCCTCTTATCTTCCTCCCGGCCGGTGACGGGGGCCGGGGGGGCGTGGTGGCGGCGGCGTTTCTTCGGGCCTCCCCTGGCCAGGGAGGCTCCTTTTATCTTCCTCCCGGCCGGTGACGGGGGCCGGGGGGGCGCGTCGTTGTTGTCGTCGTCTTGCGCGGCGGCGGTGTTTCTTCGGGCCTCCCCCGGCCCAGGGAGGCTCCTTTTATCTTCCTCCCGGCCGGTGACGGGGGCCGGGGGGGCGCGGTGGTGGTGGTGGCGTCTGGCGCGGCGGCGGCGTTTCTTCGGGCCTCCCTTGGCCCAGGGAGGCTCCTTTTATCTTCCTCCCGGCCGGTGAGTATATACAGTACATAGATAACATGTCTTTCTCAGGGTCTGTACATCATCTAGGCTACGTGAGGTAAATGTTAAGTCTACGAATTCAACATTTCTAGTTCGTATAGTCGAAACAATGGTATTCCCTGTGGCAATGTATGGTTGTGAGAGCTGGACCATTAGGAAAGCTGAGTGCAGTAGAATAGACGCCTTTGAGATGAGGTGTTGGAGGAGAGTTTTGAGAGTCCCCTGGACAGCGAGAAGAACAAATAGGTCAATCTTAGAAGAAATCAACCCTGACTGCTCCTTAGAAGGTCAAATAGTGAAGATGAAGCTAAAGTACTTTGGACATCAAATGAGAAGAGAAGATTCACTTGAGAAAGCCTTGATGCTGGGAAAGGTGGAGGGCAAAAGTGAAAGGGGCGGCCAAAAATGAGATGGCTAGATGGTATTGTGGATGCAATGGGCACAAAGCTGAGCGAGTTGAGGAGGATGGTGGAGGACAGAAGTGCCTGGCGGACAGTGGTCCATGGGGTCATCGCAAAGGGTCAGAATCGACTGTGCGACTGAACAACAAAAAAGTTCTGAATTATCCAATATTAATCTAAGATTGCTTCAACATGACTAACACGGTTAAAGCAAGATGAAACTGTGGTAAGACCAGTGCTGTCTAAATAATTGTGTTTCGAAGCAGGAGGAGGATACAACACTACACAGGAGCTTAACCACGTGGACCACGGACCAGTCCTCATAACCGCGGCGAACACTTGGGAAACATCCTCAATGCCTCTACTGTTTCCATTCTCTGTTTTTAAGCAACCTACACCAAACTCTGTCACCTTAAGGCGTCTTGGACCATGTTTCGCACAAGGAAGAGTTAACTCCATCTAGGCTCAATGTGCATGGCTGGAACCGGAATTCCACACACTGCTATTACTCTTGGTTAAAACTGGAATCAATTAGCAGGGGGATATACTGATAGGACCTGGGCTCAATCTTGTACTGAATTAATTGAGCGAGGCTGCAAACGTTGAGAACATTTACAGTGGCGATGAAAGGAGATTAGATGCTCGCAGGAACTCCCATAAAGTTACAGCTTTAATGATGGACGTGGGTGGAAGGGTTTTTTGCCTGGCATTCCTGGCCTGTCTTTTCCTGCCTGTCTGATTTCCAGATACCTCCTTTTTCCTATGATTTTCCTTTCCTTTCCTGGCCTTTATGCGGCCCACCTCGGTCCAGAGGTGCGGCTACGCAACTCCAGCAGAAAAGTGAAAAACATTTCCTTTCCTCAAAGACGGATGGGCAAAAACTATCCCATTAGCCCAGGCTTGTTACTATTACTGCTCCCAGATTTCTCTACAGGGAGAAAGACAGGGGAGAACGAAACAAAATGAAAAGAAACTAAAGTATTATTTACATTTGTACACCGCCCCTCACTACTAGACAGCGCTCAAGGCACTTTAAAATCATCACAACATACGACTGAAGTGAGAAGCAAAGGCAAATTCAGCAGCAGAAGCATTAAAATGGAAAAAAACCAAATAGAACAATAAGAAACACAACTATCAACCAAGTCTACAAACGTTAAGATTGTAACAATAAGTTAAACCAGTGGTGGCCAAATACGGCCTGCGGGCTGGATCCAGCTCCTGATGCCAATTTCATCTGGCCCACAACGCCCTTGCCACTCCTGGAAACGGAAATAAAATGCACCTGGAGCAGCAAGAGCGTCACGGGCTGGATGAATTGGCACTGGGGGCCGGATCTAGCCCACGGGCTGTAGTTTGGGTTACCCCTGGTTGAAGCAGAGAAGACGGCAGCCTAAAAATCTATCTCATCCTGTTGCAAAACAGATTGCAAGGCGCATTTTACTTCAGCTTCTGGAGGGAGAATCCAAGTGACTGGCCCACTGAACCACGTGACCGGCCCGCAGCCCAGAAAGTTTGGGCATCCCTGAGTTAAACAATCTCACGGGCAAATTCAGAAAGAGGACCCATCATACCATTCCACACAAAACAGCAAGCCAGAAGTGGAATCTGGCCATCTCTCTAAGGGGAGAGAACTTCATAGTCTGAGAGAGATGTATTAGAAATGATGGGCCATGGGTTCAAGTCAAAAGAACACCTTTCTCCCAGTTCAGGTGCCTACAAAAATGGGACAAATGTGTAAATAACCCAACCCAACCCAACCCATCAACAAACCAACCTTACCTACCTACCTATCATCTACTCATCATCTCTTTGTCTCTCTCCCATCCATCCACCCACCCACCCACCCACCCACCCTTCCATCCATCCATCCACCCACCCACCCACCCATCCATCCACCCTTCCATCCACCCACCCACCCACCCATCCATCCACCCTTCCATCTATCCATCCATCCACCCTTCCATCCATCCATCCACCCTTCCATCCATCCATCCACCCACCCTTCTATCCATCCATTCATCCACCCTTCCACCCATCCACCCACCCACCCTTCCATCCACCCACCCATCCATTGTGCTTTGATTTATTTACTGACTAGCGCTACTCAAGTCTGGAAATGCAATGGCAATCCCAGAATAGCCCTAGCCCACATAAATCGAATCCTTCCCATAGCTTAATATCAACCAAATCAACACAACAGCTGCTCCGTTAGCCATTCGGTAAGTTCACAGGGTCTCCCAACACAATCGGGGCGCGTCCGTCTGTCACTCCATAGCTAATCACTTTAAGCTAATCATGGTTGGGGGGGGGGTGCTCGCGAGGAGCCTAAGATCACCCAAGGTCCAGGTCAGAAAGCTAGGCGTGTCAACACATGAATCAGTTTCTGATCAGACAGAAAGAGCCCGAGGAAACCCTTCCGCGGCCTTGAGGGTCTCGGGGGACACCTCCAGAGCTACACTGTGCTTATAGCGCCACAGGGCTCTGTGTTAACTGTCACATCTCTATGCCAGCTTCACAGCAAGACAACTCCAGATGTGACAAACCAACTTGCCAGTTGCATTCACTGCTTTTTTGAAAAAACACCCTTCTCTTTCCTTAGCTGCATTGTTGTGGTTTCCCCCCCCCAGAGCTCCTGGAACGCATTTTTCCCCCTCCCTGTGTTGACCCCAAGAAAAGGGTCTATTCTTTGTGAGACCCACAAGCAACTGCCCTAAATGCCCCCATTTCAAAGCCGCATTCCTCGCGCCTGCAATTCTAGCCTTTTGAGCCTCCTTTGCAAAACGGGGCACCGAGAACCGTTAATTTCAGCAATTAGGCGATTAATATTTAACTGTTTGGTAATATTTGCGCTGTTTCAACTGTTTACGCTCATTAAAAATGGATGGCCCAGGCGGCGCTCATGCCCCATGTCAAACAGTTGGGTAATTGCGCACTTATGGGAAAATCAGCCCTCAGAGGTGTCCTTTCGGGGTCTCGAATCTGCTCTGCGCCCCCCCAGCACACAATGGCCCCTGAGCTGCTCCACTTTCTCATCCGCACTGCCAGCTCCCCATGCTGTCGTTCTCCCCCCCCCTTCCGCCAAATGCACTCTGGCTGTTTCCTCTCCAAACGCCACACGAAAGGCAAAGCCGAGATGACAAGATCTCTGAGGCCTTCTTGGCAACCGATATGGAGTCTGTCAGCTGCACTTTGCTCTCTGGCTCACAGATGCCATGTTCTTTGGGCCGCCGAGGTGGGAAGAAGTGACGCGACCAAGATGGAGAGAGAAGTTCATTTCCGAGAAGGGCAGGAAGAGGCTGGCAAAAAATCTCACTAGACACAGAGTGCATGGAATGCTGTTTTACCTTCCCCACCAAAGTAGCCCCTATTCATCTCCCTGCAATTTCTTGCTTTCAAACTGCTAGGTTGGCAGGAGCCGGGACAGAGACAGAAGCTCATTCGGTCATGCAGTACCAGGGTATCGAATTGCTGACCTGTTGCCTTCTAGTCAGCATCTTAACCAATTGAGTCACTGAGTAAATGAGTCTACTACCAGTTTAAAATACTGTATGTGGTTTGTTTGTTTTTTAGCATTTTGGGTGTTAAACAGTGGGGGTGGGAAAGTACAGCCGATTTTAAAGATCTATCTATCTATCTATCTATCTATCTATCTATCTATCTATCTATCTATCTATCTATCTATCTATCTATTTATTCTGAACCATCTATCTACCTATCCATCTATCTATTCTGAACCATCATTCTATCTATCTATCTATCTATCTATCTATCTATCTATCTATCTATCTATCTATCTATCTATCTATCTATCTATCTATCTATCTATTCTGAACCATAATTGTATGTATGTATGTATGTATGTATGTATGTATGTATGTATGTATGTATGTATCTATCTATCTATCTATCTATCTATCTATCTATCTATCTATCTATCTATCTATCTATCTACTCTGAACCATCTATCTACCTATGTATTCTGAACCATCATTCTATCTATCTATCTATCTATCTATCTATCTATCTATCTATCTATCTATCTATCTATCTATCTATCTATCTATCTATCTATCTATCTATCTATTTATTCTGAACCATCTATCTACCTATCCATCTATCTATTCTGAACCCATTCTACCTATCTATCTATCTATCTATCTATCTATCTATCTATCTATCTATCTATCTATCTATCTATCTATTCTGAACCATCATTGTATGTATGTATGTATGTATATATGTTTGTATATATGTTTGTATGTATGTATGTATGTATGTATGTATCTATCTATCTATCTATCTATCTATCTATCTATCTATCTATTATTATTATTATTATTATTATTATTATTATTATTATTATTATTATTATTATTATTATTATTATTATTATTATTATTATTATTATTACAAAAATAAAGCAAGGGTTTCTTCAGCAAATAAGGTGGATTCCTATTCCAGGAAGCAGGCTTAAACCTACACTCTTCAACAGTTCCTTCCTAAAATCAAGCCCTTGTATCAAACAAATATTATGTGTGTGGAAATCTGAGCAGGTCACTTTTGCCCTCTCCCTTCCTTCTTCCTTTTGTGTTGTGTCTCTTGAAGTCTAATCTGAAGGGCCAAGACTTCTAGTCTGGACAGGTGATCCTGCTATGGTCATAGAGTAGACACTACGGCCACCAACTCAACATCAAGTGTCAGGTGGCAGTTAACTAACCTGACCACCTTGAGGATTAATGGCCTTGGGTACCAAAATCCACAGGGAAGGGTGACGGTCCCCAAGGGGATTAAATGGTCCCACTTGAATCCCTCTTAATGGAGGGCAGCAGCTTCATCCATCCTGGCCTGGGGCTGAGGAGGAGGACTTTGTGTGCCAAAAGGGCTCAGGACCAGAAAGTCAATGGGATCAGTGGCATGGGTGTCACCCTGTGATGTGGAAGGCAAATAGAAGGCCATGGCATTATATTGTCCTCAGGACAATCTTCATGGCTGATCGGCACGAGGATCGCCAATATGTGGAATCACATGAAGAAGAAGGAAGAAGAAAGAAGAAAGAAGGAAGAAGGAAGAAGAAGAAACTTTGGAAGCCTTTCTTGGTTGGTGAGCAGGTTAAAAAAATATCCTTTACATTCATAACGAATAAATTGTGCTACATGTACTGTACGTTGGTGGCAAATCATGCGATGGCTGGAGAGGAAGGGGTTGGTCACCAGCCGCGAACGGGGCACATCATATGATGCTGAACAGATGAGTATGGCTAATGAAAGGGACATAAGGACCCCTTGATTCTCCCAACCCTTTGCGTCACAGCGCCGAGGAGAGCTTTCCAGGCAAGCCCCGGGGGAGAGGCCTGGGCTTTGCTTTGAATTCTTTCACTCTGGGGCCTTTTCTTAAAAAACCATCCCAGGCTTTTTGCTCCAACTCAGGGAGTTAATGAGGTCTGGTTGTTGTTGATTTTGGAACAAATCGTATGTCGCTTTTGTCTGTCCTGCTACCAAGCGTGTCCTTTATTCGCCTGGAGGGTGTGTGTCTCTCTCTCTAGCCTCATCCGGACTGATCCGTCAGAAAGTCCCATTGAGTTCAGTGTCAATCCAGCCACACACACACACCCCACACACAACCACACACAAGGCTGTGAGTTGTCCTATCCTGGGCCCGAGGGGAAAAACAGACGTTATAAATAGCCTAGAAGCATCTTACGGCTGGAAAGAGCCGGTTCAGGCCAAACCTCCGTGTTTGAGCAAAATGAGACTCCAAAGAAACTCCCTGCTTAAGTCTTGGAGACCAAACTTCCAAACTGCAGGCGTTTAGGTTGCAAACCTCCAGAGGTAGCAGGCATTCCCACTGCATTCAGTCCTTCAAAGCAAAGCAATTCCCCTTATCTGCCGCCCCATAGCGCTTACTGCGGTGGCTGAAGGGATTAAGTTCGATTCCTGGGTACTGCACGACGGAGTGAGCTGCCGTCCTCTGTCCCAGCTCCTGCCAACCTAGCAGTTTGAAAGCAAGAGACTGCAAGTAGGTAAATGGGTACCACTATGGTAGGAAGGTAAACAGCGTTACGGTGTTTAGTCATGCCTGCCACAGGTCCACAGAAACATCTGCAGACTCAGACAGCGCTGGCTCTTTGGCTATGAACAGAGGTGAGCACTGAACCTTAAGAGTCAGATACGACTGGCTTTCGAGCAAGGACGAACTTGACCTTGACCTCGCTGCCCCATATAAGGGATTAGTGCATGCTCTGGGTTGATCACAAGTGAATTAGCATTCTGCCCCAACTATGCTGGGTACTCATTTTATTGACTCCAGAAGGATGGGAGGCTGAGCCAACTTTGATTCCCTGTCAGGATCGAACTCACAATGTTTTGGCTGCAAGTCAGCAGTTTAACCACTGCACCGCCGGGCTCCTTCTGCAATCTTTCAAGCTTCCCTTCTCCTAACAATGACCTGTTGATAACAAGTATTTCCTTCTCCCGAGACCCAAAAGAAGGGTGTCTGGACCAGGGAAAGATGTTTGCGGGATCTGCGAAGGAGCCCTGGTCTGTTCTCTACCTTTTTATGTCATGGGCCCAACCACTCCGCCCCTCAGAAGTGGAAGCGAGTACATTTATGACAGCTGCGGGGCGCATTTCCACGTGTGCATTGGACTCTAGGGTTTAGTGCTCATCTCTGTTCCATAGCCAAAGAGCCAGTGCTGCCTGCGTTTGCAGACGTTTCCACGGACGTGTGGCAGGCATACCTAGACACTGAAGTGCACCAAACATTGTTACCTTTCCTGCTGAAGTGGCCCCTATTTACCTACTTGGAATTTCTTGCTTTCGAACGGCTAGGTTGGCAGGAGCTGGGACAGAGACTGGCGCTCGTTCCGTCATGCAGTCCTTGGGTTTTGAACTGCTGGCCTTCCGCCTCCCAGGCAGCGTCTTAACCACTTGAGCCAATGCAGTTCCCGGCCATGGAGACTGTCTTAATAATGTCAGAAATTATTCTGGGTTGAAAGGATTTTTGCTGGAGAAACTCCGCTCAGGGAAGGCCCAAATGAGGCTCCTTTCATGTCCCCAAGAGCTGGGACAGAGACAGGCGCTCAATCTGTCATGCAGTACCCAGGTCTCAAACTGCCAACTTAACCACCACCTGACGATTGGCACTGAGTCACCGGCAGTAGGGTCTACTCTACGACCATAGCAGGATCACCTGCGTGGCTGGTGTCTACCGAAAAGGGTTGTGAAGACCCAACAATATTCTCTTTCTCTCCAGTTCTGGCAGCTCAAGTTCAGTGCAATTCCATCTATCTCTCAATCTTTAATTTTTGCAATATTCCCGAGCATCAAACTTTTTGACTTTGATGTTCAAATGCCACAGGACCTCCTCTGGTCCCACCATCCCATCATCATCAACCATACACTCTTCCCTCGATGCTTTTGAAGGATATTACACCCACTTACGATTAAGCACCCGAAGGAAAGACTGGATCTATTGCTACTACCTAGATGTAATGCTTTTTATATTTTCCTGTGTAGATGAGAATATCTAATTTTTTTTTGCCACAAATCGGACTGGGGCATAAGTCATCAATACATATTTTTTAAAAATCAAGGTACCAAAGTGGAAGTTGGATGTCTCCCCCCCCCCTTTCCCCTCCTCTCTCTAGGTTTTTAATGGAGTTATAATATTTTCTCACTTCCAGTAAGGACGGATGAGGGGATGAAAGAGAATTGAAAAATCTATCCAATTCTGGATTTGAATAACATACGCGTCTGAGTTTAAGTATGAATCCAATTAGTGTTTTTTCCCATTACAGGTGGAAATGCAGGTGAAACTCCATATTGAACAGGGGGAATTAGCTGGAAATCTCAAATCGGAGCAGGCAAACTCTGGGAGGAAGGGAGGGGAATTCGCCATCTTCACTTTTCCTCTAAGCAACTCCTTTTGAGAGGATGGTTGTCTTTAGACATCAAGGAGATGTCTCATTGATCACAAGTAGAGTGTGAAGGCGTAAACAGGTAGTTTATATATGCATACAGTGGTACCTCGTACAACGATTTTAATCTGTTGGGGGGGCTCGTTGTTTTACGAAACAATTGCTATACAGTACAATGCATGCATTGTATAGAGATTTTCCCTATGGGATGCATCGTACAACGAATATCTCTATGGGGAAAATTGTACAACAACAAAAATTTGTTGTACGGTTTTTCCCACAGAGATACATTGCATCATATTGTATAACAATTTTAGCTGTTATACGGGGCCCAATGTTTTGCCAAATCCTCGTTGTTGTACAATTTAATTGCTGTACGAGGCATTCGTTATATGGGGTTTCTATTGTATATGTTTTTAGATGTTTAGTGTCTTTAAAAAAAATATATGTTGGTTTTAAACTTTACTGCTTTGGACTCAGACAATGCATATCCAAAAGGAGCACAACAACGACAACGCTCCTCTTGGATATGCATTGTGAACAAGTGTGCAAAATGACCTAGCTAGGCCACAGTCCATCCATCACACTCCTGATCCGTTCAAGGACACAGTTTTTCTGTGGTTGTGCCGTTAGCGGAATGCTGGACAGTAACTCATGAGAGGGGATGCAGCGGATAGATAAATAAGTATCATTTCAGAGAGAAAGGTAACAGCATTCCATGCTCTCCAGTATCTAGTCATGCCTGCAACGTAAGCATGACAGCACTGGCTCTTTGGCTGTAAACAGAGATGAGCACTGGACCCTAGAGTTGGGTACGACTGGCTTTTGAGCAAGGGCGACTTAAACTTTACAGACAGAAACTTGTTTTATTGAAGTCATGGTCTGTTCTCAAGATTCTTCTGTTGATCTTATTATTATTATTATTATTATTATTATTATTATTATTATTATTATTATTATTATTATTATTATTATTATTATTATTATTATTATTATTATTATTATTATTATTATTATTATTATTACCAATTCATCATCATCATCATCATCATCATCATCATCATCATCATCATCATTTTGTGTCAGCAATTATTCTGGGTTGAAAGTACTTTTGCTGGAGAAACTCCATTCAGGGGATGTCCAAATGAGTCTCCTTTCATGTCCCCAAGAGCTGGAGCAGAGACAGGCACTCAATCAGTCATGCAGTACCCGGGTCTCAAACTGCCGACTTCCAGCTAACCAGGCGAGCTTTCTTAGCCACTGCAGCCCCTGGATTAAATTTCATGTCAGAAATTACTCTGGGTTGAAAGGACTTTTGCTGGAGAAACTCCGCTCAAGGGACGATGAGGGTCCTTTCTTGTCCCTGAGCCTGGTTGTACGATAGTATTTTATGGGTTTTTCCTACTTGAGATATACTCGACCCACAAGCTGCCTGCTGGACCTTGTGGTCATTTCGCTTTGGTCTTCAGGGGTCGACTTGAACTTCTATTTGCCCCCACAGAGTGGTAGCAAAAAGTCACTCGAGCGAATTCTGTCACTCACAAGCCCCCTCCATCCTAAGAGAGAACGGGTGCACACATGTGTGCAAATCCTACTTTCCTTTGCTCAGCCCTAATCAGAATATCTCACAGGCAGAGAAAGAGATTTTTTAAATATATATATATATATATATCATCACACATTTAAAGCATCCCATTTTATCACACCGTTGCGGCCGCCGCTCCATCGGGCTCCCTGCGCTCTTTCATGTTTTAAGTAACACAAATTTGGGTTGTAAAAATCAGCACTTGAGCAAAAGCGGCTGGTATTAAACAAATCTCCCAGCCCATCGCTTCATGCGCCTTCGCTTTCCTAAGGGCCTGGCTCTGGAGGGAGATAAGGCTCCTCTCCGTTCCCGGTGCAGCGGGACATTGTGGTGCTGGCGAGGTTTCATCCGAGAACACAGACATGTGAAAACCACACAACTCAAACATAAACTCCCTGCCTCCTTCCCTTTACCGTCGTTGCTATTCCCTGACGCCCATCTTTCTTTTACTTTTCAGACTCTTACTTCAGATGCAAAAGACTTATGCACAGCACACTTTCCTCCTGCCTACTTGTGGATTCTGCTTTAAAAATGGTTTCATGTCTTTCTTACACACACACACCCCAACCCCAGGAATACTGGGAACTGTGGCTTTCTAGGGGTTTGCTGTTGTTCAGTCACACTGTTGTGTTTGACCCTTTGTGACCCATTGGAACACAGCAGGCTAGGTTCCTCTGTTATCCACCATCCTCCACAGCTCACCCAGATCTACGCCCGCTACATCAACAGTGCCATTTATTTATTAATTACATTTCTATACTGCCCATTTGGGTATAGACCAGTGATGGTGAACCTTTTAGAGACCGAGTGACTGCATGGGGTGACTGCATGGGTGCCCACAGAGAGGTCTCTGTCGCAACTGGCACACGTGCCATAGGTTCGCCGCCACTGGTATAGACCATCTGGGCAGTATAAGCAAGTATCAAATAACATGACAGACACACAACAAATCAAAACAACCAACAAATGCGTCTCAAAGTAAAATAAAATAACTAAAACAATTAGTGTCTGAGGGCATAGGATAGGTGATCAACCTGACTGACTAATTTATAGCTAATTATAGCTAAAGGAACAACACCCTGAAAGCCTTCTCTTCTCCTTTTGCTTTCAATCTTTCCCAGCATCAGGGCCTTCTCCAGGGAGTCCTCTCTTCTCATTTGGTGGCCAAAGTACGTGAGCTTCCGAGTCAGTATTTGTCCTTCCAAGGAGTAGTCAGGGTTGATTTCCTTCAGGATGGACTTTATTGATCTCATTGCAATCTAGGTGAACCTCAAGAGTCTCCTCCAGCACCACACTTCAAAGGTATCTTCTGGGGGTGCTGGAACTCTCAATGGCAGCCTTGCTAAACAATAGATTCCAGGATCGGACAAGGGCCACCGCTCAAAGGTAGCTGATGGAGATGTCATTCTTTAGAAGCCGGTTGTCTACGTCTTGTTGGAGAATCTGGACTGGAAACCTCTATAGTAAGAAGACCTAAGCCGATGTCAACGTTGGTCCCATTTCAATGGTAACATCCAAAGCTGTTTGTCACCCAAGACTATGGAATTTAAGGACCTGGTTGGAATAAACTAGAGCTCAGGTCGAAGCAGATGGCTTGAAATGGCCTTATGCCATTGGATAGTTGCTTAGGAAATAATACTATCATTGGACTATGCATTCATTAGAGCTCAAATGTGCTCTGGACTTCCTATTTTAAGACAGAAATTGAAGAACTGGAACAGATCTGGAAACAGGACAGCCAGGGTGCCAAATTGGAAACCAAGTTGTACAAGAATGAATGGTTGAGAGAGCTGGGCTAATGTTTCATTTTGTGCAGACCAAGAGGAAATATGAAAGCCATCTCCAAGTATTTAAAGGGCCGCGGCACAAAATGAGCTTGTTTTCTGAAGCTCTAAAAGGATCTGATCAGAAGTAAAGTATTTTAATTAGAGGAAGGAGGTCCTTGAACAAGGAATATCATCAAAGGAGGAGATGGATGTGGAACTCAACCTCCACTATATCACTTGGAGGACCCTGGATCAGCTGATGGTTGGAGTCCATAAATGCTAAACCAACATACTCAAGTGGTGGCTGGTGGTAAACAACATCACACTGTGTGAATGTGGAGAGATACAGAATCTGGCTCATTTGCTGGTCTGACAGAAAACCAATTTGTGTGGATTCACAGGTACTTGGGCTTCTGGGAACTGAAGTCCAAGAACACCAGAAACCTGCACCGATGAGGACTTATGTTTGGCCAACGACAACGCCAAGAAAGTGGCTTCATTTTGGCAGTTTAAAGTTTGACTTGGACATGAAAGAAGAAGAAAATTAGAGAACAGAGTGAAACCAGGAGGAAGTTCCATGTCATCCATCTAGAAAATGGAAACAAATGGCTTCAAACTCAAGCGAGCGCCACAACTGCAAAGCATGGTGGTTCCTAACTCAACTTCTTTCTACAATACAAATCGGTCTAAGAAATGCTAAGAACCTCCAGCACGGAAAAAGCTGCAGCGTGGGGTTTTTCGGTCGCGATTGAGATTCTGCCACCAGTGAATAATCTAGCTCGATAAATTATACGTGCGAGTTTGTTTGGACTGTG
The DNA here is from genome assembly GCA_030440675.1 of Furcifer pardalis. Lineage (NCBI taxonomy): Eukaryota > Metazoa > Chordata > Lepidosauria > Squamata > Chamaeleonidae > Furcifer > Furcifer pardalis. The sequence goes on along the minus strand of CP126892.1, from coordinate 128,475,939 downwards.
TGTGGCTTTTTTTTTACGTAATATGTCACCTTTGATGCTGTGAGAGCCTTCACAGTTTCCCTTCCCAAAGCAATCACAATCTGTCATGTAAATCTCTGCCCGGGTGTCAAAAGTGTAATACAGCCTCTCTTGAGTTAGCAACGGGTGGGAAAAATGAATGAAAAACATCAGCATTCTGGCACGTTTCCTTCCCAAACGTTGCATCAGCTTTGGAATTTCAGAGCTGCAGAAGAATTATACCTTGTAGATGCTTTTCCTTAAAAATAAATGGTCCAAGAGATCAGTCTTCAGCCGCTTAGAGAGTGTCTGCATGCACAAGGGAAATGCAGGATAGCTTAAGCAAGCGTTTTTTTGCAGGGATGGAAATAAATCACTCTAGTGCTGGCTCAGCTCCATTCAATAGGGTTTCCATAGAACAGTGATGGCCAACCTTGGCACTCCAGGTGTTCTTGAACTTCAGTTCCCAGAAGCTCAAGTCCCTGTGAATCCACACAAATGAGTTTACTGCACGTGCTCCAGTTGTTCTTGAACTTCAATTCCCAGAAGCTCAAGTCCCTGTGAATCCACACAAATGGGTTTTCTGCACGTACTCCAGATGTTCTTGGACTTCAATTCCCAGAAGCTCAAGTCCCTGTGAATCCACACAAATGGGTTATCTGCATGTACTCCAGATGTTCTTGGTCTTCAATTCCCAGAAGCCCAAATCCCTATGAATCCACACAAATGGGTTTTCTGCACGTACTCCAGGTGTTCTTCAGTTCCCAGAAGCCCAAGTCCCCATGAATCCACACAAATGGGTTTCCTGCACATACTCCTGGTGTTATTGGACTTCAATTCCTAGAAGCCCAAGTCCCTGTGAATCCACACGAATGGATTCACAGTGACTTGGGCTTCTGGGAATTGAAGACCAAGAACACTTGGAGTGCCAAGGTTCACCATCACTGTCATAGAAGCTGTTTCTTACAAGTTGCATACAAAAAGAAAACTCAAGACGTCAAAGAACTCTTCCCAAGCAAAGTCTCGCAATGGGACCTCTTCAAACAACCACCTTCTATGAAACTCTGGGTTTCCTCAAAGGCTTCATCATAATCCAAAGATGTAAGGAAGCAGAAGACATGCTCTAGACCAGGGGTCCTCAAACTTGGCTCTCCAGGTGTTCTTGGTCTTCAATTCCCAGAAGCCCTGAGCAGCAGCTGTGCTGATGTGGGCTTCTGGGAGTTGAAGTCCAAGAGTTATATTGAGAAAATAAATAATAATAATAATAATAATTGAGTCATCAGCCCATAGGGTGTTTCGTAGTGTAAGAAAGCAGGTTGTCTGCTCCAGAATGGCTTGCAGTCCGAACTCTGACACAGGAGAAGCAACAGCCAAATGGAAGGGAAGGAAATTATTCTGGGTTGAAAGGATTTTTGTGGGAGGAACTCTGTTCAGAAAATGCCCAAATGAGGCTCCTTTCATGTCCCCAAGAGCTGGGACAGAGACTGGCGCTCAATCTGTCCTGCTGTACCCGGGTCTCGAACTGCCGTCTTGCGAGCCTTCCAGCTAACACTGGGCCAGATCAGCTAACAGTGAGCCACTGCAAATATACAATGATTTCCAACTTCACATAAATGTTTTACTGTTTTGATCATTACTAAGGACCTTTGGCACAAAAAAAGTGTGACACCCATTGGTTCCATTCTGTTATGAACCAGCAGTGGAACATCACCGTTCCCTACAACGACCATAATGTTCAGAGACAGTGAAGTCAAAGATGGCTTTCTCACAAGCCAACTGCATACTTCACCAGCTAAAGGTGTCACCGTTATGCGCCACCAAACTCAAGTTTGTCATTGAGAGCACACTCCGTAAGGAATTCCAGCCCATCCTGGCCATTTGGGAAGTGTACCTTCTATGACTTATAGGGCTAATGGAGTTTGCCACAAGCATTTACCTCATTTACAGGCAACATACAGAAATACTTGTAAAACTGACAAGTGCATGTTATGAAGCATAGATATCCATTCCAACACATAGCAAATCTAATGGGATTTCCAAGGAGAGATATTTAAAGAAGTACAATGGTGCCTCGCTTTACGGATTTAATACGTTCCATGGGACATTTCACATTATGAAAAATTTGTAAAGCAAAATGCAGTTCCCCATAGGAATGCACTGAAAATCGTTCCAGAAAAATCCATAAAGCGAAATGTGGTCTCCCATAGGAATGCATTGAAAACCAATTAATCCGTTTTGGGGGAAAAATCTGTAAACCAAGGCATTATTTTCAATGGATTTTCAGTCGCCAAGTGAAAATTACGTTAACCGAAGTGTTCGTAAAGCAGGGTACCACTGTGGTTTCATCTCAATTCCCATGGCTGAGTGAGGATCTGAATTAAGATCTCTTGAGCCCTAGAACTACTCGTTGTCCACTAGACTTCATTGACTCATTAAAAGTTCGGCCTCTAACAACATGAGGGAAAATTTGAAGTTAAATCAAGAGACCTACAAGGAAATCCATTGGGATGTTTTCTCTCTCTCTCATGACCCATCAACTCAGATGGATTTACTCAACAGAATAATGCCCATCCCTTTTACAGGGACACACACACAGGAGGTCCACCCAGCCAATTCCCCTGGTTTTGAACCTGATCAGACAGGTAACAAGCAATTCCCTGAACTATGACAACCTTGTCGTGGAACCAGCTTTCGCCCTCTCTACAAGGAAGCGTCTCTAAACAAGGGACATGCCCAAGCAATAACACCAAAACCAAAAACTGTTCATCTACACACTCTAGTATGATGTATTCCCTTCATTTATGCCTTGTGGTTGGTTTCTCTGTATCTTAGAAGAAATGTCCTCCTGAACTTTGGTCTGCTTGGCATCTCAAGAAGTCTGCTTGGCATCTCAAGAAGTCTGCAGAACTTAAGTGGCGACATGATCGAGTTCTTTGCCTGCTCTGAAGTTCCAGGCTGCTCTGCAAACAGATGTTCTTGAGATGTACACAAGAGCAAAACCAACTTAGAACATGGAGAACTTCATTTTGGCAGTCAAGAAGAAGAAGAAAACACTCTGACCTTATCCTTCAACAGGTGTTCTAGGGATGGAAGCTATTCTTTACTCCACTTAAAAACCATAATCCAGATTCTCAAATGACATGCTCATCGATATTAAATAAACACATGGATACGGGTGGTCTCACTTTGAGAAAAGTAAGGCAAAGGCAGAACCTTCTTCTGGAGGTGCAAATCTGGAGGTGCCACACACATCTAAACAAATCTTTGTATCAACACACTGACAATGGGACCGGCGAATTCTCATGTTATTAGATCTGTGACATTGCTGTTCTCTCGTACATTGCAATTAAATACCGTAACTTCCATCTTGAAAGGGAAAAAGTGTCACTTCCCAAATTAAATGGATGTGCATTCCTAAGACCTCTTCCAAAGCAATGCAACATCCAAACAGCCATAAGTGGCAAATAGGAACTAGACCAACATTTCACTTTATGCTATCTTTAATGATACACCACTTGACCGATGCAATAACAAACCACTGTTCAACATTTTAGCAGACCAGTGTCCTAAAGAAACACTGACAGCCACAACAGGGCAAAGATAGGAGAGAATGCTATGCATGCTCGTCAGTGGTATTATGAGCATTTAAGGCCACCAGAACAGGAAGGAGCATTGGCTGATAGTTTAGTGGAGAAGACAATTCACAGCTTAGTGTCCATCTCACATACGTTGGGTTCCCATATGTCCAAAATAGGTTCCGACAACACGTTTAACCCAGGATCTCTCCCGAAGAAATCAACTTGGCAAGCTAGTTGCTTCCATGGAGGTAACTGAGATTTCAAAGGAAGTGGAATGGGAACACAAGTAAATTAAGGTTCCCGCTAATAAGAGCTTCATTAAAGGCCAAGTAGCCGACAAGTGCATATGCATGGAACGGATAAAAACACCTTCCAGTGGGCATCTCTCTGCAACAAGGAAGCACTGATGAACCTCAACAGGTGCTCCAAGTGAAGCTAACGGTTGCCCTTACTCGAAGCCAGTCATATCGGACTCTAGGGTTCAGTGCTCATCTCTGTTTATCGCCAAAGAGCCAGTGCTGTCTGTGTCTGCAGACATTTTGATGGACCTGTGGCAGGTATGACTAGACATGCATGGAATGCTATTTACCTTCCCACTGAAGTGATACCTATTTACCGACTTGCAATCTTTTGCTTTCAAACTGGCAGGAGCTGGGACAGAGACAGATGCTCACTCGATCATGCAGCACTCGGGTCCCAAACTGCCGACCTGCTGACCTTCCAGTCCTCAAGTCCAGCGTCTTAACCACTAAGCTGCTGAAGTCCCTTCAAGTGTTCCAAACCTAGCACCGCAGGACAGGACAAATATATGCATAGGGACTTTTGTTCTCTGAGATAGTTTTTTCCTGGAAAAACAACACATTATCTTGCAATCTATGTGCAGGCAAAGCTTGCGGCAAAAGTATTGCGACCAGATGGGCAGCTTGCACAAAGGTGGTGGATGCTGGACAAAGAGATAAGCAACCTTACCTGGAATCTGGGTACTTGGTCAAGGTGGCCAGGCTGCTGGTGTACATGTGCCCTCCTACGTCGATGTGGACAGGAGCATTCGATTTGGTGAGCTGCGCGGGGAGAGGGATGCCTTGTGCAGCCAACGGAGAAACAGGAGACCGAGTCAAAGAGAGCCGGGACATCGCTCTTCCTTCCTCCTAGAAGGTCCGACAGAAAAGGGAGAGTTTCCTCTTAACGGTAGCCGGAGCCTCGCCTTGATTCCAACATGATCACAGATCTAATAAGATCATTTTTTTTTGCATCTGCCTGATCACATATTCCGCTAACAAATTATTGCCACCTCCCTAATTAAGTGTATTTGCATCCTGCTCTTCAAAGGACCAGCGGCACTGAGAAAGATGCTTATTAGCAATAAGAAAGAAGTCGAGGGGAGAGAAGAAGAAAAATCTTTTTCAAGGTGTCAGCCTCAAGGGGCATAAAACAAACTGCAAAATTCTAATTAAAGGTCGCCGTCTTATGTGTTAGATGTGAAATATCCCCCGACAAACGAAATAACCAATTTGTGAATTGGGATCCAGGTTTTTTTTTTTTTGCAAGTTTGTCTCAGTAACGAGACACCTCTAAATTAGTGACTTCCTTGGCTCCTCAGGCGTTTCATTTCGACATGTACTAAAATTCACATCAAACTTGGAACTATTTGTGTGTGTGTGTTGCTTTTTAACTAACGACTCAAGCAAAAAAAACAAAAAAAAACACAACTGGTCCATTTTCATGATCTAAACAATGCACTGGAAGGGAAAGCACAGATGATGAGCCACGAATAAATGTTTCAAATAAAGATTACCCTGGTCCTTCAGACAACATGTTCAGCCCTTCTGTAATCTCACCTCACGTCACACCGGAACAAATACACATGGAAGTTGCTTATATGCAACGCTTTTCCAAAGGCAGGTTTCAACGGAAGGAAGGAAGAAAGGAAGGAAATGAATGGAAGGAAGAAAGGAAGGAAGGAAGGAAATGAAAGGAAGGAAGGAAATGAATGGATGGAAGGAAGGAGGGAGGGAAGGAAGGAAGGAAGGAAATGAATGGATGGAAGGAAGGAAATGAATGGATGGAAGGAAGGAAAATTTATTTATTTATTTAATCAGACTTATATGAATGGAAGACTTAAACGAATGGAAGAAAAAGAAAGGAAGGCAGGAAAATGAAAGAAGAAAGAAGGAAGGAAAATAAATGGAAGGAAAATGAAATAAAGAAATAAAGAAGGAAAGAAGGAAGGAAAATGAATGAATGGATGGAAGGAAGGAAAATAAATGGAAGGAAAATTAAAGAAGGAAGGAAAATAAATGGAAGGAAAATGAAAGAAAGAAATAAAGAAGGAAGGAAGGAAAATGAATGGGTAGATGGAAGGAAAATAAATGGAAGGAAAATGAAAGAAGGAAGGAAAATGAATGAAAAAGGAAGGAAAGAAAATGAATAGATGGATGAAAGAAAGAAAGAAAGAAAGAAAGAAAGAAAGAAAGAAAGAAAGAAAGAAAGAAAGAAAGAAATTTGTCCTCTACACTTCAGACCTCTATTAAAAAGCTAGGAAGCTTTTCATAAATGGAAAAACAAAAGCATTTTGCCATACCCGAATGTTTTAAAAGACCAACAATGCCCTGAATTTTTCTCAATTTCTGAACAATATCAGCCCTTCCCCTTTGCTGTAATTCATACAAGACAATCCTGACTCACAGGCAGGTAACCCATAGAGATAAAAATGTAGGAATCTTAAAAGAGATACAACAAACTCATCTTTTCCACCTGCTTTTGGTGTAAAAAAGCAAACGGTGCCTGAAATTAGAGATACGAAACACTTTGGAGCATAATTGAACTGTCTTGGTATTTCGGATTGCAGTCATGACCTATCGCCTTTTCCTTCCTGCTAACATCTCACAGGCATAGCCAATGTGATCTTTCATGGCGGATTTCCACTTCTTACAGAATAGCTGGACCACGTTTCTCCGAATCTCCAAGCCATCAGTCTGACGTGACGTCTTGCCGAGATCCTTAGCGTAAGCCAGACCATGGCAACCCGTGCAGCCGAGTAGATGTCCGCAGAGAGCACCGCTTCTGGAATATGTGGGACCGGACCGGAAAACCCTGGTAATGTTTGGATTTCATAACAAGCAGCGTGTGGCAACTTGTCTAGTAAACTTTTTTTGCCACTCAGACTTCGAAATAACGCATCACCCCATTATGGATCCACATCGTTTTCTTCCTCGGCATGCCAAACCGACATCTACTCCCTCTAAGACGCCAAGATCAACCAGCAGTTCATCTCAAACAGAAATGATACGTCAACATTTTTGACAACAGCACCAGCTTCAAGGGGAAGCGGCTGAATTCCTGCAAGGAGCAAAAGGCTTCCCATTTTTCCTTTTCACACTGCGCCTCGAACAAGCGTATCACGAATAAAAGCCACTTGCTTTGCACCGAACAATCATACATAGAAACATCCAGTGTCTGCTGGGGTTTATCCCTCTGTCTGAGGATCCATCACCTCCCCAGTCCATGCACACATAAACACACGCGCTTGCTCAAAAGCTCGTAAAGGTCACGCATGCTCGAAAGCCAGCTGTATCCAACTCTAGGGTTCAGTGCTCATCTCTGTTTGCAGCCAAAGAGCCAACGCTGTCTGCATCTACAAGCATTTCCATGGACATGTGGCAGGCACGACTAGACATTGAAGCGGACAGAACGCTGTTTACCTTCCCACCAAAGTGGTCCCTATTTATCAACTTGCAATTCCTTGCTATCGAACTGCTAGGTTGGCAGGAGCTAGGACAGAGGACGGGCACCCGTTCCATCATGCAGGACTCGGGTTTTGAACTGCTGCCCTTCCACCTCCCAGTCAGTGTCTTAACTACTTGAGCCACTACAGTCCCTTCCCACAACCAAACAACATCCTAATCCTTATTTATACTGTACTGAAATTTGGGCTGGCACAGGAAACCTAATGGCCCCTCGGCCAGGCTCTCTCCCTCCCGATAGCTAGGCTGCCATCTCTAATAACAGGAACTGCCTAAAATGTCCCGATTATTGAACACAGAAATGTCTCCAAGGATGGAGAACCTTCATGCCTTCTTACGTAGGCTTTTGAAGAAGCAAGCCCTCCTCTATAGGGCTTAGTTTTGAGTTTAAGAGTCCTTATGACAACATCAGGACAGCCCAATTATGTGTTGAAATGAAACCCAAGTCTACTTGCATGAAGTTTGCTGTTAAGCAATTTAGCTCCCGATGGGAAGGTTAACCTCTTCTCCAGGATGTAACTCTGCAAATATCACAATTCAGCCACGTCCCTTGCAACTGTTTGCTTTTGGGATTTTTATAGCGCCCCCCTTAAAAGATGCAGAAAACAACAGAGGCAATCTATAACCCACAAACCTGAGCATCTTCTAGAACTGTGACGGCGAACCTTGGCACTCCAGGTGTTCTCGAACTTCAGTTCCCAGAATCCCAAGTCTCTGTGAATCCACACAGATGGGTTTACCGAGCAGTAAACCCATCCGTGTGGATTCACAGAGGCTTGGGCTTCTGGGAATTGAAGTCCAAGAACAGCTGGAGTGCCAAGGTTCGCCATAACAGACCTAGAAGGATCAGGAGCTGAATTAAAAGACGACAACAAACGCTGTCTCTTGCGCAATACACAAACTCTACCACTCAAAAGAATACAAATATTACGAACAGCACTGTAAACACCTGCTTATCATTTTACTAGTGGTTCTTTCTCTCTCTGTATATAACAAAGATGTTTCCTTAGTCACACTTTCTAAAACCAGGAATAAGCTTCCTGTTCCTGCGAAGAAGAAATGCCTAGGAAGAACCTACTTTAAAATCTGTGCCAATTTCTAACTTATCTCGTGGGCCTGCTCTAGACATTTTGCTGTGCTTTCCTGGGCAGGATCTTCCTAGAAGACATCCTCCACTTGTATGAGTTCCAACGGTCTTCACTCCTGGTTGGCCTAGAACACTGATGGCCAACCTTGGCACTCCAGCTGTTCTTGGACTTTAATTCCCAGAAGCCCTGATCGGCCGGAGTGCTGACTTGGGCTTCTGGGAATTGAAGTCCAAGAACACCTGGAGACCCAAGGTTCACCATCAATGGCCTAGAAGATCAGGGTTACACCAGCATGGGGCCCAGGCCCCACAAGGGGACTTTAATTCCCAGAAGCCTAAGTCAGTCCATTGGCTGATCAGTGCTTTGAGGAACTGACTGAAGCTTCTGGGAATTGAAGTCCCCAAACCAAAGAAGGGAAACATTGGCCTAGATGAAAGCATGAGGAAGGCAGAGGTCATGATCCAGCCAGGAAGTTTTCCTCCACCAGCTTTACTGAAATGAATGGTTCCCATTCATTTCAAGCAGGAGGATGGAGAAGAAGCTTCTGAGTGATAGCACTTGCTCGAAAGCCAGTCGTATCCGACTCTAGGGCTCAGTGTTCATCTCTGTTTATAGTGTTGTCTGCGTTTGCAGATGTCTCCATGAACTAGGCAGGCATGCATAGAACACTGTTTACCTTCCCACTGAAGCAGCCCCTATTTATCTCCTTGCAATGTCTTGCTTTCAAACTGCTAGCTTGGCAGGAGCTGGGACAAAGATTTGAGCTAATTCCATCCTGCAGTAACCGGGGATCTAAGTCTGACCTTCCAGCCAGCGAGTACAGCATCTCAACCACCACGGCGACTCTTGAGACCCCCCCCAAACCAACCAAGCTGCCCTGTCAATGGCCTTTCTATCTGCATATGCCTAACCTCTTTTCCTCATTCCTCTCCCGGATTTCCCAAGAAGCCACTCATCTCTTCCTGCCTCCTCCCTGCCTAAGTGCTGCCTGTAAAAACTATTTGCCCACGGAAAAGCAAGAGGAGATAACCACCCCAGCACGCTCATTTACACACAAAATGATTTCGTGTCCCATTGAGTTCACAGTTGTTCACTCTCTGGGGGTGATTAAACCAGCTAGGCTTCTACAGCTTGAGATGAGAGGGAGAGAGTTTTCACCCAATCGTTTCTCCCCCGAAAAAGCAGCTCCAATTTTTTTCTTTGCAAAGCTGTTATTTTAACCATAAAAGGTAAACAGAAGGCAGTTGTAAGAAGTTCATTTCAGCGCCATGCCTGGGGGCCATCATCGCCCTGGGGGCAGAGAAGGCTGAAAGACTGCAGAAATTTCCAGGGTGTTGCCCCCCCCCTCCCTCCCTCGCTTTCTCTGAAGCCTACAGAAATATTCTTCATTTAATACACACAAATTGAAAACCGACTTTTAAAAAAGAAAGAATGGAACAAAGACTTCTAAAGTGGCAAAAGAAATTTGGGGGGTTGGATGGATGGAGCTCCCCCCCCCCCCGCCTCTACACACAGCCCCAGGCCACACTAAGCCTGCTGCTGATGAAGCGATTTGTGTGTGTGTGTGTTTATTGTGGTGGTGGGTTTGGGTGGAAGTGATGTACAGCTGAAAGCCATCTAGGAGTCTGAAAAGCAAAGCAGGTAAAGGACAAAGGCAGGAAGCAGAAAGGTTGCAAAAGAAAGAAATGAATGAACGATGAAAGGAGGAGGGTGGAGAGAAAGAGAGAACATTACTCGGAAGGAGGGAGATGAAGTTTAAATCAACAGCGCAGACACTTTAAAAAGCCCCACAGATGGGAAGCAAGACTAATTAAGGATGTAAAAAAAAAAAGGCTTTTGTTCCTAAAGTTTATTGTTGCTGGGATAAAAAAAAGAGGAATTAATTGAAACTAATGCGGTTATTCACTCGTGCCGTTTAATTCCTTCATGCCCATTTAAAGACACAAAAATGGAAAAGGCACATTTTTAAGACATGCCTTGGAATGGTAAAAAGACATTTGCTCTCTCTCTGTAAATAAAAAGACCCCTCCCCTCAGTCCTTCCCAGCCTTGGGCGGGTGGCAAGGGAAGAACTCTGCACCAGGGGTGCTCAAACTATGGACCGTGGGCCATATCCAGCCTTGACACCAATCCATCCAGCCCACGCCGCCCTCGTTGCTCCCAGAAGCGGAAGTAAAGCGCACCGATATGGGCGTGTCTTACTTCCAGGAGCGTCAAGGGCAGCGTGGGGCAGATAAATTGGCATTGGGAGCTGGATACGGCCCACAGTCCATAGTTTGGGCAGAGAAAATGGCAGCCTAAAAGCTATCTCATCCTGTTGCAAAGCACATCTGTTGCAAAACAGATTGCGAGGCGCATTTTACTTCTGCTTCCGCCGGGAGGAACCACGTGACCGGCCCGCTGAACCACATGACCGGCCCGCTGAACCACGTGACCAGTTTGGAGCCCAAAAAGTTTGGGCACCCATGCTCTACAGAGGGGGAAGCAAAAGGCTTGCACTGTTCTTCCCCACTGTTTTCATGGGTCTTGTTCTGGGAGATCTTCCTGCTGGAATAAGACCAAGCCAAGGGGGTCCCTTTAGGGTGCCCAGGAGATGTATGGACCATGGCCCTGGTGCTCCCATCCTGGCTAAACATGGTTGAGACCGCTTGGAGGTCCACCTCTTGCTCCTGGACAAACTATCGTCCAGCCGATGAAGTCTACCTCCATCTTCTTCTCATGAACCAACTCTTGGAGTTTGGCCCAACTTGCTGCTTCTTCCCATGCCAGGCCCTCATGGTGAACCAGACATGGGGAACCTCTTCAAGTCCCCTGAGACGAGGCCCAAAAGGATATCACCATCTGTTATCAGAGAGCCAAGGAGCCACCGGGCATCCCTTGGTCTGGCATTTTAGAGGGTGAAGACCAAGCCTGGCTAGAAAGATCTCCCTTCGTGGCCTCCTGGTGAAGATGGGACAACCTCGGCTGCAAACAAGGAGTTCCCCTAGAAAAGTTCCCTGCTCCCTCTGCAAAGAAGGTTTCCCAGAAGGGAGGTCGGTCTTCTTTGGCCACCCGGGCGGCAGGTTCAGACGCAAAAAATCCCAGTCCATCCAAACAGCGCCATTCAACCCATGGGACTGAGAGGTGAGTTGCAGACTCTGCCCGTGGGACAAGAGGACCCTGAACTGACCCCGCGAGAAAGTCTAGGTTGTCCTCAGAAGTCGGGTCCTACTGTCGGGTACCAACCTTCTCCATCCCCCACCAAGGGTTGCTCTCATTCTTAAGGGTTTAGCCTCACGCTTTGACCAACCACCTTCTCCCCCGCCTCTCATAGAAACCAACACCAAACAAGACCAAGGGAGGAAAGGAGAAGGCCAGCCACACAGAGCAGGGTTTGAAGCATTGATGGGAAGCAGGGCAATTAAATTTTTAAAACAGGACAAAATGATGCCTACGTGGATTCTCCCCGGGGCGCTAACGAGGTAGGCAACTGGAAGAGAGGAGGAAGGGAAAGGCGGAGTGCGTCAGGGCCAGCCCGGAGCCTTGGAACGGCCTGTGCCCTGCGGGGAAGCCGCTCTGTTGCCACTTGGCATGTCCCAACAGAAATGCCCCGGTTCGCCTCCCGGCAAAGCCCGTTCGCCTGGCGCCAGCCTTGCCTCCGCAGACCGCCTCCTTTGGGGTGGCTTAGTTTTCAACCCCCCTCCCAACTACCATCCAACCTTTGCCAACAAAACAAAAGGGAGGGGGGAGATAGAGGAGTCTTCCTACCCTCTCCAATGTTATCCTCTGCATCTGTCTAGGGAGGCTTTTGTGCCCTTCCCTAAGGAATACTCCCCCCCCATCAAATGCCCCAGGCAGAGGGAGTCATCCGACCCCCTCCCCTTTTAAAAAGAAGAAGGAGCTTCTGCCCCTTTAAGCCCTCCATGGTACTGGTTAAAGGGCTGTCCCCCTCCGCCCCACAACTGGAGCCAAGAAACTCCTGGTTTTTAAGGGGGAGGGCTTCCCTCCGGCGTCCGATTCAAGCGCCCCCTCCCCCAGCCTGCCCCTTCCGAAGCCCTGCTGACCGACCCCCCCCCCGCCCGGTCCGGCTTCCGCGGCTGCGTACCATGCAAAGGCAGCGGCCCCCCAGCCTCCGCCCCCGGGAGAGCGGCTCACTCGCCCGCGTCCGTCCGTCCTTCCTTCCCCCGCCGCGGATCGCCGCTCGGCCCCGGCGGACGCCGCCTCCGCCTCCCCTCGCGCCGGGGCTGGGCTGGAGGCTAGAAGCCGAGGCAGCAGCAGCAGGAGGCGGCGGCGGCGGGCTGGAGGCGCGGAGCCTCGGGCAGCAGCGGCAGGGTGGCGGCCAAGCCGGCCATCGCCTTCCTCCTCCTCCTCCGCGGCTCTTCTTGACCCTCGCCAAAAGTCGAGCCGAGCCACGCGCGCGCGCACTGACGGAGAGACAGGCACAGACGGGGCGCGGGGGCGCGCAGGCAGACGAGGGCGGGCGCGCAGGGACGCGCGCAGACACACACGAAGGCAGCCAGGCACTGAAGGGGCGCGCGCGCGCGCGAGCACAAGCCTACCGGAGGGTTTGGCTTCCCACCGGCGCGCGCCCGGCGCCAAAGCAGGGTCCGAGCAGCGGCCCCCCCCCCCAAAAAAAAAAGCCGAGGCCACCGTCCGGGCCGTCCAAGGCCAAGCGCCCTTCCCTGGCCTCGGTCCTCCGAGGGAAGGCAGGCAGAGGGGTCCGTCCTTCCCTCTCCAACCCGCGCGCCGTCTTACCTTTACGCACCGCCGGAGACGCAGGCGAGGCGTGCCGGGCAGCCGTGCGCCCCCTCCGGCCTTTGTCTTTGGGAGGGAGGATGGGTGGGCTCCGCGGCTCCGCTTGGTTCTTGGGCTGGGGGGGAGGGGGGAATCACCCTGGGCGAAGGGGTTCCGCGCGCCTCGACGGCCGCCTCCGATCCGGCCGGCGGGGCTTTTGGCAAGGCGGGGGCTCCTGCTTCGGCCGCCGGAGGAAGGCGCCCCTCCTCCCTTCCGTCTGGTGCCCTCCCCCCGGGGAGGGGGGCCTTTTCCTTTCTCCTTGCCGGGTGTCGTGGAGGGAGGGGGCGGTTAGAGAAAGCTGGCCTGGCGTGTCCCCGGCGGGGTTCTCCGGCCGAGCATCTCCGCTCCGTCTCGGGGCCGTCCTGTCGCCTTCTGGCTTCCTCTCTCTCTCTCTCTCTCTCCCCCCGAAGAGCAACGCGGAGAGGGGGGTGGGTGGAAAAGGGGGGGTGGGGTGGGGATCCCACTCCTCGCCCGGGGCTGGGTAGGAAGACGCCTCCTGGGCCCCTCCACGGCGCGCCTAGGGCTAGGCGCACCCCTCGGGGCGCACAAGGCTTGGCCAGAGAGTTGGCAGCGGGTTCCTTCTCTTATTTTCCCCAAATTTTCTGCTGCGATGGGGCTGGAGGGGGGAGAGTTTTGCCCCGGGGTGGCGGCGGCGAGGAGGAAGGTTTTTCTCCGTGTCTCCCCATTCCCTCCACTTCTCCAAATTAACTCTCGCTGCGGTTGGCTTTATTTCCTTCGGTGGTGCTTTTCATTTATTTACGTGTTTATATTGATATCCCAAGGGACTGCAGTGACTCAAGTCCCTAAGACGCTGACTGGGAGGTCAGCAGTTCGATTCCCGAGTACTGCAGGACCGAATGAGCTCCCGTCTCTGTCCCAGCTCCTGCCAACCTAGGAGTTCGAAAGCATGAAATTGCAAGTAGATAAATAGGGACCACTTCGTTAGGAAGGTGACAGCGTTCCATGCGCTCCGGTGTCTAGTCATGCCTGCCACATGACCACAGAAACATCTGCAGAAGCAGACAGTGCTGACTCTTCAGCTTCGAAACAGAGATGAGCACTGAACCCTAGAGTCAGATACGACTGGCTTTCGAGCAAGGGAAACCTTTACCTTTACTATTGATATCCCGCCCATCTGAGATATTTCCTCACTGTGAAAACCACCACTAACAACAACACACAATCTTTAATGTAGAAAATTAGACATCAATAATAACCGCACTAAATAAATAGCAACAGAAATGATGCCCGCCCACCCCAATTTTTTAAAGCCTTCTCCAAAGTAGAAACAGGCGCCGGTGGGGAAAAACGCACACTTTTTTGGCTGCTCCCTCCTTTCTGGGCTTCCCGGGCGGGGGGGGGGCAGCGGAATAACGGTTTGGCGTGCTCGGTCCTCCCCCCCCAAAACCGGGAAGAGGGGATGTGGGGTGGAAAGGAGGGGAGCGAAGTCCTAGCGGCGCAGGGTTAAACTGCTGTCCTGCAGCCTGAACGCAGTGAGTTCGATCCCAACGGGTTCCAAGTTGCCCTGGGAAAGGAGGGCGGTATATAAACTCGAACAAACAAATAAATAAGTTGACTCAAACCTCTTCCATCCACTCAAGATGGGGGGGGGCAAAATGCGAATTAACTTGTGAGGGCACTTATGGGGCGGTATAGAAGTGACTTGGCAATTGCTGTTAATCCCCACCGTTGCCTTTCATGTCATTCTCTGTCGTCATCGTCCCCGGGGGGGGGAGGAGACATCAATTTTCGTCCCTTTCTGCCCTCCTCTCGTCTCAATCCTCGGCCCCGGGGGGGGGGAGCACAGAGGAAAGAAGCGCCCGATCCACACTTCTTGAGAAACTAAAGGCAACTTTTTTGCGCCCGCGCGCCCGTGGGAGGAAGGCGCCTTGGCGAGCACGCGCACCCGGTTCTTTGGGACTGTGTGGCGAGGGCGCGCGCGCGGGGGGGGACCCTCTCCTTCCTTGCTTGCTTCTTCCTGGACCCCAACCCACCCCCACCACGGGATGGCATCTAATGGGCCTCTCTTGCTTTGGATGCCGCCCCAAGGATGTCCCCCCCCCCCGAATAAAAGCAATAACAATTCTACTTCTGTACCATCTCCACCTCTCCATAAAGCTTCGTGCCCAAGAACAGGCTGCGGACTCCATTGACTCGGAAGAGGCTTTAGTCAACTGTGTTTGCCGTCAGGATCGAACTCACAACCTTTGGGCTGCAGAACAGCAGCTTTAACCCCAGCGCCGAGAGGGCTCAAAAAAAATGCCAAAGAAGCGCATTTCCGCCCTCACGCCTTCGGGGCCCGCCTGCGGCCGGAGGAGGAACCGGAGCCGCCCCGTCGAGCTGGGAGCCTCCCTCGGGGGCAACCGGCACCTCTGCTCCAGTTGTACCGCCCTTCCTCCAGGGCCGCCCGAGGAGGGATCAGCCCAGCCCAGCCCCGCCGCGCCCCCGGGAGCTGGAGCCAGGCAGCCAAAAGTGGGAAGGGGGGAGGTGCGTCCTCACGTTCAGGACAACACGTGTCCGGCGATCCGGGAGTGGCCCGTGGAGGGGGTGGGGGTCAGACGGACAGGGCTCGAAAGGCTACCAAGCCAGGGACTGAAGCCTCTTTGCCCCCGGATTTCTGGTTGGGAAATTTTAAGATCCTTTAAGACGAGTCCAAAAGGGTCTGCGGTGGCTTAGTGGTTAAGACGCTGGACTTGACTGAAAAGTCACCTCCTGCTGGCCTAGGAGCTCAACAGCAAAAAATTGCAAGTAGATAAAAATTCGCATAGTCAAAGCAATGGTATTCCCTGTTGCAATGTATGGTTGTGAGAGCTGGACCATTAGGAAAGCTGAGCGCAGAAGAATAGACGCCTTTGAGATGTGGTGTTGGAGGAGAGTTTTGAGAGTCCCCTGGAGAGCGAGGAGAACAAATAGGTCAATCTTAGAAGAAATCAATCCTGACTGCTCCTTGGAAGGTCAAATAATAAAGATGAAGCTGAAGTACTTTGGACATCAAATGAGAAAGGATTCACTTGAGAAGGCCTTGATGCTTGGAAGGGTCGAGGGCAAAAAAGGAAGGGGACGGCCCAAGATGAGATGGCTAGATGGTATTGTGGAAGCGGTGGGCACAGAGCTGGGTGAGTTGAGGGGGATGTGGAGGACAGGAGTGCCTGGTGGATGGTGGTCCATGGGGTCGCAGAGGGTCGGAATCGACTGTGAGACTGAACAACAACAACAACAAAAATAGGTATGGCTTTGGTGGGAAAGGAAACAGCGTTCTGTTACAGCCCCAAACCCTCACATCCACACATAGCAATCCCTCTTTAAGGAGTCACAACTTTTGTGTCTTCATTTCCTTCCTTCCTTTGACTGCTGCTTGGTCAACCTGGAGCCTGTTGTCTTGCTTTGTGTACTTTGACCATTTGAAGTTTTCTTTGGGCTGTTGAGCTTCCTATGTGCTTTTGTTTGAAATGGACGCGTAACATCTCGGGATAGACAGGGTGCCCTAAACAGACTTATTGTATGACTGAGTCTTCTTCATTCATAGGAAACCAACAGTTTTACTAGGATGGATTATTCGCCTACTTATAATAATCAAAATCCAGGAAAACAGGATTTAAAACAGTGCAGGGTGAAAAAAATATCAAAAGGCCATACCTTGGTATTTTGGAAAAATTAAAGTACGGTGGTATCTCGCACAGCGATTTTAATCCATTCCACGGGGCTCGTTGTATGAAAAAATTGCTATACGATGTATGCATCGTATAGCGATTTTCCCTATGGGACGCATCATACAATGATCAGGCATATTAGAAAATAAAATAAAACAAAATAAAAAACACTGTAGCACTTTAAAGACTGCTATATTTTTATTGTAAGCTTTCGCGGATCAAGTCCACTTATTCAGACAAGGAGTGAAACTTATAGGCATGGGTCATACACTGGGGAACAAAAAAAATTTTTTTCTTGGTGCCTAAAATTTTTCAACTGATTTCGGGCATTTTTGTGCGGCTGATTGCGAAAATGCCATCCATTTTGTTCTAGCAGCTCTAGTTCATGAGATATCGATGATGTCATTATACATTGCTCTTATGACGACACTTGTATTTGCCTCACCATTCGTAAATTGATTGTTTTAATAATACTTATTGATGTTGTTCAAGCTCTATTCCTGTTGTTGCAAGTGTAATTTAACTAATCTGACCTTTTTTTGTCATTCTCTGTGTTCTCCGCCCCGGGTGGCTTACACCCTTGCTACGCCTCTGGTTATATATGCAACCAGTATGGTTAGATTGGCCTAATGTGAATAAGCCATATCTAAAAAACTAGAGCTGATGGGGCATAACTGAAAGCATTTTTGGAATCAGTGACCCAAATATAGCCAGAAATAGGTGAAAATTGTCAGGCACCAAAATCACTGTTCCTCAGTGTATGGGAAAAGTCGTATAACAACAAAAATTCGTTGTACCGTTTTCCCCCATAGAGTTGCATTGCATTGCATAACAATTTTAGTTTTTATACCAGGCACAATGCTTTTTAAAATCTTTGTTGTATGATTTAATTGCTGTATGAGGCATTCATTATACGGTGTTCTACTGTAAATGTTTTTACAACAGGCTGTCTGTCTGGTCCATACAAACTCCCCTTGCGTCTCTTGCACTCTCCGTGTAACATGTCTTAATCTGAGAGTAGACCCAATCCCTAATATTACCTGCCCTCTTCATCTATAAATACGTGTTTCATTTCAAAGTTTGGTCCCAGGTCTTTTCCTGGAGGACTGATCAAAAGAAAACAATACTCCTGTCTTTCAACCTATCCAGGTCAATGTTTGGAATTTATTTCTTAGTGTAGGTGTAAATGCATCTGTAAACAAAACTTGTTCGGATAGGAGTTAAACAGTGGACTGCATATCTTTAGGATCAACAGCAAGAAAGTTCAGTAACTGTGTTTTCTTCAGTCCTTTCTTTGATTGCTATGGCAATCATGGGGGTCAGATTCCTTTGAGATAGACCAGGGATGCTCAAACTACTGCCCGTGGGCCGAATCTGGCCCCTGACACCGACTCATCCAGCCCATGCCTCCTGCATCTCTCCCAGAAGTGGTAGTACAAGCACATTTTACTTCCACTTCTGGGAGTGACGAGGGCGGCAGCATGGGCCAGATGAATTGGCTTTGGGCTGGATCTGGCCCGCCGGCAGTAGTTTGAGCACCCCTGGTGTAAGCAAAGACAATGGCAGCTTAAAATCTATCTCATCCTGTTGCAAAACAGATCGCAAGGTGTGTTTTACTTCCCCTTCCGCCGGGAGGAACCACACAACCGGCCCGCTGAACCACATGATCAGCTCTTTGAACCCCGTGACCGGCCCATGGCCGAAAAAAGTTTGGGCACCTCTGGCATAGACCCTTCCTTGTCTTCCTTTGCCTGGACCTGTAAGAGAAACTGACAAAACCTCCTTATTTAAAAAAAGAGTTTTTGAAAAGTTATCTTCCATGCTGGGGATAAACAGAAACTTTTTTCCTAAGGGGAGTTTTTATTTATTTATTTATTTATATCTCCGAGTACAAACTGCAGGAGAAAAAGGGAAATTTTCTCATTAAAGTTACATCCCTGCAGTTAGTTCAATTACTTGATATATGCAGAAGATGTTGTAAATTTAAAGATTTAAATAGCTTACAAAGATGCCGGAGGCTCCATCAGTTAATTTCCTTAATTTATGGATTTTTTAAGCTCAGCTTCTGAAAAGGAAGTTAGGGGGGGGGGAGGAGGGAGGAGAAAAGGAAAAAGGAGAATTAGGTCAGGAGTGAGATTTGCATCCTGGTCCATTGTGCCTCCTAGGGAGAGGCGAGGCTTGACATGATTCTAGGCTTGGCCAGGAGGTGTTCCTGAGCAACATCTGGAGGAGAATCATGGCTTGGAAAGGAGCAGGAAGTGTGAAACAGAAAGGGGATGCGCAAACATTTTCTTCCATGCATGGGGTGTGTGTGTGTGTAAAACAAGACTGGTGCATGTCATCTTTTCTCCCCATTTGAACCTGACATTCGTAGCTTAATAGCACGACCCATCATCATCACCATCATCCTTCTTGTGCCATACCCAATTCTAAATACAGTAAAATCCCGGGATATGACAGAGATCTGTTCCAACCCCCTCTGAAACATCCATCGGGATGCACTGAAAAATTTAAAAAAGTTACTGAATTGATCCTCGTAAACCGGGGAAAAATACATTATTTTTATAAATGTCATATATAACCCAGGGGTTCGCAACCTACGGCCGGTGAGCTGGATCTGGCCCACAGTGGCCATTAATCTGCCCCTCCCTGACCTCACTCCAGCCAGCGGCAGAATTGCTGTGGACTCATTTACAGCGGTGTAAACGCATTTACTACAGTCGTAAACGAGTCCACAGCCATGGTAAATGCGTTTATGACAGGTGCGGGTGCCTTTTACAGAACCAGTCTGGCCCGCTCTGCTGTCTGAGGGGTGTGTAGTCCAGCCCGTGGCTGGAAAACTTTGAGAACCCATGCTCTAACCATTAAAGAAGTTTTTCCTAACATCCAGCTTCCTGCAGTTTGAGCCCATTATTATGCGCTCTGGTGAACAGATTGGAAGAGTGCTTATGCCAAAAGGAATAACAATTCAGGTACAAAAAAGCTGTCAGGAAGTGAATTATAATCCCTGGAAACTCACATTTGTGGAAGCTAAAAATGCAACAATACTTTTGTTGTTCTTACACATGGAAATAAACTGCCACTGTTTTGAAAAACCCATTTAGTTACATAGCACAGACCAGTTACAAAATATCTGATTTTTAAAAACCTCGTCTCAGTTAACCATACAGTACTTAAAATTAAATGAAGAAATCCTGTTTTATTATAATGTGGAATATTTTTTAACACAATAAGAAGTGATTCTTAATATATATATAACATTTGAGGGTCTTAAACAACTAGGTATATAATGAAAGAATTAAGAAAATAATTACAGCATAAGGAGATACAGGTTTTCTGCCATACAAATCTATATTTTACACCGTAATTCTTTTTTTCCTCGCTTGTGTCTGTGGCTTTTGTGTGGGATGTATTTTAGTATATACGAATATATACATAAAAATTAATACTTAAAAGGTGTAATGCAAACTATGCCAGATCAAGAAGCCCCATTGCATGGTGGTGTTTTCGGTCTAGCATTTCTTTCCCCGTTAGATGAAGTTTCTAAGATTTGCAAGGTACATGTCAAGGACGGGTATATCAATGGGTTTTTATTTATTCACAACTCGAAGACTAATTGCCTCTCTTTGCCTCAAGGCCAAGAGATTGGTTTTAATATGACACTTCAAAAGTATTCATAGAACTACAGAGATAGGAAAGTGTCATTGTTTTAAGGAAGGCATCTCGCGGTGGCACTTCTGACCCTGGAAAATAAAATCTTTCACCAGCCTCCCCCCCTCCCTCCTGAGTTTTATTTAAACCTCAACTATTTAAAAAACTGTACAAAGGCGAATCTTAAATGTTGTGGCACAACCAAGACAGGAGAAACCATTTTGAAAGGAAATGTTACTTATCGTCTGAGAGGAACTGTGACGCCCTTTATAAAATTAGTCCAAATTCGTGGGATTAAACTTGTGAAGGTAGAATCAAATTAATACTGTTAACAGATTATTCTTCTTTCGTGTCCAGAGTGTTAAAAATGTTATAGCAGGACACAATTCAATTTATTTATTTATTTATTCCTTCCTTCCTTCTTTCCTTCCATATATTCCTCCCTCCCTTATATCTTTCTCCCTTCCCTCCCTCCCTCCCTCCCTCCTTCCTTCCTTCCTTCCATATCTTCCTTCCTTCCTTCCTTCCATATATTCCTCCCTCCCTTCCATATCTTTCTTCCTTCCCTCCCTCCCTCCTTCCTTCCATATCTTCCTTCCTTCCTTCCATATATTCCTCCCTCCCTTCCATATCTTGCTCCCTTCCCTCCCTCCTTCCTTCCTTCCTTCCATATCTTCCTTCCATATATTCCTCCCTCCCTTCCATAACTTCCTTCCTTCCTTCCTTCCTTCCATATATTCCTCCCTCCCTTCCATATCTTTCTTCCTTCCCTTCCTCCCTCCTTCCTTCCTTCCATATCTTCCTTCCTTCCTTCCTTCCTTCCATATATTCCTCCCTCCCTTCCATAACTTCCTTCCTTCCTTCCTTCCATATATTCCTCCCTCCCTTTCATATCTTTCTTCCTTCTATATATTCCTCCTTCCTTCCTTCCATATCTTTCTTCCTTCCCTTCCCTTCCTCCCTCCTTCCTTCTTTCCATATATTTCTCCCTCCCTTCCATAACTTCCTTCCATCCATAACTTCCTTCCATCCATAACTTCCTTCCATCCATAACTTCCTTCCTTCCTTCCTTCCATATATTCCTCCCTCCCTTCCATATCTTTCTTCCTTCCCTCCTTCCTTCCTTCCTTCTTGGCATTTATTAATTTTTCTGATGCAAAAGAGCTATAATATCCTCCCTCAATCCATATTTCCTGAAGATGGAGCTCTGGAGAGCTTTAATTGGTAAATGATTTCCGCGCTGTGTCTTATATCTTCTCTTGTTGCTGCTGAGTTGGGTGCGTTTGAAGGTGAAAGCACAGTTGGCAGCCAACCTTTTCTCATCTTTTAACTGGTTCTGTGAAATCTTGCATAAAACTTGATATGAAAGAGAAGTAGCCATGAACCCTAAGAGAACTAAGCAAGGGAACGACCTTCGACATCCTCTGAATGGATCTGAGCCTCAGTCCACCAAGTCAGATCCAGGAAGAGCTTTAGGGCAAGAACAAACATTCTTGGGGGTATGCAAGAACAAAACCAAATTAGAAGATGGAGGAAGAAGAAGCTCACTGGACAAGGACGAACATTAAAGGAGGAGGAGATGGCTGAGGGACTCAACCTCCCCAACGTTGGAGTCCCTCAATGCAAGACCAACAGGCTCAAGTGGGGACTGGCTGGTAGACTGGGTGAATGTGGAGAGATATAGAATCTGGCTCATTTGTTGGTCTGCTGATGACTGACAGAAACGTGCAGCAACGAGGACTTAAGTTTGGCCAAAGACTAAGCCAAGAAAGTGGCTCCATTTTGGCAGTCCAAGGTTTGACTGGGACTGGGACGAAAGAAGAAGATGGGAGTTTAATTGTTAAAATCAAATATACTGTATACTAATACCATTCAGGGCGAGAAGTGGGATTTATTCAGACTGTGACACTCAGATGCCCACAGTAGCCATGAATTTCCCCTTCTAGCCGTTGGTTATCTGTGGTATCCATTTCTGGCCCTAGTTCTCTTTATCCCCCCCCCCCCTTACATGTATACAATGCAGCATTCTCAATTTTCTCCATGTTCTTGGTTTTGGCTGGCATCCTTAGAAACCATGCAAAGAGAGAGAGAGAGAGACAAAGAACATAAAGGTCAACAGTTTGCCGTTTGAAAGCAAGACATTGCAAGTAGATAAATAGAGACCACTTTGGTGGGAAGGTAAACAGCATTCCGTGCACTCCGGTGTCTAGTCATGCCTGCCACATGACCACGGAAGCGTCTGCAAACACAGACAGCATCGGCTCATCGGTTTTGAAACAGAGATGAGCACTGAACCCTAGAGTCGGATACGACAGGCTTTTGAGCAAAGGTGACCTTTACCATTACTTTACCTGTCTATTCCCACATTTCTTTTCTGCCCTGTAACATTGATATTCTACTATAATGCCACTGCTCGGATACGTCTGTTGGTCAGAACCCCAGATCTGGACAGTTATTTGAGCCAAAGCATTTTAATATTCCACATTAACTGCCTAATCAGTGCCTGAACGGTGGCGCCTGGTAATAGTCCATAAACAGAGCAGGTAAATTTAGTTTGAAATAAAAATGATTTGTCGCTACTGGGCCCAATACAAGGCACTTGTTAAAGAGAGTTTATGGCAACAATTACATGCTAATATTTCTATTCATCCCAGCAACTCCTGCATAGTTTTTCCTCCCGTGTGATGGAGACGAAATTTAATATGCAGCAAACTATTACTCAGTTTAACATCCTGCTGTTTCAACGTCCTGTTGCAAAGGAATGGAAATTGATTTTCTGACACCCAAAGCTTCCTTTATGTATAAGGTCCACTTAAAATGACCAAGCACCCCATTAGTGTGTTGTCTGTTTCCCATCCATAATCCTTAATTTTCTTCTACCTTTCTATGGATATACTGGTGTCAGAGTATTGCGCTGCATAGACGTGGCCACAATCCCACTCCAGCAACGCACCATGTACCTTATAGCCTGATTTGAAGTACAGTCAAACCGCTACATACAAATTTAATTCATTCCTCGAGGTTGGTTGTCTCTTGAAACATTCTTAACTTGACTTTTCCATAGGAATGCATTGAATGCAACTTCCCATAGGAATGCATCATATTTCGTAGCTCGAAAAAATCCTATTAAAATTTTGCATCACAAATCTGATCCCCCCCCCCCCCATTTCCACATGTATCTCGAGTTAAGTTGAACCATTGAAGTTTCACTGTATCTTTCAAAGGTGCCCCCACCCCTGCAAAGGACCATCCAGTTGGATTATATGGAGAGCAGGGGGTTGTGGTGGACAAAGATGACCTGGTGAGCAAAGGCCTGAGCTTCACTTGTAGATCAACCTGCTTTGCCTGGATTAAATTACCTGCTTAAGGTAAGGGGAACGGTTCGTACGATGGTACCTTGTTGTGGAAGTAATTGGACCTGAGATGTCAGCATGGAAGTTCATCTCTGGCTGAGAAGGGAGGTCTCCTGGCTACTATGACACCCCCACCCCACCCCCTTTTCTGGGATCCATCTTCTGATCAAGGCACGGGACTCCAGGAGGGGAAGAAAGAAGGAGTCTTTCTCTTTTGTCACTTTTAATTGATAATTGCAATTGTTCCTCAGCAGAACAGGTCATCTGCCGGTGACCTCATTAAAATATACAGCAACAGGCTCCGTTTGGGGGGCTTAATTAATTAGAAACCAGGAAAAGGGGAGGGAAGGGAAGGATGGGGGAAATATATAGAGAGAAGGGAGACATGGCAAACTTTATCACCTGGACCCTAAATGGCACTGGGCTGGCAGGCTTCGCCAAGGCCCCCCATACCCCCCCCCCCATTTTTTTTGATACTTCTGCCTGCCTGTATGACTTGTTTTGTATTTAGCAGCAAAAGGTTAGTCAATGAGTTGGGGAAAATAACAAGGTAAGAATAGGATCTGTTATGATATCTAAAACATCCATCCATCCATCCATTTTTGCAATGCTGTTTCCATCCATCCCTTCTTTTTGGCAATGTCTGCAAGCCCAGTGCCATTTTGTGAATGAGTTGGGGGGAAGTAATGAGGCAAGAACAGGCCTGTGGTGGCTATTTTGGACACCGGGACAAGTCCTGGTGCGCCACAGGGTCTGGTGCCGCCCCCCCAGAGGTGAGCAAAAGTATGACACCGGGCGGCTAAACAATGGTGCCAGTTGATTTCTGGGCACTGTTTCTGTGGGGCGGGTATTGTGGTGCACCAAACTGGCCCCACCCCTTGCCATCGCTGGTTGGTGCACGGCGATGCACACACACCCCGCCACAGCCTCGGTCACTCCACACCTAACTCCACAGGCCCCCCCCAATCCACTGCCCTTTTAGCATAGCCAGTACACCTCTGGGTAAGAATAGAATCTATAGTGGAACCTCACCACATTTTAATTAAGGGTGACTTCAACACCTTATGGTATTAATTAATGGAAGTCTGGGTGTGTTTGTGAGGGAAGGCTGGACCCTCCTCTTTTAAGAGAACCTTAATCCCTGTCGAGGAATTCTGTAATCCAGGGTGACCTGCATGGTTAGAGGGGAATTGCTAACCCTGCTTCTTCCTCTGTCGCATTCGGAGTGCCGTCAAGAGGAAGGGAATGGGAAGCCACTTCTGAAGGCTTTCTAGCTAGAAAACCTTCGAAAAAGTTACCATACGAGATCATTGACATGGCAGCCAGCACATCAGCAGCAGCAGCAAATTTTTATGCCTATCTGCTCAGAATACATTCTGTGATATTCATTGGGTCCTGTGCATACCGTAGGTAACTGGTCGACAACAACCAGAATGTAGCTTGCAGAAAAGGGTTGAAAACATGCCAGAACAATCTATCTACAGTATTTTATAGCAACAAGGATCTACATCAGGGATGCCCAAATTGTGGCCCACAGGCCAGATCTGGCCCCCCGATGCCAATTCATCCGGCCCGTGATGCCTTTGCCGCTCCTGGAAGTGGAAGTAAAACACATATGGGCGCATTTTTATTTCTGCTTCCAGAACCCGCAAGGGCGTCGTGGGCCGATTGCAAAACAGATTGCAAGGTGTGTTTTACTACTGCTTCTGGTGAGCGGAACCACATGACTGGCCCGCTGAACCACATGACTGGCCCACATCTTGCCTAGCGTGGATTCAGCAACCTGGCCCGTTCGTGTCCTGCCCAGTTTTATCAGAGGATTTGCTTCTTCACTTTGCAGCCACAAGTGGGGATGAGGAGGAGGAAGGAGGAGCACTCCAGATCTTCACACTGTTTCAGCTGTGTTGACACTTGGCGTCCCAGAAATAGATGCTCTAACTCTGGTCCCTGCAGCTGTGAAGGCAAAAAAGTGTTAGGTTTGTGTGTGTGTGAGAGAGAGAGGTTATTTTGTCTGTTTGGTTGTTTAACAGATCAGTGTCTATGCAAGAAGGAAATGTGATATCAAGTAGGTAAGTCTTTAGTAGAGCAGCATAAATAAATATGTCCCTTCATCGTTAAACAAACAAAAAGTAAACGATCCCTCAAATGTGGATGTCTATAGCTCAAAATTCAATCTCTGGGCTTTCTCTGTCTTTCTTTGGCTCAGAATTTCAACACAACGTCGTTGCTATAAGCCATACCAGAACGCCTCTAACCATGAACATCTCTAACCAATCTCCTTGTCAACAGGGCATCCGTAGATACAGACATTGCCACAAAACAGCAACAAACCCTCCCATATTTTTTATTACTGCTGCTTGCCTGTACATCTTATCTTGTGTTGAGCAGCAAAAGTTTAGTCAATGTGGAGGGGAAAATAATGAGGTAAGAATAGGATAGGTAGTGGCGTCTCACCACATTTTAATTAAGGATGGCTTCAACGCCTTATGATACAAATTAATGGATGACTGGGGTGGGAGGCTGGACCCTCCTCTTTTAAGAGAACCTTAAACCCTGTCCAGTAATTCTCTAATCCACAGTTATCTGCATGGTTAACCTGGCTTCTTCCGTCATCCCATTCTGTTAATTTTTTAAATATGAATTTTAGACTTTATAAAGTTGTTTACATTAGTTGATTTAATTACTGTATCTGGGTAATCATATTTTTGAATTTATGTTGTCATGGGGGGTCTTTAAGTTCTAGGTTTTAACCTGTAATCTACCCACATACATTATTGCACTAATAGATATATAAGTCAACCCAACCAACCAACCAACCAACCAGCCATGCAAGCAAGCAGCCAGCCAGCCAGCCAGCCAGCCAGCCAAGCAAGCAAGCAAGCAAGCAAGCAAGCAAGCAAGCAAGCAAGCAAGCAAGCAAGCAAGCAAGCAGCCAGCCAGCCAGCCAGCCAGCCAGCCAGCCAGCCAGCCAGCCAGCCAGCAAGCAAGCAAGCAAGCAAGCAAGCAAGCAGCCAACCAGCCAAGGAAGCAAACAGCTATGATTTCATGTCATAAATTATTCTGGGTTGAAAGGATTTTTGCTGGAGAATCTCCACTCAGGGGATGCCCGAATGAGGCTCCTTTCATGTCCCCAGGAGCTGGGATAGAGACAGGTGCTCAACCTGTCATGCAGTACGCCAGGTCTTGAACTGCCGACGTGCCAGCCTTCCAGCTCACAAGGCGAGCGTCTTAACCACTGAGTCACCACAGCCCGTTTTACAATAGATGGAGGAAATTCTTGCCTTCTTGTGTGCATCTAAAAACCCTCTTTCCTTCCTCTCCCTCCCTTCTTCTCCAAAGCACAGCCTTCAACCCAAGACGTGAAGCAGGGACCCGTCGACATTCGTCGAGATGATTTCCGTCTCCTGCCTCCTGGAACGGACAGGAAAGCAGGTCTCGGAGGCGACGTCCCTCTACCAGTTTGTCAGGCATATTCCCTTGTGACAGACTCGAATCTTCAGGAGGGGGTTCGATCTATCAAGTGCCATTCCTAGTCATGGCGCCGCGTGTCTAGAAATAGGTCATTGTCAGATAACCTGGAAGGGGCTGCGGTGGCGGCTCAGGGGTTAAGAAGCTCCCCTTGTGAGCTGGAAGGCCGGCAAGTCGGCAGTTCGAGATCTGGGTACTGCATGATAGAGTGAGCGCCCATCTCTGTCCCAGCTCTTAGGGACATGAAAGGAGACTCATTTTGGGTGTTTCCAAAACAGAGTTTCTTCCACAAAAATCCTTTCAACCCAAAATTATTTCTGACAAACAACAACAATAACAATAATATTTATTTAATTACATTTATACCCCGCCTTCATCCAAAGACTCAGGGCGGCTTACAGAATAAAAATTATTATTATTAGTAGTAGGTGTAGTTGTAGGAGTAGGAGTAGTAAAGGTAAAGGTCTCCCTTGCTCTAAAGCCAGGTGTATCCAACTCTAGGGATCAGTGCTCATCTCTGTTTCAAAGTCGAAGAGCCAGCGCTGTCTGCTTCTGCAGATGTTTGCGTGGTCATGTGGCAGGCATGACTAGACACCAGAATGCACAGACCATCGTTTACCTTCCCACCAAAGTGGTCCCTATTTATCGACTTGCAATTTCTTGCTTTCAAACTGCAGGAGATGATGATGATGATGATGATGATGATGATGATGATGATGATGATGATGATGATGATGATGATGATGATGATGATGATTAAAACTTGGAAGGCAAGCGTGGGAAGTTAAGAGCGAGGGAGGAACCAGAAGGGAATGATCAGGAGCAGCGGATCTCGTCCAGGCTTAGGAGAAACTCCAAGAAAGAAGCTTAAAGACTTCCTCGGTTTCGTCTGCTTTCAGTCTAACTTTACCACCCTGTGTGTTTTAGCACATGCTTTATCTGCCACTGTTAATCCTCAACCGGTTCTGTTGTTATCCTTTTCCTGCTTTAATAATCTGGAATATTAATGTGTGTGTGTGGTTGGATTTTTTTTTAAAAAAATAACCCTCTTGCTACAACTTGTCTTTTAAGGGCAGATACCCTGAAAGGCAGGTTAAAAAAAAATTATAATAGGCTCTGATAGACATGCAGTTAATTATAGCTCAGGTTGTGATCTCATATGTAATTACATGAGAATCAACCCCCACGGAATACTTTGAGACTTGCTTGTGTGTACGCATGAGTACTTTTGCGTTTTCTTGGTACAATCCTCATCACACGCATTATGGAGGAGGCCACACTGAAGGCAGGTGAGTCAAGCCGCGATGGAAAAGGAGAGAGAGGTATAAAATCATGCACAATATGGCAAATGTGGATAGAAAGGAACCCCCTCTGCACCCATAATAGGCTCCGATGCAGTTGAACAGCAAGGCCCCAGCTCCTGCTGACCTAGCAGTTTGAAAGCAAGAAATTGCAAGTAGATAAATAGGTATTGCTTCTGCGGGAAAGGTAACAGCGTTCTGGTATGCTCTGGTGCCTAGTAATGCCTGCCACATGACCACAGAAACATCTGCACAGACAGTACTGGTGCTTTGGATAAAAACCAGTTGTTCCCAATGCTCCACAGAGGGATTTCAATTCCCAGAAGCCTCAGTCAGTCCATTGGCTGATCGGTGCTTTGGGGAATTGAAGTCCAAGGTCAGGAAACACTGCTTTCAATGGAGATGAGCACCAACCCCTAGAGTCGGATATGACTGGCTTTTGAGTGAGAGGGAGACCTTGACCTAAGGGTGCTTTGGGAGCAAATTGATCCACTCTAGCGATTATGCTAGAAAACAGAGTGGACTAATCCATGCCCGCAACACACAATACAATGTGGCACATGCCCACTTGATCATGCCGAGATCCGTGATGGTGAACATTGGAGCTCCAGCTGTTCTTGAACTTCAATTTGCAGGAAAACCCATTCGTGTGGATTCACCTCTGTGGGCTTCTGGGAACTGAAGTCCAAAAACAGCTGGAGTGCCAGGAAACCCATTGGTGCAGATTCACAGGGACTTGGGCTTCTGGGGACTGGAATCCAAGAACAGCTGGAGTGCCAGGAAACCCATTGGTGTCGATTCACAGGGACTTGGGCTTCTGGGAACTTGGCACGTATTTCTCTGTGCATTTGCGTTTGGAAATGGCATGCACATTTCAGGTGCCCCATGAAGAAGAAGAAGAAGTCACCGGCTTCCCACCTCGGTTTGCATCTGAAATCAGGCAGGTGCAACACGTGGTTTCTGCTCAGGTATAGCAACATCTGGCAGCATCTGACACATATTTCCAGAATAAAAATTGGAGGCATCCTCATGTCTTTCCGTCACAGCAGCCTGCTGCTTTCAGGCTCTAATCAGGTCACCACTAAACCCGGTGATGAATTTGGTTCTGAGAAGACTATAGGGTACAGATGTGAAAAATTAGTAAAGGTAAAGGTTGTCCTTTCTTGAAAGTCAGTCATATCTGACTCTAGGGTTCAGTGCTCATCTCTGTTTATAGCCAAAGAGTCAGTGCTGTCTGAGTTTGCAGACGTTTCTGTGGACATGTGGCAGGCATGCCTGGATACTGAAGTACACAGAACAGTTTACCTTCCCAGTGAAGTGGTCCCTGTTTATCTATTTGCAATTTCTTGCTTTCGAACCGCTAGGTTGGCAGGAGCTGGTACAGAGATGGGAGCTCATTCTGTCCTGCAGTACTCGGGAATCGAACTACTGACCTTCCGCCTCCCAGTCAGCGTCTAAGTTCCTTAAAAATCCTTTCTGTCACCCAGAGGAAATATTGGGAAAACTCAACTAATGGATCTGCCGCCATCTCGTGGGCAATCGTGCGAAAGGACCGCACGGCTGCTCCTCAAGAAACATCTGTCTGAACTTGGTTTTAGTAATGGCAATCTTGTGTTGCTGGCTAACCTTTCTCACACAGGGTTGGGCAAGGGGAACTGTGGAAAATAAATTTACCAAGGGTGGCTTCATTTTGGCTTGAAGAAGAAGAAGAAGAAGAAGAAGAAGAAGAAGAAGAAGAAGAAGAAGAAGAAGAAAAGAAGAAGAAGAAGAAGAAGAAGAAGAAGAAGAAGAAGTTTAGCAACCCTTTTGATGGAATGGCGACTTTCAGGAAGACTCTGATTTGCAGATATGTAGAGATGGTGCAGTTTCTCTACTCTATGTTCCATGATGCAGAAACGTAAGGCCACATTATAAGGCTATACTAAACAGTTGCTGGTTTCACTTTGCAACTTGTGCCTTGAAAACATTATAGAAAACTGCCCTGGGGTGCTGATAGCAATGTATAGGATCCCCTCCCAAGGCCCCCCCCCCCAAATAAGGTGCCGCCACCACTCCCTGTCCAGCGCCTTCCCATGGCACCCTGCACACCCCGAGATGGAAGGCTGAGTCAACCTTGATCCCTGGTCAGGATTGAACTCACAACCTTTTGGTTACATGACAGCACTTTAGACCGCTGTGCCATTATGGTTAAGAACAAGGACGGAGCATTGGAGAGGAACTGGGTGGAAGAAGAAATGATGTGAATCCATGTTTGGGACATTCCTAGGCACTTACCGGAGAAGCAAGAAACATGACCCAGCCCAGGCTAGTGAAATCATCATCATCATCATCATCATCATCATCATCATCATCATCATCATCATCATCATCATCATCATCATCTCTCCTTTGCTTATATTCAAGAACAGCCTTCAGAGTAGAGTTGCCATAATTCTCTACCACAAAACCGGGACAGAAATATACTTGACAAAAATGTGTGAGTTATCTACAAAATAGGCCTTTTTTAAAAGCAAACATAATATAATGACAGTTCTAAAACACTTTCACAGTCAATAAATTTAAAAAATCTGAAACTTTAACTTGATTTTTTTTAATTAGCCGGGACAATATTTCCAAACTTGAATCTGGGACAATCCCAGTTTTCCGGGACGTATGGCAACCCTACTTAAGAGGAAATGAGCTGCCTAAATTTCAGTTGTCAATATTTCCCGGGTGTGTGGAGTTTGCGAGTTGTGGCTCCCTTCGCATCCCATTTCCAATGGCTAAGAATCTCTGTGCAGGTTTGTATGTCCGACGGCTCTTGATGACTGGAAGGTCGGCAGGTCAAGACCTGAAGGCTGCATGACGGAGTGCGCTCCCTCCTGTCTTTGTTCCAGCTCCTGGCAGCCTAGCCGTTCGAAAGCATGAAATCGCAAGTAGACAAATAGGTACCACTTGAGTGGGAAAGATAGCAACATTCCATGCACTCCGGTCAGTGATGGGATGTAACAGGTTTGCACCAGCTCACCAGAACCGGTAGTAACTTTTTCCACTGTCCCGGAGAACTGGTAGCGGCTTTTGGGGGGAACCACCTCAGGGCCTTACCTTTTTGCCGGGTCAGCCACTGCACATGCACACCAAGCGCTTGGTGTGCATGCACGCCTACAGTGCTTGTCGCATATGCACGGCCTCCTTGCTGTCCTTCCAAGTGGCGAGGAGGTAGAGAAGCTGCTAGCCTGAAGCTCCCTATAGCCGGCTCTCCAGGGTAAGTGACTCACCTTTGGATGTGGTGTGTCTGTGTGTGTTTTAATGTGTATTTAATACCTTTACCTATATTGACGTACTACCACACTTCCTAAAAAGGTCTGGCAGCCTGGCTTGGGGTTTTTAAGCAAAGTCTTGTAGTTACCTCATCAATAAGCTACACCTGTGCTGTTCCAATTGGAGAACCCTTAAGGAGGCACAGCTGTTTTACATTTACATTAAGGCACATTATCCTAGAGAACTGGTTAGGCAAAGACTTAGTACCTAACTTCTTTAACTGTTGAAAAGTTGAAAAGTGCCAAAATGAAGCCATCTTGTGGTGAGTTCATTCTGTAGTTCCTTCCATCCGTCCTAGTGTGAGAAAGATTAGCCAGAATAAGCTTTAAGCTCTGGTTTAAAAACTCTGGTTGATTTGAGTTTGGGGTGGGTGGGTGTCTGGGTGTATTTTAATGTATATTTATTTATTTATTTTAATTTATTTATGGGTTTGTGTCATGGGTGGGTTGAGGGGTGTGTGTGTGCGCGTGCGCGCTTATTTTTATTTTATTTATTATTATTATTTTCTTTGGCTCCGCCCATGACATCATGATGCTAGCTCTGCCCACACTGTGATGATGTCACGGTGGGGTAGTAATTTTTTTTGACATCCCACCACTGACTCCAGTGTCTAGCCATGCCTGCCGCATGTACACAGAAATGTCTGCAAACACAGACAATGTTGATTTTGGGGGTTTTTTTGGGCTATAACCAGAGAAAAGGACGGAACCTTAGAGTTGGATATGAACAAGGGAGACCTAAAAGTTGACCGTGTCATTCGAGGGAGTCTGCTTGCTTGTTGACAATAAAATAAAAATTCAAACGGAGGCTATTCGGGGCGATACAACAGGACGATAATCATCAGAAAAAGCTCTCGCGGTTTGAAAGCTGGAAAAGGCACCTCCGACATCAGGGCCTCAGCCGGAAGGCTTTTGCAGTGCCATGGAAACCACCGTGGCAGGAGCAAAATTTCTCCCCCAGGCAAGAACCTCTAATGGAAGATGCAACTGCAACAGCATCAGCAAATGCGTGCAACCAAAGGTTACGATCCATGCTTCTATCCCTCCTTTTCCTCCCTCAACTTCCTTTCCAACCCCATCCTTGTGCTTCTGCCTCTCAATTTGGTTGCCAAGGCAAAACGAGGCAGGAGTCGGGCGAAAGAAGCAACGAGAAGCTTTCTTAGGCTGTGAAGCCGAATGGATTCATTGCAGCACCATCAGTTAAATCAGAATCTGTTTGCCTTTAAAGGAATTAATTCGCTCCTTCGGTTGAAAAGCGAGAACAGGCTCCCGCTGAAAAGAGAAAAAGCCAGTCGTATCCGACTCTAGGGTTCAGTGCTCATCTCTGTTTCAAAGCCAAAGAGCCAGCGCTGTCTGCTTCTGCAGACGTTTCTGTGGTCATGCGGCAGGCATGACTAGACACCAGAGAGCACAGAACACTGTTTACCTTCCCACCAAAGTGGTCCCTGTTTATCTGCTTGCAATTTCTTGCTTTCAAACTGCTAGGTTGGCAGGGAGCAGGGACAAAGATGGGTCCTCATCCTGTCCTGCAGTACTCGGGAATCGAACCTCCCGCCTTCCAGTCAGCGTCTTAAACGGGCAGCCTGGCCAGACCCCTAGTTTCCCGACAATCTTCAAGCGCCCTTCCTCTGCGATAACCTCATTATTAACATTCGTCTTCAGCGAGAACACTGCTAGCAAGAGGTGAAAGGCATCCAGGGGTGAAAAAGAGATTAGTTTCATTACACAGTAATTACAAGGAAAAATTGTGATTTCTGGCTTCGGTCGCTCCCTCTCAAGTTATTCCAGCGCTGCTGGTTAAAAAAGATCTCGATCTATTCCATCTGGTTAATGATCAACAGATTTAGCAAAGAAGTCTCCTTGGAGCCTGGTTTTGGCGATATAGAATCAAAGAAAAACCGAGTTGGAAAAGGGGTTTGTGAGGCCAGGGTTGGAGCGTTCATCGCTAGGGTTGCCATAATTATCTCCCACAAAACCGGGACAAAATAGCCTTTTTTAAAAACAAGCACAATAGAATGACAGCTATAAAACACTTTCACGTTAAATATATCAATACATAAATGAATATATTTACAACAGTTAATTTTTACTGTAAAATGATCTGTTGTGCTTCTGAGAAGTCAACGTTGTGGTTGACTCTTATCGTCCTCAGTGCCAGGAAACACACTGGTTACACTGATCAGCAGGGGGACGGACTTGGGCTTCTGGGAATTGAAGTCCAAGAACAGCTGGAGTGCCAAGGTTCGCCATCATGGTCCTAGGGCTTGGTTTCCAGTCTTCTGATTATCCTTCTTGCCCATCTCTGGACCGACTCTAGTATGTTTGCATCTTTCTTAAAGGGTGGTGCCCAGGATTGGACCCAGGACTCAAGGTAAAGGTTGCCCTTGCTTGAAAGGCAGTTGTATCTGACTCTAGGGTTCAGTGTTCATCTCTATTTATCAGGGCCATAGCCAGGATTCTAGAATTGAGGAGGGGCAAAAAATTATCAGGAGGGGTGACAATGTCACACTCACATATATAATATTGGCATTATGAGTTGGGTTGGGGGGGGGCTGTTAGCTCAGGAGGGTTTTTGCCCCCCCCAGCCCTGCTGTTTATAGTCAAAGAGTCAGTCCTGTCTGCATTTGTAGACATTTCCATGGACATGTGGCAGGCATGCCAAGAGCACGGAACGCTGTCCACTTTCCCACCGAAGTGGTACCTATTTATCTACTCTCAATTTTTTGCTTTCAAACAGCGAGGTTGGCAGGGACGGGGACAGAGACAGGAAACTCACTCCGTTGTGCAGTTCTTGGGTCTTGAGCTGCTTGTGCGAAATAAAACCCACGTATCTTTCTGGAGTTTTCTAGGTAGAAAGTACTCAGAAGTGTTTTCCCTTTCCCTTCCTCCAGGGGGAGCCCTTGGGACTGTGCAGTTTGCCCCAGGCTATAAAACAGGGATTCTCAACCTAAGGCCTGTGGGCCAGATCCAGCCCACAGCACCATTTCATGTGGCTCCTCTTACCCCTCCAAGGGCATCTGAGAAACAAAATGGCCACCCCATTGAAGCTGTTGGGACACATATCCACATGTCCTTGTCTATAAGGCTAGTAATTGTTGTTTTTTGGTGTGCTATCAATTCAGTTGTGAGTTAGGGTGACTCAAACAGGAGTTTTGAGGCAGGTGAAACATTCAAGGACTGAGTGACCATTGCCACTTGGCTGAGAGCAGATTCGAACCCAGTTCTCCTGAGAGCCAGTCTGGCACAACTGCTGGGGCCCTCCCTGTTTCTCACTTTCCTAATCTGATCCCAGTGTGATCCATAGGGACTGTGGTGGCTTAGTGGGTAAGATGCTGAATTGTGACACCTGGAAGGTCTGAGTTCGATTCCTGAGGACTGCATGGCGGAGTGAGTTCCTGTCTCTGCCCCAGCTCCTGCCAACCTAGCAGTTTGAAAGCAAGACATTGCAAGTAGATGAATAGGTAACAATTTGGTGGGAAGGGAAATAGCATTCCATGCGCTCCGATGCTTAGTCATGCCTTGCCACGTGTCCACGGTAACATATGCAGACGTTCGGCTATAAACAGAGATGAGCACTGAACCCTAGAGTCAGATACGACTGGCTTTCGAGCAAAGGCGACATTTACTTTTACCTAATTTGATCCTTAAGGTAAGAACTGAGCCTCTGATTTTCAATTCTAAAGCTGCTTTGCAAAGATAAAGGATACCTGCAGTTAGTAACAGTTAGTAATAATACTATTTTTACCCTTAACATTTTCATGGCCCAAGCCACGGAAAGGTCACATTCCCTGCAATTTTATGCAATTTATGGCGCATTTCTTTAGCTGGCCTGGATGAGCACTTAAAGTCTACGAGGCAATCCATGCCTTATTCTTTTCTCTTTCCAACACACCAAAAGATGAACAAATCAACTTAGATACCCTTAAGCATACTTAGGGACTGCGGTGGCTTAGTGGTTAAGACTCTGAACTTAACGACTGGATGGTCGGCTGGTCAGCAGTTCGAGACCCACATGATGCCCCCTCCTCCGTCCCAGCTCCTGCCAACCTAGTCGTTCGAAAGCGAGACATTACAAGTAGATAATAATATGATGATTTTGTGTCAGTGATTACTCTGGGTTGAAAGGATTTTTTAGGGGGCACTCAAATGAGGCTCCTTTCATGTCCCCCCAAAAACCCGACCTTCCAGTCTCCAGCTCAGCATCTTAACCACTAAGGCACCAGGGGAGCTACATAGGTAAACAACATTCTGTGCACTCTGATATCTAGTCATGCCTGCCACATATCCATGGTAACATCTTCAGAAACAGATAGCACTGGCTCTTTGGCTATAAACAGAGATGAGCACTAAACCCTAGAGTTGGATACGACTGGCTTTTGAGCAAGGGCGACCTTTATCTTTATTTTTAAGCATACTTACATTTTGTGTGTGTGTGTGTGATTTTGCCCAGTGAGGTCTTTGTCAGGTGACCCTACTGTAGTCATAGAGTAGTAGAGTATAAATGCCAGTGACTCAATCTATCCCTTTCTACCCCATTTAAACTCCATTAGTGTTCACTGGAAGTGTACAGATTAAAGCGGTAATGGCCAGCCTTGGTGCTCCAGATGTTCTTGGACTTAAATTCAGGGCTTCTGGGAATTGAAGTCCAAGAACATCTGGAGAGCCAAGATTGAGGACCTATTATGCACTAGATCAGGGCTCAACAAACTTGGCACTCCGGCTGTTCTTGGACTTCAATTCCCAGAAGCCCAAGTCAACACTCCTGCTGATCAGGGCTTCTGGGAATTGAAGTCCAAGAACATCTGGAGAGCCAAGATTGAGGACCTATTATGCACTAGATCAGGGCTCAACAAACTTGGCACTCTAGGTGTTCTTGGACTTCAATTCCCAGAAGCCTAAGTCAATACACCTGATGATCAGGGCTTCTGGAAATTGAAGTCCAAGAACATCTGGAGAGCCAAGATTGGCCATCATTGGATTAAAGAGATTTGGTGGTGTAGGGCCAAATGAGCGACGTCTCACAAAGAGTCAGAAGGGTTTCATTTGCTTTGAGACGCCAGAAAAGGCCAAGCCAAGGTAGGTCTCCTCATGAGCAAGTCTCTGAAACTGCTGCCAGCTCCACCACCAGCCCAAGTTTTGCTTCTACAGATGGAAGCATGTCTGGGAGACGCTCCTGGGAGATTCGTACCGTCCTATTTGCATTTCTCGCAAGCAAAGATATATCTCTATCTGGAGTCGCATGTATAAAACATTCTTGTTTTACAACACCATTGTGGCTCCGGCTCCGGCAGACTCCCTCTGCTCTTTCATGTTTTGATGAACGCAAATTTGGGAGGTAGACATGAGCATCTGAGGAAAAGCTGTTCTTTCTCAACACATTCCCCCAACCGAGACCTTCACTTTCCTAAGGGCCTAACTCTGTGAGAGACAAGGGCCCCCATCTCCAATCCCCAACGCAGGGGAGTTTGAAGGTGCTCAGCACCTGGAAGGATTTATCCACGACTTCCACTGGAAAGAATTCACAAAACCACGTCCCAGTCCAATTTTCTTTAGTTCCGTTGCTCCACAAGGAAACATGCCTTTTCTTTTGCGGCAGCTGCAGCAAAACTTTCCGAAACTTTCCCTTCATAAACCGGTCCATTTTCCCGCTCTTCCTCCAAAGCAGGGGTGCCCAAACATTTTGGGCTTGGCCAGTCACGTGGTTCAGCGGGCCAGTCACGTGGTTCAGTGGGCCAGTCACGTGGTTCAGCGGGCCAGTCACGTGGTTCCTCCCACCGGAAGAGGAAGTAAAATATACCTTGCAGTCTGTTTTGCAACAGGATGAGATAGATTTTAGGCTGCCATTTTCTCTGTTTAAACCAGCCCCCCCCCCAACTACGGCCCATGGGCTAGATCCATGCCGGTGCATTTTACTTCCGGTTCTGGGAATGATGAGGGCTGTGTGGGCCAGATGAATTGGTGTTGGGGTCCAGATCCGGACCACGGGCTGCAGTTTGGGGCCCCCTGCTGAAAAGGAGATGAGGAACAAAGGATCTGGTTTATCCCCTAGAGAAGACAAGCCATAAGTTAAGTACAAGCCGTGGTAAAGGTCAAGATCGCCCTTGCTCAAAAGCCAGTTGTATCTGACTCAAATGTTTGGTGCTCAACTCTGTTTATAGTCAAAGAGCCAGTGCTGTCTGTGTCTGCAGACATTTCTGTGGACACGTGGCAGGCATGACTAAATACTGGAGTGCGTGGCACGCTGTTTACCTTTCCCACCGAAGTGGTGCCTATTTATCCACATGCAATTTCTTGCTTTTGAACTACTAGGTTGGCAGGAGCTGGGACAGAGACGGGAGCTCACTCCGTCATGCAGCACTCTGGCCTCGAACTGCTGACCTGCCAACCCTCCAGTCGTCAAGTTCTGAATCTTAACCACGGAGCCACAGCATTCCCACACAAGCAGTGGTCCCTAGATTCCAAGCAAGAAACTGGGGCAAAATCTTGGCAAAATAACATTTCCCCCAATCCAGTTTTAGTCTCTCCAGATTCACACTCTTCTCCATCTCTACTCAAAGCAACCTCAAGTGACAGATAAGTATTGTAACAAACCTTTCCAAGCTTTCAAGTCTTTGGACATCAAAGAGGTTGGCCTTTTTTACATCCATGCGGCATGGGGGTGGCAGAGGGCGGGATGGGAGGGCTCACGGGGGGCGCGCGTGTGTGAAATTGGCAGTAGGAAATAATACCTCGTCCTTTTGCGTAGCCCCCAATCTTGCACCTGTAGCCTAATTGCAATGCCTCCAGTATAGAGAAGTTTAATTGCATCCTGGAGACTCATTTCCCGCTCCGCTTGTCAATTGTTTCCTATAAACAGGAACCGTGAATATTAAAGGAAGGTGAAAGATCTCCTTTCGCTCACCGAGAACGCCCTGAAGAGCTGGAGGAACTTTCTTCACCTACAACAGGAGAAAAATAGCTGTCGTGAGACAGCCATGACTTGATACTGTTTACCTTCCCACCGAAGTGGTCCCTATTTATCTACTTGCAATTTCTTGCTTTCAAACTACCAGGTAGGCAAGAGCTGGGACGGAGACAGGATCTCACTCTGTCATGCAAACCGTGGGAACCGAACTCTGAGCTTCCAGGCAACGAGTGCAGTGTCTTAACCTACTTGAGCCACCGCAGTCCCTGAGCAACAATTCACAATTTCCTAGTTGCAAAGATCCTCCCAACGATGTAGAAAAGCTTGGACAGAACATTGTTCCTACCCACAGATTCTGGCCACAATTTTCATGGCCGGTTGCCTCTCTTCCTTCCAAAGGGACACACTTTTGAGTCTTGGAAGCTTTGCCAGATGTCAGTCATTGAGCGCCTAACCTTCAATGGTCTGGTGACCAGCAGTATCTACCGTATTTGCTGGCATATAAGACCCACTCCCCCCTTAAAATACACTGGGGGAAAATGGAGTGTGTCTTGTACTGTATATCGTTGACCTATAGTGGGCTACTTTGGTAACAACAGGGTGCCTCTTGTACTCCAATGTGTCTTATACACCAACAAATATGGTATTTAGAACAGCAAACAATTGCAAGCTGATAAATTGGTACCACTTCAATGGGAAAGGTAACAGGATTCCGTGCACCCCAGCATCTATTCATAAGGACTCCCTGAAAGTCTAGGTTTTGGTTTGGTGCAGGTAGGACCCATTTCTTACAATGCACGGGATGTGTGCGTCTGACAACTTTGCTTATCCCCCACATCAAAGTAAGTCTCAATTAACCTTGAAATGAGGCCTTTAGGGGCACAATTTGCTCTTTGTAACCTTAAAAAAAGAAAAGGAACTTTGATAGGTAGGAAAGGTAAAGGTTGCCCTTGCCTGACTCTAGGGGTCAGTGCTCATCTCTGTTTATAGATTTTGCCCTAGTTTCTTGGTTGGAATATAGGCCAGCGCTGTCTGCGTCTACAGACATTTCCATGTACATGTGGCAAGCATGCCTCAAGTGCAAGGAACGCTGTTTACCTTCTCACCAAAGTGATACCTATTTCTCTACTTGCAATTTCTGCTAGGTTGGCAGGAGCTGGGATAGAGCTGGGACCTCACTCCGTCGTGCAGCACTCGGCTCTCGAACTGCTGACCTGCCGACCTTCCAGTCGCCAAGTTCAGCGTCTTAACCACTAAGCCGCCACAGTCCCTCGGTAGGCAGGTAGCTACGTCTAAAGTTATTTTCTGCTTTGAAGGCAACATTTGATATTCCCCGAGACTAGATAGATTAAACGAAAGATTTATGTTAATGCCAAGGATTAAAAGAATTTTAATAGCCCCGGCATAAAGATGTAAATGTGCCGTGTTGCGTTTTTTACCCTGCCAACGAATGTGTCACCGGGGAGCTCTAGATGGAAGAGAATGCATTCATATTCTGTGAATTGTAACATCTGGCTTAATTTTCCACTCGTGTGTTCATTAAATATTAGT
This sequence comes from Furcifer pardalis, assembly GCA_030440675.1. Classification (NCBI taxonomy): domain Eukaryota; kingdom Metazoa; phylum Chordata; class Lepidosauria; order Squamata; family Chamaeleonidae; genus Furcifer; species Furcifer pardalis. The sequence continues at coordinate 128,435,584 of CP126892.1, read as the reverse complement.
AGCTTCCCATTGGTACAGCCTGGAAATCACTCTGTAATATAGAAATCCACTCTGCCCGTATCCGGCCCTGGTATTACCAGAAGGCAGCTGGAAATGGTTTCAAAAACCATTTTTTAATTAACCATGTTTTTTTCCGGAAAATCTCGATCGAGTATCAATGCCCTTTCTCCTTCCCCCCGTTACTATGTGCAAACACAAATACAGATAATTAAAAAGGGAGGGGGATGTGTGCTTTATTAGGAGCCCCTCCCATTCGGAGTATAAATATACCAATTGTAGAAATCACGGAAAGTAAATTAAAGGTTGGTGCAGAGTTTCAACGTCACGAGGAAGAAACATCCCGGCATCTTCCGGCTGCCTTGGTGAAACAGCCTTGCCGAAAATACATATTTGGGAAGCCTTGTGCGTACCGGAAGCGGGTACAAACTGACGCAGTTTGAGCATCAGCTCTAAGAAGCTGAAAGGTGACTTGTTTTGTTTCAACTGATGATTTCTTGAAATGATCTTAAATGTGTAGTAAAAATTGTATTGGATTCAGAGGCTTTTGACTCTTCACCTTGTTCTAAGTCAGCTCTCTATACCTTCTGGGCCAGAAGCTGATAACAGGAAACTCTATGTATCTGGATGAATGCAAGATCACCGTGTAGTGTCCAAAGAAATATGTATCGTCCGGGAAAACTCCCTCTGACATGTCCTTCCATTTTTCTCCTCCTCTATAATAATCACAGTTTCATGTCAGAAATTATTCCGGGTTGAAAGGATTTTTGCTGGAGAAACTCCGCTCAGGGGACGCCCGAATGAGGCCTCCTTTCATGTCCCCAAGATCTTTCCCCTACCTATTTATCTCCTTGCAATTTCTTGCTTTTGAACTGCTAGGTTGGCAGGAGCTGGGACGGAGACAGGCACTCATTCCATCATGCAGTAACTGGGTCTCGAACTGCCAACTTGCCGGCCTTCCAGCTAACAAAGCTGGCTTCTTAACCACTGCGTCACCGCAGCCCCCTCTATGTAAACTATGTGAGTTTGGGAATAAAGTAGAACATTGATTTGCCTTTCCCCTTCTCTGGCTTTCAGGTAGAAACAGCTTCCTCCAAGATTGTGGTATTTTTGAACCACAATTGGGCGTATCCTGCTAATGGCAAATCTTGTGTTACTGGCTAATCTTTCTCACACTAGGTCAGGTGAAAGGAACTGCAGAATGAACTCACCCAAAGATGGCTTCATTTTGGCAGTTTCACATCTGGCCTAGGCAAGGAAGAAGGAGGCGGCAGATTGGAAAGGAAGCCTACAAGAGGTATAAATTACTTGTAAATTTCCACAACACATGAACAGATGTATTGCCATCTCAAGGCTGAAGGTCCATCCATGATCCTTGGGAATAGAAAGGGAAATGTGTCAGTGGTGTAGCGTGGGGGGCAGAGGGGCGTCCCATCCTGGGCGGCACTTTCCAGGGGGCGGCAATATGTTCCAGCAGGAGGCGGTGCACATGGTCCAGCCCGAGCACATGGTCCAGCCCGCCGGTGGCCCTGCGACAAGGGAAGCCACTGCATCCCCAGAAGAGGAGGAGGAGGCCGGCGCAGTGGTGTAGCATGGGGGGGCAAGGGCAGCCCGCCCTGGGAAGCACTTTTTTGGGGTGGCAAAATTTCACACCGCTGGCATCGAGGGCCCTGCCCAGGGGGCGGTGTGCGCTGTCCTGGGCCCTGCCCAGGGGGCGGTGAATTTGGCCTCCGCCCCGTGCGGCTGAAACCCACACTACGCCACTGAAAAGTGTGCTTCTAGAACAGTGATGGCCAACCATGGCACTCCAGATATTCTTGAACTCCAATTCCCAGAAGACCAAGTTTCTGTGAATCTACATGAATGGGTTTACTGTGCATACCTCCAGATGTTCTTGGATTTAAATTCCTAGAATCCCAAGTCTCTGTGAAGCCACATGAATGGGTTTATTGTGCATAGCTCCAAATGTTCTTGGACTTCAATTCCCAGAAGCCCAAGTCTCTGTGAATCCACTGTATATGTGCAGTAAACCCATTTGTGTGGGTCACAGGGACTTGGGTTTCTGGGAATTTAAGTTCAATAACATCTGGAGTGCCAAGGTAAGGCATCACTGTTTTAGAACATACCAGCAATTATCCTGAAGGTGGGATTTAATTTGGGCTGAAACTACATGGTAAACCTGTATAGGTTTAAATTCAAATTACCACAGCTTTATGCCACAAATGTTATTGAGAAGTACAGTCGGGTGACAGTTCTGCCAGCTTCCCCCTTCCCTCTTGTTCTCACAAAACTACATTTCCCAGAATGCCCTGTTCTGGGATTCCAGGTGGAGAGGGGAGTGGTCCTTTACCACCACTCCTTCTGCCTGCGAAAATGCCATTAGCATATATGCAGATAGGTAAAAATATATGGGGGACCTTCTTTCCCATAAAATTGCATATGTGAGGAGCTCAGCAAGCGTAGTGTGCAGCGAACTCCCACTCCTTTACTCTTAGTACAGATCTTCGAAAGGCTTTGAGTAATTAAACATCAGGTAATCCATGTAATAAAAGTCATAACTGCGCTGCCTTTGGGAAGGGGAAAGTTGCTTAAAATATTGCCGCGTGATCTGGGCCGTGGTCCGCTCTTCATCGGAATGCCTGTCCTTGAATCTAGGGAAAGTCAGGTTTGGAGGCGCATTGATTAAATGCAGGAAGAAGTTCGCGTCCTCCTCCATCGTCTCAAATTTACCTATAAAGTCATAGTCTATCAAGCAAGGGCTACACAGCCTGTTGACATGGTCCCAGTGGATGTCCATCCCTACGGGCCGATGGACGTCGAGCAAATACTGAATGAACTCTTGGAAGGTTACCCCGGAGCCGCTCCTCAGGGCCTCCTTCGTGGCGTTGAGGCGATACTTCGAAATGATCGGCCGGCCGAAAACAGGGTGGTAGTAATTGTTTGCGTGCTCAAACTTGTCTCGGAAAGCCGAGACGAGCTTCTCGAAAGGTTCCCGGACAAAAAGCATCTTGGTGTAGGTGCTGAGTCTGTGGTGGATCCCTTTGCGGTCGAAGCCATCCAGCCGTTTCAGGTAGTTGCCGTAATGCACCGTGTTGTGCTGGATGGCGTTGGTGGAAGAGGCCAACCCGTTGAGGACCATCAGCACCCGTTTCCAGTTGGAGCAGCCCGCCTTGGGCACCTCACAGTACAAAATGCGGTACTTGTCCTCCACAAAGATCCTGGAGACGTGGTAAGGCGTGACGGTCCTTTTGGCGTTGCTCTTGTATTTCAAGCATGTCTCTTTCATGATCCGCTTCCGCTCCCGTTGGGTTTCATAGAGAGTCTTCCATTGGGCGTCTCCGTTTTCTTCCGCTCTCAAGACCGGGACCTTGAGGAGCGATGCGTTTGCCCCGATCAGGATGGGGCTCTTTTTGAGGAGGAACCTCCTCCTCCGTCTGTGAGGCCTCCCAGAATTCCCGGCTGGGTTGTGCTTCTGGTGGTCTTTAACCGACCCCTTCTGCTTTCTGTTTTGGCTTTGACGCTTCATAGGCCTGTTCGGCATTGGGCGTAAGGAAGGCCTCGCCTTCGCCGTAGAGGATTCGTCCGCTGCATTGCCTTGCCTTTTCCCGTCCTGGTTGTTGCTAGAAGCGCAGTCCTAATGGGAGGAAAGGACCAAGAAATTAGTAAACCAGGGAACATTCATCATTGTGGACACTCTTGCAGGGCTAAATGGGGGTAAAGCTATTTGTACTGTTGTCGGACAGCTTAACTGTAGGATGAGATGAATCATCTTATGGTCAGTTTTGGTGCTGGACCAATGCCCCAAATTCCTTTTGCTTTAGAGCCTATTGCTCTTATCTGGAACATCAATTTTGGAGAAAGTAAAGGCAAAGCTTTCCCTTGCTCAAAAGCCAGTCGTATCCGACTCTAGGGTTCAGTGCTCATCTCTGTTTCAAAGCCGAAGGGCCAGCGCTGTCTGCTTCTGCAGACGTTCCCATGGTCACGTGGCAGGCGTGACTAGACCAAAGCGCACAAAATGCTGCTTACCTTCCCACCGAAGTGGTCCCTATTTATCTACTTGCAATGTCTTGCTTTCGAACTGCTAGGCTGGCAGGAGGTGGGACAGAGACGGGAGCTCATTCTGGCCTGCAGTACTCAGGAATCGAACTGCTTGCCTATGGAGCTACCTGATACTGCACTCTTTGCCCGGTCATTAAAGGAAGTTATGGTATTACTTTGAAGACCATGTGGAAAAGGAGGAGCCAGACACCCAGTTTCCTATGGGGTGGGCATGAAAACAGCATGAAATTTTGTGTTGTTTGACCAGCTACGAAGAGCGCCTGGCACAACAAGCCTGTGCCATGAACTTGCATTAATATATTTATGCCTGCCTGATAAAGAGATCTTTTGATTATGAAAGCTTGCAACTTCTTTTAGTGGTCCAAATAAAGGCATCCCCTCCTTCTTCCATCCTTTGCAATTTTTTAAATGACTTAAAGATGGACCACACGGCCAATTAATTCCCTTTGTTTCCCTTAATTTCAAAGTTTGGGTGTGGCTGTAAAGAGCTTTTTTTTTTTTTTTTGGGGGGGGGGGAGTCATTCATGCATTCATTCCACATTTATACAGTGAGAACAATCTCTCGGAGGTTCACAACCCATCAAACATGCACTGATGAAGATTCAGTTTTGGCCAACGACAAAGCCAAGAAAGTGGCTTCATTTCGTTAGTCCAGAGTTGGACTCGGATGCGAAAGAATAACACATCATATTAGCATTAAAATCAACAAGAGAAAAAAAAATCCCATCACTTTCTAGAAGAAGAAGAAGGAGAAGAAGAAGGAGGAGGAGGAGGAGAAGGAGAAGAAGAAAGAGAAGAAGGAGAAGGAGAAGAAGAAGGAGGAGGAGGAGGAGGAGAAGAAGAAAACACTGCATTTAAATAGAACTAAACAAATTCAAAGCAAATTTGAACATCTCAGGTCTAGGACTAAAAACACAAATAATGATAATTTCGTGTCAGAAATTATTCTGGGTTGAAAGGATTTTCATCCTCTCTTTTGCAAGCTGTAATTCTTTGACTGAGGGTTGTTGCAAAGAGGGGGGGATATCAAGATTGAAGGAAGAAGAATTTCATCCCCATTTTTCAGGGTTCAGTGACTAAATCATATCTGTTTGTTTAGCTGTTGGAAATATTATTATTTTTTTGCAGAAGAAATTCCGCTCAGGGAACACCCGAATGAGGCTCATTTCACGTCCCCAAGAGCTGGGACAGAGACGGACACTCAATCTGTCATGCAGTACCTGGGTCTTGAACTGTTGACTTGCCAGCTTGCCATCCAGTGGTGGGATGTCAAAAAATTTACTACCCCACCATGACATCATCACAGTGTGGGTTGAGCTAACATCATGGGCGGAGCCAATGTCATGACATCATGATGTTGTGGGCGGGGCCAAAGAAAACAAATTTAAAAATATTAAAAAATAAGCACACACACACACACCTATCCCCCACAACACAAACCTGTAAATAAATTGAATAAATAAAAAAATAAATTAAAATACACCAACCTACCTAAACACCCACCCACCCACAACACAAATCAACCAGAGCTTTTAAACCAGAGCTTAAAGCTTATTCTGGCTAATCTTTCTCACACTAGGTCAGATGGAAGGAACTACAGAATGAACACACCACCAGATGGCTTCATTTTGGCACTTTTCAACTTTTCAACAGTTAAAGAAGTTAGGTACTAAGTCTCTGTCTAACCCGTTCTCTAGGATATCTAGGGGAGCAGGCTATAGGGAGCTTCAGGTTAGCAGCTTCTCTTCCTCCTCCCCTCTTGGGAGGACAGCAAGGAGGCTGTGCATATGCACCAAGCACTGTAGGCGTGCATGCACACCATGTGCAGTGGAGGAACTAGTGAAAAGGTAAGCCCCGAAGGTGGTTCCCCCCAAAAGCTGCAACCGGTTCTCCAGGATCCTGGGGAAAGTTACTACTGGTTCTGGAGAACTGGTGAGAACCTGTTACATCCCATCACTGCTGCCATCTAACAAAGTGAACTTCTTAACCACTGAGCCACTGCAGCCCCAAAAGCACAAATAAAAGACAGCATTCCGTGCGCTCCGGTGTCTAGTCATGCCTGCCACATGACCACAGAAACTGGTCATGTTTGGCTTTGAAACAGAGATGAGCACTGAACCCTAGAGTCAGATATGACTGGCTTTCGAGCAAGGGAAACCTTTTAACTTTGCCTTATATAATTTGGTTTTTTAAATTAAAAGCTAGCCCTGGTTCCTGGCGACAGGGAGCAGACATGCCCGCTAGATGGAGCAACTTTACCAAGATTCTGCATTGCCGAATTTTGGCACATTAATTTAAGAGTGGGATTTCAGCCTTTATTAAAAGTCAAGTCTGAGCAAAAGCACGCGGATCCACAACATATTTCTCAGGCAAATTGCCTCGGATTTATCCAGCCTAATAAACCCCCGGAAAGCTAGACTCCAACAGCTAAACAAACAGAGACGATTTAATCCCACCAACTATTGCCCTGAAAAATGGGGAGAAAATTCTTCCTCCTTCAATCTTGATACTCTCTCCCCCCCCCCCCCCGCCTCTTTGCGGCAACCCCGAGTCAAAGAATTATAGCTTACAAAAGAGGAGATGAATTTTTAAATAATTGAGGGGGAAGGTAATCTTTAAGGTCTATTAAAGGTTTTAAAGTGTTTTTTAGTGTTTTACGATTGTAATATTTTCATTGTTGTTAGGCCTTTTGATTTGGCGGCAATATGTAAACTTGAATAATAAATAAATAAATAAGAGAAAGAAGACTTACTTTTTTGGGTTGTTGAGAGCCCATGCTGTATCTCATTCCTAAAGACAGGAAGACAGAAAGAAAACCACATTATTACAAGTCACTTTGCAGTGTATTCTTCTACTGGTGTAGGCTGGTTTTTATTAGGTATAAATATATCTTAATTACATAGAAATATACTACATTTAACACATATATTGCACCTACCTTGAGAGATGTTATACCAGCATACTGTATATTCTTAAGAGATTGAGTACTAGGCTAGTCTTACACAAGCATGTAGAAGTTATTCTTGTATGTAATCTACTTAATACTAGTCTTTATGCATTGCTTTGGTATTGTAATGTGGTACTGTGGTTTTGTATTGAATATTGTGCTTTGTCTGACCGAATATTGTGTGTTTTTTTCCTGCTGTCTTGACTATATCGTATAGTTTTCCTGACTATAATTTTTTTATTGTATTGTATTTTTATGTAAGATTTTTTAACTACATTAACTGTTAATTTTATATTTATTTATGTCGTGATATGCTGTTTCCTATTGTATATTGTATGATGTTATGCTGTTACTTTTTGTTCATTGTGTATTTTGGTTATTGTATATCATTGATTTGCCGATCAGCCGGTATGTTGGCTTGAGTCCTAGGCCCATGATGGTGAACCTTGGCACTCCAGGTTTTCTTGGACTTCAATTCCCAGAAGCCCAAGTCTCTGAATCCACACAAATAGGTTTACTGCACGTACCTGCATTAAGCCCATTCGTGTGGGCTCACAGAGACTTGGGCTTCTGGGAATTGAAGTCCAAGCAGTGGCGTAGCGTGGGGGCAGGGGGGGGGGCGGATGCCCCAGGCAGCGGCTTTCAGGGGGCAGCAAAATGTCCCCACCGCTTTGGCCTCCCTCTGCCTGGGCTTAGGAAGCAGGACTTCCCAGGCAGAAGGCGGCAGAAGGGGAGACAAGCAGGATTTCCGAGTTAAGAGTTTGGAAGCAGCAGGGCCGTCTCACGGCTAGCTGGATGGGCGGGCGGGTGGAGGTGAGCTGCGCGCGCATGGCGCTCATCAGGGGTAGGTGGCGGAGAGCCCCTGACGGCTAGCTGGGTGGGTGGGTGGGCGGGGGGAGGTGAGCTGCGCGCGTGCGGCACTCGTCAGGGGTAGGTGGCGAAGAGCCCCTGATGGCTAGCTGGGTGGGTGGGTGGATGGGCAGAGGTGAGCAGCGCGCGTGCGCGGGGCGCTCATCAGGGGTAGGTGGCAGAGCAGGCAGAGCAAGGACAGCCATGGCCAGCGGGAGGCAAAGAGGGGGCAGCCTGGCCGCCGGTGCAGCAAAAGGACCGCCTTCTGCCTGGGTCCTGGGGGGGGGCGGCAGCGGCAGCGGCGAGCTGGAGGGGGTGAGTTTGTTCTTCGCCCCAGGCGGCTGAAGTCTGTGCGACACCACTGAGTCCAAGTGCACTTGAAGTGCCAAGGTTGGCCATCACAGTCCTCGTTCGTCTGTGTTTATTGGTGGCCGATTGCATCCATTATCCCTTCAAACCAGCACCGCTCTGATTTCTGGGAAATGAGACTGAGCAGTTCTTGAGAAGGTAGGAGTGAACGATATCCAGCCAGATTTTCTTTGAAAACTGTTCTGTGCTTTTCCCCTTCAACCCTCGGGATTTTAGAACCTCTGCAATGTGACGATTCCTTGAGAAGTGATGTAGGCGGCTGTTGTCCATGAATATCGTTTAGACAATGGGTCGCCTCAGCTTGAAGGAGCCAAACATTTCTCGGCTGAAAGGAAAGGCTTTCATGCTTCTCCCCAACAATGGTTTCTAAAGATGGCCGCGGCCTCTTCACAGATGGTTGATGGGTCTGTTGTGGCTCCCATTTGTACGGGGAATAAAGAAATTCCATTAGCTGGAGAGACAAGCAGATCTCAATGACGGAGGTCTATTGTTGTCGTCAAGTTGACAAAACAAAGCCCCCCCCCCCCCCCATTGGCAGGCTGTCTGAAAGGAGGCAGCTGGAGATGGCTGATTGCTAGTCGCTGGAGTGGCCCTTGAGTTGGAAGCCTTCGAGGAGACGGCTTCATTGGCAATGGAAGCCTTGGAGCTCTCCAAGGTACTGAATCTATTTGAAAGACAAAGTTTCTGAACTTTTCAGAGCTTCCATAAACTTCAGATGAAAATCCCGGAAAGTTCCCCTCTAGCCCATGAAATCTACTGGATCATACGATCAGCTCTGGGCCAGAGGAGGAACCAGAGCTGCAGAACCATCAACTGTGATGAAGAAATGTCATGGAGACTCAGGACTTGTCCACATGGCAAACCACCTCAGTCTTCATGGAGACCAGGGTTGACTCTGGAAAGTGCCAGGGGTGTGTGTGTGTGTCTTTCAACACTCATTCTCCTTTCCAAACTATTTGTGTTTAAGGAGGAAGTAGATTGTTGCGGACTGCAGTGACTCAAGTGGTTAAGATGCTGAACTCACTGACTCGAAGGCCGGAGTTCGATTCCCAGGTAGTGCATGACCGACCGAGCTCCTGTCTGTGTCCCAGCTCCTGCCAAACTAGCAGTTCAAAAATGAGAAATTGCAAGTAGATTAACGGGTGCCACTTCAGTGGGAAAATAAACAGTGTTCCATGCGCTCTGTTGTCTAGCCATGCCTGACACATGTCCATGGAAACGTCTGCAGACACAGAGAGTGCTGGCTCTTCGGCTATAAACAGAGATGAGCATTGAACCCTAGAGTGAGATACGACTGGCTTTCAAGCAAGGGTGACCTTTACCCTTACTAGTTTGCTGCTTTCTAATCAGGCTGGTGAATGAAGCCTGTGTTAATTAGTCATTGTCCAATCAACAAGCAAAGCTTCTGCAATGCTGGCTATAAGCTGAGTGAAATCACATACAGAAGTCTTTCAACATTTCAAGGAGTTCAGTTCAGTATCCTAGAATTGATTGATTGATTGATTGATTGATTGATTGATTGATTGGCCTTCTATACCACCTATCTGGATACTATCCAAATCTGGGTGATAAACAAGCAGAGAAGCCAATAACAGAAATACAGTATCCACAAAAAATTAAAACCCACCACCAACAAAAACATCACAAACTAAACTAAATTAAACTAAACTAAACTAAACTAAACTAATTGGCATCTGATGGCATCAGGACTGAACCTAACTGGCTAATATCGATAAGGGGACACCTATGAGTTTCACCTAAAGTCCACCCAAAGGTGACACAATGTCCAGGTTGACAAAACTTCGGGCTAGAATTTGCGCTGATTAATTCATGCACTAGATTTTAAACATTTCACCCTAATTGTACCTTTAATGTTTTATATGAAATATTTCAAAACCAGCTGCTGAGCTAAATTAAACCAGAATGATAAATCCTTCTGTCTTCTCTGCTTTGATTCGGCACCCTACTGAAATAAGAGCCTGGGGGGGGGGGGTTGCAGCGGTGAAACTGTTGTGCTTCAGCCATAATGCTGTGAGTTCGCTCCTGATGGAACACGAGGTTGACTCAGTCTTCGATCCTTATGAGGTCAATGAAAATGAGGACCCAGCATGCTGGGAACAAGATGCTAATTACCTGTAAATCACCCAGAGAACACACTTAAGTGCTACGGGGTGGTATAGAACTGGAGTTGCTATTGCTAAATGGAAAAATCCACAGCTAAAGTAGCTAAAATGTCTTTGATAGTCTCTCAAGCCTCTGTCAAAGGCTTCCAATGAAGGAGACAAAATTTTGCAAGCCACACATTCTTTGCTCTCTCTCTCTGCAAGCCCCTCTCCTCCACTCCAAAGCAAAGCTCCAGACTCCCCGCGCAGCGTAAATTAAACCCAGAATGATAGATCCTCCCGTCTTCTCCACTTTGATTCGGAGCAAAAGACTAATGATAGAAGTGCTGAAGAAGTCACCTTGTTTAATTAGTCTGAAACTCCATTCAGTGTTCCCGGCACACAGAACTAATTGCTCTCTTTCAAGCTGTGCCAAACGTGTAAGAGGCCAGCCTGTTCGGACTTCTGGAAAGTTGGCAGAAAAGTGAACCCGCAGAATGCCCGGCTGCCCGGCTGAAGAGCAGGCATTGGCAGGGGGAAAGTGGGTAGTCAGAGAGAAGATGGGATCTATCTATCTATCTATCTATCTATCTATCTATCTATCCATCCATCCATCCCCCACCCACCCATCTCTCTCTCTCTCTCTCTTTATCTATCTATCTATCTATCTATCTATCTATCTATCTATCTATCTATCTATCTATCTATCTATCTATCTATCTATCTATCTATCTATCTATCTATCTATCTAATCTATCCATCCATCCATCCATCCATCCATCCATCCATCCATCCATCTGGGATAGATAGATAACCAATCCCTCCAGAGGTTTTTTTTTTTTTACAGTTTTCATAAAAATGAAAAGCCTTTTAAAAACGAATGTTAGGTCATATATGATACCCAGCTGAATGTAGTAACGGATGCTGACAGTTAGAGGTGCTGTGAATTAGATTCTAGTGAAAATCTCTATATTCTAGAGTCATCCGTATTTTGATTCAACAAATGTTTGGCATTCATTTCATGCTGAATACGTTTTTTTCCTTCATTTCATTCAATTAACACAAGCGAAAGTTACTAATATAAATTGACTCTCTTGGCTTGCTAATCTCCTCGTAGCTGCAGATACAGTGCTGGCAAACGGTTGCAAATAGGCATTGCTGCCAAAGTGTTTGTGAATCGCTCTTTAAGATATTGGCGTTGTCCCAGATGGAAAATGAAGAGTAAGCCAGCAATGGGAGAAGCAATGGGCAAAACTCCATCCGCCTCTTCCCTTAACACGCATAGCTGTGGTACAACCTTTTTGTGAATCAGTAACATAGATTTATGTATTTCTATTCTGGGTAGCAAAGCCATAAACAACCACACTTATAGCGTTTAGTGAACTCTCTGGGCGGTACACAAGTTAATTGGTATTTTGCCCCCGACATGAGCTGAAAAGGATGGAAGGCTGAGACCACCTGAGGTCCTTGCCAGGATCGAACACACCACCTTTTGCTTGCAGTACAGCAGTTTATCCACCACACCACCAGGGCTCTAGAGCAGGGGTGCCCAAACCATGGCATGGGGGCCAGATCCGGCCCCTGGTGCCAATTCATCTGGCCGGTGAAGCCGTCGTCGCTCACGGAAGCGGAAGTAAAACAGGACCGACGAGGGCTTTGTGGGCTGGATGAATTGGCGTCAGGGGCCAAATCTGGCCCCGGGCAGTAGTGACTGGCCTCATGAACCACATGACTGGCCCACAACCCAAAAAGTTTGAGCACCCCTGCTCTAGACGCAGTCTGCTTGGGATTTCTCCTTGATTAAAACAACCTGCATTTTTTGCTTCAAATAATTAAAACGAAAGAGAATTTAGGAAGACCCTTAATTTGTTTTTAACTACACAAAGCCCTGAACATTTTTGCCTGCCTTCTATTACCCCATCACCACCATTTATTTGGGAAGTGTGTCCAAAGGATAAGTAAAGATAAAGGTCGTACTTGTCCGAAAGCCAATCGTATCCAACTCTAGGGTTCAGTGCTCATCTCCATTTATAACCAAAGAGACAGTGCTGTTTGTGTCTGCAGACATTTCCGTGGTCATGTGGCAGGCACGACTAGATGCTGAAGTTCGTAGAGCGCTGTTACCTTCCACCGAAGTGGTCTCTATTTATCTACTTGGAATTTCTTGCTTTTGAACTGCTGGGTCGGCAGGAGCTGGGACAGAGACGGGAGCTCACTCTGTTGTGCAGTACTCAGGTCTCAAACTGCTGACCTGCCAACCTTCCAGTCATCAAGTTCAGGGTCTTAACCACGAAGCCACCACAGTCCCTACTGCCTAAGGTTTCTATACAAATACCTGTGTACGTGCAAATACACAGACACACACCTGTTGTTCTCCCATTTTTCTCCCCTTCTGAAGTCACATAGATCCTCAACCAGCTGCATCTGAATGAATCTCTCGCTACTTAAGCAGTGTTTTAAATGGGCCTATTTGGGCTTTTTGCCCATGACATTTCACACAACAACACAATCCCTTTATTTTAAGGGCCTGCAGTGAGAACTGCCCTCCCCGAAGGCCCATGAATGCTCTCTCAGCCTGAACCAATTACATTTGTCGTTAAACTTGATTGTAAGCGTGAAGGCTTCTCCTTGCGCAACGCAACAACCGCTGAATGGCGGCCGGCATCCCCATTTCCCTTGGTGGAGAACTGCAGAGGACTGGAAACCAAGCCCTAGGACAGGGGTGCCCAAACTATGGCCCATGGGCCAGATCTGGCCCGCAAACACCAATTCATCCAGCCCACGCTGCCCAGTTCGATACCCGAATAGTGCGGGACGGAATGAGCTCCCATCGTCTGTCCCAGCTCCTGCCAACCTAGCCGTTCGAAAGGAAGAAATTGCAAGTAGAGAAATAAGGACCACTTCGGTGGGAAAGGTTAACAGCGTTCCGTGCACTCTAGTCATGCCTGCCACATGGCCATGGAGACGTCTGCAGAAGCAGGCGGCGCTGGCTCTTCGGCTATGAAACAGAGATGAGCACTGAACCCTCGAGTCAGATACAACTGGCTTTCGAGCAAAGGTGACCTTGCATAAGAGCAACAACCTCCTCAAGGCTGTGGCAGTCCATTGCAGTCCTGGCGTCAAATCCTGCATGTCTCATTTCATATGTGCTGCAGGAGATGGCTCCGTTCTCATAGTGTGTGGGTCACTTCATGACAAGCTTGGATCCACCTGAAACAAATTCACACCAATGACACTTTTCCTGCTTCAGGAAAAAATGCATTCTCGGATACGAGTTGCAGACGACAATAACGGCACATTTCCAGATCATCAGTGCACTCATGTTTCTGGATGGACAAGGCCGCCTCTTCCTGACATTTCCAGACTTCACCTCTCCTTCATGTGGTTCCAGAATCCAGCCACTTCTGCTGAAATGCTTGCCAGGCAATTAAAAAAAAAATTGTGGAAGGGAAGTTTGAACCTTCCTCTTTTGAACGCCGTCTTCCTGTTGGAATTAAACGTGACAGCAGGAAAACAGTTGAGAAGCGTCCAGGAGACCCCGCAAGTCCTGAGCTGACAAAGCCTGAACACTAATGATGCTAATTAAAGATATTCCCAGGGGTAGGACTATAAAAGGACTTGGGCGCGCAAATGCCCCCGGTTTGGCATTTCGGCTCTCGTAGAAGAATTGTAGAGAATATCAATTAAATCCATAAGATGTCACTCTCTAAATGGGGTGCCTCAAAGGAGGCATAAACTCATCGAGTAAACAGACAGCGGTGTTTCCTTTGGTACAGAGACGCCTGGAGCTTCTCAGACTATAAGGAGGTTTAGAGTTTTAAAAAAACATGATAATCATGTATCAGTGGCAGTGGCAGCAACTCGTGTCCGAATATACTTTTTTTCCGCCTGAGAACGTTTTCAGGAAAAATGCCATTGGTGTCAATTTGTTTCAGGTGGATCCCAGTTTGCCATGCTGTAATCACGGAGCCATCTCCTGCAGCACGTATGAAATGAGACATGCAGGATTTGACGCCGGGACTGCAATGGACTGCTGCAGCCTTGAGGATATGGACAAGGTGCGTCCTCACAGCCAGTCCATCTGGTTGGCCTCTTCCACCTCCATGACCGTTGGGAATCGGAGTTCCTCCTCCGCTCATTTTGCTGTTGGGCCCATAGGATGGTTTCCAGTGGCATTTCCTCCACTGAGGGGGACCCTCACCCCACCCAAAGGGGCTCATCTGCCTGTAGCCCTTGGCCCCTTTAGGAAGTCAGGTTAGTTACCGCAGCCCGACACTCGGCGTTGAGTCATTGGCTGTACGGTCTACTCCATTACCGTAGCAGGATGTAACATTCATGCAGTTGCCTTTCATGTTTGGCAAACAAGATCTCCTTCGGCCTAACATGGATGTCTAGGGAGAAAAGCCACCACACGCATTAAAACGAACCTTTCTCCTCCCGCAGTTGCGCCTCCCGATGTGGTGACCGTGGAAAGTCATCACAGGTCACGGAATGCGCTCAAACGATGGGGCCCTCCGCTTTCCGTGCAAGACGGAATTTTTATAAGAGCTCAAAGTTGGTTATATGGGCATCTGAGCTGTCGTCAGCATTTTCCTTTTTTTATGTCCACCTAACGACATTTTCAAGAGCTGCAGATCTGGGGTGGGCGGGTGGATCGATACAGAAATAATGGGCTACAAGTGAAAGCGTTACCTGCTCGGCACCTTCATAGCTATGCCGTTAAAGTCATTTGAGCACATTACCCAAAGTTAGCAGTAACTGCAGATCAATGTCCCCAGCACTCTTTCATCATTCAAGTTTGTCTTTCTTCCAGTTTGCTTGCAAGCAGTAATTTCTCATTGGGTGCCCTAAAGTTTTCTTTTTTAGTTAGCTCACTTCCTACATCACCTTCTAGACCAGTGATGGTGAACCTTGGCACTCAAGGAGTCCGGGAACTTCAATTCCCAGAAGCCCTGATCAGCAGGTATACTGACTTGGGCTTCTGGGAATTGAGGCCCAAGAACACCTGGACTGCTGAGGTTATCCACCAGGCCCCTAGACTAGTGACGGCCAACCTTGGCACTCCAACTGTTCTTGGACTTCCCAGAAGTCCAAGTCAGTATACCTCGTGGTCAGGGCTTCTGGGAATTGAAGTTCAAGAACAGCTGGAGTGCCAAGGTTCACCATCACTTTTCTAGACCAGTGATGGCCAACCTTGGCACTCCAACTGTTTTTGGACTTCAATTCCCAGAAGCCCAAGTCAACACACCTGCTGACCAGTCTCAAGTGTGGGGGCATATCTTGAGTCCCTTTGGATGGGGGCTGTTGAGGTGCTACACAATACAGTAAAATCCTATTTTACAGAAGTCTCTTTTTACAGAAACCCCATTTTACATACCGTATATACTCGACTATAAGTCCTCCCGAATATAAGTTGAGGAACCTAATTCAGACCTCTAAAACTAGGAAAATGGTCTGACCCGAGTATAAGTTGGGGGTGGAAAATGCAGCAGCTGCTAGTGAGTTTCAATAATTAAAATTCATGAAAATACGGTAAAATTAATTAATTTAGACATCGGTGTGGGTATGTTTTAGAGTTTTTATGGTAGCGTTCATGCTTTTTAAAACTGCATGTTTTAATTTGCACCTCTGCAGTTTTGGGACCTGAGTATAAGTCGAGCCACCTTTTTGGACCTCATGGGCGGGGGGGCTAAAAAAACTAGACTTATACTCAAGTATATTCAGTAAAGGGTTGTTGTTTTTTTGCTGAAAACGTGTCCCATTTCTCAGAAGAACCCCGTTCTACAGAATGCGATTTCCCAGAACACATTGCGCCTGATGGGCTATAAAAGACCACCCGCAGCCATTTTGGGCCCTGTGGGTGGCAGTAGTGTGGTCTGGAGAGGCGTTAGAGAGTATTTTTTTGGGGAGGTTGGGGGTTGGGAATGTTCCCCCCCCCCAATGCGTTCTTATGGAAATGCCTCGTCTTACAGAAAAAAACCGAGTTCAGAAAAAAACTAGGGAACAGACATTTCCCGTAAAACGGGGTTTTACTCTAATTGGATATATTTCAAAATGTACCAGTTGAGCAGGGCTGTTGGACAGCTAGCGTGATACACCTTCAGTGAGCAAATTCTCCACCATAGGTTCTTGGGGCATTCATGATACCTGGCATATTACATTTGTCATTATCCAAGCCAAAAATAATAATAATAGAAATTGAAGGGGGGGGGCACTTTTTCAATCTCAAACAGCAGTGAAATATAGTATCTCCTTCTGTCATCTCTTTCTCCTCTGCATTCGTTCCTGTTCCAACATCAGTGCTCTTCACAGCACAGTGTCATCCCATAATAATAATAATTTCATGTCAGAAATTATTCTGGGTTGAAAGGATTTTTGCGGAAGAAACTCTGCTCAGGGAATGCCCAAATGAGGCTCCTTTCATGTCCCCCAAGAGCTGGGACAGAGATGGGCACTCAATCCGTCATGCAATACCCAGGTTTCAAACTGCTGACTTGTCAGCCTTCCAGCTAACAAGGCGAGCTTCTTAACCCCTGAGCCACCACAGGACATAATATGCCCTTAATGGAGATGGAGATCTGAACAGTAAACCCGTTCGTGTGGATTCACAGGGACTTGGGCTTCTGGGAATTGAAGTCCAAGAACAGCTGGAGCGCTGAGGTTCGCCATGACAGGTATAGTTACTGGCCTCTTTACCCCCTCTTGCCCCCCCACCCCCAAATTCAGGAAAAGCCACTGTAAGATGGGTAGCGCCTCCCCTAAATCAGCCGGGATGTTCTCCATGCTGAGACTGCTCACGTGGGGAAGATGTCGTGAACATTTCAGTTGGGCGCCTTCCCCGCCAAATGTGTGCAGACGTATAAAATACTCCTGTGATTATGCAGTTTAGGATGGCTAATGGAAAAATCCATCACATATACAAGCTTGATAGCTTTCCAATCCCCTATTACTCCTGCTTTGCAGGGGTGGTGTGTGTGTGTGTGTCTGTGTAGGAACGAAGCAAAGTCCATTTCTCGGTGGGACGTGGTGATTAGATGTTGATACAGCCGTACTTAATCTCACAGCTTTGGACCAAACCTGCTTATACCTCCATCTCGATAATGGTGCTGCTGCCCCCCCAAACCCCCAGAAATAGAAACGAGTCTCCTGGAAACAAATGCTCGCAGCATTTCTGCGTAAATGTGGGTAGGAGTGGAAGGACAGCCCCTTCCTTGGCAACTTCACACCTTTGAGATTGAAAGGGAGACATTTAAAACTAATCTGAATAATCATTTGTCACTGGTAGCGGTAGGAAGCTGTATTGCTATGCAGGCTTGTCTGCCATTCTGCTTGATTACTCTTTACCTCATTGCTTTGTGATCCATTTGCCTTGTGACATCTTGACCCCCTGCATCTGGTGCAGTGGTGGGCAGCAAAAAACTTTCTGCTACCACACCGTGGGTAGAGCCTACATTGTGGGTGGAGCCTAGTCATGGGCGGAGCCTAGGTCATGCGTTGTGGGCAATCTAGTCATGCCTGCCATATGGCCGTGTATACATCTGCAAACACAGGCAGCACAGGCTCTTGGGCTGTAAATGGAGATGAGCACTGCACCCTAGAGTTGGATAGGATTGGCTTTTGAGCAAGGGAGATCTTGAACCACTTGCAGAGACAAAACCTGATAGGGCAGGGCAGGGAGGTGGGCGTGGCCACCCAATTTCACTACCCCCCCCCCCCCGGCCTGAAGGTCACACAATTTTGCCACACACCCCTGCCCAGAGGCCAACCAATCTTGCTACCTTCCTCCTGTGTGTGTGTGTGTGTGTGTGTGTGTGTGTGTGTGTGTGTGTGTGTGTGTGTGTGTGTGTGTGTGTGTGTGTGTGTGTGTGTGTGTGTGTGTGTGTGTGTGTTTGCAAACCTGTTGTTGCCCACCACAGATCTGGTGTATATAAACCATGCCTGGAAGTTTGACTCCTTTGTCTGAAGAAGTGGACTTGACCCACGAAAGCTCACAGTAAAAATAGAGCAGTTGGTCTTTAAAGTGCTGCAGTGTTTTTATTTATTTATTTATTCTGCCTTCCAGGCAGGTACCTGCTTGGCATTTGTCTGCCAAACGTAGAAGTGACATTTGCAAAAGAAAACAACACAACCTTCGCCGCTGACGCAAAAGGGAAAGGCAGGGACGGCCATGCCTTCCAGAGCCGAATGGAAGACCTGCCACCTTGCTGATGGAGGCCTGCCTGGTGATGTGCCTCTCGGCCTCACATGATGCTTGGGAACAGTAATGCTCCTTGACCGGTTTTGCGTTCCCACTTGTCCCCCCCGGTTCTGATCCCTCGGTGCCGCTTTCTCCATGGCAAGAATGGCTGAATACCAGCTTGGTTTGGCACGCCCAGAGAAGGCAAAATCTCTTAGTTGGGCAGGGCAAAAGCGTAATAAATAATAAATAAATGACATGCGTCGGCATGTCTGTAAAAAGAGCAAGGAGGTAGGATGGAAAGAGCTTTCTTCGTCCAGCTAGATGGCTGCCGGCTTCCAGTGGCGCTGGGTTAGGTGAACAGATTAGGTCAAGGTCAAGGTCGCCCTTGCTTAATAGCCAGTCATATCTGACTCTAGGGTTCAGTGCTCGTCTCCGTTTATAGGCAAAGAGCCAGCAATGTCTGTGTCTGCAGCCATTTCTGTAGACATGAGGCAGGCATGACTAGACACCAGAGTGCAAGGAACACTGTTACCTTTCCTACCGAAGGACTCCCTATTTATCTACTTACAATGTCTTGCTTTCAAACTGTTAGGTGGGCAGGAGCTGGGACAGAGACGGGTGCTCAGTCTGTTGTGCAGCACTCGGATCTCGACCTGCTGACCTTCCAGTCATCAAGTTCAAGCGCCTTAACCACTAAGCCACCGCAGTCCCTTGGACACAGAACCTGGGGGTCAAATACACAAAGAGGGAGATAGAAATGGCTGAATGACTGTGGACAATTCATTGTCTTTTCTCTTAACATACCTGTTACAGTATGTCTGGCCATACATCCTGCTACGGTAATGGAGTAGGCCAGAAGTTCTCAATCTTTTAAAGCCCAGGGCTGGGTCATGCTCCTTCAGACAGCTTTGGGGGCTAGATGTCCATGGCACTTCCTGGTGTGGTGGAGGCGGTGGGCCCCCCACATGAAATGGCGCTGTGGGCCACATTTGGCCCATGGGCCCCAGGTTGAGAATTCCTGGAGTAGACTGTACAACCAGAGACTCGACACCAAGGGTTGGGCAGTGGTAAATGACCTGCCTCCTTACAGGGGCCAATGGATACGGGCGGAGGAGCCCCTTTTGGTGGGTCCAGTGTTGAAATGAGTGGAGGAGGAACTCCGATTCCTAACGGTCATGGAGGCAGACGAGGCCACGCCAGATGGACTGGCTGTGAAGGCGCACCTTGATAATATCCTCAACGCTGTGGCAGTCCATTGCAATCCCGGCGTCAAATCCTGCATGTCTCATTTCATACGTGCCGCAGGAGATGGCTCTGTTCTCATAGTGTGTGGGTCACTTCCTGGCAAGCTTGGATCCACCTTTAACAAATTGACACTAACGGCATTTTTCCTGCTTCGGGGAAAAAATGCTACTGGCGTGAATGTGTTGAAGGTGAATCCCGGCTTACTATGAAGTGACTCACACTCTATGATTCTGGGGGAAAATGCATTCTTGGCTAATATGTGCAGTCTGATGATGACCTGTTAGGGTGGGTGTGAAGTGAACAATGGAATGAGGCCCTCGGGACATAATATCAAGATGAACATCAAATACTGATACCGGGTGGGGTGGGGGAGCTTTCATTGAAGACAGTCACGACCACCCCCACCTGCTCATGTCCCTGCATGAGATGCCCAGAGACTCCGGAACCAGGAGGGAGGGCAAAGTCACTGTTGGCCATAAGAGAATGCCATCTCGTGGCTGTCTCTTCTTCTTGGGCATAAATGTTTCTTCTCTGTAAGGATGCGCTGTCAGTCTGGGTTTGAGATCTCTTTCTGATGTGTCAGACAAAGCTGTAACCTTTTCGAATGGTTCCCTTCTGTAATCCCACGTCAACGTCTGGGAAGTGATAAATGGCACACATGGGCGTTTTCCACCCTGCCTGGGCGGTGATGAGGGATGACATCAGTGATGGGCTGTTACCGGTTCGGACCGGTTCGCCTGAACTGGTAGCGCCCATCAGGAGGGCGAACCCTGGCGAACCCCTCTGGATTTCCGCTACCGGTTCGGCTGAACCGGTCGGAGCCGGTAGCAGCCCAGCACTGCACACTACCATGTAGGGCTTTAAAGATCATCACCAGCACCTTTAATTGTGCCCCGGAGGCACACTGGCAACCAATGCAGCTCCCGTAGCAGGGGCGCGGTGTGGGACTTCTTGAAGTCCAAGAATCCAAAGGCTGGAAAACCCTGCTCTAGATAGTCACATAGCAGTTACCATGATCGCTCTTCATCCGTGCCTGCCAAAAAGAATGACTTCCACATTATTTCATGGGTGGAAATAATGGCAGAATGCATTGTGCATCTTTTGTGTAAAATCGCAGTTATAATGATGATTAAAACTCCCTTCCACAGCAGGGTGAGATAGGGCCATGTTTACTATTCTTATATTAATAACTTGGATCCAAGCCATTTAAAAACTCCATTTTTTCCACATATATCACAATAACCTGTGGCAGAGACTATCTGCGATTAGTTAATTTATGTAGATTAGATGCTAGAATGAAAGCTAAACAAACTGTCATCAACAGACTCGCTTGGGCAATTAGAATGTAAGCGTGTACAATAGTTTTATAATTCAAATCAGAGAAACTTACTGAAGTCATAAATTAAGTAGCTCATTACCGTCTCAATTGTGTTAATAGGAAAATCGGACTTCGGAGGCTTCTGCTGAAGAATTTAATAATAAATCATTGAAAATATGCCTTTTGGTTTCTCTCTCTCTTTCTCTCCTCATTAATTCACCCTGCTAAGACTGTTGTTATGACATGTTTCCTACTTCTCTTGTCATTTAAGAATAAAAAACAGGAATTATAGGTCGCTCTTGCTAGAAAGCCAGTCGTATCTGACTCTAGGGGTCAGTGCTCGTCTCTGTTTCAAAGCCGGAGAGCCAGCGCTGTCTGATTCTGCAGACGTTTCCGCGGTCATGCGGCAGGCATGACTAGACACCGGAGCACACGGAACGCTGCCCACAGGAAAGGAAGAAGCCATAGGAAGAGAGGAATAAACTGGAATGTTGTTTAATGAATCTGGACCACCCGCCTTTACCGACTTATTCTGGAGATTTACTGCCAGTTCTTGAGGAGTGATTAACACAAAAGAGTGGATTGTCACAATTAGGATATTGGATATTATGGATATGGTTTAGCCAGAGACAGAGATGCTACTGGGTCTCTTGGTAACAGATTGAAGAATGGCCTTGTCACAATATTTTGTCTAACAGAAAAGGGCACAGAGTTCAAGCGTTCATTGGTGGTTGGTGCTTCAAAGGAAATTGCAATTTCAACCTCTGACATTGTCAGTGAAGGGATGGACGGATGGATAATGCAAAATGTGAAACTCAACCCCGCTGGTAGCCAGAATCAATGGAACAAGACGGGATTCCTCAACCACCAGGTCTACGTTGGAAAGAAGTCAGAGTCAGTCATGTCTCCAGAATCCAGAGAAAAAGCGGAAAGCATCACCATAAAGACTCTTCTTCTCCTTTCGTCTCCCGATCAAACCCTGGACTGCCAAAATGAAGCCGCTCATGTGGACAAACTTAAATCCTCATTGGTGCAGGTTTCTGGCACTCATGGGCCACCACGGAAAAGGCCCTGCTCCCTATGTGTGTTAAGGCAACCTCGGGGAAGGCATCTTTCGCCACTGTTGTTGGCTGATTCTCCTCAAAGGGACAATTTCAAATGGTGGTGCTGATGGAGTTCTAGTGGACTGTGACATTCCCTTGTGTCTAGTCAAGTTCCCTAGAGCTTGTCCTCCGTGCTATCTAAATGTTCACGAAACTGCCGAGAGAGGCTCCTTCCAGTTCAGGGATGAAATCCCACTGGTATGTGGAAGATCTCCAACCATATATTTACATCCTATGCCGTCTCCAAGACCTCTCTTATTAAGATGGATGGTTGGATCATCTCCTTTCATGTCCTGATAGTAATAATTCCATGTCAGAAATTATTCTGGGTTGAAAGGATTTCTGCCGGAGGAACTCCGCTCAGGGGACGCCCGAACGAGGCTCCTTTCGTGTCCCCAAGATCTTTCCCCACCGAAGTGGTCCCTATTGATCTACTTGGTTTTGATACCCTCAAGAAAGATCCGAAAGATCAGCTCCCTTTACCTGTTCATGGATTGCACATGCGCCTGGAGTATTCTGCATATTGTCCTTTAGCTTTGGATCTAAGAGGGACATGGCATTCATGCACCCACGCACACACCAAGCACAATACCCAGGTCCTGATGCTGCTTCCGTGCCAACTCAAACTCTAGTTCCCGAACTTCCTGTGTATTGTTTGGGGTGACTTTACGTCTCACTATTATGTGCTGCAGGTGCGCCCGTGATGATTAAAAAGCAGACGTTGGCGCTTAGCCCAGCCACAGATTTAAGTGGAGCGGCTGCTCTTAATAGTGCACGCCGTTACCGAGGATATAATAGCACCAGTTCCTGAAGTCTCCCCCTTCTTGAAGGAAATGAACTGGAAGCTGCTGGCGAAAGTTCTCCAAGGAAAAGGAGAGCGGCGGCTAAGCATGTGCTTACACGGAAACCATCAGAGCAGGAAGGTAAAGATTGCCCTTGCTTGAAAGCCAATTGTATCTGACTCTAGGGTTCAGTGCTCATCTCTGTTTATAGGAGCCAGTGCTGTCTGTGTCTGCAGATGTTTCCATGGACATATGACAAGCATGACTAGATGCTAGAGTGTATGAAATGTTGTTTACCTTCCCAGCGAAGTGGTACCTTGCAATGTCTTGCATTCAAACTGCTAGGTTGGCAGGAATTGGGACAGAGATGGGAACTCACACTGTCATGCAGCACTCAGGTCTCAAACTGCCAACCTGCCAACCTTCCAGTCATCAAGTTCAGTGTCTTAACCACTAAGCCACTGCAGTCCCACTATAAATAAAGGCCATGCCAATTTGCACCTATTTATCTACTTGAAATGTTTTGCATTTAAACTGCTAGGCTGGCAGGAGCTGGGAGGGAGATGGATGCTGACCTTCCAGTTGTCAAGTTCAGTGTCTTAACCTCTAAGCCACCACAGGATGCAAAGTCATGTTGACACCCAGCTGGAGAGGGAGGGTCACACCTTTGGTGGGGATTTTGCGCACAATCCATGACTACACATGACACAAATCTAGAATGGCATCTCTGTTTGTCTGCGTCACTTCAAAATAAGCCAAAATGGAGCCTAATCCGTTTGCTTTCTAAGTCCGTGATTGGAAACTCCAAAGCTGAGCTTGAACCTTTCTGGTCATCCCGTCCTATCCTAGGAGTTCATTTCCTACTCTGGGACCCATTTCTCAGATGACCAGGAGTAATCTTTGCCTTATCTGGAGTACACGCCTCTTCATTCACTCTGTCGAGGATGGGAATCCTTAAGCAAGTCCTCCATCCTGGTGCCCCTTACAGTAAAACTGAATTTTATGGAGGCTTCCAGGAAGAGAAAACTACATTCTCTAATCCATCCATCAACCAAATTAAAAGATGGAGGAAGGAGCACTATGGGCAAGGAACAACATTAAAGGAGGATGTAGTTGAGGAACCCAACCTCCCCTACGTCACTTGCAGGACCCTGGATAGGACCCTGTTTCAAATGTAAATACTGTAAATAGATACTTACTTTATTTAGCTCATGCGCTAGCAAGAACACACTTTTATGGACAACCCCTTCTCAGAACAGAACAAACTAAAGTCTCACTTCCTCCGTCTCCTTGACAGCTTCTTCTTGCTTACTTTAACTCTTAACTCACAGCTCGAAGTCCTTCCCATCGCAAACCCCCTTATGCACAAGACAGCATTTCTCCAGGCAAGAGCCACACGGACGAAGCATCATGCAGTTCTAATCACAAATGTTATTCTACACTTCTCAACTGTCATAAGAGTCATTCCGGGCACACATTCTGCATTCTGCTGCCAAGCAACTCCAGTCTCCTTAAGTAAACACAAGCCTGTGCATAAAACATAAGTGCATGATTAAAACCTCCACAAACCTGCTCTATAGAACCCCTTGCCAAGGAAAACTTACTCTAAAAGATCTCAACTCTCATTCCTCTATGCGACAATGATGGCCAACCCTGGGGCTCCAGCTGTTCTTGAACTTCAATTCCCAGAAGCCCTGACCATCAGGAGGACTGACTTGGGCTTCTGGGAATTGAAGTCCAAGAACACCTGGAGTGCCAGCTGCTGAGTTGGCAGGAGCTGGGATGGGGATTGGAACTCACTCCATTGTACAGTACTCAGGAATCGAACTCAGACCTCCCAGCTGTCAAGTTCAAACGCTTTAACTTCTTGAGCCACGGCAGTCCCTTACTTACTTACAATATAAATCTGAATAAATAAACAAATAAATAAATACTCAGTAAGCAAATTGTACTCTTCTTGAGTGAGGAATTGCAAGTAGATAAATAGGGACTGCTTCGGTGGGAAAGGTCAGCAGCGTTCCGTGCGCTCCAGTGTCCAGTCATGCCTGCCACATGACCACGGAAACGTCTGCAGAAGCAGACAGTGCTGGCTCTTCGGCTCTGAAACAGAGATGAGCACTGAACCCTAGAGTTGGATACGGCTGGCTTTCGAGAAAGGGAAACCTTTATGAGTTGTCATCGCTGTCGCCGTCGCCGTTATTATTATTATTATTATTATTATTATTATTATTATTATTATTATTATTATTATTATTATTATTATTATTATTATTATTATTATTATTATTATACCACCCTACTCAGTAAAACCGACTCAGGCCGGTCTACAGCACAATATATAATTTAAAGATTATACACATGAAACGAGGGTTCTTTTGAACTTCCATAAATCCATTCAAAACTCAGGAGCAGAATCTGTTTGGTGGATTGAGCCTCTTTTTTTTTTTTTTTTAAAAATACATTTGGTTGCTACAAGTTGCCTTGATGGCGATCCCCCCCCCCAAAAAAAAAAAAAAAAAGGTGACCAATAAATTCAACTAGTAAATGCATGATAGGACAAATAAAGTTTTATAGCCAGGAGTGGCATTTACAGCTAGGCATTTGCAGTCTGCGAAGAGGCCTGGGTTTCTCCTCTTCCCTCTACGACAGACTTGGGCCCTCCTCATATATTTCCCCTCTCTGGCAAGTAATGAGAGTTTTATTTTAAATGGTCTGGCAGGAGTTCATTGCCGGACCAACCCCCCCCCCCATCTTCTGCAAATAATCACTATTATCATTATTATTTTGTGTTTGTTTCATGGATTAGTCCAGCTGCTTCC
Source organism: Furcifer pardalis (assembly GCA_030440675.1). Classification (NCBI taxonomy): domain Eukaryota; kingdom Metazoa; phylum Chordata; class Lepidosauria; order Squamata; family Chamaeleonidae; genus Furcifer; species Furcifer pardalis. The sequence goes on along the minus strand of CP126892.1, from coordinate 128,409,815 downwards.
TCCATTATTATGCTCCCTTGGCTTACTATTTCCCGAAACTGCAAAAAAGAAAAAAAGAAAAAGAAAAAAGCATTCGTTATTATATGACCCATTCATTCAATCATCGTTGTTTGTTTTGTCTTGCTACTCTGTGCTGGTCCTCCGTTTATTTATTAATGTGCCTTTTGTGCTCACTTCCTTGTTCTCTACTGCATGATGAGCCTCAGGAAATAGCATGAGGACAACTGTCTGGTCAGGTGGATTGCTGCCTTCAACAGCATCTGAAAAGCAGCCTGTATCTCCTAGTCTCTTCTAAAGTAGGGGCTCTCAACCCCCGGGGCCATACCCCCACAGACAGTTGAGTGGGCCAGACTGGAGGTTCCCTTGCCGTAAATGTTGGTGTAAAATGCATCCGTGGCTGTCGTAAACACATTTACGACAGCTGTCGGCGCATTTACGGCTTTCATAAATGCGTCCGCTTCCGCCAGCGGCAATGACACAGGCCACATGACATGGTGTCACAGGCGGGGTACGGCCCACAGGCTGTAGGTTGAGAACCCCTGTTCTTAAGCTACCTAGCCAAATGAATGAATGAATGAATGAATACCAGAAAACAAAACAAAATACAAAAACACTTTAAAGACTAACGGCTATATTTTTATTGTTAGCTTTCGTGGATCAAGTCCGCTTCTTCAGAATGACATGGCTACTATTCCAAAAAATTCATGAATGAATGAATGAATAAGCAAGCTTTTAAAAAACGGGGTGGTGTGGGGGGAGAAGGGGAAGACCATTGGACCAACATGGAGAAGAACTGCCAGAGACAGAGCAATATGGACAGAAGTTGTGTGGAATGTCATCGCGGAGACGTCTGTGCATACAAGGACTCCTCACTGAATAATGACTCCAAGGTATCTAAAGTTTAAAAGCCACATAATTTGATGTGATTCTTTGGTGTCGGGTGTGTGGCTTGACTACAATTTGATGCAATTTTACATTAAAAAACACAACCCAATCTTTTCTCTTTCAGATACTGTTACTGGGCAAAAGATGGTGCTATACCTCACTGTTTTCGGGCAATCAACTTCATAACTGGAAATGTCGAACAGCAAGTAGAATCGTGCAGTAACATATTTGAAGTCCTCATCATCAGCCCCAGGCCAGGATGGATGAAGCTGCTGCCCTCCATCAACAGGGATTCAAGTGGGACCATTTAATCCACTTGGGGACCACCACCCTTCCATGCGGACTTCACCACCCAAGGCTGCTAGTCTGGCTGACGTCAGAAATACGTACATAAGGCGAGGTTGACCAAGGGCTTCTCTCTAGGGTGAAACAGAGTGAGTCTGTTGTGAGCTAAAGAGGAGTGGGCGCAGCTGTGTTAATAAACCGGACAGTCATGTCTATACGCATAGTTGATTTAAGATCCCTACGTCCTAGGCAGAATCGGACTTCAGATTTGGATTCAGCACCCTTGACTTAGTATAGGACACATAGATTAGACCAATTAGCAGACAACATATATTTTGTGCGATGCTGTGTATTTAGTGTCTGATCTATAATAATTCCAAGACCCTTCTCGCTTGTAGTCTTGTTGAGCCACAGGCCGGTCACGTGGTTCAGTGGGCCAGTCACATGGTTCAGTGGGCTGGCCACATGGTTCAGTGGGCTGGTCACGTGGTTCAGTGGGCCGGTCACATAGTTCAGTGGGCCGGTCACAGGGTTCCTCCCACTGGCAGCGAAAGTAAAATGTGCCTTCCAACCTAGTTTGCAACAGGATGGGGTAGATCTCAAGCTGCCATTTCCTCTGCTTAATCCAGGGGTGACCAAGCTATGGGCCAGATCTGGCCCCTGATGCCAATTCATCTGGCCCGCACTGCCTTTGTCGCTCCCGGAAGTGGAAGTAAAACATCCGGGTGCATTTTACTTCCTCTTCCAAGAGTGATGAGGGTGCCATAGTTTGGGCACCCTGTTCTAGCCTATCAAGATCTCTCTCTCTTTTTTAATTCAGCGCCATTAACGTGGGGATTTTCTTTCTTGGGTGGAATGGGGAGAGAGTTTGCTTAGCCACTGTATCCCCCGCCCACCCCCCTGCCCCCAAATCTGCTTCTTTCAGCATCCTACCAGCAAGAAGAGAAACACGCTAAAGAAGCAAGCGAGAGAAGCTGGCATGTAGAAAGAAAGCAATGGACTCCCGGCAGCAAAGGTCAAAATAGCTGCCCTGACGCTTTGAGGTTGTTCCGTGTACAGATTATGCGATCGTTCACCGTGATTGATTTATTATTGCTGTTTGGGTTGTCGGCTGCCAGCTCTGAGAAAAGAGAGGCCAAGAAAAGAGACCAATGAAGCAGGAATTCTAGCTGGGTCTTGATCTGGAATAAGAAGGATACTGAAAGGAACGTCACCCTCCTCATAGGTGTGGATGGCGCTCCAGGATGCTGAAGGAGAACCGAACATCTCAAGGCACTTCTGTGACAAAGAGCCAGAACTGGGTTGTGGAGGTAAACCATGCTTCAAGGCATGTCTCCGTTGACTGCCATGTTCAAGGTCACCCTTGCTCGGAAGCCAGTCCTATCCGACTCTAGGGGTTCAGTGCTCATCTCTGTTTCTTAGCCAAAGAGCCAGCGCAGTCTGCATCTGCAGACGTTTCCATGGTCATGGACAGGCATGACTAGACACCAGAGTGCACGGAATGCTGTTTACCTTCCCACCGAAGTGGTCCCTGTTTATCTACTTTCAATTTCTTGCTTTCAAACTGCTAGGTTGGCAGGAGCTGGGACAGAGACGGACACTCATTCCTTGATGCAACACCCAGATCTCGAACTGCTGACCTGCCAACCTTTAACCAACCCCTATTAAAGTGCTATTTCCTCGTACAGAAGCCAACTAACCAGCTGGTCTCAAGGTTGCCCCCCCCCCGGTCTCCCCCTCTTTCTCAGCTGGCAATGCGTTGCTTTCCTTTTTTTAATGTGACAGAAAGGGCCCCGCTGACGAAAGGTTTGGATATCCGCCACCCGAAGCACTGGCAACATGATTGCTACATGACGGCTGAAGCATAATCATTGCACGGAAACTGTTCTCCGTGTTTCTTGCGCTGCGCCAACTGCCGGTGCCCTTACGCCGCACGAATCAATTACTGCTCCTGTCAGAAGGCGCTATGTGCCTGCCTTGCTCTGGACCTTAGAAAAGCTTCCAGCATGAATATATTAATGCGATGGCCCCCGACAGGCGCATGGAGGTCGGTCGGCTTCCCTGGGAGCGACTGGAGGGCTTGGCTGTGGGGAAGTCCGTGACAGCTTCATAAGCGAGCCAAGACCTCCCCATGGCCACCTTTTAAATTTTGAACATGGCATTTCCAGTTATGACGGAAGTGGAAGCTGTACTGTGGAGGGTCGCCCTTGCTCAAAGGCCAGTCATATCTGACTCTAGGGCTCGGTGCTCATCTCTGTTTGTAGCCAAAGCGCCAGCACTGTCTGCACTTGCAGACATTTTCGTGGTCACGTGGCAGGCATGACTAGATGCTAAAGTGCATGGAATGCTACTACCTTTCCAGCCAAAGTGGTCCCTATTTGTCTACTTGCAATTTCTTGCTCGGTTGTCAGGAGCTGGGACAGTGATGGGAGCTTGCTCCATCATGCAGCACTCGGGTCTCAAACTCCTGTGAGGAAAGAAGGAGGGTCTGTTTCCCCTTCCCTACTGAAGGAACCCTTGTAACTTTTCGACTTCTCCTTCATCCCAGCTGTCCTAGGAAACCAGCCTGTGGCTCTGGTTTCGAACTGCTGACCTACCCACCTTCTAGTCGTCAAGTTCAACATCTTAACCAACTAGCCAAGCAACTGAAAGAACAAACAAACAAACAAACAAACCTGGGGTTGATTTTGGTTCTGATCCCTAGTTTAAAGGTTGACTTGAATCATGTACTAGATTGCTTGGCAGAAGTTCACTGACGGAGTAAAGGTACCTCTCTCTCGAGGAAAATGCTGCACCTGTGCTTCCATTTGCTCATATTTTTAGTTCTCTTTTGCTTATTCTCTCTGGTTTTTAAAACTCAAAACACCTGTTTTATTGTATTCTGCTCTGGAAACTGTAGTTAAAAAGGGAAAGTTGGTCATAAATACTTGAAATAAGAGACAGACTGTCTGGATGAGGTAGACACACACACAGAGAGATTCTTCTTCTTCTTCCATGTCTAGGCCAGATGTGAAACTGCCAAAAATGAAGCCACCTTTTGATGAGTTCCTTCTGCAGTTCCTTTCGCCTGACCTCGGGTGAGAAAGATTAGCTGGCAACACAAGGTGGCCGTTGCCAGGGTGCACCTGATTGTGGTTCAAAAATACCACAATCTTTAAGGAGGCTCTTTCTGTGTACCCCAGATGGATAGATAGATAGATAGATAGATAGATAGAGAGAGAGAGAGAGAGAGAGAGAGAGAGAGAGAGATGAATGGATGGATGGATGGATGAATGGATGGATGGATCAACTGACCGATCGACCAACTTATCAATCATTAGACAAATAGATAGACCGATCGATTCAATCAATAGACCAACCAACTGACCGACTGACCAACAAGTGGATGGATAGATGGATGGATGGATAGATAAGTGAGTGGACAGATGGATGGACAGATGGACAGACAGACAGGTGAGTGGGTAGATAGATAGATAGATAGATAGATAGATAGATAGATAGATAGATAGATAGATAGATTGATTGATTGATTGATTGATTGATTGATTGATTGATTGATCAACTGACCAACCCCTCGACCGACTGATTGATCGATCAATAGAAGACAGACAGACAGACAGATCGATCAATAGATAGATCGACTGACCCACCGACCGCCTGCCCGACAGACAGACAGATAGATAAGTGAGTGGATGGATGGATGGATAGATAGATAAGTGAGTGGACAGACAGACAGACAGAGACAGATAGGTGAGTGGATAGATAGATAGATAGATAGATAGATAGATAGATAGATAGATAGATAGATAGATAGATAGATAGATAGATAGACAGACAGACAGACAGACAGACAGACAGATAGTGTGTGTTATGTGCAGCTACAGCTGACTAGAGGCAACAGAAAACCATGTTCATCCCTTATTTTATAAATTTTATTTAAGAAACTTGCTTTATGTGTAAACAACAACAACCCAATCTCTCTCCCCCTCCTCATTGTCCCACCTCTTCCCCCCCAGCAGACGGCAGAGTCCGGCCCAACCCCAGCACTGAGCCCGAAGCTCATCGGCCTGCTTACGTGTACAGCAGCGCCTCAGCCCCAGCTGCGGTATTGATCCCCCTCTTATGAGAGACCCAAGCGCTGGCTTTTGGCAGTCGCTGTCAGCGGCTCCAGAGATTGCGACAAGACGCGGGCTTGAAGATGGAACTAATGAATGCGGTGAGCGGCCGAACTCGGCTTTGTTCTGCTCCTCGCAGGACCCTGTGGAGCTGCCCTGAGAAGGGAGCATTAATGTGCCTAAAAATAATCCCAATGCCGGGGTGTAGGGAGCTTCCACAGGGACTGCTATAATGCGCAAAGCTACATCAAGGCTTCAAGCCAAGGTTTTCTCCCTTTTTTGCCTTCTCTTGCCAGACAGCCTGTCAGCCTGACAAGGCGTGTGTGGTTTTCCTCAAAAGAAAATCTACTTGATCTTTGCAAATGCCAAGGAGGGTTTCCAGGCCAGAAATAACCCATTTCCTGAGGTTTTGGAAGCAAAACCTGATAGCAGACCCTTATAATGTCGCCCGATGGGTTCTTGTAAAAAACAGGGACGCTCAATCCACAGCCCGTGGGCCAGATCTGACCCCTGACACCAATTTGTCTGCCCCGTGCTGGAAGCAGAAGTAAAATGTATGTATTTTACTTCTGCTTCCAGGAGATGACATGGGTGGTGTGGGCTGGATGAATGTGTGTTGGGGGGCCTGGATCTGGCCCATGGACCACAGTTTGGGCACCCCTGGTTTACGCAGAGAAAAAATGGCATCTTAAAATCTTATCTCACCCTCTTGCAAAACTGATTGTAAGGCGCGTTTACCTCTGCTTCCGGTGGGGGGGGGGACACCACGTGACCGGCCCACTGAACCACAGGACTGGCCCGCTGGACCGTGTGAACGACCTGCAGCCCGAAAAGTTTGGGGGGGGGCCCTGTTGTAAAGCAATCATGGCTTCTGGGCCAGCTAATCCTGGGGGCGAACCCAAAACATTCCCTACTTCCTTTTTAAACATTTGCTTTTCTCCCCAGCGGCGCAGTGGTTAAGCTGCTGTACTGCAACCAAAAGGTTGAGTTCGATCCTGACTAGGGTTCAAGGTTGGCTCATCCTTCTGAAGTCATTAAAGCGAGTACCCAGCATGTTTCGGGGCAAAATGCTAATTAACTTGTGAACTGCCTAGAGAGTGCAGAAATTATTCTTGGTTGAGAGGATTTTTGCTGGAGAAACTCCACTTAGGGGACGCCCGAATGAGGCTCCTTTCAGGTCCCCAAGATCTTTTCCCCACCAAAGTGGTCCCTATTTATCTACTTGCAATTGCTTGCTTTCTATCTTCTTGATTGGCAGTAGCTGGGACAGAGACGGGTGCTCAATCCATCATGCAGTACCCAGGTCTCGAACTGCCAATTCCCTGGCCTTCCAGCTAACAAGGCAAGCTTCTTAACCACTGAGCCACTGCTGCCCCATAGAGAGGTATAGGACTGTGATTGGTTTGCTTTGCTCTCCCATCTTCAAATTTTCCTGGAATGCCAAAGGGATTTTCATCATCCTTTGCATTAAATTTGTTTTGCTTCTCTTATTTATTTTTAAAAATACTAACTACACTGTAATTTTATTTATTTTTCACAGAAGAAAAACTGCTTGTGCCAAGTTTTAGTTTTAAATCATTTAAAATTAATGTTTGAATTGAATAGATTTTGACTCAAATTGAATCAATATTTATTACGGTCCAAGACCAGTAGAGTACAGCAAGAAACAAGAGGTAAAAAAGAGAGGACTTAAGTATATATTTTGAGAGGAGCATTTCTGTTCAGAGATAAAGCAGATCAGCAGTTCATGACCTGAGTGCTACATGACAGAGTGAGTCCAATCATCTGTCCCTGCGCCTGCCAACCTAGCAGTTTGAAAGCAAGAAATTGCAAGTAGATAAATAGGCACTGCTTCGGTGGGAAAGGTAATAGCATTCGGTGTGCTCCGGCATCTAGTCATGTCTTCTGCAGACTGTGCTGGCTCTTTGGCTGTAAACGGACATGAGCACCGCACCCTAGAGTTGGAAATGACTGGCTTTTGAGCAAGGGCGGCTTTTGACCTTGACCATGTCAATAATCCCCTTCCCAAATTCTTTCTTAAACATCAGCAATGGTGAAACTTGGCACTCCAGGTGTTCTTGGACTTTAATTCCCAGAAGCCCAAGTCAGGACACCTGTTGATTAAGGCTTTTGGGAACTGAAGTCCTAAGAACATCTGGAGAGCCAAGGTTGATAAACCCTGTTCCACCCCCTATCTAGTGATGGCCAACATTGGCACTCCAGATGTTTTTGGACTTCAATTCCCAGAAGGCCAAGTCAGCACTCCTGTAGATCAGGCCTTCTGGGAATTGAAGTTTGAGGACAATTGGAGACCCCAAGTTCACCATCAGTACGATCTCATTTATTTGCTTTTTCCATACCTCTCCACCCCTTTCCCTCCACGCTGCTCTTTCCACCTGGATGCCGTTTGATTAAAATCCCCATCTGAATTCAAACCAGCATGCATTCATGTGCCATTAATTCCAGATCACCTTCACATTTATCTCAACCCAGGCGATTGCCTCTACGGTGGTTTTGCTCCCACCGAAGTTTCTCTGGGCTGCTTCTTATGAAGCGCATCAAGGTGGTTTCAGTGTAAGAACTTTGCTTTGGAAGAAGAGGAAAGGAGAGAAATGGGATTCCAAGGTGGAAGGAGGGCAATCCGATTTGCAGGGTGCCTCTTTTCAGATGGAGAAGGCTGGCAGGTCGCAACCCACCCACCCAAAGACCCCTGCAAAAGGGGAAGGAAATAAAATAACTTGCCGCAAAAGCTACTCAGTAGTAATGGCTGGCAGCTTCCGTAGACTTTGTTTGGATCTGAACCAGTGACCTGGCAGATTAAAGGTCTGAAATCCCATTACAAGTCACAGCCGTGGCATGTTTTGATACTCTCCTGTGAGCATGGAAAGGAAGGGCTCCCTATCACCTCTCTGGAATTACTGGCTGCAAAAGGCTGGTTCCGCGGCTCACACTTTCTCTGGAGGTCAGCGGTCAAGTTCACTGAAGAAATGAAGGCGACGTAGCCAAGAGGCACGTTTAGCTGGGTTTGTTACACTCACGGTGCCCGACTGTCGGTCACTGGAAAGAGGGTACATAGGGGCGTGCTGGCTACTCTGAAAGGGTGGTGGATGGGGGAAGCGGTGGAGCCTATGGAGTTGGGGGCAGAGTGACCGAGGCCATGGCTGGAGGGGGGGCTGGTTGGTGCATGGCAATACCCACCCCACAGAAACAGCACCCTGCTGCCTCAACGGTTCTGGCTTGGGCGGAAATCAACTTGCGCTGTTGTGTAGCTGGCCGGTGTCATACTTCTGCCTGCCTCTGGAGGTGCCAGTCCCTGTGGCACACCGGTGTCCAAAATAGCCACCACGGGCCAGTGGGTGTGAGCATAACAACCATAGAGACAGAAATACTAGCCTAAACTAAAGTAAGTTGTTTTATATTGTTTGTCCCTAAGTAACCAATTGGCAAGTTTCCTGTCTTTCCATCTCTAGGGGACATCTATTTGCATGTATTAAGGCTTTGCATGTTCTGGTTTTCTCTCTCTTATTTTTTTGCCTTTCCAAGAAGAAAGATGCCCATTTGAGCCCCTCCATTTTAGGCAGGCCTAAAGGACTTACAAGACCCAAAGACCTGACTTTAACTTGACTTCCTTACAGGGCAACAAGCCAGGCAAAGATTGGGGCCACTGTTAATTTGCTTTTGTTGTGAAACACGAGGATGCCTTTATATGATGCTGTATTGGTTTAGCACACTTTGTGAAATTGTCTCTTAACAGAGATCCAGACAAATATTGGAATCAAATGCATTTCAGCTTAATATGTTGTGCTTAGATACTTGCCGTTGTTTGTTCAGGCTCCAAAATGGCTTTCAAACTGCTAGGTTGGAAGGAGCTGGGACAAAGACGGGATCTCATTCCGTCCTGCAGTCCTCAGGTATCGAACTACTTTAGTTTGCTTTAGTTGCCTGTTAAACTCAACATTATGTATAGAGAAATTGAAACGAACAAGCTCAATTAACAAACGCTTCCTGTTAACTCTTGAGTTGATCCTGGATTAGAGCCCCCTCAAGCCTTTTAACTTGGTTAAGTTGAAGGGAAATGAATATTTTGTTTTGAAAACATTGGATTTGTCCTATGTTTATTGAATTGCTTGTGTAGTGTTTGCATTTGTTAGCAGGGCTTGTAAATCCTTTCCCCCTACGTGCGATGTATTCTAATAAATTTATGCTCACCACTCACTGTTAGTACCCTGTGCGCGCAGTCTACAATGGGATAGTGGGACACAGAGAATGTGCTCCGTGCAACCTGTTACCTTTCGTGTCACAGCAGTACCCATCTATCTACTTGCAATTTCTTGCTTTCATTGATTTAATCAATTATGAGCTATATACAACGTCTATTTATGTACACCCTTTCCCCTACATGTTAAAACTGTGGTCCTGCAACCAGAACATTGTGAGTTCAATCCTGGCGAGATTTCAAGGTTGGCTGAGCCGCTCCCATCCTTCTGAGAGGCTGCGGTGCCTCGGTGCTTAAGAAGCTTGCTTTGGCAGCTGGAAGGCTGGCAAGTCGGCAGTTCGAGACCCGGGTACTGCATGAGAGACTGAGCTCCCGTCTCTGTCCCAGCTCTTGCCGGGGCACCCTATCAACATTTTGGGTTTATGGTGCCATGGTGTGGTTTGTGCCAAGAATGTTACTGTTGCTATTATTTGGACTCCTAATGGAATGATTTTCTTTTTCTTTATTGTAATGTTTTATGCTACTGTATTTCACTGTGTTATAACGCATATATGCCCTGATGTTTATGTAGGCCGCCCTTAGTTGCATTGTTGAGTGGGCGGCATACAAATTAAATATGATGGTGATAGAAATAAATAAAGCATATAGCATCGCTGCGGTGGCTTGGTGGTTAAGACACCGAGCTTGAAGACGGGAAGGTCTGGGTTCGATAACCAAGTGCTGCACGATGGATCTTGGGGACACGAAAGGAGCCTCGTTCGGGCATCCCGAGCCGAGTTTCTTCTGCAAAGATCCTTTCAACCCAGAATAATTTCTGACACACAGTTATTATGATCCTTCCGAGGTCAATAAAATGAGCAAGTTATGGGTAAAATGCTAATTAACTAGTCAGATGCCCAGAGGGGGCACTAAGTGCTATGGAAAAGGTGGGTATATAAGTGTATTTGCTATCGTTTTGCTTTTGAGTCATGGCCACTCAATGGATTGACGATGTCTAAAAGGCCCCATGATTTTGCATCCATGCTCAGATCTTGAACACTTAAGGCTGTGGTGTCCTTTATGGGCACCATGTAGCCGACCCAACGAAATGGCGCTTTACTTTCAATTAACATCCAATTCACTGAAACACAAATCTTTCCATGGAATTAAAATACAATCCCGGAGGAGAGAAGATTCTCTGCTTTACAGATGCAATACTAGGCACAGCTCTTCCACAGTAAGGTAAGGGTAAAGGTCACCCTTGCTCCAAAGCCAGTCGTATCCAACTCTAGGGTTCAGTGCTCATCTCTGTTTATAGCCAAAGAGCCAGCGCTGTCTGTGTCTGCAGACGTTTCCATGGACATGTGGCAGGCATTACGAAACACTGTTTACCTTTCCCACCAATGTGGTCCCTATTTATCCACGTGCCACTTCTTGCTTTCGAACTGCTAGGTTGGCAGGAGCTGGGACAGAGACCGGTGCTCGCTCAGTGATGCAGCACTCGGGTCTCGAACTGCTGACCTGCGGAACTCCACAGTGGTCAAGTTCAGTGTCTTAACCGCGAAGCCACCGCACCTCCTCCATAGCCTGTTGCACCCAATGTGTGCAGGATTGCAGGCCGTATCTTTCAAGCATCCGGGTGGAGACCCATCTATCACCCTGGCCCCGTGGCTTTTACCCACTGATCCCACCCCCCCGTCATGCAGGCCGTTATTCAACTAGCCAAGCTTTGCTGGCCCGGCGCCAATGCCCACGAAGGAGGGCCGGCGTTCCCTGCCAAGAGGCATCCCATCTTTACAGGCAGGTGCCTCCGACGTTGGATGCATCGCAAGCCGGAACCCAGAGGCGGCTCATTCAACAAATCTGCGAGAAAGGGAAGGGCGGGAGGACATAATTACAGTATTTACTGCAAATCTGAATTCCCCGGCTGCACGTTAATGGGTGTATTTACAGAGCTGTGAATAATAACAATGAAGTTATCCCTAGCTATGATTGGAAACAACGTTTTCTGGCGTTGAGAAGATGTGCTGGAAATGTTTCCAAACAGATGAAGTGAAGGTTCTCCCACGGCTGTCTCTAAGACTTCTCCTTCCATAACGATTTGCTCCAAGGAGCACCAGCCAGAGGTAGTGGCGATGATGCTTCTATACCCCGTCTCCATCGCGCATTGTGCACTCTCTGGGCGGTTCCCCAATGTAATTCATATTTAGCCCCCCAACGTGCAGAGGGCTCATTTCACTGACCATTCAGGAGGATTCACAGAGACCACGAAGAAGAACTTGATAGAGGCAGAAATAGACATTGTAGATTGTCCATAATTAGAACATTGTTAATTAGAACAAGGATATAGCTATAGCAATCACACTTATACACTGCTCCATACGAGCGCTTAGCGCCCTCTCTGGGCGGTTCACAAGTTAATTAGCATTTTGCCCTCATTAACATGCTGGGTATTCAACTGAACGAACTCAGAAGGATGGAAGAGACTGAGTCAACCTTGATCCCTATCAGGATCAAACTCACTACATCAACAGTTTTGCCTGCAGTGCAGCAGTTTAACTACTGAACCACCAAGGCTTTTCAACAGCGCAAAGAGCCAGTACTGTCTGCATATGCAGATATTTCCCATGGTTATGTGGCAGGCATGACTAGATGCCGGGGGCGTATGGAGCGCTGTTACCTTTCCCACCAAAGTGGTACCCACTTATCGACTTGCAGTTTCTTGCTTCCAAACTGCTAGGTTTGGCAGGAGCCGGGACGTTCAACAGTAGCTCACACTGTCTTGCAGGACTCGGGTCTCGAACTGCTGACCTTTGGGTCGTCTTTAACACTCAGCCAATGCGGCCCAACCTTAAGCAACCATATTTAGCCTACACCAGACAAATGAGCATCTGCAGACAAGCCCTTTTGCCAAATGCAGGGATTCTCCATCTGCGGCCCATGGGCCGGAAGTGGCCTGTGATGCCATTTCATGTGCCCCCCCACACACACACCTGGAAGTGCCATGTGATAAAGGAAGGGCAAAATGGCCATCCAGCCCCCAAATCTGTCTGAGGGAGCATGACCCGGACCTGGCCTAATGGAGAATCCCCCCCCCCCCGTTTCCCCCTCTCCTGATTTCTAGACCGTATCTCTCTGTCTTGCTCCAAATGGACTTTTAAAAACCTTTCTGTGCCGGTTTTCATTTCAGCACAGCTAACCAAGGAATTAGGCTTGGAATGCATGTTTTCTTGGTGCAACGGCATTGTATATTTTTTCTGAGTCATTACTGCTGCAGAAGCACCCATTAGATGTGGACCTGGAACACTATTAAGCAACACTAATATTTATCTCCGCATCTAAAGGATACTGTTTGCAGTGTTTGTTTCTGGCTCAGCCATGCTTTAAAGGTGAATATTCTGGAAATCCCATTTTATTTTTTAGGCTTTGCACCATTTCCATCTATTTCACAAACAAGCACCTCTTAAGACACATAATATGACAACATTTGCACGTGGAGCATGGATAGCATTGCGTGATACATAGGAATCGTGCGGTGCATTTCTACCATGGATGTTAGCAGGGAACCACCGTACCCATGTGCTTTCTTTTAACAGGGGGAGCATGTCAACCTCTCTCGACAAAGGAAACCTCGGTGACTTTGAGTTTCTTGCAGTTGGCATTTCTTCTTTGCTCGTGTCAGAGGCACCACCAGCATACAATAGCATACAAAGTTAAAATTAACACATCCAAAAACAAAATAGAATTTCAAAAGGGCTAGATGACATCTAGGAACCGCAGTGGCTCAAGTGGATAAGATGCTGACTGGGAGGCGGCAGGTCAGCAGTTCAATTCCTGAGTACTGCAGGACAGAATGAGCTCCCGTCTCTGTCCCAGTTCCTGCCAACCTAGCCATTCTAAAGCAAGATGTATTCAATTTACACACAGAGCACATAATGTGCAATGCAGTTATGGAGGAATCACAATTTGGGATCAAAATTGCTGGGAGAAACAGCAACAATTTGAGATATGCAGATGATACCACCCTAATGGCAAAAAGTGAGGAAGACCTAAAGAAGCTCCTGATTAGGTTGAAAGAAGAGAGTGCAAAAGCTGGCTTGAGACTCAATATCAAGAAAACCAAGATCATGGCAACAGGCCCTATCAGTCCCTGGAAAATAGATGGGGAAGAAGTAGAAGCAGTGACAGATTTTACTTTCTTAGGATCCAAGATCACTGCAGATGCCATGAGATATTCATGCTACCTGAAAAAGTACACAACCCCCATCCCACCCCACCCCTTCACAGGTTCCCCGCATGCTGGGGGCACCTCCTTATTCCATGATTTACACTTTCAAATATATCCCTCATTGATTGAAACCCAGTTCCTAGCTAGCATGGATACATGGCGCCCAATCAGGCGAGCAAGCCTTCTCAGAGAAAGTCTGGGGAAATTGGTTTGCAACATACACGCCGTACTCATCTCAATTTCTCATAAAAGAAGGCAAGCTAAAAAACCCGAAATACCACCAGGCTGTAATCCCATGGCGGCCCTTAAAGCAATACTGAAATCTGAAACGGGCCTTATTTTGGGGTGAGTGTGTGTGCGTAAATTATTTCGATCAGACAGTTTTTTATGCCCTCGTAAAGCGAAACAGACATCAAAATGGTCTGGCTCACCATAAAGGTTGGTTTCCTTTTACCCCTGCTTGCCGATATATATGTTTTCAGTTATTAAGCTCCAATAAAGAGCAATTGCCTTTCACGCACATATGAGTCCTGTCTTTGAAGATATATTCATCTGGGCAATAAGACGCCAGTGCTTGGTATAAAATTTGATTTAGAGGGTTTCATAAAAGTCTCAAATGAGAGACTGTGGGCCGGTCTGGACAGGGAGGGAGGGAGCAGCGCAGCGTAGAGAAGGGCCAGATCCGTCCCTGGGTTGGAAACCCATCGAAGGAGGTTGTTTAGAACCGAAGCCAATATGCTCCCCAAAGTCACGTTAGCAAAGTTTGATGGATAATCTCTCCAGGTATCTGCTCAGGTAAAGGTTGCCCTTGCCCAAAAGCCAGTTGTATCTGACTCTAGGGTTCAGTGCTCATCTCCGTTTGCAGCCAAAGAACCAGGCATGCCTAGATACTGAAGTGCACGGGGCCCTGTTTACCTTTCCTGAACAAGTGGTACCCACTTATCTACCTGCAATTATTTATTTCATTTCATTTCATTTGTACCCCGCCCTCCTCCGAAGACTCAGGGCGGCTTTACAACTAAAAACAATTGAAACACATACATAAAAATTAAAATTCAAGTTAAAAACACCAAGGAGAGAGGTGAGATATTTAAATGAGCCAGGCAACCGAGTTGGCCGTCTGGCCCACTTCTCACACATACCCCGCCAGCCAGGCCTTCACTTCTTGTATTGTATTGTATTTTTCGACTTATATGCCGCCCCACTCGCAGGTTGGCAGGAGCTGGCATATATGTCTGATGAAGTGGACTTGGTTCATGAAAGCTCACATTTAAATACAGGAGTTAGTCTTTAAGGTGCCACATTATTATTATTATTGGCCATTCTGTCTTGTTTACTCTCCAATACGGTGAACGCAAGTCTATGATACCGAATCCCCAGGAATGCAGTCTTGGCTTTACCATCACCGGAGCTGTCTAAGGTGCTGAAACTTCAGAAGAGCTTCAGCAACTTGGATACACTCTTGAAAAGTGCAGCCTTCCACCGCATGACCAATACCACTGATTGTAGCTATATCAGGGGCATGTGGTGGATGGAGGTGGCAGTGCTTGCCAATTCTCTTCCCTAGCCTACTACATGTTCCAGTTGCCACTGCTGGGTTTATGCTCCCAAGGCCTGCAAGTTTCATCGACCGGACCCAACGTACCATCTCAGATGGCTTCTAGGAGAGGCGGTATATAAGTCTAATTGCTCTTCTTGTTCTTCTGCCATATCTGAATATAGGTGATCATCTTGGCGATCATCCATGAAGAGTGTCCTGAGAATATAATGCAGGGCCTAACCTGGCCAGGTTATCCTGCAACGGTAATGTTATCCTGCAACGGTAATGGAGTAGACCGTACTGCCAGCGACTGAACGCCGAGGGTCAGGCAACGATTAACTAACCTGATACGCCTTGGGTGGTGACATTCACAAGGAAAGGTGATGGTTCCCAAGTGGATTAAATGGTCCCACGTGAATCCATTTTGCTGGAGGGCAGGTCTGGGGGCTGATGGTGAGGTCTTTGCGTGTCAAAAGGGCACAGGACCAGAACATGAATTGTGGAGCTGGATCAGTGGTACGGAGGTCATGCTACGATGTGGAATTGCTATTGCTGTGAAGATTCACAGCCGCAAATGACCAGAAGTTTACTTTTAATACGTGAAAGAATGAATGAATGAATGAATGAATGAAGCCAATGTTCTCAGAGGCTTGATGTTTTGAAACCTCAAAACATTCCCTCCTGCTCTCTTAAACATTACTGCAAATGTAAGCGGCGCAGCCTTTCTTTCCTTTCAAAGCAAGCGCCCTGGATAATAAGCCAGACAACTGTGAGAAATGTAACAGATTGTATTGCAAATGGGACAAGATGCCGGCATGATGGAGAAAAATGGATTCTCCCGAGGAGCCCGAAATAAGCCAAATGCCGTTAATGAGCCGTTCTCTTTTCAGTATTAATTGGGGCTCCATTTCAAGTTTTCTTTGAAGGGGGGGGGGAAGTTAGTTGGTTGATGTCAGCTTTATTATAACTCCTACCACAGCAGAGCGAAGGGTCAGCTTCCTACACACTGAATCTATATGTGACGAGCTCAGGCATGGACGGATAATGTGCTCCTTGCAACCTGTTACCTTTCCCACCACCGCAGCGCCTATTTATCTACTTGCAATTTCTTGCTTTTGAACTGCTAGGTTGGACAGACGGCAGGAGCTCGCTCCACTGTGTGGCACTCTGGTCTCGAGCTACCGACCTTCTGACCTTCCGGTTGTCAAGCATATTAACCACTAAGCCACCACTGCTCTTTCATTTAGTTAACGCCCCATCTGGGGGAAAAGCCCCACAACAATAAAATAGAACAAACCACAAAATGATAATATCAAACAGAACAGTCCAAACAAAAAGGAATCAATGATAAAAACATAAATAAATAATAATAGTTTTGTGTCACAAATTATTCTGGGTTGAAAGGATTTTTGTGAAGTAAACTCTGCTCAGGGAGCGCCCAAATGAGGCTCCTTTCATGTCACCAAGAGCTGGGACAGAGACGGGCACTCACTCCGTCATGCAGTACCCAGGTCTCAAACTGCCGACTTGCCATCCTTCCAGCTAACAAGGTGAGCTTTGTAACAATTCAGCCACCACAGCCTTTACATTAATAAATTACATGCCTAGGTGGTGTTTAATTAAAGAAATGGTGTCTTATACTAATTAACAACCTACATTTCTATTCACAACCAACAGTCCGGTATGAAGAAAATTAAGCATTTAATGTGCATTTTCTTCCCTAATGCATCAGATTTGAAGAGCATTTCAAATCTGTATGTTGTTTCCTTCAAAGCTCGCATGCAAAGGTTTCAGTTTCTAGCTCCCCCCTCCAAAAAAAAGACTCCCCATCATGAACTGTGGCACGTCAAGCAGAAATCCAACTGGGCGACTATGGATATTGGGTAATACGCTATGATATTTTTTTGGGGGGACACTGTTTTCTAGCAGTATTTATTTTGATTTTTCTTGACTTTTGTCATGGGAGAGAGAAAGGGAGAAAACCTTCCATCTCAACTAGCTGACTAGATCATTTCACCACAACATTTTCAGCTGGAAATTAAAGACGGCTCATCTACAGTCATGTCAGGCTGGTTTCACAGTCCTGGCCAAGATGGGGCGGGTTCATCTGAGTGTTGCGAAGATGGGAGTGTGAAGCGTTTATTCCATTTTCTTTGAAGCACACGGAAAGCAGAGCTGTCAGAGGGATCGAATATGAGTCTCGCAGTCAACGGAAATGAAGGCTTCACAAAGCGGCTCTTTTCTGTTCCTTGAGAAGACTCCCCTTGCTGACAGATCCCTCCTGGCATAGTCAGGTTCCTCATCAGCAATAGCAAGCAATACAACAGGGGGAGCTCCACCTGTTTAACTTTAGACTAGTGTGTCAGGGTGGAATTGGGTACACAGAAAGACCATCCTCTATCATCTATCAGTCAGTCCATCCATCCACTCACTTATCTCTCTCTCCATCTACTCACCTTTCTTTCTGTCTGCCCATTAATTTGTCTGTCTGTCAGTCTGTCTGTTGGTCAGTTGATTTATCTGTTTGTCTGTTGGTTGGTCAATTTGTTTGTCTGTCCATTGATTTGCCTGTCTGTCTGTCGGTCGGTCAATTGATTTGTCTGTTGGTTTATCTGTCTGTCTGTCAGTTGATTTGTCTGTCTGTCTGCTTGCTGGTCGGTCAATTTGTTTGGCTGTCTATCAGTCAGTTGATGTGTCTGTCTGTCTGTCTGTCTGTTGGCTAACCAACCAACCAATCAACCAACCCACCCACCCACCCACCCATCCATCCTTCCATCCATCTACTATTCTGAACCATCTATCTATCTATCTATCTATCTATCTATCTATCTATCTATCTATCTATCTATCTATCTATCTATCTATCTATCTCCTTAGTGTTTCTCTCTCTCTCTCTATCTATCTATCTGGGGTACACAGAAAGAGCCACCTCAAAGATTGTGGTATTTTTGCACCACATCCGGGCATACCTGGTAATGGTAAGCTTGTGTTGTGGAACTGCCAGAATGAAGGTGCCTTCATTCTGGCAGTTCCACGTCTGGCCGAGACATGGAAGAATACGAAAAAGGATGGAATTTCATTGTGGCAGGATGGTAAGTGATTTAGGATGGGTAAGAATGTCTCCAGACTCAGACAAGGTAGTCACTCAAACCAGATTCTCACCTGCATTTCCATCACTTGATGGCAGCAAGAATAGATGGTGACTTGAGTTAGAAGATAGAATATGCTCAGTCCATGCTCCATGGAACCCCATGCTATAAGAAGCACCATACATCTTGATACTTCCTTTCAATCCGTCAAGACATTACTAAATAACACACTTCCTTAGGGAGTCATTTGGAAAGAGCCTTGATTAGGCTACGGTCCCGGGATGATAATGCATGATGAAGAAGGTGATTTAGTTGTTCCAGAAGGGAATTTGCCATATAAATACTTAATATTCTGTGCTGCTTTTTCACACGGTGCATCACCTTACTATTCAAAGCCCTCAGCAGTTTTCTGAAGCCTCTTCTGTACACCGAATTGTTAAGAAACAGCTGCAGGTTTTGCTGTTACAAAGTTTTGCTCCCACAGTTCCACAGCTGGACTTGTCGGAAACACGTTCGCTAATCCAGTCCCGTAAGCTTAGCGGGTGAGTGGTTTGTAGACACGCCGCTCTGGGTAAGATAAAGCACAGTACTAGGAAAGCGCACGCGGGGTGTGGGGGTGTGAATCATTGGCTTGGTTTTTTTTTTATTTGAGGGACAGGGTGTCTGCCCTAAAAATGTACAACTTGCAAACTGGTTGCTCCAGTTCAATGGCTTCACATACACTTGTTGCTTCACCTTTGCAAATCCCCCATCAAGAAATCTAGGGAAATCTGATTCATCTGTTTAGATTGTTTAGCCTGGGGGGTGTCCAAACTATGGCCCATGGGCTGGATCTGGCCCAACACCAATTCATCCGGCCCACACCACCCTCATCGCTCCCGTATGGGCGTGTTTTACTTCTGCTTCCGGGAGCAATGAGGACAGCATGGGCTGGATGAACTGGCATTGGGGGCCTGATCTGGCCCACAGGCCTTAGTTTGGGCACCCCTGGTTTAAGTAGAGAAAATGGCAGCTTAAAATCTATCTCATCCTGTTGCAAATAGACTGCAAGCGCGTTTTACTTCCGCTTCCGGTGGGAGGAACCACGTGACCGGCCCACTGAATCACGTGACCAGCCCGTCGAATCATGTGACTACCCCACTGGACCATGAGACTGGATTGTGGCCCAAAAAGTTTGGGCACCCCTGATTTAGCCCTTCCACCAAGTTGCAAAGAGTTACTGGAGAACCTTTTCCAATAATAGTCTTCTGGTGCAGTGGTTAAACGGCTATACTGCAGCCTAACCTGCTGACCTTGGGAATTCAATCCTGACCAGGGGTCAAGGTTGACTCAGCCTTCCATCCTTCCAAGGTCAGTAAAATGAGGACCCAGCATGTTTGGGGCAAAATGCTAAGTAAGTTGTGAACTGCCTAGAGAGCGCACTAAACATTATCGTCAGTATATAAGTGTAATTGCTATTGCTACAGAATGTATGTGTGTCTGATTAGAACACTAAGAATCAACCAGGGATAGAGATGGGGTTGACCACATCTATGAGTCATCCCCTAGAATCGGGTGGGGTGTGCCAGATGTTTGCTGTGCTGAGGAACTCATCCACCCCCTGATATGGGCACGTAGGTGCTACACAAAAATATTGTCAGATCAGCACAGAAGGAGTTAAATTAAGACTGGAGGATGGGGCTGTCAGTACCTATTGGTTATAAAAGATACCCTGTGCATATCCCTTCTTGCACCATAGGCATGTAACTAGAGACTTTGAACTTTGCAGGGCTTGGACTTAGTAATGAAGCCTAAAGTAACAAAGCCTGACAATCTGCACATCAGAGTTGCAAGGCTGATATAAAATAATGTAATGATTTAAAAATATTAAAAACGAGATAGTGCTACATGAAATGCAAGCTTTAGCTGCAGGTACAGATAAGACTATGCTGAAACACGGCACTCCAGTTCTTTTACAGGAATTGATAGCTAATCTTTCTTCTTTGAGTGCTGCACTTATGAGCGGCATCACATCTCTGACAGGTAGAACTGTTTCACATCGCTGGCTGTAGTTGTGAAGGGAGATGGTGATTGCAAAGTTTCCTGGGCGGAGCAAAACCTGATTTCTGCATGTTGGAATGAAAGGTCCTACATGGTGACAGCATTGATCTTGGGTTCTTTGGAGATCCCCAAGTCAAGAGGGGTTAGTTCAGTATTTCCCAACCTTTGGTTCTTTGGACTTCAATTGTAGGGTTGCCATAATTCTCTCCCGCCAAACCGGGACAGCCACGTGACATCATTACATTCTTCAAACTGTGCATGCGTCGGACAGGGCTGTCAAGGAGACCGTAGCTCTAATATTCTGTGGAATCCCCTGCCTTTCTTTCACTGCCTCCCTGCCTTTCTTTCAGTTATCTCACTTGCAAGCATCTCCCCTCCCTGCCGGGCTTCTCAGGGTGCTGTTTTGCCTTCACCGCTTTCAAGCAAGAAAGAAAGGCATGGAGGCAGTGAATTAACTCTTTGCAAAAAAAACCCTTGGTGGGTGGGTGTGATCTTGTTTCCTTTGTTTAAATTTAAAAATCCAGGACTTTTACATGTTTTTTCTTGAACTAGCCAGGACAGCTTGAATCTGGAAAAATCCTGGAAAACTGGGACATATGGCAACTCTATTCAATTCCCAGAAGCCTAAGTCAATTCCCCAAAGCACTGACCAGCCAATGGACTTAATGAGGCTTCTGGGAATCCAAGTCCCTCCCTGTGGGCTCTGTGCCCCACATTGGGAAACAATGGGTTAGTCGGAAGCAGGAAGAGGTCAAACACATCCATCCTCTCATGGCTGGAAGAAAAAGGTGGCCACTGAGTTCAAAATATACCCACCACTGGGAATTGAATACCCTCTGTAAATCCATGAGAACAGAAATGTGTGTTAGCTGAGTTGTGCCTCCACGGCTGATCTGCATTCCAGCTTCACTCCCTGTCCTCACCTTCCTGGCCTCTTTTAAGTGCTTAATTGACACCCTGCAAATTAAAAACCATCATGAGGACAGAGGTCAGAAGAGGTGGGCTTCAATCATGAGTCAATTGAGAGGCAACCGAGGTAGGAGAATCACAAAGGTGCTTCGGGTCACGAGCTCCAGCTCCGAATCCAGCTTTCCCTTTGAAGTGGGATGCCAAAAGGAGGATCATTTCCTTAAACGCATTGCCTTTGAAAGGTGGAAGGAGCCTTCACATCCTTTTTCCATTTCCGTAATATGAACTGAGCCGTCTGCGGAATGGCATTTCTTGCCCAGTCCGTTCGCCTTCTCGGTTACTGAAGTTATTAATAGTGGCTTTTCTTCTTGGATGAGTAACATTCAAGAACAGAAGATCGGGGCGACGTGAGCTTTCGTTGCCCTGGAAAACCAGGGGTGAGGAGTAGGCTTCTTAAATGCTTTATTCTTCTTGACAAGACCCTAAATCAAATTTCAGGTAGCTGCATGATTCCTTATTTCCAGGTGGAGAGTGAAATCTGGCCTTCTGTCCACCCTCCGCCTCCCAGTCAATAGGTTAGTCACATGCACAGACTAGGTAAAGGTAAAGGTAAGGGTCAAGTGTCTAAGACACTGACTGGGAGGCAGAAGGTCAGCAGTTCGATTCCCGAGTACTGCAGGATGGAATGAGCTCCCGTCTCTGTCCCAGCTCCTGCCAACCCAGCAGTTCCAAAGCAAGACATTGCAAGTAGATAAACAGGGACCATGTCGGTGGGAAAGTCAACAGCATCCCAATTTATCTCCTTGCAATGTCTTACTTTCGAACAGCTAGGTTGGCAGGAGCTGGGACAAAGACGGGAGCTCATTCCGTCCCGCAGTACTCGGGAATCGAACTGCTGACCTTCCGCCTCCCAGTCAGCGTCTTAACCACTTGAGTCACTGCAGACTTATTTACCGCCCCATATAAGTGCTTTGTGCACTCTCTAGGTGGGTCACAAGTTAATTAGCACTTTGCTCCCAACACGCTGGGTCCTCATTTTACCAACCTTGGAAGGATGGAAGGAAGAGTCAACCTTGAGTCCTGGTCAGGACTGAACTCGCAGCCTTCTGGCTGCAGTACAGCCATTTAATCCACGCGCCACCAGGACTCTTGGCTTGCGCAATCGCGCCAAGAAGAAGCCAAGGACAGACTGAGAGGGTAGAAAACCCTCTAGTACAGTAGCAGCAGCAGCACCAAAAGTGAAAATTCATGAACGCAATTAATTTACAACCCAGGAACATTTATACAGAATAAGCAATTTGCACAGATTTATTTAATGTATTCCAAGAGCAAAACAAAAATGACATGTCTTTGCTGAAGTAGTTTGGCTTGGAGAATTTTCTCCTCTCTTTTAATACCGAAAGAGGAATAATTAAGCTGTGACTATAACTTTGGTTTCCACTAGAAAGAAACAAATCCACACTGCATTTTAAATCTTTGTTATAATGGTCTATTTAAGGCCAATGCTTCACTTCAGGGACAATAAAACATGAGTAGCGCGTTGTTTTAATTTCAGCTGCTTGAAAGTACTGAGCAATGTTCAGAAATATGGGGAAAGGCACAAAGCCCACATAAATTTAGCTTCATTTGCATAATATGACATTAGCATAATAGTTCTTAGTGTGATATCAAAGAACTGTGCTGGAATCCTGCCGTCTGAAAAGTGGTTACTTAAGTTGAAACAATTTCTGAAACTCAGAAGCGTCTCATCCCCGCTACGGCTTCGGAACCCCGCTGCCCCATAAATTGGAAGGCCACACAAGGTCAAAAAGGTTGCCGGTGCCACCGTCATTGTCCTTGTCGTCGTCCTCCTCCTCCTGTAAAGTTTTGTAAAGCTCTAAGACCCTGTCGAATCCCCATCCAGCGCGGACAGCCTTCATCAGTTTAAAATAACTGTAGTCAAGAGTTTCTCCCCATGTGATTCTTCTTGCAAAAGACTATTCTCTGATGGTTCTATTTTTATTCATTTTTTGAATAAAATTCCTTGGGCCACTCTTGAAACCACCCTTCCTCCCCTTGAGGTCACCCCACTCTCCCTTTCACCACCACCACCACTGAAATAGACTCACCCTCAAACTCTACACGAGGATCTCTTGGAAGAAAGTTCTAAAGAGGGCTCCGGGAATGGCAATGCAGTCCATGGTGCCTCCGTTTCCCTCCGGAAGGAGAAAAGCAGGAGACAGGAAGGAACTTATTTTGGAGGAGGACCTTTGCAACGGAGGACTCTCCACTTTCTGTCCACCCTGTTCCCTTCCTTTCTAGGAATACAGACCCTATGCAATAAACCCTTTGCGGTCACATGAAGAAGGACTCCTCCCTCCCAGTGTATGGTAGAGTTTTGGCTTCTTAGATATGGGTATTTCTTGTTTCTCCCTGGCTTTCGAGGAAAAGGGCTGAGGACGACTCCTTGTCCCCAAAACTTCAAGGTAAGCAAAGGGATTTTTCCAACGTTATTTCACTGCCTCCGTACCTTTCTTTCAATTATGACCAACTGCAAGTGTCTCCCCTCCCCGGCGGGCTTCTCAGGGTGCTGTTTTGCCTTCGCTGCTTTCAAGCAGGATAATTGAAAGAAAGGCAGGGTAGGCAGTGAATTAACTCTTTGCAAAAATCCCTTGGTGAGGGGTGATCTTGCTTCCTTTGTACAAATTT
The DNA here is from genome assembly GCA_030440675.1 of Furcifer pardalis. Taxonomy (NCBI): domain Eukaryota; kingdom Metazoa; phylum Chordata; class Lepidosauria; order Squamata; family Chamaeleonidae; genus Furcifer; species Furcifer pardalis. Next base: position 128,385,841 of record CP126892.1, on the reverse strand, counting down.
AAAAATCTGGGACTTTTACATGTTTTTTCTTGAACCAGCCGGGACAGCTTGAATTGGGGAAAATCCTGGGAAACCGGGACATATGGCAACCCTAACTGATATCAATTACCATATTATTACTTTTTCATAACATCCTTTAACTCTCTATGAAAAGGATGGGAAAAACTCAGACTACACAACATGCTTTTCTGATAACTTTTCTCTGAGTGCGTTCAATCCTGATGGGAGTTCAAAATTGACTCAGCCTTTTCTCCTTCCAAGGTCGGTAAACTGAGTCCCTAGCATGTTGGGGGCAAAATGCTAATTACAGTCAAACCTCGAGATAAGAATGGCTCAGCTTAATAAAAACTCGAGATACATCCGGAAATCTCAGGGGGGGGGGGGGGAATCAGGTTCGAGATACAAATTTTTAAAAGGATTTTTTTCAAGATACAAAGTTCAATGCATTCCTATGGGAAATTGCATTCAATGCATTCCTATGGGAGATTCAAGATAAGAATTTTTTGAGACACAACCAACCTCGAGGAACGAATTAAATTTGTATGTAGAGATTTGACTATATCTTGTGAACTACCTAGAGAGTTCACTAAGCACTTTGAGCAGTATAGAAGTATAATTGCTAATTGCTAATGATAAAACCTATTTCGTTGGGTTCTCCGAATGCTCATTCCCAGGCTTTCCCAGTGGTTTCTGACAGCCTTTTCCAGGAAGCAATGCTACCATCAAGTGATCTGGAAATGGCAGTTCTAGTCACCTGATCTTCCTCCAGTGCAGCTGATCCAGGGGAGAGAATCCATGGAATGAAGACCTTTCCTGGTTCCTCTGAGGAACAGCTGGTGGCCCTTCTGGGTTTGTGGGAGATGGTGAATTAGCTCCAGGTTTTAGTTTCACCTCATACAGATTTTATGACATTTATATCATCTAGCCAAGGCAACTGAGCCTATTTTGGGCACTTCAGCACCTTGGAGAGATCTTGCAAAGTTTAAATTGAAACCGGAGGTGGATTCATAACTCCTGTGAATCTGGAGCCACCCACGGCTTTCTCTGAACAAGATCTATCATAGAGTTCAAGTTCGGAAATCCATATATAGTGCCTTTCTGAATTTCACAGACCCAAAATACTGCATTTCTCTTTCTGTGTGTGTGTGTGAGAGAGAGAGGGGGGGGGAGAGGGAGAGGAAGAGGGAGAGAGAGAGAGAGAGAGAGAGAGAGAGAGAGAGAGAGAGAGAGAGAGAGAGAGAGAAGAACCTTCATACTCTAATGGACACTCTTCCATTTCATGTTATGGACAAAAGCTACCACATTTGCTGGTATATAAGCCACATCGGAGTATAAGACACACTCTGTTTTTCTGGTGGGGGAAAAGTCCAGCAAATACGGTATCTCCTCTCCATAACCTCTCGGCCTGTTTATCTACCGAGGAGTCCTTCTCATTTACCTCTGGTTTCTTTTCTTCCAGGCCACGGTGGCTTACTAGTTAAGATCAATTGATGGCCAGAAGATCGGCAGGTCAACAGTTTGAGACCTGAGGGAGCTCCCATAATCTGCCCTAGCTCCTGCCAACCTAGCTGTTTGAAGGCAAGACATTGCAAGTAGATAAACAGGTTCCGCTTTCGCAAGAAAGGTAACAGCATTCTGTGTACTCTGGCATCTGGCCATGTCGCAGGACCACAGAAAACATCTCCAGACACAGACAGTACTGGCTTTTTGGCTGTAAACAGAGATGAGCACTGAACCCTAGAGTCAGACACGACTGGTTTTCAAACAAGGGAGACCTTCTTTTCTTCCTTCTTCGCTATCACAGTCCTAGTTCTAGAGGAACATTGAGTTGACCCACACGTTGGTTACCCACAGGATAATCTCTCAGATTTTGCCCATACTGGGTGTGTGTGTGTGTGTGTGTGTCCACCGGTGGTCTTATTGTGTGGAAAAATTTATGTGGTGGCAAACAGACTGGACAATTTACCCAGACTGCTCCTTGGAAAAACAGAATCAAGTTCAAGTACTTTGGCCAACAAATGAGAAGAGAGGTCCTGCTGGAGAAGACCCTGATGCTAGGAAAGATGGAAGGCAAAAGGAGAAGGGGCCGGCAAGAGGATGAGATGGTTAGGCAGCATCGTTGATGTAGTGGGCAGTCTACGGAGGATGGCGGAAGACTGGGAAGCCTGGCATGATGTGGACTCAACTGTGTTGACTGAACAACAACAAAAAGACCAGGCAACATTTAGACCAGCGGTACCCAACCTAAGACCCGTTGGCTGGATCCGGCCTGTGGTGGCACTTCACATGGCCCCTCGCCCCTTCAAGGACATTTGATAACACTGGTCAACACAATTTTTCTGGCATGAGGTACTCTAACGATTCTAAGGTAATTTTGAGGTGCTGATTCCGAATCTGGCATCCTTTTTATTCTAGCACATCAGGTTTTTGAGATCTCAAATATTGCAATATACCTACGAACAGCAAATTTATCATCATATTCATCGAGCTAAACAGACATAATAAAATAACATCCAATATGCAATACTTTATTGAACAAACATACAAATGGCCACTCCTGTTGGGTCAAAATGGCCAGCCCCATCATGCAGGCAGGGCAAAATGGCCGTCCGGCCCTCGAAGCTGACTGAGAGAGCGTGATCCGGCCCCCGGCTTGAAAAGGTTGGGGACCCCTAGTTTAGATTGGGCTTGGCGGCAGTTTCCAACTCCATCGCTGCCTGGTTGGGTTTGAAGAGAGCCCTTGTTTATTTCTCCGTCTGTGTAGGCGCTCCCGTCTTAAAATATATCCTGACAAACTGTCCCCGTTTTTCATGCGATGAAAAGGAAGCTGTTCCAACCACTCTTTGAGCCGTTTCAGGCTGAAAAGATAACTTTTCCCCTGTCAAACATGACAAAAGTCCCCTCTTCCTTCCGCCCAGAAAGACAAAATAAATCGTCAACCGAGGACTAAGCGAGGGCAGGAAATGAAAGCATTTGTTTGTTTTATGAAGTCTGGGGGATTTTGATAATGAGCCCTTTAAAACATAAGATATTGAAGGGGATTTTTTTTTCTCCAGTTTAAGACAGATAAGAAATAATGGTTACATATTTCAACTTCAAAGTCAAAAGTAACCTTTTATCACTTAATTTAACAGCCTCTCTTAGCCAAAAAAAAAAAGTGTCCTAAGAATGGGGAATGTTATTTAAATAATAAAGCGCACGGGTCTTTGAATAGCTGAGGTTTTTTAATTGCCATAATCAAAGTCCAAACACATTTCCATGAAGAGATTTAAACAGATCTGCTGAATGGCAGATTTTGTGGTTTTTTGCTCTTAATGAGGACCAGAACAAAGGATAGAGGCACATTTTTTAAAGTTGGACTTCTATCTGACTTAATGTCTGGATTTGTTTAATATTTCACTGCGTACAAAGATGAGGGGGTAAAATTGGGAGATTTGGATAGCTGATGGAGACCTGAAGACAGTGGTGGGTTGTCAAAATTCCCACTACCCCACTGTGACATCATGAACGTCGTGGGCAGAGCAGACGTCATGAAGTTGTGGGCAGAGCAAAAAATAATAATACAATTAAAAATGTCTGTGCATGCGTCAAACCTCCGTTTGATGCATGCATAGTTCTTTTTTTTAGTGTGCATGTGTCAAATCTGTATTTGATGCATGTGCACTAAAAAATAGAACTGCGCATGCATCAAACGGAGGTTTGACACATATGCAGTTTCGGACAGCCATTTTGACTGCCTGGAAATACATTTTTGGAGGGGGTGGAGAGGCGACTGGACTGGTCACCCGGGGGTTTACCACCGCCCCGGCGACCTCTCCTGAGGGGGTGCTACCGGTTTGGGTGAACCGGTCCGAACCGGTAACATCCCATCACTGCCTGAAGAGGTTCAACGATAGTTAGAAACTTTGAAAGGGCTGCAGAATTAAGGTCTACAGTATCATAATTTCACGTCAGAAATTATCCTGGGTTGAAAGGATTTTTGCTGGAGAAACTCCACTCAGGGGACACCTGAATGAGGCTCCTTTCATGTCCCTAAGAGCTGGGACAGAAACGGGCACTCGCTCCATCATGCAGTACCGGGGTCTCGAACTGCTGACTTGCCGGCATTCCAGCTAACAAGGCGAGCTTCTTAACCCCTGAGCCACCACAGCCCCATAAGGTCTAAAGTAAGAAAGGTAAAAGTCGCCAACCATATCTGACTCTAGGGTTCGGTGCTCACCTCTGTTGATAGCCAAAGAGCTGATGCCATCTGCGTCCACAGATGTTTCCATGATCATGTGGCAGGCAAGACTTGGATGCTGGAGCACACAGAACGCTGTTACCTTTCCGGCCAAAGTGGTACCTATTTACCTACTTGCAAATTCTTGCTTTCGAGCTGCTAGGTTGGCAGGGGCTGGGAAGGATGATGGGTGCTCTCCTTTCATCACACTGCGCTCGAGTCTTGAACTGCTGATCTGCTGACCTCCTGGATCCTCAGGTTCAGTGTCTTAACCACCAAGCCACCGCTGGCCCACAGTAAGAAAAGCGGTGGGCAATTTGTAAACTTGAATACCAGATCTGCTTCACGGTTTGAAAACACAAAATCTCATGGGATGCTGGTTTTTCCACCATCTCCCTCTTTCTATCACTCTCTTTCCTTCTCTCTCTCTCTCTCTCTCTCTGTGTTGGTGGGAGGTCTAAACAATGACTTCCGATCATGGAGCAATGGGGGGGGGGAATAAAATGCTCTCACTTTCCTAAAATTTGTTATTGCTTTGCAGCATTTTGGGCTACTGTGTCAGTGATGGAGACATCATTGTAAGTTTGGATTTTATTGTTTTAATCTGCAAGTCTCCCAGCAAACTTCAGCAACGGAGTAACTAATAAACAGTGCAATAAAGGAAAATGAATAACAAACTGCACCATATATTATTTATTTTATTTTATTTTTTCAGACAGAGTCAGGGCAAAGTTGCTAGTGGTATTCCAAGGAAGTTGTTCTTTTGAACTTAGAACTAATTTCCTGACCAGCGGAAATGTGGTCATAATGAAAAACCGAAGGGATTCTCAACCTATTGCCTGTAGGCCAGATCCAGCCCGCAGCACCAATCCAGCTCCCGCCCTTTATTTATTTATTTATTTATTTATTTATTTATTTATTAGTTCAAATTTATATAGCTGCCCACTCACCGTGGCGACTCAGGGCGGCTTACAAAAAATACATTACATTACATTACATTACATTACAATATACTATGTTGGTGTGCGCTCAGTGGGATGGGCGGCAAGGTCCTCATCCTGCCCTGGCTTCTTCCTCCCCTGGCAGTTGGTATAGGCACAGGGGGAGGGGCGGCAAAGTCCTCAACCTGCCCCGGCTTCTTCCTCCCCTTTCTCCAGCCTCTGCCACCACTATCATGTATGACTGTTTATGACATCCATGGACGCATTTATGGCAGTTATAAAAGGGGGGGGGGACCACCTGTCCACCCCATTCAACTGTCTGACGGAGGAAGACCCAGGCCCTGACTTCAAAAGGTTGAGAACCTCTAGTTTAAACTATGAGCGATATGGTTGAAGATTAACTGGGAAAGATTGTTATCCAGAAAGCGTTCCCTGCAAGGCTGACCCAGAAGGAGAAGAAAAATGACCCAAACCCATTAATTGTTACCTTAAGCCTAAAATATCTTGCAGAAGACAATGATTTGTTCAGCAGGGTGTCCTGACCTCTTTATGGCTTTCAGTTTGGGCACACAACTGGCACATTAAGTACTTCTGTGCTAGCTTTATGTTGTTCTGCAGGAGAGAATGCTAGTCCAGTGTGGTACAGATCAAAACATGCAAAGCAGGAGGATGTGGCCCTGATTGAAACTGCAAAATTGGTCATAGGATGCCAAAAAAACAATTCCAATATAAAAAGTCCATGACTTAGTTACCATCTCTCCACCACAATTTCACCAAGAAAGTGCTGCTCAGAAAGAAGGAGTCAAAGCATGATCCTTGGAAACATGCCTGGTATTTGGTCACCAACCACCAAAGCAGAGACTGGAATCAAGGCACATCTGCCTCGCATCTCCTGCCCCTCTGAACCACCGGCCCCCACAGATGCCTTAGAACAAGGGAAGGCAAGCAAGGAACTACCAGAGAAGTGGTCAGACCCACAGGACTCATGGCCGCCTGGCCAAGAACAACCGTGGCCAGCGTGGAAAGCTTTAAATAGACTGCATTGCATGGGTAGGAAGACCAAGGGTTAATCGGAGACAGTGGGGTTTCCCTGTAGATGACAGCCTATGTGAATGCAGAGGAGTACAAACTATCTCCCATAGGATACGATGCACACGATGCCCCTCAATGTGCACTGAGGAGGACCTTATGCGGGCAAGAGGAAATGCTGTCGATGTAGCCTGATATTGGGCGGAAGTCATTTAGCCCTGTGGCTCAAGTGGTTAAGACGCCGATGAAAGGTCAGCAGTTCAAGACCCGAGTACTGCACGACAGAATGAGCTCCTGTCTCTGCCCCAGCTCCTACCAAGCTAGCAGTTCAAAAGCAAGACATTGCAAGTAGAGAAATAGGGACCACTTCAGTGCGAAGGTAAACAGCGTTTCGTGCGCTCCGGTGTCTAGTCGTGCCTGCCACATGACCACAGAAACACCTGCAAATGCAGACAGTGTGGCTCTTTGGTTATGAACAGAGATGAACACTGAACCCTAGAGTTGGATATGACTGGCTTTCAGCAAGGGTGATCTTTAAATTTACCATCCAGCCCTTTAAATTCCTTCTTGCTTTAGATGTGTTAATTTTAGCTTTGTATGTTATTATATGCTGGTGGTGCTTCTGATATGAATAAATAAAGAAAGTCTGGGCATCTGTTGGAACAAGTGAGTAGGTAGCAAAAAGGACATGGGTCTCCTCCGTTGCCATAGAATTAATTTGTCTGGGCATCTTGGACAGAGACTAGCGATGAAGGCACCAAACGAAAGTCATTCTTTCTTCACAGGCATTTTAGACAATCATGTTTGAGATTTTCTTATTTGCTTTTGTGTATTTTCCTGCATTTTACTGTGTTATGGTTTTTTTTTTTTAAAGCTATGCTATATTACAGATTTACTGTATTCATTTCATTTTTAAAGAGGTTTCATAATCCGTCCGGAGAACTTTTGTCATTTGTTGGATTAAAAATGCAATAAACAAAGGAACAGATATAAAGGGAACGGATAATACCATTAGCATAGACACAGTGGGAACAGTAGGCAGGGAAAACGAATGATGCTTTTGTTCGGGGTTTATTTAATTGCAATTGTTTGCTTCAAAGACACTCCAAGAAAGAGCTGATGAGCAAGAAATGGCACCCTAAAATAAACAAATAACTGCATAAAGCAGTTGCGCTTCAGACTTTTCAATGCAGCATTGGATAAACTAATTAGCACATTCATTCCCCATGCGTAGATGTTTAAGCAGCCGCATCCTATGCATGAGGCAGCAAACAGAGGCTCGAAACAAAGTGTCGGAGATGGGTGGACTCTACCCTCAACAGACCAACAAAGGTTGAGTGACCAGACGGCATAAAGTGGTGGCTGACCATTAAGGTCATTAAGAACAGGTAGAAGAAAAGCCCTGAATAGGAGTCATCTCTATTAATTTTTTAAAAAGCAATTAAAATCGTTCCGGTTTAAAGAGGCTGTCCTGCCAACCTAGCAGTTTGAAAGCAAGAAATTGCAAGTAGATCAATAGGGACCACTTTGGTGGGAAGGTAACAGTGTTCCGTGCGCTCCAGTGTCTAGTCATGCCACCCACATGACCACGGAAAACGTCTGCAGAAGCAGACGGCGCTGGCTGTTCAGCTTTGAAACAGAGATGAGCACTGACCCCTAGAGTCGGATACGACTGGCTTTTGAGCAAGGGTGATCTTTACCTTTAACTTTCCCTAAGGACATATCGCCCACGACCAAGCAGTAGGTATTGATTAACTTTTCCATCGCCAATATGTCTTCTGGGTTGCCGTTTTTTAATTGTGGCTAGGGTATCATTTTTTGTTCTTGTAGATATTTACAACATGTTCAATTTGTTCTATTTTTATTGTAAATTTTCTTTAAAATATGTTGTAAGCCGGCCAAGAGTGGGAAAATATCCCAAGATGGGCGAGATTTCTTGTGCAGTTAGTAGGGAATCCTAGAACGCACATTCTTGAGGGTACGCAATAACAAAACCAAAGTAGAAGATGGAGGAAGGAGCTCACTGGACAAGGAAGGACATGAAAGGAGGAGATGACTGAGGGACTCAACCTCCCCTACATCACTAGGAGAACCCTAGATAGGATGAGGGTTGGAGTCCCTAAATGCACGACCAGCATGCTCAAGTTTGGGCTGCTGGTGGACAACAACACACTGTGTGAATGTGGAGAGATACAGAATCCAGCTCCTTTGCTGGTCTGCCGATGACTACCGGAAAAATGCACTGGTGAGGACTTGGCTTTGGTCAATGACAAAGCCAAGAAAGTGGCTTCATTTTGGCAGTCCAGGGCTGGGTCGGGACGTGAAAGAAGACAACGACATAAAATCCCATCGTATGAGTTGTCTAAACACAGAGCTGTACAGCTGGCAGTGATAACAGAAGTTATCTAGTCCAACCTCTTCCCAATGTAGACCTCACACTATTCTATCTCTGCTTAGGATCCTCCTACAAAAGAACCCAAGAGTCAGATACAACCGGCTTCCGAGCAAGGGTGACCTTCACCTTTACTTTACAAGAGAAAGGGTTTAATTTTGACCATCGGGAAAGCCAAGAGGATGGCCTCATTTTGACAGTTTAAAGACTCACGTGGACATGAAAGGAGGAGAATTAGTCTAAGACTGCAAACGATGTGCTACACGGAGTAAACAGGCCCACCCTCCTCCTCTGCCTCGCACCTTGATCAAGTGAATAAATTCACATTGGAGAGCTGGATTTCTGTGTATTGAATGAGAGTCCTGGAACTCACCCTATTGAAGCTCATGTGGGCTGTCAAAGAATATTTGAAACAACATTTGTCATTTCCACGAGCCCAGAGATTAGGGAAATTAGTTGTGTTGGCATTCAACACCAATGGTGGGAAGCTCTCCATCGCTGGAGGCCCTGAAGATGAAGCAGAGCAGCCACCTCCCAGGTCTCCCTTAACGTGGATTCCTGCACCAAGCAGACCGTTGGATCTGATGGAGTTAAAGGCCCCTTTTAGCACCACGATTCTATTTACTGCTGAGAAAGCCCTGCTAACACAGTGGTTCCCAATGTGGGGCTCAGGCCCCACAGGGAGACTCCCATCCCAGAAGCCTAAGCCAGCATCGGCTGATCCGTGCTTTGGGGAATTGACTTAGGCTTCTGGGAATTGAAGTCCCAAAACCAAAGGTTGGAGAAACGCTGGGCTAAAGTGAAGCTCCATTCATCTCAATGGCCAGGAGATCAACTCATTATTACATGGAGACTCCATACACACACTGCTCCCCCCACCGTCTCTCTCTCTCTGTGTATGTGATTTATTATTTACCCATTTCCATTGGGAGTGCCTGTTGTGAGAAATAAACCAAAGTACCAACCCTGGAATCCGTAACTGGAGATGTTATTAAATGCAGAAATTGAAATTACCGTGATGCGCCCCCCGCCCCCCTTTTCCTCTCTTGTGCCCCCACTACGCAGGATGATAATCAAGTTTCATAATGAAACCTGTGCAGCTTGGAATAACAAAGGAAGGAACTCCTGAAAGACAAGACGAGCTTGTCAGATGGCAGAGATCTGCATATTAATGAGGATTAGGATGTTATTAATATGTATGGCAGGGGAAGGAGGCATTTCTGGCGCGGCAAGACAGATCATAATTCAACGAGGTGAGAACAAATTACAGAGTCCCTTTCCAGAGGAAAGCTGGACGCGGCGCATTGGATGGGCGCACCAGAAAGCCACTGGCCTTTCTGAGCACTGAACTGACTGGCCAGGATCAGCTCTACAGGATTTCAGCCAGAAGGGTCGCCATAAATCGCCATAAATTGAATTCAGCATCTTAACCATCTCCAGATGTTATATTGCTAAGAGTGAAGGTCTCCTTTGCTTGAAAGGCGGTTGCATCTGACCCTAGGGTGTGGTCCTCATCTCCATTTACAGCAACTCTATACATCTCCAGACATTTCCGGGGTCACGTGGCAGGCATGGCTACACACCGGGACACACAGAACACTGCTACCTTCCCCGCCAAAGCAGCACCTGTTTATCTGCTTGCAATGTCTTGCTTTCAAGCTGCTAGGTTGGCAGGAGCTGGGACAGACACTCCGTGATGCCACATTCAGATCTCGGACTCCTGTGAAGGAACCCTTGCCACTTCTCAAGTGCTCCTTCATCCAAGACACCTTAGGAAACCACCTTCTTGCTTTTTCCCTGGATCTTCCCCACACCCACCAACCCCTTTTCGTACAGCCCTTTCCTGAACAGCAAGTTTTGTAATCTCCCTTTAAAGTCCCACGTCCATCCGTAGGTCACCCTTGAAGCAAGAAAGCTGCAGAAAAACTGGACGATAAGGGGACGAGAGAAAGACCGTTCGCTCTTCAAATGATGCATATAATAGCATCCCCATCGCAATGTTCGTTACGGGGATGGAATCCAGAGAGATTCCTTCCAAACGCACGGCTGCAAAAGGTCAGTTTCAAGAAGAGAGCAGATAAGAGTGGGTTGAATTGCCTCTCCTTGCCTGGGCCGTGGAAGGAGGGGAACTCTTGCCACCTTTCAAGCGGTTATCAAGAGCTAAGAAAGACACGCGATCGTGCTATTGACACATTTGTTTTGACACTCTGAAAGCATGAAGGAAGTTAATCTGGCTGGGGAATATGGAGACTGCCAGGAT